>CM076186.1:55187808-56590983 GCA_038277355.1 Encarsia formosa
GCGGTAGCTTGCTACCAGGCCCACCATAACCCGGCACTCCCGGGATGCGCCTGTCTCCTTCCGTATATTCTTGTGGTGGGCCGGCACTTGGCGTGAGTCCTCTTGGCTAGTTAATATACTTAGCTGGTCTTTAGCCTTGGAGTCTAAGGGGGAGGCTTTACACCTGCATCAAGGGTTACCATCCCTGGTGCGGGTTATGTGCAGGCACGAAAGGGAAAGACATTAATTCGGATCGACAGTGTCGATTATAGCCGCACCCCCGTGGTGTTCAGACGGCTGAACCTGCGCAGCCCCTTACTGCCCCGGATCGAGCTTCAACCACTCCCGGTCCTCAACAACCACCACCCCGCCTAACCCGTTCAACCTCCAAAAGAGCGGCAACAACAAAAGCCGCCCCCACATCAACAACAACTACAACATCTGCATCAATCACGACGCGTGTTTTGCGCAGTACAACAGCTGCAGCCGGTGTTGCAAAACCGGTGGCGCCTAGTGCCTCCAGCGGAGCAGTCAAGAAAAAGGGTGCAGTCTCTAAGACTGCATCACGGATAACATCTGCCGTTTCCTCGACTGTCAGACTCTTGAAGCGAAGCACATCAACTCCAACAGGTGTGCCCTCAACATCTGTTTCAGAGCTGCGCAAGTCCACTGGAGTGCCAGTGACCAGTAGCGGGACAACAACTGTCACGCGAACAACACCAACTGTGTCACTAGCTCGTAGAAACAGCAGTGTAGTTACAACATCTGCTACACGCCCAAGAACCGCTGCTTCTACACTCCGCAGGAGTGTCAGCGTAACGACACCACCCGTCGTACGACCGACACGTGCCAGTGAGCTCCGAAGGAGTATCTCGAAGACCAGTGATGCCGCATCAACAACGACGGCCAGTACATCAACTGTATCTCAGGCAAGAAGGAGTATTACTGCTCCTTCTCTGCGGAGGAGCAATAGCGCCCGAACAACACCGGCTGTGCGCGAAAATCGCGCTGCGAATCTTCGAAGATCGTTCAGGGTCAGTAGTGCCGGAACAACAACAGCGGCACCATTAACACCAACTGACCCAGAAGCCGCCTACGTGGGGTCTTCACCACACACGATCCCGAATAACGAAACTGTGGACAGGGCCACCAGACCAACGGTGGCTGCCGCAGAACAACCAGCGGCTCCTGTATCCATAGCTAATCGACATAGGGCGCCAACGTACGAGTTCGTTAACGGACTCTACAGGTGCCCTAATTGCGATGCTGCCTACCCCACCACCAACGGGGTTGGTCAACACCGACGACATATGCACCCTGACGAGGCTAATGAAGATATCATCGTCGGCGGGGGTCCTAGAAACCGCTGGCATCCGGAAGAAAAGCGTCGTTTGGCTTATGAGGAGGCCGTCGTGACAGCGAGGGGCGTTAAGTCTAAGGACATTAACAGCTACCTCTATCCACTGTTCCCTAACAGAACAGTGGAAGCAGTCAAGGGTGCTAGGAGACCTGCGGCTCACAAAGCCCTTGTGGCTGAGTTTGTCAAGTCTATTCTGGATAAAAGGGCTCAAGATCAAGCCCCACCCAACGACGAGCAAACACCTGCCCCTCAACAGCCTGCCATGAGCTCTGTCTCACGTGCCACGACACCGGTCCCAGTGGTTCCGCCGGGGAGGGGGCTGTGGAGCCAGAAGCACCAGTTGAAATTCCACCTTCGGCTGACATTCTGCGGGCAATTAGGGAGTTAATTCCTGTTGTCCGTAGACTTGACGGTTACTCGTCACGAACACTCGTCGAGGTGGCCAAGGCCCTTCTCGATGGGAGTGACGTGTCGACCCTCCTGTGCAACTGGTATACTACGGTATATCCATCCCCCAACCCAAACCGTGTCCTCGTCATGGTGGGAACATACCATATCGCCCGATCCAGTCCAAGCGAGCAGAGAGAAGAAGACGGTATGCCAGGAATCAGGCGTTGCTCAGGAAGAACATGAGCCGGACTGCTAGGCAGATTATCGATGGGAAAATGGAGTCTGTGCAACCAGAGATGGCCCAGTTGGTCAATTTCTGGGAGCCTGTACTAACCACCCCCTCGGTACCCTGCCCAACGCCTACTCCTCCCCGTAATGGGAGGGACTTGTCCTCAATATGGCTGCCAGTCAGTGGTACTGAGACAACTCAGACCACCATTCCTCTCTCGTCTGCGCCTGGTATCGATGGCGTCACTCCGAGGCAGTGGAGAGCAGTACCACCTTCTCTCAAGGCCCTCTTCTTCAACATGGTGATGGCGATGGATTCATTCCCGTCGCAACTGTTGGAAAGCAGAACTGTCTTTGTCCCTAAAAAGGACAAGAGTAAGGAGCCGGCTGATTTTAGACCTATCAGCATAGCTGCTGTCGCAATCCGCCATCTCCATAAAATCTTGGCCAAACGCTTGCGCGAGACTAAGATAGTGGACGCCCGCCAGAGATGCCTAGACGATGGATGTGCGGAGAACTTAGCGACCTTAGCTGCGCTGTTAGAGGATGCGAGGTCTAATCTGAGACAGTTACATATTGTCTCTATTGACTTCGCCTAAAGCCTTTGACAGCGTCAGCCACAGCGCTATCACGGCTACCTTAACTCGGGCAGGAATGCCTGTGGGCTTTACCAACTACATCGCCCAAACGTATGCCAACAGTTCCACCGTGCTTGAGGCGGAGGGTCGGAGGTCACACTCTATTCAGGTGACCCTTGGTGTCCGGCAGGGTGATCCCTTGTCGGCCATCATATTCTGCCTTGTCGAAGACATGGTGATGTACAAAATACCACCTTACGTCGGGTATGACCAACATGGCCATCGCATCGATTACGCTGCGTATGCGGACAACAAGTTTTTGGTGACGCAGACTGTAGAAGGAATGCAGGAAGCGCTTTCGATTGTGGAGGAGAGCTCAGCTGCTGTTGGACTCCTGTTTAATGGATCCAAATGTACCGCGCTCTCGATTGTCCCAGCCGGGAAACGTAATAGTCGATTACATTCATCGATGCCGAATATGCCAAGAGTTTAAACTCATAGGTTATCGCACCAAAGAACCCATGGTAATTACCGATACGCCCGCAGAACCGTTCTTTAAAATGGCTATCGATGCGGTCGGACCTATGCCTCGAACTGTGAATGGCAATGCTTACATAATCACTATGCAATGTTTATTTTCAAAATTTTGTATAGCAGTACCAGTACCTAATCTGAAAGCGCTAACCGTGGCACAAGTCCTTGCTAAACATCTTATAGCCGCTCATGGAGTACCTAAAATTATCTTGAGCGATCAAGGTAAAAGCCTTAGGAATAAACTCCTCAAAAATCTTGAAAGCATGTTTGACTGTCGTCTAAAAACGATGACATCTTTCCACCGCCAGTCGAACGCATCATTGGAAAGAAGTCATGCTGTCTTGAAAGACTACTTGAGGACTAACACCCCTAAGTATCAAGACTGGGACGAGCTAGTTCCCTTTGCCATGATGGAATACAATTTCTCAGTCCACTCTTCCACAGGTTTTACCCCCTACGAAATAGCTATGGGACGAAATCCTAGAACCCCTTCAGGATGCCTAGACGACTTCGATAACGACACATATAATGGTTACATTTACGATCTAGCAACAAGAATAGCTGAAATCCGAGAGATGGCATTGAAAAGCTTAGAATCATCCAAACAAGTTAACAAAAGAAATTACGACAAATCAACTAAACCCCTAGATATAAAACCCGGAGACAAAGTTTACGTCAACAAACTACCGCGTAAAAACAAACTAGATAAATTCTATAACGGAGTTTTCGACGTCCTAGAAGAACGCGAAAATAACACTGCCCTCTTGCAAAGCCAAAACAAAAAAAAAATCTTAGTTCATAAAGACCGTCTGAAAAAATTTTACTAAAAGCCTTTCTTCTCAAAAATCATCGCCTTATCTAATTTAAATCTGCCCTAATTTTGTTCCAGAAAAATGTTCTTTATTTTGCTGTGGTAAATCTTTTTCTGAAATATAAAATAAGCCCTCAAATATTATAGAAGTCCATAAAATTCTTACAATCATAAATGGTGAAATTTTCCGACAGATTCAGAAAGAATGAGTGTACACTAAACCTGTCACTTCATGGAGAATCGAGGAGAGAGCTTTCAAAGACGTATGCTTAGTTTCGGAGAAAAATATTTCAATCTGGGCCTGGTAGAGTTGGTTCAAACTTGTTTTGACGATAACTCGCCATTTAATGCTTTTTAGAGGGTCTTTTTCAGACCAATGAAAAAAGCCTTAAAATATTCCAGAAGGCCTTAAAACTCTTACAGTCATAAATGGTGAAATTTCCAGGCAGATTCAAAAAGAGATACTGTATATAACACTTGTTAGTCCATGGGGAATCGAGGAGAGAGCTTTCAAAGACGTATGCTTAGTTTCGGAGAAAAATATTTCAATCTGGGCCTGGTAGAGTTGGTTCAAACTTGTTTTGAAGATAACTTGCCAACCAATGCGTTTTAGAGGGTCTTTTTTGGAACTATAAAAAAAGCTCTCAAATATTTTAGAAGGCCTTAATACTCTTACAATCATAAATAGTGAAATTTTCCGGCAGATTCAGAAAGAATTACTGTACATAACACTTTGTTAGTGCATGGGGAATCGAGGAGAGAGCTCTATAGATGTATGCTTAGTGTCGGAGAAAAAATCATTCAATCGGGGCCTGGTAGAGTTGGTTCAAACTTGTTTTGACGATAACTCGCCAACTAATGCGTTTTACAGGGTCTTTTTCAGACCAATGAAAATAGTCTTAAAATATTCCAGCAGTCATCAAAACTCTGACACTAATAAAGGGTGAATTCCACCGACAGATCCAGAAAGAATAACTGTACATTATACCTGTTACTTTATGGGGAATCCAAGAAAGAGCTTTTAAAGATGTTTCTTCAGTTTCATAGAAAATATTTTAATCTGGGCCTGGTAGAGATGGTTAAAACTTGTTTTGACGATAACTCCCCGATTAATGCGTTTTAGAGGGTCTTATTCGGACCAATGGAAATTGCCTTTAAATATCCCAGAAGGCCTTGATACTCTTACAATCGTAAATGGTGAAATTTCCCGGAAGATTCAGAAAGAGTGACTGTATATAAAACTTGTTAGTCCATGGGGAATCGAGAAGAGTGCTTTATAGATGTATGCTTAGTGTCGGAGAGAAAATCATTCAATCGGGGCCTGGTAGAGTTGGTTCAAACTTGTTTTGACGATAACTCGCCAACCAATGCGTTTTAGAGGGTCTTTTTCGGAAATATATAAATAGCCCTATTATATTATAGAAGGCCTTAAAACTCTTACAATCATAAGTGGTGAAATTTCCTGACAGATTCAGAAAGAATTACTGTATAAAACACTTGTTAGTCCATGGGGAATCGAGGAGAGAGCTTTATATATGTATGCTTAGTGTCGGAGAAAAATATTTTAATCTCTGCCTGGTAGAGTTGGTTCAAACTTGTTTTGACGATAACTCGCCAACTATTGCGTTTTAGAGGTTCTTTTTCGGAAATATAAAAATAGACCTCAAATATTATAGTAGTCCATCAAATTCTTACAATCTTAAATGGTAAAATTCTCCGACAGTTTCAGAAAGAATAAGTGTATATTACACCTGTCACTTCATGGAGAATCAAGGAGAGAGCTTTCAAAGATGTATGCTTAGTTTCGAAGAAAAATATTCTAATTTGGGCCTTGTAGAGTTGGTTCAAACTTGTTTTGACGAAAACTCGCCAACTCATGCGTTTTAGAGAGCTTTATTCGAACAAATGAAAATAGCCTTAAAATATTCCAGAAGGCCTTAAAACTCTTACAATCATAAATGGTGACATTTCCCGGCAGATTCAGAAAGAATTACTGTATATAACACTTGTTAGTCCATGGGGAATCGAGAAGAGTGCTTTCAAAGACGTATGCTTAGTTTCGGAGAAAAATATTTCGATCTGGGCCTGGTAGGGTTGGTTCAAACTTGTTTTGACGAGTACACGCCAACGATCACATTTTAGAGGGTCTTTTTCGGAAATATAAAAATAGCTCTCAAATATTCCAGAAGGCCTTACAACTCTTACAATCATGAATGGTGAAATTTCCCGGCAGAATCAGAAAGAATTACTGTATATAACACTTGTCAGTCCATGGGGAATCGAGGAGAGAGCTTAACAGTTGTATGCTTAGTGTCGGAGAAAAAATCATTCAATCGGGGCCTGGTAGAGTTGGTTCAAACTTGTTTTGACGATAACTCGTCAACCATCGCGTTTTAGAGGGTCTTTTTCGAGAATAGAAAAATAGCCCTCAAATATTCCAGAAGGCCTTAAAACTCTTACAATTATAAGTGGTGAAATTTCCCGACAGATTCAGAAAGATTTACTGTATATAACACTTGTTAGTTTATGGGGAATCGAGGTGAGAGCTTTCAAAGATGTATGCTTAGTGTGGGAGAAAAAATCATTCAATCGAGGCCTGGTAGAGTTGGTTCAAACTTGTTTTGACGATAACTCGCCAACCATCGCGTTTTTGTGGGTCTTTTTCGGAAATATAAAAATAGCCCTTAAATATTCCAGAATTCCTTAAAACTCTGACAATCATAAATGGTTCAATTTTGAGGCAGATTCAGAAAGAACTACTGTATAAAACACTTATTTGTCCATGAATAATCGAGGAGAGAGCTTTATAGATGTATGCTTAGTGTCAGAGAAAAAATCATTCAATCGGGGCCTGGTAGAAATGGTTCAAACTTGTTTTGACAATAACTCGCCAACCATCGCGTATTAGAGTGTCTTTTTCGGAAATGTAAAAACAGCACTCAAATATTCCAGAAGACCTTAAAACTCTTTCAATTATAAGTGGTGAAATTTCCCGACAGATTCAGAAAGAATTACTGTATATAACACTTGTTAGTCCATGAGGAATCGAGGAGAGAGCTTTATATATGTATGCTTAGTGTCGGAGAAAAATATTTTAATCTCTGCCTGGTAGAGTTGGTTCAAACTTGTTTTGACGATAACTCGCAAACTAATGCGTTTGAGAGGTTCTTTTTCGGAAATATAAAAATAGACCTCAAATATTATAGTAGTCCATCAAATTCTTACAATCTTAAATGGTAAAATTCTCCGACAGTTTCAGAAAGAATAAGTGTATATTACACCTGTCACTTCATGGAGAATCAAGGAGAGAGCTTTCAAAGATGTATGCTTAGTTTCGAAGAAAAATATTCTAATTTGGGCCTTGTAGAGTTGCTTCAAACTTGTTTTGACGATAACTCGCCAACTCATGCGTTTTAGAGAGCTTTATTCGAACAAATGAAAATAGCCTTAAAATATTCCAGAAGGCCTTAAAACTCTTACAATTATAAGTGGTGAAATTTCCTGACAGATTCGGAAAGAATTACTGTATATAACACTTGTTAGTTTATGGAGAATCGAGGAGAGAGCTTTATAGATATATGCATAGTGTTGGAAAAAAAATCATTTAATTGGGGCCTGGTAGAGTTGGTTCAACTTTGTTCTGACGATAACTCGCCAACTAATGCGTTTTAGAGGGTTTTTTTCGGAAATATAAAAATTGCCCTCAAATATTATAGAAGTCATTCAAACTCTTACAATCATAAATGGTGAAATTTCCCGGCAGATTCAGAAAGAATTACTGTATGTAACACTTATTAGTCCATGGGGAATCGAGGAGAGAGCTTTATAGATGTATGCTTAGTGTCGGAGAAAAAATCATTCAATCGGGGCCTCGTAGAGTTGGTTCAAACTTGTTTTGACAATAACTCGACAACCAATGCATTTTAGAGGGTCTTTTTCGGAAATATAAAAATTGCCCTCAAATATTATAGAAGTCATTCAAACTCTTACAATCATTAATGGTGAAATTTCCTGGCAGATTCAGAAAGAATTACTGTATATAACACTTGTTAGTTCATGGGGAATCGAGAAGAGAGCTTTCAAAGACGTATGCTTAGTGTCGGAGAAAAAATCATTCAATCGGGGCCTTCTAAAAAAGGTTCAAACTTGTTCTGACGATAACTCTTCAACCAATGCGTTTTAGAGGGTCTTTTTTCGAAATATTAAATTAGCCCTCAAATATTATAGAAGGCCTTAAAACTCTTACAATCATAAATGGTAAAATTTTCTGACAGATTCAGTAAGAATAAGTGAACATTACACCTGTCACTTCATGGAGGATCAAGGAGAGAGCTTTCAAAGACGTATGCTTAGTTTCCGAGAAAAATATTTTAATCTCGGCCTGGTAGAGTTGGTTCAAACTTGTTTTGACGATAACTCGCCAACTAATGCGTTTTAGAGGTTCTTTTTCGGAAATATAAAAATAGACCACAAATATTATAGTAGTCCATCAAATTCTTACAATCTTAAATGGTAAAATTCTCCGACAGTTTCAGAAAGAATAAGTGTACATTACACCTGTCACTTCATGGAGAATCAAGGAGAGAGCTTTCAAAGATGTATGCTTAGTTTCGAAGAAAAATATTCTAATTTGGGCCTTGTAGAGTTGGTTCAAACTTGTTTTGACGATTACTCGCCAACCAATGCGTTTTAGAGGGTCTTTTTCGGAAATATAAAAATTGCCCTCAAATATTATAGAAGTCATTCAAACTCTTACAATCATAAATTGTGAAATTTCCGGGCAGATTCAGAAAGAATTACTGTATATAACACTTGTTAGTCCATGGGGAATCGAGGAGAGAGCTTTATAGTTGTATGCTTAGCGTCGGAGAAAAAATCATTCAATCGGGGTCTGGTAGAGTTGGTTCAAACTTGTTTTGACGATAACTCGCCAACTAATGCGTTTTACAGGGCCTTTTTCAGACCAATGAAAATAGTCTTAAAATATTCCAGCAGTCATAAAAACTCTGACACTAATAAAGGGTGAATTCCACCGACAGATCCAGAAAGAATAACTGTACATTATACCTGTTACTTTATGGGGAATCCAAGAAAGAGCTTTTAAAGATGTTTCTTCAGTTTCATAGAAAATATTTTAATCTGGGCCTGGTAGAGATGGTTAAAACTTGTTTTGACGATAACTCCCCGATTAATGCGTTTTAGAGGGTCTTATTCGGACCAATGGAAATTGCCTTTAAATATCCCAGAAGGCCTTGATACTCTTACAATCGTAAATGGTGAAATTTCCCGGAAGATTCAGAAAGAGTGACTGTATATAAAACTTGTTAGTCCATGGGGAATCGAGAAGAGTGCTTTATAGATGTATGCTTAGTGTCGGAGAGAAAATCATTCAATCGGGGCCTGGTAGAGTTGGTTCAACCTTGTTTTGACGATAACTCGCCAACCAATGCGTTTTAGAGGGTCTTTTTCGGAAATATATAAATAGCCCTATTATATTATAGAAGGCCTTAAAACTCTTACAATCATAAGTGGTGAAATTTCCTGACAGATTCAGAAAGAATTACTGTATAAAACACTTGTTAGTCCATGGGGAATCGAGGAGAGAGCTTTATATATGTATGCTTAGTGTCGGAGAAAAATATTTTAATCTCTGCCTGGTAGAGTTGGTTCAAACTTGTTTTGACGATAACTCGCCAACTATTGCGTTTTAGAGGTTCTTTTTCGGAAATATAAAAATAGACCTCAAATATTATAGTAGTCCATCAAATTCTTACAATCTTAAATGGTAAAATTCTCCGACAGTTTCAGAAAGAATAAGTGTATATTACACCTGTCACTTCATGGAGAATCAAGGAGAGAGCTTTCAAAGATGTATGCTTAGTTTCGAAGAAAAATATTCTAATTTGGGCCTTGTAGAGTTGGTTCAAACTTGTTTTGACGAAAACTCGCCAACTCATGCGTTTTAGAGAGCTTTATTCGAACAAATGAAAATAGCCTTAAAATATTCCAGAAGGCCTTAAAACTCTTACAATCATAAATGGTGACATTTCCCGGCAGATTCAGAAAGAATTACTGTATATAACACTTGTTAGTCCATGGGGAATCGAGAAGAGTGCTTTCAAAGACGTATGCTTAGTTTCGGAGAAAAATATTTCGATCTGGGCCTGGTAGGGTTGGTTCAAACTTGTTTTGACGAGTACTCGCCAACGATCACGTTTTAGAGGGTCTTTTTCGGAAATATAAAAATAGCTCTCAAATATTCCAGAAGGCCTTACAACTCTTACAATCATGAATGGTGAAATTTCCCGGCAGAATCAGAAAGAATTACTGTATATAACACTTGTCAGTCCATGGGGAATCGAGGAGAGAGCTTAACAGTTGTATGCTTAGTGTCGGAGAAAAAATCATTCAATCGGGGCCTGGTAGAGTTGGTTCAAACTTGTTTTGACGATAACTCGTCAACCATCGCGTTTTAGAGGGTCTTTTTCGAGAATATAAAAATAGCCCTCAAATATTCCAGAAGGCCTTAAAACTCTTACAATTATAAGTGGTGAAATTTCCCGACAGATTCAGAAAGATTTACTGTATATAACACTTGTTAGTTTATGGGGAATCGAGGTGAGAGCTTTCAAAGATGTATGCTTAGTGTCGGAGAAAAAATCATTCAATCGAGGCCTGGTAGAGTTGGTTCAAACTTGTTTTGACGATAACTCGCCAACCATCGCGTTTTTGTGGGTCTTTTTCGAGAATATAAAAATAGCCCTCAAATATTCCAGAAGGCCTTAAAACTCTTACAATTATAAGTGGTGAAATTTCCCGACAGATTCAGAAAGATTTACTGTATATAACACTTGTTAGTTTATGGGGAATCGAGGAGAGAGCTTTATAGATGTATGCTTAGTGTCAGAGAAAAAATCATTCAATCGGGGCCTGGTAGAAATGGTTCAAACTTGTTTTGACAATAACTCGCCAACCATCGCGTATTAGAGTGTCTTTTTCGGAAATGTAAAAACAGCACTCAAATATTCCAGAAGACCTTAAAACTCTTTCAATTATAAGTGGTGAAATTTCCCGACAGATTCAGAAAGAATTACTGTATATAACACTTGTTAGTCCATGAAGAATCGAGGAGAGAGCTTTATATATGTATGCTTAGTGTCGGAGAAAAATATTTTAATCTCTGCCTGGTAGAGTTGGTTCAAACTTGTTTTGACGATAACTCGCAAACTAATGCGTTTGAGAGGTTCTTTTTCGGAAATATAAAAATAGACCTCAAATATTATAGTAGTCCATCAAATTCTTACAATCTTAAATGGTAAAATTCTCCGACAGTTTCAGAAAGAATAAGTGTATATTACACCTGTCACTTCATGGAGAATCAAGGAGAGAGCTTTCAAAGATGTATGCTTAGTTTCGAAGAAAAATATTCTAATTTGGGCCTTGTAGAGTTGCTTCAAACTTGTTTTGACGATAACTCGCCAACCCATGCGTTTTAGAGAGCTTTATTCGAACAAATGAAAATAGCCTTAAAATATTCCAGAAGGCCTTTAAACTCTTACAATTATAAGTGGTGAAATTTCCTGACAGATTCGGAAAGAATTACTGTATATAACACTTGTTAGTTTAAGGAGAATCGAGGAGAGAGCTTTATAGATAAATGCTTAGTGTCGGAAAAAAAATCATTCAATCGGGGCCTGGTAGAGTTGGTTCAAACTTGTTTTGACGATTACTCGCCAACCAATACGTTTTAGAGGGTCTTTTTCGGAAATATAAAAATTGCCCTCAAATATTATAGAAGTCATTCAAACTCTTACAATCATAAATTGTGAAATTTCCGGGCAGATTCAGAAAGAATTACTGTATATAACACTTGTTAGTCCATGGGGAATCGAGGAGAGAGCTTTATAGTTGTATGCTTAGCGTCGGAGAAAAAATCATTCAATCGGGGCCTGGTAGAAATGGTTCAAACTTGTTTTGACAATAACTCGCCAACCATCGCGTATTAGAGGGTCTTTTTCGGACCAATCAAAAAAGCCTTAAAATATTCCATAAGGCCTTAAAACTCTAACAGTCATAAATGGTGAAATTTCCAGGCAGTTTCAGAAAGAATTACTGTATATAACACCTGTAAGTCAATGATGAATCGAGGAGAGAGCTTTATGGATGTATGCTTAGTGTCAGAGAAAAAATCATTTAATCGGGGCCTGCTAGAGTTGGTTCAAACTTGTTTTGACGATAACTCGCCAACCAATGCGTTTTAGAAAGTCTTTTTCAGACCAATGAAAAAAGCCTTAAAATATTCCAGAGTCCTTCAAACTCTTACAATCATAAATGGTTCAAAATTGTTTTGACGATAACTCGCCAACCAATGCGTTTGAGAGGGTCTTTTTCGGACCAATGAAAAAAGCCTTAAAATATTCCATAAGACCTTAAAACTCTTACAGTCATAAATGGTGAAATTTCCAGGCAGATTCAGAAAGAATTACTGTATATAACACTTGTTAGTCCATGGGGAATCGAGAAGAGAGCTTTATAGATGTATGCTTAGTGTTGGAGAAAAAATTTTTCAATCCGGGCCTCGTAGAGTTTGTTCAAACTTGTTTTGACGATAACTCGCCAACCAGAGCGTTTTAGAGGGTCTTTTTCGGACCAATTAAAAAAGCCTTAAAATATTCCATAAGGCCTTAAAACTCTAACAGTCATAAATGGTGAAATTTCCAGGCAGTTTCAGAAAGAATGACTGTATATAACACCTGTTAGTCAATGATGAATCGAGGAGAGAGCTTTATTGATGTATGCTTAGTGTCAGAGAAAAAATCATTTAATCGGGTTCTGCTAGAGTTGGTTCAAACTTGTTTTGACGATAACTCGCCAACCAATGCGTTTTAGAAAGTCTTTTTCGGACCAATGAAAAAAGCCTTAAAGTATTCCAGAAGTCCTTCAAACTCTTACAATCATAAATGGTTCAAAATTGTTTTGAATAATTTTTAATTGAAAAGTCAATTTTTAAAATTTGATTAGAATAAGTTAAATAATAATGATAGGTATTTTCATGTTGTGAAAATCGTTCGCAGTAAAAATAATTCTTAAATAATCATAAAAATTTTAGGTCATGTAATAAAATAAATTTAAAATAAAAGTCTGTAGTCTGTAAAGTCTATATATTCACTGTTCACTTTTAATTTCCTTGCGGTTGAAGAATCTCGTGTAGCGATAATATTGTGATTATCGCACGAAGGTGTAACAGTATCGGGCGGCTATCTCGTACGTGTGTGTGGCTGCTGCTTTCATGGTGTGTGCGTCGCGGCTGGCAACGCAGTGCTTAGTTATCATGTCGTAATTAAGCTATACTTTAGTTGACGTTGCTTTAGTAGTACAGTAGGCTTTGGCTTGGCACGTGGTTAGTTTACAAGGACAGTTATTGTAATTCAAACTTAGACGAGGGATTAACAAACTATAATTCGTATATTAAAATTATTCCCAGATTTAGATTTCATTTAAATTTTATTTTATTAAAAAAAACGTGTAATATAAGGTAAAGTAAAATTAAGCAAGTAGTAAATAGTTAAAATAATTAGAATTATTTGTTAAGGTTATTTTCGTGTAATCAGAGTTTCGAATAAACAAATACGTGAAATCGGGTGAAATTAACATGAGGTGATTATAAATAATAAATTGTGAAAAGTAATTTGTTGTTAAGACGAATTAATTGTCCGGTGATGGTTTTGAAGTAGTTTAACGAGTTTGCTGACGTGATTGGAAGACAATAATTTCGTTAAAGTTCAAGGTATGTAATAAATAATTGACGTTCAGTTTCACTGATCTTTGAATTATTTGCAGTTCAAGTTGTGCAGTACGCAGTTAGGGTGGTGTGTGGCGGGTGCGCATTTTGCAGGGGCCATCGTGCAGCAGTGCAGAACTACAGTACGGTTGGCGGCTGCGTGAACTTGCTGGATGAACCAGAAAAAAAATATTCCGAAAGGGCAGGAAAGAAGGATAATTATGTATAGTGTTTTGCTTGTATTTATTCGATCAAAAGTGTATATATATATATATATATATTTATTTTTTTTATTTATTTTATTTTTTTTTTATTTTATTTATTTTTTTTTTTTTTCTTATTTATTTATTTATTTATTTATTTATTTATTTTTTTTTTTTTTTTTTCAGTGTTTGTTGACGTTGTATCCGTCACGGGGCGGCGTGGTCGCTGATTCTTTACCTTTGGTGGGTACAGACGGTTGGTTGCTTGTGCTTGATTCTTGCATTGTGGGATTTTCGATTTTGGGCAGTTCGTTTGGCACCGTTGGATCTATACTCTCGGATTTTTGGGTTTGACTACCAGGATTAGTATTGGTCTGGTGGCAGTTTGCACATATATTATGATTTAATAATTGAAAGGATTCTATTTGATTCTGATTACGTTTTTCTTTTTTGCAGGCGAAGAAGAGAATGGGCCAAAGCTTTTCCAGAAAATTGAAGTTATCAAGAACGTATTTTATTATCAATGTAATAATTATCGACGATCCTAGGCCGAATGCTAGGATTGAATGCGATTCACTCTGTTCTATGCGTTTTGTATGTATTAATTTGAGTTTGTTTTCTATTTCATTGAGCGGGGTAGGGTCAAATTTTTGGAGTGATTCTGTAAATTCTTGCTTTGCTTCTAAAGGGTATTGTTTTGCTAGTTCGTGGATAGTCGGGTTGACGATTTTCAGTTCTGCGGTTAAGTTGGGTTCATACTTATATTCAGATTGGAAAGAAATCTTTTGCAAGCCATGAAGTGTGACACTGAGGGCGTGTGCGGTACAACTCCCGGATAAGTTAAGGGAGCCTGTGCCGTTTATATCGAGTTCCTTACGGGGTTGACCGTGGCAGGTTATAGCGAGGGTGGTCGGTTTTATGGTGGTGTATAACCATATGTTGGAAGCAAGTAATGGGGTAAAAATAATGTCGGTTTTTGGAATTATAATTGTCTGACATGTTTTGATTGAGGTTGGTGTTGCCTTTTTGAACATTGAATACTCGCAGGGGGCGTCTGGACCTGCGTCTCTTAGGGGCAGAGATTCATCACATAATTTTGAATCTCCGTGGTCTAGACACGATCGTAAAAACTCATTATTCACGAGGACATACATTTTCAAATTTTCCGAAATAATAATATTTTTCGATCTTGGTTGAATTGCCACATAGCCGGAATTATTAAGGGGCAGATCTATGGGGTTCGGAAAGCTATGAATTTTGTAAAGATCTAAATTTTCATTGTTTAAAAGCGGTAATTTTAGAGAGACGTGGAGTTTTCCATCGGTTATGAATACACTTGTTTTTGCTATTTCGAACAGATATGATGCAGTAGTGATTTCAGTCGCATTCGGGAGTTTATAAATATTGCTCAAGTGGTTAATTTTAGTAAGCAAATCTGTAATTTGTGAGTGGGATAAAATCAAGGGGTGCAGGTGACCGCGGGCTGTTGTTTGCAGCACTTCTAACAGCGTTTCATAGCTGTGTTTCATAATGGGTTGTGTCGAGGGCTAATTTTGTTAGATTTTTCTGATTGTAATACAGTTGGTCTATATTTGCAGTCATGATTTCTCTATCTTTGGCGTCCATGATCCCGAAAACCCATTTAGCGGCCCAACCACCTATTTCGATGGGTGCTCCGCGTGCGTGTTGGCTCGATGGTTCGCGATTCGGTTTTGGTAGGATAAAGTAAGTACGTATGGATTGATGTAGGTCTTTAATATCGCCTAGTTTCCGTCTTAAGTTTAATTCTCTAACGGAGTTTGGGACGACTTCTTTGGGGAAGGTTTCTACTATTTTATCAATAAAAATTTTGAAATCTCTGTACTCCACGTCGAAATCTCTCTCTATTGGCGGACAATTCATGAAAATATCAAAATGCACTTTTGTTCTAATTAATTTCACCTTTCCCACGTGCTCAAAATAAATCCCGGGGTTGTTGTGGATATCTTTCAATTCAAATAATGGGTTTTCGTCTTTGCACTCAACGTCAACTAAGGTCGAGCTCAAAAACAACAAGACAAACCAAAGCATTTTCTCGGATCGACGTTCGAACAGGTTCAGCACGGCTTGTTACTGTAATTGTTGATGATAGGAAAGCTATAGATAGGTAGAAATAGTAAACGTCGAAGATAGGTCGAGATGATGATTATGTGTTTTAATAAAATTTTTTTAAACGATCTTTGTGTACTAAAATGGTTTTGCCGTTTTGACTGCGCAATAAAGCTGTGTTATTATCTCGAACTTCAAGAACGTCGAAGACTCCGTTGTAAAACTTGTCAAGCTTGTTCTTCCGTGGTAATTTATTTACGTAAACCTTTTCTCCAGGTTGTATTTTAAGGGGCTTAGCGGACTTGTCATAATACATTTTATTGTGGATTTTTGAAGATTCTAAGTTTTTCAGAGCGATTTCCCTAATTTCGGCTATTCTTGAAGCTAGGTCGTAAATATAGCCGTTATAAGTGTCGTTTTCGAAGTCATCCAAGCATGCAGAAGGGGTGCGGGGGTTGCGACCCATCGCGATCTCGTAAGGAGTGAATCCCGTAGAAGAATGGACGGATGAATTGTATTCCATCATGGCGAAAGGGACGAGTTCATCCCAATCTTGAAACTTGGGGGCGTTAGTTCGAAGATAGTCTTTCAATACAGAGTGACTTCGTTATAACGAGGCATTGGACTGCGGGTGCCAGGATGTCATGGTTTTTAACTTGCAGTCAAACATGCTTTCGAGGTGTTTGAGCAGTCTGTTTCTGAAGCTTTTTGCTTGATCGGTTAGAATAATTTTTGGGACTCCATGGGTGGCTATGAGGTGAATCGCTAAGGTCTGTGCTACGGTGAGGGCTTTTAAATTTGGTATAGGGACTGCGATACAGAATTTTGAAAATAAACATTGCATGGTTAGGATGTAGGCGTTACCCTTAACTGTTCTGGGCATAGGTCCAACGGCATCGATTGCAACCTTGAAAAAGGGTTCTGCAGGAGAATCGCTGATTACCATAGGTTCTTTGGTGCGATAACCGATGAGTTTAAACTCTTGGCATATTCGACAGCGATGTATGTAGTCGACTACGTCTTTGCGTAAACCGGGCCAAGTAAAATTTTCCCTAACTCTACGATAAGTTTTTTCAACTCCGCGATGTCCTCCGAACAAGCTGTCGTGACGCTCTTTTAAGATGGTATCACGCAACTCGGGCGGCGGTATCACGCAGGATCCTAGACAGATTGTAAGGGTCATGGGAACATTTTTCAAATGGTCTCGAATTTTCCGATAAAGGGTACCGCGGGGCAATGCGTCTGTGAGCTCGCCTTTTCGTGCTATCCTGGCTGAAGTTATTTCTCTTTCAAGTAGCAAATGATAAAGGTTATAAAAACATTCTCTCAAAGGGCTTTGTCTAATCGGTGTTTTCTCCGTTTCGGTTACGACTAACGAAAAGATGGTTCTCCCCCTGTTTGTGGAGACGAGCACGTCACCCACCGTCGGGTTCGCGTCACTGAGGTCGATTTTTGAGATTAATTTCAACTCGTTTAGCAATTGATTGTTGGGTGTGTTCAGATTTAAATTTGCAGGTATGAAATGAATCATATTATCTTTGTGACCGGTCAGGGACTCTCTGACAGGTCTGATCACCATGGTTTTCCTGGGATCAGGGTGAATTCCAGAAATACTGGAGTCAGGTAGTATTATCGGTGGAATGCTGTCGCGTTTTACGAAAAGATTGCTATGGGGTTTTAAATTAAACGAGTTCAAATTATCAACAGAACCATTTGAGTCGTGGTGCGAGTGAATCGAGTTATCAAGGTTATCAAGTGTTGTTCTCGTTTCGGTAATTTCCAGTTGATCGGCAGACGCATGAGTTCTCTGGGGGACGGTTACCGGTGTAGGAATTAC
This sequence comes from Encarsia formosa, assembly GCA_038277355.1. Lineage (NCBI taxonomy): Eukaryota > Metazoa > Arthropoda > Insecta > Hymenoptera > Aphelinidae > Encarsia > Encarsia formosa. Next base: position 55,205,598 of record CM076186.1, read on the forward strand.
GTTTTTGGTGGTGATGATAGATTTACGAGGTTCTCTGGTATCGTGTTTAGATAGGATAGTAGACGTGGAACTCGCAGATGAATCGGATTCCTCGCTCGACATGATCTTTGTGTCGTCTAAAGGCAAAGCGTTAGATTGAGAAAGCAGATCTGGATTCATAGGTGGTATTCTTGGTGTTATCATGGTGGACGAGAGCAAGGGTGTTCTTAATTCAGACTCGTCGGCCAGCTGCCATTTTGACAAATCAAGCAGAGATTGGGTTTTGTTAAGAGTAGGCTGATCATGGGGGTCGATTAGATCATTTTCTAAATAACCAGGGTCACTGTGAGCGACGGAGTGGTCTGCTTCGAAATAATTTGGTCCTAGTTCGGTGGTTTTTAGAAGTTCTTCCCATTTTCCTGAATCCCACCAAAGGGAATTGAACCCTTCGATGAATTCGTTCCTTTGTTCCGGGGTAAAGTTTGTGGGTTTCAAGGGCGATGGAGTTTTCGGCTTCCGACTTTGCGTTTCTGGTGGACTGAGGTCTTCTTCATCCGATGACGAAGAGTCGTCGTCAACCGAGGGTTTTACTCTTTTTGAAGGAGTGTCGAAGAAAGCCTTTCTCTGGGGCGATTTATCAAATTGGGCGACGACCTCTTCGAATTCGTCGGACGGTATCATTGTCTCATCGAGTTCGTCCACGTCAAGGGTTGGCGCGGCTTGCTCAGGGGTGTTATTTTCGAATTCGGTGGCAGAAGATGTTGTCGGTGTGGGCGAAGGGTCTACTAGACTGGGAAGCAGAGATCTATGACGTAAGGGAACGGGCACGTCGGAGACGTCTGACTCGGTACTTTCGGAGTTTTCTGCTTCTGAAGTCGTGCTCTCTGTTTCAGGCTCTGTGTAGCGTGCCTTTTCCCTGGTCTCTGTGAGTCGTTGGTTGCGTCTGAGTTTTAGACGGGAGGCTATGGTTTCACCTTGAAGGGTGCCTTGACCAGAAGCGTTCAAAGGTATCGGTGACTTGTTTTTAGACCCCTTTGGTCTGCCTCTCCTTGGAGGACCAGCCTTAGTGGGTGATTTTTCGCTCATGCTTTTGTTCTGGGCTTCGCGAGCTAAAGAGGTTTTGGTGGGTTTAGGGTGCCGAGTCGGCAGCATCGTTTTGGATTTTATTTTGCTCGCGGGTGGATTGGTTCCGGGGGTGATTGTGGAGGCCTTTCCGGGTGGATGTTCTTTATCGATTGGATTTCGGGACAGCCAGTCCGCATTGGTATTCTGTTTACCAGGTTTGTATCGAAAAATATACCTGTAACCACGGAGTCTGGCTCGCCAGCGATTTAGTCTAGACGAAAAGACTCTTTAAAAGACTCGACCGTAAAGGTAGTGTCTGAAGTGCATTATGGCAAGGACTACGGCCAAGCACTCTCGTTCTGTAGCAGAGTAATTCTGCTGGTGTTTGTTTAAAGTTCGAGACATATACGCAATGGGGCGGTCGTTGTTGGGTTCTCCCTGGCTTAAAACTGCGCCTATGGCGTAAGCGCTTGCGTCTGTTGTAAGAATGAAAGGTTGGGAGAAATCGGGGCAAATTAGAACGGGTGCGGAGCATAGAGCTTCTTTGAGCCGTTCAAAACTGTTTTGTTGTTCAGACTCCCAATAAAATTTAACGTTCTTTTTAAGGAGGTCGTTAAGGGGCTTAGCAATATCAGCGAAGTGATAGATGAATCGCCGTTCATAGCTACAGAGCCCAAGGAAAGATCTGACGTCATGTGCGCTCTTTAAAGGAGCGGCGTTTTTGACGTCCTCGATTTTTCCGGGGTCGGGTCTGACTCCAAATTGGTCGATGTGGTGACCGAGGTATTTGACTTCAGGGGTAAGAAACTCGCATTTTTCTATTTTTAGCTTCAGTCCGGCGTTGAACAGCCTTTGAAAAGCTTCATTAACCTTGCGCTCGTGAGTCTCCAGGGAATCGGCAAAGATAATTAGGTCGTCCAAGTAGACGAATAGTTCGACTCCTTGAAGCCCTGTCATAATTGTATCCATGAGTCGTTGGAAAGTAGGTGTAACCGGGCGAGGGATATTCGGGTTGTTCGCAGATGTTGATGGACCAGGGGATGCATGTCTGGGTGATGGGTTTGGACCGCGCGAGTCGTGCGGGTACCCATAAGCATAAGGGTTTGCGTAGGGCATTTGATACGGTGGCATAGACATTGGGGGATAGTAATAAGGTAGTGGCGGTGGGTAGTAATGCATCGAGGGCGGAGCGAAATAAGGGTTTTGACTTCGGTAGGGTGAAGGTTCTCTCGGTCTATCATAATTTTGATATCGGTTCCCAGGGCTTTCGGGTCTGGGTCGATCGTTCGGCGAACCTGGGCGACCGGGTCTGCTAGTCCTTTCGGGGGGTTTAAGTATGCCAGTCGGCTGGTCATAGCGAAGAGACGGGTGGGCGTCTAGCTTACCATCCGATGTGTACATAACAGTTTTGGGCATTCGGGTATCATCTCTGTCATAAGAATAAGGGATGGTGCGATGGTAATTCCGGGGGTCGTCAAAATCTGAGAAACGTACGTTATTTCTCGAAGAAGTTTCTCGATCCGGAGTCTGAGGGCTTTGGTACGGACTCGGAGATCGCGACCGGGGTGGTCGTGGCGAGGGCGAGTACTCGATGTCCGCACGGTTAGTCGTCCCAATGTTTACCCACTCCTCCGCGCTAACAGCGGCGTCCAGGGCATCGTTGAACGTTGCCGGGGTGTGTGTAGCCATTTGGTTACGAATAGCCGAGGGCAGACCACGTATGAAGTATTCTTTAGCCAAATCTTCAAACAGGGTCTTGTTGTGTTCCGTAATTTGATCGTTGGCCGCACCTTCGTTTTTCCACTTTGTGGCGGCGCGAACTATGGATGAAAGACGATCAAAGAAGTTTAGCACGGATTCGCCTTGTTTCATATACGACTCCGATATTAAATTAAGGTAGTACGAAAGAGAACGCTTTTGGCTAAATCTATCTGTGAGGTGTGTGCGGAGGTCCGCTAGGGTATTAAAGGTCTTGCCTTCAATGCTTGATTTCGCCTTGCCGGTCAGGCGTGAAATCACTCCCTGCAAAAACACTCCTTTAAGTTCTGGGTCTGCTAACCGATTATCATAATTCTCGATATCCTGGAGCGAAACTCGCAGGGGAGAATTACCTGAATAAAAAGGGATGGATGCGAGGGCGCTTTGCATCAGGGCGGAAGCTTGCAAGTTCGCGAACGCGGCACGAGACTCGTTCAGGGTCGCGGCCATGACCGACATATTCTCAGCCATGCGGCGGCCGTGCTCGAGTCGAGCCCGGGTTTTCAGGGTTTTGTCCGTGAGGGCTTCTATTTCATCTAGTGTCAAATTTGCACCTGCCATCTTCGAATAGGGCCTAATAAAGTTTTATCAATGAACGACAAGAGTCCGAGAGGAGGTTGAAAGAAAAGTTTACTGTTCGGGGCGATGAGCTAAACAAAGTGGGTAGCAAATTTTCAAACAAAAGTTTTCGAATCGAACAATAAAATTTACACGTCAAACAAAAGAAACAAATTTTATTCGGAGTCTTCGTAAAAGCGAATTGAAAGAAATGAACGGCGATTGAAAGAATGAAAGAAACAAAGAATATGCGCGTCAGCAATAAGTCGCTAAACTTTCTCCTTGAAATTCTCGAACACGAAAAATATGATGAAATAAAATTTCAGCTCTGATTTTCACGAACTAATTAAACCAGATTTTAAATTAAGTAATTTATTTTTAATTTTAATAAATTTAAATTCCCAAAACAAGATCCAACCAAAGAGCTTAAGCGAAAAGGCAGGTATGGTTCCCCACAAGGGATGCCATTTATGTCGCGTGCAAACGTGACAATAATTATTTAATTATATTTGAGTTTAATTAAATTTAAGTGGGAACTTACCCGCTATGAGCAGATTACGCAGTAATCTGCTCGTCACCCTTTTCGCTTGTCTTTGGTGGGATTTATTTGGGGAAAAATAAATGTAATTTTTAAAGTTAATGTAAATTTTATTATTAATAATTATAAAATAGAAATTTTTACGAATCAAGTTTATCGTCCTTCGACGAAGTTATAAATTAACAATAAAAAAATCTTACTTGTAACTAGGTGCGAACCTAGGCTAGACGGAGAGGGGTCCGGGTTTCTAGCCCGGTGATCCCTATGGTTGACCCACGTGTCAGGGCTGTCGAATACAGTGGCCTGTCGAAGCCCGTGGAACTCCGGCTCCTTCCGTCCAGGTGTGCCTCTGCGACCTTCGGCTTGCGCTGGCCTCCGGGTCGCTTGGTGTCGGGAACGAGAGAGAGAGTTTGAGGTTCGCGCGAGCCGGGAGGTCGCCGATTATCCCCACCTAGGACTTAAGGATCGGAGCTGCATCCAATTAGCTCGAGCTTTTAGCTTGGCTCGCGACGGGCCCCCTTCCTCACTCTTTCGGCGGGAGTAATTAAGAATATTCGAAAAGTCGTTAGCGCAACTTAGGAGGGTGATGGGTATTGGTTATGATTATTATTAGTATTATTATTTGTGTTAAAGGTTGATACACGACAATTACACCTGTCAAAACATGGAGAATCGAGGAGAGAGCTTTCAAAGACATATGCTTAGTTTCGGAAAAAAATATTTCAATCTGGGCCTGGTAGAGTTGGTTCAAACTTGTTTTGATGATGACTCGCCGACCAATGCATTTTAGAGGGTCTTTTTCGGAAATTTAAAAATAGCCCTCAAATATTATAGAAGGCCTTTAAACTCTTACAATCATAAATCGGGGAAATTTCCCGGCAGATTCAGAAAGAATTACTGTATATAACACTTGTTAGTCCATGGGGGATCGAGGGGAGAGCTTTATAGATGTATGCTTGGTGTCGGAGAAAAAATCATTCAATCGGGGCCTTGTAGAGTTCAGAGGGCCTTATTCGGACCAATTGAAATGGCCTTAAAATATTTCAGAAGGCCTTCAAACTCTTGCAATAATAAGTGATGAAATTTTCCGACAGATTTAGAAAGAATAAGTGTACATTACACCTGTCACTTCATGGAGAATCGAGGAGAGAGCTTTCAAAGACGTATGCTTAGTTTCGGAGAAAAATATTTCGATCTGGGCCTGGTAGGGTTGGTTCAAACTTGTTTTGACGATAACTCGCCAACGATCACATTTTAGAGGGTCTTATTCGGAAATTTAAAAAAAGCCCTCAAATGTTATAGAAGGCCTTTGAACTCTTACAATAATAAAAGGTGAAATATCCTGGCAGGTTCATAAAGAATTCCTGTATATAACACTTGTTAATCCATGAGGAATCGAGGGGAGAGCTTTATAGATGTATGCTTGGTGTCGGAGAAAAAATCATTCAATCGGGGCCTTGTAGAGTTCAGAGGGCCTTATTCGGACCAATTGAAATGGCCTTAAAATATTCCAGAAGGCCTTCAAACTCTTGCAATAATAAGTGATGAAATTTTCCGACAGATTCAGAAAGAATAAGTGTACAATACACCTTTCACTTCATGGAAAGCAAGGAGAGAGCTTTCAAAGAAGCTTAGTTTCAGAGGAAAATATTTCAATCTGGGCCTGGCAGAATTGTTTCAATTTTGTTTTGACGATAACTCACCAACAAATGCGTCTTAGAGGGTCTTTTTCGGACCAATTAAAATAGCCTTAAAATATTCCAGAACGCCTTTAAACTCTTACAATAATAAGTGGTGAAATTTCTTGACAGATTCAGAAAGAATTACTGTATATAACACTTGTTAGTTTTTGAGGAATCGAGGAGAGAGCTTTATAGATGTATGCTTAGTGTCAGAGAAAAAATCATTCAATCGGGGCCTGGTGGAGTTGGTTCAAACTTGTTTTGACGAGAACTCGCCAACTCATGTGTTTTAGAAAGTCTTTTTCGTAAATATAAAAATAGCCCTCAAATATTATAGAAGGCCTTTAAACTCTTACAATCATAAATGGTGAAATTTCCCGGCAGATTCAGAAAGAATTACTGTACATAACACTTGTTAGTCCATGGAGAATCGAGAAGATTTCTTTATAGATGTATGCTTAGTGTTGGAGAAAAAATCATTCAATCGGGGCCTGGTAGAGTTGGTTCAAACTTGTTTTGACGATAACTCGCCAACTGATGCGTCTTAGAGGGACTTTTTCGGACAAATGAGAATAGCCCTAAAATGTTCTTTAAGTCCTTAAAATTGTCACAATATTGTTTAAGTCCTTAAAATTGTCACAATGCTTAGTTTCGGAGAAAAATATTTCAATCCGGGCCTGGTAGAGTTGGTACAAACTTGTTTTGACGATAACTAGCCAACTAATGCGTTTTAGAGGGTCTTTTTCGGACCAATGAAAAAAGCCTTAAAATATTCCAGAAGTCCTTCAAACTCTTACAATCATAAATGGTGAAATTTCCCGGCAGATTCAGAAAGAATTACTATGGAACTTTTGTTAGTCCATGGGGAATTGACGAGAGAGCTTTATAGATGTATGCTTAGTGTCGGAGAAAAAATCATTCAATCGGGGCCTGGTAGAGTTGGTTTAAACTTGACTTGACGATGACTCGCCAACCAATGCGTTTTGGAGGGTCTTTATTCGAAATATAAAAATAGCCCTCAAATATTATAGAAGGCCCTAAAACTCTTACAATCATCAATGGTGAAATTTTCCGACAGATTCAGAAAGAATTAGTGTACATTACACCCGTTACTTCATTGAGAATCGAGAAGAAAGCTTACAAAGACGTATGCTTAGTTTCGGAGAAAAATATTTCAATCTGGGCCTGGTAGAGTTGTTTCAATCCGTCGGGAAATTTCTTAATTTAATATTGTAACAGTTTTAAGGACTTTTAGAATATTTTAAGGCTATTTTCATTGGTTCGAAAAAGACCCTCTAAAACACATTAGTTGGCAAGATATCGTCAACAAGTTTGAACATCCTCAGTATACAAGGGTTGAGGAGTTGTGATTTCCTCGTGATTCCAAAATTTTTCAACTGCCTTGAGTAGGCTTGTGTTGTCGATGAGATGACACGACTTAGTATTGAGAGCCGAGGAAGAACCGGTGGGACTTGAAACCATCCTTCCTAGACGAGTGTTAGTAGTTACTGGGTCTCCTGGGGACCCCTTTTGAACCTCATTCAAAACGATGTTAGCGTGCACTTTGGCACCTAAAAAAAGTTCAATAGTTTGGAGGTTATAAAATTCTGGGTCAGCTAAAGATAGGGCCGAAAGGTGGGGGAGTGTAACCACTTCGGAAGTGATCAGAGGTCGATAATTATTAATTCTATCCAGGATCATTGCATCAACATCAAAATAAAGTCCGTATCCACAAGGGATCTGACTTTCAAAGTGACTCGACCTCGAGTCTTTTCCGAAAACAATGATGACACTCCCTCTACTGAAGTATCAGAGCGGTGCCTAGGGAGGCCAAGTCGTTGAGCGCAATTTTCAGTGATCAAGGAGACCTGAGAGGCCTGATCTATGAGGGCCCTGAACATGTGGGTTTTCCCATTATATCCAGCTTTTACCCAAGCCGTAGGTAGCAAAACAAACGAATTCCGAGCAACAGTATTCATCGACTGTTGAAAAGCCTGAGGTGTCTGCTGACTAGGGTTAAACGCGTTGGCACTAGTGTTTAGGCCAGGAAGTTGAGGATGAGGCCCAGAAGTTGAATTATGAGTTGTAGGTTCATCAGCCTTAACCAGTCGATTGGCAGCTATACCATCATGCAGTAAGGTATGGTGTCTCCTTCTACACAAAGTACAAACTTCTTTCAGTTTGCATTTACCAAAAGAGTGATTACCTAAACAAAGGAAACACAGTCCTTTGGATCTAGCCAAAGGTAACCTTTCACTGCCTGCCAAGCTTTTGTATTTGACGTATTTAACGAGTTGATGATTTTCAACACAATTCACACAAGGTTTTGGCTTTGGAGTGTTGTTTTGTTCCGAAGTAGTGGAAACATGAAATTCGGGTTAACCGGTTTAGGCTGAGAATCAGTGCCCCGGCTACTCACCTCAAACGACGAATGGCCAGAACTGGCTGAAGTGGTGCAAACGTCACCTAAAGAAGAGAGGCAAGCCAAGCCCGTTGTGCTCGCTGTTGGAATTTACGTCAACGACACGCTGACCTGGTTTTCATCTTTCAAGAGACTCCTCAGAGTTACCAGTTTGTCCCTGCGCTTCATCAACTCCCTACGGGTCAACTGCCTCCTCAAACGAAAACTCACCTTGTCTTTGCGGCTATCCAGCAACGACACTTATTCACCCGATTTGACCACTCGTGAGATTCACAACGCTGAGCTATTGTGGGTCTCCATAGTCCAGAGACATCATTTTGGTCGTAAAATGGCACTAATAAATATACATCAACCGCTCACGCAAAGCCCATTAATCACACTCAACTCTATCATGGTGGATGGATTACTCCGGGTCGGTAGGAGACTCAAACACTCGTCGTTGGACTTCGAAGAAAAACATCCATTGATTCTGCCCGACCACAGTCACCTCACAAAAATCTTGGTATGGGATGCTCATCAGCGGTCACTTCATGGTGGTACCTAGTTAACCTTGGCTACTCTTCGTTGTCGTCATTGGATTTTGAGAGGTAGGCAAAAAGTCAAAAGCCTTATTGGGCTGTGCCTGCTTTGTCGTTGGCATGCTGCCAGGGTCATTAACCCCTTTATGGCCTCTTTACCAAGTGACCGGGTGCGTCCAGCCTTTCCGTTTGAGCACTCTGGGGTTGACTCCGCGGGACCATTCAAGCTGAGACTCACTAAGTCCCGTGGCAAGGGCACAATGAAGGCCTACATGTGCATCTTCACCTGTTTGGCCACCAGAGCGACTCATCTGGAATTGGTAGAGGACTACACAACGGAGGCATTTGTGGCTGCTTTCACCCGATTTACTTGCCGACGTTGCCATTGCTCGTTGATGAGAAGCGACAGAGGTACAAACTTTGTTGGTGCTGACAAGGAACTGCGCAGGATGTTCGAAGAGGTTTCGGAACAGATGCTAGTCATCATACCCGCACTGGCTACTCTAGGCACACAGTGGGTCTTCAATCCACCTCGAGCTCCACACTTCGGTGGCGTATGGGAGACCATGGTAAAGTCCACAAAGTTTCACCTTCGTAGGATAATAGGTGAGCACGTTCTCAACTTCGCTGAGTTTAACACACTGCTCTGTAGAATCGAGGCCTGCCTTAACTCGAGGCCCTTGGGTCGAGCCTCTGACGACGCCGATGACTAGGTTATCACTCCGGCTCACTTCTTGATCCAGAGGCCTTCATTCATTGTTCCTGAGCAGTTCAATCCGGCAGGGAAGATCCCCCTAGGCAAAAGATGAAATTGGATCAGCCAAATGAGCCAGGAGTTCTGGAGTAAGTGGTCTAAAACCTACCTGAAGACTCTTCAAGAAAGGCAAAAGTGGTTTCAGCCCTCACGAAACCTTCAGACAGATGATTTGGTCCTTATTAACGACGATCTTCTGGCCCCAACACAATGGTTACTTGGTAAGGTAGAAGTAGTTCATCAAGGTGCAGATGGTCAAGTTCGAGTCACCGATGTTAAAACTGCTGACTCTAGCTATATATACTCGGCCAGTGGTAAAATTGGTTTTACTTTTACCAGTCAACGAACTCAACAGTGACGAACTTTAAAGTGTCCGTGAGAGTTCTTAGGTACTGTAGTGTTTATAGACTTTCTCAATTTTTTTTTTTAAATTTAAACTTATAACCTAATTTGTTGACTAATTTAAGAGATCTAGCTTTATATCGAGTCATTTTTTGTTCCTAATTAAAAGTCCCTTAATGGGCATGATCTCAGTGCATAGATTTAGTCTTTATTTAAGTTTTGAAATCTAATTTATTTTTGACTTGCTAAGTTTCAACCGTCTTAATACGCTGCGACGTATTAAAGTGGGTGGTATGTCGGAAAACGACATTTAAATATTTAATTTTTTTTTATCTTTTCATTTTATAGATTTTTACGTAAATTAAATTAAGCCATTAAGGTTAATCAGATTTTCTGAATTCAATTAATTTTCAAATTCTTCGCGCGCTAAGTGACTGACTGTGGCGCTGCGTCGCCGTCTGCTAAGAGCACAGTCAGTTCACCTCTGGTCGCCGCGTGCTACACCCGCTTACCATGTGCCCCGAGCACCCAATAAATTGTTTTTTCTTTTATTTAAACAGTATTGGTTAACTAATTATTGTAGATCCCAGTACCTAATCCTTACCTTATTTTTCATGGTCCTTCGAGCTCGTGTTTTTAAGTCCAGATGGACGAGCCAGTAAATGATTACGAGAAGAGATTTCGGGGTGCCGCAGGAGCACATGGTTGGGCGCCATATGCTTCTTGGTGTTTTAGCTCGGTGTGCCGCGTGTGGCTTTTCGCGATTCACTAGTGTTTACTGAAAATTCTTTGTTCAGTTCTGAAAAAGTGTTTAAGTGAAACAGAGGTGAACGCCAACTTAACCTTATCTTAATTTTCATTGTTACTAATTATCTGTGTGCTTGACACTGGCACTCACACCAAGTTTTTTTCTCTTGTTTTGTTTTTGCTCTAAAAAGCAGAGGTAGCTCACTTTTGAAGAGAAAACTAATAAACTATTTTGCTTTAGGTGAGGAAAAGGCAGCAGTGGGGTTATGTAAACAGCAGCAGCACACAGTTGGGTTTGGTAGGCTTATAATTAGCAACACTCTTAATGTAATCAACATTCTCACACTAACACACAAATTGTAAACATCAATCACCTACTCAGATTATAAACAATACACTTTGGTTGGTTGGGTTTTAAGGTAGCACTTTCATACTGTAACACTTACTGGAGATTTTCTATGGCTGCAATGCTTTTGCTCAAATTTCAATTTGTTTGGTAACTGTTTGATGAAATTTTGGGTAATGTAGACCTTTATTACCTTCACATTAGAATTTTGTTTTGATTGTTGAATTCAATTCCCTCATTGTTGAAGGGAATTGTAATGACTTAAAGCAACCACCTCTTTTGCTTGTTTTAAGTCTGTGATTTACTCGCTTGTTTTAATCGAGCCACAACTTGTATATATTTTTTTGATTTGAGAACTTTAGTTTTAGTCAAATTTAAGTTAAAGTGTATGTTCAAATACACCTTAGAGATGAAATTGTTTTTAATTTTAAAGCTTGAAGGCATTATTCTTTCTCTTTCTCTGTGCATAAATTACTTTTAGAACTTTGGTTTTAAATAATTGAATCACCAATCTCAGTGAATTTATTTGAGTCTAGTGCGCTTGGACTATCTGAGCAATGTTTTTCATTTTCATTAATTTTCTTGCACTGTGTATATTTACTTAGCTTTAGGATTGTTCAATTAGGATAAACTGAAAGTTATAATTATTGATGATTCTTAAAATCTCCCCAGACAAACAATTTTGAGGGGAAGGCTTGTCGAAGAAGCAGTTCAACAAGGCCTTTGATTGTTATTGACCATCGCTTAATAATTATACACCCTATATTAATTTTATTTGAATTAGATTATAACAGTTCAATTTTTTCATTTAATTTCAAGCTGCAAAATTCCCAATTTAAATTTGTCTGATAATTTTTGTTGCCATCAGAATAGCTAAGCCTTTTGTTGTCATTATACATGGTGACTATTCTCTGTCATCGCTTTGACTCAGTGACAACACACTTTAGCTATACATTTTCTTTTGAATTGCTCTCTTGTTTTGAACTTTGATATAGTGCTTGTAAAATGGAGGCATTATATCCAGGACAACTGGAGCTGATTAGGAGCATGGGTAACTCTTATAAAAATTTTCAGAAATTGGGAAAAGTTAAGATGACAGTAACTGCTTGTCAGACTAGGCTGTCACAGTTGGAGCGTGATTTTGCTGCATTCTTGGAAAATCATACTAACATGTCCAGCTGCCTGACTTCTTAAATCATGAATACTCTACGGTGGAAGTTTTTGACAACGGCCAAGAGATTTACTTTCAATGTGTAGGCAACTTCAAAGAGTACTTGCTCTCCTGCAATGCTCCTGCCACTTTAGATGAATCTATGGCTCCTGCCAATCAGTCTAGATCTGATGTAGGAGCTAACCTTTTAAACAACTCTTTACCAAAGATAGAGATTCCGAAATTTAGCGGTAAGCTCACTGAGTGGGCTCGTTTTCGAGACCTTTTTGTCTCACTTGTGCATAACCATACTGACTTGACTCCTGTGATTAAATTTTATCACTTGTCCACACTACTTGAGGGCACTGCCTCCGATAAAATTAAAAATCTAGAACTGACCAAATACAAAAGCGTCAAATACAAAAGCTTGGCAGGCAGTGATAGGTTAACTTTGGCTAGATCCGAGGGACTGTGTTTCCTTTGTTTAGGTAATCACTCCTTTGGCAAATGCAAACTCAAAGTAGTTTGTACTCTGTGTAGAAGGAGACACCATACCTTACTGCATGATGGTATAGCTGCCAATCGACTGGTTAAGGCTGATGAACCTACAACTCATAATTCAACTTCTGGGTCTCATCCTCAACTTCCTGGCCTAAACACTAGTGCCAACGCGTTTAACCCTAGTCAGCAGACACCTCAGGCTTTTCATCAGTCGATGAATACTGTTGCTCGGAATTCGTTTGTTTTGCTACCTACGGCTTGGGTAAAAGCTGAATATAATGGTGAAACCCACATGTTCAGGGCTCTCATAGATCAGGCCTCTCAGGTCTCCTTGATCACTGAAAATTGCGCTCAACGACTTGACCTCCCTAGGCACCGCTCTGATACTTCAGTAGAGGGAGTGTCATCATTGTTTTCGGAAAAGACTCGAGGTCGAGTCACTTTGAAAGTCAGATCCCTTGTGGATACGGACTTTGTTTTTGATGTTGATGCAATGATCCTGGATAGAATTAATAATTCTCGACCTCTGATCTCTTCCGAAGTGGTTACACTCCCCCACCTTTCGGCAATATCATTAACTGACCCAGAATTTTATAACCTCCAAACTATTGACCTTTTGTTGGGTGCCGATGCGCACGCTAACATCGTCTTAAATGAGGTTTAAAAAGGGTCCCCAGGAGACCCAGTAGCTACTAATACTCGTCTAAGGTGGATGGTTCCAGGTCCCGCAGGTTTTTCCTCGGCTTTCAATACTAAGTCGTGTCATCTCATCGACAACACAAGCCTACTCAGGGCAGTTGAGAAATTTTGGAATCACGAGGAAATCACAACTCCTCAACCCTTGTATACTGAGGATGAAAAGGCCTGCGTGGACCACTTTATCAATACTCACTCTAGAAATGCGGAAGGCAGTTACATTGTCAGGTTACCCTTTAATGAAAAGGTAATACGAGACAAGGGATTCAACCTACGTGGCTCTTTCAACAGCGCCCTGGCAGTTTTATTGTCACTTAGAAAAAAGTTCAAGAACCCAGTATTTTGTTCCAAATATTGCGAGTTCGTCACCGAATACGAGCAACTAGGTCACATGTCATTGGTCTCTCCGTTGAACGCAGTACACAGAGACTATGCCTTTTACTTGCCGCATCACGGCGTCTTGAACTCGAGGGGAAAATTGCGTACTGTTTCCAATGGATCGGCGAAGGTAGGGGATGGTTTGTCCCTGAATGATTATTTACTTCAAGGCCAAATTTGATACCCAACTTGCGTGTTATAGTCTAAAAGTGGAGACGATACCCGTTCGTGTTCATGACGGACGTGGTCAAGATGTTCAGATAAATCATTGTCCACCCTGACGATCGACACTACCTGCTCATACTATGGCAGCTCTATGGGGGTAAAATTCTGACTTATGCCCTAAATACAGTGACTTACGGCCTTAGATGTTCCCCCTTTCTAGCCATTAGAATCCTGCGTCAACTAGCTCTAGATGAGGGTGCTCCTTTTGCTTTAGCCGTGATACTCATCTTATACGAGAGCAATGTTGACGATGTATTGCCAGGGGGCTTCTTAATTGCAGAATGCTTACGTAAGATGCAAGAACTAGTCTCCCTGTTAAAATTGGGAGGTTTCGAATTGGAAAATGGGCAGCTTATAACCCAGCTTTGATCGATTGGGTTGCGCCAGGCGAAAGGACTACTGACTAATGCGTTTTAGAGGGTCTGATTCGGACCAATGAAAAAAGCCTTAAAATATTCCAGAAAGCCTTAAAACTCTGACAATAATAAGTGGTGAAATTTCCCGACAGATTCTGAAAGAATTACTGTATATAACACTTGTTAGTCCATGGGGAATCGAGGAGAAAGCTTTATTGATATATGCTTGGTGTCGGAGAAAAAACCATTCAATCTGGGCCTGATGGAGTTGGATCAAACTTGTTTTGACGATAAATCCCCAACTTATGCGTTTTAGAGGGTCTTATTCGGACCAATTGAAATAGCCTTAAAATATTCCAGAAGGCCTTAAAACTCTTGCAATAATTAGTGGTGAAATTTCCCGACAGATTCAGTAAGAATTACTGTATATGACACTTGTTAGTACATGGGGAATCGAGGAGAAAGCTTTATAGATATATGCTTAGTGTCGGAGAAAAAATCATTCAATCTGGGCCTGATGGAGTTGGTTCAAACTTGTTTTGATGATAACTAGCCAACAAATGCGTCTTGAAGGGTCTGATTCGGACCAATTAAAATAGCCTTAAAATATTCCAGAAGAACTTAAAACTCTTACAATAATAAGTGGTGAAATCTCCCAATGGATTCAGAAAGAATTACTGTATATAACACTTGTTAGTCCATGGGGAATCGAGGAGAGAGCTTTATAGATATATGCTTGGTGTCGGAGAAAAAATCATTCAATCTGGGCCTCATGGAGTTGGTTCAAACTTGTTTTGATGATAACTTGCCAACAAATGCGTCTTAGAGGGTCTTTTTCGGAAATATAAAAATAGCCCTAAAATATTATAGAAGGCCTTAAAACTCTTACAATCATAAATAGTGAAAGTTCCCGGCAGATTCAGAAAGAATTACTGTATATAACACTTGTTAGTCCATGGGGAATCGAGAAGAGAGCTTTATAGATGTATGCTTAGTGTCGGAGAAAAATCATTCAATCGGGGCCTGGTAGAGTTGGTTCAAACTTGTTTTGACGATAGCTCGCCAACTTATGCGTTTTAGAGGTTCATTTTCGGAAATAAAGGAATATCTCTAAAATATTCTAGAAGTCCTTTAAACTGTTACAATATTAAATGGTGAAATTTTCCGACAGATTCGGAAAAAATAACTAAACATTACACCTGTCACTTCATGGAGAATCGAGGAGAGAGCTTTATTGATATATGCTTAGTTTCGGAGAAAAATACTTCAATCTGGGCCTGGTAGAGTTGGTTCAAACTTGTTTTGACGATAACTCGCCAACTAATGCTTTTTAGAGGGTCTTTCTCGGACCAATGAAAATAGCCTTGAAATATTCTAGAAGTCCTTAAAACCCTTACAATCATAAATGGTGTACTTTCCTGACAGATTCAGATGGAATTACTGTACATTATACCTGTAACTTTATGGAGAATCTAGGAGAGTGCTTTCAAAGATGTGTGCTTAGTTCAGAGAAAAATATTTAAATATAGGCCTGGTAGAGTTTGTTTGGAACTTGTTTTAACAACAACTCGCCAACAAATGCGTTTTAGAGTGTCTTTTTCGGACCAATGAAAATAGCCTTGAAATATTCTATAAGTCCTTAAAACCCTTACAATAATAAATCGTTTAATTTCCCGACAGACTCAGATGGAATTACTGTACATTATACCTACAACTTCATGGAGAATCTAGGAGAGTGCTTTGATAGATGTATAATTAGTTCAGAGAAAAATATTTCAATCTGGGCCTAGTAGAGTTGGTTCAAACTTGTTTTGACGATAACTCGCAAACTAATTCGTTTTAGAGTGTCTTTTTTGGACCAATGAAAATAGCCTTAAAATATTCTAAAAGTCCTTAAAACTCTTACAATCGTAGACGGTGAAATTTTCCGGCAGATTCAGAAAGAATTATTGTATATAACACTCGTTAGTCCATGTGGAATCGAGGAGAGAGCTTTATTTTGAGAGTTGGTTCAAACTTGTTGTGACGATAACTCGCAAACTAATTCGTTTTAGAGTGTCTTTTTTGGACCAATGAAAGTAGCCTTAAATTATTCTAGAAATCCTAAAAAACCTTACAATAATAAATAATTAAATTTTCCGACAGATTGAGAAAGAATTAGTGTACATTACACGTGTCACTTCATGGAGAATCGAGGAGAGTGCTTTCAAAGATGTGTGCTTAGTTCAGAGAAAAATATTAAAATGTAGGCCTGGTAGAGTTGGTTCGAACTTGTTTTGACGATTACTCGCAAACAAATGCGTTTTGGAGGTTCTTTTTCGGACTAATGAAAATAGCCTTGAAATATTCTAGAAGTCCTTAAAACCCTTACACTGTTAAGTCGTGCTATTTCCTGACAGGTTCAGATAGAATTACTGTACATTATACCTGTAACATCGAGGAGAATCGAGGAGAGAGCTTTCAAAGATGTATGCTTAGTTCGGAGAAAAATATTTCAATATAGGCCTGGTAGAGTTGGTCCGAACTTGTTTTGACGATAACTCGCCAACAAAAGCGTATTAGAAGGTCTATCTCGTACCAATGAAAATGGCCTTGAAATATTCTAGAAGTCCTTAAAACCCTTACAATCATAAATGGTGTACTTTCCTGACAGATTCAGATGGAATTACTGTACATTATACCTGTAACTTTATGGAGAATCTAGGAGAGTGCTTTCAAAGATGTGTGCTTAGTTCAGAGAAAAATATTTAAATATAGGCCTGGTAGAGTTTGTTTGGAACTTGTTTTAACAACAACTCGCCAACAAATGCGATTTAGAGGGTCTTTTTCGGACCAATGAAAATAGCCTTGAAATATTCTATAAGTCCTTAAAACCCTTACAATAATAAATCGTTTAATTTCCCGACAGACTCAGATGGAATTACTGTACATTATACCTACAACTTCATGGAGAATCTAGGAGAGTGCTTTGATAGATGTATAATTAGTTCAGAGAAAAATATTTCAATCTGGGCCTAGTAGAGTTGGTTCAAACTTGTTTTGACGATAACTCGCAAACTAATTCGTTTTAGAGTGTCTTTTTTGGACCAATGAAAATAGCCTTAAAATATTCTAAAAGTCCTTAAAACTCTTACAATCGTAGACGGTGAAATTTTCCGGCAGATTCAGAAAGAATTATTGTATATAACACTCGTTAGTCCATGTGGAATCGAGGAGAGAGCTTTATTTTGAGAGTTGGTTCAAACTTGTTTTGACGATAACTCGCAAACTAATTCGTTTTAGAGTGTCTTTTTTGGACCAATGAAAATAGCCTTAAATTATGCTAGAAATCCTTAAAACCCTTACACTGTTAAGTCGTGCAATTTCCTGACAGGTTCAGATAGAATTACTGTACATTATACCTGTAACATCGAGGAGAATCGAGGAGAGAGCTTTCAAAGATGTATGCTTAGTTCGGAGAAAAATATTCCAATATAGGCCTGGTAGAGTTGGTCCGAACTTGTTTTGACGATAACTCGCCAACAAAAGCGTTTTAGAAGGTCTATCTCGTACCAATGAAAATGGCCTTAAAATGTTCTAGAAGTCCTTAAAACCCTTACAATCACGAATGCAAAGGTTTCTTATCACATTCAGAAGTTCAAAAGTGTAAAAAAAACATGTTAAGTTGAGTCAGCGAACTTCATGAAAAATCGAGGAAAGAGCTTTCAAAGTTGTATGCTTATTATTATTATTATTAAATCACAGCATACGGGTGCTAAGCTTAGGGACACTTAGTTTTCACCATTGTATCCCTGTCCCCCTTGCTATACCTCTGGAGTGTTCGTGAGTCCTAACACCCTGCAATATGCGAGTATGTTGTCCACACTCACTCCGTAAAAGCTCTCAGGATCCAGGATCCCGGTTCCCAACCATTTCAGGCGGTGGCCTGTCAGGTTAGGGCATTTCCATAGGAAGTGGCACGGGGTCTCTTCCTCTGATTCACACCATCTCTACAGGTTACTTTGCCCTTCAACATTCTCCCTCAGATGGTTGCATGCCCATCACTATTTCCAATTCACTCCCCGCTGCACTTTAGTCTGTAGGCTGTCCTGGCCGCAACCAGTTTGATGTCTAGGTCTAGGCTTTGGACATCCAGCAACATCCTGATGGCGGCTGTGGGTGTGCTTCGTTTCAGCCCGTAAATTCCCCTCAAGACGACAGCCTGAACATGGTCCAGTACACGCCTTGAGGTCTTATTTTCGGTCACTTTCCACCATACCACCACGGCATAGGTAAGCTTCGGTTTCAGAATCGCCTCGTGTAACCACAAGGCGACCTGGGGTTCTAGCCCCCAGGAAGTCCCGATTGCTGACCTACACTGCATGAATATGTTTAGGACTTTGCTGATACGCCCAGATATTTCACACCCTCCGCGTACGGTATTTGTTTCCCGTTGACGGAGACTTTCTTACCGACCTTACATTTGTATTTCCTCATGAACGTGACTATCTCCGTCTTATCAATGTTGACAGCCAGAGATTTAGCCTCGCACCATTCGCAGATCCTCTCCAACGCCCTCCGAATAAGATCGGGTAGGACTTCTTCGAACTTGCCCCTGACAAGTATAGCGAAGTCGTCTGCATAAGCGATGGTGAAGAATCCGAGTTCGTCTAGCAAGCGCAGTAGTTCGTCCGCGACCAGGATTCACAGGAGTGGTGAGAGGACCCCACCCTGCGGGCATCCCTCGCTGATGGTTCCCCTAATCGTCTTGCCATTCTACTCACTAAAGATGCATCTATCACTGAGCATTCCCCTGATCCATCTTCTGATGGTATGAGGTACACCTTGCTTAGTCAAGGCTTTGTCTATAGTTAGTCTGTTGGTGCTGTTGAAGGCACCCTCGATGTCAACGAAGGCCCCGATTACGGTTTCCTTTGCATCAAAAGCCTCCTCAATGTATTTGACCACTGAGTGCAGTGCAGATTCCGTGGATTTTCCACAGGTATATGCATGCTGCCCTTGATGAAGGGGACTATTTATCAGTATATTCTGCCTGATATAGTTGTCCAGCAGTCTTTCCAAGGTCTTCATTAGGAAAGAGGTCAGACTGATTGGTCTGAAGTCCTTCACCGAGTTGTAGCTTCTCCTACCAGGTTTCGGTATAAATGAGACCCGCGTTTCCTTCCAGCAAGCTGGCACATGCCCTGTGGCGATGCAACCCCTCAGAATACCTAACAGTAGCCTAAGGGTCTTGTCACCTCCTTCCTGTAGCATCTTAGGAAAGATACCGTCAGGGCCCGCAGATTTATACGGTTCAAAGGAGTCAATCGCCCATTTAAGCTTTTCCATGGTTACGACTTTGGCAGCCGTGTCCAAATCTTTATTCTCTGTCCCCCTCCTTCCAGATATGTTGGGCGGGGTATCATTATCTACCCTGACGAAGTCGGGGTAGTTGCTGCTGAGGAGAAGTTTCAATGTGTCCTCCTCCGATACAGTGTAGGCGCCCGATCTGTCTCTCAGACATTGGAGACGGGCGCTATTATCTCTGGTCAGGATTCGAGCGAGCCTTGCAGTGGCTGCCAGGTTTTCCATGCCTGTGCAGAATTCCCGCCATTTTTCTCTCTTTGCCTTCGCAATTTCCCTCTTGAAAGCCTTCAGCGTGTCTTTGTACGCTTTCCAGCCTTCAGTGGATTTCCTCTACTTTGCCCTGTTAAATGCCCGTCTAACTCCCACTCTTAGCTCCTCCAGTGTCTTATTCCACCAGGGAGTGCCATTGAGTGGTTTGCCAGGCTTTAGTGGGCAGTTGTTCTCGTAGGCCCTGATCATAGCCTTATAGACCTGGAAAAGGGTCCAGTCAAGCTCAAGATCATTGCCATATCTCCCTTTGACCTGGGCCAAGGCTTCCTCCAGCTCCTTGCTGTATGCGCCCCAGTTGATGTCTTTGGGTCGCCTCTTAGGCTCGATCCACGGTCTCGTTATCTCGATCCCGAAAGTTATTGTCCTATGGTCTGACATGGATGGTTCGCTGTCAACCCTGCATCCACGTATGCAGTTCTTGATGTTCATTGAAGCCAGCGTGAGGTCCAGGACCTCGCTTCTGTTGGCAGTAACGAAGGTTGGCGTGTTCCCTCTGTTGGCAATGTCCATCTGTGTGCCCGTAATAAATTCAAGCAACTCAGACCCTCTATCATTAATATCGGTGCTTCCCCACGCCACATGGTGGGCGTTGGCGTCGCAATCAATAATCTGATCAAGGTTATTACGGCTGCAGTATTCGATCACCTTCATCATGCTCCTTGTGGGAGCACCCTCGTCGTGGGGGAGGTAAATAGACGAGATGACTGCCTTCCTCGTTCGGCCCTCCTTGTCCGCGATCTCTATCCTTATGGTCGTGCAGTCCCGGGAACTCAGCTCCTGTAACAAAATACCGTTAATACCCTTCATGGAGATGCAAGCCCGGGCGTCTTCATTGCTGGATCCCACGAGCAGTTCTCCACAGCTGTCCAAGCCCTTCACTTTGCCCCTGTACAACCAGGGTTCCTGTATAAGGGCTATGTGTGTATGCGCCATTGCCATGCGCCTTGCTGGAACAGCAGAGGCGCTTCTGCAATGGTGCAAGTTTATTTGGGAGAATCGCAGTATGGAAGCCATGAGGGCTACTCCATTTATGCTTTCTCCGTAGAGCCGCTACTTCCCGCCTTTTTTGAGGGAAGGTTTAGCAGCCTGAAGGTTGCTTTGCCGACCCCTGCCCAAAACTGGAAGTTTTGGCTCTGGAGTACCGCGACCGATGGTTCGTCTAGACCCAGAATTAGGCATCTATCAGGAGTCCTACTCAGGATCACCCACCTAGTCGTGTCGACTCACCCGTTCTGCCTTTGGACCACTTTGATGAGGTCCTCGGCAGTCTTAACCCCCGGAGGGAGCCAGGTGATCACCTTAGTGATCCTAGTCTCCTCTGGTGAAACTATCCTCGCCTTTAGGTTTGGTTGCCCTAGGTCGAGTAGCGTGGCCTCGCTCTCCAGCCAGGTCTTGCTGGCTTCGTCTGCTCAGACGAAGACAAACGTGCCCTTTCTGGGGAACGAGTCCAGAAACCGGGGTACAAAGGCCCCCTCCCCCTCGATAGCAAGTACCTTGCTGACAACTGCTTCCTGCAGTTTCGTGCAGTCAGGAGCAGGCATCTCCCTTCCTAGGTGGTCCCCACAAGTGAGGGCCACTCTGGGAGAGTAAGACGCAGCTGCAGCATATCTGCGGTCCACTTTAGGTCGCTTCAGCAGCCCCTGCTTCTCGGGTATTTCCAGGCTGGAGAAGGCCTTCCTCTTAGCCATGCTGGGTGTCGATACAAAGACGGAGTCAGGGGACGCAGTACTAGCCCGCTTCCCTTCCTGACCCCTCCGTTGCCTTGTCCCCTTATGAAACTTGGAAGGTAGTTTGCCCTCCTCCTTAGCCTTTTGCCGAAGGATTTTCCTTCGCTGCGCTCCACTCAATGGTTTCGGTCTACTGACCGTCCCGGAGTGGGTTTCGGTGACCTTGGGGTCAGAGCCTCCAGGGTTGTTTGTCTCCGAGTCGATGGTCGGTTCAGAGCCCGTATCCATCGACTCGTTTGGTTTTTTTCACTGTAGTCTCTACTTTGATCCCACGAGTAGGGCTGATTTACGATGTCCACCCTCCATGGACCGCCAATGACGGATAAGGCCTCAGGTACTCCGGGATTCAGCCTAGTGTCCCGGAGGAACCGTTCAAGACACAGCACCCCCTGTGCCACGCATCCCTCGGCACGGTCATCTCTAACCAAAGATTGGGTAGGCCACTTCTTGGTCCCCGTGAGCCCTCGAGTCAGACCAAGCCAGAAGTCTAAGGGCCGTATCATCCATCCCACTCAGGGGAGAACCCGTTTAAAGGGTTCCCAACCATCCATGAGGAGAGCCCATTTATAGGGATCCTCCACTCACCCTCACTCATTCACCTCCCCTTAGACGCTCGGCAGGGCCGACAGGGACGGCCCACGGCTCAACCCTCGCACCGCGGCAAGGTCATGTGGCCTCCAGCGAGGGAAGTTGTATGCTTAGTTTCAGAGAAAAATATTTCAATCTGGGCCTGGTAGAGTTGGTTCGAACTTGTTTTGACGATAACTCGCCAACAAATGCGTTTTAGAGGGTCTTTTTCGGGACAACAAAAATAGCCTTGAAATATTCTAGAAGTCCTTAAAACCCTTACAATATTGAATTAAAAGGTTTCTAATCACATTCAGAAGTTCAAAAGTGTAAAAAAAAATGTATAAACAAGTCAGCGAACTTCATGGAGAATCTAGGACGGTGCTTTCAAAGATGTATGCGTAGTTTGGAGAAAAATCTTTTGATCGAGGCCTGGTAGTGTTGGTTCGGACTTGTTTTGACGATAACTCGCCAATAAATGCGTTTTGGAGGGTATTTTTCCGTTCAATAAAAATAGCCTTGAAATATTTTAGAAGTCCTAAAAGCTCTGACAATATTGAATGCAAAGGTTTCTTACCACATTCAGAAGTTCAAAAGTGTGAAAAAAAATGTACCCTCGATCTTCATGGAGTATCGAAGAGAGAGCTTTCCAATATGTATGCTTAGTTCGGAGAAAAATATTTCAATATAGGCCTGGTAGAGTTGGTTCGAACTTGTTTTGACGATAACTCACCAATAAATGCGTTTTAGAGTGTCTTTTTCGGACCACTAAAAATAGCATTGAAATATTCTAGAAGTCCTTAAAACCCTTACAATAATAAATAGTGTAATTTCCCGACAGATTCAGATGGAATTTCTCTACATTGTACCTGTTACTTCATGGAGAATCTAGGAGAGTCCTTTCGTAGATGTATAATTAGTTCAGGGAAAATTATTTCAATCTTGGCCTAGTAGAGTTGGTTCTAACTTGTTTTGACGATAATTCGCCAACTAATGCGTTTAAGGTGGTCTTTTTCGGACCAATGAAAATAGCCTTGAAATATTCTAGAAGTCCTTAAAACCCTTAAAATAATAAATGGTGTAATTTCCCTACAGATTCTGATGGAAAAACTGTACATTATACCTGTAACTTCATGGAGAATCTAGGAGAGTGCTTCCATAGATGTATGCTTAGTTCACAGAAAAATATTTCAATTTGGGCCTAGTAGAGTAGGTTCAAACTTGTTTTGACGAGAACTCGCCAACAAATGCGTTTTAGAGGTTCTTTTTCGGTTCAATGAAAATAGCCTTGAAATATTCTAGGAGTCCTTAAAACCCTTACAATATTGAATTCAAAGGTTTTTTATCACATTCAGAAGTTCAAAAGTGTAAAAAAAAATGTATAAACAAGTCAGCGAACTTCATGGAGAATCTAGGTCAGTGCTTTCAAAGATGTATGCGTAGTTCGGAGAAAAATTTTTTAATCGAGGCCTGGAAGTGTTGGTTCGAACTTGTTTTGACGATAACTCGCCAACTAATGCGTTTTGGAGGGTCTTTTTCCGTTTAATAAAA
Source organism: Encarsia formosa (assembly GCA_038277355.1). Lineage (NCBI taxonomy): Eukaryota > Metazoa > Arthropoda > Insecta > Hymenoptera > Aphelinidae > Encarsia > Encarsia formosa. Next base: position 55,229,074 of record CM076186.1, read on the forward strand.
ATAGCCTCGAAATATTATAGAATTCCTTCAAACCCTTACAATATTGAATTCAAAGGTTTCTTATCACATTCAGAAGATCAAAAGTGTAAAAAAAAATGTGCAGTGGAGTCAGCAAACTTCATGGAAAATCGGGGAGACAGCTTTCAAAGTTGTATGCTTCGTTTCAGAGAAAAATATTTCAATCCAGGCTTGTTAGTGTTGGTTTGAACTTGTTTTGACGATGACTCCCAAACAAATGCCTTTAGAGTGTCTTTTTCGGACCAATGTAAATAGCCTTAAATTATTCTAGAAATCCTAAAAACCCGTACAATAACAAAATGGTGTAATGTCCCGACAGATTCAGATGGACTTACCGTACATTATACCTGCAACTTCATGGAGAATTCAGTAGAGAGCTTTCAAAGATGTATGCATAGTTCGGAGAAAAATATTTCAATATAGGCCTAGTAGAGTTGGTTCGAACTTGTTTTGACGATAACTCGCCAACTAATGCGTTTTAGAGTGTCTTTTTCGGATTAAATAAAATAGCCTTAAATTATTCTAGAAATCCTTTTAACCCTTACAACAAGAAATGCCGTAGTTTCCCCACAGATTCAGATAGAATTACTGTACATAATACCTGCAACTTCATAGAGAATCTTGGAGAGAGCTTTCAAAGTTGTATGCATAGTTTCAGTGAATCATATTTGAATCCAGGCCTGGTAGAGTTGGTTCGAAGTTGATTTGACGATAACTCGCCAACTAATGCGTTTTAGAGTGTCTTTTTCGGATTAATTAAAATAGCCTTAAATTATTCTAGAAGTCCCTAAAACCCTTTTAATAATAAATGGTGTAATTTCCTGACAGACTCAGATGGAATAACAGTACATTATACCTGCAACTTCATGGAGAATCTAGGAGAGAGCTTTCAAAGATGTATGCATAGTTTGGAGAAAAATATTTCAATCTGGGCCTAGAAGAGCTGGTTTGAACTTGTTTTGACGATAACTCCCCAACAAATGCGTTTTAGAGTGTCTTTTTCGGACCAATGAAAATAGCCTTAAATTATTCTAGGAATCCTAAAAACCCTTACAATAATAAAAAGTGTAATTTCCGGACAGACTCAGATGGAAGAACCGTACATTATACCTGCAACTTCATGGAGAATCTAGGAGAGAGCTTTCAAAGATGTATGCATAGTTTGGAGAAAAATATTTCAATCTGGGCCTAGTAGAGCTGGTTTGAACTTGTTTTGACGATAACTCCTCAACAAATACGTTTTAGAGTGTCTTTTTCGGACCAATGAAAATAGCCTTAAATTATTCTAGAAATCCTAAAAACCCTTTTAATAATAAATGGTGTAATTTCCTGACAGACTCAGATGAAATTACCGTACATTATACCTATAACTTCATGGAGAATATAGGAGAGTGCTTTCAAAGAGTTTAGTCAGCGAATTTCTTGGAAAATCGAGAAAAGAGCTTTCAAAGTTTGATGCTTAGTTTCAGAGAATAATATTTTAATCGAGGCCTGGTAGAGTTGGTTCGAACTTGTTTTGACGATAACTCGCCAACAAATGCGTTTTGGTGGGTCTTTTTCGGAACAATGAAAATAGCCTTGAAATATTCTAGAAATCCTCAAAACCTTTACAATAATAAATGGTTTAATTTTCCGACAGATTCAGCCGGCATAACTGTACATTATACCTGTAACTTCATGGAGAATCGAGGAGAGAGCTTTCAAAGTTGTATGCTTAGTTTCAGAGAAAAATATTTAGAATGTCTTTTCCGGACCAATGAAAATAGCCTTATATTATTCTAGAAATCCTAAAAACCCTTGCAATAATAAATGGTGTAATTTCCCGACCGACTCAGATTGAATAACCGTACATTATACTTGCAACTTCATGGAGAATCTAGGAGAGTGCTTTCATAGATGTATAATTAGTTCAGAGAAAAATATTTCAATCTGGGCCTAGTAGAGTTGGTTCGGACTTGTTTTGACGATAACTCGCCAACTAATGCGTTTTAGAGTGTCTTTTACGGACCCATGAAAATAGCCTTAAAGTATTCTAGAAATCCTTAAAACCCTTGCAATAACAAATTGTGCAATTTTCCGACAGATTCAGATGGAATTACTACATTATACCTGAGATTTCATGGAGCATCAAGGAGAGAGCTTTCACAGATTTTAGTCAGCGAACTTCATGGAAAATTGAGGAGAAAGCTTTCAAAGTTGTGTGCTTAGTTTCAGAGAATAATATTTCATTCGAGGCCTGGTAGAGTTGGTTCGAACTTGTTTTAATGATAACTCGCGAACAAATGGGTTTAAGAGAGTCTTTTTCAAAACAATGAAAATAGCCTTGAAATATTCTAGAAGTCCTTTAAACCCTTACAATAATAAATGGTGTTACAATATACCTGCACCTTTATAGAGAATTAAGGAAAGTGCTTACAAAGATGTATAATTGGTTCAGAGAAAAATATTTCAATCTGGGCCTAGTGGAGTTGGTTTAAACTTCATGGAGATATACCTGCAAACTTCATGGAGAACCGAGGAGAGTGCTTTCGTGGATTTATAATTAGTTCAGAGAGAATTATTTCAATCTTGGCCTAGTAGAGTTGGTTCAAACTTGTTTTGACGATAAATCGCCATCTAATGCGTTTTAAAATGTCTTTTTCGGACCAATGAAAATAGCCTTGAGATATTCTAGAAATCCTAAAAACCCTGACAATAATAAATATTGAAATTTTCCGACGGATTCAAATGGAATTACTGTACATTATACCTGTAACTTCATGGAGAATCGAGGAGAGATCTTTCAAAGATGTATGCATAGTTCGGAGAAAAATATTTCAATATAGGCCTGTGAGAGTTGGTTTGAACTTGTTTTGACGATAACTCGCCATCAAATGCGTTTGAGAGGGTCTTTTTCGGACCAATGAAAGTAGCCTTGATATATTCTAGAAGTCCTCAAAACCCTGACAATAATAAACGGTGTAATCTCCTGACAGATTCAGATGAAGTTACTGTACATTATACCTGTCACTTCATGAAGAATCTAGGAGAGTGCTTTCACAGAGTTTAGTCATTGAACTTCATGGAAAATCGAAGAGAGAGCTTTCAAAGTTGTATGCTTAGTTCCCGAGAATAATATTTCAATCTAGGCCTGGTACAGTTAGTTCGAACTTGTTTTGACGATAACTCGCCAACAAATGCGTTTTAGAGTGTCTTTTTCGGACCAATGAAAATAGCCCTAGCTTAGTTTCAGAGAATAATATTTTAATGCCGGCCAGGTAGAGTTGGTTCGAACTTGTTTTGACGATAACTCGCCAACTAATGCGTTTTAGAGTGTCTTTTACGGACCAATGAAAAAAGCCTTAAAGTATTCTAGAAATCCATAAAACCCTTGCAATAACAAATTGTGCAATTTTCCGACAGATTTAGATGGAATTACTACATTATACCTGAGATTTCATGGAGCATCAAGGAGAGAGCTTTCACAGATTTTAGTCAGCGAACTTCATGGAAAATTGAGGAGAAAGCTGTCAAAGTTGTATGCTTAGTTTCAGAGAATAACATTTCAATCTAGGCCTGTTAGAGTTGGTTTGAACTTGTTTTGATGAGAACTCGCCAACAAATGCGTTTGAGAGGGTCTTTTTCGGTTCAATGAAAAAAGCCTTGAACTATTCTAGAAGTCCTTAAAACCCTAACAATAATAAATGCCGTAATTTCCCGAGAGATTCAGATGGAATAACCGTACATTATAACAATAACTTCATGGAAAACCGAGAAGAGAGCTTTCAAAGATGTATGCATAGTTCGGAGAAAAAAAATATTTCAATATAGGCCTGTAAGAGTTGGTTTGAACTTGTTTTGATGATATCTCGCCATCAAATGCGTTTGAGAGGGTCTTTTTCGGACCAATGAAAGTAGCCTTGAAATATTCTAGAAGTCCTTAAAACCCTTACAATAATAAATGGTGTGATTTCCCGACAGACTCCGATGGAAATACCGTACATTTTACCTGCTGCTTCATGAAGAATCTAGGAGAGTGCTTTCACAGATGTATAATTAGTTCCGAGAAAAATATTTCAATCTGAGCTTAGTGGAGTTGATTCAAACTTGTTTTGACGATAACTCTCCAACTGATGGGTTTTAGAGTGTCTTTTCCGGACCAATGAAACGAGCCTAAAATTATTCTAAAAATCCTAAAAACCTTTAAAATAAAATTGGTGTATTTTCCTGACAGACTCAGATGGATTTAATCTACATTATACCTGCAACTTCATGGAAAATCGATGAGAGAGCTTTTAAAGTTGTATGCTTAGTTTCAGAGAATAATATTTCAATTTAGACCTGGTTGAGTTGGTTCAAACTTGTTTTGATAATAACTCGCTAACAAATGCATTTGAGAGGGTCTTTTTCGGTTCAAACATAATAGCCTTGAAATATTCTAGAAGTCCTTAAAACCCTAACAATAATAAATGCCGTAATTTCCTAACAGATATAAACGCGTTTTAGAGGGTCTTTTTCGGACCAATGAAAATAGCCCTGAGATATTCTAGAAGTCCTTAAAACCCTGAGATTAAGAAATGGTGTAATTTCCTGACAGATTCAGATGGAATTACTGTACATTATACCTGTAACTTCATGGAGAATGAAGGAGAAAGCTTTCAAAGTTGTATGCTTAGTTCGGAGAAAAATATTTCAATATAGGCCTGGTACAGTTAGTTCGAACTTGTTTTGATGATAACTTGCCAATAAACGCGTTTCAGAGGGTCTTTTTTGGATCAATGAAAATAGCCTTGAGATATTCTAGAAGCCCTTAAAACCCTGAGAATAAGAAACGGTGTTATTTCCTGACAGATTCAGATGGAATTACTGTACATTATACCTGTAACTTCATGGAGAATGAAGGAGAAAGCTTTCAAAGATATTTGCTTAGTTCAGAGAAAAATATTTCTTTATAGGCCTGGTAGAGTTGGTTCAAACTTGTTTTGACGATAACTCGCCAATAAACGCGTTTTAGAGGGTCTTTTTCGGACCAATGAAAATAGCCTTGATATATTCTAGAAGTCCTCAAAACCCTGACAATAATAAACGGTGTAGTCTCCTGACAGATTCAGATGGAATTACTGTACATTATACCTGTAACTTCATGAAGAATCTAGGAGAGTGCTTTCACAGAGTTTAGTCATTGAACTTCATGGAAAATCGAAGAGAGAGCTTTCAAAGTTGTATGCTTAGTTCCAGTGAATAATATTTCAATCTAGGCCTGGTAGAGTTGGTTCAAACTTGTTTTGATGATAATTCGCCAATAAACGCGTTTTAGAGGGTCTTTTTCGGACCAATGAAAATAGGAAGGTCCAGAGAACCTCCCGTGAACGATCAACTGCCCGGATACTCCGGTAATTTTAAGGTAGATTATTGTAATATTCAACTCTGTCGTTAAACTCTGTCATTAAATTGTAACCTTTCACCATTTGTTTTTCAATTAAACAATATCACCTTACCTTACTTTATTTCATTTTATTAACCTAATCAAAAGCCAGACAACAAGGGGACGGGACAACTACGTAAGTAGTTGTTCCAAAAAGACGAAGATCCTACCCCTTTTAAAATAATAACGTCAAGGATTATAAATCCGTGACATAAATGGCATCCCTGGTGGGGAACTTAAACCTTGTTGCCTGACTATTTTGATTGGTTTTCTCTTATTGATGATTTTTCCTTCAAAAATTTATAATACTAAAAATTAATAAAAAAAAAAAGAAGTAAGGAAAAAGCTTTTATTATCTGATACCGGTTACTTTTGGCGAATGGTTGAAGGAAAGATTCTTTTCTTTTGACAAATCGCGATATTTTTTTTTGCTGACCTTTTTCTGCCGAACATTTCTGGCTAATTCAACAACACACTTACACTCACAAACGCTTTCGGAACCTGATCTGCTCATCGCTCTGAATTTGACCCGCTTATAGTGCACACATTTCACGTTTTATTACCCGAAGTTTCGCCAAAAATCGCAACTTTAGATTCATTTTTTTTTTGTATAAAATTTTTACTTCTATCAAACGACGTTATCCCTTTAATTTATAAGTATTCGATATGGCTAATCTTGCGAATCTTACTTTGGACGAGATTGAAGCCATTCCAGACAAAGATCAAAAGAAGGCGGCCGAATTACATCATGCCCGCCGGATGGCCGAAAATATGTCTACAATGGCAGCTACGTTAAACGAGTCACGAACCGCGTTCGCGAACGTTCAAGCATCAGCATTGATGCAAAGTGCTCTTGCTGCAATCCCTTTTTACACTGGTTCCACACCCCTGCGCCCATGGCTGCAGGACGTGGAAAGCTACGACCAACGAATTACAGACGCAACCCTGAAAGAACTTTTCCTCCAAGGAGTTATTTCTCTATTGACCGGCAAGGCTAAAACAAGTCTCGACGGAAAAGTTTTTGACACTTTAGACCAACTCCGGAAACATCTTCAGGACCGTTTTTCTCAAAAACGATCCCTATCTTATTACCTTAACCTTATTTCAGACTCTTATATGAGACAGAATGAATCTGTTTTAAATTTTCACGATAGACTCTCAGCTATAGTCCGCGCTGCCACGAAACTAAAAAACGAGGGAATAGATGACGAAGACATCAAGAGACATGATAAGTCCCTTTTCGAAGACCTCGCTACTGAATATTTTATTCGCGGATTACCTTCTGTCATCCGCAACCAAATGTCTAACCATAACCGTGTTAACTTTTCCGAAGCTTTAAACGCAGCTCTGAATGCGGAGGAATGGGTTAACATCGGAGCACCAAATCGTGCTGATGTAGAGTATTCCTTCACCCAAAAACCGCCTCCGCGATCGCGTTCTCCTAGCCCTTATGGTCGACCCGGGACACCTGAAAGAGAATCATCTCACGACCGGCGCAACGTTAAATTCTCCGATTTTAACGACCCGCGAAACTTCGATAGAAATATCTCGTATTCTTATGGCCCTAACGATATAAAAATGCCTAAAACAATGACTTACACAGCAGAAGGTAAACTGGATGCTCACCCTTCCCTGCGTTACGAACAACCTTCAAGCATTCTGAAAAACCCGGAAAGACAGAGCCTATCCGATCAACGATCCGGATCATCAGATCGTTACTCCCGCTCTAGGTCCGAGAGCCCTAGAGGCCGATACCCTAATAGGTCGACAAGCCCCCTTTCCCCTCCCTTCCCTTATCCAAATTTTCACCCTTATATGCCCTATTATCCTCCTATGCCCTACAACTACCCCCCAGCTCCTATGCCCCCTTTTCACTCGCCCTATCCTAATGCCGCAACACCAGCCTACTTCCCTAACAACTATTACGGCAAGCCGCCTGGTAGACCCGGATCCCCAGGTCTTTACGGCCCTACTCCACGAGTCCCGACCCCAACGAATATTCCCGCAAATATCTCCTCTAGCGAGAATTTAAACTGGAGACAAGCTCGTCCGGACGGCGCGCCCGCGAGCTTCCCGCGCTCTCAGAGCCCCGAGCGCCGATCGGTGAAAACATTCAAAACAAGGGAGTACGGAAAGTCTTTGGCGAGAAAACCGCACCAACCATAAAAATTAAAAATTACCTATTCAAAAAGGGCGTCGTAACATGTTCCGCTGCACAAACCAATGAAGTGAACGTCATCAAAGCTTCCGTTTTTAAAGACTCGGTTTTCTACTATCCTCACCCTCCCATTACAATCCAGGGAGAAGACAATAATCAAGTCAACGCGCATGGAAAAATTACGATTCGTATTTGTAAACAAAAACATATATTCCATCTAATTCACGACGATGCCCCCTTTTTACAAGATGGTGTTATCAGCAAAAGAACTTTGAAGAAACTCCGGAGACTTAAGCAAGCCGGAAAAATGAAAAATCTTCCTGACTCTTTTCTTGAAGACCTATCCCCAGACTCAGATCGCTCTGAATCAGAATCCTCTGACTCAGAAACCTTTTCCGAAAATTCAACCTCCCAGAGTAGCGACACCCTTAATATAGACAAATCTACTAACGATTCCGACACATATTCACCTAAAATTTACAATCCTAGAAACCATAGGGAAAGAAAGAAAATTTCGTACGGATCACCCAAGATCGAAATTACTAATAACATATTTAAAGTCGGAAAAGGGCGCATTTTAATTGACACCGGCGCAGACGTGAGCGTAATTAAAATTCAATCCCTAAATCCCACGTGTAAGATCAACAAAAATCGTACTCTTCAACTGACCGGGATCGGAGCAGAACCCGTTTACACTCTCGGTACCGTTACTTTCAAAGAAAGAGACGGTAGAAAACATCACATGCACGTCCTCCCCGAAAGTTCTTCGCTTAAAGAAGATGCCATTCTTGGCTCTCGTTATCTACAAATTGAAAAGGGTCAAATTGACTTGGCCAATAATCAATTAATCACTCAAAATGGCACTCAGGACATTTGTTTTTCTAGCGCTACAGACAACAGTGAGTCTGAATCTGCCGAATCCCTTGCAGAATTTCCTGACTCTCGACGAACACCTCAAAGTCAAAACACCATCCCCGACATTCAACCTACGTCCAGCAAAATACCTTCGACTATTTTCCATTATAAAGCTCGTCGAAAGCAAGGTAAAGCTCTGTCCACAAGATATACGTTGCCAGCGCGTTGTAAAATTGCGATAGAAATTCCCGTGTCGGAAAGCTCTCGTAGAGGGGAGGCGTATCTTCCCCGAATACCAACCCCTACCGGAATATTCATCGGCTAGTCAGCCGTTACCCATGAAAAAGATTCATGTTACGTGTTAGCCATTAACACGAGAAACGAACCTCAAGAAGTTGAAATACCGGTGCAAGATCTGTATCCCTTTGAACTCGATAGTTCCGACGACTTCTTCGATTCCGAGGTCGAGGGAACGCCTTGCCCTCCTGAACAAAGAGTAACTCGAATAATTGACCTTCTGAAAAGAAAACATCATGACAAAGCAGCCCTAGCTCAATTGAAGAGAGTGGTCGAACGTTTCTCATATCTCTTTATGTTACCTGGCGACGACCCTCCTCGCTCACATCTAGTACAACATACCATTCCGTTAACCAGTGACAAACCGATATTTACACGTCAATATCGTTATCCTCCAAAATTACACGAAGAAATTAGAAGGCAAGTAGATGACTTGCTGAAGAAAGGAACCATCCAACCCTCCTCCAGCCCTTGGAACTCACCTCTATGGATAGTTCCAAAACGGCCTGGCCCTGACGGTAAAAATCAACATCGTCTCGTCATTGATTACAGAAGGCTCAACGAAGTATCAATTCCAGACGCCTATCCACTCCCAAACGTTCAAGAAATACTGGAGTCCCTAGGCAAGGTCAAATACTTTTCAGTTTTTGATCTCGTTAACGGATTCCACCAAATACCTATGCACCCGGATGACAGAGCTAAAACCGCTTTCTCAACGCCTGACGGGCACTTCGAATTCACAGCCATGCCTTTCGGACTCTGCTGTGCTCCCCCGACATTCCAAAGGCTGATGGACGCCGTCATGACCGGATTGCAAGGAATCGAATTGTTCATTTACCTAGATGACTTAATCATCTTCTCCAACTCTCTTGAAGACCACGAGAGAAAGGTTAATGAAGCTTTTCAAAGATTGTTTAATGCTGGATTGAGATTAAAAATCGAAAAATGCGAATTTCTAACCCCTGAAGTAAAATACCTGGGCCACCATATCGATCAATTTGGAGTCAAACCTGACCGGGGAAAAATCAAAGATATTCAGGATTTTCCCGTCGTAAAGAATACTTCGGACGTTCGTTCTTTTCTTGGACTCTGTTCTTACTATCGCCGGTTTATCCACCATTTCTCTGAAATTGCAAAACCTCTAAACGACCTCCTCAAGAAAAATTGTAAATTCCGCTGGGAGGAGAGCCAAAAAGCCAGTTTCGAAAAACTAAAGACAGCTCTATGCACGGCACCAGTCCTAATTTGCCCAGACTTTTCTAAACCCTTCATACTAACGACCGATGCTAGTGCATACGCAGTCGGGGCAGTTTTGAGTCAAGGCGAACCAAATAATGATCAACCTATTGCATATATGTCAAAAACGCTCAATAAACATCAAAGAAACTACTCTGCCACCGAGCGAGAGTGTTTAGCTGTAGTCCTAGGCATCATGCACTTCAGACACTACCTTTACGGTCGCACTTTCTATGTATACGCTGACCATGAACCTCTACAATGGATTGATTCAATCAAAGACCCAATGTCAAGATTGAACCGCTGGAGAGCCCGACTGCGCGGCTACAGATACATATTCCGTTACAAACCTGGAAGGCTTAACACTAACGCCGATTGGCTCTCAAGAAATCCGATAGACCAGAAAGAGGTAGAAAACGAAAAATCGGCAAACATAGCCTCTCAATCCCTGAAAAATATCAAAACAAAAACCATACTACCTATTCAGAAACCAAAATCAACAAAAACATCACTTGTTCGACAAGCATACAATAAAAGCAAAGAAGAAAACTTCTCTGACGCCCTGCAACCCGGCCCTTCGCGAAGAGGTAGACCGAAAGGCTCCAAAAATAAAACTCATGCATCGCCGAACGTATCTGGTCAGGGAAATCTTCCAGGCGATACCATCGCCTTTCGTCTAAGACTCAGACGAAATCAACAGGTAGATCCGAAAAATACTACACCCGTCGATCAAGCAAACGCTGAAAGCTCTACCTCAGAAATAGAAACATCAGATGAAACCGAAAGCGCCTCCGACGCACCTGTACCCTTGCAAAGCCGATCATTAATACCTAGTTTGGCAGAACCTCTCAACACAACAACCACATCTCCTGCCACCGAGTCTGAAATCAGCAACCAAAAAGAAGATGAGATTTCTGGCATAAGTGAGTTCGACGAAACCATGGTACCATCGGATAGTTTTGAAGATGTAGTCGCCCATTTCCAAAAACCCGCATCAAGAAAGGCATTCTTTGATTCCCCATCAAAAAGAGTGAAACCTCCAGCAAATGATGATGACTCCTCATCTTCTGACGAAGAAGAACTCTACGAGACTACCCCCGTAAAATCAAATTTGGAACTCCAAGCTCAGCTCAAACCTTCCAACTTCAATTCTAAGGAGAAAGAAGAGTTTATCGAAGGATTTAATTCCTTGTGGTGGGACTCTGGAAAATGGGAAGAACTTCTTGAAAATTTCGACCTAGGATCTAACTATCACGAAGCGGATCACTCTGTTGTCCACAGTGATCCAGGCTATTTGGAAAATGACCTTATTGACGCAAATGATAGACAGATTCTGAACAATACACAATCCCTGTTAGACTTAGATAAATGGCAACTGACCGATGACTCAGGATTCAAAAATCCTCCCTTATCGTCCACTCTCCTCACACATAAAATACCCCCAACAATTTTAGATGACACTTTTAATCTCGAAAACACCAAAATCATGTCTAGTGAAAATTCCGACTCTTCAACAAATTCCACGAAGACAATTACACCAGATCATAAGTTAGCTCCATCGGAAAACTCTCTAAACACTCAAGAGAGTGTCACTCACCCTCGAGATACCGCCAAAATGACCCTTCAATCCTCGCAGCAATCACTTCCTACAAAACAACCAAATTCAAATTTGATACCTCGAAGTCCAAAACCTACTACGGCAAATACTCATAATGACATTTTCACCAGCGTTAAAACCATTCCGCCAATTATACCCCCCCTTTTGAATCCTTTTTGCGACCCGATCAAACCCCCCGAACGACTGACAGTGAGACTCACCCGAGACGCCCTCATGGGACATAAAGATAACATAATACATTTTATCCCTGCGAATTTAAACCTACACACGCCTAACAATCAACTTCTTGCCGAGTTAGAGCTAATTTCGAAAAGTGAACTTAAAGATCTGAACCCTACGATTGGCAATGTTCTTGTCTCTAAAACCCGAGGCCGAACCGTCTTCTCTTTAGTAGTTACAGAAACCGAAAGGAATCCTACTAAGCAAAGTTCTTTGAAAGAATGCTTTTACAATCTTTATCATCTACTACTAGAAAAAGAAATTACATCGGTTCGTATGTCACGAAAAGGCGAACTCACAGATGCATTACCACGTGGAACTCTATACCGAGAAGTCCAAGATGCACTCAAAAACATACCTAAGACGCTAACGATCTGTCTAGGTGTCTGCATAACACCACCACCCGAATCCCGCAACACCATCCTAAAAGAATGCCACGATAGCCTATTCGGAGGACATGGTGGAGTAGAGAAGACTTACAGAAGAGTGAGGGAAAAATTTACTTGGCCCGGTTTGCGTAAAGATATAGTCGACTACATTCATCGATGCCGAATATGCCAAGAGTTTAAACTCATAGGTTATCGCACCAAAGAACCCATGGTAATTACCGATACGCCCGCAGAACCGTTCTTTAAAATGGCTATCGATGCGGTCGGACCTATGCCTCGAACTGTGAATGGCAATGCTTACATAATCACTATGCAATGTTTATTTTCAAAATTTTGTATAGCAGTACCAGTACCTAATCTGAAAGCGCTAACCGTGGCACAAGTCCTTGCTAAACATCTTATAGCCACTCATGGAGTACCTAAAATTATCTTGAGCGATCAAGGTAAAAGCTTTAGGAATAAACTCCTCAAAAATCTTGAAAGCATGTTTGACTGTCGTCTAAAAACGATGACATCTTTCCACCCCCAGTCGAACGCATCATTGGAAAGAAGTCATGCTGTCTTGAAAGATTACTTGAGGACTAACACCCCTAAGTATCAAGACTGGGACGAGCTAGTTTCCTTTGCCATGATGGAATACAATTCCTCAGTCCACTCTTCCACAGGTTTTACCCCCTACGAAATAGCTATGGGACGAAATCCTAGAACCCCTTCAGGATGCCTAGACGACTTCGATAACGACACATATAATGGTTACATTTACGATCTAGCAACAAGAATAGCTGAAATCCGAGAGATGGCATTGAAAAGCTAAGAATCATCCAAACAAATTAACAAAAGAAATTACGACAAATCAACTAAACCCCTAGATATAAAACCCGGAGACAAAGTTTGCGTCAACAAACTACCGCGTAAAAACAAACTAGATAAATTCTATAACGGAGTTTTCGACGTCCTAGAAGTACGCGAAAATAACACTGCCCTCTTGCAAAGCCAAAACAAAAAAAAAATCTTAGTTCATAAAGACCGTCTGAAAAAATTTTACTAAAAGCCTTTCTTCTCAAAAATCATCGCCTTATCTAATTTAAATCTGCCCTAATTTTGTTCCAGAAAAATGTTCTTTATTTTGCTGTGGTTCACGAGCTTCGCTCCAGTCGGTACCGTTCACACGGAGAATAAAACTTTCTATGAAACGCAACCAATCCCCAATAATCCGGGTATTTTCTATGAACACGTCGGGAAAGTTAATTTAGTCAGAACAAAAATTCATATTAATATTTTCTTAAATTGTCCCCCACTAGACAGAAACTTTAAAACGGAAAACAAAAATTTCAAACATTTAGTAAATGAATTATATAGAGTCTACCCTGACCAAATAACACCAGAACTCTCGGAACTTCGCATAACCCGCAAATTATTCGCAATAAATGATCTACATGAATCTATAAAAAGCTTGTTCGTTCTGCAAGAAATCGATAACCGACCCTATAATCGAAAAACGCGAGAAGCTCCGATCGAAGTCGGCGGTTGGGTTACGAAATGGTTATTCGGCATCATGGACTCAAAAGACCGCGAACTAATCAATAGTGACATCGACAAACTGTACGACAGTCAGAATAACTTATCACAAATTTCAATTGAATCAACTCACCTAATTAAATCAGAGCTCGAAAATCTGTATAAATCAGAAAATAATCAAACTCTAGAAATTTCACGCTTAATCCGTCGTGTTGAAGCCATCTCCGAACAAAACTTGGCCATAAACAGAAACCTGCAATTTGAAAACGTTACCAGATGGTGGTTTGATTACTCATATGAACTTGACGAACTACAAAGGGGTTATGAAACCTTGATGGAAGTAATTCAAACCACCGCAAGAGGACATCTACACCCACTCCTGTTATCTTTTTCCCAAATGTCCAATCTACTCTTAAAAATTAACAACAATCCGAATCTCCGGATACCAAACGCAGCAGAGGTAATTACACCCCACTACCTATTCAACGTAGCGAAAACGACTATTTTTATCACTAATGGAAAGCTTCACGTTTCTATGAAACTACCTGTAGTAATGGATGACAACCTCGATTTGTACAAAATACACTCTTTTCCAAACCCTATAACCCTCCCCTTTGATAATACAGGCTATTTAGCAATAAAACCAACAGTTAATTATATTGTCTTATCGAGAAACCAGAAATATGTTCTCTTAAATGACGAACTCCTTCAATCTTGTTCCACTTATAATCACACTAAGCTATGTGAAGACTTCTTACCCTTAATCAACGGAGTGACACACCCATCGTGTAAATATTCAATGTTCAATCAGCCGACAACCTCTTCTCTAAAAACCTGCTAGACAGTTATCATACCAAACACGCCCATAATTCTAACACCCTTGCACGCATCGAATTTATGGTTATATTCAACTTTAAAACCAAATAAGCTCACAATAACCTGCCATAATCATCGAAATGAATTTCTCATAAATGGCACAGGCTCACTTTACCTAAGTGGCGAATGTACTGCACACACATCAAGCTTTACCTTACACGGTCTTCGGAAAATCTCATTCATATCAGAATACAATTATAATCCCGAATTGTCAGCAGAATTGAACATAATAAAACCCGAGATACATGAATACGCAACCAAATACTCCATGGAAGTAGAGAAAGAACTCACTGAATCACTACAAAAATTTAACCCAATTCCCCTGAGCGAAATCGAAAATAAACTGAGAGCGATACATATTCGACGGACGGAACAGAAGCAAACACATTCATTTATAGCCATCGGCTTAGGATCCTCAATCGCGATAACATTAGTCCTAAAATTTTTGATAGATAAATTTCTTCAGGTCGAGAAAATCCTACCCTTGTTCTTCTTCATCTGCAACAAAAAGAAAGAATATAAACAAAACAAAAAAAACAAAGAAGAACCTAACCGAAAAACGTGCACATGTAAAAATAATCATCAGGATGATACTCCTCCTAATGAGACTCACAGCTTGCCTCCGACTCTAAAGTCGGCAGACATTGTAATCCACGTGGACTCATCTCCACAAATCTCGACAATGCCCACAACCTCTCCAAAAGCACCAAACTCCAATACAAAACCACCGCTTCACGTCGCAGAGCCATGAAAAATAAAACAAAACGTCAATAAATAATAAAAAAAAAAATAATAAAAAAAAAATATTATAACAATAATAATAATAAACAAAAAAAAAAAAAAAAAAAACTTCATTTTCAAACCAAATTTGACCAACTGTCCATTCAAAACACGCTTAAAACTCGACCATAACCATGAATCTTCGTGACTACTGGCCTGCTGAGTGCGCCCGTCGCATGCAGACCCGCTATGCCTCCAACACAGGCGACTCTTCAACCAACTCGCCCGCAATGCACCTGCAGCACGCGACCCAACTATACAGCCACACCCACGAATCTTTTAATACAACCTGCAAACAATTAATTTATGAAATAACGACAGTTGACGACTTAACTCTGACAATTATACTTAATAAAAATAGTAACAATCAAAGTACTATACTCACAAACTCGCCGAATCCGAATAAAAGAATTTTTTTTTTTTGCTATCCGTCGAAACTCAGGTATCAGATAGATGTTTTAATTTTTTTTTTTAAAAACAAATAATAATCGATTGATAACAGGTGTGAAAGTATTTACCTTTTAATGCACCTCGACGAGTTGAGGATATGCGATAATAACCCTTGTAAATTGACCAAACTGCGAGTCCAACTAGCTCTCCGATCGACGTAATACCGACTGGAGCACCTACTGAATGCACCAGTAAAATCACATTTATCATAACTGGCAACATAGCATGATATAATTTGATGAGCGCACCGCTGCAACGTCACCGTTAACACCTACTTACACTATACTCTCGTGCGTAACCGCCGACCTGCCGACTATCCGATTTCAAGAAGGACGATACAGCAACATTCGCATCAAGAACAGAAGCAGCTTCACCAGAAAAATATAAACTTTTCTCATACAATTTTGTGTAACAAATTGAGTGTATTTTCAGAATCTAAATTTTAATTCATACTCGGACATTATCTTAGATTTAACAAAACTCTCTCGAATACTGGACAATAATTTTTTTTTGTAATTACTTTTTATATGATACTTAAATATTGTTAACATCTGGTAAAATTTTTTTTGCTCAAGTTAATTTAACTTCATTATCAAAAAAAAAAAAAAAAATAATAATAATAATAAAAAGTGAACAAATAAATAAATTATTTGTTGTAATATTAATTTTAATATTTATTGTACAAACTCTACGAATCGAAATTCAAGATAAGCTTCATTTGTAAACTTCTCAGTAACACGCACAATGTAAGAGACTTATTGCAATAATTTAAGTTACGTCAATTAATGAATAATTTAATTCTATACACTAAACTCAAAAATTTTATCAAACAAATTTGGAAACTTATTTAACTATTTTCGACCAATTAAGGCAAAACTCAGTCTAAATCAGTCAAACGGAGTGTCAAAAGCACTGATTTCATCAAAACTTCCCGCTAATTCATAGTTTTTTCTTTAGTGCAAAAATTTAGACATAAAAATTTAATAAAAAAAAAAAAAAAAACACTAAGACAAAATAATTATATCAAATTTGGAGTTTCATAGCGAACAACGACAAATTGAAACTCAAACCGTTTAGGAACTTAGAGGATAATATACAGAACCGCTGCACTCAATACTGTCGTATACATTACAGAATTTTCATCGAATGTTTTAAATACTTTTGACTAAACTAGTTAGCGATCTTAAAATCAAGGCGAAAACTGTGAACTTCTCTCACTCCTGGCAATTAATGAAAATTATATACGTCGATGCAACTTCCCACTTAAATATTAACCAACCCATACAGAATTTTCTGCTCCAGTGCCCAATAACCGCGCAATATAGAGCAATAATTATTTTATTACGTCTGAATCCCTGTTACCTGGCTTGCGCAAGCAACACAAAAACTTCTATTTAGCATTTAGCTAAACAACTAGCTATTTGAAATTTTCGTTTAAAAATTTCAAGAATTCAGGCTTACAACTCAAAAATTACAATATTCTTACCCACTTTCAACCAACCATTTCCCACCCCGTGATCATTGTTATACAACAATTATAAAAACTACCGATCTCTTTGAACATCGGGTAGAAATTACATCCAAAACGTTACACTTGAACTAATTATTCTGAAATAATAGTTATTCAAAAAAAAAAAAAAAAAAAAAAAAAAAAAAAAACCTTTTGCTAAGCTCCTGCCCACCACCATCTACCAAGATTCACACAAGCGAAATCGATACATTCCCTATCTTCGATACATTTTTTTTTATCATCGATACAAGGACTGCACTCCTACAGTCGTCCAGCCCTGCATTGTCGAGGGCAACAATGGACTAAGAGGGGAGGCATGTCATGTATCGATCCCCATAAAGATCCCATATTCCCAAGTTGCAACACTCTTACTTATAATCCGCCTAAAAGGAGTTAGGGAGGGGGCCACGGAAATTGCAATTAAGCATTTTGCTAGCCGGCACCTCCGCTCTGCTGGAACAGGTGGGGCGAAGTAGCTTCCCTCGCTGCTTAGCCGCGCTCCCAAACCACTCTCGTCCCGGACATTCGAGTGGTTCGACCGAAAGCTAGCAGCGATCGAAGACCACGTGCAGCACACCTAGACAAGCAGAGCCGGATCAGGCAAGGATCCGTCACTGCAATATCGCCTCGCCATCACCATTGGATAAGGTCCCGGAAGGTCCAGAGAACCTCCCGTGACGATCAACTGCCCGGATACTCCGGTAATTTTAAAGTAGATTATTGTAATATTCAACTCTGTCGTTAAACTCTGTCATTAAATTGTAACCTTTCACCATTTGTTTTTCAATTAAACAATATCACCTTACCTTACTTTATTTCATTTTATTAACCTAATCAAAAGCCAGACAACAAGGGGACGGGACAACTACGTAAGTAGTTGTTCCAAAAAGACGAAGATCCTACCCCTTTTAAAATAATAACGTCAAGGATTATAAATTCGTGACACTGTAGTAGTCGAGTACGTATATAGTACCTGTAACTCGTAAGAAGTATCTGTTTCATAATGTACGCATTTTAGACTGGACCTTAAACCGCAGCAACGAAGTTGTAAGACGCACTTGACACTATTGTATTTTGGAATCAGCTGAGCTAAGAACAGATAAAGTAAAGTTTTTATATAAGTGAAAAAAAAACTCATTCCGATTTATTCCACTTACTTGGGTCATTCAGCCTGTCAGATCAGTATATTTTTTATTTTTATTAAAAATATACATGTTTTATTTATTAAAAAAAAAGTATTGTTGCATTGTGAAAAAAAAATTTTTTTTTTTTTTTCAGTTCATTTAGAGTACGTGGTGTCAAGAATAAAAAAGTGTCTGCAGTTAGGATTGGAAAAAAAAAATTTTCCTGTTCACTGGCTAGAATAAGAGTGTTATCATGGAAGTTTTATGTGAAGATACCGATATCAATGTGATGAAAGAACCGTATCAACTAGAATCAGATCAACAACAATGGTGTGGTAGTTGGGTAAGTATGTAAAGTATTAAAAAATGTGCTAGTTGATCAAGTGTTTTTTTATTTAAAATAAGTGTTTTTAATTATGTTATTTGAAAACTTTAAATAATTTTTATTAATCAAGTATCCGGCAAGCCAGTTTATAAACATGTTTCATAAATATGATTAGTTATATACAAAAGCTAATAATCCTAGTGAGTTTGTGGGTCTAGAAAGTTGAAAACATAACCCGGTATTCATTCAAGCAAGCTTAAGTTTTGATTTGTGTATGTCAAATTGTTGATGTGTAAAATCATTTTTATCTGCTTGTACAGTTATAGGTATAAGTGTGTAGTACATTGATAGCGCTGTTTAGATAAGTTTTATTGTGATGTGATTAAGTTTTTAATGGAAACGTGCTCAAGGCAGTGTTATTTACAGTTTATTTTATTAAAAGAAGTTTGATAAGTATAAAAATGTTCCAACAAGTTGATTTAAAAGTGTAAAAAAATAACATCAAGAAGGAATAAAAAGTGTTATTTTTATAAAGTGCTCATATTGGAGAAAACAATTGAAAATATTAATTAGACTACCATGATAGTTTTTTCAAGAGTAGTTAAGTAAAAGAAATCATGAGCCAAAATTTGGTAATGATCCATCGAATGGGCTTCGAGTGAGCTGAATACTGAATATGTGTATTTTTAGATATTACGCTAAAAGTAGTGTTTTTTTAAAAGTACACATAGCCAGCGAACGGACTAAAAAGGCCCATTGGATGGAACTATTAATATTTTCCTACATCTTATGGTACAAGAAAACAATTCCGAAAGTTTGGTAGAGTTTGGTTCTCCGGAGGGTGTAGCCTCTCCTTGTAAGCATACTTCTTTGAAAGATCTCTCCTTGGTTTTCCATAAAGTTACAGGTATAATGTACAGTAATTCCATCTGAATTTTTCGGTAAATTCCACCTTTTTTTATCGTAAGGATTTTAAGGACTTCTAGAATATTTCAAGGCTATTTTCATTGAACCGAAAAAGACCCTCTAAAACGCATTTGTTGGCAAGCTATCGTCAAAACAAGTTTGAACCAACTCTACTAGGCCCAGATTGAAATATTTTTCTCTGAACTAATTATACATCTATGAAAGCACTCTGCTAGATTCTCCATGAAGTTGCAGGTATAATGTAGGGTAATTTCATCTGAAACTGTCAGAAAAATAACACCATTTATTATTGTAAGGGCTTTAAGGACTTCTAGAATATTTCAAGGCTATTTTCATTGGTCCGAAAAAGACCCTCTTAAACTTATTTGTTGGCGAGTTATCGTCAAAACAAGTTCAAACCTACTCTACCAGGCCAATATTAAAATATTTTTCTCGGAACTAAGCATACATCTTTGAAAGCTCTCTCCTCGGTTCTCCATGAAGTTACAGGTATTATGTACAGTAATTCCATCTGAATCTGTCGAGAAATTACGGCATATATTATTGTAAGGTTCTTAAGGACTTCTAGAATATTTCAAGGCTATTTTCGTTGGTCCGAAAAAAACCTTCTAAAACGCATTTGTTGGCGAGATATCGTCAAACCAAGTTTGAACCAATCCTACCAGGCCCAGATTGAAATATTTTTCTCCGAACTAAGCATACATCTTTGAAAGCTCTCTCCTTGATTCTCGATGAAGTGACAGGTATAATGTACGTTAATTCCATCTGAGTCTGTCGGGAAATTACACCATTTATTATTGTAAGAGTTTTAAGGACTTCTAGAATATTTCAAGGCTATTTTCATTGGTCCGAAAAAGACCCTCTTAAACTTATTTGTTGGCGAGTTATCGTCAAAACAAGTTCAAACCAACTCTACCAGGCCTATATTGAAATATTTTGTTCCGAACTATGCATACATCTTTGAAAGCCCTCTCCTCGATTCTCCATGAATTTACAGGTATAATGTACAGTAATTCCATCTGAATCTGTCGGGAAATTACGGCATTTATTATTGTAAGGGTTTTATGTATTTATAGAATAATTTAAGGCTATTTTCGTTGGTCCGAAAAAGACCTTCTAAAACGCATTTGTTGGCAAGTTATCGTCAAAACAAGTTCGAACCAACTCCACTAGGCCCAGATTGAAATATTTTTCTCTGAACGAAGCATACATGTATGAAAGCGCTCTCCTAGATTCTCCATGAAGTTACAGGTATAATGTACAGTAATTCCATCTGAATCCGTCGGGAAATTACACCATTTATTATTGTTAAGGTTTTAAGGATTTCTAGAATTTTTAAAGGCTATTTTCATTGGTCCGAAAAAGACACTTTAAAACGCATTTTTCGGCGAGATATCGTCAAAACAAGTTTGATTCGATCCTAACAGGCCCAGATTGAAATATTTTTTTCGAAACTAAGCATACATCTTTGAAAAAGACCCTCTAAAACGCATTTGTTGGCGAGTCATCGTCAAAACAACTTCAAACTACTCTACCAGGCCTATATTGAAATATTTTTCCCCGAACTGAGCCTACATCTTTGAAAGCTCTTTCCTCGATACTCTTCGAAGTTAAAGGTATAATGTACAGTAATTCCATCTGAATCCGTCGGAAAATTACACCATTTATTATTGTAAGGGTTTAAAGGATTTCTAGAATATTTCAAGGCTTATTTCATTGGTCCGAAAAAGACTCTCTCAAACGCATTTGTTAGCGAGTCATCGTCAAAACAAGTTCGAATCAACTCTACTAGGCCTATATTGAAATATTTTTCTCCGAACTAAGGATACATCTTTGAAAGCTCTCTCCTCGGTTCTCCATGAAGTTACAGGTATTATGTACAGTAATTCCATCTGAATCTGTCGGGAAATTACGGCATATATTATTGTAAGGTTTTTAAGGACTTCTAGAATATTTAAAGGCTATTTTCGTTGGTCCGAAAAAAACCTTCTAAAGCGCATTTATTGGCGAGTTATCGTCAAAACAAGTTCAAACCAACTCTACCAGGCC
Source organism: Encarsia formosa (assembly GCA_038277355.1). NCBI lineage: Eukaryota > Metazoa > Arthropoda > Insecta > Hymenoptera > Aphelinidae > Encarsia > Encarsia formosa. Next base: position 55,250,827 of record CM076186.1, read on the forward strand.
TGTATTGAAATATTTTTCTCTGAACTATGCATACATCTTTGAAAGCTCTCTCCTCGATTCTCCATGAAGTTGCAGGTATAATGTACAGTAATACCATCTGAATCTGTCGGAAAATTACACCATTTATTATTGTAAGGGTTCCTAGGATTTCGAGAATTATTTAAGGCTATTTTCATTGGTCCGAAAAAGACCCTCTTAAACGCATTTGTTGGCGAGTTATCGTCAAAACAAGTTCGAACCGATTCTCTCAGGCCTATATTGAAGACTTTTCTCCGAACTAAGCATACATCTTTGAAAGCTCTCTCCTCGATTCTCCTCGAAGTTACAGGTATAATGTACAGTAATTCCATCTGAATCTGTCGGAAAATTACACCATACATCATAAACCATCTATTATTGTAAGGGTTTCAAGACTTCTAGAATATTTCAAGGCTATTTTCATTGGTCCGAAAAAGACCACCTAAAACGCATTTGTTGGTGAGTTATCGTCAAAACAAGTTCAAACCAACTCTACCAGGCCTATATCGAAATATTTTTCTCCGAACTATGCATACATCTTTGAAAGCCCTCTCCTCGATTCTCCATGAATTGTACAGGTATAATGTACAGTAATTCCATCTGAATCTGTCGGGAAATTACGGCATATATTATTGTAAGGTTTTTAAGGACTTCTAGAATATTTAAAGGCTATTTTCGTTGGTCCGAAAAAAACCTTCTAAAGCGCATTTATTGGCGAGTTATCGCCAAAACAAGTTCAAACCAACTCTACCAGGCCTGTATTGAAATATTTTTCTCTGAACTATGCATACATCTTTGAAAGCTCTCTCCTCGATTCTCCATGAAGTTGCAGGTATAATGTACAGTAATACCATCTGAATCTGTCGGAAAATTACACCATTCATTATTGTAAGGGTTTCTAGGATTTCGAGAATTATTTAAGGCTATTTTCATTGGTCCGAAAAAGACCCTCTTAAACGCATTTGTTGGCGAGTTATCGTCAAAACAAGTTTGAACCGATTCTCTCAGGCCTATATTGAAGACTTTTCTCCGAACTAAGCATACATCTTTGAAAGCTCTCTCCTCGATTCTCCTCGAAGTTACAGGTATAATGTACAGTAATTCCATCTGAATCTGTCGGAAAATTACACCATACATCATAAACCATCTATTATTGTAAGGGTTTCAAGACTTCTAGAATATTTCAAGGCTATTTTCATTGGTCCGAAAAAGACCACCTAAAACGCATTTGTTGGTGAGTTATCGTCAAAACAAGTTCAAACCAACTCTACCAGGCCTATATCGAAATATTTTTCTCCGAACTATGCATACATCTTTGAAAGCCCTCTCCTCGATTCTCCATGAATTGTACAGGTATAATGTACAGTAATTCCATCTGAATCTGTCGGGAAATCACGGCATTTATTATTGTAAGGGTTTGAAGGATTTATAGAATAATTTAAGGCTATTTTCGATGGTCCGGAAAAGACCTTCTAAAACGCATTTGTTGGCGAGTGATCGTCAAAACAAGTTTGAATTAACTCTACCAGGCCTATATTGAAATATTTTTTTCTCCGAACTAAGCATATGTCTTTGAAAGCTCTCTCCTCGATTCTTAATGAAGAAACAGGTATAATGAACAGTATATCCATTTGAATTTCCTGGCAGATTCGGACGGAATTACTGTACATTCTACCTGTAACTTCATGGAGAACCGAGGAGAGAGCTTTTAAAGAAGTATGCTTAGTTCGGAGAAAAATATTTTAATATAGGCCTGGTAGAGTTGGTTCGAACTTGTTTAGACGGAGACTCACCAACAAATGCGTTTTAGAGGGTCATTTTCGGATTAATGAAAATAGCCATGAAATATTCTAGAAGTCCTTAAAACCCTAAAAATAATAAATGGTGTAATTTCCCGACAGACTTTCAAAGTTGTATGCTTCGTTTCAGAGAAAAATATTTCAATCCAGGCTTGTTAGAGTCGGTTCGAACTTGTTTTGACGATAACTCCCCATTTTTGTGTTTTAGAGGGTCTTATTCGGATCAATGAAAATTGCCTTAAAATAATGTAGAAGGCCTTAAAACTCTTACAATCATAAATGGTGAAATTTCCCGCCGATCCAGAAAGAATTACTGTATATAGCTGTTATGTGACAATTAAATAAAAATCCGCGAACGAGCATTCTCGCGCGAGTGTGCGTGCATGTGGATGAGGGGTCCGGTCAGCACTTCGGATTTCAGCTGCAGCTGAATGCTGCTCCCGCACTTTTGATGGGAAAAAATCAAGGTAGCGGGGGAAGGATTTAGATGCAGCAGGGAGGAAGAGCGCCGGACGTCGAGTTAGTATGAAATATAATTAAAGAGTGAAAAGATCGCGAGCCTTGTTAAACCTAAGCTATTACTTACTAAATTACCTAATACTATATTTGCCATTTGGACCTATCAGATTCGATAATTGTAGCCCCAGTGTATTGATTTGGATCTAATAAAACCTATTTTAAAAGTAACTTGCCCGTGAGTGAATTAAGTAATTAAACCTATTATTTTACCTACGTCTGGGAGATTAAGCAGACCACATCACATCGACCAATTACCAGCGAGTTTGGACCCCGAACCAAGGTAATGAGTTTAATATAAAAATTTCACCTTATTTAATTAATAATTCGCGCGTTCCTGTCGTCACACAAGGGGTGCCGTTCACCCCCGGTTTTCCCCGCGACTCCTTCCCGGGTCTGCCAAATTAGGAGCCGGTTATATGTCCACGGGGACATATAACAAAATTGGTAGCAGAAAGCTTAGTTAGGCCCCCCGCGGAGCGCGCATTAAACTTAGAGTATAAAAAATAAAAAAATATTTTTTAGTTTTAGCGCTTGAATTTTTTGCCAAGACGAGTCGCTCGCCCAACAGTCTTGTAGTTTAAGATTTTAGTAATTTTAAGTTGGAAAGAAGTTAGGTTTAAGCTCGTGCATAAAACGTTATTCGGAGTGATTTTCTTTTTTAGGAAATAATCAATTCTAATAGGACCGTGCGTGATTTTTATATCAGGCCGAATTAGAATAATTTTAGTGCGACGTAAGAATCAAAAAAAATTTAGAATAACCGAAACTCCCGAACTCGAAAAGTCTCGAGTTACATCTAGTGACGGAAAAAGTGTAGCTCGTGCAGCTGCACATCATTTAAGCTTAAGTAAAACTTATATTCATGTTATAAAGTTCAAAATTTTTTTAAAAATTATAATCTTCTTTTGATAATTTAAAACCCCTTGTTTGGGACCTTATACAGTATAATTTGAAAAAATAGGAAAATTTTTTTTAGAGTAATTAGAGTTAGAACTTTGAATTTTTATTTTAAGCTAATAAGTTTCCCCTCGTGCCAGGACAGTGCGTAGGCTACCGTCCTGTAGTTTAAGTTTAGTATTTAAACAGGTTAGCAATTAGAATTATAAATTGTGTGCGAAAAAAAAAAATTTTAATGACAAAAAAAAATATAGACGAAACTCCCGAACTCGAAAAAGCTCGAGTTACCATCCGGTGGCGAGGCTATCGTTATCGGGTGACTGCACGGCTGTCTGTATAAAGAAATACTTAGTCGCGTTACTTTATGCACACTTTTATTATAACTTACAGAGTTTAAATTTTACACTAGAAATAAATTTAATTGTAACAAAAAATTAATAATGATAATAATAAATAGAAAAAAAAAAAAATAAATAAATAAATAAATAAAAGGAAAAGAGGAAAAACCTTTTTAAGCGAAGACTCAAATTTTTCAAATTACAATTTTTGAAGGTCATTTTAAATATTACTCTTGAGGTCAAACCCTATTTTTCCAGGGGCATAAATTTTCAGTGCGTAAATTCGATTTCAATTTTCAAATTGGAAATTTTTGGAATTGCAATTTCAATTATTTCCAGTTTCACCTTTCAGATTTGGTAATTTTCTCAATTAATTTTTTTTTAAGCTCAACCAAAGTTGTTGACTTTAATGCTAGAACAGGTTCTTATTTAAAATAGAAAAAAAAAAATCAGAGGTAATGATTTTAATAATAAACTCAAGAAATTACTTTGCATAAATTTTAATTTACACAAAAAAAAAAAAAAATTTTTTGTTGCTCATTCAAATTTTAAAGAATTCAATTTTTCCAATTTTATATCTTTTTCAACTTTAATTATACAACAAAAAAAAAATAAAAAAATAAAATAATAGAACTTCAATCACTACAGTAAAAGTAGTGGTAGAAATAAAAGCCTTTTCAAATTTAATTGTTTCGAGGCTTTAATTTTAATTTTAGATCTTCAAAATTTAAAAAGAAAAAAAAAATTTTTTTTTTTTTTTTTTTGCAATTTTCCCTCGGCTATTTTAAATTTCGATTCTACAGAGAAAGAAAATATATTACAAGGCGGAGACATTAAATTGAGGAGACCCAAGTGACCTAGAGAAGAAGTGCGCGCAAGTAATCGCCGTTTCACTTCATTCTCCCGTTCGTATTCCCTCTACCGTGCAGTCCCCCACCGTGGAGTCGCAGTAGCACTAAGCCATTTCTTCTTTGTGCCGCTGTCCGCCTATCGGCGTTTCACTCCATTCTCTCCTTCCGAGCGCCGAGCTGTCCGGAGAGACGCCCGGCCTATAACCGGAATGCTTTAGACGCTACTTTAAATTCAATAGTATTGGCAACTGCTACTTGGAAAATAAATTTTTTTTTTAGTAGTAATAGCATTAATAATATTGATAGGAGGTAGTGTTTAATTAATTTGATAGGTTCAATAATTAATAAAAAAAAAACAAATTACTATAATTAATTTAATTTAATAATGATCGATAATATAATTAGTATAATTATAACGCATATTTAATAATAATTAATTTGGTAGGTTTGATAAAATATCGTGAATATTACCGAGAAAAGAAAAAAAAAAAAGGTAAAAAGAGAGAGGAAGCCGCGCGCTACTGAATCCGACCACTTCCCACCCTTGTGTGACGTCTCACTAATTCTTGACCTATTTTTACTCGCTACCCTGTTTTTTTTGTCTGACCATTGACCTACTCTACTCGCCTGCTTTCACAGTCAAATAAATAAATAAAGAAAAGGGGTCGTCATTCTCCTATCACCGTGTGGGTTCCCTGACTCGTGCCCAACCGGGAGTTCCAAACGAGGGGCGTTGAAAGCGACCCCGTCTGGGGAATTGAATGCAAGCCGGCGCAGTGCGCCTCTACAGCCAGGAAGGGCTAGCCCTTAGGTTTCGGATCTTCCTGCTCACTCGATTCGAATTAAGAATTATACGGATCGAGCTGACCCTATATGCGGACGACCTAGTTATCTATCACCGTTAAAGATAGACCCAGACCGAATCTCGAACACCTACACCGGTAGTTCCTCCAGACCCCTAGTCCTTGAACAGTGGAGTGGCAGCTAAGCTGGTGTCTTTTGGGACCCCACGAGATGACTGGCGGGACAAATGCCAACGGGCAGGGCCAGCAGGACCTGACCCGAACCATGGGTACGACATTGCTGGCATTGACTAACAGTCTTTGCCTGCAAAATGCCATCGCGGGACTGAGTACCTACGACGGCAGCAATATACCCCTCAAGGACTTTATCCAGGATGTCCGGAATGGAGCAGACTGCGTCTCCGACGAACAGAAGGAGGGGTATAAGCGGGCTGTTCTAAGCAAACTGAGAGGTGCAGCGAAAGACTGCGCTTGGGGGCAAGACTTTGCCGTCGTGGAGGAAATATGCAGCCACCTAAAAAAACGTTTTGCCCCCGGTAAGGGCTTCGCCTATTACAACAATAAGCTCCACACCCTGCATATGAAGCAAGGTGACTCGGTCGGGGGATTCAAGGACCAGATTAACATTCTCCTCCGGTGTGCCAGGTCGGCTTTGAAGGAAGAGAAGAAAGAAGAATATCATGAGAAGATGATGGTGCCCTTGACCGAAGCTGCCGTGGATGTCTTCATCAAGGGACTTCCCGCAAGCCTCAGCCAATGGGTGGATTCCAAAAAACCTACCAAGTTGGAAGACGCCTATGAGGAGGCCGTGCGACTTGAGTCAAGGATGGACGCCCGTATCATCCCGGATGCCCGCCAGAGATCTAACTACTACCAAGCCGACGGGCGGAGACAAGACTCTCGCTATGGAGCGGAGAGCCAGACTGCCTACGTAGGATGGGTGCAAGAGGGGGAGGACGCGGGCGAGTGGTACCCGTGGTCTGAACAAAGCCAGCTGCCGGAGCAGGAGGAACCATGGCAGGGACTACCACCTCAGAGTGCTGAGACTGCCTACGAGGTCTATTACCAACAGCCCTATCAGGCTTACCAAAGCCAAACACCCCGGTATACGCAACCAGGACCGCCGCAGTTCCAGACGCAGAACGGACCACCTCAACCGCGTCAACAATACCCCCAGGGACAGCGATACCCCCGACCTCCGGTACCGAATCTGCAAGCCCCCCAGGGGTATTGGCAACCGGCCCCTGGGCATAATCCCAATTACGGATCACACCGAGTGAATTACCGACCGCCTGGTCCACCCCGACCAAAAACTTATGACCCTGACCGTAGTCAACAGAATAAAGTGCCCACCTACCAATATCCCCGATATGGGCCCCCTAATGGCTGGCCACAAGGCCCGCGGATGAATACCCCTGTGGGACAACCTACGATGACGGGGCCACCTCCCCCGAGCCGTAACCCAGCCATGCCTCCGGTGCAGTGTCAACCTGTAACCGCGGAGGACGTTGACCAGGACCCCAAGTTATCAGCGTTAATTTGATAAACGCCCATACGGGAGTAGGATACCTCCCGGCCCTTAGCAGAACCCCAGGAGTGTTCATCGGAAATGCACTCGTCACCAGTGAAAATGGGAGTTGCAAGGTTTTGGCAGTGAATACAACCGAGGAAGATGTGACCATTGAGGTTCACCCCCATGAATTAATTCCCTGCGAGTACGACGCACCCCCGTTCGATCCCGATTCAGAGACCGAGCCTGAGGGCGAAAAAATCACAGATGAGGGAGAGAGAGTGAGGCGCGTGTTAGAGCTGCTCGACGCGGAGCAGTTAAACTCCGAGGAGAGGGACCAAGTGCGGCGTGTCGTGGAAGAATATCACGACGTTTTCTTACTACCCGGGGATAAATTGTCCTGCACCGATCTAGTGGAACACGAGATACCTACCGAAGACAACATCCCTGTGCATACTAAACAATACCGCCACCCACCCATTCACCGGGAGGTGATGCGAGAGGACATCGAGAAGAAGCTCCATGATGACATCATAGAACCCTCAACCTCACCGTACCAGTCTCCTGTGTGGATTTTGCCCAAGAAAAGGGACAGCCAAGGGCGTCCAAGATGGCGTATGGTGGTGGACTTCAGAGCTCTCAATTCCAAAACAATTGGGGACGCATACCCGCTGCCGTGCATCGCGGACATCCTGGACCAATTGGGCGACTCGGTATACTTTTCTACCTTTGACCTAGCCAGTGGGTTTCATCAAATCCCCATGAAACCCAGTGACAGACCTAAGACGGCGTTCTCCACAATAACGGGACACTGGCAGTTTAAGAAGATGCCTATGGGACTCAAAAACGCGCCCGCGACCTTCCAACGACTAATGGATCGCATCCTGCTGGGCCTGCAAAATGTGGAGATGTTGGTGTATCTAGATGATATCATCATATACGCCAGTAGCCTTAGCGAGCATCTGCGAAAGGTGAGACTGTTGTTTGACCGATTAAGGCATGCGAAACTGGTGTTACAACCCGACAAAGTACTCTTCCTCCGACGAGAGGTAGGATTCCTGGGACACATCGTGTCCGAGAAGGGGTGTGAACCAAACCCTGACAAAATCATGTCCATGAAAAATTTCCCCCGACCTCGCAATGTAACCGGTATCCGGTCGTTCACGGCTTTGGCCGGATACTATCGGAGATTCATAAAAGACTTTAGAAAAATAGCGAAGCCTCTGTATGACCTCACGAAGAAAGATACCAAGTTCGTCTGGACCGATGCCCAAGAGCAAAGCTTTAATCAACTAAAGCAAAAACTTTGCGAGGCTCCTATTTTGCAGTTTCCCGATTTTAATAAAAAATTTACCCTAACAACCGATGCTTGCGACTATGCTGTGGGAGCAGTGCTTAGCCAGGAGAAAGATGGCTTCGACCATCCTGTCGCCTATTTGTCACGAAGCTTGACGGGACCGGAACTTAACTATACAATCACCGAAAAAGAATGCGTCGCGGTGTTGTACGCCTTCCGCAAATTCCGAACTTATTTGCTGGGGAGGCGATTCTTGCTCGTGAGTGATCACGAACCCTTAAGCTGGATGCATAACCAAAAAGACCCCGGCAAAAGGATGCTACGATGGATGCTGAAGTTTACAGACTATGAGTACGACTTCAAGTACAAGCCAGGAAAACTTAACATCAATGCCGACGCCCTCTCACGAAACCCGGCAGATCGGCCAATACCGGAAGATGAGATAAATACCACCCTGCCCACGATCAAGGTCCTGGTCCTGGAAGATAAGAACCAGAGAGACCAAGATAAGGCTCAGAGAATCGAGAGGCCTGTTCGAAAGCCTTCGGGACGAATGGTTGGCAATTCACGCCCTAGTACCTCGGGGACAGGCCCAAGACAACCAACCCTAAATAAAGCAAAGGGAGTCACGAAAACGACCTCTTTGACCCCTACTCCGTTGCGCCGGGAGCGGGCGAAATCGGTGGACGAGGGAATAAAGCCTCGTCGAGGTCGACCGGTAGGATCTAAAACAAACAAGAACCCGCCTCCACTGGACCATAGTACCATAGCCCAACGTACGAGATCCAGACAACCGTTAGGACTCCCACCAAAGAGGGGCAGTTCCTTACCCCCAGCCCCAGGACTGAGTCCACTACCCTCACGCGTGAAAGAAATAAGGGACGAAGCCGAACCCGGAGATCGTGCCGACGGTGACGCTTTCGATTCGGAAGAAGACGAAGAAACTCGGGGCGTTCTGATGGTGGACCCCATGAGTGACTGGGACACGTCAGACTCAAGACCCCCCGTGGTTGATCTGAAGGATAGCGGACTGCGAGATGAGACAACCGACGAAGTTTCTTCGGAAAAAGATGACCATCCAGAGAATCGAGAAACCGACCCCGATGTCGCCGCCACGGAAGTTAGCGCAGTGACGCCTAGCGAGACGGAGACTGTGGGGGACGAGAGCGAGGAAATTTTTGAGGGTCCATCACACTCCATTAACCTGCAAGACTTGCAAGAGAGCAGCGATAAACTAAACCAAAGCTTATTGGACCACTACGAGCGTACCAACAATTGGTATGGGTTACCGAACCTCGAGGAAGATAAGTGGCCCGCACATTTTTCAGACGGTGATGGAGATGTGAGAACCCCCGTGCAGGGAGACAAGGACCGATTCTCAGAAGGGGAAGAGGTCGACGAGGAGCTGCAGGATCTGCTCAACCAGGCCGACCCTTACGATGCTGAGACTTTGGATGACAGCGTGATGAGTGAACGAGTGCAGAGACTGGTAACCAGCGCTCAAGCCCGCACGGATCGGGAAGTGAACCGGTGCATCTCGGCCGCATCGGACCCTGACTCTGACGACGAGGCAGATGAAAGTGCTAGAGAAGAGGAACGGAGAGACGAGTCTTCCGGGAAATGGCCGGCGAAGACCAGAGTTTCAGTTGACCCAAGATATAAGCCTGACACCCCCAAGGGGAGTAGCACCCCCCAATCTGGGGCGTCAAGGGTGAGATGGTCCAAGATACCCGAACTGGAAACTGTACAGGAAACAGCCCCGGCCTCCCCCGTGAACCTCGAATTTAGTAAGCCAGCACAGGAGGACCTACCCTTTTTCCTCCCCGAAATAACTTGGGCACTAGCTGATCCTCCAGACCATAGTAAATGCTGGGATCCCGATAACCCGAAAACCCCAAGAGAAGATGACCCGTCTGACCGTGTGAGGAAGCAGCCTAACCGGCCGCTAGGTAAAATCGTGCGAAGCAGGAACTGTTTGACTTATAAACGAAGCAACCTTGTTCACTTCCTCTCAAAAGATTGTGTTCCGGTGGGACCTGTCAGTCGGCTGCTTGTAGACCTTGATGCAATCGACCCGAACGCACTCAGGCGAAAGCGACCCCGGAAGGGACAGATTATGATCACCCCTTACAAGAACCACAACATCCTGTCATTGATTGTGAAAAATCATCACTATGACCCATTGGACATCAGCACGGTGAGAAGGTGCTTAGAGAATCTAAAGAGCGTATTGTCCAAACGTAACCTCAGCGGGTTCAGAATTGCCCGGAAGGGCGACCTGGCCAGCCAACTGGAACCAGGACTATTGGAAGAGCTCTTACGAGACGTGTTCGAAAAAAGTCCGTTTGATATCACCCTCTGCTTTGGTACAGTAGCTATGCCCGAGATCACCCAGCGCCCGGGGATCATCAAGCAGCTGCACGATAGCCTTTCCGGGGGGCACAAAGGAATAAACCAGACCTACCAGAAAATACGGGAGAGATATTACTGGAAGGGCATGCGAAACGATGTGCTCGACTATATCCGGCGATGCAGTACCTGCCGGGAAATGAAGATAAACCGATGCAAGACCAGAGAGGCGCTGATACTTACTGATACACCCATCGAGGCCTTCGACAAAGTGACCATAGACACCGTTGGCAAATTACGGACGACCCCCTCGGGAAACCAACATGTGGTCACGATGCAATGTAACCTTACAAAGTACATTGTTGCGATCCCTATCCCCGATCTACGCGCCACCACCATCGCTGACACGTTGGTGAGGCATCTCATATGCCAATTTGGAGCTCCACGAGCGCTCTTGTCTGATCGAGGTAAAAGTTTCCTTTCGGCCCTGGTTGATGAACTCTTGAGGTTATTCAAGGTACATCGTCTTACTACCTCAGGGTATAGACCTCAGACGAACGGAAGCCTGGAAAGAAGCCATGCGCCACTCATGGACTTTATCCGGTGTTATTCGGAGAAGTATAACGACCGGGATCGTCTTGTGGCCTTCGCGGCGTTCACGTACAATACCAGCGTCCACTCCGCCACGAATTTCACGCCTTTTGAACTAGTGTATGGCCGGGTGGCCAGGTTCCCCATCAGGATACCAAACGAAGAAAAATTACGGACCTATAACCTCTACCTACGCGACCTAATAGTCCGGTTGGACGAAATGAGACTAACCGCGGGAGAAAGAGAGATAGCCGAGAAAATTAAGACCAAGGACCGATACGACCGAAAAAAAAAAAAGTTCTGCGGCAAGCCGGGTGGGTACGCCTGGGTGCTAGTCGAACCCCGCATCTCGAAGTTTGACAGCTACTATAAAAAGCCGCTGAAAATTGTCGAGGTCGTGGGAAAGAACAACGTGATTCTCGAATTGCCCAATGGGAAAAAAATTCGAAAACACGTGGATAAGCTCATAGGCGTCCCATCCGGTTCCGAAGAATCCGACCTAAATAATTAACAGGTTCTTGTATGATTACAGATGCTAAACTATCTAACGTTTGTGATGTGGGGAATTCGTTTAGTTATGGGGGAGGCGACCTACAATATAACTCAATTCCAAAATAACCCAGGGTTATATTATGAAAAGGTGGGAGTGGTACATCTTCGAAAAGCAGATTGGAAGGTGATCATAGCAGTAGAGAGTGGACAACTACTTCAAAATCACGACGTGGGTGACCGAATAGCTGCTCTCTCTCTAAGATGCCATAATCATGTGGACGACCCCCCTTGCGAAGAATTGGTTGACCTAAACTCATTGACCAATACCTATCGAACCCTCCAAAGATTGGACCAAGAAATCACCGACCAAATAAATGACCTAACTACCGAAGAAACGACCGAAAAAGAAAACCCATCGACCAAACGCATCAGGCGACTAGCTCCATTTGGCATCATTGGATCCCTTGGCGAAAGCTTATTTGGACTAGCTACGGCGGACGACGTGGAGAAAGCTCATCGAGAAATCGACCGGATGCAACAAGACCAGAGACAATTGATCAGTCTACAAAAGGAACAGGTCCACGTCGTAACCGGAGCCCTATCGGAACTCCATAACGAGACCCTAATGCAAAAGCAAAAAATTGACAGAATGGAGACCGCCTTAACCAAGCTGCAAACATCCCCAGTGCTCAAGGATCTGTACGTGCAGGGTCAAAACCTGGGTCGCCAGCTTAATCAATTAATGGAATTACGAACAAAACTCTTACAAATAATCACCCTGGGTCGGAAAGGCGACCTTGCCGGTGGACTAATATCAAACAAGTTCCTAACCCAGATCCGACATGAGATTGGACAAACTACTAAGAACCTTGTCCTGCCCATCCCGGAGAAACGCTGGTACCTCGATGAAGTGGCCAAGATTTCGAAGGTAGAGATAGTGCACAACCGAAACCGCCTACTAGTGTATGTGCATATACCTCTAGTAGACCACACGGCCTACGAACTACATCGAATGCACTCCTTAGGGGCACCACAATCCCTTGGTACTGAAATCAATGGAACCGCATACATCGAACCCTCTCACGAATATTTGGGAGTGAGTGAAGACCAGCTCCAATACTTTAAATTCAACCAAATCGACTTTGAAGAGTGCCTGGACCTAGTTTACGGGTATCTGTGCAACAGCAAATTGGGAATCTGGAAAAGTTCCCATGCCCCAAACTGTGAGATAACGCTGTACTTACAACCTTCGGCAGAGGCGCTCAAGCTGTGCGATTTGCGGTTCCACCCGCAAGTCTTGGACCAATGGCGCTATCTGAAAGCGACGGGGTCCTGGCTTTTCTCCATGGCAAAGGAGGAGCAAATACGAATTCTTTGTCCCAGTAACACAACTATAATCTCGGTGAAAGGCCTAGGACTTTTGCAACTAGCCCAGGAATGTGTAGGAAAAACAGATAAAATTACCCTGCCAAACCCCGAAATTCACCGACAAAAGGGAGAATTTTTCTACCATCCAGAGATCAATTTAACCCTTTCGCAACTATACCCCGAATTATCCAAAGGCGTCCAAAACCTACCGCAAGCCGATTGGAACAATGAAGGGATTAAAGATGACGGGTGGCAAACCCGGCGTGGGTTGCCCTTGCGAGAATTATTAGACAAGCTCAAACGTTTGGAGGAACGGCAAGGCGATAAGATAGTAACTACCGGACTGAGCCTGAGCGGGTTTATTATGGTAACGACCGTGATGATCGGGTTAGTCGTGTATATCCGGGTGGTAAGGCCACGGACTAGGGCGCTCACCGAGAACTCAACCGAGCCCCCAAGCACGAGTAACGAAGCCCCAAATGCTGCGAGGGATCGAGAACCCCACGATGTTCTATCCACTCCTCCAAGGAAAACTACGACGCAAGAACCTTGGATTGATTCCTAATTTCTAGAAGCCCCCCCCCCACCTATCACCCATCATCTGAATGATGACCAACGGTTAACCGAGACCCAAATTAACTAATAAATATGATTACAGCATCACCGAGTCAACAAAAAAAAAAAAAAAAAAAAAAAAAAAAAAAAAAAAAAAAAAAAAAAAAAAAAAAAAATGGATCACCAAGTGTTGAAAGAAAGCCCCGGCCAAGACCCCTGCATGATCCGAGTGAAACACCCTCGAGATGTGGAATTATGGGAGGTCATTCGAGGACTGCGCCGTTATGGGCTCATTATAGGCGGACATTTAGAAACCAACACGTCCAATGGAAACATCAGTCGATAACCTTCCGAAATGTAAGCGACGCGGATCGAGTTCGACGAAACAACAAAGAATACGAAAAGAACAAGGCCCGAAAGCCGTCCAAGACTACACCCTCACCACCGGAGGAGCCTTCAAGACCCGTCAGATCAGTAATCGTCAAACCGCCACCGAAACCCAAAAGGGAGGAAGGTCGAAAGAAGCAAAAAACTCAACCAGGGAACCTAGAGGAAAGACAACCAAAGAAGATATCTACCGAGACGCCACGCCTATGGAGCGAGCAAGCCCCCGATCCGGAGCTACCTAAAGCACCCACGGACCCACAGGAAGGAGTGGATCACCATCGCCTCTTTTGTATTCTCCCCGAGGAAATACCCATCGAATACCGAGATGAGCTCTTCTTCAAGGAGTTCGCCCAATTCGGACCTTTAGAATATTACCAAACCGTGCGCAATAAGCAAAATCGGCTGGTATGGGGTTATGTGCGCTACCTCGACCCACTAGATGCGGAACGCGCCCTACGACAAAGCGAAAAACCCTACCGTGCAAAATATGCAGCGTTTCACCGTAAATCGAGTGAAAACAAGGAGGTTATTCAACATAGCTGTGGGCGATGGATTGGAGCCGGCACGTATCAACATCACGACCGAATTTGTGAAAGACAAGCCAACTACGTTAACCAACTAATACAAGGACTGACCCGCCCACCACCGATCATCAATCAGTCCCCGAACCTAATGGACCTTGACTTCTGGGAAGAAACAACACAACCTTCAAATACCAAGTTAGAATTAGCACCGAGCCAAATGCATGTGTTAGCGGAACACATCGTCAAGCTTTGGGACCAGCGTCACCACCAAGTGTCGCCAATGACAAAAACCACACCGACGGAGAGAGAGGTCCCGAGCACAGATATAAAAGACCCGCCCACGACCGGAAATTTAGAAGGCAAACCGACAGACCTATTGCCAACACCAAAGAAGCAAACCGACCCAAATGCGCGGAACACCGAAGAAAGGATGGAAATGCAGATGGAAACACTTGTGTAGTTAGAGACTGTAAGACCCAAAATAGAGTGACTAAAGACAAGACCGTGCTAGTGCGCGATAAAAGTGTGTATGAATGCATATGGCCGCGAAACGGAATGTTTGTATGAGTAACTGTCTAAGAGGCATAAGTTAGAATGACCCTAAGTCAATAATGTTCGATCTTAAAAATCATAAAAAAAAAAAAAAAAAAAAAATCATAATAATAATAATAATAATAAAATATAACAATAATAATATGAAGGAAAGAATATGTATATGTATGATATGTATGTATGTATGAATGTCTGCATGTATGTGTGTGTGCACATATATACATGTATATACGATAAAAAAAAAAATAAAATAAAAAAAAAAATAAAAAAAAAATAAATTTGATAAAATGTGCGTAGATATGCGGTCGATATAGGGGTTAAAGAAGAAAAGCGGCGAGTAGGAATGCATGTGTCACAGCCCTAAACCCTTCAGTCTTCTATTAACCATCCTTGATATAATCGAAACCACTATCCACCTCGTGACCTACCTCCTCTCAAGTTCCTACCCATAACCAGCCCCTCCCCAAGCGGAAAGCCCAATTCATCTAGAGTAATCAATTCATAACGCTTTCTTGCAGCAAACATGGCCTCCTCAAGACTAAGAGAGCAACTCGAACCCAGCGAACCACGAAGACCGTTAAAAGATCTACAGGGGCACCGATTTGTGTTACGAGCCCTGGGAACGGAAATGGTGGGGGAAAATGAGGTTGGAATAGTCATCAATCGGCCCTTCGACGTCCGAGAACTCGGAAAATACCTGAAAGGGGTCAACCCTACTTTATTGGAGGAGCACGAAAATGAGGATGACCAAGAAGACCCCCTCATTTTTGTAAAGTTCCGATTCCGAACGCCTGAGCTAAAGCAGCAAGGCATCGCCCTAATAAAGAATTTAGAAGACGACCAGCGATTGGTAGACGAGGGAACCCAGTTGCTAGACGTGCGTGTACCCGTAGCCCGAAGTCATCAAAGAGTCTACCACGACCTAAAAACCTACGGACCCCTCTTGTGGCTGCGCTTTTGGAAAATGCGCACGCCAGAGTGAGACGCACACCTAGACCCCCTGTATTTGGCTTTTGCCAAATATAGGCATCCCACAAGTGCGTTAATAGCAAGGGAACGCATGGAAAAGGAATACGGAGCAAGACTAGGGAAACCTCGTCAATGGAAGTGCGACTTGCGCGAGCTCCGGGAACCTTTCCCGATAATCCATTGTGAATATTGCAATGTACAAGTGTCTCGGCTGGATATTAAGGACCACCGACAACTCCACACCCAGGAACGAATATGGGACGAAAAGAAGGAGGAACCAGACGAAAGGAGAAACAACGATTGTGCGGCCACTCTCCGATTGGAAAAAGAATTGCAGCGGCTGAGCTTGAAGGACGAGAAACCCCCCAAAGAGGACCCACCGTGCAAGAAGAGGAAGGAGGCAGACCAAAAGCCTCGCGTTTTCAGACCTTGGGAATAAAAAAAAAAAAAAAAAAAAAAAAAAAACTCCTTACCAAACCTATACCTAAAACCTCCTTACCAAACCGATACCTACTTCTAGCCCTATACCTAAGTTCAAAAAAAAAAAAAGAAAAAAAAAAAAAAAAAAAAAAAAAAAACCCTAACCTACACCTAGTTCCAGCCCTATACCTACATTCACCAGGGACGATGAAATATAAATGTATGAAATATAATTAAAGAGTGAAAAGATCGCGAGCCTTGTTAAACCTAAGCTATTACTTACTAAATTACCTAATACTATATTTGCCATTTGGACCTATCAGATTCGATAATTGTAGCCCCAGTGTATTGATTTGGATCTAATAAAACCTATTTTAAAAGTAACTTGCCCGTGAGTGAATAAAATAATTGAACCTATTGTACCTACGTCTGAGAGACTAAGCAGACTACGAACACATCGACCAGTTACCAGCGAGTTTTGGATCAAGAATCAAGGTAACGAGTTTAGTATGAAATTTCACCTTATTTAATTAATAATTCGCGCGTTCCTGTCGTCACACAAGGGGTGCCGTTCACCTCCGGTTTTCCCCGCGACTCCTTCCCGGGTCTGCCAAATTAGGAGCCGGTTATATGTCCACGGGGACATATAACAATAACACTTGTTAGTCCATGGGGATTCGAGGAGAGAGCATCATAGATGTATGCTTAGTGTCAGAAAAAAAATAATTCAATCGGGGCCTGGTAGAGTTGGTTCTAACTGGTTTTGACGATAACTCCCCAACTTATAAGTTTTAGAGGCTCTTATTCGGACCAATTAAAATAGCCTTAAAATATTCCAGAAGGCCTTAAAACTCTGACAATTATAAGTGGTGAAATTCCCCGACAGATTCCGAAAGAATTACTGCATATAACACTTGTTAATTTATGGGGAATCGAGAAGAGAGCTTTATAGATATATGCTTAGTGTCGGAGAAAAAATCATTCAATCGGGGCCTGGTAGAGTTGGTTCAAACTTGTTTTGACGATAACTCGCTAACAAATGCATCTTAGAACGTATTTTTCGGAAATATAAAAATAGCCTTAAATTATTCTTAAAGTCCTTAAAACTGTAACAATATTAAATGGAGAAATTACCCGACAGATTCAGAAAGAATAACTGTCAAGTATACCGGTTACTCCATTGAAAATCCAAGAGAGAGCTTTCAAAGATGTATGCTTAGTTTCGGAGAAAAATATTCTAATTTGGGCCTGGTTGAGTTGGTTCAAACTTGTTTTGACGATAACTGGCCAACTAATGCGTTTTAGAGAGCCTTATTCAGACCAATAAAAATAGCCTTAAAATATTCCAGAAGCCCCTAAAACTCTTACAGTCATAAGTGGTGAAATTTCCCAGGCGATTCAGAAAGAATTATTGTATATAACAGCCGTCCATGGGGAATTGAGGAGAGAGCTTTATCGTTGTATGCTTAGTGTCGGAGAAAAAATGATTCAATCGGAACCTGGTAGAGTTGGTTCAAACTTGTTTTGGGGATAACTCGCCTACAAATGCGTTTTAGAGTGTCTTTTTCGGACTTATAAAAATAGCCTTGAAATATTCTAGGAGTCCTTAAAACCCTGACAGTAAGAAATGCCGTTGTTTCCCGATAGATTTAGATAAATTTACTGTACATTATACCTGTAACTTCATGGAGAATCTAGGAAAGTGCTGACATAGATGTATGCTTAGTTCAGAGAAAAATATTTCAATCTGGGCGTAGCAGAGTTGCATCAAACTTGTTTTGACGATAACTCGCCAACTAATTCGTTTAAGAGTGTCTTTTTCGGACCAATGAAAATAGCCTTAAATTATTCTAGGAATCCTAAAAGCCCATACAATAATAAATAGTTTAATTTTCCGCTAGATTCAGACGGAAATACTGTACATTATACCTGTAACTTCATGGAGAATCGAGGAGAGAGCTTTCAAAGATAAATGCATAGTTCGGAGAAAAATATTTCAATCTAGGCCTGGTAGAGTTGATTCGAACTTGTTTTGATTATAACACGCCAAAAAATGCGATTAAGAGAGTATTTTTCGGTTCAATAAAAATAGCCTTGAAATATTTAAGAACTCCTTAAAACCCTTACAATAATAAATGGTGTAATTTTCCGACAGTATCAGATGAAATTACTGAACATTATACCTGTAACTTCATAGAGAACCGAGGAGAGAGCTTTCAAAGATGTATGCTTAGTAAGGCGAAAAATATTTCAATATAGGCCTGGTAGAGTTGGTTCAAACTTGTTTCGACGATAACTTGCCAACTAATTCGTTTTAGAATGTCTTTTTCGGACTTATAAAAATAGCCTTCACATATTCTAGAAGTCCTAAAAACCTTGACAGTAAGAAATAACGTAGTTTCCAAACAGATTCAGATAAATTTACTGTACCTTATACCTGTAACTTCATAGAGAATCTAGGAAAGTGCTTACATAGATGTATGCTTAGTTCAGAGAAAAAAATTTCAATACAGGCCTGGTAGAGTTGCTTCGAACTTGTTTCAACGATAACTCGCCAACAAATGCGTTTTAGAGGGTCTTTTTCGGACCAATGAAAATAGCCTTAAATTATTCTAGAAATCCTAAAAACCCTTACAATAATAAATGGTTTAATTTTCCGACGGATTCAGACGGAATTACTGTACATTATACATGTAAATTCATGGGGAACCGAGGAGAGAGCTTTCGAAGATGTATGCTTAGTTCAGTGAAAAATATTTCAATATAGGCCTCGTAGAGTTGGTTCGAACTTGTTTTGACGATAACTCGCCAACAAATGCGTTTTCGAGTGTCTTTTTCGGACCAATTCAATCAGCTTTAAATTATTCTAGAAATCCATAAAACCCTTACAATGATAAATTGTGTAATTTTCCGACAGATTCAGACGGAATTACTGTACATTATACCTGTAACTTCATGGAGAATCGACTAGAGAGCTTTCAAAGATGAATGCATAGTTCGGAGAAAAATATTTCAATCTAGGCCTGGTAGAGTTGGTTTAAACTTGTTTTGACAATAACTCGCCTACAAATGCGTTTTAGAGTGTCTTTTTCGGACTTATAAAAATAGCCTTGAAATATTCTAGAAGTCCTTAAAACCCTGACACTAATTAATGGTGCAATTTCCCAACAGACTCAGATGGAATTATCGTGAATTACACCTGCAACTTCATGGAGAATCTAGGAGAGTGCTTTCATAGATGTATAATCAGTTCAGAGAAAAATATTTCAATCTGGGCCTAGTAAAGTTGGTTCAAACTTGTTTTGACAATAACTCGCCAACAATTCGTTTTAGAAGGTCTTTTACGGACATATGAAAATAGCCTTAATTTATTCTAGAAATCCTTAAAACCCTTACAATAATAAATTGTGTAATTTTCTGACAGATTCAGATAGAATTACTGTAGATTATACCTGTTACTTCATGGAGAATCGAGGAGAGAGCTTTCAAAGATGTATGCAAAGTTCGGAGAAAAATATTTCAATATAGGACTGGTAGAGTTGGTTCAAACTTGTTTTGATGATAACTCGCCAACAATTGCGTTTTAGAAGGTCTTTTTCGGTCCAATGAAAATAGCCTTCAAATATTATAGAAGTCCTAAAAACCCTTACAATAATAAATGGTTCAAATTTCCGACGGATTCAGATGGAATTACTGTACATTATACCTGTAACTTTATGGGGAACCGAGGAGAGAGTTTTCAACGATGAATGCATAGTTCAGAGAAAAATATTTCAATCTAGGCCTGGTATGGTTGGTTCGATCTTGTTTTGACGAAAACTCGCCAACAAATGCGTTTTAGAGGATCTTTTTTGGTTCAATGAAAATAGCCTTGAAATATTCTAGAAATCCTAAAAACCCTTACAATAATAAATGGTTCAATTTTCCAACGGATTCAGACGGAATTATTGTAGATTATACCTGTAACTTCATAGAGAACCGAGGAGAGAGCTTTCAAAGTTGTATGCTTAGTTTCAGAGAATAATATTTCAATGTAGGCCTGGTAGAGTTGATTCGAACTTGTTTTGATTATAACACGCCAAAAAATGCGATTAAGAGAGTATTTTTCGGTTCAATAAAAATAGCCTTGAAATATTTTAGAACTCCTTAAAACCCTTACAATAATAAATGGTGTAATTTTCCGACAGTATCAGATGGAATTACTGAACATTATACCTGTAACTTCATAGAGAACCGAGGAGAGAGCTTTCAAAGATGTATGCTTAGTAAGGCGAAAAATATTTCAATCTGGGCCTAGTAGAGTTGGTTCAAACTTGTTTTGACGATAACTCGCCAACTAATGCGTTTTAGAGTGTCTTTTTCGGACCAATGAAAATAGCCTTAAATTATTCGAGAAATCCTAAAAACCCTTACAATAATAAATGGTCTAAATTTCCGACAGATTTAGATGGAATTACTGTACATTATACCTGTAACTTTATGGAAAACCGAGGAGAGAGCTTTCAAAGATGTATCTTTAGTTCGGAGAAAAATATTACAATATAGGCCTGGTAGAGTTGGTTCGAACTTGTTTTAATGATTACTCGCCAACAAATGGGTTTTAGAGGGTCTTTTTCGGAACAATGAAAATAGCTTTGAAATATTCTAGAAGTCCTTAAAACCCTTACAATAATAAATGGTGTAATTTCCCCACAGACTCAGATGGAATTACTGTACATTATACCTGTAACTTTATGGGGAACCGAGGAAAGAGCTTTCAACGATGAATGCATAGTTCGGAGAAAAATATTTCAATCTAGGCCTGGTAGGGTTTGTTCGAACTTGTTTTGACGAAAACTCGCCAACAAATGCGTTTTAGAGGGTCTTTTTCGGACCAATGAAAATAGCCTGAAATTATTCTAGAAATCCTAAAAACCCTTACAATAATAAATGGTTCAATTTTCCGACGGATTCAGACGGATTTACTGTACATTATACCTGTAACTTCATGGAGAATCGAGGAGAGAGCTTTCAAAGATGAATGCATAGTTCGGAGAAAAATATTTCAATCTAGGCCTGGTAGAGTTGGTTCGAACTTGTTTTAATGATTACTCGCCAACAAATGGGTTTTAGAGGGTCTTTTTCGGAACAATGAAAATAGCTTTGAAATATTCTAGAAGTCCTTAAAACCCTTACAATAATAAATGGTGTAATTTCCCCACAGACTCAGATGGAATAACCCTACAATATACCTGCACCTTCATGGAGAATTAAGGAAAGTGCTTACATAGATGTATAATTGGTTCAGAGAAAAATATTTCAATCGGGGCCTAGTGGAGTTGGTTCCAACTTGTTTTGACGATAACTCGCCAACTGATGCGTTTTAGAGTGTCTTTTTCGGAACAATGAAAATAGCCTTAAATTATTCTAGAAATCCTAAAAACCCTTACAATAATAAATGGTCTAAATTTCCGACAGATTTAGATGGAATTACTTTACATTATACCTGTAACTTTATGGAAAACCGAGGAGTGAGCTTTCAAAGATGTATCTTTAGTTCGGAGTAAAATATTACAATATAGGCCTGGTAGAGTTGGTTTGAACTTGTTTTGACGATAACTCACCAACAAATGCGTTTTAGAGTGTCTTTTTCGGACCAATGAAAATAGCCTTAAATTATTCTAGTAATCCTAAAAACCCTTACAATAATAAATGGTCTTATTTCTCGACAGACTCAGATGGAATTACCGTACATTATACCTGTAACTTCATGGAGAATCTAGGAGAGTGCTTTCAAAGAGTTGAGTAAGCGAATTTCATGGAAAATCGAGGAAAGAGCTTTCAAAGTTTTATGCTCAGTTTCAGAGAATAATATTTCAATCGAGGCCTGGTAGAGTTGGTTCGACCTTGTTTTAATGATAACTCGCCAACAAATGGGTTTTAGAGGGTCTTTTTCGGAACAATGAGAATAGCCTTGAAATATTCTAGAAGTCTTTAAAACCCTTACAATAATAAATGGTGTAATTTTTCGACAGACTCTAGGGATCTTATAGGGAGGGATCGGACAAAGGCGTCTATCTTTCTCAAATGTATTGCTTTCTCTCTCACACCGTCTGGTCCAAGATATATATATATATAGCAGTACTTGTACGTTTCATGCCGGAATACACATTTTTTTCGAGTTAATAAAATAGTTATGAGTAAAAATTTCGAGTAAATAAAACAATTATGAGTGAAAATAAACTATAATTCAGAAAACGTTATGAACCTACAAAAACCTAATTCGTTTTATCAGCAGAAAATGCTTGTAAGCCGAAAAATCTCAGAGCTGTATGAGAATTTAACCAAAGTGAATCATGTGATGTTGTGATGTATTTTAACTTTTAAATAAATGAAATAAAATAAACAAGAAACTTTGAAGTTTTTATTATATCTAAAACAAAAAAGTGTTTATTTTAACTTTTAGGTTAATAAAAATCAAATAGATTGTTTATATTTTTTCACAATCATTTCTAATTTTATAAATTGGTTGTTTTTAAATAAATTAAAAAATAAATCTTTTCAAACAATTTTCTCTTATGAATATGTATTGTCTCTAGTTTATTAAGTGATTATTTTTTCTCAAGTCAATGTTTTGTATTGAAGGTATATATATGTTCTATAGTAAAAATAACTGATTTTGGTAGAATGTCTTTTTATTACTACAATCAGTATAAATTTGTTGTTTAAAAACTTCTTGACATGCAATATATTTTAGTTTTTCTTGTTGATATTAAATTGAACAAATTTGAAGCAATGTATCATAGAGTTGAGTTTTGTTTCGCAATCTGCTTACTTTTTTATTTTTCATGTTATGTAGTTATTAGTGCAGTTTAGAAAGTTTAGATAAAAAAATTACTTTTAGGTCTAGTAAAAAAATGTATTTTGTCTGGGAATAAAATTTATAGTTTTTTTTATGTTGCGGTTCATTTTTATTTTATCTTTTTGCTACAATTTCATTTGATTCCACAGCCAAAATTGCCCTTTACAATATAATAATTGCAAAAGTGAATACAGAAGTCAAAGAATGAAAAGAAAAAAGATCATTTAAGAATGTTCATATGTATATTATAGTAAAAGATAAATTAGAAACATACTAACAATGAATATAACATAATAGTACAGCATAAAAGCAGATAAAAATCACAATGAAATAAAAATAAAAAGTATATAAATCACAATAAAGTAAAATAAAAGGTGTATAAATCACAGTAAAATAAGATAGGAGTAGATAATGAATTGTCTACATAAATTAAAAACGTACTAACAATGAATATTACATATATAATAGTACAGCATAAAAGCAGAGTAAAATCACAATAAAATAAAAATAAAAAGTATATAAATCACAATAAAGTAAAATAAAAAGTGTATAAATCATAGTAAAATAAGATAGGAGCAGATAATGAATTATCTAGAAAAATTTCAATTACAATTCAATGACAAAAATTAAAAATCTCAATTAATTTTACACTTTTCCTGAAAAAATTATGTAGCAGTAATTTCAGAATTTCATTGAAAATTATTGATTATGCTCGGCTAAATTATGTACAAATTTAATTTATCTGTTAAAAAAAAGTTATAAAAAAAATATTGTGATCCTAATTATTATGAATGTAAAGTTTGTAGAGTATTGTAAAACATTATAAAATTTCAAGTTGTGGCTTAAAACTAATCATAATAGAATTTTACCCCTAGGGTTTATAAAATCCTTATGACAAATTAAGTATTTTATGGTGAATCTAGCAGAAATACTTTGCGTCCAGCTTTGTTTGTTAAGTTCCTCCAAGAAAACTTTTTTTTAATTTGGTTCGTACACTTGAATCGTTTCGTTTTTTTTTCCAATTTAGATGTCTGAAATAATAAAGTAGATGAATTGTTAGCAATTTCAAATAAAAAATAAGTTTACGTTAATTCATAAAACTACGATTAGCGATTTCTTGAACATGACCTTTTAAGTCAGTAATAATATAATAAAAATATCTTTATTATTTTATAACGGATAATTTGAATAAAACTCGTAGATTAATGTAAAAAATATCACTTAAGTTTATTAATTTTTGGTCAAGTTAACATAGATATACGTTTAAACATAATTATTCACTTTAACAATCAATATAAATATTCTTATTTATGGTATTCTTTATCCTAGAATCACAGTTACAAAATACTAAGTTTTTACGACTTATACTCATCTAATGCGCGAATGCATTGCTACTGTTTTACTTGCGTAAGTATCTTGTTTTTTAGAGTCATTAATAAAATTAATGTCCAACTTTTTTGATTTTATTTTAATTCTAATTGAAAAAAAACCTATCGCAATTTTTTCTTTCAATTTGTGACAACGAGGTAAGTCAAAGGGTAATTCTAGAAATTTATTTAGAAAAAAAAAGCGCAGAGGGACTTTAGCGTCACGAGCACCGATATAAAACATTCTAAAAATAGAATCCATTTTTTTAAAGAACTCGAAGGTTTCTTCTGTTACCCAAGTAACCTGAAACGGAACATTTTTTGATTTAGTGTCGGCAAATGCGTGATGTGGCAAAAGTTCTTGGGGTTTATAGCATACAACTTTTCTTAAACAATTTTCACATGCTTTGCGAAACTTATTTTTATGATAACTAATTTCATGAATGACATATCCTGCTATCCAATACAACACATTAAGTTCATTTAAGTTTAAGCAATCAATAGCCGTAGGTTGCACAGAGGCGATTGCTGATTGATTACACGAAACCGTTGGTTTAGGCTTACTAAAAGACTCTATCATATCTAAAAATCCACTTAAGTACGAACGATCGTCTTCTTCATAATTACTGTTGGAAACAGTTCGAATAAACTGGGAAATCGTAATTAATTTAAGGTTCTATCTGAACTATAAAGAATTAGGAACCGGAGTTTTAGATCTCATGACGGAAAATAAATTCTCTATACAGTCTTGTGTTAAGCGAGAAGGTAAAAAAAATTTGACAGCCAATTCTCCAGGTAAGTTGAGTAGGTAATGCGAAAGTTCAATCACGGTTGTCGTAAAAATGATCAACCCTTTCTGCCAAGGCTTCCAATCGCCTTTGTCACCAACACGCAGGTTTGAGATAAATTCGATTGCTTCTTTCAACATATGTATTTGTTCATCGTATTTCTTTCGATCTTTATAGCTTAGAGCCAAGTTGATGTTCCGCGAGCACATGGCGTCAAACCATTTATAGATTTGTTTTAACATCAATGCCGTGCTTAGACGCTCATCAAATGGATTTTCGTAAGCTAGGAATTCTAAAGCTGATGTATTTGACTCACAAAGAACGGCGCGAGCTTTTCCTACGCGCATTTTGCTGAAATGATTGTCGTTGATTTTTAAATCTTCTTCTTTCAGCTTAGGAGACAATTTGTAATCATTTTCTTTGTCGATATCAACAATGCTTTGCAAGTGTTTTATATTAAATTTATTTGATGGTAGATTATATTTTTTTACAAAATCATCTGGTAACGTTGCTACTTCGTTAGCTTGCAAACCGGCATTCATGTTTTTTAAAATGTGTGGTGAATCACCGTAAAAATAAAGTTTTCTATCTTTGTCAGCTGGGTGTGGAATAGAGTTAATAGTTTTAGCAAATCTTCCGGCAGTAATTTGATAGATACGCCATACAGCCTGGTTTGCTGGACCCATATCAGAAGTAACTACGTGAACAAGAAGATTTATCTTTTTTTCAGCAACCATGACTATATCTTCAATAACATTTTTTAAACTGTGCTCGTCGATGGAATCGCCAGTGTAATCGTATCTGATTATCTGTTTCCAGCGAGCACAAATTCCAGCTAGAATAAACACTAAACCATGAGTGGCTTTTTCTTTGCATGATAAACGTTTATCTTTTAAAGTAGAAAAACCAATAATTTGATCTAATGACGGATCATAGCTAAGCATCGGGCTTATTTTCATTTCATCAAGTATCAATACGCAATGCCTGTGCCCGTTATCTGCGTGGTTCATTTTTATTTTTAAAAAGTTAATCACTTCATCAGCAATCACACCGGGAGGAAATTTGAACCCTTCTACATGACGTGTTAATGTACGTATGCTAGGAAGTGGAAACTTCTCTTTTAATAGTTGATCATATCCTGCAGAGCCACAGATAAACCTTAATCTATAACCTAACATTAACGTCTCGTTACCCCACTTAGGAAACCTTCTATGGGAATGTATGATAGCTTCTACTTGATCCGAAGAAAATCGTTTTGATAAGGTTTCGCGTAAAATTGACATTTTGCTATCGTCTTCTGCACTTACTTTTTGTTCATATTTTTGTAGACGCTTTAAACAAGAGTAGTATTTATTCTTAAAATATTCTTTGGATTTACTTTCTTTGGCTAACATTTTGTCCAATTTTGAAATTCTTTCATTCGATAAATGCTCTCTTTGCTTCATCTCCTCGTGTAACTTTTTCTGTTTTTTTTTCATTTCCAGTAATTGTTGCCACAACTGTGATAAATTAGCTGAATCTGTTAAAAAGTATTTTAATAAAATCACTGAGTTTTAATATTAATTTAATCATGTATTATGTTTTGTACGAGGGGTTATGCAATCGTGGTTTCAGATTGTTTAGTCCCTTTTTTTATAGTGTAGTAGACCTTTGTAAAATATTTTGTTTTTTTTTAATTAATTTAAAACGTATTTTCAAAGTTGTAGACATAAAAGCAGTAAAAATAAACTAAAATTTTCATTAATAAAATTCAGTCTTACAAATTTAACATAAATTTCGTTCTAAATTCAAATTTTTTATCAAACCTTTTAAAAATATAAAATTTCAAAAAACAATTTTTAATTCTTTAAAATAAAAGAACCTTACTTTTATTTGTTTGTAATTTTTTAAAATTGAATCTATTTGGAGACTCTGATTTTCTTCATTAAAATCTGATTCTGTCATTTGATCACTCTCTGGTAAAGTTACTAAACTTTTGTTGTGTCCTTCTTCAGCTATGTATTCTCCTGTTGTGTAGTTTTCATTTTGAATACACAAAGACTGATCTACTAGTTTTACCATATTTTTTAACTCAGCCGTAGAATTTTCCTTTAGATTATCTAATGCACTATTGAAGTTGGAAGCAACTTGAGATGATGGCATGCAGTTAAAAATAGTTGGGTAAGCATCAGGTTTTAGTCTGCGCTTGTTCGGACCAAGAATACACCACATTTTATCTTCAAAATGTTCCTGAAGAGTAAAATTTTTTTCTTAAGAAGAAAATATACTTATAAAATTTTAATGAAGTTGTTATTATGAGATAAATTTAAATTATAAACTGTAAAATATTTATGTACTTACATGACATAATTTAATGTTGGGACTTTCAGGATTATTAATTTTATATTTGCAATTTTTCAGCCATAAACTCCGTCCATTTTGATCTTTGCAAGGAAAAACACACATCTGATAACCGTTTTCACTCCGATTTTTGCAACCCTGATAAGAGCAGCCTCCCATATCAGCTCTTAAAAAACATGTGTATTACAAATATAAATTAGAAAATTGCAGATTAAAATTTGAGAATAAATATTCAATCGCATTAGGCATTGCCTCTATTGTTACTCGCGTAGATTTTTAAGAAAACTTCTAGAACTATAAAATTATTTTTTTTTCTACTTAATTAATATTATTTATGCTTTACATTTGTAACTTTAATTAATTCTAAAGCCAATTATTTATGTTTATTATGCTTACTAAACAATTCACTTACTTTTATTTTCACAAGTAAACAAAACTTCTAACCTCATATCATACCGCTAAGGCCACGAGACACAAAATATATCTTTCTCTCTCGCACTGTTCGGTCCACCAATCATGTGTCGCGATGCCTTTGTCCGATCCCTCCCTATAAGATCCCTAACAGACTCAGATGGAATTACCGTACATTATACCTGTTACTTCAAGGAGAATCTAGGAGAGTGCTTTCAAAGAGTTTAGTCAGAAAATTTCATGGAAAATCGAGGAAAGAGCTTTCAAAGTTTGATGCATAGTTTCAGAAAATAATATTTCAATCTAGGCCTAGTGGAGTTGGTTCAATCTTGTTTTAACGATAACTCGCCAACAGATGCGTTTTAGAGTGTCTTTTTCGGAACAATGAAAATAGCCTAAAATTATTCTAGAAATCCTTAAAACCCTTACAATAATAAATGGTGTAATTTCCCGACAGACTCAGCTGGAATTACCGTACATTATACCTGTAACTTCATGGAGAATCTAGGAGAGTGCTTTCAAAGAGTTGAGTAAGCGAATTTCATGGAAAATCGAGGAAAGAGCTTTCAAAGTTTTATGCTTAGTTTCAGAGAATAATATTTCAATCGAGGCCTGGTAGAGTTGGTTCGAACTTGTTTTAATGATAACTCGCCAACAAATGGGTTTTAGAGGGTCTTTTTCGGAAGAATGAAAATAGCCTTGAAATATTCTAGAAGTCCTTAAAACCCTTACAATAATAAATGGTGTAATTTCCCCACAGACTCAGATGGAATAACCCTACATTATACCTGCACCTTCATGGAGAATGAAGGAAAGTGCTTACATAGATGTATAATTGGTTCAGAGAAAAATATTTCAATCTGGGCCTAGTGGAGTTGGTTCAAACTTGTTTTGACGATAACTCGCCAACTACTGCGTTTTAGAGTGTCTTTTTCGGACCAATGAAAATAGCCTTTAATTATTCTAGTAATCCTAAAAACCCTTACAATAATAAATGGTGTAATTTCCCGACAGATTAAGATGGAATTACTGTACATTATACCTGTAACTTTATGGAAAACCGAGGAGAGAGCTTTCAAAGATGCATCTTTAGTTCGGAGAAAAATATTCCAATATAGGCCTGGTAGAGTTGGTTTGAACTTGTTTTGACGATAACTCGCCGACAAATGCGTTTTAGAGTGTCTTTTTCCGACCAATGAAAATAGCCATAAATTATTCTAGAAATCCTAAAAACCCTGACAATGATAAATGGTGTAATTTCCCGACAGACTCAGATGGAATTACCGTACATTATACCTGTAACTTCATGGAGAATCTAGGAGAGTGCTTTCAAAGAGTTTAGTCAGCGAATTTCATGGAAAATCGAGGAAAGAGCTTTCAAAGTTTTATGCTTAGTTTCAGAGAATAATATTCCAAGATAGGCCTTGTCGAGTTGGTTCGAACTTGTTTTGATGATAACTCGCCAACAAATGCGTTTTATAGTGTCTTTGTCGGACCAATGAAAATGGCCTTAAATTATTCTAGTAATCCTAAAAACCCTTACAATAATAAATATTGTAATTTCCCGACAGACTCAGATGGAATTACCGTACATCATACCTGTAACTTCATGGAGAATCTAGGAGAGTGCTTTCAAAGAGTTGAGTAAGCGAATTTCATCGAAAATCGAGGAAAGAGCTTTCAAAGTTTTATGCTTAGTTTCAGAGAATAATATTTCAATCGAGGCCTGGTAGAGTTGGTTCGAACTTGTTTTAATGATAACTCGCCAACAAATGGGTTTTAGAGGGTCTTTTTCGGAATAATGAAAATAGCCTTGAAATATTCTGGAAGTCCTTAAAACCCTTAAAATAATGAATGGTGTCATTTCCCGACAGACTCAGATGGAATTACCGTACATCATACCTGTAACTTCATGGAGAATCTAGGAGAGTGCTTTCAAAGAGTTTAGTCAGCGAATTTCATGGAAAATCGAGGAAAGAGCTTTCAAAGTTTTATGCTTAGTTTCAGAGAATAATATTTCAATCGAGGCCTGGTAGAGTTGGTTCGAACTTGATTTAATGATAACTCGCCAACAAATGGGTTTTAGAGGGTCTTTTTCGGAATAATGAAAATAGCCATAAATTATTCTAGAAATCCTAAAAACCCTTACAATAATAAATGGTGTAATTCTCCGACAGATTCAGATGGAATCACTGTTCATTATACCTGTAACTTCATGGATAACCGAGGAGAGAGTTTTCAAAAATATATGCCTAGTTTCAGAGAATCATATTTCAATCGAGGCCTGGTAGAGTTGGTTCGAACTTGTTTTAATGATAACTCGCCAACAAATGGGTTTTAGAGGGTCTTTTTCGGAAGAATGAAAATAGCCTTGAAATATTCTGGAAGTCCTTAAAACCCTTACAATAATAAATGGTGTAATTTCCCCACAGACTCAGATGGAATAACCCTACATTATACCTGCACCTTCATGGAGAATGAAGGAAAGTGCTTACATAGATGTATAATTGGTTCAGAGAAAAATATTTCAATCTGGGCCTAGTGAAGTTGGTTCAAACTTGTTTTGACGATAACTCGCCAACTACTGCGTTTTAGAGTGTCTTTTTCGGACCAATGAAAATAGCCTTTAATTATTCTAGTAATCCTAAAAACACTTACAATAATAAATGGTGTTATTTCCCGACGGATTCAGATGGAATTACTGTACATTATACCTGTAACTTTATGGGGAACCGAGGAAAGAGCTTTCAACGATGAATGCATAGTTCGGAGAAAAATATTTCAATCTAGGCCTGGTAGGGTTTGTTCGAACTTGTTTTGACGAAAACTTGCCAACAAATGCGTTTTAGAGGGTCTTTTTCGGACCAATGAAAATAGCCTGAAATTATTCTAGAAATCCTAAAAACCCTTACAATAATAAATGGTTCAATTTCCCGACAGATTAAGATGGAATTACTGTACATTATACCTGTAACTTTATGGAAAACCGAGGAGAGAGCTTTCAAAGATGCATCTTTAGTTCGGAGAAAAATATTCCAATATAGGCCTGGTAGAGTTGGTTTGAACTTGTTTTGACGATAACTCGCCGACAAATGCGTTTTAGAGTGTCTTTTTCGGAATAATGAAAATAGCCTTGAAATATTCTGGAAGTCTTTAAAACCCTTAAAATAATGAATGGTGTCATTTCCCGACAGACTCAGATGGAATTACCGTACATCATACCTGTAACTTCATGGAGAATCTAGGAGAGTGCTTTCAAAGAGTTTAGTCAGCGAATTTCATGGAAAATCGAGGAAAGAGCTTTCAAAGTTTTATGCTTAGTTTCAGAGAATAATATTTCAATCGAGGCCTGGTAGAGTTGGTTCGAACTTGATTTAATGATAACTCGCCAACAAATGGGTTTTAGAGGGTCTTTTTCGGAATAATGAAAATAGCCATAAATTATTCTAGAAATCCTAAAAACCCTTACAATAATAAATGGTGTAATTCTCCGACAGATTCAGATGGAATCACTGTTCATTATACCTGTAACTTCATGGATAACCGAGGAGAGAGTTTTCAAAAATATATGCCTAGTTTCAGAGAATCATATTTCAATCGAGGCCTGGTAGAGTTGGTTCGAACTTGTTTTAATGATAACTCGCCAACAAATGCGTTTTAGAGGGTCTTTTTCGGACCAATGAAAATAGCCTGAAATTATTCTAGAAATCCTAAAAACCCTTACAATAATAAATGGTTCAATTTCCCGACAGATTAAGATGGAATTACTGTACATTATACCTGTAACTTTATGGAAAACCGAGGAGAGAGCTTTCAAAGATGCATCTTTAGTTCGGAGAAAAATATTCCAATATAGGCCTGGTAGAGTTGGTTTGAACTTGTTTTGACGATAACTCGCCGACAAATGCGTTTTAGAGTGTCTTTTTCCGACCAATGAAAATAGCCATAAATTATTCTAGAAATCCTAAAAACCCTGACAATGATAAATGGTGTAATTTCCCGACAGACTCAGATGGAATTACCGTACATTATACCTGTAACTTCATGGAGAATCTAGGAGAGTGCTTTCAAAGAGTTTAGTCAGCGAATTTCATGGAAAATCGAGGAAAGAGCTTTCAAAGTTTTATGCTTAGTTTCAGAGAATAATATTCCAAGATAGGCCTTGTCGAGTTGGTTCGAACTTGTTTTGATGATAACTCGCCAACAAATGCGTTTTATAGTGTCTTTGTCGGACCAATGAAAATGGCCTTAAATTATTCTAGTAATCCTTAAAACCCTTACAATAATAAATGGTGTAATTTCCCGACAGACTCAGCTGGAATTACCGTACATCATACCTGTAACTTCATGGAGAATCTAGGAGAGTGCTTTCAAAGAGTTGAGTAAGCGAATTTCATGGAAAATCGAGGAAA
Organism: Encarsia formosa; assembly: GCA_038277355.1. Taxonomy (NCBI): domain Eukaryota; kingdom Metazoa; phylum Arthropoda; class Insecta; order Hymenoptera; family Aphelinidae; genus Encarsia; species Encarsia formosa. Next base: position 55,283,225 of record CM076186.1, read on the forward strand.
GAGCTTTCAAAGTTTTATGCTTAGTTTCAGAGAATAATATTTCAATCGAGGCCTGGTAGAGTTGGTTCGAACTTGATTTAATGATAACTCGCCAACAAATGGGTTTTAGAGGGTCTTTTTCGGATTAATGAAAATAGCCATAAATTATTCTAGAAATCCTAAAAACCCTTACAATATTAAATGGTGTAATTCTCCGACAGATTCAGATGGAATCACTGTTCATTATACCTGTAACTTCATGGATAACCGAGGAGAGAGTTTTCAAAAATATATGCCTAGTTTCAGAGAATCATATTTCAAACTAGGCCTGGTAAAGTTGGTTCGAACTTGTTTTGACGATAACTCGCTAACTAATGCATTTTAGAGTGTCTTTTTCGGACCAATGAAAATAGCCTTTAATTATTCTAGAAATCCTAAAAACTCTTACAATAATAAATGGTATAATTTTCTGACCGATTCAGATGGAATGACTGAACATTATACCTGTAACTTTATGGAAAACCGCGGAGAGAGATTTCAAAGATAAATGCATAATTGGGATAAAAATATTTCAAGATAGGCCTGGTAGAGTTGGTTTGAACTTGTTTTGACGATAACTCGCCAACAAATGCGTTTAAGAATGACTTTTTCGGACCAATGAAAATAGCCATAGGTTATTCTAGAAATCCTAAATACCCTTACAATAATAAATATTGTAATTTCCCGAAAGACTCAGATGGAGTTACCGTACATTATACCTGTAACTTCATAGAGAATCAAGAAGAGAGATTTCAAAGATAAATGCATAGTTGGGATAAAAATATTTCAATATAGGCCTGGTAGAGTTGGTTTGAACTTGTTTTGACGATAACTCGCCAACTAATGCGTTTTAGAGTGTCTTTTTCGGACCAATGAAAATAGCCATAAATTATTCTAGAAATCCTAAAAACCCTTACAATAATAAATGGTGTAATTTACCGACAGACTCAGATGGAATTACCGTACATTATACCTGCAACTTCATGGAGAATCTAGGAGAGTACTTTCATAGATGTATAATCAGTTCAGAGAAAAATATTTCAATCTCGGCCTGGTAGAGTTGGTTCGAACTTGTTTTGACTATAACTTGCCAACAAATGCGTTTTAGAGGGTCTTTTTCGGACCAATGAAAATAGCCTTAAATTATTCTAAAAATCCTAAATACCCTTACAATAATAAATGGTTTAATTTCCCGACAGACTTAGATGGAATTACCGTACATTATACCTGTAACTTAATGGAGAATCTAAGAGAGTTCTTTCACAGAGTTTGGTCAGCGAACTTCATGGGAATTCGAGGAGAGAGCTTTCAAAGTTGTATGCTTAGTTTCACAGAATCATATTTCAATCTAGGCCTTGTAGAGTTGGTTCAAAGTTGTTTTGACGATAACTCGCCAACTAATGCGTTTCAGAGTGTCTTTTTCAGACCAATTAAAATAGCCTTAAATTATACTAGAAATCCTTATACCCCTTACAATAAGAAATGCCGTAGTTTCCCGACAGATTCAAAAAAAATTACTGTACATTATACCTGTAACTTCATGGAGAATCTAGGAGAGAGCTTTCAAAGTTGTATGCTTAGTTTCAGAGAATAATATTTCAAACTAAGCCTGGTAGAGTTGGTTTGAACTTGTTTTGACGATAACTCGCCTATAAACGCGTTTTAGAGGGCCTTTTTCGGAACAATGAAAATAGCCTTCAAATATTTTAGAAGTCCTTAAAACCCTTACAATAAGAAATGCCGTAGTTTCCCGACAGATTCAGATAAAATAACTGTTCAATATACCTGTAACTTCGTGGAGAATCTAGGAGAGTGCTTTCACAAAGTTAAGTCCGCTAACTTCATGGAAAATCGAAGAGAGAGCTTTCAAAGTTGTATGCTTAGTTTCAGAGAATAATATTCAAATCGAGGCTTGGTAGAGTTTGTTCGAACTTGTTTTGATGATAACTCACCAACAAATGCGTTTCAGAGGGTCTTTTTCGGATTAATGAAAATAGCCTTGAAATATTCTAGAAATCCTTAAAACGGATGGATTCAGATGGAATTACTGTACATTATACCTGTAACTTCATGAAGAATCTAGGAGAGTGCTTTCATAGATGTATAATTATTTCAGAGAAAAATATTTCAATCTTGGCCTAGTAGAGTTGGTTCGTACTTGTTTTGACGATAACTCAGAAAATTAGACCATTTATTATTGAAAGGGTTTATAGGATTTCTAGAATATTTTAAGGCTATTTTCATTGGTCCGAAAAAGACACTCTAAAACGCATTTGTTGGCGAGTTATCGTCAAAACAAGTTTAATTCAACTCTACCAGGCCTATATTGAAATATTTTTCTCCAAATTATGCATACATCTTTGAAAGCTCTCTCCTCGGTACTGCAAGAAGTTTCAGGTATAATGTACAGTAATTCCGTCTGAATCTGTCGGAAAATTACACCATTTATCATTGTATGGGTTTTGAGGATTTCTAGAATAATTTAAGGCTATTTTCATAGGTCCGATAAAGACACTCTAAAACGCATTTGTTGGTGAGTTATCGTCAAAACAAGTTCAAACCAACTCTACCAGGCCTATATTGAAATATTTTTCTCCAAATTATGCATACATCTTTGAAAGCTCTCTCCTCGGTACTGCAAGAAGTTTCAGGTATAATGTACAGTAATTCCGTCTGAATCTGTCGGAAAATTACACCATTTATCATTGTATGGGTTTTGAGGATTTCTAGAATAATTTAAGGCTATTTTCATAGGGCCGAAAAAGACACTCTAAAACGCATTTGTTGGTGAGTTATCGTCAAAACAAGTTCAAACCAACTCTACCAGGCCTATATTGTAATATTTTTCTCCGAACTAAAGATACATCTTTGAAAGCTCTCTCCTCGGTTTTCCATATAGTTACAGGTTTAATGTACAGTAATTCCATCTAAATCTGTCGGAAATTTAGACCATTTATTATTGTAAGGGTTTTTAGGATTTCTAGAATAATTTAAGGCTATTTTCATTGTTCCGAAAAAGACACTCTAAAACGCATCAGTTGGCGAGTTATCGTCAAAACAAGTCTGAACCAACTCTACTAGGCCCAGATTGAAATATTTTTCTCTGAACTAATTATACATCTATGAAAGCACTCTCCTAGATTCTCCATGAAGTTGCAAGTATAATGTACGGTTATTCCATCTGAGTCTGTCGGGAAATTACATTATTTATTATTGCAAGGGTTTTTAGGATTTCTAGAATAATTTAAGGCTCTTTTCATTGGTCTGAAAAAGACCTTCTAAATATTTTTCTCCGAAACTAAGCATACAACTTCGAAAGCTCTCTCTTCGATTCTCCATGAAGTTACAGGTATAATGTACAGTTATTTCGTCTGAATCTGTCGGAAAATTACACCATTTATTATTGTAAGGGTTTTTAGGATTTCTAGAATAATTTAAGGCTATTTTCATTGGTCCGAAAAAGACACTCTTAAACGCATTAGTTGGCGAGTTATCGTCAAAACAAGTTCGAAACAACTCCACTAGGCCCAGATTGAAATATTTTTCTCGGAACTAATTATACATCTATGTAAGCACTTTTCTTCATTCTCCATGAGACACCAAAGGGATGGCAATGCAGTGTGGCCTGCCTGAGTGTCCGGCCCCACCCCCGTAGGCGTTGTGGGAAGTCTCAAGGTGGCGTTGGCTGGGCTGGTGGTTGCGGGCGTCGATGACAACGACTTCTGCAGTGCTGGTTAACCATATAACTGGTTAACTAATAACTACACTCTGGAAATGCTATCCTAATAGTAAATCTGATGATTTGAACCCAGTAGGGTCTAAAATTCCTGAAGAAATCGTCTACAGCGTGTACTTATCTGGCGTTTTTACACCTGCTGTCTGCTTTGACCCCTGCGGAGTCAAAATTTTCTCGTGAAATCGTCTCCGGGGTGTGTTTGCATAAAATATATTTAATCAAGGTGAAAAGAACAATTATCTTTATCTTATTCACATGTATTTCACTCTTTTGATACCTTATGAAACTGCTTTTTACTTCCATCCTCATGAAGTCATTGATGGTCGAAGTGACCAAATAGCAGAAATAACTTCAACTGAACTTAATAAATATCATGGCTTCTAATCTGGCTTAGGGTTTTTTTTTTTTTTTTTTTTTTTTAAATGAATAATTTAATTTCATAGGAGTACTTTGAAACCTAATATTTAATTAATTATATTTCAAAAATTAAATAAATAAATTTTTTTTCCGTAATTATAAAAACAGCTGTCAAAGCAGCTTACTGGGTGTTTAATTTGCGAATCTGCTTAGGCAGCTGCCTTTTTTTTGTCTGGGCATCCTGGCCTGATATATATCGAACAATTCCAAAAATTCCTGGGGAAGTCTTCTCCGGGACGTAATCGCCGACCGCGAGCTCCAGCTAGCCATCCTGACCCGATATGTATCGAATAATTCCTGAACTTCCTGGGAAAGTCTTCAGCGAGACATAATCATTGATCTGGGATTTCAGGTTATCATAACATGCTGGGGATTTTGTTTAGCGGTTGTTGCAAACAGTTATTACGTACAAATTCATTTAATTTTTTCGAAATTGTAAAAACAGCTGCCTAGGGAGCTGCCAAAGCAGGTCCCTATAGGTGTTTCAATTAGGCAGCTTCTTTCTTTGGCCCGGACAGTGGTTTTGAACCGAAATAAAGATATTATCTTTAACAAATTTTTGTCAACAAATTTTTGTTAACAAAATTTACAAATTTTTGTCAAGAAATTATGGTTGACAAAATTTACAAATTCTCGTCAACAAATTTTTTTAACAAATTTTTGTCAGCAAAATTATCAAGTACATTCTTTTTGAACCAAAATATACATATTTCCTTTAAAAAATATTTGTCAACAAAATTTGGCTAGCAAAATTATCAAGTTAGGCACGGGAACAGCTGACACGCGTTTCGTATCTCTCCGGCAGCTAGATAAAATTATTTTATTTTCAACTACTTAATGCTCCAGACTGAAATGACGAAATTTTTTCAAATTTATACACAATATAACTGAAGACTTCTTCGTTTTAACAGTGTTAACAAAAGTCCCGAAAACTTTTTTAAAAATTAAGAAAAATCAACAAACTTTTTACTGATTTTTTAGTAGCAAAGCAATGCAAAAATTGTTTAAAAATCCAGAATAATTTTTTCAAATACCCAGTAATTTGTTCTTGAAGGGCTAAGGGAATAACATATCCAAATTTCAATATGATTTGCAACCTGGTTCAAAAATTACAACGAAATGAAAATGGCATTGTTTTCCCATGAGAGACTGTGTTAAACCACCCGATTTGTAGCAATTTCAGCTCATCTTTGAATTAAAATATCTCTAAATCCACGTTGCAAATGTTTTTGAAATTTAGACACGTTATTTCTTAAACCTTAACTTCCAGATTTCAATAGTTTTCAAACGATTCTTATGGGTTTTGTAACGCGAAATAACGTCCTTAATTTAAAACTTGCTTTATGGACAGTAAGGTTCGAGTAGTCATTGAATAAATATATAAATTAATAAATAAATAAATGAAAATATTTATATATAGGTATGCACTGCAGTGAGTCTGCTCTGACCCTAAAATTGAACCGAATAAGTATTTAACAATTCGAGTTGATATATGCGAGCTGAGTAATTGGAAATAACCGAAAAATTATCGAAATAATTTGACCCACACTCCTCAGTCCTCCGTCAAATGTAATATAATTGGAGATTAAACGAACTTACCTTTAAGTGAAGTTCAATCTTAATTATACGAATACTTGTTCGGAGATATACATATGTAGTACACGCAGTTCAGCTGCTCTCAACGCAACTTTTCAGAGCAAAAGTAACTAAAAAGTTACTAGAAAAGACTAAAAAACCCTAGCTAGACAGTGCCCCCAGTTCCTACCTCTTCGGTCCCTCGGCGGCTCTTGTACCTCATCTAGTTCAGAGATTACAGAAATCCTGGGTTGGATTTGAATGTCTGTCGATAGTCACAACACAAAAGAACATTCAATCATTACGGGTGAGAATTTAGTATATCTCCGAACAAGTATTCGTATAATTAAGATTGAACTTCACTTACAGGTAAGTTCGTTTAATCTCCAATTATACTTCATACACTTGTTCGGAGATATACATATGTAGATGTTTAGAGTATAGTTAGTTCTAAGAATCCACATCGAGCCTGCAATTAGAATTGCAGCAAGTCTACATCTATCACATTCATAAAAAAAAGGGGAAAACCCCGCCTTGCAATGTCCTCGCTAGAATTCCAGTCTAAATGGCATCAAGCAGTGATATTCGTAAACAGTAATGAGCTGAAAAATCACCTATCCAAGCCCAATAAATTCATAACATCTCTCCTTCTTCCTGATGAGAAAAAGGATAAGATCAAATATATGTATATAATCAGCCTGAATATCTGTATATATAATAATAAATATATATATATATATATATACTAGGGGGGTACCCCCCTGCTCGCTCCGCTCGCCAACCCCCCAAATAAACATGATTTATAAAGATTTATTAAAAAATATATGTTTATTCAATAATAAAATATTAATATAAAAACTTAAACAAATGTTTTTGGATGTAATTTTATTTGAAACAGAATCCTAAAGGGCGGTAGCCCTTTATCGGCGAGTTGGTTTTTATACAACGGACTGCCGTTAAAGCGTACGCTTTATATACTTTGATTTTTGGTTTTAGGTTAAGTTGTACATCAAAAAAAACATATAGCATGATTATTTTTTTCATAATATTACGTCTTAGATGTAGCCGATGATCCCCTGATTTATTTAAAAAAAAAAATGTCCTGAAACAATCTCAAATTAAAAAGTTATCAACGTTTCAATTTTCGAAGCGCTGATTTCTTTTCGCTGAGGATTCGGGCGACATCCGATTTCAGCCTCGAGCATCCGGTTTTCTATGCATGCTCCCTTGCAAAACGCTGCTGCCTAAGCCGGACGTGACGTAACGCTGAACTCGCAGACTCGCTCTTGCACATGGTATCGGGCGACAGCCGACAGGCATGGCCTGCCGGGCGCTAGAGTGCGCAAGTGCACAGCGCCTTGCGAGCTGGGCGAGCTGCTCACAGATGGCTGCTGGCACCTGGCAGCAGTAGGGATCTTACAGGGAGGCAGCAGTGAGCAGCAGAAGATTGCTAAAATCTGTTCCGCAGAATAAGCATAATTTAACAAACAAAAAAAAAAGCAGCAGAAGATGCAGACTGGCAGCTTGCCACTCGGCTCAAGTTGTTTATGTACATTATTATTATTAATAACAAACAAGTGATCATGACGTCATGATGACAATAAAAGTTTTTTTAGTTTTTTTATTTTATTTCTCATCCCTCATCTCATCCAGAGCTCTAGGCTCTTCTGAAGGAGCTGGTGAAGCTCGCTTTAACATACAGAGCTATATAGGCTCCTCCAAAGGAGCTGGTGAAGCTAACTTTAACACCCAGAGCTCTAGGCTCCTCCGAAGGAACTGATGGAGCTTATTTTAACATCCAGAGCTCTAGGCTCCTCCGAAAGAGCTGGTGAAGCTAATTTTAATATCCAGAGCTCTAGGCTCCTCCGAAAGAGCTGGTGAAGCTAATTTTAATATCCAGAGTGCTAGGCTCCTCCGAAGGAACTGGTGGAGCTAGCTTTAACATACTGAGCTATATAGGCTCCTCCGAAGGAACTGATGGAGCTAATTTTAACATCCAGAGCTCTAGGCTCCTTCAAAGGAGCTGGTGAAGCTAATTTTAATATCCAGAGCTCTAGGCTCCTCCGAAGGAGCTGGTGGAGCTAACTTTAACATCCAGAGCTCTAGGCTCCTTCAAAGGAGCTGGTGGAGTTAACTTTAATATCCAGAGCTCTAGGCTCTTCTGAAGGAGCTGGTGAAGCTCGCTTTAACATACAGAGCTATATAGGCTCCTCCGAAGGAGCTGGTGAAGCTAACTTTAACACCCAGAGCTCTAGGCTCCTCCGAAGGAACTGATGGAGCTAATTTTAACATCCAGAGCTCTAGGCTCCTCCGAAAGAGCTGGTGAAGCTAATTTTAATATCCAGAGCTCTAGGCTCCTCCGAAAGAGCTGGTGAAGCTAATTTTAATATCCAGAGTGCTAGGCTCCTCCGAAGGAACTGGTGGAGCTAGCTTTAACATACTGAGCTATATAGGCTCCTCCGAAGGAACTGATGGAGCTAATTTTAACATCCAGAGCTCTAGGCTCCTTCAAAGGAGCTGGTGGAGTTAACTTTAATATCCAGAGCTCTAGGCTCCTCCGAAGGAGCTGGTGGAGCTAACTTTAACATCCAGAGCTCTAGGCTCCTTCAAAGGAGCTGGTTGAGTTAACTTTAATATCCAGAGCTCTAGGCTCTTCTGAAGGAGCTGGTGAAGCTCGCTTTAACATACAGAGCTATATAGGCTCCTCTGAAGGAGCTGGTAAAGCTAACTTTAACACCCAGAGCTCTAGGCTCCTCCGAAGGAACTGATGGAGCTTATTTTAACATCCAGAGCTCTAGGCTCCTCCGAAAGAGCTGGTGAAGCTAATTTTAATATCCAGAGCTCTAGGCTCCTCCGAAAGAGCTGGTGAAGCTAATTTTAATATCCAGAGCTCTAGGCTCCTCCGAAAGAGCTGGTGAAGCTAATTTTGATATCCAGAGCTCTAGGCTCCTCCGAAAGAGCTGGTGAAGCTAATTTTAATATCCAGAGTGCTAGGCTCCTCCGAAGGAACTGGTGGAGCTAGCTTTAACATACTGAGCTATATAGGCTCCTCCGAAGGAACTGATGGAGCTTATTTTAACATCCAGAGCTCTAGGCTCCTTCAAAGGAGCTGGTGGAGTTAACTTTAATATCCAGAGCTCTAGGCTCCTCCGAAGGAGCTGGTGGAGCTTATTTTAACATCCAGAGCTCTAGGCTCCTCCGAAAGAGCTGGTGAAGCTAATTTTAATATCCAGAGCTCTAGGCTCCTCCGAAAGAGCTGGTGAAGCTAATTTTGATATCCAGAGCTCTAGGCTCCTCCGAAAGAGCTGGTGAAGCTAATTTTGATATCCAGAGCTCTAGGCTCCTCCGAAAGAGCTGGTGAAGCTAATTTTAATATCCAGAGTGCTAGGCTCCTCCGAAGGAACTGGTGGAGCTAGCTTTAACATACTGAGCTATATAGGCTCCTCCGAAGGAACTGATGGAGCTTATTTTAACATCCAGAGCTCTAGGCTCCTTCAAAGGAGCTGGTGGAGTTAACTTTAATATCCAGAGCTCTAGGCTCCTTCAAAGGAGCTGGTGGAGTTAACTTTAATATCCAGAGCTCTAGGCTCTTCTGAAGGAGCTGGTGAAGCTAACTTTAACAACCAGAGCTCTAGGCTCCTCTGAAGGAACTGATGGAGTTAACTTTAATATCCAGAGCTCTAGGCTCTTCTGAAGGAGCTGGTGAAGCTAACTTTAACAACCAGAGCTCTAGGCTCCTCTGAAGGAACTGATGGAGCTAATTTTAACATCCAGAGCTCTAGGCTCCTCCAAAGGAGCTGATGGAGATAGCTGCTGGTTGTTGTAAGCAGGCTGAATCATGTGTATGTGTATATACAATAATTTTATGTATATTTTATTCTACTATAGGTATAATATAGAACTTCATGCAACAAGTTTTTTTTATTTATGTTTGATTTTTTTAATAAATAGTAAAATGTTAATATTTATAAATTTAAAAAAAACAAAAATTGCAGATGATTATTTTATATTCTATTTATTTATTGATTTAGCACAGATTTTTTTATCTCATTTTAATCATAGTTAAATATTCAAATACAAAACAGTCAGCATCGTACAATATTAGGTAAAATATTAATTAATTTATATCAGTTATATGTTAAAAACTACTGTTTCCTCCTTTTTTACACTTATATTTGAACTATTTTTCAAATTATAAGAGTAAAGTATGGAAAAAAAAGCACTCAAATAAAATGAATTATGAAAATTTCACATTTACATATAGAACTAGATAGAGTATATGGAACTGAGTACATAAGTCAACAGTATATCATGTCAGAAATACGTATAAAAAATTCTTCTACATTCTAACTTTACATTTTAAATGTACATTTTTATTAAAGTATATTTTTTTTACATTTATATATTATATAATATAATATTAACAAATACTTTAGTAAATTTAGTATTTCTCTTTATTTACTACATATTAATTTAAAAAAAAAAATTTTTCCTGCATTTCAATTCATTTTTACCCCACGAAAGAACTTAAATTCATATACTATTATACTCTTGAGTGTTGTAAAATATGTTTTTGCAAAAAAATATATTTCATAATCTATACATGCCTCGTGAATGAAATGAAATCTGCTAAAAAAACATACCTTTAAAAAGGTACAAATCTACGGCGAGTGGTTTTTATGTAGATATAACAAAATAAATATATTTAACACTTAAAGAACCTATTTTCAGTTAAATTATTTTTAAAGACACTTAAAATAATTTTAATATGAATACATTTCGATCTTTCAATTTCAATCTACTCTAGAATATATACCCCTTTTACTTCATTTGATTTTTTATCTTAGTAATTTTTCTTCACTATTAGTACGATAATTAATAATTAAAAGTACAAAAAGATTCATCATTACAAAAAACTTTATACATTTATTTTATAGATGCAATCTTCTTTTAAATTACAATCATATTTTTTTGCGCCTTTATTGACCTTTTACTAAGAAATAAAAAATTTAGTTTTTTGCAGTCGAAAAATAACTTGATATAACTTATTATGCGTATAATTTGAAATTATTATTGTTCGTCATTTAAACAAGTGACTGTAGTGAAATAAAAAAAAAAATGAACGTTTACTTTCAATGTATTCCCAGAGTGATTAAATTAATTGATGATTACTCTGAAATAAAAATTTTGTTGTCAAATCAATAAAGGGCTACCGCCCTTTAGGATTTTCATGTACTTTCTATGTAACAAACACAATTTTCTTTTATCTTAATATCATTTTAAATGTGAAATTTAATATTTAATTTAGTACAATTCAGAAATTATTTAATGTTAAAGATGCTATAAAATTTTTCGAACTTCACTTATTACATAAGTGTGAAATTTGAAAATTTGTATTAATCGTAACACGAAGAGTTGAGTGCAGTGAAATCAAAAAGTAAAATTCCGACGAGTTTTATAGTGTACCAATAGTTAATCAATGTTTTTAAATAATTTGTTTTCGTTGATGATTACTCTAAAATAAAACTTTTGTTGTCAAACCAATTTTCATCATGTAGTTTCTATGCAATAAATAAAATTTTCTTTTATTTTAATATCATTTTAAATGTGAAATTAAATATTTATATATAATTTTGTACGATTCAGAAATTATAATCCTAAAAGGCGGTAACCCTTTTTAAGATGCTATAAAATTTTTCGAACTTCACTTATTACATAAGTGTGAAATTTGAAATTTTTATTTATCGCAACACTAACAGTTGAGTACAGTGAAATCAAAAAGTAAAATACCGACTAGTTTACCAGTAGTTAATTGATCTTTTTAAATAACAAAGAATAGTATTTTACACACCGGGTGCTGGAAAAGGTTTGCTAGGGATTGGCTAATTATTTTCCTGCATCAAGTGTAATGTTTTTTTCAATACGACGGGAGGAAAACACACAGTCCCGCTCCGACCCAGGGAGGGAGTTTAATGTTTTCGTCCCGGAAGTATGAAAAAAATTATAACTTCAGAGTTCATGATCAATGGTCCAACAACCATTACTTTTATAAACAATTATAATTATTGAGTCCAATTACTAATCATTACATTTTAGAATTCTTGGTAAAATAAACTTACGAACACTTAAATAAAGAAATTTGATAGCTTAACTCATTTATTTGATGTTTTTAAATTTTGTTACTATAATATTAGTTTTATTTTACATTTTACAGGACGTCCTACATTATTTAATAATGGAAAAGAGTGACACCTTTTTTATTCATCCGTCAAAAAAAGTGTTTTACTCATATACTTTTGAAATCAATCCAAAACTCATTTTTTAAACAACAAAAATTCAATATAGATATAACCATTTTCATACTCGACGGACCCATTTCTTTGTTAACAAAACTAATATTATAGTAACAAAATTTAAAAACATCAAATAAATGAGTTAAGCTATCAAATTTCTTTGTTAACAAAGAAATGGGTCCGTCGAGTATGAAAATGGTTATATCTATATTGAATTTTTGTTGTTTAAAAAATGAGTTTTGGATTGATTTCAAAAGTATATGAGTAAAACACTTTTTTTGACGGATGAATAAAAAAGGTGTCACTCTTTTCCATTATTAAATAATGTAGGACGTCCTGTAAAATGTAAAATAAAACTAATATTATAGTAACAAAATTTAAAAACATCAAATAAATGAGTTAAGCTATCAAATTTCTTTATTTAAGTGTTCGTAAGTTTATTTTACCAAGAATTCTAAAATGTAATGATTAGTAATTGGACTCAATAATTATAATTGTTTATAAAAGTAATGGTTGTTGGACCATTGATCATGAACTCTGAAGTTATAATTTTTTTCATACTTCCGGGACGAAAACATTAAACTCCCTCCCTGGGTCGGAGCGGGACTGTGTGTTTTCCTCCCGTCGTATTGAAAAAAACATTACACTTGATGCAGGAAAATAATTAGCCAATCCCTAGCAAACCTTTTCCAGCACCCGGTGTGTAAAATACTATTCTTTGTTATTTAAAAAGATCAATTAACTACTGGTAAACTAGTCGGTATTTTACTTTTTGATTTCACTGTACTCAACTGTTAGTGTTGCGATAAATAAAAATTTCAAATTTCACACTTATGTAATAAGTGAAGTTCGAAAAATTTTATAGCATCTTAAAAAGGGTTACCGCCTTTTAGGATTATAATTTCTGAATCGTACAAAATTATATATAAATATTTAATTTCACATTTAAAATGATATTAAAATAAAAGAAAATTTTATTTATTGCATAGAAACTACATGATGAAAATTGGTTTGACAACAAAAGTTTTATTTTAGAGTAATCATCAACGAAAACAAATTATTTAAAAACATTGATTAACTATTGGTACACTATAAAACTCGTCGGAATTTTACTTTTTGATTTCACTGCACTCAACTCTTCGTGTTACGATTAATACAAATTTTCAAATTTCACACTTATGTAATAAGTGAAGTTCGAAAAATTTTATAGCATCTTTAACATTAAATAATTTCTGAATTGTACTAAATTAAATATTAAATTTCACATTTAAAATGATATTAAGATAAAAGAAAATTGTGTTTGTTACATAGAAAGTACATGAAAATCCTAAAGGGCGGTAGCCCTTTATTGATTTGACAACAAAATTTTTATTTCATAATTAATACAATGATTTAATTTATTTTCAGAATTAATTAATGACATAAATTTTTGTGCCTAGTTAAGTTATCTTTTCTGCTTAAATTTTTTTTTACTTTCAATTTTTTATTTTTTTCCAGCCTTCGGCCGGATAGTGACCACACTGTAAAAGAAATCGGGGTGAATTTACCTCGCTCAGCGATGTAAAAAATGGGAGCCTCGCTCAGCGAGGTAAAATTACACTGACCTGGCAGTATATTTACGCGCCGATGGTAAATTTACAAATATTTTGTAAATTTACAAATCTCTGGTAATTTTACCTTCTGCTATTTAGAAAAAAAATTATTCATAAAAATTAATCAATAAATACTAAAGGGCAAAGATGAAAAACAACAAAATAGCTTAATTAAAAATATTTATTTATTTGTTCATTCAGCAAATGATTTTTTTTCGTAAATTCACACTGATCCTAACCTCACATATCACAAAAACTTAGAATCTACGTACTAATTTGGCTATTTTTTTAGATAAGTAATTAAATTAAAACTTCAAATTTTATGATGTTAGAATCTTGGAATCTAAATGAGTTTAATAAACGTCAATTTTATTGAAAACTTCGAAGGAAAATTTGTTAAACCAGACACTTAATTTTCACTTTTGTTGTCTTAGACTATCGAGGGTAAATCCGATTAATCCCACTATACTTAAAGCCAACAAGTTCTACTCGGTGAAAATAAAAACTCTATGTAATCTTTTACATCGTTCTCTTTAATTTAGATTGCTTGAATAAAAAAACATGATAAAATATTACATTGCTACGTATCGAACCGGTGATGCCTGCGAGTCGACTGATATCAATGACAACATAACCTCTTTCTCGACTACCAAAACATATTTCCGAAACCTGGCGTAAAAATACGAAGCTGAGAGATGTAGATTTACCAAAAATTTGTAACTTTGCGTTCGAGCGGTAGATTTACAAATCTTGGTAAAATTACTCCGCTGGACCACGTTCCCATTTTTTACATCGCTGAGCAGTGTATATTTACAAATATTTGTAAAATTACATAGCTCAATGGTGTAAATTTACGAACGTAGAGTAAATTTACATCGCTGAGCGAGGTAAATTTACCCTGATTTTTTTTACAGTGCACTGTACTTACCACATGAAAAATTCCTAAAGTAATTATAAACCCTCTTTAAGCGCAAATTACGCGCAATCCACCCACGTATCTAAAAAAATCATAATAACCCATCTTTTTTTTATTTTTTTTTTCAAAATAAACCATAAAAAAAAAATCCCCTATTATTTGGTACTTCTAAAAAATTGATAAAGTTTGGTTTAAATTCTTGAAAATTTCCAAGATCAGTTAAAACTGAATATTCTTTCAAATTGAGCTGTATAAAATAAAATAATTTTACCTTTAAGATACACTTTATTTCTTTAAATGGAATTCAAGGTAAAATAGAATACAAATTAATAAAAACCTGGAGTTTTCAAAGGTTAATTTCATAAAAATGATAGTCTCGTTGAATTAGAGATTATCTGAGTAAAAGATATCAATTAAATTATATTAAATTTCAATTTCAATATAAAAAAATAATAATAATTGTATGAATCATTAAAATTTTATAAATACTCACACAAATTAGGTTAACCAAAAATTTTGAAAATGAATGTTAATAAATTAAAATATCAAAATTTATCTAAATTACATACCATCAAAACATTCACAAAAAAAAATTTACAAAAAAGGTGGTATTTTAACGTATATAAATAAAATTAGTTAAACTTAAAATTTGCATTGTAAACAAAGATTTAAATATATGTATATGTATAAAAAATGAAGGACTGTTGTTTATTTAAAAAAATGTAAAGTTGAAACTATTTAAATAAATTTTAACATTCAAATATTTTTTGAAAAGTTAATATTTCAATTAAATAATATCTTAACAAAAAAATTTTAAATATAGAAAATATAAAAATTACAAATAGGTTAAAATTCATGAACATTAATAAAAATATAGATTTTCCTGAAAAATTCGTGAGGAGCAAGGTAAAAAATTAGCAAAATTGTAGCAAAATATGTAATTTTAAATGTAATGATATGAGGAGCATATAAAAAAAAATTTTTTTAAATGAGGAGTAAGACAAAAATAACGTAAATATAAGATAAAATCTAATAATTTGACTGCTCCTCAGTGAGGAGCAATACTAATTCAAGTGAACACTAAAAAAACACAAACAGAGGAGCACGCGAGGAGGACTTCGTATCTCGAAAACTAAAAGGAATTTCTTTATAATTCGGCTTCTAATAGGAAGTGAGGAGCAGTTTGAGGAGCAAAAAAACGCAATTTTTCAGTAAAAATTGACTGCGCCTCAGGATATAACTATATAATATAGGGAGAGATATTTAAGCTAGGATCGGAATCTAGCTACTCATACATATCTTTGCCTAGAATCATCAGCATCCTCAAGTATCCCAGAGAAGTGACCCGATCCATCAAATAATGACTTATTGTCAAACCAAAAGGATTGTAATTCACATAGAACTTCCTGACATAATTGTACCTGCATTACATCTGAATCCGGTAAGTTAAAAATTCATCCAGGCAGCCTGAATTCATTTCTCGCAAATCCTTCATTCATTGTATAGTGCGATCTGACTGATAAATTCATTCCCAGTACATTATGTTGCACAAAATGCAACCAGTAAGTTATGTAACATATATAACGACTGTATAGTGTGTATAGACAATGGCAGAGAGGTACCTTAAGGACGGAAATAGGAAGGGCTCATTCAGTTCAACTGATTAACAAAATCAGGTTTATTCTTAAGAGAAAACTCGTTAGATTCTCTCTCATTCCCTTCCTTCCTCTCTCCTCTCGTTCTTTCTTAAACTCAATCTTACGAAAGAGGATATCTGCGCTAGGCTAAAAAACCTTTGAGTCTAAGTTTTGAGGAAGTAAGGACTCAGTACTATGAATTTATCTTCATAAACCCTAGGCTAACAGTGATAATCCTCCAAATGCAACTGAACTTGCCAGAAAGTTTCATGCTACAACCAAAAGAGAATATCCAATTGAAATAATGCCTAGGCCCCATAAACTTGCGCGTCTACCAAAATTAAGGCATGATTATTAGACAAACCAACAGATCGCACCATTCCCTAACTTCAGTAATTGAAGCAATACATTAGATTAAACAAACCAGCACCTAGTTGGAGTGTAACCGTCATACTTACTTACACATAAGTGCAGCTACCCCTCACAAGGCAACATATCTTTTATCAGAATCCCAAACGTCCAATCAAGTTTTCTTGCTTAAAGCACAAAATCCATTTTGGAATTTTCATCTGACTCCTCAATATTATTTTGAAAGCTCCAACAGCAGATGATAACTAACAATTTATAATTAATCTTCCCGTTCCATTTCAAAAGATTGTACTGGTATGGGCAATATCGAAGTCAAAAAAGGGAAGAGAAAGGTGGAGTCAGTGTTGACAGCACCTTTTGTCTAACAGTGTCTATCGTGATCCGGATCGTGATTTTCGCATTCTGTATTTAGCAAAACGAATTTCGACCAATAGAAAAGAAAGTGACATTTAAAGAATCATCTTTCTCATTTAGGAAGAGTTCCTAAGCTGATTGTAAGGATTTCCAGTAACAAAGGATACTACGATTTATTTCATTCCGATATTCGATCGATATAACCCTGATAAAAATATATATTCTCCCGCTAACTTGCTGTGATATATACTAAAAACGAAAGTTTCCTAGTAAAGTCCTTTGCTCTCTCGAAGTTAGCTGCCTTCACAACTATGACCAGTAGAAAGTAAACAGCCTCAGTGCACTTGTCTGATCGGCATATTTTTCAAAATCGATTTTAATTCATATCAGCTGGTATAAAATCAAAATGTGCATCTTATTTGCAGAGGGATCTTTCCTACTTAAATTGTTTAGCGTACTGCAAGCATATTTAAGCTTACTCAAAAAATAATCCGTCTCATACAATATCAATATCGATCTGTAGCCTAAAAATAATAAAATATTCTTTCAAATTACTTTCAGTAATAATATGCCAAATGAACGATTCTACCAAAGTCAGCAAAATTTCAATCAGTACTAGATGTACTGATCTGATAATGACATTGTATGTAGAAACGGCTGTAATGAGTCAAATTTTAACTAATTGTTGATAAATATTGTGAAAATCGAAAACTGTCCTTTCTCACTCTAATCATTATTCATAATAGATTTTCAACAAGTAAAAGAAACTTGAATTTATTGTCTTTGTAACTTAATTTGACAAAAAGTAAGATATAATTATTCTTGTGTTGAAAAGACAAATCAAGTACTTGCCAATCAACCCTAATTTTGATCAAGCTTCAGGAAAAAATGAAACCCTAATCAAAAATTTAAACGCTGTCCATTCAGCACTCTTCCAGACATAGTGACTATATTAAAGTCAATTCAACCTTCACAAAAAAAATCCATGCCAGGTAAAATTTCGCGCCATAATTCGTCTTATCAAGTGATTTATAAATAAGATTACGAATTCACCCAGACAAACCTCAAATTTGATTAATCAAATTCACACTAATCGAATTACACTGAAAATTCGTCAGAATCAAAATCTGTAAAAGTAATAATTCTAGAAAATACGTCATCCTTTCAAAGATGCAAGTCAAGGACTGGATAGTAATAGTCATAGATATTCCAATCCTGGGAGCTTGCTCAGTCCATTCTGGCTGAAATCAGGTTAGAATATTGTCAGGGTAATATGATCACCTTATGTTATCCACCTTCATCCGAAAGCTAAAAACCCGTCCAACATAACAACAGCCATGGACAAAGATATGAACAAGCTTCAGATTCTTGGTAAACCAAGGATAACCTGTCGTAGAAATACATTCCGTCCTCAGGGGAGACTTGAAACCATTCCCCAAATAAATATGAAAAAACTATCCTACAGCTCCATGTAAATTCCCTCAATGTTCATGGAGTTTAAGCGATTAATCCCCGAAA
The DNA here is from genome assembly GCA_038277355.1 of Encarsia formosa. Taxonomy (NCBI): domain Eukaryota; kingdom Metazoa; phylum Arthropoda; class Insecta; order Hymenoptera; family Aphelinidae; genus Encarsia; species Encarsia formosa. The sequence continues at coordinate 55,301,650 of CM076186.1, forward strand.
TCTCTTAGATGCAAGTGGTTGAAATTAATTAATTCACAGTAAAGGGTAATGCTATAGCAATCTACGTGAGGAAATTCCTGCAACCAATGTTCAAAAGTGCAAAGATGGAAGAATGAAAGTAAGCATGAAATCAAATTAAATTGAGGTAATTTCTCAAGAGGTTAATCTATCGTTAGGTTATTCCATCCTTGTTCCTGACATTATTTTCAGCCAGCAGTGTCATTATTGAGTGATTACGCTTGCTAGTTCTAACTCTAGAACCCAGGTGACTAGAATAAATAAAAGTAGACTGCAACGCCCACTCTTTCTCTATATTTCATTCTTTAATTTTATTTATTTTTCTTCAATCACGGTAACAATTGAAGAATAAATATATACAGCCTCTCCTTTTGTTTAGAATAAAGGCATCAAATAAATCCATGAGCTTCGAAATTCAGACACGGTAATCATTACCCTAGGAAACAAGTTCCTCTCTTTCTCTCTCTCCTTTTTTTTTTTTTTAATATTGTGAAGCACTTAACATCTTTAAATGAGAGATTTTAATAATCATAAAAGTTCATTAAGGTAAAGATGCCAAATATTATAACAAAAATCGCTACTTTTCAGCATTTTGAATTTTATTGAAAATATAAAGCATGTTAGAGTAAATTTTTTTTTACATCCTTAAATTTTAGGTTCTTAGGAATATAAATATATTTTTGAAGCGAAGCTTTTTATATGAGGAGTGAATCTGTAAAAAACGACACAAAAAACCGACCCAAAAATCCGACCCGAAAAAGCGACCCAAAAAAGCGACACCAAGATATATAGATATGTATATATACTATACAAATATGTGTATATATAGTATCTAATATGGCCTACATTAGATATATACATATACTAGGGGGGGGGGGGTACCCCCTGCTCGCTTCCCTCGCCAACCCCCCCCAGAATTTTATGCTTGAATCTACACTTGTACCTACGCTTATACACATACTCTTGTGTCTACCTCTGTACCTACTCTGATACATACCATTGTTTCTACTTTTATAGCTTGTGACTACACCTGCACCTTATTTCGTACCTACCTTTGTTCTCACCTTTCATCTTAGTCCAAACCCGTGTACCCTTGTTCTTACCGTTGCACTTACTGCTTTTTATAACTAAGCTCTTACCCAGGAATATGCTCATGTTTATATATATATTTCTATCATGGTGATAACTGGTGTTTGAATTTTTTTCATGCTTTTATTTCTAATTCTAAGACTACTTTGTTCTTATCTTTGCTCATACTTTCATTTCAATCCTTTGTTAAACATCTGTTTCTATGCTTTTACCGACTTATTTTCTTCTTTTTATTTATTAACCTTCCCTGCTTTATAACCTTGCTAGTATCCACGTCTGTTGAGTATTTTTTTCCGACTCTCTTTACTACGTCTGTTGATTTTTTTACTTCCTACATATGTTAATAATCTTGTGCTTACTACCTATTTTTTACTCAAGCTTCTAACGCCGAACCTTCTGCACATGCATTTGTTTCTACATCTGTTTCTAGTCCCATGCTAACTCTAGTTCTTTATTATTTTTTTTTTAATCTTCTACACTGAATCTAGCCTTGTGTATAATCTTTTTTATCCTCTTGTACTTACTACTCTAAATAACCCTATAACAAACCTTGTTCATAACATTGTTTCAAACTTGATAACTACTGTGGTAACTTCATTGTACCTACTGCCGTACCTGGACTTGTCATTACGTTTGTAACTTTGAACCTACGCTCATATGTACATTTTTGCTTAATATTGTTTCTATCTCTTTCACATGAATCTACTTGCTTAAATTTTGGTGTTTGCTGTTGTTTTTTCTTTTTTTCATGCTTTGGTCTCTAACTTTGAATCTTTGTTCTCATCTTTGTGAAAACTATCTTTTCTATTGTTCTTCTCAAATTTTTTTGTAATTGCAATCGTGAAACTAATCATCTTCATACAATTTTGCCCACACAGCTCTTTAACTTTTTTGACAAATATTTCCTACATCCTTTCACATTTGTTATCAACGCTTTTTCTACGTAGGTCTGTCCCAATCAACCTATCTTGATTAATATCGAAGTTTATCTTACGACACCAGTTTCCAGCCATGTGTAGCCTCTTTCACTTTTTTATTATTTTCATACTTCAATTTGTAACTTTGAACGTATGTTGTACTTTTTTTTTTTTTTTTTTCTCAACATCTAACCCTGAAACTAACATCTTTTATACTATTGTTTTCGATCCTGTACAAACCTTTGTAGATAAACACTTACCCACTTTTGAATCTACTGATGTACCTACCCTCTTGCCAAACCTTGAAGCTCTCTAAGCGAAGCGCACGCAACATTGTATTATATTATCTAAAACAAGTTTTGTCGAAGCTTCATTTAAATTAATCGACAATAAGTTATACAGTAGAACCTGTGTACATTGACCACCTCCCGTTCCAAGGAAAAGTGGCCAATGTACAAAGGAAAGTGAAGGGGTGGGCTAAAAAAAAAGTTTCAAATTTTTAGTAATGTATTATAGTTTAATTTTCTAATTGAAATAAGCTGTGATCTTCGTTTGCTTAGCAGCACAAGCTGAAGAAATCCACTTTGCTTCGATCTCAATATATAAATCATATAAATGTTCAACATTAATTTCAATTTTTTCTCAAAATCGAATGATATCGATAACACTCTTTAAAGCTTCATCGTAAGATAAATATTTGTTTATCGTTTGATTTGTGTCCTCTTCCTCATCTTCGTCAATTTCTTTATCATGATTCTTTTGAGGTTCGAGGAAAGATTTTAATACTTCTTCAACGGCTTCATCAATGGTAACCGGGAACGGCTCATGAACAAGCTTACCTTCATCTCACTGTTCGATTTTATTAATTGAAAGAAAATCATTTGGAAGAATTTGTAAAACTTCTGCTAGAGGCACTTCATCATCAACGGTCTGAGATTGTTCAGATGACACAGGGAAGTCAGCACGACGAAAACACTTCTCAAAAGTTGACTGTTGAACTTCTTTCCAAGAAGCATACATCCATCTTATTGCGTGTAAAACAGTAATGGATTTTTGAAATTCTGCTCTTGAGCCATCTTTTTCAGCAATAGCAATTAAAAATCTTAACATTTTCGATCTGTAACGTGCTTTCACAGCTCTGATAATTCCTTGGTCCATTGGCTGAATTTCTGATGTTAAATTGGGTGGTGTATATACCCTTTACCTTTGCGGTACGTTCAGAGTTCATATTCATTTAAACTTTTGTGGTTATAGATTCATTGGTTTTGTTTCAGTTTGTATACTAATAATTATTATTTTCATGATTATAATCGGATAATTTCGAACACTTGATTACATAATTCTTTTTTCATTAAATCTATTCTCTAGATGTTTTAATTGAATTGTAATATAAAAATTAAAAATTAAAATTCAAATTTTAAATTTTGTTCTTCAACCAATCACATCACGAATAAAATGCTGACATTCTTTTTGGGTTCTCTCTTTTATCTTTGGATATTAGTTAATTTTTTTAATGCTTCGTAGTTACTTTTTAAATTTCTTCTATAGATACATAGCTGATAACTTGTATCAAAAATTGGCGATGTGGGTAGAAACTGATAACATATATCAAAAATGGGGGCGTAAGTAAAAAAAGGACATGGGGGGGGGGGGGTTATTAGAAAAGGGTTTAATTTATAAGCACGGGAAAAAAAGCAAACGCACGGGAAATTTTAGGTCAAATTCACGGGAAAAAAGACATTTGCACGGAAAAATAAGTGATTAAACGGGAAAGAAAATAAATGCACGGGAAAAAAATACTTGAGCGGAAGTTAAATGTATTAAACGGGAAAAAAAATATATTGAATGGGAGTAGAATTAACATTGCGCGGGAAATAAATGTATTAAACGGCAATAGAATTGATCTCGCACGGGAAAACGTCATATATTTTCTAGTGAATGGATTATCCCACGATTCGATTCGATTTACTATTGCACCTGCCACACTTACCCAGTTAATAAATTTTGTTTCCTGCCCTATAAGTCACTTTGTTGTAAGTTAATTTATAGTACCCCTGGTCACTCTAACCACAAAATCAAATCTTTGATGCGTGTTTTCGGTGACTCGTACTATAAAATAGTATATAGTACGAGTGCAGTACGTCAACAAGGCTTATTAAGAACCTCGTGCTGTGCTTCGCTACGTACTTGGGTCCTTAAAACCACCCCGGTGACGATGCTGCACCTGTACTATAATATACCATTTTAAGTGCATTTTTTATTCTACCTACGAGAACGTGTTATTATATATTATATCTTTGTTATTTACTTCGTTGTAATCTAGTTTTAAGTGCATTTAATTATCTATTTATGCGAACGTGTTACCATATATTTGTATCACTCGATGTACTTGTCAAGCGACCAAATAGGGTTATACCTCAAGGCCGAAATAAAAACCTTATATAGTCAGTCAGTCAGGGTTGGATAAGTTTTTTTGGATCATCGATTGCAGAAACTTTGGAAATTGCTTTCTGGTACCGAATGATGAGCAAAATCATCAATAATTTTTCTAAATGGTCCTTTTTTCGATTATCCACACAAAATGTTTGAATTATTTTTGTTTTTTAAATAATTTTCAAACAATTTGTGTTTAAAGCCCATTGCACTCCTAGACATGTGTATCCTTGCATGTTTTTGTCCCTTTAGAACTTTAAGAGAAAAATATTTTCAAATCTTAACTCAAAAAGTATAAATCTGAACAATTTATATTTCAAACCTCAGAAAATGCTAAAAAGTACTTCTAGTAACAAATTATTCCTGTTCAATTTTTTGAGTTTGGACTTGAATTTAAGTTGGTTGAGATCTTCTTTATATTAAATATTGAATCGATTGGGATCTGTCTTGAGTTTATTTATTTTTTTTATTTTAACGAAGAACTTTTGAAGAAACGAAAAGTCGACAGGTTAGATCAATAAGATAAATCTCGTCTATGCTGTGCAATAATATACGGATATACCTTATTGATCTAACCTGTCGACTAGGAAAGATATTTTCGACCGAACAAATTATATTATAGATTTTTCAAAGTATTTTTGGAAAAACCTCGGCCACGATTATTTTGGTCAATGTTCTTTTCACAGGCATCACGATACTGTTACTGCTTCAATAAGGCATGTTCAACAACGAATATTAATACACAACGTAGTCAATATTTATCTCATTGATCTAAATGTAGTACACAGTAAATTTCGTTTAAAATTTTTATCTTGTTTTTTTTCAACAATCCACTTTGTTATTAGGTATTAATATTCGTTGTTGAACATACCTTATTGAAGCAGTAACAGTAATCGTGATGCCTGTAATGAGGACATTGACCAAAATAATCCTGGCCGAGGTTTTTCCAAAAATCCATTAAAGATACTTTTACAAATCTATACTATAATTTGTTCAGTCAAGACACATCCCAATTGATTCAATATTCAATATAAAGAAGATCTCAGCCAATTTAAATTCAAGGACCATTTAGAAAAATTATTGATGATTTTGCTCATCATTCGGTACCAGAACGCGATTTCCAAAATTTCTGCAATCGATGATCCAAAAAAATTTATCCAACCCTGAGAGGAGGACCCGCTAGGACTAGACATTTGGGTTACTTCTTTGGGTTTTTAGCTAATTTTCAAACAATTTGTGTTCAAAACTTGAGCCAAAGGCGAGAGTGTCAAGGGTTTGCTAAGGGTTAGCTCATACTTTTCCAGCGTCGAGTGTAATGTTTTTTTCAACTCAAAGCAAGGAGTTCAAACATCCTGTTTGGGAAAAATCAGAAAGTTTGAACTTTCTGCACCGTGTGTGAAAAATAAATTATATAGAGTTAGGAAGTTTTTTTAATCACAATTTTAATGTTTAGAAGGACAATAATTGATGCATTTATCGCAACGTATTCAAAGTTTTTGCGCGCACGCGGAGATCTAGAGTTTTGCGCGCACGCGGAGATCTAAAGTTTTTGCGCACACGCGGAGTACCTAGGTTTGCGCGCACGCGGGATAATTTAGTTTGCGCGTACGCGGAACACCTAAGTTGCGCGTACGCGCAAATTTTTGTTTGAAAGGGTAAGTTTGCGCCTACGCGGAGACTCCTCCGCGTACGCGCACGAGTACATACATGAATACATACATGAATATATTTGGATGATAATTACAAAATAAAATAAAAAATAAATAAATAAGGATTTAAAGTTTAACAAGAATTTTTTAAATAAAATTTTACAATTTATTAAAAAGAAAAAATTACTCCATTATAAATTTAATTTTTCTGAAAATAAAATCTTTTTTTCATTTTTTTTAAATTAAAAACTTGAATTTTTCTAATTAATCTTATAATGAAATTTTTTAAAATTAATGAATTCAAATTTTAAAATTTTATATATTTTAATCATACCATTAAAAAAGAATTAATAAATTAAGAAAATATACAAAACTTGTAACAAAACATTAAAAATGGGGGGCGGGGAAAAAAAAGGGCGGGGGGGGGGCGTGATTGGAAAATTATAGGACAATTCAAAACTCATAGAAATAAGCATATTTCGGTACACTTTTACGGTTAGTTAAGCACTTTTTTGAGAGGCCTGTGGAGGGCGGGCGAGGGGCGTGGGGGGGGGGGGCGTGAGAGAGGAAAAACAACTATATAATATAGTAAGATATAGTAGAAGGGTTGCTAGGCCATATCTAATATATACATATCTATAGTAAAAGAGTGGCTATATTCTAAGCCATATTAGATACGTATATATAGTATATAAATATGTGTATATAGTATCTAATAAGACCGAGAATATAGCATCCTTTCTAATAGTAGATCTAATGTCTAGATACGTATATATTAGACATTAGATATATACATAGATCTGTGTATATATAATATATACATATCCATATATCTAATACATACATATATAGATATACACAGTAGTCACTGTCCGGCCTTCGGCCGGACAGTGACCAGTGTACATATTTATATATATGGGTCAAAATAATACTTTTTTAAAAAACCGTCCGCACGAGGTTCATCGATTTTATTGCATTTTTTTTTGGCAAAAGTACTATTTAATAAAAGACTTTTACCGCAAACTAGAGGTCTCTATCTTATTTCTGCTTGGCGCTAGATTTTTTCAAAGATTGAAAAATGGCCTATTTTTAAGCTGTTTTAAGCAATTTTAAGGTATTTTTTGAAAAATTCTAACTTTTGATCAAAATGAGATAGAAACCTCTAGTTTGCGGCAAAATTTTGTTCAAAATAAGTTCTTTTTTTTTTAAATATTTTGACAACATAGTTTGGTTATTTTTATTATAATACTGTCCTACACAGATATTGCTATTTTTGCTCATTTGCAGGTATCTTCAAACGACCGTAGCTTTTTCTAGGCTAAATTTTTGTGCATATTGCGAGGGAGTGAATCCCTCGTAAATTATATTTCTTACCTGGCAGTGTCAGGTCACCTGGGAAACAATGAAATAATTTGTTTGTTTACTTTCCCAGGTGATAACCATGCCACTTTCTCGCGCAGCAGAAGCCGACCACGTGGCGACGATCGCCGTCGGCTGGACGCTGCTGTTGCAGCAGCACGAGCACCCGGCGCGCGCACGTACACACACATACACCACACACGGGTTTGATTTCTCCGTCGGGGAGTTTTCGGCGACGGAGGAGGTGCGCGGCGCGTGTCGGCAGACGACGCAACTGCGTCGCCAAGCGCGTGCGCGCACGCTCACCACAGTAGACACGGGCGTGAGTGAGATTTATTTATTTTTTGGTATTATGTACGTTGCGCGAACAATGTGTGCGTATGGGGGAGAGCGAGAGAGAGAGTATGTGCGCGAGAGATAGATCAACGCAGTGAGTGCCTCGTGTGCATTAAGTTTATTCTTTATTTTGGGTTTTCGCGCGTATTATAGGTGGCGTGGCGATCGCCACCGGAAGATTGTAGACGGTAGCGTGATTGGGTGTTGTGGCGTGAATGTGTATGATTGGTGGACAAATGACTGTTCCTCGAGTATGAATGAGGCTTAACTTGATTAATTTGTGTTGATTGGCGGAGAGTGTTTGGGGGGGATGGTGAAGAAGGAAGTCGAGTCAGAGAGACGCGGGGAGCGTCACTCTGTTCTCAGTAGCCACAGCGAGAGGTAGTGTTTGAGAGTGTGATTTTTTTTGAGTTTCTTTGAGTAGACTTTTTCCTAAGTTCCCTTTTCCTAATTTTCTTTAGTTTAGTTGTAGACATTTTTTATTATTATTTACAGCTAGGTACAAGAAGAACTCGAAGACTTGGTTTATTTCCTTCTTGCAATACCGAGAGTTGAAACCCCAGAGAGTAGCCATTTTGGGCAATCAGAGAATTTTGGTCGAAATTTTTGTAATGTAAGGTTTTTGCTTTATTTTATTGGAAACTTTATATGGCATGGTTTTTCCGGAAATTTTGTACATTGCACGATAAATGAGAATTCTGTTCGGCTAGTATTAAAGGTTTATTGAATTCGATAGAGTTTTTTTTTGTCTTGGCGCGGCGTCGTTACCCGCCATTTTGTCGACTATTTTATAGTTCTTTTAATTCCTTTGTTCTCAAATTAAAATTTTATTTTTTTGTAATTGTAGACTTGATCTTTTTTTGTAGACAAGAATAAAATCAAATTTAACCTAAAATTTTTGTAATAATTTATTTTCTCTCTCTCTAGCTCACCAACCGTTCCCGGAGGTTTTCTCTCCGTGGAAACCCTGACCCCAGATTAAGGAGTTTTCCCCTAGAGTTTTTGTAAGAGATTTTTCTTGTAACGGGAGGGCCCGGGAAACTCCATTAATTATTTAAGGGAGGCCCTTTTCTTTAGAAATACCCCGTTACAAATGGCGCCCGAACATAATTTTTTTTGTTAATTTTTTTTTAAAAAATTAATCCACGGAGAGTTGGTGAGAGGAGAGGAAATATTTTATTTTTTTTTCGGTTATTGCAAATTTTTCATTTTTTTTTAGTTTTGACTAGAGGTGTTTTTGTTTTTTTTTCGAGAACAAAGGAACCTAGGAAATTTTTGGTAGACAGGCTAGGGACTTAGAATATTTCGGAAAGGTTGAACTTAGAAAAAATTTTTTCGGCGAGAGAACTTAGAATTTTTTTTTTTTTTCTTCTTCATGAAAGTTGGACTGAGTAGAATTTTTCATAGGTGGAACATTGAAAAATTTCGAAAAGTTGGACTTAGGAAATTTTTCGGTGATAGGAATTAGATTTTTTTTTCTTTCGCGGAAGTTGGACTTAGTAGAATTTTTCATAGGTGGAACATTGAAAAATTTCGAAAAGTGAACTTAGAATTTTTCTTTTGGCAGTTGGACTGAGTAGAATTTTTCAGAGGTGGAACATTGAAAAATTTCGAAAAGTTGGACTTAGAAAATTTTTCGGTGATAGAAATTAGAATTTTTTTTCTTTCGCGGAAGTTGGACTTAGTAGAATTTTTCATAGGTGGAACATTGAAAAATTTCGAAAAGTTGGACTTAGTAATTTTCGGTGATAGAAATTAGAAAATTTTTTTTCTTTCGCGACAGTTGGACTTAGTAGAATTTTCCAAGGTGGTACATAGGAAAATTTCGAAAGGTTGAACTTTAAACGGATGAGTGGGGATTTATGGAAATTAACAATTGGTGAAGGATATTTGGGGATATTTGGGAATATTTGTGGCAATAAAATAATTTAATTGTTGGCTAGTGTCCAACTAATATTAAAATTTAATTGTTGGCTAGTGTCCAACTGAAATATTTATTTTATTTTTTGGATTTTACCAGGTTTTAGGAAGATTTATTTGTAGTACAAAAGAGAAGAGCTTATAAAATAAAAATAACAGCTACTGAGAAACAGGTTCAAGAACATTGTAGACAGAAAATTTTTTTTTGTTGTGAATTAAGAAAATTAGAGTCAGTGAAAATTTTCTTTCAGGTTCAAGAACATTGTAGACAGAAAATTTTTGTTGTTGTGAATTAAGAAAATTAGAGTCAGTGAAAATTTTCTTTCAGGTTCAAGAACATTGTAGACAGAAAATTTTTTTTGTTGTGAATTAAGAAAATTAGAGTCAGTGAAAATTTTCTTTCAGGTTCAAGAACATTGTAGACAGAAATTTTTTTTTTGTGAATAAAGAAAATTAGAGTCAGTGAAAATTTTTTTTTCAGGTTCAAGAACATTGTAGACAGAAAAAATTTTTTTTTGTATAAATAAAATTAGAGTCAGTGAAAATTTTCTTTCAGGTTCAAGACTATAGTAGACAGTGAAATTTTTTTTTCTTTTCAGGTTCAAGATTAAGTAGACATAAAAAAATTTTTTTTTGGTTGTTTCTCAGATTTAAGATTAATTGTAGACAGTGAAAGGTAAGAAAGAAAGAAAAATGTATGTAGTGAGGACACAGGAACAGTCAGTAGTAAATGAGACACCTAACAATGAAGAACAAGAATCAAAGACAAGTTATTCAAATCCAGAGAACGATGGCGCAAGCAAGAAAATAAGTGAGACGGGTTTGAGGAAAAACATAATTCAACCACCTCTGGAAATGGAAAACTTGTTGATGTCTCCTTTACATGGTGTTCACTCGGCAGGGGAAAACAGTCAATTAGACTTACGTCTGAGAAAACAAGAAGTAGACACGAGTAGACAAATAGGAAGATTAATGGACCGAAAAAGAGGAAAGAGTCATGAGAGTGGAGATGCAAGTGATAGTAGGATAGAGCAACGAAGAAAACGGCTAGTCAAGAGAAGTTCTAAGAACAGAAAAGTAGAAGGAAGGCAGGAAGAAATGAAAAGACTGGAGAAAGAAAGAAAACTGGACAATGAAAGAGAACAAAACAGACAATACACAAGTAGTGGTAGCGATACAAACGACGATGAGATAACTAGACACCGTAGGAGTAGTAAGGTTCATTACAGTAAAAAGAACGAGCCGTCTCATCATCGTGAAGAACGTTATAGATCCTCATCGAGGGAAAACCACTACAAATCGAAACAAGGTCATAAGAGATATAAATCTACATCACGGGAAAGACGTCACGTCAACATTAAATCTCGGGATCTCGATCACAGTTCTCTAGAAAGAATAGATCGAAGATCGAGGTCCAAAGAACTACATCATGGACATTCACATGGTAGTAAACTACGAACTTCCATAACTCGACACAATCGTCACGGATCCCCGTCTCGTAAGAGAAGGGATTCATCGTCACGAGAAAGGAGTCATAGAAGAGTCAACAGTAGACTACGAGGCCATCGACACCGATCGTCTTCTTCATCGGAGGAACGTGGTCGTGGGTCGTGGATCCGAGGCCATAGATGGGATAGAGAACATAGTAGACGTAGACGAAATTATCGTAGTAGATCCGGTTCGAGAGAGTATAGACATGTCTCAAGACGAAATCGCAGTATTTCATCATCAGACAGCCGATCACCAGTAAGACATCGTAGACACGGGTATACACAGTCTAGCAATATCAATTGTGTGAGAATATTAAAGGACTGGAATTTAAAATTCTCAGGGGATGAGGCGAAAGAAAACCCAGAACAGTTCCTAAACAAACTAGACAGGTGTAGACGGAATAGCAACATGTCGGACACTCAAATAATAAACGCAGTAGCAAGTGTAATGGAAGATCGTGCGTTAAGGTGGTACGATACGATGATTTTGAAGATTGAAACGTGGCGTGAGTTTAAAAAGTCGTTCCAGAGGAACTTTATTGGCCAATACTCACAGTATGAGGTTATGGATGAAATAAGGAATAGGACTCAAGGCAAAGGAGAAACGATCTCAAACTACATCACTTGTCTGGGAGTCCTATTTAAATATTTAAAGCATCCTCTGGAAGAAGATGAACAGATAGACATAATAAGAAGAGGGTTGCAGCCTGAATACAAGTGGTACTTGGATAACAAAAGGGTAGTCACGGTAGACGATTTGGAACACTACGGAAGAAAATATGAGAGACAGAAGGAGGATTGTGACAGATTTGTAGGACCACCAACCAAGGACAAATGCAGGATACCTATAGCAGCATTTGCGAGCACAAAAAGCAAAGTGGCAGTAAATGAAGTGGCGGCGGTTAGTGGCGAAGGAAAGAATGCGAAAAAGAAAAATAAGAAGAATAAAAATGTAGACAGTCCAATTCAAAGCCAGAAAAATGAAGTAGCAGGTATTCAGGTGCAAAGTAACCAGTTAAGTAACCAACAAAACTGGATGAATAGACAAAACAACGTTGGTAATCAAAATGGCTGGCCGAACAACCATTTTATCCAACAAGACGGAAATAGACAACAACAAATGAGGCCACCAAATCAACAACAACAATTACGACAACAACAGACTCAAGGTGAAGGAAGACCAATGGGCAACTGTCGTAATTGTGGAGAACCTGGTCATCAGATTTGGGAATGCCCAGATCTATGCTGCTATAAATGCAGACAGACTGGACATTTTGCAAATAGTTGCCCATTGATTGCCCAGGCAACAAGTTGTCAAGTTTGTGGGGCAAAGGGTGTAACAGTGAGAAACTGTGGAAATTGTTCAAAGTTTTTAGCCTTACTGGGAAACGCCAAGGCGGGAGCGTCGGGTGGCCCAACACTCCCAAACAACAAACAGGGGCCACAACAACAGTAGACATCAGTAATGAGGTAGACAGAGAGATGGGTGTGGAACAACAGGTGGAAGAGATGTGGGAAGAAGATTGGACGGATGAGGAGGAAAGTGAGGAGGTAGAGGAGTTTAGGGAGACAGGAAGTCAGAGTGATGAGAGTGAAAAATGGGATGTTTGGAAAGTGGTGAATGATTTTAAAGCCAGGAAAACAGGAGCAATTACTAAAAGTAAGAGTGGGATAAAATTGAGTGAGAAAAAACTAACACCAATGCATAAAGAAAGTAATCATATGAATAAAGTAACAGAAGCAGGAGTAACCGAAAGTGAAAGGACCTGTGAAAATGCCAAAGAAAATGTAGACAAGGGTGTAGACATGAGTATTAGCAGTAGAGTAACGAGGTCTGGAGTAACTACAAGTGAAAAGTTTTGTGAAAAGCCTACAGAAATCGTATACAGGGAGGTAGACGAAAGTATTAGCGACCGAGTAAACAAGACAAAAGTAACTACAGGTGAAAAAGCGAGTGAAATTAATGGTGAAATCGGCGTTGAGTGTAGACAACTGGATGGGGTGGAAAAGGTAGACAAAGGGAAAGAAGGTGATTTAGAGGTTAATGAGGAAGAGATAGGACAATTGATTGAAAGGTTGGCAAGTGGAGATGATATAAGTGATGAGCAACTGACACAGATAAATGTTGCCATGCAGAAATTCGTAGAACAAATCGACTGGTCTCCAAATCGAAGGTTTTACAAAGCCCCTACTGAAAATGTGAGTGAACAAGCTGAAGGTTTTCAGACTAGTTCACGTCAAGGGGGGGGTGGAACTGTGCGAAGCCCAGTTGAGGAAGTAGACGATGAAGTAAGTGGTTTGGTGAGAGATGACAGGTTTTTCTTCAAGATCTTGTTGGATGGGAAACCATTCCAAGCCTTACACGACACTGGTGCCACGGTGTCTATTGTGGAGGAGTCGGTAGCCGAGCACTTGCAAGCTAAACTAAAACCTTGCGCTACAAGTCTCAAACAGGTGGGTAATGACTACCTCACAGTGTTGGGTCAGTTAGATCTGAAGATAAATATAGATGACAGGATAGAGAAAATTTCACCCAGAGCGGTGAAAGGTATCACCAATGACATCATCTTGGGCCAAGATTTCATTCAAGCCTTTGAGATTCGTTGTGATTACGCGGCTGGTACATGGAAGAGTGGTTCTAGTGGAATTTGTCACAAATTCACGAAGGCTGATGGAGAGAGTGGTGAAACTCTAATTGCAGAATGTGCAGAGGTGCAGGAAACACCAGAAGAGAAACAGCGGATAGAAGATCTAGCTAAGGAAATTTTGTCTCCGCCGGAAGAATTGCAGGGTTTCACTACTCTCACGCAACATCAGATAGAACTAACGGAAGGAGCAGTGCCGGTACATCATGCTCATCGTAGAATGTCACCGGCTATGGAAGAGACGGCGCCGCGAAGGAAGAAGAAGAAGAAGAAGAAGAACAACCCCCAACGACACCTCACACTAGACGATTACGTCTCGGGGGGGTCCTACCCTTCTCCCCGCCGCTCTCCAACTCGCGCTCCTCCCCCAGTGATCGTACCAGCCGTAGAGGCGACCCCGACGACTACGACGATCACGGACGGACAGCCCCGGGTTCCCGTGGGGCGGGGGGCCGTCCAACGTACCGTTCTTGGTTCGAGTCAGGTCGCTCCTGCGACCTCCGTGCCAGTTTCGACTGCCATGGAGACCGCGGAGGTGACTAGAGCTCCTACTCGGACGGACGTCGACGGCCCAAACCCCCATGGATACCTTCCAGTTTACAATCGAGGCCTTCCAACCAAGCTCGAAGGTCGATTGTTTGGGGGCCTAGCTGTAGTAGCCACAGACCCCCGCATAGACCCACCCCCCAATTGTTGTTTCGGGTGCTGGTCTCTGAGCCACGAGACTCGCCATTGCCCCCGCTACCTCGTGAGGCCTTTCTGTGACAACTGCGGTCGCGGGGGTGTTCGAGTGGAGGAGTGCCCTCGTTGTAGTTCAGCGTACCGATTGCGCCTGCGTAATCGGGAACGCAACGAAGCGAAGGCGGTCCTCCCCGTCGAACAGTTTGCGGCCATGTCCCGAGACAGAAGAAGGACTCGGTGGGACACGCCAAATCCTGCGACCGGGGTTGTCTCCGAGGGGGACACATTGGGTTCGGGGCCAGCGGTGGGAGGAACGGTCTCGGGGAAACGCGCCCGGGACAACGGTGGGAACGAGCTTGCGGAGGTCGTCGAGGTTCCGGTCGCTTCTTCTTCGGCCAACCTTGTTGACGCTTCGGTCTGGCATCGCCTGGAGCCGATGAATTCGTTGGAGCCGAGAGTGCTGAGTGCCATGGAGATTTTACTCATGGCTCAACGGCTCCCGGACGATGTCAGACCCGAGGTTATTCGTCAGGTATGGCGGGAGAACGAGCGACTGAAGCGTCGGCGACTCAAATAAAATTATTTTTTTTTGTAGACAATTTGTAGACTGACGGACTGTAGACGAGTAGACCATTGCGAGACAAATTGGGTAGACTGAGCAGTGAGTATACCACCAATCTCGTTCTTTGTGGTTTCCAGAGGTGACTGAACATTGCCAGGTGTTTTGTAAGGCGAAACATAACGGGTATGTTTCGGCTTGGCAGGGGGGAGTTGCGAGGGAGTGAATCCCTCGTAAATTATATTTCTTACCTGGCAGTGTCAGGTCACCTGGGAAACAATGAAATAATTTGTTTGTTTACTTTCCCAGGTGATAACCATGCCACTTTCTCGCGCAGCAGAAGCCGACCACGTGGCGACGATCGCCGTCGGCTGGACGCTGCTGTTGCAGCAGCACGAGCACCCGGCGCGCGCACGTACACACACATACACCACACACGGGTTTGATTTCTCCGTCGGGGAGTTTTCGGCGACGGAGGAGGTGCGCGGCGCGTGTCGGCAGACGACGCAACTGCGTCGCCAAGCGCGTGCGCGCACGCTCACCACAGTAGACACGGGCGTGAGTGAGATTTATTTATTTTTTGGTATTATGTACGTTGCGCGAACAATGTGTGCGTATGGGGGAGAGCGAGAGAGAGAGTATGTGCGCGAGAGATAGATCAACGCAGTGAGTGCCTCGTGTGCATTAAGTTTATTCTTTATTTTGGGTTTTCGCGCGTATTATAGGTGGCGTGGCGATCGCCACCGGAAGATTGTAGACGGTAGCGTGATTGGGTGTTGTGGCGTGAATGTGTATGATTGGTGGACAAATGACTGTTCCTCGAGTATGAATGAGGCTTAACTTGATTAATTTGTGTTGATTGGCGGAGAGTGTTTGGGGGGGATGGTGAAGAAGGAAGTCGAGTCAGAGAGACGCGGGGAGCGTCACTCTGTTCTCAGTAGCCACAGCGAGAGGTAGTGTTTGAGAGTGTGATTTTTTTTGAGTTTCTTTGAGTAGACTTTTTCCTAAGTTCCCTTTTCCTAATTTTCTTTAGTTTAGTTGTAGACATTTTTTATTATTATTTACAGCTAGGTACAAGAAGAACTCGAAGACTTGGGTTATTTCCTTCTTGCAATACCGAGAGTTGAAACCCCAGAGAGTAGCCATTTTGGGCAATCAGAGAATTTTGGTCGAAATTTTTGTAATGTAAGGTTTTTGCTTTATTTTATTGGAAACTTTATATGGCATGGTTTTTCCGGAAATTTTGTACATTGCACGATAAATGAGAATTCTGTTCGGCTAGTATTAAAGGTTTATTGAATTCGATAGAGTTTTTTTTTGTCTTGGCGCGGCGTCGTTACCCGCCATTTTGTCGACTATTTTATAGTTCTTTTAATTCCTTTGTTCTCAAATTAAAATTTTATTTTTTTGTAATTGTAGACTTGATCTTTTTTTGTAGACAAGAATAAAATCAAATTTAACCTAAAATTTTTGTAATAATTTATTTTCTCTCTCTCTAGCTCACCAACCGTTCCCGGAGGTTTTCTCTCCGTGGAAACCCTGACCCCAGATTAAGGAGTTTTCCCCTAGAGTTTTTGTAAGAGATTTTTCTTGTAACGGGAGGGCCCGGGAAACTCCATTAATTATTTAAGGGAGACCCTTTTCTTTAGAAATACCCCGTTACAATATTAAAAAATTGTTAAATTTTTTTTATGAAAAAACAAAAATTTTGCGACCAACCGGAACCCTGTACGTTCTTCCGTTTCCAAGATACAGCTGTTTAAAGTTTTCAAAAAACACAAAAAACGCGTTTTTTACGATTTTCACACGCATTTTTGAACGGTTTCGACCTTTTTTTTTCTCTCAAAAATATGTGGATTCTTCTCTTCATATGTTTTCAAACAAGCTCCCATAGTAATTGAAGTGCGGATTTGGGGTTTTAGTTGATTCCAAAGCATACACTTTTGACACATTTTGTATGCTAAACTAGTGTTATTGTAACAATATACACGCTACATTTAACTTTTTCGTTCATTATAGATGTTTTGAAATTATTTTTTGACTAAAAACTATTTAAATTCCAGTCAAAATTAGGTCGCATGCTATGAAAAAATTGATACTCAACGAAATATTGATCTCAATATCAAAATGACATACTACTTTTATTCAGTTTTTTAGTTTTTTGATTCGTTAAAAATCTATGTTCAAATATTGTAAATAATATACCACTTGTTTATTTATTTTTTTCTATTTTTAAAATTACAAATAATTGATCATAGTTTATCAATTATTCTGATAAAACAATCATGGATTACTATTGCTTACTCTGAAAGAAATGATTCCAAATTTAAAATGTTATTTTTTGAATGCTATGAAGCATGCAACTATCTACCAATCTACATTCTACTTATAATTATATCCTCTTATGAAAAAGAGAATGAGAGATTCGATTAGAAAGTCGAGTCGATATATCGAATCGAAACTTGATCTTTGATTCTTGGAGCAAGAGCGCCCCCTTTTAGGCCTCTCAAAAGTGTGAACCAGCCAGACGCGCCAAATTTAAAATCTTCAGGCATGCTTGATTTGATTTTTTGTTTTTTTGTTTTTTTTTTAATTAATAAAGTGAGTAACGAAATTTAAATTTTTAATAGACAAATAAGCGGACAAGCTTACAACCCCATAACCCTAGGTGTAGTGAATAACAAATAATTAACTTTTGTAATAAACAAATAAGCCGATAAGCTACAACTCCAAAACACTGGGCGTACTTAGTAAAAATAATTAATTTTTTTTAATAAACAAATAAGCCGATAAGCTACAACCCCATAACCTTGGGCTTGGCTATAAAAAATGTTAATATTTTTAATAAACCAATAAGGCGATAAGCTACAACCCCATAACTTTGGGCATGTCTAAAAAAAATGTTCATATTTTTAATAAACAAATAAGGCGATGAGCTACAATCCCATAACACTGGGCGAAAAATAATTAAATTTTTTAATAAACAAATAAGCCGATGAGCCCCATGACGGTTGGCGTAGCGAATGAAAAAAAATTAATTTTTTTCATAAACACACAAGCCGATGAGCTACAACCCCATAACGGTGGGCGTAGCAAATGAAAAAAAAATAAATTTTTTTATTAAACAAATGAGCCGATGAGCTACACTCCAAAACACTGGGCGTACTTAGAAAAAATAATCAATTTTTTTAATAAACAAATAAGCTGATGAGCTACAACCCCATAACCTGGGTAATGGCTAAAAAAAATTTTAATTTTTTTAATAAACAAATAAGCCGATGAGCCACAACCCCATAACATTGGGCGTAGTGAATGAAAAATAATTAATCTTTTATAAACAAATGAGCGATGAGCTACAACCCCATAACATTGGGCGCAGCGAATATAAAATATGTAAATATTTAAATAAACAACTAAGAAAACAAGTTTACCACCCCATAACCTTGGACATGGATACAAAAAAATTTTAAGCCATGCCCAATGTTATGGGGTTGTAGCTAATCGGCTTATTTGTTTATTAAAAAATTTAATTATTTCTTATTCACTCCGCCCAGTGTTATGGGGTTGTAGCTCATCGCCTTATTTGTTTATTAAAAATATTAACATTTTTTATAGCCATGCCCAGTGTTATGGGGTTGTAGCTCATCGCCTTATTTGTTTATTAAAAATATTAACATTTTTTATAGTCATGCCCAAGGTTATGAGGTTGTAGCTCATCGCCTTATTTGTTTATTAAAAAAAATTAATTATTTTTACTAAGTACGTCCAGTATTTTGGAGTTGTAGCTTATCGGCTTATTTATTTATTACAAAAGTTAATTATTTGTTATTCACTACGCCTCGGGTTATGGGGTTGTAAGCTTGTCCGCTTATTTGTCTATTAAAAATTTAAATTTCGTTACTCACTTTATTAATTAAAAAAAAAAACAAAAAAACAAAAAATTAAAATCAAGCATGCCTGAAGATTTTAAATTTGGCGCGTCTGGCTGGTTCACACTTTTGAGAGGCCTAAAAGGGGGCGCTCTTGCTCCAAGAATCAAAGATCAAGTTTCGATTCGATATATCGACTCGACTTTCTAATCGAATCTCTCGTTCTCTTTTTCATAAGAGGATATAATTATAAGTAGAATGTAGATTGGTAGCCTAGAAAAAGCTACGGTCGTTTGAAGATACCTGCAAATGAGCAAAAATAGCAATATCTGTGTAGGACAGTATTATAATAAAAATAACCAAACTATGTTGTCAAAATATTTTTAAAAAAAAGAACTTATTTTGAACAAAATTTTGCCGCAAACTAGAGGTTTCTATCTCATTTTGTTCAAAAGTTAGAATTTTTCAAAAAATACCTTAAAATTGCTTAAAACAGCTGAAAAATAGGCCATTTTTCAATCTTTGAAAAAATCTAGCACCAAGCGGAAATAAGATAGAGACCTCTAGTTTGCGGCAAAAGTCTTCTATTAAATAGTACTTTTGCCAAAAAAAATTGCAATAAAATCGGTGAACCTCGTGCGGACGGTTTTTTAAAAAAGTATTATTTTGACCCATATGTATTGTCATTTTTATATTGTCAAAATTTCAAATTAAAATTTTCAATTAAAAAATAATTATGCTTCGCTTCTAATAGGCGTCCAAGACACCTTTTTTTTCTATATGAAAATTGTATTTATTTATTGAATAATTAGTGTTTAAAGTCAAGACCTTTTATGCCCCTTTTTAAAGTCAAGGCCCCAGTTTATGGAACACTTTTACAAGTAAAATCCCGTCTGCGACTTAAGTACCCCAGTTGATGGAACGAAATCGTCAAAATTCGAGGGTTTTATTACTTCCAAACACGAAAAAATTACAAATCTAACTGAAAATTAGATAAACCGTTCCATCAACTGGGGTTCGTAAGTCACAGACGGGATTTTACGTGTAAAAGTGTTCCATAAAGTGGGGCCAAAGCTGAAGTTGTCTAATAAACTGGGGCCAAAAGGTCTTGACTTTAAACATTAATTATTCAATAAATAAATACAATTTTCATATAAAAAAAATTTATTTAAGTTCCTAAGAACCTAAAATTTAAGTATGTAAAAAAAGATTTACTCTAACATGCTTTGTTTTTTCAACAAAATTCAAAATGCTGAAAAGTAGCGATTTTTGTGATCATAATTGGCATCTTTACCTTATTTCTTTCTACTCAAGCTTAATATTTTTAAGTTTGAAAAAAAAGAATCTTTCAGATTCTTTAACTTCAGAAAGGCAATTAATATTCCTCACATTTGTCTGTTTTTTTTTTTTTTTTAGATTATATTAATGAAAAATAATATTTTCATTATTAAAACAGAGGTTTTTATCTTATGATATTTTATTCTCAATCATCTTGTCCCTTAGACAGATTTTAAATAAAAACGGACCTCAACTGGGAGGCTCCTAAGGTAGCATTTCTCTCAAAAGTCGGCTATCAGCCTGGAAGCTACTACAGTTATTTACGCTTCCAAGAACGAAGAGGCTCCTAAATTAGGCACACCTCTTGTTTATCGCAAAAGTCCTTGAAGATGTAGCCTCTCCTGGTCTAACTTAGCTGTCCGAAGTCTGCGATGCCATTTGTCCCTGATGCTTACAATGAAGAATAGGTACTCCTACCATGTGTTGAGCACAAAGTACTTCAATATACTACTCCCGAATCTGGGGTTCGAAGTATTTATTTTTATATGTACTCCTCCCGAATCTCGGGTTCGAAGTATTTATTAATATATACTCCTCCCATTTAAAGGGCACAAGGTATTTATTTATGTATACTCCTCCCATTTAACGGGCATAAAGTATCATAAATGCTTCCTTCGATTTAACGAAAGGAAGTTTTAAGCTCGGGCCTCGTTGTTTACGTCCGACCAACAAAGCTTATCAATATGGGCGGCCCGGCCCGCGGCCATGCGCTACATAACCTGCACCAAACATTTTCAAATTGGGGGCTGTGGAGTCTAACTGAAAAAGAACAAAAAATACAAAAGAGATGTCAATAAAAATCTTACCATAAAAAAATTCAAAGTCATTGGGCTTCGTAACGAGAAAATTTTCTCGCTTGCACTCAAGCCCTGCTCTGCGATGCGACGTTGACGGCGCCAAGGGAGCGAAGAGGTAGGAAGTGGGGGCACTGTCTAGCTAGGGTTTTTTTAGTCTTTTCTAGTAACTTTTTAGTTACTTTTGCTCTAAAAGTGGCATTGATAGCAGCTGAACTGCGTGTACTACATATGTATATCTCCGAACAAGTAAATGAAGTATAATATTATTGGCCAAGCACGAGAAAAAAGTATATTTGAAAATTGTGCGTTTTTGGTTTGTTGTAAACTATAGCTCGAAGCGCGATCGTTTAGAACATACCAAAACTGTGCGATTTTCAATATTTTTTTTTTCTCGCGCCAGACTAAGAATGTTATTTTCACGCTAGTAGCCCGAAAGTACAATTTTCGGGTACGTATCGGAAACGAATATTGTACTTTCTGACTACTAGCGTAAAAAATAGTATACAGCCCTTGGGGGTGCAAAAATGAGCTACCCTTTTGCAAACCTTTGATGACCTCGCCTTCGGCTCGGACATCAATTTGGGTATGAATCTAAGAAACGCAACGTTGGTCCCCAACGAAAATCGTAATGTATTTTTTCTCGGGCAAATATCAGTTTACAAATTTAAATTTTTAGGAATACCTTCAAAATAGCGAAAAGATTAAGTGTAAATTTTATTGAACCCTTAAACTTCGGGAAACTACCCCTTTGTAAGGGTTGAATATTTCAAATATTATAATCTCCACGAAATACGAATTTACAAATCTAGTTTTTTAGAAAAATGATTCTAAAAGGTAAAAAAAGAGTAGAGTATTTTTTTCGAGTCTCCAGAGTCAGGGAAACTGCCCCTTCGTGGGGGTGGAAACACTTAATATTTTTTATCTCGGGTAAATATTAATTTACAAAGCTGGTTTTTTCGGGAAAAATTTCAAAAAGGTGTAAGAATAAAGCATTTTTTATTTCCAAGAACCTAGACTTTGGGAAACACTTGGTATACCCCTACGAATAGGGTAAATATAACTATTATTTTTTTCATGCGAGAGGATTTTATTTGGCAAATATATTCGAAAATTTATTTAATGAATAAAATTTCAAGTATTTTACTTAATTGAAATATGATTTATTAAATACATCACCTAATATTTTTTTAAAATGACTATTTTTCAATACATAAGCCTTTTGCTACATCAAATATTTTTTAATAAAGATAATTGAAATCTATCCTAACATCTTAAGTTAAATAATCATGTGCTGAGTGGTTCTTTCAATCAATTTTAAAATGACGGAAGGCAATGTATCCTAAATTGTAGTAAACTGCTAGACTAAGGTTCAAGTGGTAAGTGTTTGTAAGAATTTCTGAGGAAGTGAAGGAGCAGAATATAAATATAAATCAATTTATAAAATCGACTCTCAAAAAACATTATAATATTTAATAGATGAATTAATTTTTCAAAAACTTCAATTTTGTCTGACCATAGAATAAAAATAGTTATAAAACATTTTAATGCACAAAACCTAGACAAACAAATTATTCTAGGAAAATATATTTGAAATGAAGTGTAGGGTTTCGAAAAAAAAATCTGCTTTCATCTTATATTTTTTTAAATTTCTTCCCGAAAAAACCAGCTTTGTAAATTCATATTTAGCCGAGATAAAAATACTAAGTGTTTCCACCCCCACGAAGGGTTATTTCCCGGACACTGGAGACTCGAAAAAAATACTCTACTTTTTTTTTACCTTTTAAAATCATTTTTCCAAAAAACTAGATTTGTAAATTCATAAGCACCCCAGATAAAAATATCAGTTGGATTTACCCTATTCGTAGGGGTAGTTATACCAAGTGTTTCCCTAAGTCTAGGGTCTTGAAAAAAAATCTGCTACATTCTTACACCTTTTTAAAATTTTTCCCGAAAAAACCAGCTTTGTAAATTAATATTTACCCGAGATAAAAAATATTAAGTGTTTCCACCCCCACGAAGGGACTGTAAAATACTATTCTTGGTTTAAGCTGGAAAGTCGGTCGACGATGTAACAGGGGTTGATTTAAGGGTTTGTATGAGCCGATACAAATACCCACGGTGCGTACTAAATCCCTATCACCTGTACTTAGTGCTGATCCAAGCACTCGTCGAACTGCAACTCGTCGACCTGAAATAATAAAATGAGGAAATCGCGTCCGCGAATATTACTATACTTCGCGACGCGGTCGGCTAGTTCGTTTATCGGTAGTGGGTGCGGGTATTAAAACAGGATCGATTCGCAGGAACACCAGGTTTAGTCAATAAAAATTAAATTAACAATTTAATAATTTATTAAAACAAATCTAAACCTAAAATACAAATTCCGAATTACGACTCGGGGTCGTTTAAACCAGTAAACAAAAGAATCTTCAATGCTCTCTAAATCGTTGCGCGGGCACACAAATTCCTGCTGCTATCGGCAGCTCCCGAGGAGTCCGGTTAGCCGTCGAACCGAGACGAGTTAAGTTCCATGTACGTGCGAACACTTGGACACGAAAACTACGAGTGGCTTCCCGATTCCCGCTCTATCACCTCAGAGGTCCGCTCTGAGCTGCGTTCGACAGTCATGTGATTCGCGCCAAATCCTTAATCGTTATCGACGATTTAATTACGATCGCTGACTGTCACACTCCCCTCCCAGAGGTGACGTATCCGAAAAAATACGTCGCTTCGAAAAGCATGAACGCAGTCCGGGTTAATCAGGAACGCCCGCCAGCTGATGCTCACTATCACCAGGATTTTCGCTCACATCCCTCGCTGGCTGATTTTCTTCGTCTGAAGATTCCGGTTCCACTCTTACGATCCAATCTTTCAACCAATGAAAATTTTCCAGGCAGTGCAAGCTGTTATTACTTCCGACTGTCCTACCAGTCGCCAGCCTTGGATACGAATATACCGATCGATACGGGTACTTTACAAAGTGGAGAATACAAGAAATCAAAACAACACAGCAAAATCAAAAATTGTCCACTTTGTAAACACAGAGTAAGAATCTAAATTCCCACACACACATACACACACACTCGTTATGCTAGGCCAAGCAATAACGAGCTCTTTGTTTTTCTCTATTTACTTGGCCGACCTTGAACCCTTCGGCTACCGTACGTCACTGCGTCGATCCTACGCACCTACACAAAAAGCCTAACATCACGAGATTTGTAGACAACCGTCTCGCGATCTTTCTTTCGCAGAAGATTCTAGCCTGCCTTTTGAATTTTGAGCGCAATGTAACATCGCTCAAACCTCGGCGACTTTTTCTCCCCACAAACGTTGGGTGCCATATAACACCTGGCACACACACGAGTGGGAAAATTAGCCTCCCCATTAAACGTTGGGCGCCATGTAACAGGGGTGGATTTAAGGGTTTGTATGAGCCGATACAAATACCCACGGCGCGTACTAAATCCTTATCACCTTTACTTAGTGCTGATCCAAGCACTCGTCGAACTGCAACTCGTTGACCTGAAATAATAAAATGAGGAAATCGCGTCCGCGAATATTACTATACTTCGCGACGTGGTCGGCTAGTTCGTTTATCGGTAGTGGGTGCGGGTATTAAAACAGGATCGATTCGCAGGAACACCAGGTTTAGTCAATAAAAATTAAATTAACAATTTAATATTTTCTTAAAACAAATCTAAACCTAAAATACAAATTCCGAATTACGACTCGGGGTCGTTTAAACCAGTAAACAAAAGAATCTTCAATGCTCTCTAAATCGTTGCGCGCGCACACAAATTCCTGCTGCTATCGGCGGCTAACGCGCGCAAGAGAAAAACAAAGATTATGACAATAACAGTGTACTAAGGACACTCACACGCATTCACACTCACTCGCACATTTACAATTAACTTACGGAGTCGCTAAGGTGCACCTCATACCAAGCCGTCAGGCTTTACAAAATGCCAGGCTACGATGCCGACCAGCCACAATATCTACCATACTCGAGTCGCCGTGTAGCCATCGGAAAGCGGTCCAGGCGATGACGTGAAATGACAACTTCACAAATAACACCACACTCTCACACTACGGCTCTACCACAACGTGCGACGCGAATGTCAATAATTGCCTCGACTTCCGTAACGAATAAGCTGCTTCAAGATCTGCCATGAATCGATCTCCAGATCTTTGCGTGTCTGCCGGACGTCGGTCAGGTTCCCCGACGTCCACGGCTTCCAAAAGCCGGTTGACTCGTCTAGACAGAAGAATGCTTCCCGGGCGATGACCATCGATCCCGCACCTTCTGTCTCTGCCAACTCTCTCTTCAACGACATTCCACTCCCGAGGAGTCCGGTTAGCCGTCGAACCGAGACGAGTTAAGTTCCATGTACGTGCGAACACTTGGACACGAAAACTACGAGTGGCTTCCCGATTCCCGCTCTATCACCTCAGAGGTCCGCTCTGAGCTGCGTTCGACAGTCACGTGATTCGCGCCAAATCCTTAATCGTTACCGATGATTTAATTACGATCGCTGACTGTCACAACGAACAGACCAAGAAAATACGGTATTCCTATTGGTTAAAATTCAGCTCAGGAAAATAATGTACAACATTTGGTAAGAAAAAAAAAATATTTTTTTCAAAAAAAATTTGTGCAAAAAAAAACGCACTCATCATGCGATGGTTGTTGTTCTGCATGTTTCTGATTATTTTTTTTGTAATTATTGAAATAAAATGTAAATAAAAGAACAATTTCTCTGCACAAGAGTTATCATAGGTCAGCAATGATACCAACGCATAACTTTTCGGATCATTGTTAAATAAAAATGATCCATCAAAATAAACCTTACGATAATTTCAAATATTTTTTCGATCCTTACAAATGATGTTTAGGATAACTAAAAGGATCATTCCAAAGATAATCTTGTGATCCTTAAACAGGATCTTAAGGATCATTATTATTTACCAATGATCCGAAAAATTAAACATTGGTGACCCTTGGTTTTAATATTGAAAAATGAATCAATTACTAGAGTGAGGTATTAGAGCTCTTAAAACTTGGATATTAGCACGAAGGTAGACATTTCAAAAAATTTTTAAGATACAAGTTA
Source organism: Encarsia formosa (assembly GCA_038277355.1). Taxonomy (NCBI): domain Eukaryota; kingdom Metazoa; phylum Arthropoda; class Insecta; order Hymenoptera; family Aphelinidae; genus Encarsia; species Encarsia formosa. The sequence continues at coordinate 55,327,861 of CM076186.1, forward strand.
GATAAAAACTGTTTTCTTTTGAAATTGATTATAAGTAAAACTTAATTTTTGAGCAATCATGCTATGAATCTGTTAAACTATTTCTCAGAACCGTAAAAATTTTCGAAATAACTGTAATTGCTATTATGTGCAATGATCCTTGAAATGATCACAATTCACTCAGTGATCCTAAAGATCAATTTTAGGATCACGAGATGATCCTAAGCAACATTTTTCAGGATTACGAGGTAATCCTATGATCATTTTTAAGGATCACGAGATGATCCTTGAGGTCCACATAATCGACTGCGTCAAGCTCCTACATCACTGACATGGTCAAGCTGCTGAAATATGACGAAGCAAGCTGTTTATAATTAAAAAAAAAATTATTTTAGGCCAAACCAACCCTTTTTAAATATTTATATTTCTATAGCATAGACTTTTCTATAGTGCAAGGTACGTAGTTATTAATAAGAAAAAGTTGTTATTGCTTTGTGATCAATACATATATGCTTTTTCGGGCACCAATAAATTTTAGGTGCTTTGTGAGTGTTGTTTTCTGAACAAATGACAGCAAGTTCAGTCATAAATTGTGTTGCCGCTTTCTAACCTCAAAGCCTGGCACCATGGTCGTTTTCATCTTTGAGTAAGTTTTTTGACGATCCTATAGGTGGTGACTGCTAAACAGACCAAAGATCGGAAAACAGATCAAATAACGGTAAATATTTGGTCTGAAAAACAGACCATATACACACCTAAGTTACCGTAACCTCACTTGTACTTTTATTTAAAGGTTTTATGAAATATTTTTAACTATTCACAGTTTCAAATCTTTTAAAATCTTTTAATTATGCTTGACATTTATTGTGCAGATCATTTTTGTAGTTTCAAATTTTTGAAAAATTATATTAAAACTGCGCGTTTTCGAAAACAGCCGAAAAATTCTCCGCACTTTCTACCCTTCAACGTTCGATTTTTTAAAAATTTTCGGCATTGCCGATGGATTCCAACAGATGGCGTGAGAACGCCAGCATTGCCAAAATATAAATGGAGCCGTCGTTGGCTCAGTCGGCTAAATGGCTGGCTGTAACAACTTCGTGCCGAGGGTCGCGGGTTCGCGTCTCACTCCGGAAAAATTTTTCAGAAATTTTTTCCATAGGGGAAATTGAAACGCAACCTGAAATACTCTTGAGTGAGAGGATGCCGATCCATTCTACATATGCGATAATAATGTAACTGATCGAGTGATAAAATGTACATGTAATTGCGTTCTGTCGATATAGCCTAAAGTATACATAATGTATAAGCTGAAAGACACTAAAAATATTTAATAAAATAAAAAAAAATTTAAATCTTTAATTTAAAAATTCTTAATTTTTTCAATTAAGAGTTAATCTTATATTAAAGCAAAAAATTGTAATTAGAAAGTTGATTATAAATTTTCGTGAGAGGATCTAAAACATTTTTTTTTCGTAAAATTGATCCATCTCAAACGAACGTTTTGATACGGCCACTGATGCCGCGAATTCTGGCCGAATTTGTCTGCCAAACTCGGCAATGGCATGATATCGGTCGGGGGCGTGGCTGCGCTTTCGATAAGTTCGTATATGGTTTACTGAACAATTACGTCCTTGAGATTATTTTTCTGGCCTGGGAAGTATTTACTTCAGAAGGGTCAGGATATGCACCTTTTGACAATTGAAGCCGGTAACAACGCCCTGGAGATGATTTCTCAAAGAAGTTTTAACAGAGTTAGTCTGCATAGCTGGTATTCCTGAAGACAATTATACCGTGAAGATGATATCCCCTGGTAATGAAGTTTTGACTATGCAAGTGATATTTATTTTTATGGTTTTTAGTTTAACAATTTTGAGTTTTGGATGTTATAACCTGCTTTGTAATCAATCAGTTGTTTGTTTAAAAAGAAATTATTGAATGAAATATATTTTTTTTTTTTTAATGAACTTAAATTTAGTGATTACGATCATCATGAAAAAAAAAAAAAATAATAAATAAATAACATAATAAGTTAATAGTGTTTTATGAGTTTTTCGAGGAGTTTTTTTCTATTAATAGAAACATGAAGAACTCCCTAATACCGTGAAAAATTTTAAATCATCGTTAGTAGGTAATCGTCTCCGAGGGCAAAGATATTCCATAGTGATCACCTTGATGTTACAACTTATTCGAGAAATTGTCTGCACAGCGCAATAATGCACCAGGTATCTCTACTCCGATCTAAAATCTCTTAATGAAAAAAAATACTGCTGTGCCAACTGGCTAGGAATTGAAGGAAAAGTGTATTAGCAGAAACATCCTAAATAACAATTTGTTTAGAAAAGTTCTAAATAACTGATTAAAGGGTATAGCCGGGTAAGATAGTCAAATCGGCCTCCACGGTGAACCCTTACAATATATTTATCATTCGAAAGGGCATAAAAAAAAAAAAATTTTTGGCGCAAACCGCAGCTCCCTATTCCCAATCTAGGGACCCTAGGGTCTAAAATAGTGATTTTTCAACTTTAATTTTTATCTCAGAACCTATTAGGGATAGAGACATGCGGTTTGTGGCAAAATTTAAAAAAAAAAAATGTAGTTCACCTACATTTTTAGTATTATTTTTGGAGCCAAATTTAAACCGTTTGGGACATTTTTCGAATTTTTTTACCGTAAATTTGCAATTAATAAAATTTGAAGACAAGCACCTCGCTAGAAAAAAAATATGTGATGTATTTTAACGGAAATTAACCGCTCTGATTTTTTCAGATTTTTAAAAAGGGTGGAAGGCACTTTTCTGACCGATTTATTAAAACTCTTTACATAAAAAGCCGTCTAGCGGGAGCATGTATAGTCAAAATTTAAAATTATATGTACGGTTGAACTACGTTTATTTTTTTTTTTAATTTTGCCACAAACCGCGTTTTTCTAGCTATTTTAGGTTATGAGATATTAATACAAGTTCCAAAATCACTATTTGGCTCCACGCATGCGCAGTTGAGGGAAAAAAAATTTGCGGTTTGCGCCAAAAATTTCCTTTATTAAAGACCTTTCGATTGATATATATATTGTAGGGGTTTCTGCGAAAAAAATTTTTGACTTATTTATCTAGCTGAATTATTCATAGGGTTGTATTAACCTTTAGGATTTTTAGGTTATAAACTGGCCCTGGGATGATTCTTAAAAAACTTTTTCGCAGAAACCCCTACAATATGTATATCAATCGAAAGGTCTTTAAAAAAGGAAATTTTTGGCGCAAACCCAAAATTTTTTTTACCTCAACTGCGCATGCGCGGAGCCAAATAGTGATTTTTAAACTTTTATTAATATCTCATAACCTAAAATAGCTAGAAAAATGCGGTTTGTGGCAAGATTGAAAAAAAAAAAAAAAAACGTAGTTGAACCGTACATATAATTTAAAATTTTGACTAAATATGCGCCCGCTCAGGGCCGGATTAAGATTTTTGAGGCCCCGGGCTACCAAAATTATGAGGCCCTCCTCCCCCCCCCCCTTTTACTTAGCCTAAAATAAATAAAATAGTAAAAGTTATTTGAGTACAAAAAATTATAAAATTATCAATCAAGTAAAATGCATTTTTACTGATAAAGTTCGGGTCTGGATAAAGTTCGAACCCCCCCCCCCCTTCCCCAAACGAATCTTAATATTTTTTTAACTCTGAACAGTTCAGTACCTAATTTATAGAAAAAAAAAACTCAAACCATGAACCCCCCACAACCCTGGGCGCCCGAGTTCGACTAAAAAACTGATTGGCTACCCCCCAAGCTCAAACCCCCAAATACCCTGGGCGCCCAGGTTCAACAAAAAAATTGATCGACTACCCCCCCAGCTCCAAGCCACCAAAATCCTGGGCGCCCGGGTTCAACAAAATACTGATTAACTACATCCCAAGCTCTAACCCCCAAAACCCTGGGCGCCCGGTTTCAACAAAAAAATTGATCGGCTACCCCCCAAACTCCAAGCCACCAAAACCCTGGGCACCCGAATTCAACAAAATACTGATTGGCTACCCCCCAAGCTTTAAGCCCCAAATACCCTGGGTGCCCGGGTTTAACAAAATACTGATTGGCTACCCCCCCCCCTCCCAGCTACAACCCCCAAAAACCCTGGGCGCCCGAGTTCAATAAAAAAACTCATTGGCTACCCCTCAAGCTCTAAGCCTTCAAAAACGCTTCACTTGGGGAATAGCCAATCATGATTTTGTTGAACTTGGGCACCCAGGGTTTTGGGGGCCTCGAGCTTAGAAGGTTGCCAATTAATTTTTTTGTTGATCTCGGGTTCCCAGGGTATTTTGGGGTTTAGAGCTTGGGGGATAGCCGATCAGTATTCGGTTGAACTCGGGTGCCCAGGGTTTTGGGGGTTAGAGCTTGGGGGTTAGCCGATTAATTTTTTTGTTGAACTCAGGCGCCCAGGGTTTTTGGGGCTAAAATCTTGGGGGTCAACCAATCAGTATTTTGTTGAACTTGGGTGCCCAGGGTTCTTGGGGCTTAACGCTTGGGGGGTAGCCAATCAGTATTTAGTTGAACTCGAGCGCCCAGGGTATTTAGGGCTTAGAGCTCGGGGGGTAGCCAATCAGTATTTTGTTGAAATCGGGTGCCCAGGGTTTTGGTGGCTTGGAGCTGGGGGGGGGGGGGTAGCCGATCAATTTTTTTGTTGAACCCTGGCACCCAGGGTATTTGGGGCTTAAAGCTTGGGGGGTAGCCAATCAGTATTTTGTTGAATTCAGTTGCCCAGGGTTTTGGTAGCTTGGAGCTGGAGGGGTAGCCGATCAATTTTTTTGTTGAACCCGGGCGCCCAGGGTATTTGGGGATTAGAGCTTGGGGGTAGCCAATCAGTCTTTTTGTTGAACTCGGGCACGTAGGGTTTTGTGGGCTTAGAGCTTGGAGGGTAGCCAATCAGTTTTTTTGCCATCTGACAGAAATTTTATTTAAAAACTGTCTTACCGTCAAAGAATTTCTTTTTCAGCCAAAAAAAAATTTTGTCGGCGAGATTTTTGTCAGCGAGAATTTCAATTAAGGATTTGCAACATACCCTTTGGGGGATAGCTGATCAGTTTTTTGTTTAACCCGGACGCCTACGGTTTTGGGGGTCTAGAGCTAGAGAGATAGCTGATCAGTTTTTTGTTGAACCCGGGTGCCTACGATTTTGGGGGTCTAGAGCTAGAGAGATAGCTGATCAGTTTTTTCGTTGAACTCGGCCGCCCAGGGTTTTGGACATGAACATTCACTATATTTATTGTTATATTGCTGCAATTCGAAAAGTGGACTTGGAAATATAACCCTCGTAGGCCCATTGTCCTCGATGCCAGCGACTATAATCTACTGTCGCAGTCGGCTCCTTGCCGACAGGTTTCCTAAGATAGGGATAAATACCATCCGCGTTTATAAATCCCTACACGTTTTATCAAAACGGGGAGGGCGCGAGAGCTCGTTATTTCGGTAGGTGGGTGCGGGCTATAGGATCGACCACGAGGAACACTGGTTTAGAAATAAGTAGTTTCACACAAGTTAATTTTCAATATTTAATAAAAAAAAGAAATTAACTTAAAACTAATACAAGATTACTAATTAACATGGTAACGAATTATCAATTGCTCGCAACCGAGCATTTAAACTGACAACAAACAAAATAGTCGATGTTCTCTAAATCAGACTGCGCGCGTACACAACAACCTGCTGCTATCGACAGCTTACGCGCGCGTGAGAAAAACAAAGATTATTACAATAACAGTGCACTAAATACTCTCACGCGCTTTCACACTCACTCGAACATTTACAATTAACTTACGGAGTCACTAAGGTGCACCTCATACCAAGCCGTCAGGCTAAACAAAATGCCAGGCTACGATGCCTACCAGCCGCAATATCTACCACACTCGAGTCGCCGTATAGCCGTCGGGAAGCAGTCCAGGCGATGACGTGAAATGACAACTTCACAAATAAACACCACACTCTCACCCTACGGCTCTACCACAACGCGCGACGCGAATGACAATAATTGCTTCGACTTCCGTAAGGAGTAAGCTGCTTCAAGATCTGCCATGAATCGATCTCCAGATCTTCGCGTGTCTGCCGGACGTCGGTCTAGATCCCCATCATCCGCGGCTTCCAAAAGCCGGTTGACTCGTCTTGACAAAAGTATGCTTCCCGGGCGATGACAATCGATCCCGCACCTTCTGTTACTTACAACACTCTCTTTGAAGGCGTGCTACTCCCGAAAAGTACAATAACCTGGCGAACCGAGACGAGTTTATTTGTACGTGCGAACGAACGGACACGAAAATTATGAGTGGCTTCCCGATTCCTGCTCTACCACCTCAGAGGTCCGCTCTGATCTGCGACCTGCGTTCGACAGTCACGAGACTCGCGGCAAATACTAAATCGCAGCCGACGATTTAATTGGTCACTGGACTGTCACAGTATTTACATGAATTTTTCTTATCAAAAACTACTTACCTCACGCTAGAAATATAAATATTTAAAAAGGCTTTGTTTGGCCTAAAATATTTTTTTTATTTTTTCGTTACAAGCTGTTACGTGACAATTAAATAAACTGTTTATTTAAGTTAAATACTGTTAAATTTAGTTAAATACTGTTACGTGACGATTAAATAAAATCCGCAATCGTGCATTCTCGCGCGAGTGTGCGTGCATGTGGATGAGGGGTCCGGTCAGCACTTCTGATTTCAGCTGCAGCTGAATGCTGCTCCTGCACTTTTGATGGGAAAAAATCAAGGTGGCGGGGGAAGGATTTAGATGCAGCAGGGAGGAAGAGCGCCGGACGTCGAGTCAGTATGAAATATAATTAAATAGCGCAAAGATCGCGAGCCTTATTAAAGTTAAGCTAATTACCTAATACTATATTTGCCCATTTGGACCTATCAGATTTTAATTCTAGATTTTACTCCCTAATAATCATAAATTCGTTGATCTCAGCATCCGATAATTGTAACCCAGTGTATTTGATTTTGACCTAATAAAGCCTATTTTAAAAGTAACTTGCCAGTGAATGAATAAAATAATTGAACCTATTGTACCTACGTCTGAGAGACTAAGCAGACTACGAACACATCGACCAGTTACCAGCGAGTTTTGGATCAAGAATCAAGGTAACGAGTTTAGTATAAAATTTTAACCTTATTTAATTAGTAGTTCGCGCGTTCCTGTCGTCATACAAGGGGTGCCGTTCACCCCCGGTTTTCCCCGCGACTCTTTCCCGGGTCTGCAAAATTAGGAGCCGGTTATATGTCCACGGGGACATATAACAAAATTGGTTGCAGAAAGCGTAGTTAGGCCCCCGCGGAGCGCGCATTAAACTTAGAGTATAAAAAAAAAAATAAATATTTTTTTAGTTTTAGTGCTTGAATTTTTGCCAAGACGAGTCGCTCGCCCGACGGTCTTGTAGTTTAAGATTTTTGTAATTTTAAGTTGGAAAGAAGTTAGGTTTAAGCTCGTGCATAAAACTTTATTCGGAGTGATTTTCTTTTTTTTAGGAAATAATTAATTCTAATAGGACCGTACGTGATTTTTATATCAGGCCGAATTAGAATAATTTTAGTGCGACGAAAGAATCGGAAAAAAATTTAAAATAACCGAAATCATCCTACGACGCAAAAAGTCTCGAGTTACATCCGGTGACGGAAAAAAGTGTAGCTCGTGCAGCTGCACATCATTTAAGCTTAAGTAAAATTTATATTCACGTTATAAAGTTTAAGAAAATTTTTAAAATTATAATCTTCTTTTGATAATTTAAACCCCCTTGTTTGGGACCTTATACAGTATAATTGAAAAAAAAATAGGAAAATTTTTTTTTTATAGTAATTAGAGTTAGAACTTTGAATTTTTATTTTAGGCTAATAACTTTTCACTCGTGCCAGGACAGTGCGTAGGCTACCATCCTGTAGTTTAAGTTTAGTATTTAAGCAGTTTAGTAATTAGAATTATAAATTGTGCAAAAAAAAATTTTAACCCTTAAAGTACACACGGGGTCCAAAATACCCCACATAACTATCGTTATCGGGTGACTGCACGGCTGTCTGTATAAAGAAATACTTAGTCGCATTATTTTATGCACACTTTTATTATAACTTACAGAGTTTAAATTTTACACTAGAAATAAATTTGATTGTAACAAAAAAAAATAATAATGATAATAATAAATAGAAAATAAAAAGAAAAAAGGAAAAACCTTTTAAAGCAAAGACTCAAATTTTCCAAATTACAATTTTTGAAGGTTATTTTAAATATTACTCTTGAGGTCAAACCCTACTTTTCCAGGGGTATAAATTTTCAGTGCGTAAATTCGATTTCAATTTTCAAATTGGAAATTTTTGGAATTGCAATTTCAATTATTTCCAGTTTCACCTTTCAGATTTGGTAATTTTCTCAATTTATTTTTTTTAAGCTCAACCAAAGCTGTTGACTTGAATGCTAGAACAGGTTCTTATTTAAAATAAAAAAAAAAAAAAAAATCAGAGGTAACGATTTTAATAATAAACTCAAGGAATTACTCTGCATAAATTTTAATTTACACAAAAAAAAAAAATTTATTTTTTTGCAATTTTTCCCTCAGCTATTTCAAATTTCGATTCTACAGAGTAAGAAAATATATTACAAGGCGGAGACATTAAATTGAGGAGACCCAAGTGACCGAGAGAAGAAGTGCGCGCAAGTAATCGCCGTTTCACTTCATTCTCCCGTTCGTATTCCCCCTACCGTGCAGTCCCCCACCGTGGAGTCGCAGTAGCACTAAGCATTTCTTCTTTGTGCCGCTGTCTGCCTATCGGCGTTTCACTCCATTCTCTCCTTCCGAGCGCCGAGCTGACCGGAGAGACGCCCGACCTATAACCAAAATGCTTTAGACGCTACTTTAAATTCAATATTATTGGCAATCGCTACTTTGAAAATAAATTTTTTTTTAGTAGTAATAGCATTAGTAATATTGATAAGAGGTAGTGCTTAATTAATTTGATAGGTTCAATAATTAATAAAAAAAAATTACTATAATTAATTTAATTTAATAATGATTGATGATATAATTAGTATAATTATAACGCATATTTAATAATAATTAATTTAAGAATAATTAATTTGGTAGGTTTGATAAAATATCGTGAATATTACCGAGTACAAAAAAGTAATAAGAGAGAGGAAGCCGCGCGCTACTGAGTCCGACCACTTCCCACCCTTGTGTGACGTCTGACTAATTCTTGACCTATTTTTACTCGCTACCCTTTTGGTGGCTGACCATCCCTTGACCTATTTCACCCGCCTGTGTGTTTTTTTTTTTTTTCTTTCTCTTTCTGACCACGTTGACCTACTCTACTCGCCTGCTTTCACAGTCGAATAAATAAATAAAGAAAAAGGGGTCGTCATTCTCCTATCACCGTGTGGGTTCCCTGACTCGTGCCCAACCGGGAGTTCCGACCGAGGGGCGTTGTAAGCGACCCCGACTGGGGAATTGAATGCAAGGCGGCGCAGTGCACCTCTACAGCCAGAAAGGGCTAGCCCTTGGGTTTCGGATCTTCCTGCGCAATCGATTCAAATTAAGAATCATCCGGATCGAGTTGACCCTATATGCAGACGACCTAGTTGTCTATCACCGTTAAAGATAGACCCAGACCGAATCTCGAACACCTACACCGGTAGTTCTTCCGTACCCCTAGTTTTTGGACAGTGGAGTGGCAGCTAAGCTTGTGTCTTTTGGGACCCCACGAGATGACCGGCGGGACAAATGCCAATGGCCAGGTTCCCCATCAGGATACCAAACGAAGAGAAATTGCGGACCTATAACCTCTACCTACGCGACCTAATAGTCCGGTTGGACGAAATGAGAACCGCGGGAGAAAGAGAGATAGCCGAGAAAATTAAGACCAAGGACCGATACGACCGAAAAAGGAAAAAGTTCTGCGGAAAGCCGGGTGGGTACGCCTGAGTGCTAGTCGAACCCCGCATCTCAAAGTTTGACAGCTACTATAAAAAGCCGCTGAAAATTGTCGAGATCGTGGGAAAGAACAACGTGATTCTCGAATTGCCCAATGGAAAAAAAATTCGAAAACACGTGGATAAACTCATAAGCGTCCCATCCGGTTCCGAAGAATCCGACCTAAATAACTAACAGGTTCTTGTATGATTACAGATGCTAAACTATCTAACGTTTATGATGTGGGGAATTCGTTTAGTTATGGGGGAGGCGACCTACAATATAACTCAATTCCAAAACAACCCAGGGTTATATTATGAAAAGGTGGGAGTGGTACATCTTCGAAGAGCAGATTGGAAGGTGATAATAGCAGTAGAGAGTGGACAACTACTTCAAAATCACGACGTGGGTGACCGAATAGCTGCTCTCTCTCTAAGATGCCATAATCATGTGGACGATCTCCCTTGCGAAGAATTGGTTGACCTAAACTCATTGACCAATACCTATCGAACCCTCCAAGGATTGGACCAAGAAATCACAGACCAAATAAACGACCTAACTACCGAAGAAACGACCGAAGGAGAAAACCCATCGACCAAACGCATCAGGCGACTAGCTCCATTTGGCATCATTGGATCCCTTAGTGAAAGCTTATTTGGACTAGCTACGGCGGACGACGTGGAGAAAGCTCATCGAGAAATCGACCGGATGCAACAAGACCAGAAACAATTGATCAGTCTACAAAAGGAACAGGTCCACGTCGTAACCGGAGCCCTATCGGAACTTCATAACGAGACCCTCATGCAAAAGCAAAAAATTGACAGAATGGAGACCGCCCTAACCAAGCTGCAAACATCCCCAGTGCTCAAGGATTTGTACGTGCAGGGTCAAAACCTGGGTCGCCAGCTTAATCAATTAATGGAATTACGAACAAAACTCTTACAAATAATCACCCTGGGTCGGAAAGGCGACCTTGCCCGTGGACTAATATCAAACAAGTTCCTAACCCAGATCCGACATGAGATTGGACAAACTACTAAGAACCTTGTCCTGCCCATCCCGGAGAAACGCTGGTACCTCGATGAAGTGGCCAAGATTTCGAAGGTAGAGATAGTGCACAACCGAAACCGACTACTAGTGTAGTGCATATACCTCTAGTAGACCACACGGCCTACGAACTACATCGAATGCACTTCTTAGGGGCACCACAATCCTTGGTACTGAAATCAATGGAACCGCATACATCGAACCCTCTCACGAATATTTGGGAGTGAGTGAAGACCAGCTCCAATACTTTAAATTCAACCAAATCGACTTTGAAGAGTGCCTGGACCTAGTTTACGGGTATCTGTGCAACAGCAAATTGGGAATCTGGAAAAGTTCCCATGCCCCAAACTGTGAGATAACGCTGTACCTACAACCCTCGGCAGAGGCGCTCAAGCTGTGCAATTTGCGGTTCCACCCGCAAGTTCTGGACCAATGGCGCTATCTGAAAGCGACGGGGTCCTGGCTTTTCTCCATGGCAAAGGAGGAGCAAATACGAATTCTTTGTCCCAGTAACTCAACTATAATCTCGGTAAAAGACCTAGGACTTTTGCAACTAGCCCAGGAATGTGTAGGAAAAACAGATAAAGTTACCTTGCCAAACCCCGAGATTCACCAACAAAAGGGAGAGTTTTTCGACCATCCGGAGATCAATTTAACCCTTTCGCAACTATACCCCGAATTATCCAAAGGAGTCCAAAACCTACCGCAAGCCGATTGGAACAACGAAGGGATTAAAGACGACGGGTGGCAAACCCGGCGAGGGTTACCCTTGCGAGAACTATTAGACAAGCTCAAACGTTTGGAGCAACGACAGGGCGATAAGATAGTAACTACCGGACTGAGCCTGAGCGGGTTTATTATGGTAATGACCGTGATGATCGGGTTAGTCGTGTATATCCGGGTGGTAAGGCCACGGACTAGGGCGCTCACCGAGAACTCAACCGAGTCCCAAAGCACGAGTAACGAAGCCCCAAATGCAGCGGCGGACCGAGAACCCCACGACGTTCTATCCACTCCTCCAAGGAAAACTACGACGCAAGAACCTTGGATTGATTCCTAATTTCTAGACCCCCCCCCCTTACCTATCACCCATCATCTGAATGACGACCAACGATTAACCAAGACCCAAATTAACTAATAAATATGATTACAGCATCACCGAGTCAACAAACAAAAAAAAGAAAAAAAAAATGGATCACCAAGTGTTGAAAGAAAGCCCCGGCCAAGACCCCTGCATGATCCGAGTAAAACACCCTCGAGATGTGGAGTTATGGGAGGTCATTCGAGGACTGCGCCGTTATGGGCTCATTATAGGTGGGCATTTAGAAACCAACACGTCCAATGGAAACATCAGTCGGATAACCTTCCGAAATGTAAGGGACGCGGATCGAGTTCGACGAAACAACAAAGAATACGAAAAGAATAAGGCCCGAAAGCCGTCCAAGACTACACCCTCACCACCGAAGGAGCCTTAAAGACCCATCAGATCAGTAATCGTCGAACCACCACCGAAACCCAAAAAGGAGGAAAGTCGAAAGAAGCAAAAAACTCCACCAGGAAACCTAGAGGAAAGACAACCAAAAAAGATATCTACCGAGACGCCACGCCTATGGAGTGAGCAAGTCCCCGATCCGGAGCTACCTAAAGCACCCACGGACCCACGGGAAGGAGTGGATCACCATCGCCTATTTTGTATTCTACCCGAGGAAATACCCATCGAGTACCGAGATGAGCTCTTCTTCAAGGAGTTCGCCCAATTCGGATCTTTAGAATATTACCAAACCGTGCGCAATAAGCAAAATCAGCTGGTATGGGGCTATGTGCGCTACCTCGACCCACTAGATGCGGAGCGCGCCCTACGACAAAGCCAAAAACCCTACCGTGCAAAATATGCAGCGTTTCACCGTAAATCGAGTGAAAACAAGGAGGTTGTTCAACATAGCTGTGGGCGATGGATTGGAGCCGGCACGTATCAACATCGTTAACTACGTTAACCAACTAATACAAGGACTGACCCACCCACCACCGATCATCAATCAGTCCCCGAACCTAATGGACCTTGACTTCTGGGAAGAAACAAAACAACCTCCAAATACCACGTTAGAATTAGCACCGAGCCAAATGCATGTGTTGGCGGAACACATCGTCAAGCTTTGGGACCAGCGTCACCACCAAGTGTCGTCAACAACAAAGACCACACCGACGGAGAGAGAGGTCCCGAGCACAGATATAAAAGATCCGCCCACGACCGGAAATTTAGAAAGCAAACCGACAAACCTATTACCAACACCAAAGAAGCAAACCGACCCAAACGCGTGGAACACCGAAGAAAGGATGGAAATGCAGATGGAAACACTTGTGTAATTAGAGACTGTAAGACCAAAGATAGAGTGACTAAAGGCAAGACCGTGCTGGTGCGCGATAAATGTGTGTATGAATGCATATGGCCGTGAAAACGGAATGTTTGTGTGAGTAACTGTCTAAGAGGCATAAGTTAGAATGACCCTAAGTCAATAATGTTCAATCTTAAAAATTATATATATAACTTAAATAAAAAAAAAAAAAAAAAAAATTTAATAATAATAATAATAATAATAATAATAATAGCAATAATAATGATAATAATAATTATAATAATAATAAAATATAACAATAATAATATGAAGGAAAGAATATGTATATGTATGAGATGTATGTATGTAGGAATGTATGCATGTATGTGTGTGTGCACATATATACATGTATACACGAAAAAAAAAAAAGGTAAATTTGATAAAATGTGCGTAGATAAGCGGTCGATATATGGGTTAAAGGAGAAAAGCGGCGAGTAGGAATGCATGTGTCACAGCCCTAAACCCTTCAGTCTTCTATTAACCATCCTTAATATAATTGAAACCACTATCCACCTTGTGACCTACCTCCTCTCAAACTCCTACCCATAACCAGCCCCTCCCCAAGCGGAAAGCCCAATTCATCTAGAGTAATCAATTCATAACGCCTTCTTGCAGCAAACATGGCCTCCTCAAGACTTAGAGAGCAACTCGAACCCAGCGACCCACGAAGACCGTTAAAGGATCTAAACGGGCACAGATTTGTGCTACGAGTCCTGGGAACGGAAGTGGTGGGGGAAAATGAGGTTGGAATGGTCATCAATCGGCCCTTCGACGTAGGAGAACTCGGAAAATACCTGAAAGAGGTCAGCCCTACTTTATTGGAGGAGCACGAAAATGAGGATGACCAAGAAGACCCCCTCATTTTTGTAAAGTTCCGGTTCCGAACGCCTGAGCTGAAGCAGCAAGGCATCGCCCTAATAAAAAAATTGGAAGACGACCAACGATTGGTAGACGAGGGAACCCAATGGCTGGATGTGCGTGTACCCGTAGCCCGAAGTCATCAAAAAGTCTACCATGACCAGAAAACTCACGGACCCCTCTTGTGGCTGCGCTTTTGGAAAATGCCCACGCCAGGACGAGATGCACACCTAGACCCCCTGTATTTGGCTTTTGCCAAATATGGGCATCCCACGAGTGCGTTAATAGCAAGGGAACGGTTAGAAAAGGAATACGGAGCAAGACTAGGGAAACCTCGTCAATGGAAGTGTGACTTGCGCGAACTCCGGGAACCTTTCCCAATAATCCATTGTGGGTATTGCAAAACACAAGTGTCTCGGTTAGACATTAAGGACCACCGACAACTCCACACCCAAGAACGAATATGGGACAAAAGGGAAACAGACAAAAGGAGAAACAACGAAGATGCGGTCACTCTCCGATTGGAAAGGGACTTGCAGCGGCTGAGATTGGAAGACGAAAACACCCGCAAAGAGGACCCACCGTGCAAGAAGAGGAAGGAGGCAGACCAAAAGCCTCGCGTTTTCAGACCTTGGGAATAAAATACCTATACCTAAAACCTCCTTTACCAAACCAATACCTACATCTAGCCCTATGCCTGAGTTCAAAAAAAAAAAAAAAAAAAAAAAAAAAAAAACCTTCCGAACCTACACCAACTTCCAGCCCTATACCTACATTCACCAGGGACGGTGAACAGTTTAAGAAGGGGGGGCTGTTACGTGACAATTAAATAAACTGTTTTTAAGTTAAATACTGTTAAATTTAGTTAAATACTGTTACGTGATAATTAAATAAAATCCGCAATCGTGCATTCTCGCGCGAGTGTGCGTGCATGTGGATGAGGGGTCCGGTCAGCACTTCGGATTTCAGCTGCAGCTGAATGCTGCTCCTGCACTTTTGATGGGAAAAAATCAAGGTGGCGGGGGAAGGATTTAGATGCAGCAGGGAGGAAGAGCGCCGGACGTCGAGTCAGTATGAAATATAATTAAATAGCGCAAAGATCGCGAGCCTTATTAAAGTTAAGCTAATTACCTAATACTATATTTGCTCATTTGGACCTATCAGATTTTAATTCTAGATTTTACTCCCTAATAATCATAAATTCGTTGATCTCAGCATCCGATAATTGTAACCCAGTGTATTTGATTTTGACCTAATAAAGCCTATTTTAAAAGTAACTTGTTAGTGAGTGAATAAAATAATTGAACCTATTGTACCTACGTCTGAGAGACTAAGCAGACTACGAACACATCGACCAGTCACCAGCGAGTTTTGGATCCAGAATCAAGGTAACGAGTTTAGTATGAAATTTTAACCTTATTTAATTAGTAGTTCGCGCGTTCCTGTCGTCACACAAGGGGTGCCGTTCACCCCCGGTTTTCCCCGCGACTCCTTCCCGGGTCTGCAAAATTAGGAGCAGGTTATATGTCCACGGGGACATATAACACAAGCAATGAAATTTTTACTTTTCCCACTAGTGATTTCTTTATCACAAAGCAATTACAACTTTTTATCATCAAAAACTACATACCTCGCGCTATAGAAAACTCTATGCCATAGAAATTTAAATATTCAAAAAGGGTTGGTTTGGCCTAAAATAATTTTTTTTTTTAGTATAAATAGCTTGTTTTGTCATATTTTAAAGTGCTAATTAAAAAAAAAATTATTGCTTCAAAAATTAATAAAATTTTTAATTATTTTAAGCTCGCTAAGTAATTCAAGACGCTTGTTGATTTTGTTATAGCTTCTTTAAAAGTATTATTATCATTATTATTATTATTTAAATAAAGTCAAATAAAATCATTGAACGAAAAATAAATTTTTTTATCGTTCTTGTATTTCTTCACTTTCGCGCTTTTCTTTGGGTTTGACTATGCCAGCTTGGCGTATTGCTCGCTAGGTAGACGTTTGGTCTTGTTGAGTAATAATGTTGACTTGAGTATACCGACACTGTGCAAGTTTAAGCTCTCGAGTGACCATGTCACGAAAATAGCGATATCGTACGATATGGTGAGACGCTTTCAATGTAGACGCTCGCAGATACAGTCTTTTGCGTTCTTTCATTATGCTGCGTAGCTCTACTGTGAGCCAAGATAAAGACTTGTTATCAAGCTTGATCAGTTTGAGATGACCGAGTTGGTCGAAGGCGTCGGTTATAATTTGAATAAGCTCCATGACACGGTGTGTGAGCGCGTCAGTGACGCGAGAAAGATTTGTACTGTACGGTGGAAAGGCGTTCAAAGGTGATGCAAAAGTCCAAGTTAAGGATTGAGGTACTGAGATCGGGTTCGCGGAAAGGGGTAACAGATTAGCCGATCAGTCAATGATGAGGTTTGTAAGCCCATCTGAGTCCATGTGTTTGAGCTTTCTGGCTTCGAAGTATCTTGGTGGAGCTGTAGAGGTGGAAATGTAATACGTGACTGAGATGAGGTCATGGCCGTATCATGCGGCCATCTTTAGGGTTGATGACGCCCCTGGGCAAAAGGATTTTTGGCGCCCCAAATAAAAATTAAGTTTGCAGTTTTTTGGTACTTAATCCCCCAAGCTCTGAATACCCAAAAACCCTGGGCGTCGAGTTCAATAAATAAACCGATCAGACAAGCTCCCAAAACTCTGGGTATCGAGTGGAATAATTTTACAAGTTAAGCGTACTTTATATTTGAATATCAAGTCCATAAAAATGGGGATGGCTGATCAGTTTTTTTAATTGAACTCGGACTTCCAGGGTTTTGGGGGATTCAAGGTTTGAGTTTTTTTTAAAACTAGGTACTGAACTGTTCAGAGTTAAAAAATATTACGATTAGTGTGGGGGGGGGGGGGTTGAACTTTATCCAGACCCGGGCTCAAAATGTTATCACGCCCCTGATTGAAAACATTATATGCTTCATGAACAATAAATTTTTCAAAACTTTACTATACGTTAAATCAAACACCTACATTAATAATTAAAAAAAATTTTTTTTATTACCGTTGAACGGCGCCCCTGAGCAGTCGGCTCTCCTGGGCTTCGCCCAGGTTCGCTCCGCCCTAAGGCCGGCTCTGGCCGTATGTGTAGGGTTCGGTTGGTTGAAAAAAGTTCTTGACTAGTTTTGTATTTCAAAAATACACACGCTAGAACTACTAAAGTCATATTTGAATAAAACTTCCTAGAGGAGTCGACTCGGCTACGTGCTAGTCGACCTGGTGCTACCCGGGGTAGAATCCACTACCCAAGCCTCTACTTCGAGTAAAATTTCCTGGAGGAGTCGATCCTGTTACCTGGTAGTCGATCTGGTGCTACCTGAGTTAGCACCCCATTCTACCGTCCATCACACGAGTAAGACTTCCTGAATTATGTACCTTATTAAAATTTTATTCAGAAAAGTTCACCAAATTATATTAATTGTATATAACATTTTTATACTGTGAAAGTAACTTTATTTTTTTTATGTCAAGTATACATATCATAATTTCTCTTTCTATTGTTTTAATATTATTTTAAGTGTAGTTAAAATAATTTACCAACTTTTAACAAAAAATAAAATTTTGAATATTTTCATTTTGTAGGAGCAGATGTATATGTTTTACTGCAAAACGTGCGAAAAAATGGAAAAAGATAGAAAGAATTTTCTGGTTTATATTTTACAACTCCGCTGATGCGAGAAAACTTAAAAAACTTTCCAGATGTCATCTTCATGGACAGTACTTATCAGTTGTCATCATCAAATTTAATAGTTACTCTTTTCGTAGTTATGGATGCGCATGGGCTAAGCCACATCGTCGGAGTAGGAATACTGAGTTCAGAGAATAAACTTACTTTAGAAAAGTTATTAGAATGTTTTGCAACAGATATTTCAAGCTTTTTAGATAAAACTAAAATCAAATGCTTTGTCACTGACAAAGACTTAACTGAAAGACAGGTTTTAAACAAGTATTTTCCCCAAGAAAAATTGTATCTTTGTCAGTTTCATGTTCTGCAAATATTTTACAGAACTATTACAAAGTGCAAAATGGATATTAGTGAAGAGCTGAGACTACAAATTTTGGAGTTGTTATTAAAAAAGCTCTTAGTTTGTGGAATAGAGGTGAATTGGTAGAAGTCACTTCAGCTAGAGAGTCAAGAATTTCATCCGATGAGGATAAGTGTAATAATGGTAATGAAGACGAAGATAGTGAAATGGATGAGGAAGATTCTGAATATGAAAGTGCTGAGCATGAAGATGCAAGACATGAGGAAAAAGGTGAAGATTATGAATCTTGTGACGATGATATAGATGATTTTGATGCTTATGAATACGATTTTGATAGCAATAAGTACTTAGTTCGATAATCCTTTACAACTTTCGAAAAACCTTTTTTTTGAAGCTACTAGTTTATTTTGGGAAAAGAAGAGATTGTTGAAAAATTTGTAAAATATACAAAATGAAAAATAATTGTCAAAATTGGTAAGTTATGAAGTATTTGATTAATATCTAATTAGTAAATAACAAATTTATTTAAATAAATATCTCACATTATTTTATTTTTAAAAATTTCAGTATGAAATCGAAAGCTGTAGATACTTCACAATTTAATGTGATAGATAAAGTGAAAAAATGAGTATCAATTATTCAAATTTATTGTATTAATGGTAACTTTCAATTACAGTAATATATGTTGAAATGTAATTTAATACTAAAAGGACAGAAGCCCTATAAGTTTATGTCTTTTATTAATGAAACTATTGTAAAAAGTCATTGATAAATATAAGACCACTTAAATAATGATAAATTATTATTTATTTAAATTTTTAATAATAACAAAAGAAGAAATATAATCCAAATTTGTTTTAAATACTCATATTTTTTAACATTCATCATTCAATTTTTAGTCAACAAGTATTAAACAATGGCTTTTTATTTGTCTCATTAAATTAACCATTTATTATATATTAAAATTATTCATGTATTTTTACTTAGAACTTATTTTTTGAAAAAGTTAATTTTTTTATATATTATTTTTGAATTCGTTCACTCTACATATGTATTAAATTTGTTTACTTTTTAGAAATATTCCTCTGTGTAAAACATGACCCTTACAATCCTGTTGGATATCAAATTGTCTCAAGGCAGTTGTAACTTCGTTATGATCCAGTTGAATTCGGTAAGAAAATCTCATGATGAAAGATAAAGTTAAAGATTTTTTAAATGATATTTTGATCAAGGTTACCAGAAATACAACTTTTTTTATTTGAGTTAGTACTAAAAATATCTGTATATTTGACTAATTCTGACACTTCCAGAGTCTGTACCTCCTTTTAAACTATATAAAAAAATGGAGATGGGCGGGTCGTGGTACACCGGTGCGCACATAATCATGAAAGCCCAGGGAAATACTGGACTGACAATACTACATCCAGTGACTCGGCAGCACTGTGCTAAAAATCATCACAATTCCGGGGTTGGCGAATCCCATCCTCAAAGTCCAACACTCAAACTGGTTGCATAAGATGTTGAAAAAGACGGACGGTGGAAGCAGCGCAAAATCATCGAGGTCTAAGAGATGAACAAAGGAGAGACCGAACCTATCTCGGACATCGAAAAAGCCCGACGTGTCGACCGAGTCTGTGCCCGATATCCGTAACGGTTTTTTGTACAATTCATGAAAATAGTTAACCATAAATGTACTGAATGGGTCTTATTACCGGTTCCACATTTGTTTGTATGTAATTTTTTGCTTTCTTGACTTTCTAATAGTTTTTTTAGCAAAGTTTAAAAAAATTCATTTTGAAGTCTATCGTACCTCCTCGCGTACCTCTCGAGTTCTGAAACTGCACTTTTAATTTGTTCCATTTATTTTCAGGGTAAAATATTTTCACATCACATTTCGATAATTTTCATTAAAATTTTCATCATGTATTCTAATCTTATTTCAATGACTTCTAATCTTATTTGGTTACAACAATCTCAATTTTACTGATACATTCATGATTTATTAGTTTCAAATTAGTATTTCTGATAAATTCTCGAAAAAATACAGGAAATGTATTCTGAAAGAACAATTTTAGTTACCTAAACTTGCGGTTACCTCTAAGTTAATGGAAGTCTTTGGTAGAAACTTTTTTTTTTAATGAAATAAATTTTTTCAGCCATTGACTTTGCCATTTTTAGCCTAAGTGAGAGTGTTGATTTCAACTAAACTTTGGTTGCTGATCCTGTTCGTCATTTGCTCTCAGTGCTCTTATATCAAAGTGACTTGGTGTTTTGATAGTCATTAATAAATAGCAGAGTTAAAGCGGCAACTAGAAAGGTAAAACAAATTTTTTTTTACTATCAAAAAATTTAAATTTTATAATGAAAGGTAGAAATGAAAAAATTAAATTTGATATATTATAGGTATACAACCTTTATTGTTAAAAAGTATATATATCATATATAATCAACAGAATTAAAAGTCTTCACTTTGAATAAAATTAATATTTTTTGTGGCATAATTTTTCGATAAACTTTGGAATGTTATTATGAAAAACAAAGTATGAACTAATGTAATTTTGAAGACTCATAAATATTTAAATTTTTATTCTCATAATAGCAATTATATGATTTGCTTAGTAATATTAGATCTTAGAATCGTTATGTAATATTAGAATCGTTTTTTGTTTAAAGAAAAAAAAATGTAAATTACAGTTTCATATTTCGTTGGATATAATAATCTATATTACATTGTAATGTTGAAGAAACATATTTTTGTACTATTTATTTTTTTTTAATACAGCAATTAACGGGGTAAGATTTTATGTACAGTTAATTTGTACACATTTAGAAGACTTCGTAAAAAGTTATCCTGAAGTATAAATTAAAATATTACAATATTTGAAGAAAACTATGAAATAGTAAAAATTTTATGTTTGTAATCTCAAAATTAAAATTCAGCCTAGTTATATTGACTACTGTTGATATACTATTGTAGGTGATTTTTAATCGTAATGTATATTCTATTACTTTCAAAAAAATCATGATAGTTACATGTATTCATATCATGGATCTCCAACTTTGTAAATTTCGTATATGATACATTTATACTTAATGAAAAAAAAAATTTTGTCAGTTTTCGCGATCGCGTTAGGAACCGCACTAGCGCGAAAAAAATAAAAAATTAAGGGCGAAGCAGATCAACTATGTGAGGTATGCGCGATTGAGCAAATGGCAGAAAATCAAGCATCCAAACGACTTTTTAATTACTATGCTTAAAAATCGTTGCTAAACAATGATTACATTTAAAATATAACGCATTATAAAATACGTCTTAAGTTCATGCATATTAAAATTTTCAAATTTCCGCGCCGCGGGGTATCTTTCCTCGTTCAAAAGAGAACTTTGAAAATGACTGAACAGATAATTTTTATATTTAAAATATTTTATTCTAGGTCGATGATCATTTGACTCGGGTCGAAATCGTCATCTTATTCAGAAGTACTTGTTTTCGCATGAAATAACGAATTCTCCAATTCCCGCCTCAGGCAATGAGATAAGCCATCTCTATTTATCGGAATCGTCTTTCAACTATTTCTAAAGAAGCTACTGGGAAGCGCACCTGAGTTTGCACGCTGCCGCGCCACCGGCGCCCGGCTCCTCGTTGCGCGTGTACCTGTCCGCATTCTGCACAGGCAGTTCAAGGTAGGTAGTTGTTTGACAAGTTATGCAAAAGGAGGCACGATGGCAGAACGTCCGACGAAGACTCTATTCAAAATCACCAAGGACACTCAGTTTTGGTCTGGAGAGGAGATATACGATTTTATTGATCATTACCGTAATCGGTATGGCCCGATAGTTACTCCCAGTAACTTACTAAGCATTGTCAAACCTGTGAGAAAGTATAATTCAGAACTACGCTATTACACAATAGAATTGAGATGTAAAAATTTCAAACAAACGAAATGCCCCTTTCAACTCTCCTATATTTTATCCAAGGACGGACAAGTATTAACTAGAAACAAAAATAAGCCATTCGAAGTGAACCACAATCACCAGCTGAAAAAAGGGGTAATCAATTCATTATTTCATTTTTGAGTGTGTTACCTTTAAGGTAGTTCCCAAAAAAATTGAGTTTCTTAAAAAATCTCTAGAATTTTGCACAGAGGTAGATTTTTGAGTCCTGTACACGCTGGTATTTTTCTTAAACCCCCAAGCCACACTTAATTTCGAGAAATTGGGCTCAGAAGTTTCAATTTTTTACATGGGATTCCTATGCTGAGCGCGTGAATTCATATTTATTTTGAAGGTTATTCTCTCATTGCAAACTCAATTTTCTTAAAATATTTTTTTAAAACAGGTTTTCTTGTAGGGCAAGATCTTAGAAATCGTATCGTACAAAGATAAACATAGCAAGTGATATTAACTTTTGAGATATACAATCAAAAAGAATGAAAAATGCATGATTTTAGCACGATTTCGAGCAGCGGTGGCGACGACGGCGCGTGGCGTCAGAGTGGGGGCAACGAGCGTCTATAACTATATTTTAGGTTAGCTATATATACGCTTCGGAACTACCTTAACATTGAATAATTCTTACTTCTTACTCCTCCTACAAAAATCTATAAATATCTTGAAAATTTTTCTCAATTTATTTAAATTTTTTTAAACATTTTTAATTTATGAATTTTCTAAAGTGTTCATTCAGTTGTGTGTGTGTATGTTGACAAGAATTAACAATGTGATATTCAATAAAATTATGGTTTTTGCAGCGTTCCCCTCAAGAAATATTGGTAACACCAGACAACAATCACGTACAACAAAAACAGAATACTAAATTAAGTATATGTGATTCGGATTCGTCTGGCTCCGAATTTGTCTGTGGGAGTAGACATTATACATTACTAAAAAATCTTGACAAGATGCCCAAAATGTTGCAAGTAGGTCCATTGATGTTAATTCCAATAATAATTTAACTGTTTTACTTTTTTTAGAACTCTTGATGTATACTATTCTTTTTTTTTTTAACAAACTAAATTTTTCTTAAAAATATTGTTTGTAACGTCACTTTTCTGTAATTTCAATGATTAAAACTAGTTGATTTGTTGCATGCTTCTACTGATAGTCATGTAGCTAGGTATATTTAAATTCTTTTTTAAATTAATTTACAATACTTTGGATAAAAACATTAATAATATTTTTTTTTTCCAGAACCCAAGTTTTAATGTTTTAAGCTCTGGCTCTGCAATTAATGATAAATCAAGAAATAATTTATCAAAGACAAAAGGTGAAAATTGGAGCAGTGATGTCGAAGAATCTGACTTTGAAAATCTGGTACGTCAAAAGTGTAAGGTATGTCATCATATTAACAGCTGGAATTAATTCATAATTATTATTTATTAATATATTTATTTTTTATGCGATTAAGAAATATCAATAAGACAAAACATTATTTTCAAAAAATGCTAAACGAATGTTTTTTTACTTTATATCAAAAGTTCCTTACAAACAGCAGATTTTGTAATTTTTTATTAAAAAATTTTTGAAATAAATAATTACTGATTGACAATTATTTACAAATATAACTTTAGCAAAGTTCTTTTAAAAAATTTAATAAGCCAATTCCTTTCACTCTACATAGATTATTAGTTTTTAAACTAATAATTTATGTAGCAATTTACAAAATCATAGAAAGTTACAAAAACAATTAAATCATCAAGTTTATAGTAAAGTTATTTTTGAAGTTTGTATTTATAAAGTGAAAATTAATGTGTATTAATAGGGAAAACATATTATTGAGAAAATATTATTTTGAACTAAAGAAATAGTATTTTGAACTTGTAAATTTTTTAAATTAACGCTAAGAAGACAATTTTGGAATTCTTGGATAATTTTGGAGTATCTGTTCAAATTACTCGGTATAAATCAAAAGTTTATAATAATCTTTAATATTATTATAGTTTTCTGGTTAGGCAATTTTTGAAAAGCCTCCAAATGAAACTAGGAAAGCGGCAGAAGTTCCCATATCAAAAAAAAAACAAAGACAAAATAAGTATCGTCGAATACGTAAGCTGGATAGTTCCTCTGAATCAGAAAAATATGCAGATGTAGAACTCGAGATAGTGAAACGTAATTTGCAACAGGTATAAATAAAAATAAAGACTTTTAACACATATGTTCTTAAAATTTTTGAGTGTGTGTGGGTTTGTGTGCATATAGTTTGTTAAAACTGGGTTTTAATAATACAAATACTTTACTTTTCATTAAACAATCTTGTAAATTTCTTGAAAAATCTTGTAAACCGCATGAAAGTCTGACTTTAACAATGGTTTCAGATTGCTTTCTAGTGGTTTCTATAAAATATAGATATTTTTTTTTATTGAATATCTACCTTTACTTCGATTTTTTTAAATACAAATTCTTGCAAATAATGTAGCCTTCATTAAATTGAAATATTTAATGGATATTATGACGGAGAGGGAAATATTTCATATCCCAGCTCATAAAAATATATTTATTATAGATGCATTATGATTGGCTCCTAATAATCTTTTCAACTGTTATTGCATTTAACCAATATAAAACATATATAATCAATCAATTAAAAAATAATTTTGATAATGACAGTATTAATAAGAAAAATCATTTTTCAGGTTCTACCACCACAGCAACCACTTGAAAAAGATGAACGACTGAAAATCATGAAAAAATCACTGAAGTCGTGCTTCTTAAATAATGTGAAGTCGACATTTGCCTTGTCTGACAATAATCAACAACAGGTATTTATTGATTAACGCCAATGCATATATAGATAAAAGTCTAATAAATTGAAAATAATACATTTTCAAACACCTTCATAATATAACAAAAATGATATTTAATATTTTGTAGAGTCTTCAAGTTCAGATGCGAACTACGATAAAAAAATTAATGAAACTTTTCAAATATATTTTATTCACACAATTCGCGAAGATAGTTTTGTTTGTTTGTTTTCATTCGATATCGTGCTAAGTAATTTACTTTCAATCGAAACAATTCAATCCAGAAATTTGTATGAAACCTCTTGAAAGTACGTTTTTTTAATAAATGCTAATGTAATAATCATAAATATGAAATGGATGAATAAAGACTTTTGCAAAAAATTTATAATTAATTGATGGTTCCAAAGTAGTAAAGGATCCGATTTAAATAAAAACTTAAAAATTTGTTTAATAAAGAAAAATTATCTCTTTATTAAAAATTGTATCCTACATCAATTTGGGATAATGTCTAAAAAAATTTTAATAGTATCTAAGCACCATTTGAAGAACTCTCAATTAATATGATGAAAAACACATTTGTCATAATTACTTTTTGCAGTTTTTTAATTTTATATATTTTATAAAATTACTTTTAAAAACGGCTTTATCGGACTATGAACTGAATTCAACTAACTTTAATAAAATCATTAATAAAGTTAATTTATTTGTAACTCTACCCAACTGATATGTGTTCAGGAAATTACTTGAGTGATAAGTTGTTGAACAGCAGCATGGATCATATAAACATTAACGCAGGTACATAAAATTTTAAAAACAACTTATCTGTTTTTATAGAAACAAAATCATGTGATCGTATGTATTCTCAGATGATGCAAGAATTCATGATTTTGTTTTGCTAATCAATTGGTTAAAGTTTTAAAAAAATGACAGTTTTTTCATTGGAATAAGTATAGAAAAATATTATCAAATAATACTCTTAATCTATCTATGACTCAATCGTTGTGTTCATCAGGTCTTTCAATTTATTACACACTTTTAAAAATACCTAAAATTCAATGCCATACAATTTAAGTTCTTTAATATAAATTCAAAGTATAAAATCAGTACTAACTGTCAAAAAAGATACAAATTAAAATAAATTTGTTTTGTAAAAAAAGAAAAAAAAAATCAGAGTAAATAGAAAAAAGAAAAAGTAAAAAGATAAAACTAATACAAAGTCTAATACAGAAGGTACTTTAAAATATTATTATTATTATTATTAAATGAACTTTGAATTTATATTGTTTAGTAGACGAGTGATTGGTGAATTAATGTAATTTTATTTTAAAAATTAATGAAATAAATTTTGACTTGAAAACCTAATGTCAAATAATCGGGAAATTGTCACTCACAATTTCTTTTTATTACTCATTTTTAGCAGCTGAAAGTTAATACAGCTGAAATCATTAGAAAAAAACTTTGTGATTCATTATAATAATAATATGATATGATGTGGTATTTTTGGAAGAATCCTGTAGAAAAAAAAAATTTGTAATTAAGAAACAATTATTATCAAAAAAAATTGCATTTGAGCTCCACGTCATTTATTCAACAAAATTATATTAAATTCAACGGAAAATTTTTAAATGTGTTATATATCAAAAAATTTTAAATTTTTTGCACCTTCCATTTTCATCGCTTTGTCTCAAAAAGTTTGTTACTAATTCAATTTTTAGTTGTTAGAGTAAACACTATATAACTGATTTAAAATCAATTTATGTAATGCCACAATCACTGTCATAATAGTAATTCTCAGCATGGTACTAAGTTCTGGTAAAATTATTACCTATTCAACTTACATTATGTGTTTAACATGTTTTTGTTGCTTTACATTTGTATGAACTTATTTAAATATTTCTAGCTTATTATTTCTTTAATTACTTCAACTCAAATTCAAAGTATACATGAAAATGAGTAATAATACTTGGGATTAATAGAGATGAATACTAAATTTTGGGCTGGTCTAAGAACTCTAAATTTTAATAAAAAATGTTTTATATTAGCTCCGAATGAGATGATTGAAAGCTCCTGGATATTTTTATTATTAATATATATGTTATATTCGTCTAAAAAATAAAAACCAATAATTAAAAAAAAAAACATAGCCATGAATACTTTTCGAATTGAAAAGATTCAACATCATTTTGAAAACAAGTTTAGTCCATACAAAAGTTAAATAAACTTTATCATTAAAATACTCTTGTGAAAAAAATTTATTAATTTTCAATTTTTTTGAACAGATAATACTGACAATAATAATTTAGAAAAAAAACATATCAAAGTTATCGAACAAACATCGGAAGGAGTTAAACAAATGTCGTTAAGAGAATTAAGTACGTATTTTATATCATCTTAATTCTCGGTATAATGATCATTTATTTTATTCATTTTACTCATTTTTTTTCAGAAGACTTGAATGTAGTCGTCGCTAAAAAACGGAATAAAGGAGCTCCTAAAGCAGAGAAAACAAATGCAATAGGGCTGAGACGGCCAAAAACAATGTACAAAACAAGCAGGATCGATCAGAAACGGTTTAAGCTGCTAAAATCTTTTCTTCCGGACAATATGTTAACAAATGTTTACAATGAATCTACAATCTTGGAGTTAGATTTTATCACTAGTCTAAAGACAACAGATCTAGGAGACATTTTCATTAACAACACCAAAAATGAAAATGGTAAACCATTGGTGGACGTATCGATAATACAAAAATATTTTTCGCCGGATGGTTACAACGCCTTCAAGGAATTAATAAAAAAAAAAAAAAAGATAGATAAGGCTATGTGTGTTATATGCGAATCACCTCGAGATGAAGAGGCGTGGGTTCAGTACGACTGCTGTCTTACATTTGCTCACTGCGGGTGTTCAAATTACAATGATGCAAAAGTATTTTTTTGTCCAAAATGTTAAATACATAAGGAAGTTTTGCAGCCACATTCAAATTTTTAATAATTCCATTTTTTTTTTTAATCGATTAGTTTTGAATTTGTGATAAAATGTAGTTTCATACAGGATTTATCTCGGAAAAGGTTTCGGCTACTCGTAAATTCAAATTTTAAATTGTAAAATACAGTGCACTGCCTCAATCTGTCATCTCCCAAACTCTCTGCTTTCCTTTTTTTGCGCTCGAAGTCTTCCCCCACTCTAGTACCCTGCTGTGTTTAGCTCAAATTATATCTTTCTTCTCTATAATTGTTCACGTACCTGTAATGATTTTTTTGCACATAAGTAACGGAATATTTTTTCAGGTTTTTAATCACATATTTATATATGTGTGCATTTAAATGTGGTTAAAAATTGTTGTTTATAATTGTAATACTTAAAATTTTTACAAAGTAAAAGTTTTTTAAGCTTACTTAGTATAAGTTATTTTTTAAATTATAACTTTTTATATTACTACCAAAGAATAAAGCAATTTTCTTGTTTCCAGAAGTCGCTCAAAATAAAAGTTTGATTTCATTCTTTATTAAACTCATTAGAATATACCTTATAGAAACTAATACTTTCCTTTATATGTTAGTAGAAACTTAAATCAGAAGCTCAAAATTTAGTGGGTCCCACAGAAAAGTTATAAACTGATTAATAATACCTTGACAATTTTCAAATTAATATCATTTACAATTTTATAAATATTATTCGTTATAAATTTTTTTTATAAATATCATTAGTAAAACTAGTTTTATCTGGAACGGGAGAAGCTCCTGTTTGTTAATGCTTTAGACAACTTACTTTAAAATTTATCTGTAATTTTTAAACTTGTTATTAGTCTTGCATTACTTTTTTTTTTTTTTTTTTCGTCGCTGCCGTCGTTTGTACATATACGTTGGTCCTTGATTGCTACAAAATTAAATGAAACATGCGAAAGAATTTAATTTTTATTAAATTCAGCATATGTAATTTTAATTGAATTGATAGTTTGATAAAAATATATTTGGATTTGTTAAAATTTAAAATTAAAAAATCAAAAAAGATTTTCAAACTAACTTCATAATGAGGATAATTTTAAATAATTAAAATAAAATTTCAAACATTGAGTTGCCATGACACACTTTTGCAAACGTTATTACATATCACGTCAAAGACAGCGGAAAGTTTTCCAAAGTGTGCGGCAAATTGTTTTTCACTTGAATAGTGATTGGTGGGGAATAGCAAATTCTCAAAAAAAGTTTGGACAGTTTGAGAGAGTGCACTTGTTAAGAACGAGTAATACGATTTAAATTTCTCAATAATGCTATATTTTTTCCAAATTCAGTAAAAAAAATTCTGAATATTTGTTCGAAAGTGTTTCCAGTGCGTTTGTACGTTAATTTTAAATGCGTGTGGAAAAAAAAAATATATTGATTATACTTCAAAATTGATGAAAATATTACGAAGATTTTTTGTATAAAAAGACGATTTGATAATATTGTAAAGGTTACATTTTATTTAACTTTATTTGAAAAATTTTAAATTGTTACGGTTTTCTATTTTTAGTTAAATAATATATTGTCAGTTTGTGATTATGTATTCCAATACATAGCTACTGGAAAAGCAAATTTATTTATAAAAATTATAAAACATTAAATATACACTATAATTTTTTTTTTTTTTTAAATCATAACATGACTTGAGGTTATCGAGATTATTATCTATTTTTGCATTAATTAGTGCTAACTGTCACTCGAAATAAAAATGAGTACCTTAACATATAATTTCTGTTATTTAAAAAAGAAGTATTTCTTGTACTTGTTTGATTCTATTCACACAATTAATTATAATTATTAACACACGATTGTGAATATCTTTAAATTATATTTATTTTTGAACATTATTCAAAATATTGTTCTTATGTTCAACTAAAAGTTCCGTTCACTACCCTCGGGCATTGTGTTTCTGGTTTAAATTTAATATCATTCGCGCCCTTTTCAAATAGTAATCGTCGAAGGTCATTCCTTTTGCGTTGTAAGCAAGGTGACAAAAAAAAAAAAAAAAACATGGTTTTTATTCCACCATGGTTCTAAGTCGGTTTGGATAAATCGGGGGAAAGTAGCACTAGGGCCTAAAAATGATCGTGACAACGAGAAATGGTTTCATATTTTGAGGAGGAGAATAATAAATACATGGTTTTTATGTGTAAATTTTCTTAATGGTTACAATTGTGATATTGACTCTCCTATACTCATATGATCCGCTTGGATGAATGTATCCGCTTGGCTCTAACGTTTAATTTTCGGTGCTATATTAATCTTTAAAGATTCATAACTTTTTTCATATGAAGAATACAGGCATTAGAATTTGAACCGTATAAAGTAAATAATTTATTTTTAAAGATAAGAAAAGTTTAACGAATTTTCATGTATTTACAAGATCAATTTTTATTATTTAATAAATGCATACAAATAATTCACTCTAAGAGTGCATTATCCGATTCGTAAATACAGTTATTCTCACCATTACAAATTTTTAAACTCAGGTTTATTATTTCTCTAATAATCAAAGTCAACATCTGGACTTACAATAGACCTACATACTACTCAGTCAAAAAGTTTAAAAATCAAAAACTTGATTATTGTTTACCAAGAAATTTTTATTTATTTCGATTGAAAAGTCGTTGCGGTAAGTCTCTTAATTTTTTTTCCGTACGAGGGGGTTCGGGAACTGTGCTACTGTGTGCTACTGCCTGTAACGCTTCCCAGAGGAAAAAACATTACACATGACGCTGGAAAAGAAATAGCAAACCCCTAATAAACTCTGGACACCTCGCCTTCGGCTCGGGCTTCCATTTGGGTGTACTAGGGCTCACTTATATTTTCTAGCGACCGGTGTGTATTATATTATTTTAATAGTCCAATAATTTGGCCGGCGTGTTCCCTTGTGGATGAAATCAATTTAAATCTTGCGATACGGGATGAAAAAAGTATTTATGTAACGGTCGTATGCTTTAATTATGTAAAATAAAACATTTTATTTTCATTTTATCTTTCATCGCAATGTACTCTCTTTTTTCATTTTCAAAAAAATTGATACTTTTAAAACGGCTATTAGTTTTTTAACATTCTTCAACTAATCAAATTTGTCAATTTTGGTTCAACTCTAATCATATGTTTTTACTTTTGTCAATTTAGCAACACTTTTCAAACAAGTAAACAATTTGACGATTGCAAATCTTATTTTTAGCCTAGCTAAAAGGTATTGTCTTTAAAAAATATTGCATTTTTTATTATTATTCATCAATGAAAAGCAATAATTTTAAGTAACTGAAAATATTATTCCACTGCAGTTTGCGGGGATCGACGAACTAAAATTATTCACGAACGTCTCCTATTCAGCATGCCTACATTATGTTAGCTTTTTGTTTATGAGGAAAAAAGGACCTCTTATCTACGTTTAATTTGTTAACTAGTACTTCATTAGCTATATCAGATACTGGTATCCAGAAAAAATCCCCGACCAAAAATTCCCGAGGAAATAATTCCCGAACGGAAGAGTTCCCGATACAATAATTCCCGAGCATAAAAATTCCGTTCTGTTGAATAAATATCCGTACTTTGCCAATTTGTCGTATGGTTAACTAGCTTTAAGACAAAAGTTTGTTTGTTTACTGTTAAGCATAACACATGCACGAATTTTTTTTTTTTTTTTTTTAATTTAATATTAGAAAACATAATAAATACAATTCAAACAAAGTACCAAATTTTTTTTTTATCGTATTTATTAATAATTTTTCCTCGCGAACGACTTCCGGGGGGTTATGAAGGAATTCGCTCGCACCAGGTCATCTACCAGGTTACCAAATCGACTTCTCCAGGAAGTTTTTCTCGCGAAAGACTCCCGGGGGGTTATAGAGGAATTCGCTCACACCAGGTCATCTACCAGGTTACCGAAACGACTTCTCCAGGAAGTTTTCCTCGCGAACGTCTCCCGGGGGGTTATAGAGGAATTCGCTTGCACCAGGTCAACTGCCAGGTAACCGAAACGACTTCTCCAGGAAGTTTTCCTCGCGAACGACTTCCGGGGGGTTATTAAGGAATTCGCTCGCACCAGGTCATCTACCAGGTTACCAAATCGACTTCTCCAGGAAGTTTTTCTCGTGAAAGACTCCCGGGGGGTTATAGAGGAATTCGCTCACACCAGGTCGACTCCCAGGTGACCAAAACAACTTCTCCAGGAAGTTTTCCTCGCGAATGACTCCCGGGGGATTATTAAGGAATTCGCTCGCACCAAGTCATCTACCAGGTTACCAAATCGACTTCTCCAGGAAGTTTTTCTCGCGAAAGACTCCCGGGGGGTTATAGAGGAATTTGCTCACACCAGGTCGACTCCCAGGTGACCAAAACAACTTCTCCAGGAAGTTTTCCTCGCGAATGACTCCCGGGGGGTTATAGAGGAATTCGCTCGCACCAGGTCGTCTACCAGGTTACCGAAACAACTTCTCCAGGAAGTTTTGCTCACGAACGACTCTCAGGGGGTTATAGAGGAATTCACTCGCACCAGGTCGACGGCCAGGTTACCGAAACGACTTCTCCAGGAAGTTTTCCTCGCGAACGACTCCCGGGGGGTTATAGAGGAATTCGCTCGCACCAGGTCGACTGCCAGGTTACCGAAACGACTTCTCCATGAAGTTTTCCTTGCGAACGACTCTCGGGGGGCTATTCAGGAATTCGCTCGCACCAGGTCATCTACCAGGTTACCAAATCGACTTCTCCAGGAAGTTTTTCTCGCGAAAGACTCCCGGGGGGTTATAGAGGAATTCGCTCACACCAGGTCATCTACCAGGTTACCGAAACGACTTCTCCAGGAAGTTTTCCTCGCGAACGTCTCCCGGGGGGTTATAGAGGAATTCGCTTGCACCAGGTCAACTGCCAGGTAACCGAAACGACTTCTCCAGGAAGTTTTCCTCGCGAACGACTTCCGGGGGGTTATTAAGGAATTCGCTCGCACCAGGTCATCTACCAGGTTACCAAATCGACTTCTCCAGGAAGTTTTTCTCGTGAAAGACTCCCGGGGGGTTATAGAGGAATTCGCTCACACCAGGTCGACTCCCAGGTGACCAAAACAACTTCTCCAGGAAGTTTTTCTCGCGAAAGACTCCCGGGGGGTTATAGAGGAATTCGCTCACACCAGGTCGACTGCCAGGTTACCGAAACGACTTCTCCAGGAAGTTTTCCTCGCGAACGACTCCCGGGGGGTTATAGAGGAATTCGCTCGCACCAGGTCGACTGCCAGGTTACCGAAACGACTTCTCCAGGAAGTTCTCCTCACGAACGACTTCCGGGGGCTTATTAAGGAATTCGCTCGCACCAGGTCGACTGCCAGGTTACCAAAACGATTTCTCCAGGAAGTTTTCCTCGCGAACGACTCCTGGGGGGTTATAGAGGAATTCGCTCGCACCAGGTCGCAAAAGACTCCCAGAACGCCCCGCGAGGAAAACTTCCTGGAGAAGCCGATTCGATTACCTGGTAGAAGACTCGGGGCAAGCAAATTACTCTATAACCCCCTGAGAGTCGTTCGCAAGGAAAACTTCATGGAGAAGTCGTTTCGGTAACCTGGCAGACGATCTGGTGCGAGCGAATTCCACTATAACCCCCCGGAAGTCGTTTGCGAGGAAAACTTCCTGAAGAAGTCGTTTCGGTAACCTGGTAGACGACCTGGTGCAAGCGAATTCCTCTATAGCCCCTCGGGAGTCGTTCGCGAGGAAAACTTCCTGGAGAAGTCGTTTCGGTAACCCAGTAGACGATCTGGTGCGAGCGAATTCCTCTAAAAAAAATTCAACTGTGAGTATTTAAAAAAATTTAATTAAATATATTCATTAAATAAATTATTTAAAAAAAGGAAACGAAATGAAATAAATGCTGAAAATTCATTTAAATAATAATTGTTTTTATTTAATAAGTTAATTTTTAATTTTTTTTTTTTAAGTCACATATACATATTTATTTGTATTAAGGAGAGCTCACAATAGATTTGAAGAATACTAGGTATAGTGGGTATAATAAGTACTGTAAATAAGGAACGTGCAGAACGGACCGCAAAAATTCCGCTTTAAACCGTGGTGAAATGATTGAAACAAGATTCAATTCCAACTTTGATTACTAATAAGTACGAACAATAAAAAAAATGCATCTTCTGCGGTAAAAATATTCTCATCATTAATTATTGATTATATCAACACATCAATTTTAAAATTATTTTAATGTAAGCTTTATAAAAATGATTAACAAAATATTCAAAAAAAAAATTTAAATCTAGAAACTTAACATTACAAAGTTTTTACTATCATCATAGTTTAAATACAATAAATTTAGTCGGTTAAAGAAAATTTTATAAACTACTTACATCGCTTACGACAAATCAATTGTAAATTTAAACTACAACTAATTTCAATTAACTAATACTAATTACAAGTCGCAATCATCTTCTTCATCTCCTGAACCGTACTTGATATATCGAACTCTTGTATCCTTGATCATGTAGCCGATGTCAGTCCGAAATTTTAACGCTCTTTTTTTCGCTACGATGGAAGTTATCTTTTTATTTTCTACGTTTTCCTTCAGCTGATGAACGTAAAGCTCTGAAAGAAAAAGAAATAAATAAGTTCTCCAAATGCATCTTTATATATTGATGAGCAAAAGAAAGGTATATTATAATTAAAGTTAAAATTATTTACCTTTAATTAGTTCTAGTTTTTCGGGCGTTAAAGGTTGTCGACTTCCTCTTCCCTCCAGCTGCACTTGGCATTTATTCGCCGAGATTTGTGTCAGGCATTTATTGGCAAGCTCTTTCCTAATATAAAATCTCCGGACCACTGCTCGAAGATATTTTTTGGGGGACATGCCCTTAATCCCGATCCACACGAATTGATTAACCTTGTATGGTCCTCCTAAGCAAATCTGTAAAATTATATGAATGAAGATTAATAAGCTTTTATAAAAAAAAAAAAAAAAAAAAAATATATAAAATAAAAATTTTTTTGCACCTCGTTTCCCTCTTGGTGTAGCATCAGAGGAATTCGGGCTGATATTGAGTCTTTTTGAGCCAGTGCAACTGTGAAAATTCATCAAATTATGAAATGTAATGAATAATGAAAATTATCAAACAATATGTACCTTCAGGTCGGTTAATTTTTTTATTACTACTTTTTTATGCTTAGCAGCTGATGCAGGACTCGACTGTGCAAAAAAAATAAACATAAAAAAATTATTTTAATACCCAATGGCCTGTCTTCGAAGCACAATTTTCTGCAATATTTTGGTTTGCTTGAATCTATTTCATTATCGCACTTCGTTTTGGGAGTTTTTTGAATTCAATATTCAATATCCGACTCTAGATCTATTATATAAAGAGAAAAGTGAGTTTGTAAACTGAGATTAAAATTTTTCTTACCATTTTCACAAGTTTATTAATATAAATATTTATACCTGATACTTCCACGTGAACTTTATTAGTAAACCATTTTCTCGGTTCTATGCTCGTAATCCATGTCATCAATGGACGCATACGGATTTTCAATTTCAGGATTATTTTTAAAATACTCCAGTAAAAACTGAGCCGCATACTTTGCCGACCGTTTAAATCGACGATAATGTCTAGCATGCAGACCTTTGATTTCATTTCCTTTAAGATTATCAATTTCAAATTTATAAAAAATAGAAAACTTTCGAGGACTCTCATCTGAAAAAAAAATTTTAGTATAAGGCAAATCATTAATTGAATACACTGAAGCAATGTAATAATTTAGTAGATATGTACCGATATTCTCAGCTGCGGTCGAAAATGAAGGCATATTTTTTATACCGACTGTTTGTGCTGATAAATCAGAAGCTGGCGTTGACACAATTCGAGAATTTAAACTTCTAAATTTCAAAGATTTTGATCCAACACCATCTACGGATAGTTATTAAAAATCGTTGGAGAAAAAAAAGAGTAGAGTCTAATGAAATTATGATTTCTGATTTGGTGACTTACTATTTTTCGTTTTTTTTAGCAATGATACATTACTGCGTGGCTTTATTGTTTCTATACATTTTATCCGAGGTTGATCAGTTGAAAAAGTTTCGGTGAAGTTTTCTAGATCAATAAAAAGAAATGTACAAAAAAAAAAGCAGAAATCTTTTTTACTATTTATTATTATGATTTTTTTTTCGTGCTGCAAATTATTATACTGTACTTTTAGGTATCGTAGACTTATTCTTTTCCTGTATTGGTTTCAAGGTCATGAAACTATTTTTTCTATCACTGAATAATATTTGGCTGTCAATATCTAATCCATGGTCTAGTGCTTGTTCATAATAGTTTGCTAAAGCGTTTTTTGAAATTTTTAGCACATTTTTGGTGCATTTTCTTTGTGTTCTTTCTAATGCATCTTTTTTTCTTTTTTCCTGATGAGGAGAATGAAATTAGGATACCTTAAGTAAACTCTACAAGATGCTTTTTTAATGTGCCTTAAAATGCACAATAACGTACGCTATTTCTATTTTGAACTATGATTTAAAAGAAAAAAAAAAAAAAAAAAAAAAAAAAACTATTTGCAAAACCACATACCAATTCTCTTTTTTCTTTTTTTTTTTTTTTAATTTCATTTTTTTGGCTGCTCTCTTCCTCTTCATCCTCGTCGTCACCGTAAAAAGCGTCTAAATCACTTTTTGTAGCCCTTTGAAAATGCGGTCTTGGTGCTTTATCGGCGTTTTGACGTGCTTCTATGAGGTAAAAAGAAAGTTTAGTTTCTCGCGAAGTTTGGAAGATATTTGGTCTTAAAACTTTTGTACTTTATTACCAAATAAATCCACAATCATAATTGCTGTTTCGTATTCTTCTTCTTCTTTATCTAACAAGGCTCCAGCGTACACTCTACATGGATTAAAGTCATTCAGATCCTTGGGAGGATTTTCCCTGAATTCAATTATTTCATCAATCGGAATTATCGCCTTCTTATTATCATCCTGATAGAGTACGCGAGAAAATTTTGGTTTTTTTTTCTCATCTTTGACAAAGTCTATGAATATATAAATTATATTTTTGGATTAAATACAATCATTTTCACGCGGGTTATTTTGGCCATTTTACACGTGTAAAAAAAAAAATTTTTTTAATTGCAAACATTTGTACTCGTATAAAAGTAGAAGTTGTTATTATATCGAAAATATTTTACATGTGTACGAATTTTATTTAAAAAATGGTAAAAAAAATTTACGCGTATAATACACGTATTTTACACGTGTAAAAAATTCCAAAATTTCAGGTGTTTCTTTTCAGTCGGTTACAAAAATAAATGTTTCAAATTATAACGACCAATGCTTAATAATTTCAAGTCAATTTTTTCGAGTAATATAAATTGCAAAAATTAAAATAATTGTTTAAGTATTGAATAATTAATTTACCTATGTCTTCCTGTAAATCTGTATCGAATTTATATGGATCGTCCAATTCAACCTTTTTTCCTGGTTGACCATCGTTTTCTAACAAAAAAGTTTTTACTTAAAAATAAATTCTTGTGAAAAATTAATACTTACATTGTAGTGTAAAAACATTTAACCAAATTCATGCAAGTTATCTCCCCATTTTAATAAAGAACCCTGTTAGGATGTCCCCGCAATAAACTGATCTTTATTGGTGGCACGCGTAAAATTAAAAATTTGAATTTAATTATCATTGAGATCAGAAACTTTAAACCCCTTCATAGGTGGTTGCCATTACTATGGCACTCAAATACCTTCAAGCTTTTTATTCATTATTAAGTCATATTCAACTCAATTGTTATCAAGTATAGTTTTTTAACAATACGATTGCTTTTACTGTGAAATATTGCGGGTCAAATTTGCGATAATTATTTATTGAATTTGTTACGAACAATTTATGACAAAAACTTTGAAAATTTTTTAATAAAAATATTCCCTGACTTAACTTTGATAAATAACGTAGTAAAAATTGGCTAGTAAAAGCTTCGAACAGTTTTTATGACGAACGCAGTCGCAAAAGTTAAAGATTCCGATTACCGGATCCAATAGGGCTGCCCAAAATCAGACTTGCGAAATTTTAATTTCTTTTTTTTTTTAATATTAAAAAAAATAAATAGATTATTAGATTTAAAAAAAAAACTGAATTAAATTATAAATTAAAAAAATCAGTCTTACAACCTAAAAATTAAAGGTTTTTGTTGAAGAAAACTTTTCAGGTTTTTTTAAACGAATATATTGGTTATTTTAGTACCACGTGAGCTTCCTTAACTAATTCAGCTCAATTTTTGTAAAGCTTCTAAGATTCTCGGCGAAAAAAAAAAAAAAAAAAAGACAAGTCAACGAAAAAATGATAATAACAAACACACATAAAAATCAGAAGAAAGCGTGTTTGGAAGTTATTTTGAGCTTTGATTAAGTACTACATGCTTATAAGATTATTTTAAATTATAATAAAATATTTACCTTCAGCTGCCTGCAACAAATCCAGCTTCCGCTTTTTAAAGAATCGTAGCGGTTTCTTTTGGGACATGTTCATTGTTATTTCAAAGGATTCACTAAATTAATTACGTATTATTCGGTATCGCCACAAATAATAATTTTAGTATCACTGCGATCACCAATTTTTTTGTAGATAACAAAAAAAAACTATTAAAACTTGGTTTTGATAACAGCGGATCGAATGCGGTGCAATACCGCTCCTACCCCGGAAAGTGCAGCCGACAAACTGGCCTCACTGACCTGTAAAACGCAACACGCTCCCGGAACGAGATGCTCCGTGAAAACTTTGTATTGCGAAAGAACGGATAGAAGGGATTAGGAAAGACGAATTGCATTCGTTTTCTTCTCCCTGCTCCTCTGCTCTCTTCGAAAAATTTCAAAAAACACGTGTCGGGGACTTTCCGAGACGAACCTCGCAGTAAAACCCACCCCCCATGAAGCGTCTGGCTGCGTGCCGGGCAGGCCCCTGCTCTAGTACGTATAAGCTGCACCGACCCAATTCAGATGTTCAAACAACATTCAGCGGGCTTTGTCTTTTCTCGAAGAGGGGCCATATAATTTTATGATGTCCCTGGGACCATTTCTTACTTTTTGTTTTCCTTCCGCCTTCGGTGATTTTATTCCCTCGGGTTTGGCAAGAAAAAATAACCGACGCGTTTGTTTACCATACTCACAATGTACCTACTATTTTTGACTTTTATTTTTTAATTTCATAACAATTTGAGTAATTTTGATTGAATTTTTCAGTATTTTTGAATTTATATTATACAAATAGTGATTAAAACAATGAAAAAAAAATTAATTTTTATTTACAACAGATCGAGGTTATGAAACCAGTTAATAAATAAAAACCTTTTTTTACGTTTTGCCACATTTAAATTCCTTTAAGAAATTTATATTATATGTATAAAAAGGGGATTAATACAAGGGAAAAAATTTAATTTTATTTAAACAATTGATCGAGGTGAGAAAAAAAGTTGATACAGTAATACCACTTTGAACGTTTTGCAATTAAATGAAATATATTTTGAAATAACTTTATTTTACATAAAAGTTTGTATTACACATATTTTATGAGGTTTATCAGCCTAAAGAAGTTGGTATGACAGAGTCCGGTAGTACGCTGCATTCACAACTATATAATAATTCACAACTATATATAATTCATAACTATAATTGTGCATGTAACCTGTAAACAAAAACAATGCAACAAAAAAAATAATAATAATTTGATTTATTTTATACATTCTTCGGGCTTGACTTATACACATAATACACATAGCCAGCCTGCCGTGCTCCACCACCTGGAAGGTGGTTCTCCCTGAGCTGTATTTGGCTGGGGCCTGGGGGTAAGAGCAAAAATAAGAAAGAGGGGAAAAATCGAGTAATGGTTTTATTGACCCTGTTGGGTCCGAGATATTAATCAGCTTTTCTTCCTCGGAGCATTTTTCCCCAAACACGTGTCGACGACCATTAGGCGAGACTAGGTTACCTGCAGACTCACCGTTTGGTATATTACGGCTATATAAGTAGTTTTTCTTTTGGCCCTCGTTTTTTTTTTTTTTACTTTTTCCTGTACATGCATTCGACTGACGAATTATTTAAACTGATTTAGATGAAATAAACCCTTATTTGAGAACATCAATCACAAACCATATACATATAGTGTGATATCATTTATTTATTTTATTAATTTAGATTTTACTGTAAGCGATAGTATAAAATCATGATCACTCTATGGCATATATCGGCTATAAAATTTTTATAAATTATTTAAACTCTTAAAATTGTTGCAGAAACAATATTACCATGAGGCCTGAGGGTCGTATTTTAACAGAAAGGGCTCGGTATTGTTTTGACTGCGCTCACAATTCAGAAAAAGTTTCTTCAGGCTATTTATTGAAAAGGAAAAGCTTCGAGAGTTAATCGAGTATAACAATTTTTTTGAACAACTTGTTTAAAAAATTTTTGATTTTGACAAAATTTTTACGAGTGTAAATTAAAAAATTACTAAATTTTTTGTAATTTCATATATGTTTACATTTTAAGGAGGTACTTATTTTTACATGATGGTTAAAACATTATAATAAAACTGAAATTAATTTTAGTATGTTTTCAATTACATTTTAAATATATGAAAATCTTACAGGAAATTTAAAATGCCATTATTCTTGTGATAATTGCTATTACCGGGATCATAAATCATTTGAAAGTATCGAGATTGAAATAAAAATCCAAGAATAATTCATCAGGAGATTTATTTTATTTTATATAGTTTAATTGTTTATTTTTCTATCTAAAACGTGAAGAGTCCAGGGGAAAAAGGGGAAAACTCGGTTTTATTTTTCCATGTTGAAATTATAAGTATTATAGAATCTAGAGTATTCAAAGTATCTAAATATTTAAAATCTAAAAAACGAAAAAAAAGTGAGTTTCCCTCTTTTTCTCTTGGACCCTTCAAGTATTGTTGCTCAAATAAAAACATTAATAAATAAATGTATAAAAAGACCAAAAAAAAAGATGAAATAATCAAATGCCTCAGCTATTAAACAAATGCTGGATTCACTCATTAGTCTACGACATGTATGTATATCTCATATTTATAAACATACCATATTTAATAATAATCCCCGTTAGAAAAAGGACTAAGCTCGACTTAAAATTGCACTTTCAAGTGATGTTGAGGTAATGTTTAAGTGACGATCACTGGTTATAATATTGTGAAAATATCTGAAAAGCATCTTACTATACATTTTACTTTTATGAA
Organism: Encarsia formosa; assembly: GCA_038277355.1. NCBI lineage: Eukaryota > Metazoa > Arthropoda > Insecta > Hymenoptera > Aphelinidae > Encarsia > Encarsia formosa. Next base: position 55,369,103 of record CM076186.1, read on the forward strand.
TCGAGAACGGTCCCAAGACCCACGGACGAGACCCAAAGTGCAATTAGCAGTAGAGGCGGTAGACTCATTAAATGAATACTCTTTCCGAAGCGGCACACCCGCCAGCAGCTGCTCGGTTTACAACGACTGAAAATTCAAACTTCGTTCCCGGTGCCCTTGAATTTTCGGAGTTTCGATTTTCGCTCATTTTAATCCTTACTGATTCAAAATCTTTTTGTTCAAAAAATTTTTTTTGTTAAAGTTAACTGCTAAAATTTACTCATTCTTTAGGAGCTTATGCTAACGGTAGTTTGAGTTCACCAGTCGTTCCCCTTAAAAACGGCTGTAAGATTTTGAATCAGTAAGGATTAAAATGAGCGAAAATCGAAACTCCGAAAATTCAAGGGCACCGGGAACGAAGTTTGAATTTTCAGTCGTTGTAAACCGAGCAGCTGCTGGCGGGTGTGCCGCTTCGGAAAGAGTATTCATTTAATGAGTCTACCGCCTCTACTGCTAATTGCACTTTGGGTCTCGTCCGTGGGTCTTGGGACCGTTCTCGATTCATAAAAGTAAAATGTATAGTAAGATGCTTTTCAGATATTTTCACAATATTATAACCAGTGATCGTCACTTAAACATTACCTCAACATCACTTGAAAGTGCAATTTTAAGTCGAGCTTAGTCCTTTTTCTAACGGGGATTATTATTAAATATGGTATGTTTATAAATATGAGATATACATACATGTCGTAGACTAATGAGTGAATCCAGCATTTGTTTAATAGCTGAGGCATTTGATTATTTCATCTTTTTTTTTGGTCTTTTTATACATTTATTTATTAATGTTTTTATTTGAGCAACAATACTTGAAGGGTCCAAGAGAAAAAGAGGGAAACTCACTTTTTTTTCGTTTTTTAGATTTTAAATATTTAGATACTTTGAATACTCTAGATTCTATAATACTTATAATTTCAACATGGAAAAATAAAACCGAGTTTTCCCCTTTTTCCCCTGGACTCTTCACGTTTTAGATAGAAAAATAAACAATTAAACTATATAAAATAAAATAAATCTCCTGATGAATTATTCTTGGATTTTTATTTCAATCTCGATACTTTCAAATGATTTATGATCCCGGTAATAGCAATTATCACAAGAATAATGGCATTTTAAATTTCCTGTAAGATTTTCATATATTTAAAATGTAATTGAAAACATACTAAAATTAATTTCAGTTTTATTATAATGTTTTAACCATCATGTAAAAATAAGTACCTCCTTAAAATGTAAACATATATGAAATTACAAAAAATTTAGTAATTTTTTAATTTACACTCGTAAAAATTTTGTCAAAATCAAAAATTTTTTAAACAAGTTGTTCAAAAAAATTGTTATACTCGATTAACTCTCGAAGCTTTTCCTTTTCAATAAATAGCCTGAAGAAACTTTTTCTGAATTGTGAGCGCAGTCAAAACAATACCGAGCCCTTTCTGTTAAAATACGACCCTCAGGCCTCATGGTAATAATGTTTCTGCAACAATTTTAAGAGTTTAAATAATTTATAAAAATTTTATAGCCGATATATGCCATAGAGTGATCATGATTTTATACTATCGCTTACAGTAAAATCTAAATTAATAAAATAAATAAATGATATCACACTATATGTATATGGTTTGTGATTGATGTTCTCAAATAAGGGTTTATTTCATCTAAATCAGTTTAAATAATTCGTCAGTCGAATGCATGTACAGGAAAAAGTAAAAAAAAAAAAAACGAGGGCCAAAAGAAAAACTACTTATATAGCCGTAATATACCAAACGGTGAGTCTGCAGGTAACCTAGTCTCGCCTAATGGTCGTCGACACGTGTTTGGGGAAAAATGCTCCGAGGAAGAAAAGCTGATTAATATCTCGGACCCAACAGGGTCAATAAAACCATTACTCGATTTTTCCCCTCTTTCTTATTTTTGCTCTTACCCCCAGGCCCCAGCCAAATACAGCTCAGGGAGAACCACCTTCCAGGTGGTGGAGCACGGCAGGCTGGCTATGTGTATTATGTGTATAAGTCAAGCCCGAAGAATGTATAAAATAAATCAAATTATTATTATTTTTTTTGTTGCATTGTTTTTGTTTACAGGTTACATGCACAATTATAGTTATGAATTATATATAGTTGTGAATTATTATATAGTTGTGAATGCAGCGTACTACCGGACTCTGTCATACCAACTTCTTTAGGCTGATAAACCTCATAAAATATGTGTAATACAAACTTTTATGTAAAATAAAGTTATTTCAAAATATATTTCATTTAATTGCAAAACGTTCAAAGTGGTATTACTGTATCAACTTTTTTTCTCACCTCGATCAATTGTTTAAATAAAATTAAATTTTTTCCCTTGTATTAATCCCCTTTTTATACATATAATATAAATTTCTTAAAGGAATTTAAATGTGGCAAAACGTAAAAAAAGGTTTTTATTTATTAACTGGTTTCATAACCTCGATCTGTTGTAAATAAAAATTAATTTTTTTTTCATTGTTTTAATCACTATTTGTATAATATAAATTCAAAAATACTGAAAAATTCAATCAAAATTACTCAAATTGTTATGAAATTAAAAAATAAAAGTCAAAAATAGTAGGTACATTGTGAGTATGGTAAACAAACGCGTCGGTTATTTTTTCTTGCCAAACCCGAGGGAATAAAATCACCGAAGGCGGAAGGAAAACAAAAAGTAAGAAATGGTCCCAGGGACATCATAAAATTATATGGCCCCTCTTCGAGAAAAGACAAAGCCCGCTGAATGTTGTTTGAACATCTGAATTGGGTCGGTGCAGCTTATACGTACTAGAGCAGGGGCCTGCCCGGCACGCAGCCAGACGCTTCATGGGGGGTGGGTTTTACTGCGAGGTTCGTCTCGGAAAGTCCCCGACACGTGTTTTTTGAAATTTTTCGAAGAGAGCAGAGGAGCAGGGAGAAGAAAACGAATGCAATTCGTCTTTCCTAATCCCTTCTATCCGTTCTTTCGCAATACAAAGTTTTCACGGAGCATCTCGTTCCGGGAGCGTGTTGCGTTTTACAGGTCAGTGAGGCCAGTTTGTCGGCTGCACTTTCCGGGGTAGGAGCGGTATTGCACCGCATTCGATCCGCTGTTATCAAAACCAAGTTTTAATAGTTTTTTTTTGTTATCTACAAAAAAATTGGTGATCGCAGTGATACTAAAATTATTATTTGTGGCGATACCGAATAATACGTAATTAATTTAGTGAATCCTTTGAAATAACAATGAACATGTCCCAAAAGAAACCGCTACGATTCTTTAAAAAGCGGAAGCTGGATTTGTTGCAGGCAGCTGAAGGTAAATATTTTATTATAATTTAAAATAATCTTATAAGCATGTAGTACTTAATCAAAGCTCAAAATAACTTCCAAACACGCTTTCTTCTGATTTTTATGTGTGTTTGTTATTATCATTTTTTCGTTGACTTGTCTTTTTTTTTTTTTTTTTTTCGCCGAGAATCTTAGAAGCTTTACAAAAATTGAGCTGAATTAGTTAAGGAAGCTCACGTGGTACTAAAATAACCAATATATTCGTTTAAAAAAACCTGAAAAGTTTTCTTCAACAAAAACCTTTAATTTTTAGGTTGTAAGACTGATTTTTTTAATTTATAATTTAATTCAGTTTTTTTTTTAAATCTAATAATCTATTTATTTTTTTTAATATTAAAAAAAAAAAGAAATTAAAATTTCGCAAGTCTGATTTTGGGCAGCCCTATTGGATCCGGTAATCGGAATCTTTAACTTTTGCGACTGCGTTCGTCATAAAAACTGTTCGAAGCTTTTACTAGCCAATTTTTACTACGTTATTTATCAAAGTTAAGTCAGGGAATATTTTTATTAAAAAATTTTCAAAGTTTTTGTCATAAATTGTTCGTAACAAATTCAATAAATAATTATCGCAAATTTGACCCGCAATATTTCACAGTAAAAGCAATCGTATTGTTAAAAAACTATACTTGATAACAATTGAGTTGAATATGACTTAATAATGAATAAAAAGCTTGAAGGTATTTGAGTGCCATAGTAATGGCAACCACCTATGAAGGGGTTTAAAGTTTCTGATCTCAATGATAATTAAATTCAAATTTTTAATTTTACGCGTGCCACCAATAAAGATCAGTTTATTGCGGGGACATCCTAACAGGGTTCTTTATTAAAATGGGGAGATAACTTGCATGAATTTGGTTAAATGTTTTTACACTACAATGTAAGTATTAATTTTTCACAAGAATTTATTTTTAAGTAAAAACTTTTTTGTTAGAAAACGATGGTCAACCAGGAAAAAAGGTTGAATTGGACGATCCATATAAATTCGATACAGATTTACAGGAAGACATAGGTAAATTAATTATTCAATACTTAAACAATTATTTTAATTTTTGCAATTTATATTACTCGAAAAAATTGACTTGAAATTATTAAGCATTGGTCGTTATAATTTGAAACATTTATTTTTGTAACCGACTGAAAAGAAACACCTGAAATTTTGGAATTTTTTACACGTGTAAAATACGTGTATTATACGCGTAAATTTTTTTTACCATTTTTTAAATAAAATTCGTACACATGTAAAATATTTTCGATATAATAACAACTTCTACTTTTATACGAGTACAAATGTTTGCAATTAAAAAAATTTTTTTTTTTTACACGTGTAAAATGGCCAAAATAACCCGCGTGAAAATGATTGTATTTAATCCAAAAATATAATTTATATATTCATAGACTTTGTCAAAGATGAGAAAAAAAAACCAAAATTTTCTCGCGTACTCTATCAGGATGATAATAAGAAGGCGATAATTCCGATTGATGAAATAATTGAATTCAGGGAAAATCCTCCCAAGGATCTGAATGACTTTAATCCATGTAGAGTGTACGCTGGAGCCTTGTTAGATAAAGAAGAAGAAGAATACGAAACAGCAATTATGATTGTGGATTTATTTGGTAATAAAGTACAAAAGTTTTAAGACCAAATATCTTCCAAACTTCGCGAGAAACTAAACTTTCTTTTTACCTCATAGAAGCACGTCAAAACACCGAGAAAGCACCAAGACCGCATTTTCAAAGGGCTACAAAAAGTGATTTAGACGCTTTTTACGGTGACGACGAGGATGAAGAGGAAGAGAGCAGCCAAAAAAATGAAATTAAAAAAAAAAAAAAAGAAAAAAGAGAATTGGTATGTGGTTTTGCAAATAGTTTTTTTTTTTTTTTTTTTTTTTTTTTTTCTTTTAAATCATAGTTCAAAATAGAAATAGCGTACGTTATTGTGCATTTTAAGGCACATTAAAAAAGCATCTTGTAGAGTTTACTTAAGGTATCCTAATTTCATTCTCCTCATCAGGAAAAAAGAAAAAAAGATGCATTAGAAAGAACACAAAGAAAATGCACCAAAAATGTGCTAAAAATTTCAAAAAACGCTTTAGCAAACTATTATGAACAAGCACTAGACCATGGATTAGATATTGACAGCCAAATATTATTCAGTGATAGAAAAAATAGTTTCATGACCTTGAAACCAATACAGGAAAAGAATAAGTCTACGATACCTAAAAGTACAGTATAATAATTTGCAGCACGAAAAAAAAATCATAATAATAAATAGTAAAAAAGATTTCTGCTTTTTTTTTTGTACATTTCTTTTTATTGATCTAGAAAACTTCACCGAAACTTTTTCAACTGATCAACCTCGGATAAAATGTATAGAAACAATAAAGCCACGCAGTAATGTATCATTGCTAAAAAAAACGAAAAATAGTAAGTCACCAAATCAGAAATCATAATTTCATTAGACTCTACTCTTTTTTTCTCCAACGATTTTTAATAACTATCCGTAGATGGTGTTGGATCAAAATCTTTGAAATTTAGAAGTTTAAATTCTCGAATTGTGTCAACGCCAGCTTCTGATTTATCAGCACAAACAGTCGGTATAAAAAATATGCCTTCATTTTCGACCGCAGCTGAGAATATCGGTACATATCTACTAAATTATTACATTGCTTCAGTGTATTCAATTAATGATTTGCCTTATACTAAAATTTTTTTTTCAGATGAGAGTCCTCGAAAGTTTTCTATTTTTTATAAATTTGAAATTGATAATCTTAAAGGAAATGAAATCAAAGGTCTGCATGCTAGACATTATCGTCGATTTAAACGGTCGGCAAAGTATGCGGCTCAGTTTTTACTGGAGTATTTTAAAAATAATCCTGAAATTGAAAATCCGTATGCGTCCATTGATGACATGGATTACGAGCATACAACCGAGAAAATGGTTTACTAATAAAGTTCACGTGGAAGTATCAGGTATAAATATTTATATTAATAAACTTGTGAAAATGGTAAGAAAAATTTTAATCTCAGTTTACAAACTCACTTTTTTCTTTATATAATAGATCTAGAGTCGGATATTGAATATTGAATTCAAAAAACTCCCAAAACGAAGTGCGATAATGAAATAGATTCAAGCAAACCAAAATATTGCAGAAAATTGTGCTTCGAAGACAGGCCATTGGGTATTAAAATAATTTTTTTATGTTTATTTTTTTTGCACAGTCGAGTCCTGCATCAGCTGCTAAGCATAAAAAAGTAGTAATAAAAAAATTAACCGACCTGAAGGTACATATTGTTTGATAATTTTCATTATTCATTACATTTCATAATTTGATGAATTTTCACAGTTGCACTGGCTCAAAAAGACTCAATATCAGCCCGAATTCCTCTGATGCTACACCAAGAGGGAAACGAGGTGCAAAAAAATTTTTATTTTATATATTTGTTTTTTTTTTTTTTTTTATAAAAGCTTATTAATCTTTATTCATATAATTTTACAGATTTGCTTAGGAGGACCATACAAGGTTAATCAATTCGTGTGGATCGGGATTAAGGGCATGTCCCCCAAAAAATATCTTCGAGCAGTGGTCCGGAGATTTTATATTAGGAAAGAGCTTGCCAATAAATGCCTGACACAAATCTCGGCGAATAAATGCCAAGTGCAGCTGGAGGGAAGAGGAAGTCGACAACCTTTAACGCCCGAAAAACTAGAGCTAATTAAAGGTAAATAATTTTAACTTTAATTATAATATACCTTTCTTTTGCTCATCAATATATAAAAATGCATTTGGAGAACTTATTTATTTCTTTTTCTTTCAGAGCTTTACGTTCATCAGCTGAAGGAAAACGTAGAAAATAAAAAGATAACTTCCATCGTAGCGAAAAAAAGAGCGTTAAAATTTCGGACTGACATCGGCTACATGATCAAGGATACAAGAGTTCTATATATCAAGTACGGTTCAGGAGATGAAGAAGATGATTGCGACTTGTAATTAGTATTAGTTAATTGAAATTAGTTGTAGTTTAAATTTACAATTGATTTGTCGTAAGCGATGTAAGTAGTTTATAAAATTTTCTTTAACCGACTAAATTTATTGTATTTAAACTATGATGATAGTAAAAACTTTGTAATGTTAAATTTCTAGATTTAAATTTTTTTTTTGAATATTTTGTTAATCATTTTTATAAAGCTTACATTAAAATAATTTTAAAATTGATGTGTTGATATAATCAATAATTAATGATGAGAATATTTTTACCGCAGAAGATGCATTTTTTTTATTGTTCGTACTTATTAGTAATCAAAGTTGGAATTGAATCTTGTTTCAATCATTTCACCACGGTTTTAAAGCGGAATTTTTGCGGTCCGTTCTGCACGTTCCTTATTTACAGTACTTATTATACCCACTATACCTAGTATTCTTCAAATCTATTGTGAGCTCTCCCCTTACGGAAAAAGTGTGCAGAAAAATTTGTAAAAAAATATCGAAAATTTTTTCGAGAATATCCTGCAAAAATTTTTGAAGCAATTTCGCACCAGGTTTTTCAGCAAAAAATTTTACAGAAATTTGAGCACAATAATAAAGAAAAACCAGTTAAGCTGGCTGTTCAAAGATCTTACACGATAAGAAGCTAAAATTTCAATTGAACTTTTTTCAAAAATTTCGTGTAGAATTTTCTGTAAAAACTTAAAAAACCTTTATGGGTATTTTTATTTTAGAAAATCTTGCAAAAAAATTTGTAAAATATTTTACAGAAAATTTTTTACTATTTTATTAATATTGAAATTATTATGTTTCAAGATGAAGACTTAAAAAAATTGGTAAGCTTTTATTTATTCTCTTTATTTTTGATTTAATCTTTGTTTTTGTAATAGTTTTTAAGAAAAGGCTTATTTTAAGATCAGGTGTAAGTGTGTAATATAAAAGAAACGATAACGAATTTTGACATAAAATCATATACGATATTATTATTTCACAGTTTATCATGATAAATGTTATTACAAGCTACATAATCTTACAGGTAAGCATAAAATAATATTCAATTCATATTTCCATCTTACATTGCTCTTGCAATGCAATAACAATAATTATCTTAATCATCATCATAAATATTTAAATATATTGTATTGATCTATATTTTAAGGTAAAACTTTGCACCATTTTTTATACAAATACCAACTAAAGAATTTAGAATCGAAAAAAAGGGATTAACCTCATACTGAGATTCGATCCGATATTAAATTTTTTAATTCAATGATAAAAAATTCTGTTTTAACGATGATAAACTTTAACATTAAAAAAAAGTTTTTATTATTATTCTTCTATCACATTAACCCATTACCGCCCATGGAAAAATCCAAAGTGATATAAAAAAACTACCTGTTGGAAAACCTGTCTCATGAAAAAATAGTAGATACGTGTTCTTTCTTTTTTCAATTTTCATTGTTTAAACATTATTTATTTAAACAAATTCGTAAAAAAATTTAAATTTTTATAAAATAATAACGGCATTCGATTCTTTGACCAAAAATAAGGCGAAAGTCATCTAAGTAATTTTTTGATCAGAAGCTTAGATCTTTTGCTACGAGCGCTCAAACATGTGAAAAACTCGTTTTATAGTGGTGAGCTCCGAGGTGCCGCACCGAAGATACACTTTTACGAGTCAGAGCTCAGCACTATAAAACCATATTTTTACATGTTTGAGCGCTCGTAGCAAAAGATCTAAGCGTCTGATCAAAAAATTACTAAGATGACTTTCACCTTATTTTTGGTCAAAGAATCTAATGCCGTTATTAGTTTATAAAAATTTAAAAATTTTTCCGAATTTGTTTAAATAAATAATGTTTAAATAATGAAAATTGAAAAAAGAAAAAATACGTATCTACTATTTTTTCATGAGACAGGCTTTCCAACAGTTAGTTTTTTTATAACACTTTTGATTTTTCCATGGGCGGTAATGGGTTCATATTCAAATCAATATAATATTATATTGTATTTTTAAATCTAATATTTATAAATTACAAAGAGCTGTTTTGTATTTTGTGCCGTGTTAGCAGCATCAGTAATTCCCAATTGCTTGATAGTAATCGTTGGCTGCCTTGAATTTTTTGAAAACGCCGCTTATGGCTGCAGTCATCCTTTTCTTTGATTTGGACATGTCGGCTCCTTTCATTGCGAAAATGCGTAAAAGATTGGCTAAAAAAAAAAATTTTGTTTTTAATTTTTCACGAAAAAAAATTAGCTACTTAAAAGGTAGTTATAGTTTTAAAAAATTACCTCTAACACTTTGAAGTCTTTTTTGATCAATTCTTGGTCGAGGATTAATTGTGATTCCTTTAGCTTTGTTAGCATTTGACTGATCGCCAGAAAGTGAATGAGTTGCAAGCTCCTGAGACGTGAAAACTTGTTTCATTAAGTAAATGCTAGCATCTTCGATTTCTGAATAAATGGCAGCTTGTCGCAAAATTTTATTTGAAATAACATATTCTTCTTGCTAAAAAAAAAAAAAAAAATAGTTTAAGTAATTTGTTACCAATTTGTTCGTACTATAATTGTAATAACGTTGTTTTTAAAGCAAAACAAGAATATTTTCATACATATTTCCAGTAGGAAATGTATAATTTTTTTTTTCATTTGATAAAAAGTCAAGAAGAAAAAATATTAAATTTCATGATGTTCTTACCGGTGCTCTTGTCGCTGTTTTTACTGGTGGTTTAGCAATGTCATCATTACTTGAGCAGATACTTTCGTTGCTAACGTTTCCAGAGTCACTACAATCATTGTCTGTAGATTCTGTAAAAAAGACTTTATCCGCAGAATCATTAATATCTTCAAAAATAATATCGTCGTTGCTATTATGGTTCATACAATCACTGATATCTTCAACAGGAACTTTGATGTCGTTATCACAATTTGCATAGTCTTGGATCACTGTAAGAGAAAAAAAAAAATATCATCAATAGTGATTTTAATGAAACATGTTATTTTTAGATATTTGCTATCGATCATTAATAGAAACCCGAGGGTCTATGCAGTCCAGAATCACTCATTGATTCTTTTGTGATTTTTTTTTTTTTTAATTTAAAGTATTTAGAGCCTTGGAATCAATTTTAATTGATATTTTGTTAAAAATAATATTTTTCGAAGATTTTTACTTGAAATGAAATTGATATTTTATTGAATATATTGATTTTTACATGTGACTCTTTTAGTGGTTCTGAAGTACATAGCCCCTCGCAGAAACCATTAAATAAATTTATTTTACCTTTTGCTTGTTTTATGAGAAAGTTCCTATAATTATTTATCTTCATCTTCATTTTATGCAACTGCTGCTCTTTGACCAAACATTTTGTGCACCCAAGGTTTTTACTTTCAGAATTATTTGTTGCAATGGTTTTTCCTGTAAGAGTGTTTTCGGTTTTTTGTTTCTTAGCTTCAGCCATTGGTCCAGCGTTTTCATTTTCTGAAATCATGTCTGCTGCTTGATCTATTTGTTGAGTGCTTGCCTTTTCAACTACTCCAACCAACGATTCCGAAACTGTTGAATTATCTTTTGCTGAATCTGATAAATTGACATCTTCTTCATCTGTTGTCAGATAACTTAAATCGTCGTAGACCTGTAATAAATCGTTGAAAGAACATTTTTAATCAAATTGAAAGTAAAAAAATATTATCTCTATTCGAGAAAAAAAGTGTTTTCTAACGTTTTTTGCATGTAGCTTTTGATCGCTTTCAGCAGATTTTTCAGCGTCAACTGTAATAAAAAAAAAATAAAAATAAAAAAAAAACAATGAATTTATTAATACTGGTCTAACATTTTATTTTACTATCTTATACGTTGCAGATTTTTTACAAACCTTTAGTCTTTTTGGAAGTCAATTTTTTCTTCTTAGTACTCGGTTCTCCTGCAGTCTCATCAAGTTTTGTCGAAGCTGATCTCTTGGTGGATACCCCTTTTCTTGTTTCGTCAGTTCGGTTTTCTCCATACTCCATAGATTTCATGAGCTGCCTCATTTCGGTCCATTCTGCAAGAATATATTGTCAAAAATTTTTAAACCAATTTTTGAATTTTTTTTTATTCAATTTAAAATATTGAACGAAGTTTTATTTACCTCCTACTTGTAAAACTCGAATTGGATGTTTACTCCATGTAATACCTTTCATTCTATTCATTGCGTGAGCCTCCGGCACGTCGACACCTTTTGGCCAACGAGTGTTAATAATTTTCTTTTCTTTGATTACAGACTGAATGTTTAGTTTGTCATGCGACTTGAGCCAATTCAAATAGCCAGTGCCCAACGAATTTTCCTCATTGGGAAATTCCACCAACATGCACTCTTTGTTGCTTACGAGTCCCTCATGAGCCATGTTGATTTAACTTGAAAAAAATATACTATAAGATATACAACAATTACATTAAAGGTATGATAAAGTAAATATATACATTTATATAAATATATATAATTTCAAGAATAAGAAACCATCAGCTGCAGTTATTAAAAGTAAGAGCTCACCCCCTTTTCTCTTTATTTTCCATCCTTTTTTTTTGTTTTTTTGTTTTTTTTTTTTTTAAATTAAAATTTGAAAATTATTGCCACGAACAAAGTAACAACAGTCCAATAAAATGTCTCTAAAAAACTTTATTTGTTATTTTAGCCTGCAGAGATTTTTAGAAAATGACTTTCTCTGCCATATTATTATACAAAAAAAAAAAAAAAAAAAAAAAAAATGAGCAAAGTTAATATTAGACTAGTACGGTAAACTTTCGTCGAGCTGACGAAAACCAACTAGCACCATTTGAAAAAGAAAAATTATTTTAACGTCTTTTATACTGTGACAAGTAAAAATTTTGATTAAAAAGTCCAATTTTACTGTCGCGTGGCGGGCACATTTTAAAAGACGAGCTACCGGCGCGTTCTGGTTCCGTGAGTCGAGACTCAAGACGCACGCGTCTCGTTTCCTCGCTTAAGACGTCCGTAGCCGCACCAGTGCGGCGTGTTTTGCTGCCGAGACGCGAGCATATATACTTTTTTTCTTTTATTTTTAAATGAAGAATGATTTCTTGTTTTATTAAATGTCTTTTCAACTATAAAAAAAAATCATGGTCAGAAACCTATTTATTTTACTTTTGAAAAAATCGATAATCAATAATAAACTCACTTTTGTACTGTTGATCAGCTAATATAGAATGCAGATGAAGTCAGTTCGTGTTAAATTTATTTAAATAAAGTTCAAAAAGAAAATAAACCCAGGAAAACTATTATAAAAATGTCGGCACCACTACACTATTTAATTAAAATATTAACAAATAAAAATACGAATAATTAAATAATTTAACAATGTAAATTTGAAGACGCGAGGATTCCGTGCACAAAAAATTTCGAACGGCGAAGCGCGTAGGTTGTTTGTTTTCAATATATACGAAGCGGTAGATTCGAAAAATTTTCCCTCCGGCTCTTTCGAGATGCGAAAACAGACTGACCCGTTAGGGACTCTTGGCCTTGGTCATCACACTGGCTGATGGCGCTATGTTACTATATCTTTCCCTGAGCGCCGCAAAGCTACTTGGGACCCAGTGGACTCACGGGGCTTTTGGCCGTGGTCGATACGCAGGCCCGCGGCGCATTAGGGGAAGTTACCCCCTCCACCTAGCGCCACTCCGTTTTTTTATAGTTAGGGGCCTTTTGCAGATTTATGCAAAAGGCTGCTCGTACCTCGCACTCAAGCTTTAACATAATAGACACAAATCTTTTTTTTTTTACTTTCCTAAAGGTACAACTTATGTAAAATAACGTGATATCGAAGCTTTCGAATGAAAAAAATTCAAAAAAAGTATAATCTAAGATAATTTAGAAAGACGAGTGCTCTACTTACTTCGGTATCACGTGCCAAAATTTATGCGTACACTCAAAATCACGTGAGAACTGTCATGTATTTTATAATTTTTTCCCACCTGATTTTTAAATGTAATTTTATTGTTAAAAAAAAAAAAAAAAAATCTGATCAACGCCTCCGACTTTGACGTATTATTTGAGGGCCTGGATTCACAAACTCGCTTAACGCTCGAGACGCTCGAGATCAAAAAAGTTAAAATTTTCTCGATACACGCATTTTTAGTTCAACTCGCAAGAACTCGTAAACGACTGAATATTTTTTAATGAAATTTCAGCAGCACATTGTTGAACCCTTTCCGCTGCCAACAGAACGGTCCAGATATTTTTAAAGTATTTCAGGGCCGAGTAATTAAGTATTAAAAATCAAAAACTTACAGTTTCTAACCTAAAACTTTGGATTAAAAAAAAAAAGAGTATAAAAACTTATATTTAAAAAACATCCAGCGGAGAAGTTTTTCATTAGGCTTCGATGAATATTTCTGGAAATTTTCAAAGCGATATGTTGATATTGAATAGGTAAAAAATGACAGTATTTTTGAAAGAGCGGATCGGGCTGCCCGGGCCGATCTCGAGCGTCTCGAGCGCTAAGCGAGTTTGTGAATCCAGGCCCTCATTTGTACATATTTTAGTTATTTTGGATAATTCAATTTTTACCAAAAAAAAAAAAAAAAACATTTGCGTCTATCGGGCACTCTTTCTCCCGTAGTTCCATGCGAATAGTAAGTAAAAGTTATAACCGCGAATAAGATGGAAAATAAATATGGTTGAGATACATTTTTACGAAAAAAATTTTGTCTCGGACCTCGCTACTCTAGATCTCTTACGTTCCTCAAGGATGATTTTTAGAAATATGAGTCTCAAAGCCTTTTTTTTTTTTTGCAAATCGAGTCATATAATTTTATGGCCCCATGCAGCTGCTCAACTTCATTAGGTACGACCGTCTCTTGCCTGCACACCAACGGGGAGCAGCTCTGACTAATCCTACCTGCAAGCCTAGCATAGCTCGTAGGTACGTGAGTCAGGCCTCCGTGTTGCAAGACGGCCGGCCGCTGCATCTATGAAAATTATATTGCATCTACAGATGGTACTGCAAATCTCGGGAGCAAACCAGGGGATATCCGCGGGGAAATTTTGAGTGTTTCCTGGTGGTCTTAATGACTCTCTCGTCGTTAAAATGGGCCGCGGAGGGAATTGAAGTTCACGAAGAGGCGCGTACTTGATGCTTTGCATGTAGGACGTAACTATCCGCTCTGCCCCAGAGTTTTTTGGGTCCGCTACAGAGAATTATTTTTTCCGTGTAGTCTCAAGAAACTTTAAAGGTGTAGACGCGTCATCAAAATTTTTTTCAGCACATCAATGCGAATTAGCTTCTCTTGTGCCACAATCTATTATAACAAGTCGAGACAAAATTTTTTTTTTTTTTTAAGAACGATAGAAAGCAATTAAAAAGTCGTTCAATCGACCAACTCACCAAAAACGGGTGGATGAAAAAGTAAAATGAAAAATGATCACACTAGAAATCAAGTTCTCTCATCTAATAAATAGTCATATTTCCATGTAAACTATTTTTCATGATTGACTTGGAACGAGAAATTTTGTCTGTAAAGCTAGCACTTTCAATTGCTCATTGCCATTTGCTTTTCTGAAAACAGGCAGGTGTTCAAGACAAAAGTCAGCAGAACAATAACTTGCCAAATAGCAGTAAAAGTAAAGTCATTCTTACGAATTTTAGTCACCCACTTGGAGTGTTTCGGTGCAGTAGCGTCACAGCCACAACTGACCGTACATCTAGTGTAAAATATTGTGCAAACAAAAACAGTTAATACCATCGAATTTTTAATTACTTTTTACAAATTTTGTTCTTTTTTATTTTTTAAAAATTGGAATAACTTTTTCTTCAAAGGTAAGTTAACATTATTTATCACGTTTCTTTTTTTCTCATTTGAAAACGGTATTCAAAATGATTTGCTTTGGAACATCAATTTTTAAATTTTCTTTTTTCCTGAATCTAAATTGTAAAAACATTTACATTAAAAATGAAGTAATTTAATGTAAATTTACACCTCTGTTGAGGGTCTTGATTCACAAAAGCGCTCTAGACGCGATCGAGCTCCGGCACCCTGACTCGTATGATAAGAAATTCTGTCATTTCTTACTAATATGAAAGATAGAGCTTTCGAAGTTTCCAGAAAACTGCATTAAAACCTAACAAAAAACTTCCTCTCTTGAAGTTTTTCATCTCTGCAGTTTTATACTTACTTTTTATATTCAAACTTTTAGGTTACAAACGGTCAATTTAATAATTTATTTACTCATTACTTTCTTAGAGTTCAAAAGGCCGTTTGCGAATCCAGGCTATTAATTATAAATTCTAGTAAAAATAGTCAATGAATATTTAAGTGTTAATGCAAATTTTGACCCATCTTAGGGAATCTATTACATTATACTAAGAGTCAAAATTTCTGAAATCGGACAGAAAAACAAAACTTTCGAAATTCGATAGCCTTTGTACGCAAAAGTCAAGTGTTATGCTTTAAAAAAAAGCCAGTAAAGTTTTTTATTTAAATAATAATTTTTCTAAAAGTTATAAACAATCAAACTTTTAGGTGACTATTTTTTTAAATCGCCATTTCTAGAGAACTATTTAATAAAAGTTTACAAAATTTTAACAACGACTTCACAAATAAGTAGAGAATTGAATGATAAATAAATTAAAAAAAAAAATTTAATTTGTTTATAAAAAATTAATTTTTTAATAAACAAATGAAAATTTAATAAACTTCTCATATGGGTAGGCCAAAATTTTTTCAACGATATTTTTCCTTAAAGTGTTACATAGAAGTACGTGAAAAAAAATTTTGGTAATATTCACAAGAACAAAAGTTGTGAATTTTTAAAGACCGCAAAACGAGCGCTGCGACGAGCGCGGCGAGGTGACGGAGCCACGGCGCACGACGCTACCGCTTCACGCGCGCTCGCATAACTATTTACATTTTCCGATTATTTTCAAAAATTGGATTTCTTAATGACTGCGTTTTTACTTACCGTAAGTATGCTAATAAAAAATTTACTTTATATTTACATATAAATTTATATTCAAAAATATAAGTTTATTCATTACAAAATTATTTTTCGATTTCTAACTAATTTTGTTTTATTAAATACGAATTTATCACTACATTCTATGAACAAAAAATTGTTTGTGAGCTGAAATAACTTTACACTTTAATTTTTCAGTATTTACTGGTATGTAACAGTGGAATTGGCGTGTCCCTTTAATGGTTTTGGCTTTCGAGAAACGTGGCTCGAGTTTTTTTTTCATTTCTTCATACTCTTTCGTCATGACCATGCCAAAATTAATTTTTTTAAAAAAATTTTCAGCCCATTCAAAAAGAGTTTTTGTAGTTGTAATTTGGATGTTATTTTGTAAGCTTGCTCGATAAGCGTTTCTTTTTACGCACCCACCTATGCCATCACAGGCACCTTTTCCGTGTGAAGTAGCAAAGAAGTGCCATTCAGCTGAAATTTTGAAGTCCGCTCGGTGATGTAATAAATTTAAAAAATTAAATTTATTTTTATACTGCGACCCCGCGCCATCAGAAAAATAAAATAGTTTTTTAACGTTTTTGGTACCAAATTTTTTTTTCAAAAAAGAAATCATTTTTGCGTTGTACAAATATACTCCTGTAGCGTCATGATTTTCGACTTCTGACAAAACCACATAATTGATGTTTCTCACAACATTATTTTCTTTGCAATAAATTACATACACATGCAAAGAGGCTTGATCTTTGGACCAGTGTTGTGACTGTATAGCATCTTGTACATGAAATGAATAATTTTCTGAAAAATCCAGAGTAACCAAAAACTCCCCACTCTTCAGTGAATTTTTCAGCTTTTCAAGATACGCTGCTTGTGATTGGGCTATGTAATCATGTTTCAACACAATTGGGAGATCTTCTGCAAGACTTTCCGTAAAAATCTGTATATTTTCAGTTTTACTTAACAGTTGGCACCTTTTAAAAAAAAGAGACAGTATGAAAAAATAATAAAATTAAAAAAAAAAATTATTTTTTAGAAATTATATAGTTTACGAAACCTGTCTGTTGTGAACCATTGATTATAAGTGATGCTGTCTATTTCACATTTTTGTAAATTTTCTGTTAAATCTTTGATAACTTGATTCGTTCCGGGACATTTTCGACAATCTACAAGAAAGCAATCAGTAGTTGGAGTTGAGCAAATAATGTTTTTCAACCATTCTCGATAATTTACAGTAAAATTAATTTTCTTTTTTAGTAGTTCTCGTTGAAGTCCATTTATCTTAAGTCTTAAATTGCCATGTATTTTGCACACGCACACATTATGCGTGCCTTTAGCTCCGACTAATATGCACTGCGGTGGTCTGAGATGCCTAAATACTGCCAATGATATTTTTTCTTCAGGGTACTTTTTTATAAATTCAGTGTGTAGGTCTTCTAAGTTACCCATTAATAAACGTTTCTAGGAATAAACATATTTACTTGTAAATAAAAAAAAAAACTGAATAGAAAAAAGACTCAATAAAAAAAAAAATATTGTAAACGAATACGTCAGAATTATCGAAACTACCGAATGGCAAGATAAAAGAGAGAACCCAAAAATAATTTCAGCATTTTATTCGTAATGTAATTGGTTGAAAAACCAAATTTGAAATTTAAATTTTTATTTTTAATTTGTATATTACAATTCAATTAAAACATTTAGATAATAGATTCGCAATTTGATAAAAAATAATATTTATTTAATCAAGTGTTCCAAATTATCAGATTAAAATCATGAAAATAATAATAATTAGTATATAAACAAAAACAATGAATTAATAACCACGAAAGTTTAATACAATTCCGCGCGCTTGCGCGCTAAGAGGAATAGTGAATAAAATTAATCTAAAACTATCAATAATAGTTTACCTGCTCATGATGACGTTCTCCGTCAACAATTACTGACTTGTAATCTTTTACACCGGGCATCACTCTACTAATATCATCAGACAGATAAAAATCTTTGACTTTTGCAAGAAGATTTTCATTTAATCCTCGACCCGTTTTTTTATCAGGACGAGATGCGCATCCTTTTTCTATTTGTAATTTTTTTGCAGTCGTGACCATGTATTTAGTAACCCCAAATTCTTTTACTGCTTCTCGAATCGTCCAATTATTAATTGGAATAGTAGTAAGCAAACAGATTTTTTCTCCTCTTGAGGCATTAGATAATCTCAACTTAAAATCTTCGATCCAAGTATTTACATTACTTTTAAAGATTGCGTTTCGAAAATTTTGGTCATTTTCTATTAAGTTCAAATTAATTTTTTTAGCTGGCGTAGCAACAATTACTTCGTGAATTTCAGACGCGACCTTTTTTCTTTTTGTCAACTGATCTATTCTATAGCATGTATAGTCTTCATCACCTTTCGTCAAATCTACAATCTGCTCTTCTTCACTTTCTTCTTGATCTTTTCCTTCATCGCCCTTATCAGTTTCTTTTTTTTCAAAGTTTTGTTTTTCGAATTGAATCGTTTCTTTTTTTTCATAAGCTTGGGTCTTACAGGAAGCACAAATGTAACAACCGAATAACTCTTTTAACTTTGGATCGCAATTTTCCGATATAAACTTTAAATTTTTTCTGTAACAACTATGACCCTTTTTTTCAACGGATTACAGCACTTTGGTGGAGGAGTCATAATAAAAACACACAAACTGAGAATAAACAACCGAAAACAACGCTAATCTTGCAGCAATGCAGGCTTCAGAGGCACACGTGTTTTTCTCATTGAACAAAAAAAAACAATCGAATAAAACAATTGAGCTACTATTGTTTAAGCGCGCCATTTTTGCCGCTTAGCCAATGATTTCAAACTTTTAAATAAGGGAGTGAAAGTGTGTTTTTTTCCAAAAAAATGTTTAAGATTTTCGAAATATTAATTGAAATATTTGCTTAAAAATATATAGTGATAAATTCGTATTTAATAAAACAAAATTAGTTAGAAATCGAAAAATAATTTTGTAATGAATAAACTTATATTTTTGAATATAAATTTATATGTAAATATAAAGTAAATTTTTTATCAGCATACTTACGGTAAGTAAAAACGCAGTCATTAAGAAACCCAATTTTTGAAAATAATCGGAAAATGTAAATAGTTATGCGAGCGCGCGTGAAGCGGTAGCGTCGTGCGCCGTGGCTCCGTCACCTCGCCGCGCTCATCGCAGCGCTCGTTTTGCGGTCTTTAAAAATTCACAACTTTTGTTCTTGTGAATATTACCAAAATTTTTTTTCACGTACTTCTAGGTAACACTTTAAGGAAAAATATCGTTGAAAAAATTTTGGCCTACCCATATGAGAAGTTTATTAAATTTTCATTTGTTTATTAAAAAATTAATTTTTTATAAACAAATTAAATTTTTTTTTTTTAATTTATTTATCATTCAATTCTTTACATATTTGTGAAGTCGTTGTTAAAATTTTGTAAACTTTTATTAAATAGTTCTCTAGAAATGGCGATTTAAAAAAATAGTCACCTAAAAGTTTAATTGTTTATAACTTTTAGAAAAATTATTATTTAAAAAAAAAACTCTACTGGCTTTTTTTAAAAGCATAACACTTGACTTTTGCGTACAAAGGCTATCGAATTTCGAAAGTTTTGTTTTTCTGTCCGATTTCAGAAATTTTGACTCTAAACAAACAAATTCTCAAATTTTTGTTTGACATTCATTTTTAAATATCGACTTCTTTTAATAATAAGTTTAAATGTTTCATATACTTACTAAAAAAAAATTTGAATTTAATTCAGTGAAAGTTGATATCAAGTTTGATGTATAATTTTTTGTTTAGCTTCGTGACTTTTGATAATTAAATAGTTGTTTTCTATAGTATCTACAAGTGGCATTTCTTTTTTATTCAGGTTTAAAATTCAGAGACTTAATTTCAATATGAAACTTAAAGATTCATATTGAAATTTTTTCTAAAATATTGCTTCCTTAAAATTGTTACAGAATAGTTGTGCGTGTATATCACCAATATGGATGACTGTGCGAGTAAACCGAAGCGAAAGAAAAGAGGTCCGTACAAACAATATGATGAAAGTAATTTGGCAAACGTTCCTGAGTCGACAATCAAATCAAGAAAAAAAAAATTACAGATTCAACTAAATTTTTTTTCACAATAATTTAATTACGCGTTGCTTAATATTAAACCTAATTCATAATATTTTACTTATTAAGGTAATTAATTAATTAATTGTCTGTCAATTGACAGTTTTTATAATTGAAACAACAATTGATAAAGTATTCTGTCGATTTTTATTGAGGAAACAGTGTATATTAAAATAAAATACATCTCTGAATAACTCTATGGGAATGTTTTCTAAAATTTTAGTTAAATAATAGGTATACATAATTAGAACAATGATTGTTGGAGGCGCATTGAAAAAAGTGGAGGTGGGCATGATTCCCGCTTACGAATAAATTTTTTAAAAAGTGAAATTTTTGACTGGGTTTTTATAGGTAAAATCGTTTCAGAACTCTTCTGACAGCGGTTAAAAAAAATTCAAATATTTTTAAATTGCGTTTTTAGGCCTTTTTAGGTGAATCGGAAATAATACTTTCCATCAATTTTGGTCATATTGAAAAAATACTCAAATACATACTTAAATTTTTGCATTGAAATAAAAGATACGGAAGTGATTCAAAACTCTTAAGAGAGGTTTGAAATCGTTCTTTATCTCACTAAAAATTACTAAAAATCTTATTTATGGAATGTGATGTTTCTGATGCGTCCATGACAAAGAAATTAAAAAAAAACGCAATTTTATTTGAAAAAATATTTGAAATCTATTCAACGGATAAATTTTCAAATACTTCCGTTTTTTTACACCGTTGGAATAGTTCTAAAATAAAATCCATAAAAACTTAGTCGAAAAGTTTTTTTTTTTTAAACTCATTCGAAAACCCATAGCATCCGAATAATTCCCACCTCCGAACATACTCGTGCCAAGATTGTCTATTAAGAAAATTAAAAAAAGATTCCGATGAGTGATGAGTTTTTTCAGGCTTACAAAAAAGTATATTTAACAACGTACTTTTTTAAAGTGAAAGTACATATCAACTGATCGTAAAATTTATCATCTAACGGCTTCAGGGTCGCGATTTTGTTTTTACGTTGAATAAAAAAAAAAAAAGTCCTGATGATTTAGAAAACTTAATTATTGATCAAGATTTTTTTGAGTTTTTGTAAATAGACGATTCTGTCATGAACTACGTTTATCACTGCAAATTTTAAGGCATCTCCCAAAATTCTCAATTGATTGTAAATCTATTTTGTACATTTTCTATAAATATGCCCAAAAATTTACTTTGTAATTAAAAAAAAAAAAAAAGTATTTCATGAAACCAATTAACTGGACCATTCTTAAAACATACAACAAAACGTCTTTTTTTAAATGAAACGGGAATTTTTTTTTTTTTTTCTGGCTCAATTTCAATTTATTGTTTCAGAAAGATGCTTTCAGAGATGAAAATTTATTCGAAATGCAAGACGATGTATTCGCTGATGGATTAACCTGTTTTGACAATATGATTATTGACGAGGATATCAACAAATCCACTGAAGATATTAATTTTTCTGATTTGTTCGATATTTCTGAGCCTGATGAGTCGGAGAATACGTTTTCATTTGAAAACTATGAGGATACATCCAGTTCTTCTGGTGAAAGTGAAGATAATACAGAAAATTATTGAGATGACGAAATAAATACTGCCCCAGAAGGTTACACCGACTTTCCTGATTCTAAAGAATGGGATTATAATGTAATTGTCCTTACGAGTAACTAAAATAAGTTTGAATTTTATCACATATTTATTATTTTGAATAACACAATTTTTGAAACGGAGTATCTGATAAAAAAAATAAAATTGTTTGGTATACTTTTTCTCAGTTTAGCCCACGAAAATGATTTTAGTTTCTGCAGAAACTAAAATCACTTGAAGGGCACGTCCTACAAGTCAAGATTTTAAGAAGTGATTTAATCAACTAATAGTACTTGCAAATTTTTTTTTTTTGAAATATTTAAATTGCTTCATTATCTTAGGTTTCTTTTAAAATTTTTGAATTCCCTTTTATAAAAATTTCTATTTTTTTGAAAGTAAATTTTTGAATTTCTTTTCTTAAAAAAATCCTTTTAGCCGATTCCACTGTCCCATACATCTTTTCTCTTTAAAAGCTTACGTAAATTATAAATATATAATATAATTATAAAAGTATATAATAAAAAATTACTTTCGTTTTATTGAAAGAAGTACATTTTGAATTTTTTTGCCAGTTCTAACATTAATTTGAATTATAAGATTGATGCCAAGTCACTTTCAAAAACGCTTTCTCTATCTTATTATACATATGATTTTCATACTAATTCGTTTACTTAATGTGAGTGATTTTTTTTTTAGGTTCGAACACCATTGTATGAAGGCTGTCCAATAGACATACACGAAAGTAGATTAATAGGTTTGGCAACGGCACTGAAAAATAATTGGTCTGATAAGGCTTTAGAAGACCATTTACGAGTAGTAGATCTTCATTTACCAAATCCAGCTCATCACTCAAAACACAAGTTTCTAAACTGTTTCAATATTGAGCAAGAAACTATTAAATACTACTATTGTTATGATTGTTCAGTTTTACTTAATTTCACAACAAAAAATCAATTAACTTGCAAAACCTGCAATAACACTTATGAAAAAGATAAAACAAAATATTTTACCTATATTCCTTTAAAAAAACAGCTTGAAGAAATAATAAATAGCAAAACTTTTGAATATTTTCGAAAAATTGATAGTAAGTGTAAAGATGTTATCAATGGTAAAGTTTATAGACATTTAAAAAATTTAAAAATAATTAGTGACAATGATATTTCAATAACATGGAATGTAGATGGGATTTCTTTATTTAAATCGTCTAAAAAATCTACCTGGTCCATCCTTGTCAAAATAAATGAGTTACCCTACAGAATAAGCAGAGGCAACATCATTTTATGCGGTGTGTGGCATGAGGAGCGTAAACCAAAAATGAATTTGTTTTTAAAGCCCTTCGCAGAAGAGCTGGAAGAGTTATCAAAGAATGGAATGGAGTGTTCAACATATTTAAGTAAAGAAGCAATTAAAATTAAAGTTCACGCTATTTTGTGTTCAGTCGATACTATAGCAAGACCAACGGTACAGAATATGATTCAATTTAATGGAAAATACGGGTGCCCTTATTGCCTACAAGAAGGAGAACAATTGGATGGCTTTGGATCACCTAGAGTATACTGCAAAGAAAAATCGGAAGATCGAAATAGTCGGCTGCATGCTAAGCACGTCAAACTGGCTACTGAACTGAAGAAGATAGTAAAAGGTGTAAAAGGTGAATCAGTTATGTCTAATGTGCCGAATCATGATACTTTAGTTAGTTATCCGGCTGAGTTCATGCATGCCTGGTTATTAGGTCCTGGCAAAATGATTCCTCGCGCATGGATTGATTCTACAAATCATGAAGAACCATGGTACATTGGTACAAAAATCACTGAAATTAATAGACGATTACAAGCCATTCGCCCTCCATGTGAGATTACAAGGTGCCCGCAAAATCTTGAAAATAAGTGGAAAGCTTCGGAATGGAAAAATTTCATTATTTATTACTCTTTGATTGTGTTATATGACATTTTACCAACTAAATATTATAATCACTGGTTTTTATTTGTTTATAGTGCTACAATTTTTTTAAAAGAAGAAAGAAGTTCTGAGGAATTTCGATCGGCAGAGAGTGCTTTGATTAAATTTCACGATAACATTGAAGAATTGTACGGAAAAAAATTTATGACATTCAATGTTCACACTTTGAAACATGCACCAAAATTTGTAAAGCAGTTCGGTTCTCTGTGGGCCTGGTCTGCATTTCCTTTTGAACATTACAACAGTGTGATTAAAAAATTGTTT
Organism: Encarsia formosa; assembly: GCA_038277355.1. Classification (NCBI taxonomy): domain Eukaryota; kingdom Metazoa; phylum Arthropoda; class Insecta; order Hymenoptera; family Aphelinidae; genus Encarsia; species Encarsia formosa. Next base: position 55,393,378 of record CM076186.1, read on the forward strand.
CATGGGACTCAATGTATTCCAGATCAAATTTGTAAGAGTTACCTACGGTTGCGATTTTTAAAAAAAGAAAGCGGTATTTTTGAGCATGAAAGTTGCCCTGAAAATATTCGAAATGAGTTTAAAAAAATTATGAAACTGTGTCGTGTTAAGAATTGTATCAGATTTGGAGATAATTTAAACTTATTCTATTGTCAAAATTATACCTTGCCACCACTGGAAAATGTTTTGCTAGAAAACTATTTTGATGACGTTGTTGTAAAAACCATAAGAAGTGATAGATTCATTTACAAAGGAACTCTTTTTCATTCGCGAAATTATAGTAGACTAAAAAGAAGAAATAACAGCTGTATTATTACAAATGACTATCATTTGTATTCAATTGATAAAATAATTAAGTTAAAACTTAATAGTTCTGACGATCTGAAAGTAGTCATTATTGCAGCAGAAATAGAAATCGAAGATGGATACTTGTGCAAACATGAGGGTTTCTCCACCATTAGTTTTATGTACTTAGGAAAACAAAAGACTAGCTTAAAAATTCTTGAACTAACATCCATAAAGAAAAAATGTTTATACATGCCTTTCAAGGACAATGTTGTAATTATTCCTCTTGTAAATACAACTGAAACTGACTAATAATTTGATAAAAAATATGTATTTTTATTTTTTTTATTTTTTTTATTTTTTTTATTTTTTGTAGACTCTAAATAAGATGAACTAATCGATAAGACTTTATCGTTTAATGACACGCATCATTATCGAAATTTTTCCCCGACACATGTTCCGCCAGACATTGGGGAAATTTTTTCAGCCTCCTACAGGCTTTTTGTTTCCGGGCGCGGGATTATCTTTCGATGCTCGAAGACGAAGAACCAAAAAGATGAGAAGACGAGGCTTTGAGGTTCATTTAGAAAATAACTTCATTTTTACCGATGATGTCAGTAAGCGGTGAACTAAACGCTGCTAAGTTCCAGCTCGCTGCAAAAACCGAAAAAAATATATCTCAGCAGAATTGGAACTATTTCCTCGAATTTTTTTTCCCAAGCGGATGTATCTATACCTGGACTTGTAACAGTTTCTAGCTGCAAGCGACTGTTTTGATTAAAAGACCTTTATAATGCACGTTACTCTAAGCGTGAAGATCGAATATCGCAAAAAATTGTATACTTTGTAATGATAATTTTATTAACTTGGCATATAATTTTATATAATGGCTTATAATAAAAAAATTTTAATGAAAATTTTTTTTTTTCTTACTTTCTTCGTTGGACCAACCATCACCCCTTACATTTTATTAACTGTTTTTGGTTGCACAATGAATAAATAAAAAAATAATAATAATATTTTATTATACGTCTGTTACTGCAATAATTTTTAATTTCATTAATGAAAGTAGTGTAATATTTAAAGTGGCATTAAAAAAAATGACTACTTTATAAATGTATGCAGATCTAATCAATATTTTACACTAGATGTACGGTCAGTTGTGGCTGTGACGCTACTGCACCGAAACACTCCAAGTGGGTGACTAAAATTCGTAAGAATGACTTTAATTTTACTGCTATTTGGCAAGTTATTGTTCTGCTGACTTTTGTCTTGAACACCAACCTGTTTTCAGAAAAGCAAATGGCAATGAGTAATTGAAAGTGCTAGCTTTACAGACAAAATTTCTCGTTCCAAGTCAATCATGAAAAATAGTTTACATGGAAATATGACTATTTATTAGATGAGAGAACTTGATTTCTAGTGTGATCATTTTTCATTTTACTTTTTCATCCACCCGTTTTTGGTGAGTTGGTCGATTGAACGACTTTTTAATTGCTTTCTATCGTTCTTAAAAAAAAAAAAAAAAATTTTGTCTCGACTTGTTATAATAGATTGTGGCACAAGAGAAGCTAATTCGCATTGATGTGCTGAAAAAAATTTTGATGACGCGTCTACACCTTTAAAATTTCTTGAGACTACACGGAAAAAATAATTCTCTGTAGCGGACCCAAAAAACTCTGGGGCAGAGCGGATAGTTACGTCCTACAAGCAAAGCATCAAGTACGCGCCTCTTCGTGAACTTCAATTCCCTCCGCGGCCCAGTTTTACGACGAGAGAGTCATTAACACCACCAGGAAACACTCAAAATTTCCCCGCGGATATCCCCTGGTTTGCTCCCGAGATTTGCAGTACCATCTGTAGATGCAATATAATTTTCATAGATGCAGCGGCCGGCCGTCTTGCAACACGGAGGCCTGACTCACGTACCTACGAGCTATGCTAGGCTTGCAGGTAGGATTAGTCTGAGCTGCTCCCCGTTGGTGCGCAGGCAATAGACGGTCGTACCTAATGAAGTTGAGCAGCTGCATGGGGCCATAAAATTATATGACTCGATTTGCAAAAAAAAAAAAGGCTTTGAGACTCATATTTCTAAAAATCATCCTTGAGGAACGTAAGAGATCTAGAGTAGCGAGGTCCGAGACAAAATTTTGTTCGTAAAAATGTATCTCAACCATATTTATTTTCCATCTTATTCGCGGTTATAACTTTTACTTACTATTCGCATGGAACTACGGGAGAAAGAGTGCCCGATAGACGCAAATGTTTTTTTTTTTTTTTTTGGTAAAAATTGAATTATCCAAAATAACTAAAATATGTACAAATGAGGGCCTGGATTCACAAACTCGCTTAGCGCTCGAGACGCTCGAGATCGGCCCGGGCAGCCCGATCCGCTCTTTCAAAAATACTGTCATTTTTTACCTATTCAATATCAACATATCGCTTTGAAAATTTCCAGAAATATTCATCGAAGCCTAATGAAAAACTTCTCCGCTGGATGTTTTTTAAATATAAGTTTTTATACTCTTTTTTTTTAATCCAAAGTTTTAGGTTAGAAACTGTAAGTTTTTGATTTTTAATACTTAATTACTCGGCCCTGAAATACTTTAAAAATATCTGGACCGTTCTGTTGGCAGCGGAAAGGGTTCAACAATGTGCTGCTGAAATTTCATTAAAAAATATTCAGTCGTTTACGAGTTCTTGCGAGTTGAACTAAAAATGCGTGTATCGAGAAAATTTTAACTTTTTTGATCTCGAGCGTCTCGAGCGTTAAGCGAGTTTGTGAATCCAGGCCCTCAAATAATACGTCAAAGTCGGAGGCGTTGATCAGATTTTTTTTTTTTTTTTTTTTAACAATAAAATTACATTTAAAAATCAGGTGGGAAAAAATTATAAAATACATGACAGTTCTCACGTGATTTTGAGTGTACGCATAAATTTTGGCACGTGATACCGAAGTAAGTAGAGCACTCGTCTTTCTAAATTATCTTAGATTATACTTTTTTTGAATTTTTTTCATTCGAAAGCTTCGATATCACGTTATTTTACATAAGTTGTACCTTTAGGAAAGTAAAAAAAAAAAGATTTGTGTCTATTATGTTAAAGCTTGAGTGCGAGGTACGAGCAGCCTTTTGCATAAATCTGCAAAAGGCCCCTAACTATAAAAAAACGGAGTGGCGCTAGGTGGAGAGGGTAACTTCCCCTAATGCGCCGCGGGCCTGCGTATCGACCACGGCCAAAAGCCCCGTGAGTCCACTGGGTCCCAAGTAGCTTTGCGGCGCTCAGGGAAAGATATAGTAACATAGCGCCATCAGCCAGTGTGATGACCAAGGCCAAGAGTCCCTAACGGGTCAGTCTGTTTTCGCATCTCGAAAGAGCCGGAGGGAAAATTTTTCGAATCTACCGCTTCGTATATATTGAAAACAAACAACCTACGCGCTTCGCCGTTCGAAATTTTTTGTGCCCGGAATCCTCGCGTCTTCAAATTTACATTGTTAAATTATTTAATTATTCGTATTTTTATTTGTTAATATTTTAATTAAATAGTGTAGTGGTGCCGACATTTTTATAATAGTTTTCCTGGGTTTATTTTCTTTTTGAACTTTATTTAAATAAATTTAACACGAACTGACTTCATCTGCATTCTATATTAGCTGATCAACAGTACAAAAGTGAGTTTATTATTGATTATCGATTTTTTCAAAAGTAAAATAAATAGGTTTCTGACCATGATTTTTTTTTATAGTTGAAAAGACATTTAATAAAACAAGAAATCATTCTTTATTTAAAAATAAAAGAAAAAAAGTATATATGCTCGCGTCTCGGCAGCAAAACACGCCGCACTGGTGCGGCTGCGGACGTCTTAAGCGAGGAAACGAGACGCGTGCGTCTTGAGTCTCGACTCACGGAACCAAAACGCACCGGTAGCTCGTCTTTTAAAATGTGCTCGCCACGCGACAGTAAAATTGGACTTTTTAATCAAAATTTTTACTTGTCACAGTATAAAAGACGTTAAAATAATTTTTCTTTTTCAAATGGTGCTAGTTGGTTTTCGTCAGCTCGACGAAAGTTTGCCGTACTAGTCTAATATTAACTTTGCTCATTTTTTTTTTTTTTTTTTTTTTTGTATAATAATATGGCAGAGATAGTCATTTTCTAAAAATATCTGCAGGCTAAAATAACAAATAAAGTTTTTTAGAGACATTTTATTGGACTGTTGTTACTTTGTTCGTGGCAATAATTTTCAAATTTTAATTTAAAAAAAAAAAAACAAAAAAACAAAAAAAAAGGATGGAAAATAAAGAGAAAAGGGGGTGAGCTCTTACTTTTAATAACTGCAGCTGATGGTTTCTTATTCTTGAAATTATATATATTTATATAAATGTATATATTTACTTTATCATACCTTTAATGTAATTGTTGTATATCTTATAGTATATTTTTTTCAAGTTAAATCAACATGGCTCATGAGGGACTCGTAAGCAACAAAGAGTGCATGTTGGTGGAATTTCCCAATGAGGAAAATTCGTTGGGCACTGGCTATTTGAATTGGCTCAAGTCGCATGACAAACTAAACATTCAGTCTGTAATCAAAGAAAAGAAAATTATTAACACTCGTTGGCCAAAAGGTGTCGACGTGCCGGAGGCTCACGCAATGAATAGAATGAAAGGTATTACATGGAGTAAACATCCTATTCGAGTTTTACAAGTAGGAGGTAAATAAAACTTCGTTCAATATTTTAAATTGAATAAAAAAAAATTCAAAAATTGGTTTAAAAATTTTTGACAATATATTCTTGCAGAATGGACCGAAATGAGGCAGCTCATGAAATCTATGGAGTATGGAGAAAACCGAACTGACGAAACAAGAAAAGGGGTATCCACCAAGAGATCAGCTTCGACAAAACTTGATGAGACTGCAGGAGAACCGAGTACTAAGAAGAAAAAATTGACTTCCAAAAAGACTAAAGGTTTGTAAAAAATCTGCAACGTATAAGATAGTAAAATAAAATGTTAGACCAGTATAAATAAATTCATTGTTTTTTTTTTTTATTTTTATTTTTTTTTTATTACAGTTGACGCTGAATAATCTGCTGAAAGCAATCAAAAGCTACATGCAAAAAACGTTAGAAAACACTTTTTTTCTCGAATAGAGATAATATTTTTTTACTTTCAATTTGATTAAAAATGTTCTTTCAACGATTTATTACAGGTCTACGACGATTTAAGTTATCTGACAACAGATGAAGAAGATGTCAATTTATCAGATTCAGCAAAAGATAATTCAACAGTTTCGGAATCGTTGGTTGGAGTAGTTGAAAAGGCAAGCACTCAACAAATAGATCAAGCAGCAGACATGATTTCAGAAAATGAAAACGCTAAACCAATGGCTGAAGCTAAGAAACAAAAAACCGAAAACACTCTTACAGGAAAAACCATTGCAACAAATAATTCTGAAAGTAAAAACCTTGGGTGCACAAAATGTTTGGTCAAAGAGCAGCAGTTGCATAAAATAAAGATGAAGATAAATAATTATAGGAACTTTCTCATAAAACAAGCAAAAGGTAGGAGAAGTCGATTTGGTAACCTGGTAGATGACTTGGTGCGAGCGAATTCCTTAATAACCCCCCGGGAGTCATTCGCGAGGAAAACTTCCTGGAGAAGTTGTTTTGGTCACCTGGGAGTCAACCTGGTGTGAGCGAATTCCTCTATAACCCCCCGGAAGTCGTTCGCGAGGAAAACTTCCTGGAGAAGTCGTTTCGGTTACCTGGCAGTTGACCTGGTGCAAGCGAATTCCTCTATAACCCCCCGGGAGACGTTCGCGAGGAAAACTTCCTGGAGAAGTCGTTTCGGTAACCTGGTAGATGACCTGGTGCGAGCGAATTCCTCTATAACCCCCCGGGAGTCTTTCGCGAGAAAAACTTCCTGGAGAAGTCGATTTGGTAAACTGGTAGATGACCTGGTGCGAGCGAATTCCTTCATAACCCCCCGGAAGTCGTTCGCGAGGAAAACTTCCTGGAGAATTCGTTTCGGTAACGTGGTAGACGACCTGGTGCGAGCGAATTCCTCTATAACCCCTCGGGAGTCATTCTCGAGGAAAACTTCCTGGAGAAGTTGTTTTTGTCACCTGGGAGTTGACCTGGTGTGAGCGAATTCCTATATAACCCCCCGGGAGTCTTTCGCGAGAAAAACTTCCTGGAGAAGTCAATTTGGTAACCTGGTAGATGACCTGGTGCGAGCGAATTCCTTAATAACCCCCCGAAAGTCGTTCGCGAGGAAAACTTCCTGGAGAAGTCGTTTCGGTAACCTGGCAGTTGACACGGTGCAAGCGAATTCCTCTATAACCCCCCCCCCCCCAGGAAACGTTCGCGAGGAAAACTTCCTGGAGAATTCGTTTCGGTAACGTGGTAGACGACCTGGTGCGAGCGAATTCCTCTATAACCCCCCGGGAGTCATTCTCGAGGAAAACTTCCTGGAGAAGTTGTTTTTGTCACCTGGGAGTCAACCTGGTGTGAGCGAATTCCTCTATAACCCCCCGGGAGTCTTTCACGAGAAAAACTTCCTGGAGAAGTCGATTTGGTAACCTGGTAGATGACCTGGTGCGAGCGAATTCCTTAATAACCCCCCGGAAGTCGTTCGCGGGGAAAACTTCCTGGAGAAGTCGTTTCGGTAACCTGGCAGTTGACACGGTGCAAGCGAATTCCTCTATAACCCCTCGGGAGTCATTCTCGAGGAAAACTTCCTGGAGAAGTTGTTTTTGTCACCTGGGAGTTGACCTGGTGTGAGCGAATTCCTATATAACCCCCCGGGAGTCTTTCGCGAGAAAAACTTCCTGGAGAAGTCAATTTGGTAACCTGGTAGATAACCTGGTGCGAGCGAATTCCTTAATAACCCCCCGAAAGTCGTTCGCGAGGAAAACTTCCTGGAGAAGTCGTTTCGGTAACCTGGCAGTTGACACGGTGCAAGCGAATTCCTCTATAACCCCCCCCCCCCCCGGGAGACGTTCGCGAGGAAAACTTCCTGGAGAAGTCGTTTCGGTAACGTGGTAGACGACCTGGTGCGAGCGAATTCCTCTATAACCCCCCGGGAGTCTTTCGCGAGAAAAACTTCCTGGAGAAGTCGATTTGGTAAACTGGTAGATGACCTGGTGCGAGCGAATTCCTTCATAACCCCCCGGAAGTCGTTCGCGAGGAAAACTTCCTGGAGAATTCGTTTCGGTAACGTGGTAGACGACCTGGTGCGAGCGAATTCCTCTATAACCCCTCGGGAGTCATTCTCGAGGAAAACTTCCTGGAGAAGTTGTTTTTGTCACCTGGGAGTTGACCTGGTGTGAGCGAATTCCTATATAACCCCCCGGGAGTCTTTCGCGAGAAAAACTTCCTGGAGAAGTCAATTTGGTAACCTGGTAGATGACCTGGTGCGAGCGAATTCCTTAATAACCCCCCGAAAGTCGTTCGCGAGGAAAACTTCCTGGAGAAGTCGTTTCGGTAACCTGGCAGTTGACACGGTGCAAGCGAATTCCTCTATAACCCCCCCCCCCCCAGGAAACGTTCGCGAGGAAAACTTCCTGGAGAATTCGTTTCGGTAACGTGGTAGACGACCTGGTGCGAGCGAATTCCTCTATAACCCCCCGGGAGTCATTCTCGAGGAAAACTTCCTGGAGAAGTTGTTTTTGTCACCTGGGAGTCAACCTGGTGTGAGCGAATTCCTCTATAACCCCCCGGGAGTCTTTCACGAGAAAAACTTCCTGGAGAAGTCGATTTGGTAACCTGGTAGATGACCTGGTGCGAGCGAATTCCTTAATAACCCCCCGGAAGTCGTTCGCGGGGAAAACTTCCTGGAGAAGTCGTTTCGGTAACCTGGCAGTTGACACGGTGCAAGCGAATTCCTCTATAACCCCTCGGGAGTCATTCTCGAGGAAAACTTCCTGGAGAAGTTGTTTTTGTCACCTGGGAGTTGACCTGGTGTGAGCGAATTCCTATATAACCCCCCGGGAGTCTTTCGCGAGAAAAACTTCCTGGAGAAGTCAATTTGGTAACCTGGTAGATAACCTGGTGCGAGCGAATTCCTTAATAACCCCCCGAAAGTCGTTCGCGAGGAAAACTTCCTGGAGAAGTCGTTTCGGTAACCTGGCAGTTGACACGGTGCAAGCGAATTCCTCTATAACCCCCCCCCCCCCCGGGAAACGTTCGCGAGGAAAACTTCCTGGAGAATTCGTTTCGGTAACGTGGTAGACGACCTGGTGCGAGCGAATTCCTCTATAACCCCCCGGGAGTCATTCTCGAGGAAAACTTCCTGGAGAAGTTGTTTTTGTCACCTGGGAGTCAACCTGGTGTGAGCGAATTCCTCTATAACCCCCCGGGAGTCTTTCACGAGAAAAACTTCCTGGAGAAGTCGATTTGGTAACCTGGTAGATGACCTGGTGCGAGCGAATTCCTTAATAACCCCCCGGAAGTCGTTCGCGGGGAAAACTTCCTGGAGAAGTCGTTTCGGTAACCTGGCAGTTGACACGGTGCAAGCGAATTCCTCTATAACCCCCCCCCCCGGGAAACGTTCGCGAGGAAAACTTCCTGGAGAAGTCGTTTCGGTAACCTGGTAGACGACCTGGTGCGAGCGAATTCCTCTATAACCCCCCGGGAGTCGTTTGCGAGGAAAACTTCCTGGAGAAGTCGTTTCGGTTACCTGGTAGACGACCTGGTGCAACCGAGTTCCAGGCCTGACATCGCATACGGGGAACACTTCCTGAAGATGTTTATTCTTGACCTGGGTCTTTTACCGGGTGCATAAGGAACTAGTTTTTCATTTCAGAACTCTTGAAATTTTTGTAAAACCTGTATGCGATGATATCATCGCGTATTCCATCACCGTTTATATCACCGTAAAATGCGATGATATCAAGCGAAAAGCGATGATATCACCGATGATATCATCGGTGATATCATCGGTGATCTTTGCAATGGGGTATGCATGCAAACTCTTCAAGTGCCTCTAAATGTTCTACTTTAGTTGTAGTTTTTAAATACAAATTTATTCTTGTCAGTTTTAAATTATAAAAGTCAAGAAAATCGAACAAGCCGATCTCTTGTTTATCTGGTAAAATGAAACGGTTGACATTAGGTCCTTTGTCACCCAGACTAAACATAACATCAGACTGTGAAATTATCTGCTGAGTTTCTTCATTTCAATCCCGTATCTATTAGATCTGCCACGGTGTATTCTTTGGATTTATCTAGTGCAACAGTTCTTTTTCCTCCTCTACGTCGATCATTCATCAATACATACTCCAAATCTTTTTTTAACCTATGTTTCCATTGAAAAAAGACATTTCTTACATTTTTTTTAATACCAGTTTGAACGTTTCATATGTCACAAACCTGACTTTTTTGAAAATCTGAAATCTAAAAATTTCTACTATTAAACAAATTAAAATTATGTTTTTAAAGATAGGGTGTCTATAATTAGGATCTAGCTGCTTACAAAAGGTAATTAATGGTAAAAAGAAGAAAAGGTTTCTTTATAAGGAAAAAAAATTATTAAAAAATATAAAAACACAAACGTTTTTCAACTCTCACAAATTTATTTGCACTCTTGCCATTTTGGCATACAGTGTGATCATCAAGTATGTACAATACATTTGTGTTTTTATATATTTTTTAAATAATTCATAATCGATTTTCACTCAATAATGGAAAATTGGGTTATTTTTACTTAAATACAAACAAGAAAAGTGCATGTAAAAAGAGGAAGGGTTACTTGTTTCCAGAGGAAAACTAGAGTTTCAATTTTTACTGTTTAGTGCGTTATTAGCTTACTTTTAATTTACTTTTAATTACTTCTTTTCGATTGTTTTCGGGAAGTCCATTTAGCAGGATATTCCTTATTTCCAAGACTTGATTGCGCTTGGCCTCGGTTATACTAGAGAATACAGTGCTGAAGGCGTCACTTGCAAATGAGTTTCCTGAAAAGTTTTTTTATAATAAATTTCTACTACTTTATGATGAATTAATTTTTTTATTTCAGCCTATACCATCCAATTCTATTCGGTGCTGATCTACACAGCTTTTAATAAAAAATAAAAATAAAAAGTAAATCAATATTAGCATTAATTTATTATTATTATAATTGTTGTTATATAAAAAATGAAAACTCAATTCCAGCTTTTACTTTCACTTAAACTGAAAAACTTAGTCAGTGGAAATAATTTATACATTTAGATTAAAATAATTATTGAGTTATATATTAAAATAACTTTTAGAGTGAATTCAATTGTATGCTGACTTATTCAAGTATACATATGTTGCAAGAATATATTAAATTAAAATTAAAATTGATATCATAATTCTTTATAATACATACCAGTATTAGCAACATTCATTTCTTAATCTTTCACTTCAGGATTTATAATTAGATTATTGTCTTTTATTAAAAGAGCAGTTTTTCTTCCTTCTCTCAAGTACACCAAACCATTAGCATAGGGAAAATATTCCTTTAAATTAAATAAACTTAAAGTACCATTTGTATCCAATGGGATAACAAACGCATCTTTTTCTCCAGGACTAGTCACAATAATTTCTTAAATTTCACTCATGATTTATCCTACTCAATTACCTAATCAAACCTCTAAGTATTCACATTCTAGCTAATGAAACAAAACAAAATTATAAGTTAAGCGAGCAAGCAAGCAAGGTTGCAAGCAAGCTCCGATGCAAGGCGCAAGGTTGCAAGCAAGCAAGGAAGATGTCGTGACCGGGCTTCCGTAAAAATGAGATACATTTTTTACTCGCTGCCTCAAGGCCTGGAGGGTTATCGGGTAGTAGGGTTGTCGGTTTACGACATGGAAAGACGGTCCCTGCTACAAAAACTCCATTCAAAACCATTGAGTTCGATTCAAACTCAATGGTTTTTAATGGATCTGAATTGTCCCAATGGACAGACAAAAATTTTTCAATCGATGCCAATTGATTTTTATGGGACCTTTTTTATTCAATGAAAATTAATTGATCCAATGGTTTTTTCAATGGAAGTGAATGGATTTGAATGGTACCTTTTCTCAATAGAAATCAATGGTCGCAAATTTTATTGGCTCAATAAAAATAAATAGATTTGAATGGTTTTGCCAATGGAAACGAATGGATTTCAATGATACCTTTTCTCAATAGAAATCAATGGTCGCAAATTTTATTGGCTCAATAAAAATAAATAGATTTGAAAGGTTTTGTCAATGGAAATAAATGGATTTCAATGGTAGCTTTTCTCAATAGAAATCACTGGTCGCCACTTTTATGAAATCAGCAAAAATGAATTTATTTGAATATTTTTGCCGATGGGAATGAATGAAGTTCAATAGACTTCCTTCTCAATGGAAATTAAGTTTCAAAAATTTTAAGAGCTCAAAAAAATGAATCGAGTTGAACGGTTTTTTCAATGTGAATGAATAGATTTCAATAAACTTTTTCCCCCATGGAAATTAACTGTTGCAAATTTTCATGAGCTTGAAAAAGATGAATCCATTTGAATGGGTTTTCAATGGAAAACTAAAATGAGTTTAAATCAGTTTTATTTCCAATGAAAATCAATAGTCACAAATTTTATGAACTCAATTATAATGAATAGATTTGAATGATTTTTTCAATGGAAATAAATGGTTTTAAATGGTCTTTCTTTTAAATGGAAATTAAATCTGCATAAAAAAATATAGTCTAAGCCATAGAGTTAGTTTAAACTCAATGAATTTGAATGATTCCAATTGGAATGAGCTTTAAAAAATGTGTCATTTGAAATGATTTTTTTCCACGAAAATAATGGATAAGGTCAATTGGCAACAATGAAATTCCATTGGGAGGAAAGTCCATTGAAATCCATTCATTCCCATTGAAAAAACCATTTAAATTGATTTATTATTTTAAACTCATAAAATTTTCGACAATCAATTATCTTCGAGAAGAAAGCCCATTGTTACCTATTCATTCCCATTGAAAAAACCATTTAAATCGATTTATCATTTTGAACTCCTAAAATTTTCGACAATTGTAAGTTTCTATTATAAGAAGGAAGTTCATGAAAATCCATTCATTCCCATTGAAAAAACCATTCAAATCGGTTCATTTTTAAAATTTTTTTGGCCATAAAAATCAATGGAATTCAATAGATTTCAATCGATTTTTACAACATCAAACCACTAGATGGCTAACTGTAACCTTCACCTAAAATTGAAATCTACATTTTTGGATTACATATACTGGTGTAAAATTTTCATACTTAAGTAGCTAAAATCTGATTTACTATAATTTTTGAACTGATTGCCTCTTTGCAATCGACTAGGATCTTTTAAACATAAAAGATCTTCTTATTATTAGATTATAGTTTTTTAAAATTTTACCTATATAAACTAGTTTAAAAAAATTAAAATCTATTGACATCTACTAGACCCCATTAACTTAAAAGAATCTATTAATTTCCATTGAAATCGATGAAAAGTTAATAAATTTCTATAAGTCTTCATCGTTCAATCGAAACCAATCGGCAAAGTGCCGATTAAAAGTACCGATTGAGATACCCATTAGAATGCATTCAATTTTTCAATCGGAGTCAATGGATTTCTATCCCACTATTCAATAGATTTTAATCGACTTCAATAATAATTCCTTTCCTAATCGAAACCAATCGGCGAAACGCCTATTAAAAGTCCCGATTGAAAACCATTAAAATTTTCAATGGACTTCAATGGATTTTTCGTAGCAGGGGTGGTATTCAAAAAATAGTGCTTTAGATAGCACAAAAAATGAGTTAGCGTCACTATTTTTGATGCCATGCACCCATTTTGGGATGCAAGGTCAACATTTTTCCAGATTTATGCGATAAGCACCGTTGGTAAGAATCTAACCCAATTGTTGAGGTTATAATTTGTTTTTTATAAATTATTCGCAAACCAGACTCTAATTTTTTTTTTTTTTTTAATGTTTTTTTATTAATCAGCAACTTAAATGAAAGGAAGAGTGAAAACAATTACAAGAAAAAAAAAATCAAATAAATAACTTCAACGAGTCAACTTTTTCATTACTAGCAGATGTCACAATGTCGTTTCAGATAAGTTAAATTCATAAGTAGTAATTTACATCCGTTAAACATTTTTTAAAATGAATAATAAATTTTTCTTTTTCAAATCGATAAAAGTGTTTTTTACAATACTGTAAAAATTGTTGGCGTACCATTGCACAACCATTGTATTGAATTATTTTTGTAAGAAATTGTATGTTCTCATTACGAGAAAATTTATATTTATAGTTAATTTATCATACTACCAAAGAATGATTATAAATAATTTTTTTAGTTTTTATTTAAATACACGTATAATTTAAGAATACATTTCAACATATGCTTAAAACGTATCATTTTCCAATTTAAAAGTGCTAATTTTTGAAGTTCATAAAAATAACAAAGCTTAAAAATTAGAAAAATTTACATTAAATTATATTGAAAAGTAACTTTGTAAGAGTTTTATCAATAAGTTTGTAAAGGTATACTTATGGCCCATTTAAAAGAAACACATCCTTTGTTAAAAGACTATGATCAAAGATCTCCAAAACAAGAATTTTCATATCGTAGTGTTATGCGAGTAAGTTTTAACTTGAACCGAAAAAATCCAGATTGAATTTTTCACTGGACATACACATTTTATTCTATGCAACTTTTTAAGTAAGTCTTAACTTATTTTCACGATATTAGCTCGAATAGAACTTTAGTAAGAATGTTTTTACCTTTTTTATTCAAAATTATGTCCGATAATTTAACGCTATGAAAATAACTTTCGAGACTTTATCTCTTGAAATTTTACAGTAGAGATTATGAGGTTCTACCTTACAGCTCATTATTTTTAATTTTAAATTCCAAACTTACAAACAACTGATATATTCTTAACTGGACGATACAACTTATTTTTACATTTAGCTGTCATTAATGTTCTCAAACTTACTCTACTTGTACATTTATTTATATATTTTTTTAAATTATTAGTACAAAAGTATTTTTTTATAAATCACGAATTACAGTTAAACTACATCTAAAAAATTTAATGCAACAGTTCGATTTTTTTGTATTATTTTTATGTAATCATTGATATAATTATTAATTCCAGAGACCTCACGTACTTTATAATCGGGACAATACTTTTAAAATTAAAAAAAAAAAAAAACATTTTTTATCTTTTTTTTCAATGACGAGATACATAGAATTAAAGTCAAGTTTGAGCAGCAACATTTCAACTCAAATCAAAATAAAAAAACTAAAAAAACCATTTACTTTAATAACATTAAAATTAATTTTAAAAAATTTTATTAAAAAATCTCTCAAAAATTTTAACTAAAAAGTAGTTTTTATTTTTAATAATTTTTGGTCAGATTACCTTTTTTTTTTTTTTTTTTCAACCAGCAATTATCTTAAATATATAATAAACTTTGATTCTCACAATATGGTTTTTGAATAAAATATATTCTTAGAAAACAATGTGTATTTGCAGAAGCATAGCTTTATCATTTTTTTTTAATTTATCAAAATTTGTTTAGAAATTTTTACAAAAATTCAGGACTTAATGTAAAACACGTGGAATGTAGGAGTTTTAATAATTTCTATGAGATACTTATGTTTCTTGAATCCCCGACAAAACGTCAAAAGACAAAACGTCAACGACTAAACGTCAAATGACTAAACGTCAAATGACAAAACGACAAACGACAAAATTTCAAATGACACTAAATTTCAAATTACATAAAGTCAAGTGACAAAATGTCAAAAAAACATTTTTAAAGTAGGTTACAAACATTTTTTATTTTTTGATCAGAATGTTTAATTAAAAATTAAAAATATTTTAATTTAATCGTTTAATACATACTGATGTAATAAACGTAATGTATGTATTAGAATTATAGGTAAAATGTTGTCATGTTTTCATTCGTAATAAATCGAATATTTAGTGTCAAGTCAGTTTTACGACTGTAAACATCGTTTTCATAATGGGTTTGATAATCTAAGTTAATTGTTGATTTTGAACAACCATTCATAAGTGCATTTGTTGAAATTTTTCCTAGATGTGAAATACATGGTTGTTCTTATCACTGGTGTCAGTGTATTTGGAGAAAAATGCAGCATTTAGGAATGCAACAATTATATCAGAACGATGAAGTATTTTTGTTCGATATAAGAAAACTATTAGCTTTAGCTTTCGTTAAACCAGATGATGTAATTAGATTTTACGAAATTTTGATAAAATCAGAGTATTTTGAGCAAAATGAAGACTATTTGGAACCATTATTAGATTATATTCGAATCAACGTGGTTGTTTAGAAGGGTATCCAGACAAAATACCCAAAAAAATATCCGGGGACAAAATATCCGAAAAAAAAAATCCGAAGAAAAAATATCCGGTGACAAAATATCCAAATGTAAAAAACCATTTAAAATCAAAAATAAAAATCACTAAGGGTTACTTTTTAAAACAGTGCGCGCCGTAGGGCCCGGAGGGTCCCCGAAGAGGCACGCCATCAAATTTGGTTCCAAGCAAAAGACGTTGTTTACATTTATAATATGTTTACATTTGCGTAAGTATTTCCCTGTGATTCGGTTATAATAAACCAGCTCAGTGCATGGTTGCTGTGTTCAGTGAAGTGAAGGTATTCACTGATGTTCAGTCGACTTAAGACAACCTATATATATACTGCGCTGTTGCCACGACTAGTCACTGCAGATCAAATGACAATTCGAGAGAGTCTAATATGAAAATTAATAAATAAATAAATAACTCCTCCAGCTCTAAAACAAAAAAACTCAGACTATCACGGTTAAATAAATAAATAAATAAATAAATAAGTAAACAAAGAATACCCCAAGCTCTAAAACCTCGGAACAAAGGTCTTCAAAAATTAATTTATTGATAAATAAATAAATAAACAAATAAAACACGAAGTTTTAAATCAACAAAATGCTGAGATTTTTTTATTGAATTTTCTATAAAATAAATAAACAAATAATACCCCAAGCTCTAAAACGACAAAACCCAGACCATCAAAAATTAATTGATTGATAAATAAATGAATAAACAAATAAAACACGAAGTTTTAAACCAACAAAATGCTGAGATTTTTTAATTGAATTTTCTATTAAATAAATAAACAAATATTACCCCAAGCTCTAAAACCTCGAAACAAAGGTCGTCAAAAATTAATTTATTGATAAATAAATAAATAAACAAATAAAACACGAAGTTTTAAACTAACAAAAGGCTGAGATTTTTTTATTGAATTTTCTATAAAATAAATAAACAAATAATACCCCAAGCTCTAAAACCTCGGAACAAAGGTCGTCAAAAATTAATTTATTGATAAATGAATAAATAAACAAATAAAACTCGAAGTTTTATAATAACTAAATGCTAAGTTTTCTGTTTGAATTTGTTGTAAAATAAATAAACATATGATAGAGCCGCAGTGGCTCCGAGCTAGAGCGCGCGCCTTCCAATCTTGGGGTCGTGGGCAGGGTTGGGTGGTGTGGCACTTTGGTGACTCACCATAGTAAGCCACCTGGTGTATTGGTGTAATAGGCGCATTTTACCCAGGGTTCGAAGTAAATAATTTTTTATAAACTATTAAATAAACCGACAAGCTCCGAAACCCCCATAACACTCGGGAGAGTGATAAATAAATAATTTTTTATAAACAATTAAATAAACCGACAAGCTCCAAAACCCCCATAACACTCGGGAGAGTGATAAATAAATAATTTTTTATAAACAATTAAATAAACCGACAAGCTTTAAACCCACATAACGCTGGGGAGAGCGATAAATAAATAATTTTTTATAAACAATTGAATAAACCAACAAGCTCTAAGCCCCTATAACGCTGGGAATAGCGATAAATAAATAATTTTTTATAAACAATTGAACATACCGACAAGGTCTTGAAAGGCTCCCGGTTTTCTTGATTTGACCGGAGTCTTGCGTGCGAATTTATATGTCGAAATTTGACATAAAAATTCGGCCTCGCTCTCTCAATAACTTGTTATATAAAAAAAATCAACTCATAGAAAGGACCCCGCAATAATCAAATGGAAATTGGGTTTCCGTCAAATCTTCTGAATTTTTGATATAATTCAGCCCTTACCATCCTGAACAAAAGTTCCCATGGGCACAAGTCCCCAAATTGAAAATTTTGGCCGCTAGAGGCCTGCGCGTCTGCGTAAATCGCACATGTAACGCAATAGAAAACTAAAAAAAAAAACTTAGTCTCACTAACATTATATAATTTTTTTTTCTTTCATGAGATGCTGCTTTTTAAAAACGAGTTATCATCAGGTTATCACCTTGGGGTGCGGTCTAACCTCAAAAAATTGCAAAGAATTAAAAAAAAAAAACGTCCGTATTGAAGAATTAGGTGTTGGAAGTTGACTTGTTTTAATAATTTTCGATACTTTTTTAAATAATTCAATCAAATGAATCACGGGTTTTTGCTGAGTTAGTTTTGTACTATGCCTAACCTAAAAAAAATGACCAAAATATTTTTTTAAAATAGTTTTTTTACGTCAGGTTTTTTTGATATTTTTTTACATATTATATGCACTAGCTTCAATATAAACAGATTTTTATCCATAATTTTTCTATAACCTATAAATAAATGCCTGTGTTATCAGAAAAAATAATATAAATAAAGCTAAAATACAAAAATCAAAAAGAAACCACCAAGGTTTTAAAAAAGGTGCACTGCAACAAACAATTTGAGTTGTAAATGAGAACATGAAACAAATTCACTATGTTAAGGCTTTTATCATAAATCTTGCTATGTTCATTGTGATCATAGTATGCTGATGGCAGACGACTTACGGAATGAAGTATTTGTTGTATAAAAGTGATAAATTATTGATAATATAAATAAAAATAAAGAGTCTTATTTTTAAGTTTATCTGATATAATAAGTTCGGATGATACGTGGCTGTCTTAGAGTTTATTAAAAAAAGTTATGGCTTGCGGAGGACGGTTACCTTGTTTTGTTTGTTACACAGCCGCACCACCGCGACAGATGCAGCATACCCCATTGCAAGTATCCTCGGTGAAATCACCGATGAATTCATCGGTGAATTCATCGGTGAAATCCTCGGTGAAATCCTCGCTTTTTGCGGTGAAATCCTCGGTGAATTCCTCGCTTTTTGCGGTGAAATCCTCGGTGAATCTTAACAGTAAAATCCTCGGCAAAATCCTCGGCATTTTAACGGGATCGAAAACGAAGGGGTCAGGGCGGACACCTGGTGAAACTGGTGATACGTACGCCTTGGAGATGACTTCCCCAGGAAGTTTCGACTCCGGATGGGTCAGGGCGAGCACCTGGTGCACCTGGCGATACTTACGCCTTAGAGATGACTGCCCCAGGAAGTTTCGACTCCGGATGGGTCAGGGCGGACACCTGGTGCCCCTGGTGATACTAACGCCTTGGAGATGATTTCCCCAGGAAGTTCTGACTCCAGATGGGTCAGGGCGGACACCTGGTGCCCCTGGTGATACGTAAGGCTTGGGGATGAACTCCCCAGGAAGTTTTGACTCCGGATAGGTCAGAGCGGACACCTGGTGCTCATGATGATACTTACGCCTTGGAGATGATTTCCCCAGGAAGTTTCGACTCCGCATGGGTCAGGGCGGACATCTGGTGCACCTGGTGATACTTGCACCTTGGAGATGACTTCCCCAGGAAGTTTTGACTCCAGATGGATCAGGGCGAGCCCCTGGTGCACCTGGCGATACTTACGCCTTAGAGATGACTGCCCCAGGAAGTTTCGACTCCGGATGGGTCAGGGCGGACACCTGGTGCCCCTGGTGATACTAACGCCTTGGAGATGATTTCCCCAGGAAGTTCTGACTCCAGATGGGTCAGGGCGGACACCTGGTGCCCCTGGTGATACGTAAGGCTTGGGGATGAACTCCCCAGGAAGTTTTGACTCCGGATAGGTCAGAGCGGACACCTGGTGCTCATGATGATACTTACGCCTTGGAGATGATTTCCCCAGGAAGTTTCGACTCCGCATGGGTCAGGGCGGACATCTGGTGCACCTGGTGATACTTGCACCTTGGAGATGACTTCCCCAGGAAGTTTTGACTCCAGATGGATCAGGGCGAGCCCCTGGTGCACCTGGCGATACTTACGCCTTAGAGATGACTGCCCCAGGAAGTTTCGACTCCGGATGGGTCAGGGCGGACACCTGGTGCCCCTGGTGATACTAACGCCTTGGAGATGATTTCCCCAGGAAGTTCCGACTCCAGATGGGTCAGGGCGGACACCTGGTGCCCCTGGTGATACGTAAGGCTTGGAGATGACTTCCCCAGGAAGTTTTGACTCCGGATGGGTCAGGGCGGACATCTGGTGCACCTGGTGATACTTACGCCTTGGAGATGACTTCCCCAGGAAGTTTCGACTCCTGAGGGATCAGGGCGAGCATCCGGTGCACCTGGCGATACTCACGCCTTGGAGATGAACTCCCCAAGAAGTTTCGACTCCGGATGGGTCAGGGCGGACACCTGGTGCCCCTGGTGATACTTACGCCTTCGAGATCATTTCCCCAGGAAGTTTCGACTCCGCATGGGTCAGGGCGGACATCTGGTGCACCTGGTGATACTTACACCTTGGAGATGACTTCCCCAGGAAGTTTTGACTCCGGATGGGTCAGGGCGGACATCTGGTGCACCTGGTGATACTTACGCCTTGGAGATGACTTCCCCAGGAAGTTTTGACTCCGGATGGGTCAGGGCGGACATCTGGTGCACCTGGTGATACTTACGCCTTGGAGATGACTTCCCCAGGAAGTTTTGACTCCGGATGGGTCAGGGCGGACATCTGGTGCACCTGGTGATACTTACGCCTTGGAGATGACTTCCCCAGGAAGTTTCGACTCCTGAGGGATCAGGGCGAGCATCCGGTGCACCTGGCGATACTCACGCCTTAGAGATGACTTCCCCAGGAAGTTTCGACTCCGGATGGGTCAGGGCGGACACCTGGTGCCCCTGGTGATACTAACGCCTTGGCGATGATTCCCCCAGAAAGTTTTCCAAAGAGGCCAGGGTGGGCACCTGGTGCAACTGGTATTAATTAAGCCTTGGAAATGATTTCCCCAGAAACTAAGGACTCCGGAGGGGTCAGGGGAGATACCCGGTGCACCTGGTGATACTTACGCCTTGGAGATGATTTCCCCAGGAAGTTCTGTCTCCAAAGGGGCCAAGGCTGACACCTGGTGCAGCTGGTATTAATTACGCTTAGGAGATGATTTCCCCAGGAAGTTTGGACTTCAGAGGAGTCAGGGCGGACACCTGGTGCACCTGGTGATACTTACGCCTTGGAGATGATTTCGCCAGGAAGTTTTGACTTCGGAGGGTCAGGGCAAACACCTGGTGCACCTGGTGATACTTACACCTTGAAGATGATTACTCCAGGAAGTCTGAACTCCGGAGGGGCCAGGATGGACACTCGGGGCACCTGGTGATACTTACGCCTTGAAGATGATTTCGCAAGGAAGTTAGGAGTCTGGGGATGGGGGGCTGGGTCAGGGCGGACTCCAGGTGCACCTGGTGATACTTTTGCCTCGAAAATGATTTTCTCCGGAAGTTTTGATCCCAGTGGGTTCACATCATCAAGTTGACGATTGGGATAGCATCTTCAGAGTGTAGTTATTACCGGGCACACCAAGTATTTTCCCTGACTCCTACGTAGTGAAAATTTCCTGTAAAAACATCTTAAAGTTGTAAGTATCACCAGGTGCACCAGGTGTCCACCCTGACCCCTTCAAAGTCCTATTTTCCTAGGGAAATCATCTCCAAGGCGTAAGAATCACCGGGTGCACCAGGTGTCCGCCCTCACCCCTCCGAAGTCCAAACTTCCTGGGGAAATCATCTCCAAGGCGTAACTAATACCAGTTGCACCAGGTGTCCACCCTGGCCCATTTGTAGTCAAAACTTCCCGAAGAAATCATCTACAAGGTGTAATTATCACCAGGTGCACCAGGTGTCCGCCCTGACCCATCCGGAGTCAAAACTTCCTGGGGAGTTCATCCCCAAGCCTTACGTATCGCCAGGTGCACTCGATGTCCACCCTGACCCATCCGGAGTCAAAACTTCCTGGGGAGTTCATCCCCAAGCCTTACGTATCACCAGGGGGACCAGGTGTCCGCCCTGACCCATCCGGAGTCGAAACTTCCTGGGGAAGTCATCTCCAAGCCTTACGTATCACCAGGTGCACCAGGTGTCCGCCCTGACCAATCTGGAGTCAGAACTTCCTGAGGAAATCATCTCCAAGGCGTAAGTATCAACAGGGGCACCAGGTGTCCGCCCTGACCCATCCGGAGTCAAAACTTCCTGGGGAGTTCATCCCCAAGCCTTACGTATCACCAGGGGCACCAGGTGTCCGCCCTGACCCATCCGGAGTCGAAACTTCCTGGGGAAGTCATCCCCAAGCCTTACTGATTACCAGGGGCACCAGGTGTCCGCCCTGACCCATCTGGAGTCGGAACTTCCTGAGGAAATCATCTCCAAGGCGTTAGTATCACCAGGGGCACCAGGTGTCCACCCTGACCCATCCGGAGTCGAAACTTCCTGGGGAAGTCATCCCCAAGCCTTACGTATCACCAGGGGCACCAGGTGTCCGCCCTGACCCATGCGGAGTCGAAACTTCCTGGGGAAGTCATCCCCAAGCCTTACGTATCACCAGGGGCACCAGATGTCCGCCCTGACCCATGCGGAGTCGAAACTTCCTGGGGAAATCATCTCCAAGGCGTTAGTATCACCAGGGGCACCAGGTGTCCGTCCTGACCCATCCGGAGTCGGAACTTCCTGAGGAAATCATCTCCAAGGCGTTAGTATCACCAGGGGCACCAGGTGTCCGCCCTGACCCATCCGGAGTCGAAACTTCCTGGGGAAGTCATCTCTAAGGCGTAAGTATCGCCAGGTGCACCAGGTGCTCGCCCTGACCCATCTGGAGTCGGAACTTCCTGAGGAAATCATCTCTAAGGCGTAAGTATCGCCAGGTGCACCAGGTGCTCGCCCTGATCCATCCGGAGTCAAAACTTCCTGGGGAGTTCATCCCCAAGCCTTACGTATCACCAGGGGCACCAGGTGTCCGCCCTGACCCATCCGGAGTCGAAACTTCCTGGGGAAGTCATCTCCAAGCCTTACGTATCACCAGGTGCACCAGGTGTCCGCCCTGACCCATCTGGAGTCGGAACTTCCTGAGGAAATCATCTCCAAGGCGTTAGTATCACCAGGGGCACCAGGTGTCCACCCTGACCCATCCGGAGTCGAAACTTCCTGGGGAAGTCATCCCCAAGCCTTACGTATCACCAGGGGCACCAGGTGTCCGCCCTGACCCATGCGGAGTCGAAACTTCCTGGGGAAATCATCTCCAAGGCGTAAGTATCGCCAGGTGCACCAGGTGCTTGCCCTGATCCATCCGGAGTCAAAACTTCCTGGGGAGTTCATCCCCAAGCCTTACGTATCACCAGGGGCACCAGGTGTCCGCCCTGACCCATCCGGAGTCGAAACTTACTGGGGAAATCATCTTCAAGGCGTAAGTATCACCAGTTGCACCAGGTGTCCGCCCTGACCCATCTGGAGTCGGAACTTCCTGAGGAAATCATCTCCAAGGCGTTAGTATCACCAGGGGCACCAGGTGTCCGCCCTGACCCATCCGGAGTCGGAACTTCCTGAGGAAATCATCCCCAAGCCTTACGTATCACCAGGGGCACCAGGTGTCCGCCCTGACCCATCCGTAGTCGAAACTTCCTGGGGAAGTCATCCCCAAGCCTTACGTATCACCAGGGGCACCAGGTGTCCGCCCTGACCCATGCGGAGTCGAAACTTCCTGGGGAAGTCATCTCTAAGGCGTAAGTATCGCCAGGTGCACCAGGTGCTTGCCCTGATCCATCCGGAGTCAAAACTTCCTGGGGAAATCATCTCCAAGGCGTTAGTATCACCAGGGGCACCAGGTGTCCGTCCTGACCCATCCGGAGTCGGAACTTCCTGAGGAAATCATCTCCAAGGCGTTAGTATCACCAGGGGCACCAGGTGTCCGCCCTGACCCATCCGGAGTCGAAACTTCCTGGGGAAGTCATCTCTAAGGCGTAAGTATCGCCAGGTGCACCAGGTGCTCGCCCCGACCCATCTGGAGTCGGAACTTCCTGAGGAAATCATCTCTAAGGCGTAAGTATCGCCAGGTGCACCAGGTGCTCGCCCTGATCCATCCGGAGTCAAAACTTCCTGGGGAGTTCATCCCCAAGCCTTACGTATCACCAGGGGCACCAGGTGTCCGCCCTGACCCATCCGGAGTCGAAACTTCCTGGGGAAGTCATCTCCAAGCCTTACGTATCACCAGGTGCACCAGGTGTCCGCCCTGACCCATCTGGAGTCGGAACTTCCTGAGGAAATCATCTCCAAGGCGTTAGTATCACCAGGGGCACCAGGTGTCCACCCTGACCCATCCGGAGTCGAAACTTCCTGGGGAAATCATCTCCAAGGCGTTAGTATCACCAGGGGCACCAGGTGTCCACCCTGACCCATCCGGAGTCGAAACTTCCTGGGGAAGTCATCCCCAAGCCTTACGTATCACCAGGGGCACCAGGTGTCCGCCCTGACCCATGCGGAGTCGAAACTTCCTGGGGAAATCATCTCCAAGGCGTAAGTATCGCCAGGTGCACCAGGTGCTTGCCCTGATCCATCCGGAGTCAAAACTTCCTGGGGAGTTCATCCCCAAGCCTTACGTATCACCAGGGGCACCAGGTGTCCGCCCTGACCCATCCGGAGTCGAAACTTACTGGGGAAATCATCTTCAAGGCGTAAGTATCACCAGTTGCACCAGGTGTCCGCCCTGACCCATCTGGAGTCGGAACTTCCTGAGGAAATCATCTCCAAGGCGTTAGTATCACCAGGGGCACCAGGTGTCCGCCCTGACCCATCCGGAGTCGGAACTTCCTGAGGAAATCATCTCCAAGGCGTTAGTATCACCAGGGGCACCAGGTGTCCGCCCTGACCCATCCGTAGTCGAAACTTCCTGGGGAAGTCATCTCTAAGGCGTAAGTATCGCCAGGTGCACCAGGTGCTCGCCCTGATCCATCCGGAGTCAAAACTTCCTGGGGAAGTCATCTCCAAGGTGCAAGTATCACCAGGTGCACCAGTTGTCCGCCCTGACCCATGCGGAGTCGAAACTTCCTGGGGAAATCATCTCGAAGGCGTAAGTATCGCCAGGGGCACCAGGTGCTCGCCCTGACCCATCTGGAGTCGAAACTTCCTGGGGAAGTCATCTCCAAGGCGTACGTATCACTAGTTGCACCAGGTGTCCGCCCTGACCCCTTCGTTTTCGATCCCGTTAAAATGCCGAGGATTTTGCCGAGGATTTTACTGTTAAGATTCACCGAGGATTTCACCGCAAAAAGCGAGGAATTCACCGAGGATTTCACCGCAAAAAGCGAGGATTTCACCGAGGATTTCACCGATGAATTCACCGATGAATTCATCGGTGATTTCACCGAGGATACTTGCAATGGGGTATTGATAGGCTAGAAGATCAAGAAGTAAGGGAAATAGCTATTCTACGTCGTGATAATGCTAACAGATTCTGCACCAGTTTTGCAAGAACTAGGAATTCAAATGAAGATGCCACCGTTTCTTGAAAAAAATCAAGCACAATTTACGACTTAGGTTAGGGATAGTACAAAACAAACTCAGCAAAAACCCGTGATTCATTTGATTGAATTATTTAAAAAAGTATCGAAAATTATTAAAACAAGTCAACTTCCAACACCTAATTCTACAATACGGACGTTTTTTTTTTTTTTAATTCTTTGCAATTTTTTGAGGTTAGACCGCACCCCAAGGTGATAACCTGATGATAACTCGTTTTTAAAAAGCAGCATCTCATGAAAGGTAAAAAAAATTATATAATGTTAGTGAGACTAAGTTTTTTTTTTTAGTTTTCTATTGCGTTACATGTGCGATTTACGTAGACGCGCAGGCCTCTAGCGGCCAAAATTTTCAATTTGGGGACTTGTGCCCATGGGAACTTTTGTTCATGATGGTAAGGGCTACATCATATCAAAAATTCAGAAGATTTGACGGAAACCCAATTTCCATTTGATTATTGTGGGGTCCTTTAACTGAAACTGAATCTTAAAATTATTTATAATTCCAAATAAACTAACATTTATATTTAGACTTTAATGATTATTCTTTTCAAAAAAAAACTAGAAAAATTATGTCTTACTTTTATTCAATTTTATTATAAATATGGGTGTCAAAAATATATGGGATTTTTACTGGAGATTATCAGGTGTAGTCATAAAAAAGACTTGTTTTTTCTCAAAATAATATTTATCAATTCAATACGATTTCTAATTACATTTCATTCGGCAATTCCATGCCTTAACTGAGTAGTATAAAAAATTTATTTCAACAAATTATATTTTTACCTAAAGGGACAGTGAGCTATTCGGATTTCCCTATACTTTTTTTTTTTAAGATCACGGGGTTTTCCCGAAAGAAAAGAAAATGCGAGTTAAATAGTTCGGGCCAATAGCAAAGTTTTATAATTATGTGATAGCAGATTCAAGTATTGAGAATGCACTAAAAAAAACTGAGTTTAATTTTAAACGAGACGAAAAAAACCTTTTGGTTTTTCTTTACTTTCTCGATAAACAAAAGAACCATAAAAAAGGCGCTGGGTAATAGGAGGTCCACGAGGAACCGCACGTTTTCGCTGCCACTTAAACAAATGTTGTTTAAGCCGCAAGTTGCGTGTTTTTCCGATTTATACCCAACTCGGACTTGGCTGCACTAAGTTCTGCGAGGAACTCGCTTGTTCGCTAACGTGGGAAAATAGCCCACTGCTATTTGAGCCTAATGCGTTAGTCCTAGCAATTAATTATTAAAGTTCGCTCCACCGATAATAAGGGTACTCACGGGATTTAAGCAGGGCTGCAATACCAGGAGATCGCACAAAGAAAACTTCGATTTTTAGAAGAAGACGCGGCGCGTTTCTTGTTCTCTTTCATTCTTTTAAACCGACGCGAGTTTTCTCGACACAGCGCGAAGAAAAAAAATCTCGGAGCACAAAAAAAAAAGTTTGAACAAAGAGTACTAACTGCGATTTTGAAGATTTTTGATTTTTAGGAGTACTGTAAAAAAAGTGAGCTCCTGCGCCCCGGGGAGGTCTATTTATAGTCCGGGCCAAACTGGCCCCTTGACCAATCATTCATTGACAATTGCTTTGTCTTTAGGGTGACATGGGAGAGTGGGGATGATCTACCTATGGGGCAGATCATCTCTCTCCCACTTTGCGCGCCCGGTAGCCGCTTAGCCCTGCAACTTGCTTGGATTTGGGATGCGGGGAGAGGGCATCCAGCCGCTACCCTGACCGCGTGGTGGTGGTAGCACGCTGCTACTCTCTCCTCGCCTCCTGGGTTTCGTTAACCCTCGCGCCGATTACATTGCGATCTGTGCGGCGTACGGCGTTTAGCATACGCTCGGGCGTCGCACAGATACACCGCGAAAATTCAAAATAGAATATAAATTAAACTTTAAGGCCGGAGCGCTCCGCGACTCCAGTATATTGATTATACTGGAACCTCGCAGTCTAAACCGCCATAACGCTGGGAGAGCGATAAATAAATTATTTTTTAAAAACAATTAAATAATCCAACAAGCTCTAAACCCCTATAACGCTGGGGAGAGCGATAAATAAATAATTTTTTATGAATAATTGAATTAACCGACAAGCTCTAAACCCCCATAACGCTGGGCACCCAAGTTCAACGAAAAAACTAATCGGCTATTTTCCAAGCTACCCCCAAAACCCGGAGCAGCCAAGTTCAACAAAAAAGCTGATTGGCTACCCCCCAGCTCTAAGCCCCCGAATCCCTGGGCGCCCGAGTTCAACAAATGAACTGATCGGCTGTCCCCAAAGCTCTAAACCCCCAACTGATCCGCGTGTTCTATTGAACTCAGGCACCCAAGGTCTTGGGGGTCTTGAGGGGTAGCCAATCAGCTTTTTCGTTGAACTCGCGCGCCCAGGGTGTGGGGGCTTAGAGCTTGGGGGGTAGCCAATCAGCTGTTTTGTTGAAGTTGGGTGCTCCGGGTTTTGGGAGCTTGAGGCTTGGGGCATAGCCGATTAGTTTTTTCTTTGAACTCGGGTGCCCAGCGTTATGGGAGTTTAGAGCTTGTCGGTTTATTCAATTGTTTATAAAAAATAATTCATTTATCGCTCTCCCCAGCGTTATGGGGTTTTAGAGCTAGTCCGTTTATTCAATTGTTTATAAAAAATTATTTATTTATCGCTCTCTCAGCGTTATGGGAGCTTAGAGCTTGGTGGTTTATTGAATTGTTTATAAAAAATTATTTTTTTATCGCTCTCCCCAGCGTAATAGGGGTTACGAGCTTGTCGAATTATTTAAATATTTATAAAAAATAATTTATTTATCGCTCTCCTAGCGCTATGGGGGCTTAGAGCTTGTCAGTATATTTAATTGTTTATAAAAAATTATTTATTTATCGCTATTCCCAGGCTTATGGGGGTTACGAGCTTGTCGGTACATTCAATTGTTTATAAAAAATTATTTATTTATCGCTCTCCCAGCGCTATGGGGGCTTAGAGCTTGTCGGTATATTTAATTGTTCATAAAAAATTATTTATTTATCGCTATTCCCAGCGTTATGGGGGTTACGAGCTTGTCGGTAGATTCAATTGTTTATAAAAAATTATTTATTTATCGCTCTCCCAGCGTTATGGGGGCTTAGAGCTTGGTGGTTTATTGAATTGTTTATAAAAAATTATTTTTTTATCGCTCTCCCCAGCGTAATAGGGGTTACGAGCTTGTCGAATTATTTAAATATTTATAAAAAATAATTTATTTATCGCTCTCCTAGTGCTATGGGGGCTTAGAGCTTGTCGGTATATTTAATTGTTTATAAAAAATTATTTATTTATCGCTATTCCCAGCGTTATGGGGGTTTTGGAGCTTGTCGGTTTATTTAATAGTTTATAAAAAATTATTTACTTCGAACCCTGGGTATAATGTGCTTCATACACCAATACACCAGGTGGCTTACTATGGTGAGTCACCAAAGTGCCACACCACCCAACCCTGCCCACGACCCCAAGATTGGAAGGCGCGCGCTCTAGCTCGGAGCCACTGCGGCTCTATCATATGTTTATTTATTTTACAACAAATTCAAACAGAAAACTCAGCATTTAGTTGTTATAAAACTTCGAGTTTTATTTGTTTATTTATTCATTTATTAATAAATTAATTTTTGGTCTGGTCGTGGGTTCGAGCCGGGTCTCGGCGATTAGAGCCGCAGTGGCTCCGAGCTAGAGCGCGCGCCTTCCAATCTTGGGGTCGTGGGTTCGAGCCCGGGTCTCGGCGATTTTTTCGAGTATTTTTTCACGCGTTCAAACTGTCGGGATTAAGTCCACTGTAGCTTAGGTGAGGTAGGATGCCCTACATCACTTATTCCAACTCGGACATCCTAGTGGCCGACTAAATTCTCTCCGAAAACATCGACCAGCCGCGAGTCCGAATCGGAGGAATAAAGTCGACCGATGCCCGACCGGAAAAAGTGTGTAAGGCTGACTACTTAACCGGGTTGAGCTAGAGTATCCCGATGCGCTTGCGGCTAGTAGGGTCGAATGAGTCCCCGAAAACCAAAAAGCAAGCATCGCTCGAGAGATTCGCTCAATCGGGGTTTCTTAAGGGGGTTATTAGAGTAGGGACACAAAAACGAGAATTTGGCAGAAACCACGTTAAAAAGC
This sequence comes from Encarsia formosa, assembly GCA_038277355.1. Taxonomy (NCBI): domain Eukaryota; kingdom Metazoa; phylum Arthropoda; class Insecta; order Hymenoptera; family Aphelinidae; genus Encarsia; species Encarsia formosa. Next base: position 55,422,519 of record CM076186.1, read on the forward strand.
ATGAGAAAGGCAAAACAGAGACAACTGTATAAAACAACTTAGAGTAGGTGGCGTGGGTCCCTCACAGATATGTGGTTGATACTCCCCTTGTAATGGGTCTACAAGCGAGGTTGCCAGGATTAAAAAAAAAATTAAAATAAACATATGATAGTCTAAGCTCTTAGACCAGGGTACTAGGACAATCACAGTTAAGTTTATTAATAAACAAAAAAATAAACAAATTAAACCCGACGTTTCAAACCGGGGAACTAAGATCGTCAAAAATTGATTTATTGATAAATAAATGAACAAACAAATAAAACCCGAAGTTTTATAACAAAAAAATGCTGAGTTTTCTATTTGAATTTTTAGTAAATTAAATAAACAAATAATACCCAAGCTCTAAAACCACTGAACTAAGACCATCAAAGATTAATTTATAAACAAATAAATAAATAAATAAATAAATAAACAAGTGAAACACGAAGTTTCAAACCTACAAAATGCTGAGGTTTTTTTATTGAATTTACTATAAAATAAATAAACAAATAATGCCTCAAAGCTCCAAAACCACGGAGCACAGATTGTCAAAGATTAGTTTAAAAAAAAAAAATTAATAAAACGATAAAACCAGAAGCTTAAAAACGATGAAACGTCCGATATTTTCAATTGAATTTGTTAATAAATAAATAAGCAAATAATAACTCAAGCTCTAAAACCTTGAAACCTTGAGGGTTAGACTAAGACCGTCAAAAATTGATTTATTGATAAATAAATGAACAAACAAATAAAACCCGAAGTTTTATAACAAAAAAATGCTGAGTTTTCTATTTGAATTTTTTGTAAATTAATATGTAATTTTTTTGTAAATATTTGTTAATAAATAAGTAAGCAAATAATATCTCAAGCTCTAAAACCTTGAAACCTTCAGCGTTAGATTAAATAAATTCAATTAAAAAAACCCAGCGCTTAGTTTAAAAGCTTTAGGTTTTGGTTGTTAATTCATTTATTCATTACTAAATTAATTTTTGACGCTCTTAGTTTTAGAGCTTGGAGTATTATTTGTTTAATTATTTTACAACAAATTCAATTAAAAAAAACCTAGTGTTTTGTTGTTTTGTAGCTTAGGGTTTTATTTGTTTATTCACTTATTTATTAATAAATTAATTTTCGACAGGCTTAGTTCTCCGGTTTAAAAGCTTAGAATATTATTTGTTTATTTATTTAACAACAAATTCAATTAAATAACCTCAGCATTTTGTTGGTTTAAAACTTTAGGTTTTATTTGTTCATTAATTTATTTATTAATAAATTAATTTTTGAAGACCTTTGTTCCGAGGATTTAGAGTTTGGGGTAATATTTAATTATTTATTTTATAGAAAATTCAATAAAAAACCTCAGCATTTTGTTGGTTTAAAACTTCGTGTTTTATTTGTTTATTCATTTATTTATCAATAAATTAATTTTTGATGACCTTTGTTCCGAGGTTTTAGAGCTTGGGGTATTATTTGTTTATTTATTTTATAGAAAATTCAATAAAAAAACCTCAGCATTTTGTTGGTTCAAAACTTCGTGTTTTATTTGTTTATTTATTTATTTATCAATAAATTAATTTTTGATGACCTTTGTTCCGAGGTTTTAGAGCTTGGGGTATTATTTGTTTATTTATTTTATAGAAAATTCAATAAAAAAACCTCAGCATTTTGTTGGTTCAAAACTTCGTGTTTTATTTGTTTATTTATTTATTTATTTATTTATTTATCAATTTAACCGTGATAGTCTGAGTTTTTATGTTTTAGAGCTTGAGTAATTATTTATTTATTTATTAATTTTCATATTAGACTCTCTAGAATTGTCATTTGATCTACAGCGACTAGTCGTGGCAACAGAACAGTATATATATATATATGTTGTCTTAAGTCGACTGAACATCAGTGAATACCTTCACTTCACTGAACACAGCAACCATGCTCCTGACCTCGTTACTCTTCTGCTAATACTCATGTCTACACCCTTGTCTACATTTTCTTTGGCATTTTCACAGGTCCTTTCACTTTCGGCTACTCCTGCTTCTGCTACTTTATTACCATGATTACTTTCTTCCTGCGTTGGTGTTATTTCCTCCTCACCCCATTTCATCCCACTCTTACTCTTAGGAATTTCTCCTGTTCTCCTGGCCTTAAAATCATTCACCACCCTCCACACATCCCATTTTTCACTCTCCTCACTCTCACTTTCTGTCTCCCTAAACTCCCCTACCTCCTCACTTTCCTCCTCACCCGTCCAATCCTCCTCCCATCATCTCCTCTACCTGTCAATCCACCTCCTTCTCTCTGTCTACTTCATCATTGTTGTCTACCGTCATTGTGGCCCTTGTTTGTTGTTTGGGAGTGTTGGGCCACCCTACGCTCCCGCCTTGGCGTTTCCCAGCAAGGCTAACAACTTTGAACAATTTGCACAGTTTCTCACTGTAACACCCTTTGCTCCACAAACTTGACAACTTGTTTCTTGGGCATTCAATGGGCAACTTTTTGCAAAATGTCCAGTTTGTCTGCATTTATAGCAGCATAGATCTGGGCATTCCCAAATCCGATGACCAGGTTGACTACAACTACGACAGTTGCCCATTGGTCTACCTTCATTTTGTTGTTGTCGAGATTGTTGATGTTGGGTTTGTCTATTATCTCGTTCTAATTATTGTCTAGCTTGCTGGGGTTGTTGATTTATATGTTGTGAATTTTGCTGTGTCTGTATTTGAGGTCCTAGTTGTGGTGGCCTCATTTGTTGTTGTCTATTTCCGTTTTGTTGGTTATACCGGTTGTTACTTAACTGGTTATTTTGTACCCGAATACCTGCTACTTCATTCTTCTGACTTTGAGTCGGACTGTCTATACTTTTTCTCTTCTTATCTTTCTTTTTCGCATTCTTTCCTTCGCCACTAACCATCGCCACTTCATTTACTGCAGTCACTTTGCTTTTTGTGCTCGTAAATGCCGCTATAGGTATTCTGCATTTGTCTTTGGTTAGTGGTCCTACAAATCTGTTACAATCCTCTCTCTGTCTTTCATATTTTCTTCCGTAGTGTTCAAAATCGTCTACCGTGTCTACCCTTTTGTTGTCCAAGTACCATTTGTATTCAGGTTGCAAACCTCTTCTTATTATCTCTATCTGTTCGTCTTCTTCCAGAGGACGTTTTAAGTATTTAAATAGGACGCCCAGACAAGTGATGTAATTTGAGATCGTTTCTCCTTTGCCTTGAGTTCTATTCCTTATTTCATCTATACCCTCATACTGTGAGTATTTGCCAATAAAGTTCCTCTGGAACGCTTTTTAAAAATCATGCCACGTTTCAATCTTCAAAATCGCCGTGTCGTACTACCTTAACGCACGATCTTCCATTACACTCGCTACTGCGTTTATTATTTGAGTGTCCGACATGTTACTATTCCGTCTACACCTGTCTAGCTTGTTCAGGAATTGTTCTGGGTTTTCTTTTCCCTCATCCCCTGAGAATTTTAAATTCCAATCTTTTAAGATTCTCACACAATTGATATTGCCAGACTGTGTATACCCGTGTCTACGATGTCTTACTGGTGATCGGCTGTCTGATGATGAAATACTGCGATTTCGTCTTGAGACATTTGTATACTCTCTCGAACCGGATCTACTACGATAATTTCGTCTACGTCTACTATGTTCTCTATCACATCTATGGCCTCGGATCCACGACCCATGACGACGTTCCTCAGATGAAGAAGCCGATCGGTGTCGATGGCCTCGTAGTCTACTCCTGACTCTTCTATGACTCCGTTCTCGTGACGATGAATCCCTTCTTTTATTGTTGGATGGAGATCCGTGACAATTATGTCGAGTCGCAGAAGTTCGCAGTTTACCACGATATGAATGCTTCTGTTTTAATTCTTTGGACCTTGACCTTCGATATCTTCTGTCTAGAGAACTGTGATCATGTTCCCGAGATTTAATGTTGCCATGACATCTCTCCCGCGAAGTAGATTTATATCTCTTGTAACCAGGTGTAGATTTGTGGTGGCTCTCCCTCGAGGAGGATCTATAACGTTCTTCACGACGACGAGATGACTCATTCTTTTTACTGTAATGAACCTTATTACTCCTACGCTGTCTAGTTATCTCATCATCGTTTGTATCGCTACCACTACTTGTGTATTGTCTGTTTTGTTTTCTTTCATTGTCCAGTTTTTTTTTTTTCGAATCTTTTCACTTCTTCCTGCCTTCCTTCTACTTTTCTGTTCTTAGAACTTCTTTTGACTATCCGTTTTCTTCGTTGCTCTATACTACTATCACCTGAATCTCCACTCTCATAGTTTTTCTCTGACTCATTACCATATCCACCAATCAATTTACTCACTTCTTTTCTTCGGTCCATTAACCTTTCCATGTGTCTACTCGTGTCTACTTCTTGTTTTCCCAAACCTAAGTTTAATTGTTTGTTTTCGCCTGCCGAGCGGACACCTTGTGAAGGAGACATAAGCAAGTTTTCCATTTCCAGAGCTGGTTGAATTATGGTTTTTCTCAAACCCGTTTCATTTATTTTCTTGCTTGTGCCATCGTTCTCTGGATTTAAATAACTCGTCTTTGATTCTTGTTCTTCATTGTCAGGTGTTTCATTCACTACTGACTGTTCCTGTGTCCTCACTACATACATCTTCCTTCCTTTCTTTTCTTTCACTGTCTACAATTAATCTTGAATCTGAGAAACAACAACAACAACAAATTTATGTCTACACTTAATCTTGAACCTGAAAAGAAAAATTATCACTGTCTACCACACTCTTGAACCTGGAAACAAAATTTTCACTGACTCTAAATTTCTTCAATCACCAAAAAAAAATTACTGTCTACAATGTTCTTGAACCTGAAAGAAAATTTTCACTGACTCTAATTTTCTTTATTCACAAAAAAAAAATTTACTGTCTACAATGTTCTTGAATCTGAAAAAAAAATTTTCACTGACTCTAACTTTCTTTATTCACAAAAAAAAAATTTACTGTCTACAATGTTCTTGAGCCTGAAAAAAAATTTTCACTGACTCCAATTTTCTTTATTCACAAAAAAAAAATTTACTATCTACAATGTTGTTGAACCTGAAAGAAAATTTTCACTGACTCTAATTCTCTTTATTCACCAAAAAAAATTTACTGTCTACAATGTTCTTGAACCTTTGCTTTTCAGTAGCTGTTATTTTTATTTTATAAACTCTTCTCTCTTGTACTACAAATAAATCTTCCTAAAACCTGGTAAAATCCAAAAAAATAAAATAAAAATTTCAGTTGGACACTAGCCAACAATTAAATTATTATATCGGTTGGACACTAACCAACAATTAATTATCATATTTGCCACAAATATTCCCAAATATCCCCAAATATCCTTCACCAATTGATAATTTCCATAAATCCACACTCATCCGTTCAAAGTCCAACTTTTCAAAATTTTTCAATGTTCCACCCATGAAAAATTCTACTAAGTCCAACTTCCGCGAAAGAAAAAAAAATTTCTAATTTCTATCACCGAAAAATTTTCTAAGTCCAACTTTTCAAAATTTTTCAATGTTCCACCTATGAAAAATTCTACTAAGTCCAACTGCTAAAAAAAAAATTCTAAGTTCTCTCGCCGAAAATTTTTCTAAGTTCAACTCTTCCGAAATTATTCTAAGTCCCTAACCTGTCTACAAAAATTTTCTCAGTCCCTAGCCTGTCTACAAAATTTCCTAAGTCCCTTTGTTCTCGGGAAAAAAAAACAAAGCACCCTTAGTCAAAACTAAACAAAATAAAAAAAATGCAATAACCGAAAAAAAATATAATATTTCCCCTCCTCACCAACTCTCCGTGGATTAATTTTTTTAAAAAAAATTAACAAAAAAATTATGTTCGGGCGCCATTTGTAACGGGGTATTTCTTAAGAAAAGGGCCTCCCTCAAATAATTAAGAAAGTTTCCCGGGCCCTCCCGTTACAAGGAAAATCTATTTAAAATTAATACGGGGAAACACTCCTTAATCTGGGGTCAGGGTTTCCACGGAGAGAAAACCTCCGGGAATGGTTGGTGAGCTAGAGAGAGAAGAAATAAATTATATAAAAAAAATTTAGGTTAATTTCATTTTTTATTCTTGTCTACAAAAATAAAAATCAAGTCTACAATTACAAGAAAATAAATTTTAATTTGAGAACAAAGGAAATAAACAAACTATCAAGTAATCTACAAATGGCGGGTAACGACGCCGCGCCAAGAAAATCTCGATCGAATTTATATAACTTTCAATAATATCCAAACAGAATTTTCATTCAGCGTACAATACCCGAAATTTCCAGAAAAACATGCTTCATAAAATTTTCAATGAAATAATACAAAAAACCTTACGTTTACAAAAATTTCAACAAATTCTCTGATGCCCAAAATGGCTACTCTTTTGTTTTTCCAACTCTCGGTATAAGTAATAACCCAAGCTTCGATTCCTTCTTGTACCCAGCTGTAAAATAAAGAAAAACACAAAAAAAAAGTTGTCTACAAACTCGACTAAAGAAAAATAGGAAAAAGAAACTTAGAAAAAGTCTACTCAAGAGAAACTTAAAAAAAAAAATCACACTCAAAAAAATCAACCTCACACCTTGGCTACTGAGAACAGAGTGACGCTCCCCGCGTCTCTCTGACTCGATTTCCTTCTTCACCATCCCCTCCAAACATTCTCCGCCAATCAACACAAATTAATCTAATTAAGCCTCATTCACACTCGAGGAAAAGTCGTATGTCCACCAATCAGACACATTCACTCCACAACACCCAATCACGCTCCCGTCTACAATCTTCCGGTGGCGATCGCCACGCCACCTATAGTACGCGCGAAAATCCGAAATAAAGAATAAAAATAATGCACACGAGGCACTCAACGCGTTAACCTATTCCTCGCGCACATACTCTCTCTCTCGCTCTCCCCCATACGCACACATTGTTCGCGCAACGTACACAATACAAAAAGAAAATAAAATCTCACTCACGCCCGTGTCTACTGTGGTGAGCGTGCGCGCACTCGACGCAGTTGCGTCGTCTGCTGACACGCACCGCGCACCTCCTCCGTCGCCGAAAACTCCCCGACGGAGAATCGGAACTCGTGTGTGGTGTATGTGTGTGTACGTGCGCGCCCTGGGCCGGGAGAGCCTTCCCGGGTGGTGAACATGTGTGTGTGTGTGTGTGTATGTGTAGTGCGCGCGCCGTGTGCTCGTGTTGCTACAGCAGCGTTCAGCCGACAGCGACCGTCGCCACGTGGTCAGCTTCTGCTGCGTGAGAAAGCGGCATGGTTATCACCTGGGAAAGTAAACAAACAAATTAATTATTTCACGGTTTCCCAGGTGACCTGACACTGCCAGGTAAAAAAATAATTTACGAGGGATTCACTCCCTCGCAAGGTTGAAAGCACCAAGGACATCAATTATAGGACTTTTTTACTTTTAATCTTGACATTCAACGATACTATAAGTCATGCTTGAATTTTTTATTTTTAATCTTAATCTTTTACTTCAAACAAAGTAAGTCATGCATAATGTAAATTAAATTATGAGTAAACAATTAACTACTCGTAGTTCATATTTTTATGTCTCGCATGAGCAGTTTATACATGCAAGTAAGAGAAGTATAAGAAAATATAAAAATCTCTTGACTCACCATCAACGATTCCCAAAGGGAAAAAAGCTTTTCTCTCTTGCAGAGCTAACCGACGCCTGTCTTCTTTGGCCAACTCCTGCAAGCACCGCGCTTTGCTCTCCTCGTCAAACCTCATTAGGTCACCCTGATTGTAAAGGATTTCGTAATTTCACGCTAATCGCCCGACAATTCTCTCAGCTTTGTTGAGGAGATTCATTCTCGGTTTTCTTACAAGACTTGAAAATTTTAATGTTACAGCGTCAACTACCAGAAGTCAAATGCAACTCGTTGGTGGTAATGTGGTGCGGAACTTCTTCCGTCTGGTCCAGTAACACCAATGAAACAGCTGGAAGAAGATGCGCACGCATAGCATTTTCAGATCGCAACCAATCGCTACAGAAAAAGCTCTGATTTTTAGGCGCGAACGTTTTCGAAGGCGATTGTTTTTTTCTGGCGTCTATACCTCCCCTACTTTACCTCTTTCCAGGAGCTCAACAAATCCTAAAAGCCAATTAAAGCTTCTCCCCCTTCGCTCTCTCTATCTTGCGTTTCGCAATTTTTTTTCTTACCTCAAACATGATTTCAGAACTAAATGCAGTTAACAATTTTCTATTGAAAGGATAGTTTGTTCACTGCAGTTTCGAATAGCACAAATTTTGCGTTATGGTGTTTTCGCCGTCGAAAGAAAATCTGGCGATTGTAGACCACTTACTGGAGCATGATACTCCAATTGACGAAATTGCCCGTAGATTCGATTGCACATTAGCATGCATACGAAAATGGAGAAGACGTTTTCAAGATGAAGCGAATGGAGGTCCGCCTGTTATAGATTTACGATCCACCCGCGAAGTTTGGAGGAAAATGACTCCGGACCGTGTGAACCTCATCACGGCTCATTTGTCTAATCCCGATAACGCATTTGACACGGTACAGCATTTGCCAGCAACGCTAAATTTACCAGTTCATCACAGGACCATTAGACGAGCTTTGAAAAAATTTACTACCGTTCGTTATCGACAGCCAGCAGAAAAAGCTGCATTGCATCCCGGTGATGAGGCACGCTGACTCGAATATGCTTTAAATCATGTTCATTGGCCCGAAGAAACATGGAGAAGGACTGTGTGTCTAGACGAGAAAGTTTTCTCCACCGCTAAAGATGGTATTTTTCTGATTTTTGTTTCGCGGAAGCTTCCTTACACAATTTTGTACCATGTACTCGATTGAGCACCGGAGAGCGCGATAAAAGTATTTTTTGACAAAAATATTCTTTTTCATCAGAATTGTATAACATCAAGTTTTTCTAAAATAGTTTTTTCTTGACGACCGATCAGTATTATCGTAACTGTTGTCACAGAATCACTTAACTATGTAAATTCAGATTTTTCGGTTGAAAATCACGCACCTCACCATGAACGACGAGATGGGTCGTTTCGGGTCGTTTCTCTTAAAGAGGACGCGATAATGCTTTCTTTCTATAAAAACAGCCCTCGTTCTTTGATTATTATTACTGCCAGCGGCGAGGGGCTATGCACTTCAGAATCACCTAGAGAAATTAATCAAATATCAATTTCATTTAAAGGAAAAATCATTTTTTTAGCAATATTTCAATCGAACATCATTCCGAGGTTCAAAACACATCAAATGTGCCAAAAGAATCATAAATAATTACAGAGAATCAAGATGAATCAAAAAGAATCATCAGTGATTCTGGAGTGCATAGCCCCTCGGTCTGCGGGTAAAATGGCTCCGGGCTCATGTTCGAAGGTTCGAGGGCCTCGGCCGCAGCGAATATACCCCCACGGGGTATTGTATCCATAAACCGCAAAATTTTTTTGTGTCCCGACTACGAACGGCGAATTATTTCATCAGGGTAAAAAAATGTTTTTATTTAATAAGTAAGATTTTTCGTTCGTTGAATCTCGACACTGAAAATATAGCAATGGAAAATTACGTACCATACCGGCCGCGACAAAATTTTGTCCTCGCATGAATCGTGTGCCGCAAGCTACACGGTATCGCTACTGTGTGCAAGTATGCAATATCTTCTTTTTCGCTGAAAAGAGCTGATGAGATGTATAAATCTAAGTTTTTCAAATTATTTTTATTGACAAATAACCTGCAATAAAACTAATCTACACAGGGAGACTAGGTGTTTGGAGACCAGATGGTGAACGGTACAACAAGATTTACGTTAAACCGATACGTCAATCTGGCCGTGTCACCCAAAATTACTGGGGCTGGATCTGGCACGGCGGCAGAGGCAGTTTGCGCGCACTTACCAGAAAACTTAACGCTCCACTTTACATCGAACTTTTAAATGAATATTTTTATAGTTTTGATGCAAATAGTTGACAGCAAAATGATGGGAAGAACAAAATGATTGTTTGATACCAGCAAAAGTTGAAATTCTTATACCTCCATCAGATGAACTAGTTCCTAGCTGCTCGTGTCGAGTATGCACCACAAAACACTGCATTTGCAAATCTTCAGGAGTACCATGTTGCGAATTTTGCAAATGCCAAAAGGATAATACTTGCAAAAACAAATTTAATCTAATAGATAATTTAGAAAGTGATGACGATTCAGACTGGTAAAAAAATTCAATGTGCTCGTTAAAAAAATGTGATATTACGATCAATTAAATTAAAATATATTATATAAAGTCAAAGATTATCAAAATTATTTTAAAGAAGTAAATAATTATATTACATTTTCCCATATGTTTGTCGTATACGTAAAAACTGTTTTAAAATTTTTATAATTCTATGCATTACTAAGAAGACTCTATTTTATGTATTTTTTTATTTAACAAACTGTATTTTAAAGACGTGCATGAATGCTAATTTAAATGCATAAAAATCTCGTTTTTATTTTATTTGACGATTATTTTTCATATATGTTATATAAAATTTAAGAACCGTAAATGACATTAGTTATTTCAAAACAAAAAATTACGTATTATTCGAATGCCCACATTTTTAACTAAGGAGCTTTAATTAAATTCGAAAATTTGACGGGTTCGAAAAAAATTCATGTCAATGTATTATTACTTTTGATTAGAAGAAGAAAAATTTTTTTTTAGGTTAAGTGATTTTTTTATTATTTAAATTTATCAGTTATAGATTTTCACACAGTTTTTGATACTTTCCATCTCTCATACTCTTCTCGAACATGTAAAAAATGCATAAATGTTGATTTCAAAAACTTCAAGTCTGATGAAAACTGAGCCAAGAGTATTGGACATTAACAGGCGCTCCTCGAGTGAGTTGCGTAGCGCTTAGCGCCTATGCTTTTTGTCAATAAAAAAAAAGTACTTAAAATCAAAAATGACATAAAACTTGTTACGCATATTGTTGAATAGATCCCAGACAACGAGTAAACCCTATAATCGTGTGAAAAAATAATTTTTTTCACATAGTATTTGGAAGTCAAAAATCGTAAGAATCGCATTTTTTAAAACTTTGGCGATTTTTAACGCAAAAATTACGTATCCTAGAGAAAAATTTTATAGAACATTTTTTCTTTTTTTTTATCCAAAAAACCTGAAAAAAATTTTTATTTAGCAAAAACGCGATTTTTTCCTAATTATTGTTAAAATTTGTTAATAACAAATTATCTGACAACTTTTGACACTTCTAACCTCGATATTCGTATTTAGCGGGCCACAATACATGGGAATCACTTGAAAAAGTGAGTCGGTCTTGTTATGATTGGTTCTCGCGTCTCCCGACAACCGACCCGCGTTCGTCGTTTCACCTGAAGCTGGTGTACTTCGCTCGAATCGACTACGATGTGGGAGCACCTTGCTCCGCGCTGTGCCGATGCACCTGCTGCACGGCGGCTCGCATGCGAGCGCTGCTGCCGCTGCCGCTGTAAGCTCTGCGAAGACCGGAACTCCAAGCTATGTTTTAAGGGTTCGGGTGTCCTTGAGAGAACTAGGAGAGGATGGGTTAGTCGCGTTGAGGGTGATTAAATGATTCACAACACAAAGTCAATTTAGGCTTCACACTAAGTATTTTTTATTAGCCTTTCCCTAACTACTGATAGAGCTGGGCACTTAGCTAACTCGAAATACAATGCACTACCGATAAGTTGCTCCGCTAACTAAGTCGGAAAAGAATCGGAATGAATCTACTCGAATGAACGAATGAATTAATAATACTCCCGTAGCGTGGCTCGTACTCGTCTTTTATAGCACCTTGACGAAGCGATAAGTCTCCCTTCCAGTAGACCTACCCCTTCGCCCCCTCGATCGGAGATCAAATCCATTATCTTGTAATTAATTCCCCCGGAAATAACAAAACTCGCGATATTGTCGTACGTGCCCTATCGCTCGCGAATCGAGTTACCTTTAGTCGCCCAGCTCCTCCTACTTATCAACACTCGTAACCCATACTTAATATCGCACTTCATACTTCTCGCAAATTATTTGAAACTAAGTAATATTCATCATGCCCTGGCACACCGCTATCGATATTCCAAGGTAACTAAATATTAATTATCCTTATCCGTATAAACTCCCTAAGAAATGTGCACCGGCACCCCACTATCAATATTTCAAACGTTCGCACCGCCCCACCGGTGTAGAATACCCTGCGCCTGGTGTAACTTACCAACCTTCGCATTCCGCTCATAACAGATACTCCCTCCTAAATGAAAAATTTTGAATGCTAATGAAAAAATTTTTAAGGAAATAGATCTCAAAGATTTCCTGAGTTAACCTAAAAAAAAATGAATTTCCCAAAAAAAATGAATTTCCCAAAAAAAGAATTTTTTTCACCTTTTCCCTTATTTATGGTGTGCCGCTTCTACAATTTCGACAAATATACACTCACTCTTCCCTCCCTTGCAATGATAGATAAAGCGTACCCTTTTTTTTAAAAAAGGACGCTTTATCTAAACTATAGTACATAAGTTTCTCTCAATTTCTTTCTACTCAATTGCATTCAATTTTCTTTACAAAATATTTTTTTTTTCTCACACGTACTACCCTATCTAAACTGGGAACGCACAAAGATATCCAGGATTCCCTGCTTGAGCCCGGAAAACCCAGAAAACCGGACTAGATATCTTAATTTTATTACATCGAGATTACAATAAGTTTTTCGCTTCTCTTTTTTTTTATTAATATTCAAGCATTCTTGCATATCTGAAACTTAAGGAAAAAAAAATTAATTAATTACTCTACCTTCGATCGTGTCTTAGAAAATTATATTCTAATATGGATACGGGAAAGGATTTTGATGGAAAAAATTTTTTTTGACATAAAAATTTACCCAAATATCGATTTTTATCCGTGTTAAAAAAAATCTTGCGTTTATTCTTTCAACTTCCCAAATTAGTTGATCAAACCCAAAAAAAAATTAATAACCCATATTTTCCTGTTCATTTCAAAACTCAGAACTACAAAAGAATTCATTTCATTTCATAAAAAAAAAACGAAAATGAAGAATAGTTATATTTAAATGTCTGTTTTCTTGTAATCAAATATTATCCTCACTTTACAAATGCCTGCACCTCTATCATCATGATTGTTAGCAGAAAAAAAAGAAAGAAAACCTGTTGATTTTATGTATGAATTTGTTATTTTTTTTCTTTTTATATAAAAAAAAAATTTCGGACTAAATTTACGCTTGTGTCAATAAAATCAAAACATTTCAATGTGTTTATAAAAAAATTTTGTTTAAAGAAATAGTAAGTTTTGCAACGAATTTTTTTTTATAGTTTATATCGCACTCCCAACTTATTTTTTAATCTAACTCCGCTCCCACCTAATTGGTATATTTCCGATCGTATTAAAAAAAATAAAAAAAAAGCATTCCAATTTTTTCAAAATATTTCCTCTCGCGAATTAACCCAGTCAAGAATAATATATCGTTCTCTCTCCATCTATTTAATTATTTTAATTTTAATTTAATTTTACTCCATTTTTCCTTCAATGCGGTTAGCTATTATTTAAATATTAACTTTAATTTCAGTATGAAAGCAAGAATAGTAAAAAAAATTTTCATTATTTTGTAAAAAAAACTTCAGAGATTATTCTTCCTCAAAAAAAATTTTTCGTGTCGCAAATAAAAATGTATCAATCCATCCCAAATTATCATGTCTGCTTTCCCCGCTTTTTCTTTCCTTTTTCAAAAAAAAAACATCCAAATAAAACAAAAAAAAAATGTATCGATACTGCACGTGCACCGGCGCCTCAACGCGCCGCTGCCTGTACTGTAAACCTCCCTTGCATCTTCCGTCCTCCTCTAGCGCGCACATGTTGCGCTTGTTGTGAATAAGAGTGTAAAAAGAGACGCCGATAATGTTTTATTACCCTAGCTAGTCATTTTCCCTTCTTAACTAAAACAAGGTTTCCTATTCATAGATTTTTTTCTAAAATTCATCGGACTCCGTTTACGGTGTTAGTCATTCCTGCCACCCGAATTGTTTAAATTTTGGTAACAGTGCTCGCGTTCTGCCCTTCCCCCCTGATTCCTGCTTCGGTCTGCAGTGAGGCCCTGACTTCTGTCCCGTACAGACCTCATTTTTCTTTCTTCATTCTTCCCTCGAATTTTTTCCTATTTCTTACTTTCTGTAAAAAAAAGAGTCAGTCTGAGTGTTGTGTTGTTTTATTCCTTTACCATGGCTGGTGATAAAAATCATAAACCTCGCGAAGACAAAGATGACGATACTGCCCGTCGCGCTAGTCAACTATTTTCCGAGCTTTCGAGGAAATTGTTGCATCTTCGTCCACGTGCAACACCTGCTGCCGGTAAGTTTATAAAGGTGATTTAGTTTAATCCCTTTACTCTCAAAAAAAACTACTATTTGTTATTTTTCCTTCCTCAGCATTCGCGGACCGACGGTATCACAGTATAATAGTGCACCCTCGCCCGTCTCCTGTTCGCCCTATTCGCAGCAGTGTAATGGCTGGACTAGAACATTGCCCATTAAAACCACTTGCACCCCTATCAGAGAGGATCAAACAGGAGCGTGCACGACAGCTCGCCTGCTCGGGGCCGTCCACCCAGATCACGGACGAGCCACGCTCCCCGGAGAAGAGCGTCCCTCCGGCTCGACAACGGCTCACTTCTTCAAAGCTACCTGTTCTCAAGGTTAAGTCTGGATCGAGCCCCCCCGCGAAGAGAGTAAAGCGTTCTCAATCACGATCGGCCCATCCTGGGACGATTGTTTTAGATAATGTAGCGTCGCGCGTATACCAAATCAAACAGCGTCCCAGCGTGCATCATTATAGTTTCTTAGAGAGGCGCCTTGGAGACAACTACACCTGCGTAAAATGTAGCATTAACAGGCCTACCTTCTCTATCCACGTTCATATGGACGATCAGGCAGATCATGTTGTCAGGACATGTTTTTTATGCAGTGACAACAAACTAATATTCCCTATCTCCCCGGATGAATGTGTTTTCTGCAAACATTACTTTGATAATTAATTTTCCCTCAAAAAAAAATATCTAACTTCTTTAATGAATATGGCCATAGTATCCTAAGTTTTTTTGTTCTTCCTTTCTTCCCTCTTTTTCCCAAAAATACAATTTCCTTCCTCCCTTTTTCCCATCTATCCAAAAAAAAAACGTAAACATTCTGATGTCACTTAAAATTAGTATTTTGTTAATTTAGAATTTAATCCGTAAGTTAAATCATTAGTTCGTAAGTTAAGCTTTATTGTTTTTATTTCTCTGAATAGATTTTATTTCATGGTATTTTTCTTTATTTTAAATATTCTTTATAAGATATTGCATTAATTTAGCAAGTTAGAGAAAAAAAAAATGTTTCCTAAATTATAGTTTAGTTTTATATCCAGATATAATTTTATTATTTATGCATTAACTCAGTAAGTTAGAAAAAAAAATGTTCTCTAAATTATAGTTTAGTTTTAATGTGGATATAAGTTTTTTGTACTATCTATTATTAATAAAAAATGTTTAAATTTACTTAGTTTTTAGATATAAGTTTATTTTATTTTTCTTTTGGTACTAGTTTATCATCAATAAACAATGTTTAAATTTACTTAGCTTTTAGATATAAGTTTATTTTATTTTGTGCTAGTTTGTCGTCAATAAAAAAATGTTTAAATTTACTTAGTTTCAAAAATTTTTTCAAACAATATTACTTCATTCCTTCAGCCCGTCTTGCTCTTCCTTACTGACTTCGATTCACTTGCTTATTCCAACCCCTACCTATTAAGATTTGAATTTTACATATCAAAATAAAATTTCTTTTATTAATCCTTGTATTCAAAATCAGAATTTTTTTTAAGTAATAGCGAGCGACGTAATTAAAAAAAAAGGACTGTCGTTTTCTTTCTCTTCCTTTCTTTTTTTTTCTAAATTAAGAGTCCTTAATTATTTAAAAAATATTAATATAGTCAGCCATGTAAAAGGAGAAAGGAGAAAGAAGAAAAAAAAATTATGGTAACTTCCCTAAGAGCGCCAGCAGGAGGCTGAGCAATTATTGACTCTACATTTCTCTATCTTCGATCTAGGATTTTGTAATGATTGTAGGTATTTGGTAGGAAAAAGGTAACAAAGACACGATCTTTTACTTACAGAATATATATACTACATTTATTTATTTTTTATACTTAAACCTAATTACAGATAATATCTTAATATTAATTTCTACGTACTTCTTTTTTTTTTTTTTTTTCATTAAAAACTGATTTAATTAAATATATATATTATTCAATTATAATAGAGTGTCTTTCTCACGAGTAAGATTTCTTTCTTTTTTTTATCAACCTAAAATATTCAATATTTTAAAAGTGTATTTCATCATTTTTTTTCTTCCTTTTTTTTTTCAAAAAAATTTATCAATCATTTTAAAACTCAGCCACTTCTTACTTTTCGAAAGATAATCTTATCTCTTAAGAAAAATTAAAAAAAAATTTCTCTTTAACAATAAAACAAAACATATTACAATGTTAATATGAACCCCAACTGATTTCCAAATTTCAGTATTGAAATTGGTCCGAACTTAATCATGTCTTTCCCCGCCGCGTAAGCTATTAGACATCCCTTACATTCTGACGCGCTTTTATATATGTCGGAAAACATATCATTACACCTCGAGCAGATCACTGATGGTAAGTTATGACGTGACGATAGTGTATGGTGATGATGAATTGAAATTGATTTATCCTCCCACAAATTGAATTTTTTCATACACCCCGCGCATAAAATTTCGACCCCTTTCGAATAATATAGCGTAGAGGTGTGTTTGAATTCGCGCAACGGTTTCCAAAATTCACTGTCTAAGTCAACTAAATTATAAAATATCTCATACAATACAACGTCATCCTGATTTGGATGTTCTGGCAATTTCAAAATTTCTATATAAATGTTATGTCGCAAAAAATATGTCACTTCTCTCTTAAATAGCTCTATCTCTTTGCTCCTCTTTTCATCTAACTCTTTCTCTAGCAGTCTATCCAATTTATGTATGAAATAATCTATACTATGTAATTCTATCTTTGACATTTTTTTTTTTTTTTTTTTTTTTTTTTTTTTTTTAAAACAATTTATTTTTCTTTCTCTAAATAAAATTGTATTTGTAGCTAAAATAAATTTATTCTAGCTTAATTCATTTGTTAATAAAATAATTTTATCCAATCTTACTTCTATCCTATCGATTAAAATAATTAACTTACTGCATTCATTTACTGATTTTAGAATCTAATATTCTATCTTAATTATTCTTACTTGAGAGGAGAGAAAAAAGAAACAAATCTTAATTTATTCATACACTTATTGTAAAAGTAATTAACAATTTTACAAATTTCCTTCCCTCTTCCCACTTTCTCGAACTAATTAATTTTAACACAATAAAAGTTTCACGACCCTTGCTTTTACTAACTCCCTTTCTGCCCAAGTTTTCTTCCTGATGTTTTCTGTCCACGCACTAACTACCTACTGAATAACGTACTTTGCTTCTCCCCCTTTATTAAGATTCTTTTTATCAGTTTTACTCCCTCTCCATCATTTTTCACTTAAGACTTAAGAGTAATTGTCCCGAAATCTAATATTTTTACCGTCATAAAAAGAAAATCAACAACTCAACCTATCTAGTTACTTATATCAATCGAACGTGCTTTTTCATTATATAGTAAAGTAAATAACCGCCTCCCCTTTATTCTTACTTATCAATTATTTCATTACTGCCTCTCTGATTAATTCAATATGAAAAAAAATATGTGAAGAAAAAAGAAGAAAAAATGGTCGTTTAGTCTATTAATGGAGTTATTTGACTGAATGCTATTTTAAGTTTATCTTGGTGGACTACCTTTTCTTTCCCGTCCCCAATATCGATCAGTGCCGTGTTATTATTAAAAACTTTCTTAATTAGAAATGGTCCCTTCCAAAAGTCTGAAAATTTAGATTCGCGTGGCTCTACCAATAAATAAACCATTTGATTAGGTTCAAAAGTTTTAACATTTAATTTTCGATCGTAGAATTTTTTAGATCTTGCTTTTGCTAGCTTAATTCTGTCACGCGCTTTCGAAACCATTTCGCTCATTCTTCCTATTATTTCATTTAGGATCTTGTCATAAGATTTAATTTCGCGTCCTTCGTAAAAATCAGTCGGTAGCCTGGCTTCCCGCCCGTAAATCAAGGTAAATGGAGCAAATCCCGTCGAAGAATGGATCGAAGTATTCATTGCGAATGCTGCATACGGCAACATTTCGCACCAATTATCGTCCGTTATAATATAGCGTAGCATTTCTATGACTACGAAATGACTTCTTTCACAAATTCCGAGACTGGACGCGTGATATGCCGAGGATTTAATTTTTTTAATATTAAAAAGTCTTGCAAATTCTGCCATTATTCTCGACAAAAAGTTCGCTCCCTGATCGCTATGCAAAACGTCCATCGTACCGTATAAGCAAATATATTTTTCCGCCAAAGCTTTCGCAATTGTCGGAGCAGTAGTCTCTCTCAAGCTAATGTATCCGCAATATTTCGACAATGTGCAAATCCATGATAAAATATATTTATTCCCTAATCGAGATTCCCGCAGAGGACCGACTATATCTATTTGTATATGACTTAACACGCTTTCTGGTACCGGAAATAAATACATCGGTTGTTTGGTTTTTTTCCTTACGCATTTTATTCTTTGACACTCGTCACAGGTTTTTAATAAATTTGCTATCTGCTCTTTCATACCCGACCACCAATAATTTTGTCGCACCCTATTGTAAGTTCGTGCTACACCCGGGTGTCCCGATTCAAGCGATTTGTGCATTTCCCAGATTATCCCGTCCCGCGCCTCCTTAACCGGAATTTTAATATTTGCCGAACACACTGCTAAGTCGATTTTTTTTGTGTCAATGTATGTTTTTAGTCCTGTAAGTATCATTTCAAATTTCCCTAATTTATTGCTTTTGTTAAAACTTATACTTTTTATTTTTTTCTTTTCTAACATAGCATTCAAAACAGATAACGATTCGTAAAATTTTTCTTTATTTATCTGTTCGTAATAATGTTCCTTCGCGAAAAGATTAAAAATGAATCTATTTTTAAATTTTGTAGCTATTATTTCTCCGACTTTGGGATTATTTTTTAATATTTGCTCTCTATTTACCAACCCGTATTTTATTAAATCCGCGGTCACGACATTTTTTTCGCTAAAATCGCATGCACAGATATGTAAAATGTTATCTTTCTGTATAAAAAGTGGGTTTCGGCTAAAAAGAACTCCGTCTATCTTTACTAAGCAAATTTTTCTCGGTCTTAATTCATCGTTATAAAATAAATCGTTAATGTCATACGGTAAAAGTTTATCAATATTAATCATTTTTGTATTTGCATCGATCTCACGGGTTAATACCTGATTTACTACGTTTCGATTTTCCTCGCGATTTTCCTCTCTAAATTTGTCAGTTTTTGAAAAAGAATTTAAATTTATTAATGGGTTAATTAATAACATGCTATCCCTGAGCGATAAAATATTCCTCCATGAAAATTCATTATCTATCGAAGTTTTATTCGAAAAAATTTTCCTCTCCTTCCGCGGTTCCCAAATTTTAAATCGTCGGCCCAAGCGTGAGGAGTTTCTCCGTGCAATCACTAGATTGCCCCGGTCGCCTGACAGCACATCACTGTACCCGCTATTACTTTGAAGATCTCGATCCCGACCATCCATTTCTCTCTCTCTCTCAACATTCATTCTCATTTCCGTCATTAAAGACTTCAAAATTCGAATTTTCTCGACTTCCTCACTTGCAAACATACTAAACTTTCCATATATCACTGTTTCATCAGCGATAAAAATTTCCCCTGGCCAGAGGTTTTTTCCTACATTCGGGATCAGACCTCCATACTTATCGCCCTTACTTAGGAAATTTTTTTCCAAAGAACAGGCTTCATAGCGTTGGCTTTCAATGTTTTGGCTCTCGTCGCTTGAACTAAATTTTTTCGTGACACGATCGTTTTCATGGGAAGCCCTCCCCTCCGAATTCTCGCCTTCCCCGCCGGCGCCTAACGGGCTCGTGCTACGTACCATAAACTCACTCATTTGCCCCCGTAATAGCCCAGCGGGTACCGAAAAATATGACTCCTTTGCTTTAAATCCATCTGAGAGTCCACATACATTGATTGAATCATCTGTGTACAGATGGAACTCCTCCGCCTGGTCATTACCGTTAACTTTCTCGCATTCTTTCTCTAACTCACATAAAAAAACGTCATAACTATCGATAAAAATTTCTTCCTGCCCTTTTACTTCTTCCGAATTTAAATCTTCCTCAAAAATATCGTTAACTACTTCAATCACAATTTCGTCATCTCCCGGTAATTTAGACAGTTCTGACTCGATTTTATTAAATTCAAAAAATTGCGTTTCTAAATTAATTACCTTTGTTGATTTACCAATTAATCTTTCCCACTTATTAGCGTCCCTCACCTCACTATTTATTAAATTTTCCCCATTGTCCGTTCCCACCGGGTATCTACTTAACCCGTCCGCTATCCCGTTCTCCTTTCCTTTTCGGTAATACAGTTTAAATTCGAAATCTGATAATTTTAATTTCCACCTTAATAATTTAGACGTCGGATCTTTAAAATTGTTCATGTATATAATTGGTTTATGATCTGTGTAAATGTCAAACTCCGCGTGATATAAATACGTTTTAAAGTATAAAACTGAATATAAAATTGCTAACAGCTCGATTTCACTAGTGCTATATCTCTGCTCAACTCTACTTAGAACCCGCGACGCGTAAGCTACCGGGTGCTCCTTATCATCTTCGAAAACTTGCGCTAAAACCCCCCCAATCGCGTACGCGCTAGCGTCCGTCATCAAAATAAATCTCCGATTCAGATCTGGAAAACGCAAAACAAGACTTTCTATAAGTTTATTTTTTAACGCCTCAAATGCTAAATTATGTTCTTCCCGCCATTCAAATTTTGTATTTTTTCTTAACAAGTCGGTCAATGGTTTTGCTATTTTAGCGAATTGAAAGATAAATCTCCTATAATAAGATACTATTCCTAAAAATGATTTTATTGCTTTCTGACTTGTGGGTGGTTTAAGTGCTGTGATCGCTATGTATTTTTTATCATCTACTTGTAACCCGAGCTTCGAAATTTTATGCCCCAAAAATTTAACTTCTTCTTTTAAAAATACCGATTTTTCCGGTTCAAGCGTTACGTTATTTTCCCTTAATCTTTCAAATAGAGCTTTCAATATTTCTATCAATTCTTCCAAAGTTCTGGCAAACGCAATTACATCGTCCATATAACTTAAAATTCCCTTTAACCCTTTTAGTAATTTCCTTAGCGCTTTCATGAAACAACCCGGCGCGTTTTTCAGTCCCATGCCTAGTCTACACAGTTCGTAGTGGTTGTCTTCCGAGCTAAACCCGGTTTTTCCCGCCGTGCTATCCGCGAGTTTTATTTGGTAAAAACCTTGAGCTAGATCGAACACGCTGTATACCTGACTACCATGCAAGCTATCTAACAAACTATTTATATTTGGGGTAGGCTGAATTTGTAATACTGTTATAGAATTGAGCTGTCTGTAATCTAAAACTAAACGGTGATCGACAACTCCGTTTTCTCTCTTTTTTTTCGGTACGCAAAAAATCGGTGCGTTATACGCGCTATCGCTTTCTCGAATAATTCCTTTTTTTAACATGATTTCTATCTTATTTTTAACTACCTCCCTAAGCGCGTAAGGTTGCTGAAATTGCTTTACATATACCGGTGTATCCGTGGTGGTAATTATTTCATGCTCAACCCCCTTAATGCAGCCCAATGTGTCCCCCGGTAAAAAAAATTGCATAGAATATTTATTGATTAAATTTGTTATTTCAAACTTATATTTATCGTTTTTTATATTTTCGAGATTTATTATTTCAAGCAACCTTGCTAACCTTGAGTTACTCCCCCGCTCTTTCAGTATGCTATCATAAACTTCAACTGCCGGCACCGTTAATTCTATGTCTTTGTCTCCGTTATTTATCGCGTAAACTGAGCACTTTTTATCTTTAACCGATGTAAATGAATCCCCTAACTCAATATCTGGTCCGGCGTTTATTCTTTGAATGTATCCATTTTCGAGATTATCATTTGTTGTATTTAGTGTCACCCATGTTTTTGATTTTGCGGCTAAAAATATTTTCCTCGCAACCGGGACGTTACTAAATTTAAATTTGTTATTTCCTACTTTAAAAAATCCTTCCAAAAAATCTAACTTTCCCCCGTGTTTTTGAAATAAAGTTGCTCCCAAAATCGCGTCCGCCCGAAGTGGAAATTTTTCCCCAACTAAATGTAAAATGCAATCAATTTCATTCAATTTTATTAAAAAGTACCCTTTAGTTTTTACCGTGTTTTCATTAATACCTGTCAATTGAACTATATAATTTCTATTAATTAATACGCCCCTTTTTACTTTATTTTCTTTTATAAGATTTATTTCTGACCCCGTATCTAATAGTGCAACAAACGACCCTCCTTTTATTTTGTTATTGTTTTCTATCGTAATTGTCGGGCAATCACTTTCTCTCTCTATCATTAAAACAACGCGTTTTTCGATTTCCGGACGACTAAGTTCATCGCATACCCCGGTGCGTCCTTGCGCAGGGCATACTATTCGTTTTTTGGACCCTGTCTTTTTATAGATTTATTGCGAAAGTCTTCCTGTATTTTTTCTTTCATACAGTACTGTGCAGTATGCCCCCTTATTTTACATTTATCGCACTTCAGCGCGAATAGTTTACAATTCGCGATAACATGATTTTTCAGTTGGCAGAAATCACAAATTTTTAATTCACAATCTTTATCCTCGTGCCCCATATTACCGCATTTTCCGCATTTAACTTTGGTTTCTTCCTTTACTTCCTTCCGATTTTTACACATTCGCGCTATATGTCCCAATTCCCCGCAATTATAGCATTTAGTTATATTTGTTCTTTGTTCTATCTTAACCGGCGTTTTCCCCTGTTCGTTGCAGCGCCGCGCGATGTGCCCCATGCGACCGCAGTTGTAACATTTTATGTCGCTTCTCGGTTTTCTTTCGCTACCTTCCCCCTCGACCTTGAATAGTTCTCTAAGCGCTGGCTTTTCATCGATATTTTTAAAAATAGCGTTATTTTCTGAAACGCGCTTCTCAATATATTGTGCCCTATCAATCGCCTCTTCTAAGTTTTCGATTTTTTCCGTAATTAATTTTCCGTTAATTTCTGGCTTTAGTCCTCTAATAAAGCATTCGACCGCTTGCCTCTTTATTACTCCAGCCATCGAATTGTTTTCTCCAAACGATTTCCTCGCGCCTGAATTTAATTTATTTAAGTAACCCTTAACCCGAAGCCCCCAATCGACCGTGCTTTCGGTATCTTTTTGTGCAATAGAACCCATTTCTAACCCTACCGAGTAATAATCATTTTTACTATCGAAGGCTCTTTCTAAATCCGCGATTAACTCTTCCAAATTTTTGTATTTCTTTTCCTCCACTACTCGTCTAGCTACCCCTTTTATTTTTGACACAACGAACTTTATCATAATTAATTTTTCCGCCGGATTTACTAGTTCAAAAAGCGATCTACATTCGTGCGCGAAATCATTTAGCCCGATGTTTGACCCGTCATATTCCGGTAACAATTTTATCACCTCAGATATTGATAGCGTTCTGCATGTAGACTGTAGCATATTCCCGTCTGCCCTCGCGTTAATTATTCCCGAATCGGTCGAAGATTGAATATCGTTATTAATGTCCGGAGCATTTATGTCTAAAAATCTATTCATATGGTGTTGATTATTTATATCACGGGTTATAGAAGTGCTTGCGCTATTTGTCCTGCTTTTGCTTACGCGTGTTCTCGGCATTTTATCGGTATTATTAAAATTTCTTTTCAATAAAAGGAAATTATTATTAAATATTTTTTTTTTTTTCGAGAAAAATCTTTTCGCGCTAGGAAAATCGTTCACGAAACTATTTATTATTATACTAACTGCTTTTATATATCCCGCACAAAGTCCTTTATGATAACTTACAACGATGGAATTATTTAGTTTTATTAATAGTTTCAGCAACCTGTTTAAGTCGTTTGCTAGGCAAAATTCTAATTTTTCGATCTCCCACTTTGCAATAAGTTCACGATTTATAAATTTTTTGTATACTCTAATTGCAAATGTAGTTTTATTGCTATTTTTAAGTTTATTAATTAAGTTGACAAATTTCTTTCGGCAGATTTCCTTTGTAATTACCACCTCAACTACGTCCTCCTCCCACGATTCGAATTTTTTTGTTATTTTTTCTATCAGATTTAAATAACTTTTCAAAATTATTATAATTTTCTGGCCTCTCGTTTTTTTGTTTATTAACACTAGCGTTCAGTAATAGTAACAGAAAAGTCCAAAAGGAGCATAAGAGAAAGAGAGAAAAGAAAAAAAAATGGTATAAGGACAAACACCCAAAAAAAAATTCGTATATTCTCCCAGGCTTTACCTCTCCCTCGTTTTAAGGCAAAACCCCTAAAACACACCTCTACTGTAAACTACCTTAAATTTACGCTTTCGATAATATATACTTAGATCGCACGCTGTGTCTACTTCCGTATAATTCTGTACTAACTAGTATAGCAATTGGAAAATAATTTATTCATAGACCCGGATAAAATACAATTTCCAATTATAATTAAGGTTTCTCTTTTTTTTTTTTTTAAACAAAAGACAAATTTACCGTCCAAAAAAAATTCTATCGAAATAAAAGATGGCTTTCCAATTACTTTACTTAACAATTAATAAAATTTTCTTAAATTATAAATTCTTTTCTACTCAACACTTCTGCTACAATCCTTGTTTTCGTTACCGCCTACTAACGTGACTGCTTCTCCCTCCGCCGACTCCGATGTTCTGCCCTTTGCTCGACGTCTCCTTCCTACTGCGACTACAGGAACAGGTGTATTTCCCCTCGGTGCGCAATTGCTGCGATGCCCACGGTGACACGAGAGTATGTGGTGCCAACCATAAACTCGTGTTTTCTTTTTCTTTTTCTTGAAAAGTGTTGTTTTTTTTTTGTAACCAACGACTTTTCACAAAAAAAAAAATTTTCGATGAATTAACTGTCTTTTTTTTTTTTTCCAAGTTTTGAATCACAATCACCCCGCGAACACCGCTGCCACCACTGTTATGATTGGTTCTCGCGTCTCCCGACAACCGACCCGCGTTCGTCGTTTCACCTGAAGCTGGTGTACTTCGCTCGAATCGACTACGATGTGGGAGCACCTTGCTCCGCGCTGTGCCGATGCACCTGCTGCACGGCGGCTCGCATGCGAGCGCTGCTGCCGCTGCCGCTGTAAGCTCTGCGAAGACCGGAACTCCAAGCTATGTTTTAAGGGTTCGGGTGTCCTTGAGAGAACTAGGAGAGGATGGGTTAGTCGCGTTGAGGGTGATTAAATGATTCACAACACAAAGTCAATTTAGGCTTCACACTAAGTATTTTTTATTAGCCTTTCCCTAACTACTGATAGAGCTGGGCACTTAGCTAACTCGAAATACAATGCACTACCGATAAGTTGCTCCGCTAACTAAGTCGGAAAAGAATCGGAATGAATCTACTCGAATGAACGAATGAATTAATAATACTCCCGTAGCGTGGCTCGTACTCGTCTTTTATAGCACCTTGACGAAGCGATAAGTCTCCCTTCCAGTAGACCTACCCCTTCGCCCCCTCGATCGGAGATCAAATCCATTATCTTGTAATTAATTCCCCCGGAAATAACAAAACTCGCGATATTGTCGTACGTGCCCTATCGCTCGCGAATCGAGTTACCTTTAGTCGCCCAGCTCCTCCTACTTATCAACACTCGTAACCCATACTTAATATCGCACTTCATACTTCTCGCAAATTATTTGAAACTAAGTAATATTCATCATGCCCTGGCACACCGCTATCGATATTCCAAGGTAACTAAATATTAATTATCCTTATCCGTATAAACTCCCTAAGAAATGTGCACCGGCACCCCACTATCAATATTTCAAACGTTCGCACCGCCCCACCGGTGTAGAATACCCTGCGCCTGGTGTAACTTACCAACCTTCGCATTCCGCTCATAACAGTCTCAAAATCCTACAAAATCGGCCTCTGCCCCTGGACTATATGTTTAGTTTTAGTCATAATTATAACGTTACTCATTTTATTATTACTTTCATTTTTATCTTAATACTTGGTGCATTAGAGTTAAATCAATAGTTAATTAAGGATGTTTGGTACTTACAAAAAATTGCAACCGTTTTGTCAATTTTAATCGAATCTTCTAATAATTTATATCAAAATAATCGTTGGAGTTTTTCCCTATTTTTGTCCATCTTAGTTTTTAGAAAAATCGAATTATTTGTTTAAACAATTGAAGAGGTGGTCTAAAAAAATCAAGCATTTTGTTTTCTTAACTTGTAACTCTCTCAAAAATGCAGAGATCGTTGAAAAAAACATGAGGTAGTTTCGGTGATACTTCAAAGAAAATTTTAATATTTTAAAAATATTGAATTTAAAATTTTTTTTATCTAATAAAATTTTTCATAACATTAAGTGTTCAATTATTTAAACAACTATTTCAATTTTTGAAAAACCAAAACGGAGAAAAATAGGAGAAAAATCCATTGTTTATTTCAATATAAATTATTAGAAGATTCAATTAAAATTGACAAAAATTTTGACGGTAACATACAAAACCAATTTTTATCTTTCTTTTACATCTTGCCAAGGATTTTCGATACAATTTTCAATAGATTCTATTACAGGAATATTATTTGATGGATCAGTTTTATCTATATTTGAAGAATCATACTCAACATCGGATTCTTCGATCCATTCAGTATCTTCTGCTCCTGTTTCTTGATCTTTTATTATGATCATTAATTCGCGTGCTCGTTGAGCTGCAATTTTAATGGGTCGAATTTCGGTAGCACGAGCCGATGTTTTTTTGTGCGTTTCTTTAATATGCTTTTTAGAAGACGTGCAATTCATTTTGCTGCGATTAAATCTTGAGAAAGAAAAAGAAAAGAAATAATTGTATGCATGTGCAATTTTACTTAGTTTTGAATTTTCATCAACGAGATTCATATAAGTATAATTTTTTTATTTTCTTTTAATTAAAAAATATTTATTTTTTTCAACAGAAATCATTTCTTAAAAAAAACTTTTGTTTGTTAAAAAAACAATTTTTTTTGTGACGTAACAATCATACTAACCCCTCCTCCTCCCTAAGTCACCAATAGTAACATCTCAAAAACCCCTCCCCCTCTCCCCTGTGGTGACGTACTTTGTGAATGACCCCTTAAATTGATTTTAAAAAAGTCATTATATACAAATAGATAAAAAGTAAAGATGACCCATAGACTCTACTCAAAAAACTGATAATTTATCTAAACTTGATTGGAACGTATTAAATTAATTTGGCTGTTGATTTCATAACCGATGAATGATGAGATAAAAACTCCTGCTGAGCCATAACTGTTTTAAATCCAAAAATTGGTTTCCAATTTCTTTGACAAGAGGTGAGCCGGCTGGCTGACCAGTTTCACTTGAAAGCCAACCAATCTTGAGTTAAAAAGGTTCAAAACAACTTTCTTGATAGCTTGTTGAAGTCCTACCTCTAAGACTGTTTGGACTATTAAAAAAAAAAAAAAAAAGAAAAAAAAAACAAAAACAAAAACAAGTTAAAAATTTGAAATTATTAAAGATTTTTATAATATTATTAACAAAATTAGAATTGCTTACCATTTCATTGGGAAGAAGTTTTATTAAACAATATTGAAACAGTTTGACGGTGAACGACCCCCTGATTTAGAAAGTTAAATAATTATTATTCTTTGTTTTAACTTACAACTAACTTTAATATGAAAATGAAGAATTTCTTTTTTTTACCTTTATCTGTAGAGTGCAAGTTCAGGAACGAAGATGACTGTTGAATCATGTTCACACTTCTTTCAAATCCATTCACAGCTGTTGATGTTTTTTTTGCTATTGCAAAAAAGCTTCATTAGACCTCAAATCAGTCCAGAAAAGAGCAACGTGGTTTATTAATGCTCCCTTAGCTGTCAAAGAAAACTATTTGTGAAAAATTTTTTTTTACACATTTGTATACGTTATGTTTATTAAGAATTCTTAATAGCTTACCTATTCAACAGATAACCCGAATTTTACACAAAAATCAATACCATTGCTTATTTCATCTTTACTGATTCCGACACTGATTTGTTTAATCTTGATTTTTACAATTAAAAAACGCTTGTTTCTTTATTATCAGCTAATTTAACATAACCTATTTATTTCATGGGCCCTCCGCTCTGAAAATAATTTTTTTTTCTCCAAGCATGCGTTGGCACGACTTTAAAATTTTGACTCAGCGGCCATTTTCTTTCAGCGGCAAATTTAAACCGCGAAATGTTAAGATGTCTAGGCTTACGCATGTACGTACGCACGTGCTGTTAGCGTTCAGTAAATTTTTTTTCTAAAATAACAACAACTATATTATTTTTAAAACAGTAAACAACAAGTTTAACAGTTAGAAACAATAAGTTCAACAATAAAGAATTTATTTTTCTATTTATGGCGAACTGAACCAAATATCCGTGTACCTGAAATTTTTCGAATTAGAAATAGACATGTTAACACTAGTTTGGTATTATCTTAAAATTTTATATATTTTTAATGAAAAAGTGTTTATAATTTTTTCTTAGTTTTTAATGTTAATATTAATACTCAACTAAAAAAGAGATCCATTTTTGGAATGTCCAAAGTCAGGTACACTAAAACCTCCGATGAGCATAGATCTGTGCAATCAAGAAAGCACAAAGAAATAACAATCTCTAATTTTTAACTTAAACAAATTGAGTATCAATTTAAAATTTAGCCAAATTTTCCATATTTATACAATTTCTTTCTTCTTTAAGGGGAAGCCGGAATGAAAATCGAGAGTAATTGCAGTTTGCTATTTCAATTGTTTTCAGAAATTTTCGAAAGACGGTGTGACGTCTTTCACGCATCTCATAGTCCATGGTTCGAACGAAGTTTGATTTTGTATTTACAAATTCAAACTTAACTCGTGCAATAAAATCTTGCGTACAAAATTTACTGAAAAAAATTAAAACAATTCAGGTTAAAAACAATTTTTAGAAGTGTTATAATGTTTAGCATGCATCATGCTGAATTTTGAAGGTTGCTAAATGTCGATAACCTCCTTGAACGGAACCCAAAAATTTAGCTTGCAACAAGCATCACTGTCGTAAAAACAGTTTTTTTTTTTTTTTTTTATGTGAAATTTTTAAGTTTAAAAATTTTCAAACACTTTTATAGAGACAAAAATTTTGCCACAAAAAGTTACTGTTCGTAAAAATTAAATTATTATCTTCTCATAAAAAAAAATTTTGATTTGCATGAAACATGCGACGTTATTAATTATTTTTAAAAGTCAATATAAATGTGGTATTTTATGATAATTCAGCATGTATCAGCATTTTTTTTTCATTCAAAAAATACATATTTAAAAATAAAATCTAATACGTATGATTTTCATTTGAGCACTGAAACTCGAGCTGAAACCTCGCAAACTGACCTCCGATCGGGACTTAGACCCTCGCGACTTGTTTAAGCGGTTCCTTTGGACGCGACTTTTCGATAATTCGCAAGGTTCCAAAAAAATAATTCAATAATTTTTTCTGTACTCCGGCCAGGAAGCGCCTCTTTCGTGGCCGCTGCCTAAAACGAAAAAGGCGCATCCCAGCTGCGTCGTGCAGAAAAATAGTGAATACAAGTAGTATAGCAAAGAGAGAACGGGACCATGGTCCCGCTCTCTCGTACTTTTTTGGTCCCGCTCTCTCGTACTTTTTTGGGCCAGTTCTCTCGTACCATTTTGGTCTAGAACTGTCCTACTTTTTTGGTCCCGCTCTCTCGTACTTTTTTGGTCCCGCCCTCTCGTACTTTTTTGGGCCCGCTCTCTCGTACCTTTTTCGGCGCAGAACTCTCGTACTTTTTGAGGGTGAGGGCTGGGGTCGTGCTAGGGGCTAGCCGCTGCTGGCTAGCCGGTAGCTCTACTCATTTTAATAATATTTTAATTTTAATATTATTTTCATATTACTTTAAATAATTTAATATTATTTTGTTTATTTAATTATTTATTGATAATTTTATTCTTAATTAGTATCATATATTAATAATATTATTTTTTTAAATTAAATTATGCTAGAAAAAATTTTTATTGAAGTGAGATTCGAACCCACGATCCCAGGCATGCCAGGCAGACACTCTATCACCTAAGCCATTGAGCTAACATGCGCCAGGACTTTAGTTAAAGTACTTTTCCAACCGTTTTAATTATTAGAATTCAATTAAATTTTTTTCTTTTTCTTTAATTGTTTCATATTTAATCTTTTTTTCATTTTTCTTTTCGTAAATTTTTTGTTCTTCTTGAAGCTTTTGAAAACATTTGTATTGCTCATCTTGACGCTTTTTTTCCTCAGAATAACTTTTAAAACCTGTAGATACTTTTACTTCAAAAGTTCAAACTTTAAACCTATAAGTTTGAACTTAATGTTTAAAAGTTTAAACTTTTAATGTGAAACCTTATACTTTTACTACAAAAGTTCAAA
Organism: Encarsia formosa; assembly: GCA_038277355.1. Classification (NCBI taxonomy): domain Eukaryota; kingdom Metazoa; phylum Arthropoda; class Insecta; order Hymenoptera; family Aphelinidae; genus Encarsia; species Encarsia formosa. The sequence goes on from CM076186.1 coordinate 55,453,276, forward strand.
CTTTAGACCTATAAGTTTGAACTTTACGCTTAAAAAGTTTAAACTTTAAATGTAAAACCTTATACTTTTACTACAAAAGTTCAAACTTTAGACCTATAAGTTTGAACTTTACGTTCAAAAGTTTAAACTTTTAATGTGAAACCCTATACTTTTATTACAAAAGTTTAAACTTCAAATTTAAGTGTTCAAACTTTCAATATAATAATCTATACTTTTAGTTAAAATGTTTCAACTTTCAGTAAGATACTTTATACTTTTACTTCAAAATTCAAACTTCAGACCTATGAGTTCGAACTTTACGTTGAAAAGTTTAAACTTTTACTCTAAATGTTTAAACTTTCAAGATGACTTTTTATGCTTTTACTTGAAAATTCAAACTTACTTTTTAGAGACCCGTTTTCTTAAAACACTAGTTCCTCTCAGCGCGCAATTGTATTACATTATCTAAAACAAATTTTGTCGAAGCTTCATTTAAATTAACTTACAATAAGTTCTATGTATATACCTTTTACCTTTGCCGCTACGTTCAGAGTTCATTTGAACTTTCATGGTCATAAATTCATTGGTTTTGTTTATATACTAATAATTATTATTTTCATGATTTTAATCGGATAATTTTGAACACTTGATTAAATAATTATTTTTTATCAAATATACTCTATCTCTAAATGTTTTAATTTAATTGTAATATAAAAATAAAAAATAAAAATTCAAATTTTAAATTTTGTTCTTCAACCAATCACATCACGAATAAAATGCTGACATTCTTTTTGGGTTCTCTCTTTTATCTTGGGATAATTATTTGTCAACAGGGTTTATTATGTTGTATCCAAGACATTTTAAAAAATTTTGGTTTTGTCGTTTTAGTGGTTTGGAATGCTTGGACTTTGAAACCAATAGCTTATTTTTTATGATAGTTGAATCATTGTTCTGTCGGCTTACTTCTTTTACCCTTAGTTGTTTGTATGGTTTAAAGATTAAACCTTGGCCTTGTATATCAGGTTTTTTACCTTGGGCTATGGCCTCTATCGCATTATTACTTCTTTTGATTTCATCAATGTTTTCTCGATCAATTTTTGTATCGTTAATAGCCTTGTAAACTCCAGAAGCACCACTTACCAATGCACTTGCTGCACTTAACCCAGCTAACAAAGGTGTAAGTGGTAAAGCTCCACCAGTTTTCGAAGGTATACTTGATTTAATACCCATTCCTAGTTTCGATTTCAGGTTCGTTGAAGTAATTTTTCCAATAGAACTTGAGTGTTTTGGAAGTGTCCGAGCATGGCTTTTTCTGGTGGAATGTAAGCTCCCGTACATTTCAGCTTGTCTCATAACTGTTTTAAAGTAATTGTTGTCTGACAAATTTAGTTCGAAGGGGAGTTTGTTGATGATAGTATCCATCAATCTGGAACTCCCCTTTTTCTTTTTATTGTAAATGATCATTCCTCTATGAAGGTTAATTTATAACTGAAATCAATAGTAATAAATGTACTGTATTTATAGTAAAACTAGTAATTTGAAGCTTAACTACAAAAATTAAATGTTGGATATAGTTAATATCATCATCATAGACTACCGGGAAAAATTTAAATACATCTATTTTAGTATTAAATGATGTGAGTTTATTAAGGATCATTATAAAAGAAAGAAATGAAGTTAGGTACAAGTGGACTCTTAACTTTTAGTTCTAAATATAATAGAGAATGAAGTAAGGTACGAGTGGATTCTACACATTTTGCTATAAATATGAGAACGAAAGAAAAAGTGTTCAGTCTTAATTTAGACATCGAAGAGCCAATATGGATAATTTTATCTGGCAGAAAAAAATCCTTGAACAGCTAGTTAAAGCTCAAAAAGCAGCAAAACGCAAGTTTAATATTATGCGTTCTCGAAGAGATAATACTGAGCGAATTTTACATCAAACATTTAAGCCCATTGTCAATCCTATTCAAAAGTTAGTTGATCTAAGCGCTTACAAACGAAGAAAATTTAATAGTATAGATGAGAAATATAGTAATCAAAATTTTAATGAAGAAAATAGTCATTTGAAAAAACAATTAAAAACAAAAGGAGTGCACCCAGTTAAAACTGATAACGATCTTGAAGTATCATTTTCTGAAACATTGATAGACAATAATGAAAGGCCATTAATGACTGTCAAAGAATCATCTGACTCAGAAGATAGAGAATTATTCCAAGATGAAACTATCGCAGAACCAGAAGAAACTTTTGAAAATAACAGTAGTCAGAATGAAAGTCCTACTCCAAGTGGAAAGTTTTGTCTTGGTGAAAGCGATAATTCAGTTACAAGTACTGATTATGAAACTGCAGCTGAAGATGATAAAGATGAAGATGTGTATCAATTATTCAATACAATTCAAAATCAAGGAAGCTTAGATAAAATTTATGGAGTTAAAATGGACAAAGGAAAACTCTTACTTGGAAAAACTCCAATAAGTTTTTTAAATTGTCTTATAAAAGTAAACGATAAAACTTACCAAAAAACTCCTGGGTTGCTTGAATTATTGTTTGAAATAGATCCAGTTCATTATAATAAAAATGATAAAGAAAATTATAGGCAGATCATGGAAACTACTCATGCTCATAAAGTTCGGTGTCAACCTAATGAAAAAATACGAACATCGAAAAGTAAAAAGTTTATCAAAATTATCGCTCCCATGTTTTTAAATGCAGAAGAAAAGACTGGAGAAGGATTGTTAGATGGTAAAGATGATCTATCCTGGGTCGATCCAAATGAACTTGTTACAAATGAAAAAGGAGTTAGTGAGGATGATCCCAATGAACTTGTTGAACGTCTTAAATTACTGGTCTCCATAAAACTTACTGGAAGTATGTCTCACGATTTATAACATCATCGAAGAGCTAGCAGAAGGTGGTTACATATATTAGATATCATCAAAACTTAGAATATACTTTTCGAACTTAAACTTGGAAGTCTTAAAGTAAAAATTTTCACATTGAGAGTTTAAAACTTAATTCGTTTATCTTCAATTATCTTTCGAAGTACTCTACACTTACATCAGCACCATCATTCAGCAACTCTTACTATTTATAAAATTTAATCTTTGATCATAATTATTGTATATAATATTCAACAATATAAAAATCAAACAATAAAATAAAAATCTAATTTAAGGCAGTTACGACTTATGTATACAGCTAACCTAAAATATAGATATAGACGCTCATTGCCCCCACTCTGACGCCACGCACCACCGCGGCCAACGCAACTCCAAATCATACTGATGTCATGCATTTTTCATTCTTTTCTATTCATTATCTCAGAAGTTAATATCGCTTGCTATGTTTAGCTTTGTACCTCTCGATTTCTTAGATCTTACCCTTCAAGAAAACCTGTTTTTAAAATATTTTAACAAAATTAAGTCTGCTATCCGAGATTAACCTTCAAATTTTTATGAATTTTTACCCTCAGCATGAAATCTTATGTAAAAATTGAAACTTCTGAGCCCAATATCTCAAAATTAAGTATGGCTTGGGGGTGTAGGAAAAAATACCAGCATGTAGAGAACATAAAAATCTACCTTTGGGCAAAGTTTTAGAGATTTTTTTAAGAAACTCAATTTTTGCGGTTTAATTTAAGTTTAATAATTTTAGTTTAACCTTAATTACAAAATTAATTGAAAATGAAAATGAATATTTAAGTAAATTTCAAAATTGATCACAGTCGGTAAATCAGCGAGAAACTAATGAGGGTTAGATGGTCTAACCGACAGATTTTGACAGCAGACCACCCCAAGACCTCTTGACCACTACCGCTTACTGTTCTTAAAAATAAAATAAAAATAAAAACAAATTAAATTCAATAATAATTACTTATAGGAAGTCTTTGAATAGTGATTTTTTTTTTTCTGATAGATGGAAATTATCATTTGTGAGTCCTGTATTCAAGAAAGGAGGTATGTTTCAAATTATAGACCTAATTCTATTATGGGTTCTGTTGCTAAATTGTTTGATGTTGTGGTTGCAAATAAATTATCATCTTTACTTTCTCATAAAATAATTAAGGAACAGCATGGATTAATGAAGGATGAATCTACTTTGAAAAATTTAATAATATATATATAATCAAGGTATTATCTGAAAATGCTCAGTTTGATTCTTTAAATTTAGATTATTCCAAGGTTTTGATCCCTTTAAAAAAAAAAGATCTATCGCCATTTTGGTGAGATTTTCAATGTCAGATTTTATTCGTGAGCTGATTGGTGGAGCAGTTTTTAAAATATTCGAAAAGTGCCTTTTGAGGTTACAATCGTTTTTTTTTCCTATGCGCGCTTGCAGCGCGCTGAGTGGTACTAGTAGAGTAAATACTAAATTGTTATTACATAAATTAATGTCTCATGACATTGAAGCTATACTAATTAAATGGTTTGTCTCCTACTAATAGTCAAAGAAACAAAGTTAAAGGTCGTTTGTCTGATTGTTATAATGTTTCATCTGAGGTTCCTCAGGGGTTCTATTTAGACCCTTTTCTTTTGATTTTGTTTATAAATGACTTGACCACTGAGCTAGATTATGTTAAAATACTGATATTTGTTGATCATATAAAACTACTTTTCAAGATTTTCAATGTAACGGATTGTATAAGATTGCAGAGAGTGATTTATATAAATTTATTAGTCGAAATGTGAAAAATAAACATGAAATGAATGTTACTAAATGTAAGATTATTTCATTATAGAGTTTGAGATCTATGATTGAATTTGATTATAAAATTAATGAGTGTGACATGTGGACGGAAAAAATATATGTAAACTGAAAGTTGGTTATTAAAATTTGAACTTTTGAATTAAAAGTATAAAGTATTTTACTGAAAGTTTAGACATTTTAACTAAAAGTATAGATCATTATCTTGAAAGTTTGAACACTTGAACTTAAAGTTTAAACTTTTGTAATAAAAGTATAGGGTTTCACATTAAAGTTTAAAATTTTAACCGTAAAATTCAAACTTACAGGTTTAAACTTTGAACTTTTGAAAAGAATAAATTTTATAATGAAAGTTCAAACATTTGAACTTTAAGTTTTAACTTTTAAAGTTAGAGTATAAAGTTTCACATTCAAAGTTTAAACTTCTAGGTCTAAAATAAAACCTTTAAAGTAAAAGTATAGTTAAAACTTGAAATGTAAAGTTCAAACTTATCCCTTTATAAAAGAGAGCTATCGCCATCTTGCGTAAGATTTTTATTCGTGAGCTGATTGGTGAACAAGTTTTTAAAATATTCGAAAAGTGCATTTTGAGGTTACTCTTATTGTTTTTTCCTATGCGCGCTTGTAGGTCTAAAGTTTGAATTTTTGAAGTAAAAGTATCATACTGAATGTTTAAACATTTAACTAAAAGCATAGACTATTATCTTGAAAGTTTGAACACTTGAACTTGAAGTTTAAACTTTTGTAGTAAAAGTATAGGGTTTCACATTAAAGTTTAAACTTTTAAACGTAAAATTCAAACTTATAGGTTTAAACTTTGAACTTTTGAAAAGAATAAATCTTATACTTTTACTACAAAGTTTAAACTTTAAGTTTGAATGTTTAAACTTTCAGTATGATACTTTTACAAAATTCAAACTTACTTTTCAAAATTCAAACTTTGGCCCTATACGTTTGAACTTTACGTTTCAAAGTTTTAACTATTCTTTTATTTAAAGGTTTAATTTTAGACCTCGAAGTTTAAACTTTGAATGTGAAACTTTATACTCTAACTTTAAAAGTTAAAACTTAAAGTTCAAATGTTTGAACTTTCATTATAAAATTTATTCTTTTCAAAAGTTCAAAGTTTAAACCTATAAGTTTGAATTGTTAGGTTAGGTTTAAAAGTTTAAACTTTGTAGTAAAAGTATAGGGTTTCACATTAAAGTTTAAACTTTTAAACTTAAAATTCAAACTTATAGATTTAAACTTTGAAATTTTAAAAAGAATAAATTTTAAAATGAAAAGAAACATCAAGGTATAGTTAAAAAAAAAACTAAAAATTGATCACAGTAGGTAAAGTAGGAAGAAGCTAATGGGGCTAAGACAGTCCAACCGATAGAGATATCTCTAACAGCTGGCCACCCCAAGAGCTTTTGACACTACTATCAACTGTTAGAAAAAAAAAACAACAAGATAAATATATACAAATTGAAATTTTATTTTTATTATAATTAATATAATTTTTAATTTTTATTTTCAAAACCTACAGTCATGTAGGCAAGATCTATACACCCCCACCATGGTAATCTATCGGTTAATAAATTGTCAATAAATTCACAATCTACCAATGGTGGGGGTGGTGATGATAGGGGGATGGGGGAAAAGGATTTAGGAGGGGTGGGGGTGGGGTTGTCGATGATATCAAGTGTACCTTCGAAAACTGGTGGAGCTTTACCACTTACACCTTTGTTAGCTGGGTTGAGTGCAGCAAGTGCATTGGTAAGTGGTGCTTCTGGAGTTTACAAGGCTATTAACGATACAAAAATTGATCGAGAAAACATTGATGAAATCAAAAGAAGTAATAATGCGATAGAAGCCATAGCCCAAGGCAAAAAACCTGATATACAAGGCCAAGGTTTAATCTTTAAACCATACAAACAACTAAGGGTAAAAGAAGTAAGCCGACAGAACAATGATTCAACTATCATAAAAAATAAGCTATTGGTTTCAAAGTCCAAGCATTCCAAACCACTAAAACGACAAAACCAAAATTTTTTAAAATGTCTTGGATACAACATAATAAACCCTGTTGACAAATAATTATCCCAAGATAAAAGAGAGAACCCAAAAAGAATGTCAGCATTTTATTCGTGATGTGATTGGTTGAAGAACAAAATTTAAAATTTGAATTTTTATTTTTTATTTTTATATTACAATTAAATTAAAACATTTAGAGATAGAGTATATTTGATAAAAAATAATTATTTAATCAAGTGTTCGAAATCATCCGATTAAAATCATGAAAATAATAATTATTAGTATATAAACAAAACCAATGAATTTATGACCATGAAAGTTCAAATGAACTCTGAACGTAGTGGCAAAGGTAAAAGGTATATACATAGAACTTATTGTAAGTTAATTTAAATGAAGCTTCGACAAAATTTGTTTTAGATAATGTAATACAATTGCGCGCTGAGAGGAACTAGTGTTTTAAGAAAACGGGTCTCTAAAAAGTAAGTTTGAATTTTCAAGTAAAAGCATAAAAAGTCATCTTGAAAGTTTAAACATTTAGAGTAAAAGTTTAAACTTTTGAACGTAAAGTTCAAACTCATAGGTCTGAAGTTTGAATTTTGAAGTAAAAGTATAAAGTATCTTACTGAAAGTTTAAACATTTTAACTAAAAGTATAGATTATTACATTGAAAGTTTGAACACTTAAACTTAAAGTTTAAACTTTTGTAATAAAAGTATAGGGTTTCACATTAAAAGTTTAAACTTTTGAACGTAAAGTTCAAACTTATAGGTCTAAAGTTTGAACTTTTGTAGTAAAAGTATAAGGTTTTACATTTAAAGTTTAAACTTTTTAAACGTAAAGTTCAAACTTATAGGTCTAAAGTTTGAACTTTTGTAGTAAAAGTATAAGGTTTTACATTTAAAGTTTAAACTTTTTAAACGTAAAGTTCAAACTTATACTAAAGTTTGAACTTTTGTAGTAAAAGTATAAGGTTTCACATTAAAAGTTTAAACTTTTAAACATTAAGTTCAAACTTATATGTTTAGAGTTTGAACTTTTGAAAGTTTAAACTTTTGAACGTAAAGTTCAAACTTACAGGTCTAAGATTTGAACTTTTGTAGTAAAAGTATAAGGTTTCACATTAAAAGTTTAAACTTTTAAACATTAAGTTCAAACTTATATGTTTAAAGTTTGAACTTTTGAAAGTTTAAACTTTTGAACGTAAAGTTCAAACTTATAGGTCTAAAGTTTGAACTTTTGTAGTAAAAGTATAAGGTTTTACATTTAAAGTTTAAACTTTTTAAACGTAAAGTTCAAACTTATAGGTCTAAAGTTTGAACTTTTGTAGTAAAAGTATAAGGTTTCACATTAAAAGTTTAAACTTTTAAACATTAAGTTCAAACTTATAGGTTTAAAGTTTGAACTTTTGAAAGTTTATACTTTTGAACGTAAAGTTCAAACTTATAGGTCTAAAGTTTGAACTTTTGTAGTAAAAGTATAAGGTTTCACATTAAAAGTTTAAACTTTTAAACATTAAGTTCAAACTTATAGGTTTAAAGTTTGAGCTTTTGAAGTAAAAGTATCTACTGGTTTTAAAAGTTATTCTGAGGAAAAAAAGCGTCAAGATGAGCAATACAAAAGTTTTCAAAAGCTTCAAGAAGAACAAAAAATTTACGAAAAGAAAAATGAAAAAAAGATTAAATATGAAAAAATTAAAGAAAAAGAAAAAAATTTAATTGAATTCTAATAATTAAAACGGTTGGAAAAGTACTTCAACTAAAGTCCTGACGCATGTTAGCTCAATGGCTTAGGTGGTAGAGTGTCTGCCTGGCATGCCTGGGATCGTGGGTTCGAATCCCACTTCAATAAAAATTTTTTCTTTGATAATTTAATTTAAAAAAATAATATTATTAATATATGATACTAATTAAGAATAAAAATATCAATAAATAATTAAAGAAACAAAATAATATTAAATTATTTAAAGTAATATGAAAATAATATTAAAATTAAAATATTATTAATATGAGTAGAGCTACCGGCTAGCCAGCAGCGGCTAGCCCCTAGCACGACCCCAGCCCTCACCCTCAAAAAGTACGAGAGGGCGGGACCAAAAAAGTACGAAAGAGCGGGACCAAAAAAGTAGGAGAGTTCTAGACCAAAATGGTACGAGAGAACTGGCCCAATAAGTACGTGAGAGCGGGACTATGGTCCCGTTCTCTCTTTGCTATACTACTAATACACCTTGACCACGAAATAAGAAAGCCCCAGATCACATGTTTATCGACCTCGGATGCACCTCGGTCGACAATTACATGTGATCTGAGACATCTCTTACTTTCGTGGCCTAGGTATATAATCTACTAAATTTATTAAAAAATTGAGCATGCATCATGCTAAATTTTAACGTTTTTTTTAAATTATCATACAGTTAAAAACTGTTGAATAAAAAATTATTGAATAAACAAATTAGCCATTAGCTACAAAAATTTCTGTTAACATTTATAAACAGTATTTGGCTTGCATTATGCTAGAAATTTTTTTTATAGTATTATAAGATAATTAATAATATACATTAATTCAAAGGCTATAAATAAGAAAATTTTTAGCGCAAATCACACTTCCTCATCCCCTATACAGCACCCTAATTATAATTTAAAATTTTTTAAATAGTGTTAACACTAGAACGATTACTAAAATTAAAAACACCTTATTCATAATTATTTATTTACATTATTCATAACTTATATTATTTGACCACCTGCTACTTGATAGACTCGTATTTGATCTGAATAACCCCCAAACCAGCGTAACGTGAAAAAGTTGTTTTGTTTTTGGTTGTTTGTTTGGCCAGATAACTGATTCATTAATCACTAAAAAAATTAAATATTATAAGAAAACTAAAATATTTTAAGTAAGTTGGAACCTTTAAAATTGAACTTACAAATCATTTTCTCTCTATCTGAGTAGATAATTTTTATTGCAACGTTTGCGGCTCCCTCGATGAAAATTTAAATTTGTGGAATCGTTTACAAGTCTTGTATGTACACTTTAAAACACGGAGATGACAATTACAGGAAATCCTACCTTACTTGTATTTGATTTCTGTAAGATAATAGATTAGTTAGTTTTACTCCTGATTTCCGATAAAAATATTCTGTTATAACAAAATAAATATAAATGGTGAATACGGGCGCAACGAGGTGGTCAAAGAACCCTTTTCGACCATGTTTTGAAAAATATTTTTCCTCCTGAGATACCGAAAACAAGGGGTTAAGGTCCGATTTTGAGGTTAGAAGGAGGAAAAAAAATTTGTCAGTAGTTAAAATCTTTATAAACCTGTTTTCTATCTTTATGATTGATTTAATTTTTTTTTAATTTCTTCTTTACATTAGGAGTAAAAATTTAAATAGCACATAGTTTTTTTATTCAGTCATATGGAATTTTAGTGAAATGTACGACCCAACAGAAACGATAGATCGAGATTCGAATAAAAAAAACGCCACTAATAATAAAACGTAAAGAGTATAAAAACTAATTACAATGTTAATATAAATCAAGGTCAGAATAAAACTTTTTAGGAAAATTTTTCAATTCAATTTATATTTAATAAAAAAGTTTAAAATTAATAAAAAGTACGCCCATTTATCATAATTATTTTTAAGGCTATAAATAAATGATTGTAAAAATATAAATTCCAAAATTTTCTGAAAATTTAAAATATTGTTTTTTAATAAAAAAAGCTATGTATTATTAACGATTAGTCTTCGTGATATCAACATTGCTCACAGTATCCTACTGAATTCAATAGTCTGGGTAATGAGAACCGAAACTCCTGATTATTCGGAAAACTTTGGAGGTACCTCATTAAAAAAAAATTTGAAAAGTTAAAAAAAAAAAAGGTAAAAAATATTGGGGTACTAGAAATTTATCAGGTATCCATTTCGGATACCCAAATTTTATTATTCGGACTATGTCAGCATACTCAATTTAAAAAAATTTATAAAACAGTTGTAGGCGTTGTACCGTAAGGGCTGGTTAGCCTGTTTCTGAATCTACTCCTGATACTCGTGAAAGCCAAGAAAGTCTTCGCGGCAATTAGTTGAGCTGAGAACAGTGAATGCTTAGCAATGGATACGACTGCTGGTGGAGCACCTTATCTAGGGTATGCACATCACTGAGCTGGTTCTTGTCGATGCGCTTGCAGGGCATCCAGTAGACGCCCTCATATTTCTTCTCTGGAAGACAAATATTTTTTTAAAGGCTCACGAATGGCGAACCCAGTGAAGCGGGACTTCACGGACCTGGTTGGACTGGGCGAACTCAGAGCCTAAACTATCGACTCTGTACTGGATTAGGTTGCCCACGTCCTCGCCTGACACGGCGAAATCGCTGTCCACGGCGTAGATCATGTTTTTGAGTTGCGGTACGTTACAGCTGCTGTTGATAGTGCTGGCGGGTATGGTGTTGCCCAAACTACGGTTGAGCTTGTCGAGTAAGTAATACACCAGGTTGAGGTTACCTGACTCCCGTCGTACTTCTGATTTGAAGACTTAACAAAGTGCGTGCACATCTTAGTATTATCAAACAACAAGTATTTAACAAAATGTATCAGTTCTTAAATTATCATGAAACAATATTCATAAACCATATTTTTTTATAAACTTAAAAATGTTAGGTATACGTACAGAAAGCTGATTTTCAGAAGTGTGCTCCCAAGCAAAGAAAATTTGTTGTACATTCTTTTGATGATAGTTCTGTGCAACTGACTCTTGCGTTACTGGCACCGAAGACGCTGATGACGTGCCAGGAGCGTTTAAACTCTGCATCAGCCTTAGTTGACCAAGATTTTGCCTCGTACACCTGGCACCATTACTGCGCCTCATTCTCGCGGATGACCTTCGCGCTAGCGAGTACTGCTCTGCGTTTTCTGACTTGAAACTTTCGTCCCTGTAGACAGCGAAGGAAGCACCATACCGCAAGTCGTCGCTGATGGTCGAGGCCGCGTAGTTACTCGATCCAGACGAGCCAGCGTTCAATCTGAGTTTCTCCGAGGATAGTGAGCCTTTCAAGAAAGATAGTTGGGTGATCGGACTCTTTTGACGGTGGAACAGTTGAGAGCAACCTGAGTCATGCTGACGCCATGATGTTGTCAAAGCCCATGCGCTCGAGCCTCTCGTCCATCCTATCATCGTCCTTGAAACCGTGTATTTTCTTGGTGTTGATCTGTTTGTAATCATCGCGCCTGTTCTTCCTACTCGATAATATTTTTAAGTAAAAATTTTTCGCTTCTAAAGACATGATTATTTTAAACTTTTTGGTACTATGATGTTGATTATTCAGATAAAAAAACAGATTACAAAAAGTAAATACTTTTTAATAAAGAGATAAAAATATACTTTAGTAACTAATTTTGGGTTAGGATAGAAATTTTATACGATTTACTTAGATCAAATTTCATTACCTTAGAAAAAAAATGTTGATCGTTCGTTCCATGCTTGGATGACGATGATATTAATGTTACTTATTCTTGCCGTAATTATATAAAAATCCGTAATAAAATATTAATCCAGAACTGTGTTAGCTTATAGCGCTTATGCTAAATTTCACGCCAACGCACCCATACATATAACCTACAATTTGCGAAAAATAAGAACTTGTTGGTGCAATTTAATTATCTTCTTTCATTTGAAGTTTAATCGAAGTTTTTTTGATTTTGTAAGAAAAAAAGTTATTGTAATAAACATTGAAATTTTAATTAAATGCTTTGATTTTTTAAATTAAGTTATTCTTGTTAATTTATGCGATTGAAAATAATTCAATTTTATTCTTTGAGCAAACTAATTTTTTATATATTTTCAGTAAAGTTTTTAAAAATAGTTTTTTAAGTATGATTTGAATAAAAATTAATAGAAATTGTTATTATTTTTTTTAAACTTTATCAATTTTTCATCAATTAACTATACTTATGAATCATACTCAACCAAATCAAATAATTGAGCAAATTATAATGATTCGTAATTATAACGTTTTAAATTAATTATTGTAAAATATTGAAAATAATACTGGTTGTACTTACTTATAATCGTACGAGTCATCGTTTTTAAATTATAAATTTTATTACTAATCTGATTAAAAAATGTCTAATTATTACGAGGAAAAGGGATTAGCTTTTTTTCAGTTATGATCTTCATAAAATGAGCGCGCATGCTTATTACTATCGCTCTCTGCCTTACAACTATACTTTGGATATCCGCAAATCGTATGTCGCGTTCGTCGTAGAACTTTTGCAGGCGGTACGGTTCGTTTTGAACATCATACCCAGTAATGGTCACTTCGTCAAATTTTCTTCGTCAATTTTAATTTTTTTTCGAGATCGTGTTACATTTTCTTCCAGCAACGATTCATCTTCATTACTCGAAAATTCGCTCTCCTGATTTGACATTTTAGAAAAAAACTCATTTGGCTCGTTGATAAACTCCGTATCTAAATCATCCTCGGAATCCTAATCCTCTAATAGTTCATCTCCAGGCTCACTTTCAAAATTAATTTCTTTTTGTTTCGTTTGTTCTCTAGCTTTTAGAATGTACTTAGGTTCTCTTGGTTCTAGACTTCTAGCTATTCGACTGTCAAGAATTTCAGGAAGTAACCACCGTTTCGCCTCACACGTATCACTTTCTCCGCAGTCGGAGAAATTCTTCGTGCTCCCCAATGTTGGGGCACTTAGTGGGATCTTCCACATTCGGCCAGGTACAAATTCGGTAGTTGACGCCGAATTTCGCTCTGTAGTAGTTTCTGGCCATTGATTTGTTGGTTTGGCCAGATACGAATTGTGCTTTCGACCTAGCCAACTTCTTTGGCCTTCCGTAAGGCCTCTTTGGCTCGGGCCATCTCCTCTGCAGCTTCTCTGGTGGTCTTCTTCTTCTGCTCGATAGCCCGACGGTGCTTGTCTAGGAGTTGGAGCTCCTCCTGACGCTCTTCTATCCACGAGGAGTAATCCTCACGGACCCAATCTGGCTCTCGGCCCTTTGATGTTCTGTAGGCTTGGAACAAGCGAATTGCCTCCTGCTCCGCCACCAACTGGTTGTTCACTTGCTGGCTCACGACGTCCAGTGTTTCACATGCCTCTCCCCAGGATTCGGGAGGGGAGATTGGCAACCCGTAGGCAAATCGGGTCTCCGTCTGAGCCGATGCGGAGACTCGCACTATTGCTTCCGCTTGTGATGACAAGCATACGCCGTACAACTTGTCAAAAACAAAGTTAGTCATTTCTGGGTGTCCTGTTTTTGCCAGGACCCCAGAAACGTAGAGGAGCTTCTCCATTGTCTGGCGAGGATTTGCTATCATGCTCGCCCAGACTCCAAAATTGTATGGTCCTGAGCCAACTCTTGCGAATGGCATCAGGGGTTGTTCCTGCTTCTCCAATTTCTTCCCTGCCATCTGGAAAATACAAGGAAAAAGGAAAAATGGATCAACAGGACAGATAAATAGAAACTAATATTTTCGATTGGCACGGGTTCGACGTGGTGACGGTGTTCCCACGCGAATCGTTTCTTTCTTGTTCGATCCCCGGGGTCTCCCTCTAGTCCTTCCCACGGGAATCGAATGATCGTTTACATTCTTACTCGGACGATCGGCTTCGCTCGCGGTTTCTAACCTAGGCACGGACGCTTCAGCCGGAGGCCCGCTGGTCTTAGGCACATTTTCTACAATTACCTGACTCTCGCTAGCGTCAGGATTTTCGCTCGCATCCCTCGGCGGTAGACTCTCGTCGCTTGAAGACTCTTCGTTGTCTCGCCTGATGTGCCTCTTCAGTTGTTGGACCGCTACCGGCCTCTGGTCGTTTCCATTTCGGTCTTGGATTGCGTAGGTGTTGGAACCTAATCTTTCCACGACCACGAAAGGACCAGCGTACTTTGCTGCCAGGCTGGCAGTAAAGCCTTTGGCCTTACTCGAGAGAACTTTATTTTTCCTCCAAACCATATCACCTGGTTGAAACACTACTTCTCGGTGTTTCTTGTTGTAGTGTGCCGCAGCCCAATCTTGCTGTTCTTGAGCATGATCTTTGGCCAATTCTCGGAGCTTCTCGGCTCCCTCGGGTTTGTTCTGCCATTCCTTGAGCGCCATTTCCTGGTGTCTCCTCACGGCTTCTTCTGCCAAGTTCTTGCTGACCGTGCTGCAATCATTTGGCTGGCGCATCATGTTCAACATGGCCGGACTAACCTTCGTCGCGGAATGTACTGCCCGGTTATACGCACAAACCAGCTCCGGGAGGTGTACATCCCACGTTTGTTTCCTTTCGGCTTCAAAACATCGGATCATTGTCTTCAATGTTCTGTTTAGCCTTTCGACTCCACCATTCGATTCCGGATTGTGAGTGGGTGAGTTTTCATGCTTTACGCCAAGTTCGTACAATTTGCCGTCAATAACATGGTTTTTGAACTCGGACCCCTGGTCCGAAAGGAACAGTTCTGGTTGGCCTCATCTTAGGATCACATCGAGCCAGATGTGATTCCAAATGGACTCGCCGTCTTCTCGTCTTAACGGTGTCACTTCTGCCCACCTTGTGAACAGATCCGTCAAGACCAGCACGTATTTATTGCCGTTATTGCTTCGGGTGTAAGGACCAAGTATATCACCCGAAACTGCTTGCCATGGTCTTTCAATGACTCGTCTACCCATTAAACCACCAGGCAGACGTTGTTTGACCTTTTGCATCTGGCAAATCTGGCATGATTTCACGTATGCCTCGATGTCCTTGTACATGCCGGGCCAGAAATACTCTTTTGAGTGTCTTGTCACGGCCCAAGTGACCCGCCATTGGCTCATCGTGTTTTTCACGTATCACGGATTCTCGTAGATACATAGGTACGACCAGCTTCCAAGCGTCGTCGTCTCCAACTGTTTCTTCGATAATGTCGTCAGACTTATAATAATAGTCTGTCGCTTACGACCTTCCACCTCAAGAACTTGCTAGGGTTCCTCTGAACTGCCTTCATTTTGCTCAGGTACCAGTCGTCTAGCTGTTCTGCCGAGAAGCTCAATGCCGAAATAGTAGTTGGATCATCTTCCTCGTACTTTCGTGACAAGGCGTCTGGAACCACGTTTAATGAGCCTTTACGATACTCTGTCGTAAAATCGTAGCTCTGTAGTAGACCATCTCGCTAATCTGCCTGTATCGTTGGTCATTTTGTGCAACCACCTTAGGGAGTTGTGATCAGTGATTACAAGAAATTTAAAACCCTCAACGTAACACCTAAACTTCCTGATATCTTCAACTACTGCCAAGCATTCTCGCTCGGTGACAGTGTAGTTTCTCTGTGCCGGATTCAGGACTTTACTAAAGTATTCGATGACTCGCTCTTGGCCGTCGATGATTTGAGTCAAACAACCACCGATCCCAGTATCGGAGGCGTCAGTCTGAATCGTGAATGGCACTGTGAAATTTGGTCTCGCCAAGACCGGAGCTGACGCGAGTAACACTAGTATTCTCTCGAATGCTTCCTGCTGCTCGTCGTCCCATTTGAAACACATTCTGGTACTGGTAAGCTTCGTGAGTGGTTCTGCAACCGCTGCAAAGTTACTGATAAATTTTCGGTACCAAGATGCCATTCCGAGGAACCGTTTTAACTGCTTACGGTTCTTCGGAACCGAAAATTTTAGAATGGATTCGACCTTTTCAGGACAGGGTCTAATTCCGTCACGGTTAACGATGACGCCCAAATATTTTGCCTCTGACTGGCAAAACTTGCACTTGTCCCAATTAATCGTCAGGCCTGCCTCTCTAATTTTTGCCAGGATTGCTTCAAGAATTCTGAGATGCATCTTGAAATCTTTAGTGACGATGATGATGTCATCAAGGTAGGCGTAAGCGTACTCGCCAAACTCCCTGATGATCATCTCGACTAAACGCTGGAAAGTCATTCCTGCGTAGCTCAGGCCAAACGGCATTCGTTTAAACTGAAACGTTCCCATGTCTGGCACGGTAAACGCCGTTGTTGGTCTCGACTCTGGTTTTAACGGTACTTGATGGTAAGCCGATTTTAAGTCCAGAGTCGTGATGTATTGAGCCTTTTTTAACTTGCTCAAGATGTCGTCCATGTACGGGATCGGGTACGCGTCCACCGACTTGGTAACTGCATTGACCTTGCGAAAGTCGATGCAAAACCGCCTCGTCTTTCTTGACCATGACCACGTGTGACGACCATCCGGACCTGGGTGCAGGCTCCATAATACCCTTATCCAGCATTTCTTGCACCTGGTCCCCCATCTCTAGCTTCACTACCGGTGAAACTGGGTAGTACCTTTGTTTTATCGGTCTTGCGTCTCCTTCATCGATCTCATGCTCGATCCAGGAGGTGCAACCCGAAGCCTCGTCCTTGGTCGGAAGGAATCTGTCAAGCATCTGCTTGAGTCTCTCGAGATCCTCCGCTGGCACGTCAGCCAAACCTATCGAGGCTAACGATGTCAGCTTTGTCGCCTGGACACTGGCGACCTCTAGGTTAACTTTCTTTCCAGCAATTCTGACCTCTAACTCGTCTGTAGTGGGGTCAAGAATTGCTTTAAAAGTTCGGATGAAGTTAGCTCCTAAGTAGCAATCAGCATCGAGATTGGCCATGATGGCTATCTTGAGATCGCGTTTTACCCCCGCGACCTCAAAAGGTAACGTGACGTATGCAGCGATAGGACACCTACGCCCGTCAGCAACCTTTGCGCCTTTGCCGGTATAAACCTCGATCTTTCAGCCGAGCGCAGCTGCAATCTGTATAGCGCATGGCCCCATCACTGTACGTGATTCCCCGGGGTCATATAACGCTCTGATGCGGAAATCACCTATATTTACTGGCAACCACCATCTGGTTTCCGCATCTAAATCTGCCGCGATCGAATTGTCTTGACCTGTAGCTTGTTCAGTATCCTTAGGATCCACTGAACAAGCCTGAGCGTCATCTCCGAGTGATGACTGGGAAGATGCGTTGGCGGAATAGTTAACCTCTATTCTGATGGCACTTCGTTTCCCTGGCGTTTTGGGCATTTGGGTCTAATGTGCCCTTCTTCCTTACAGAAGTAACAACGAGGTATTGGCTTGTCATTCTTCTTCTTTCCGTCCTCACTCGTGCTTGGTTTCGGTGATGAGCTCCTAGCCCTTCTATCGCCTTCAGACTTGTGTCTGGTTTTGGACTGCTCGCCCTTGCTTGGATTTTGGGGCCTTGGGCCTCTTGGCTTCCCAAAGTCCTTGCTGCCCTCGAGCTTTTTCAAGAAAGCGTCGAGGCAACTGACTATCGAGTCAGCAGCTGATCTGCTGTCAGTTGCAACAGCAGTTGCTGCCACGTTGACTCTCGTTCTCTTGTCAGCCTTATTTTGTTTATAGGCGAGATAAGGCCACATAGATGCTGAAGGTGATGGTGGTGGTCTATAATTAATTTCGTTGAGAGAGGTACGCTCGATCTCAACGGCCTGGTTCATTAAACCTATCACCGATTTAAACTTTTTGCGTCGGATCTGCTTGCGCGGATTCGGCAACATATTTCTTAAAATGAAGTCGATTTGTTCACTCTCGCCTGGCTCAGGCCTGATTTTCAACAAATACGACTGCAGATTCGTAATGTAGTCCCTGACTGGTTCGGACTCGCCCTGTGTGCGAGCGAAAGCTTCAGCTCGTACACACTGTTGGTAGTCTTCAACACCATACCATTCTCGGGCTAGACGACAGAAATCGTCCCAAGAAGCGATCTGCTTCTTATTGTTGCGGTACCAAGTGCTCGCAACACCAGTCAGAAATAACGGTAAAGCATCTAAAAGTTGGTTGTCCGTTAGTCCAGCTAGACTGTTGCTGTCTGCAACGTCTAACAGAAATTGCTCCAGGCTCGACTCGGGACCACCGGAGAATTTCAAATTCCAGCGCCGGACTATAGCACCAACATCTACCGATTTGAAAGCGTTAATAATCGGTGGTGTTCCTACAGGAATGGTTGTCTCTTGGTCCAACCTGTGCAACCTCTCCTGTATTGCTTGCATCTATTCCTGTAACAAACGTCTCTCGTCAAGAATAGACGCTTCTCGAATAGGGCTAGAGCTGTTTCGCTTGTCTGAGACAGAAGCACCGCAAAAAACGACCCTATTGTTCGTTTGGATAGCGTCCTCCGAGATGCTGTAATCGGCCATACACAAACATCTGTTCTTTTTCGGTCGGTACCGGTCTAATTTTCAGCAAATGTGACTGCAAGCAAGTCATGAAATTCCGCACTGACTCATGACTCATGTTCACCCTGAGTCCGGGTAGTCGCTTCCATTCTTGCGGTCTGCTGGTAGTCTCCGACTCCGTACCACTCACGGGCTTCCCGACAAAAAGTCTGCCATGAGTCGATTGTGTCCCGCACGTTACGAAACCACCTAGCCGCCATACCAGATAACAGCATTGGTAAAGCATCCATCAACTGTGATCCGGTCAAACCAGCGAGTTTATTGTACTCCTCAATTTGCAATAAAAATTGTTCAATACTAGATTCACTATCTTTATTGAATCTAATATTCCATCTTCGAACAATAATGCCAACGTCGATTGGCTTCATCGGATTGCCTTGAGTCTGAATTGAGTCCCGACTGGCTAAACTAACCGTCTTCTCATGGCTTTCCAATTGTTCGAGCTCGGCCTGAAAGGCCTTTGTTTGTTCTTTCAATTTTTGTGCTTGGTCTTGCCTCGTAACTAGAGGGCCTGAACTATTTCTTGCGTCCCGTACCGACACATCACAAAAATTGACTCTAGTGCGCGGTATATTACCATCTGTCGAAATACTGCAGTCATTCATCGAGCTCCGCAGTTCCGGCCTTATTATCGAGGAAGCGGGACCTCCAGTTCCTCGGTTTCGATCAGGTTGACGGCACATATTAGCTTCCAAAGTTGCTATCTTGGCTGTGATAACCTCATATGCCTTTTTCAACCATCTAAACTCTACCGTCAACGATCTCATGGCTTGGAGCACCTCGCCGTTGATATCGCCAACTCGATCAGTGACTTAATCCATGTGTTCTTGCCTAGCCAAATTTTCATGGGCCGGGATGCGATCGTGTGCCTGATCGCTCGAGTATTCCTCCTGGAGTCTCGACGCTGCCTTTCGGACAATTTCCTCGTCCATGAGGACAGCCAAGGGGTGTATGCCGCTTGTGGTATAATTTAAATCGAGTAATGTCGATCCAGATTTCTCCCACATTGTCGTCGCTATGAAAGTGGCTCTTAGATTTTCTCGCTTAACCTTAACCACATCCGCATTCTCGGATTCGGTTGCGAGAAAGTCTTCAGCTGAATAATTGCCTAACAGCCATTTCAGCAGCCTAATACTTTTTTGGTCTAGCGTACCGTCAGGCCTGAGCTCAAGCTCATTTAAAGCCTCGGAAACGACATCTGCCCATTCATTGATGATCCATGAAAAGACTAAGTCTTCCTTTGTAAGTTCTTCCATCTTAATCCTCGATCTCACCTATATTACAAAAGAAAGCGGAAATCTAACCCGTGTGACAGTGTCAACACACTCTAATTGAATAATATTTTACAACAAAATTTAAATTTCGCAATCATACAATAAATTATTAGTATTCAGCGCTCTACTCTCGCTACTGTCACGTATAGGGTTTTGCTTGGTGGAGTATCTTCAAAGAGCTGAACTTGCTCTCAGAACAAAAAATAAAAAAAAATCCAAGTCAAAATCGAATACGTGCTGCTCGAAATATCCGCGCTGGAGTTATATCGTACAGGCTATGCCTAAAAGAAAAACAAACACTCTACCGTATGACAACACGGTCTAATCAGCGTAAACTATTCCCCAAAAACTACTCCAGTGTGAATTTAAATTCGAGTTGCTCTAATTTCCAAACCCGAAAAAAAATAAATTAATAATTTTAATTAAATATACCACCAAGCAATCGACAAGAACAAAAAAAAAAGAAAAAAAAATCTCAACTTGCTATGCTATGCACTATAGCAACAGCACGCTCTTCGCCTTTGTCTTAATCTTAATATTTATTTTACTGACCGGCCTTGAACCCCCCGCCGGACAGCACAAGCCTGTGCTCTCTCACACACACAAATAACCGATATTTTGGTTATTTACCTACACGTTGTTGGGCGCTATTTGTCACAGGGCCCGGATTAAAACAATTCCACCACGTTGTTGGGCGCCATTTGTCACAGGGCTCGTTTTCCCGAGGACTAATTTATGAACAATCGTGTCTGGCTCTCACGAATACCCTCGAAGACTCGACGTCAGCATTTCTCAGCCTGTAGACAAAGTGCACATACAGTGCACAAGACAACTTGTCGATTTTTCAAATACCTGTAATCGGGGGAAAGACGCGTACGCGAACTAATTTATCTGTCACGCGGCGCGGCTAATAAATTCAGTCAGTTTAATAAATTTTAATAACAAAAATAAAACTACTAAATAATACAATCAAATTACAACCCGTATTGTTTACAAACAAATAATATTAGAACGGCTATCAGCCCGATATTACATATCAAAACAAATCGAATTATGGCGATTCTCTCCTCGCGCGATAATTCACCGGTCGGCGCGCACACCAACATGCACACACTCGTACACTCAGCTACTAGCTGAAGTGCGCCAAAACCCAGACAAAGACTCAGAGACAAAAATCTAAGTACTTACTGTACTTCGCACACACTCTGACTCTAACCATCACACAAGCAAACATACAATGATTAACCACTACGTGGTTTACCGATCCGCCTCTGCGTTCCATAACAGTTAGCGCCAAAGTCAAATACTATCTGCGCTAGCTGTTACAAATTCTAAATTTTTTTAACGTATATAAGGACAATCATAAGATTTAAAATTTTATAAAATTTTTACATTCAACACAAAAAAATGCAATGGATTTTTTTTCACTTATAAAGTTATATAGATCGAATGATAAATTTTTATAATTGATAGAGGAAAAAAACAAAATTTTAGAAGAAAAATTTATTTACTTTGTGAAAATTTTCATCCAAACGACATTATTAATTTCATCAGAATTTTTGCTTTCTTTAAATATTTGATTTGAAGATGTGCATCTTGATAGAGCGACATACAATTGACCATGAGAAAAAATTGGTTTATCAATATATATATACCGACAGAATTAAAACTTCGTCCTTGGGACACAGTTTTAATTTGTTTTATTCTGTTTTGATATCTATATTCAACATAATTGAAAATAATTCAATTGTAGAACAATTTTTTAATTGTTTTTAACAACATCGATGAGATT
The DNA here is from genome assembly GCA_038277355.1 of Encarsia formosa. Lineage (NCBI taxonomy): Eukaryota > Metazoa > Arthropoda > Insecta > Hymenoptera > Aphelinidae > Encarsia > Encarsia formosa. The sequence continues at coordinate 55,475,230 of CM076186.1, forward strand.
AAATTCAATCTATACTTATGATTAATTCAATCTATACTGATGATTATATACAAATTTAATCTTTAATTTCATTTTTTAATATTTTGTGTGTTAATAAAACACTTATTTGGTTGAACCTAAGGCTCTCCAAATGGAAGTCTGAGGTGCAGCCAAAAAAAAAATGCTTATATCTTTGACTAAAACAACGCATATTTAAGGTGCTTTTGGCTGCGCCTCAGGCCCTCCAAATGAAAGTCTGAGGCGCAGAGAGGTGCAGCCAAAAAAAAAAAATGTGTTTAGGTTCCGATATTTTTGACTAAAATAACCCATATTTAAGGTACTTTTGGCTGCACCTGCTGCGCCTCGCTGCGCCTCACGAAAAAAAAAAAAAAAACCCTTTCAACTATATATAGTAAACCCTCGTTAACACAAAAACCGTTAACACGAATTCCTCGTTAACACGGACTGAAAAAAAGTCCCGGCTAAAGTATATAGGTTTTCAATGTAAATTTCCCTCGTTAACACGAACCCTCGTTTACACGAGTCTCGAACTGAATTTCGGTCCCCAGAACTTAAAATTTCTCACTTAACACGAATTTTCAAACGAAAATTTTACGGTGCATGAGCGTAATTCTTATTTAAAGAGAGCAATTAATGAGCGTTTAGTGTAGTTCGAACTGTTAACATGGCAAAACGTAAACAAAGATCTGTAACTTTAGAAAATAAAGTGAAAATTTTACTCGCTGTTGATGAAAACACAAAATCAAAAACGAAAATTGCAGAAGAGTTTGGAATTCCAAAATCAACCTTATTAACAATAATTAAAAATAGTAAAAAAGTTTACGCAGCTATTGCCAGTGGCCAGAAACCTCGAGCAGTCAAAAGGATTCGAGTAGCAGAACAAAGTGATGTTGAGGAAGAGCTGATGCACTGGCTCACTCGAATGATCAAGTCGAATGTTCCGATTGACGGTCCACGTTTGCAAGAAAAAGCTAAATCAATTTCTGAAAGTTTACGAACTCAAGATTTTAAATTTTCAAATGGATGGTTATGGCGTTGCCAAAAATGATTTAAAATTTCTTCTCAAGTGGTATGTGGAGAGTTGAATAAAGTATCAGAGGAGACAGCCAGTGATTGGATTTCCTTATTTAAAAACACTGCAAAAAAGTACAAGCCACAAGATATATTTAATTTCGATGAAAGTGGCCTCTACTATAATTTACTTCCTGATCGCACATTAAATTTCAAAGGAGAGAAGTGTCATGGTGGGAGCAAAAGTAAACAAAGAGTCACTGTTGTGTGCTGTTGTAATCAAGACGGATCTGAAAAGTTGCGACCGTGGGTGATTGGTAAATTTCAGAATCCTCGACCATTTAAAAACATAAACAGATCTATTCTTCCTTGTGATTACACACATCAAAAAAACTCTTGGATCGATGCCGTAGCTTTCCGAAAATTCCTTTTAAATCTTAGCAAAAAAAAGGGTTTCGCAACATCGTCGTATTTTGTTAACTTTAGATAACTTTGCTGCACATGATGTGAAAAACCTTAATCTTTCGAACATTGAAATCGTTTTTTTCCCTTCAAACACTAGAAGTCGTCTTTAACCTCTTGATCAGGGAATAATTTGGCTAGTAAAAAAAGCTTTTCGAACTCGTTTAGTTAGAGCTTGTATTCAAAGTGTAGAAACAAAAAAAGAACTCACTGCCTGGAATATTTTGGATGCTATTCGAGCAGTTGTAGCAGCATGGTAGTCTGTTTCCCCTGAACACATTAAGAATTGCTTTGAAAAAGCCTGGTCTACAAGTGATTTAGAAGTACCTGTCGACGTTATACTTGAAGAAGAGTCGTGTGAAGAATGAGAAACTTTACGTTCAATGTGTCGCACTGACTGTACTGAATTTAACGATTTTATAAATTTCGATAAAACTTTGGCAGTTTGTGATGACACAATTAATAAAAGGGTATAGCCTGTTAAAGGGGGGGGGGGAAGTGCCCCCACGCAAAACCTCTACAAAATATAAATCATTCGAAAGGGCATAAAAAAAGAAAATTTTTGGCGCCAACCAGAAATTTTTTTACGCATTTTCGCGCATGCGTGGTCTAAAATAGTGCTTTTTCAACTTTGATTCATATCTCGGAACCTATAAGGGATAGAAAAACGCGGTTTGAGGGGAAAATTTTGGTTAAAAAAAATGTAGTTCGGTCATTTTTCGAAAAAAAATTTTGGCACCAAATTCGAATTTTTTAAGCAGTTTTAAGAATCAAATTCGTGGTTGCATGGCAACGTGGTTGCGCGCGCGTACACATACGCAGCACACAGGTCCCGGTTCTCCGTCCAGGAGTTTCCGACGACGGAGGAGGTGCGCGGCGCGTGTTGGCAGACGACGCAACTGCGTCGGCAGGTGCGTGCGCGCACACTCAACAGTAGACGTGGGCGTGAGTGTAGCTTTATTTTTTTTTTTTGTAGTTTGCACGTGGCGTGGACAATGTGTGCGTGTAGGGAAGAACGAGAGAAAGAGAGTATGTGCGCGAGGGACAGAGTTAGAGCTGTGAGTGCCTCGTGTGCGTTATTTTTTTTTCTTTTCTTTTGAATGTTCGCGCGTAGTATAGGTGACGTGGCGATCGCCACCGGAACTTTGTAGACTTGAGAGTGATTGGATATTATGGCGTGAATGTATTTGATTGGTGGACACATTATTGTTCCTCAAGTGTGAATGAAACTTGATGGAATAAATTAGTGTTGATTGGCTGATAGTGTTGGGGAAGGGATGGTGAGGAAGGAAGTTGAGTCAGAGAGACGCGGGGAAGCGTCACTCTGTTCTCAGTAGCCGAAGTGTCAGGTTGTGTTTTGAGAGTGTGATTCCTTTCTAAGTTTCTCTTTCGTAGACTTTTTTTTTTTAAGTTTCTTTTTCCAGTTTCTTTTATTTTTTTGAGTTTGTAGGCATTTTTTTTTTGTTTTGTTTCTTATTACAGCTAGGTGATAGAAGAATATAAGTAAACTTGGGTTAATTTCCTTTTTCAAATTGAGAGTTGGAAAAAAAAAAAAAAAAAAGGTGGCCATTTTGGATGTAAAAAATTTCTTTTGGTAAAACGTAAGATTCTATATTATTTAAAAAAAAATTGTATAACGCAGTTTTTTTAGTTTTGGTTGTGGTATATGTAAATAAAATTTTTTCGCGTACAATTGAATTTGTCGTGGTATAGATTTGATTTTGTTTGCGCGGCGTCCCACCATTTTGTAGACAATCTTATAGTTATATTTCCTTTGTTCTCAAATTGAAATTTATTTTTTTGTAATTGTAGACTTGATTTTCGTAGACAAGAATAAAATCAAATTCAACCAAGATTTTTGCAATAATTTATTTATTCTCTCACTAGCTCACCGACCAGTCCCGGAGGTTTTCTTTTCGCGGGAACCCTACCCCCAGAGTTAAGGAGTTTTCCCTGATTTTTCTTGCATGAATTTTCCTTGTAATGGGAGGGCCTGGGAAACTCCGTTAATTATTTAAGGGAGGCCCTTTTCTCAAGAAATACCCCATTACAACATTAAAATTCATCCTATGAGCCCCATACAGTTTTTCGTAATCTTTTACAAGTTTTTTTAAACAATTCTCAGCCTCAACAAGTTCCTCTTCTGTAATTTCTAATTGAGATAGAATAAAATTAGATTTGACAAGAAGAATATAATGTTTAAAAGCTGTATCATCTAAGATTCCTTCGAGATAAGGCAAGCTGTACAAAGTGGTCCAAGAGTCTAATTCGGAGGCTTTAGGTTTAGCTTTACTAAGCACAACTCCACTTCTAGGCAACTCTTCTAGGAATAGATAAGAATCTCTTTTCAATATCTTTAATAAACTTTGGTTCAATTTTATACTTGCAATCAGGGGATTGCCATTCGGTCCACAACTGATACGCTGGGCCAAATAAAAGTTCATGCATCGGTGGTTATGTGTGTGTGTGTCGTGGGCCCGCGCTGCTGTGGCAGCATTCAGCCAACGGCGGCCGTCGCCACGTGGTTGGCCTCAGCTGCTCGTTAACGCGGCATGGTTATCACCTGGGAAAAGTAAACAAACAAGTTAATCATTTTGTTGTTTCCCAGGTGACTTGACACCGCCAGGTAGGAAAATAATTTACGAGGGATTCACTCCCTCGCAATGTTCATGCTCTGATACACGTGGTTCAATCTGTTTGAGAGGCTGGTGCGTTAATCGTTAATTCTGCTTTTCCATTTGAGCATCAAATTTATTACTTAAAACAATTTATTAAGGAACCAACAGGTATGGATAAACAAATAACTAAGAAGCATTTGCAGAAATTTATGTTTACAAGTGGAAACATAAAAAATTTGAAGGTCAATGATTCCGTTGTTGAATATTGTAAGTTTTTGTACACCCAAAAGGTTGCGAAAACAGTTTGACACAGACACAAATGTAACATTTTTTGGTCCCAATAAATTGAAAACTATTGACAACATCAATTATTTATCGTTTAATAAATGTATTGTTGATGAAACCAAGTTTCACAGTGTTGATTACACGTCAGCTGAAAAGAATGACGACACCGTTGTTAAACTGAAAACAGGGCAGTATGCTTGCATTGTTAGTATTCTAAAAAAAAATGACAGCTGTCATCTGCTTTTATCTGCGTTCGAACTTTACAAGGAAGATCCGTTTTCTCCGGTTAATCACATTAAAAAAAATAAAATCTGAAAATGAAGATAAACGCAAGTATTTTATTGTTCCCATTAGTTCAGTTGTTTGTAAAGTTAATTTAATAAATATAAGAAATGGTAAGTTTTTAGGTTTAAAACCAAACACTATTGAAATTCAGTAATTGAATATAGCTTACTATATTATATAGTCACTTTTTTCATTAACTCCCAACCCCTGCCCACTACCGCCTCATTTCTCCCTACCCTTAATTCTTTACTTTTTAACTGTAAAACATATAAATATACGTAAAATTAACAATTTTTCAAATCAAGTAATTTTCAATATCGATAACCACCATTCGAAATTGACGGAGCTGTTTTCGAGGAACAACTCCGGTCAAAGTAAAAAGCATAAATGTTTATGACACGCATGTATGCTCATACACAATAACATTAATTAAACTCAGTCTAATTTTTTTTTTCTTTTATAAATTTATTTTAAAGTTTTAGAGCTTTTTATTTTTTTTGAAAGATTTTTAAGTCTTTAAATACGCAGTAACAAACTTTTTGAAATTTAAATTTACAAAATGGTGATAGCTTTTTTATGAATTTACTTTTTCGGCTTGAAAAACTTAGTTAAAGTTAAAGCAGCTCCGTCAATTTCGAATGGTGGTTATCGATATTGAAAATTACTTGATTTGAAAAATTGTTAATTTTACGTATATTTACAGTGATTCAACATAATATGTTCTTGGATTAGAGAAAGTTATTCTTAAATAATAAGTAATTTTATTTAAATAATAAGTAATTTCATGGAACTACTAAATGCACTGAGGCTACGGCTACTGAAATCAGATGTATGGAGACTAAATCTGCCAAATCCATGTTTTTCAAATGCAAATACTGTGTTGCTGAAAATACTCCTACTGAACTTTTTGACCTTAAATCTGCATTTGTCGCATTAAGTGATAAATTTACCAAACTTTCTTCAAGTCAAGGTGTTCAAGGTGATACAGCAAACAATAAGCTTGATAAAATCTTGCAAGGTATTGAAGCTAACTCAAACTTCATTAATAAATTAGATAAGAAAATGGATAATTTAAAATTGGACTTTGACAACAAACTTGAGTCTCTGAAATCTGATGTACATAACAACTTTGTTTCTAAATCAACTTTTGATGAAAATACAAGTGATATTCATAATAAAATTAGTGATTTAGACTTGAAATTAAACAATAGAATTGATGAATTGGTCACTGGATTAAGCAACTTGAAAATGTCTAACTCAAACTCAACTTCAAAATTAAATGAATTAAGTGATAAAATTAATACAAGTGCTTCACTCGTAAACTCTAACATTAACTCCTCTTCTGGTGACAATAATAATTCTTATAACAAAATTCATGAAATGATGATGGAATTTGAGGCTAGAAAAAGAAACAAAAACAATATTATTCTACATAATATTCCTGTATCCAGTGGTGAAAATCAAATTGATCTTGATCGCAATAAGATTATTGATGCTTTATCTCATATTAAACTGAATAATACTGACTTGAAGACTGCTAAATTTTTTAGATTGAAATCTAGATTATCTGAGGAATCAAGTAGTATAAAATTGATTTGTGGTGATAGAAATGATGCTGTTGAAATATTAAAAAACTGGAGAAAAATTCAGAATGAGGTTAAAGTTAATGAAGATCATACTAGACAACAAAGATATCAATATAAAATTTTGAAAAAGCAAGCTGATGAATACAATTCCTTGCATCCGAATAATGATCAAAAAACTGTTATCTTTCAAAATGGGTCTCCTATTTTGGTTGCAAAGAAAATAAAACCAAATAATAATTCTGATATTTTAAATCTTTGAGAAATTTCAACATCATCAACTATTACATTATGTTATCAAAATGTAAATGGTCTAAGGACCAAATTAGCTGAAGTTAGAAACAATATCCATATTATTACACCTACACCTCAGATTATTATATTGACTGAAACATCTCTTCATTGTGGCATCAGTAATGGTGAACTTGGTCTGATAGGTTATGATGTTTACAGACTTGATAGACACACATTTGCAAATTCACCTGCTGGTGGTGGTATACTGATAGCTATTTCAAATCTTATCTCGTCTAAACTTATTTCACTCCAGCCTGATCCAAACTCTTCAACTGAACAGTTATTTGTTGAAATAAACCATCAAAATTTTCATTTTATTCTTGGTGGTGTTTACATACCTCCTGCCAGTGAAACTCATAATTACACTCAACACTGTGATACTATTAATTATTTGAAATCAATTTATACTAGTCATGATTTTTTGATTGTTGGTGATTATAATCTTCCTGATACAACCTGGTCATCTGATTCTGTTTTATTGGCATCCTATAATGGTAACTCTAATTTAATTAGAAAAAATGTTGAAGCCACCCTTAACTTCTTCGGTGGAGAAGGTTTTTCTCAACTGTATCTTGTTCACAATCGGAAAGGTTATACTTTGGATCTTCTCTTCAGCTCTAACACTGGACATCATGAAATAATACCGTCTACTGATTCCTTGGTCAACATTGAAAAACGTAATCATTTTCCTATTTTTATTCAATTACCTACCAAATTGTTAAATACAGTTAAACTAAATCCATGTAAACTAAACTTTAGGAAGGCTGATTATGCTAGCGATGTTCATTCACTGAATGACATAAATTGGGATGATTGTTTATCCGATCTTGACATGGAAGGTGCTGCAAACAGATTTTATGAAATTTTGGATTGCTCGTGTGTTGGTAATGTTCCTAGATCCAGGTCTGTTGATAATTCATATCCTGAGTGGTACTCGGACAAGCTTATTGGGCTTATTATTAGCAAAAAGAAGTCTCATAAAATCTGGTTGCAAACTGGACATAATGAAGATAAAATTTTATTTAAAAAACTTAGAGCTCAATGTATTCGGCAATCTAAATTAGATAGGAATTGTTATTTTGATAAAATTGAAGTAAGATCTGTTAAGAATATCAAGAATTTTTGGAATTATATAAATAAACTAAACAAATCGAATGAATTTCCAAATTCTATGTTTCTTGATGGTAAATCAGCAAATGATCCTGTTGGTATTAGTGAACTTTTTGCTGAGCATTTTAAGTCAGTTTATTCTCCTGATGTTGAAAATGTTGGGAACATTTACCAGTCTGATGGATTTGTTGATACGTTTGAAATGAGTGATGATGATATACACCGGGCATTGAAAGATTTAAAGGGTAGTTTTTTAGTCTCGGCTGACGGCTATCCATCTTATTTTCTTAAAAATTGTGGTTCATCTCTTGTAAAGCCACTAAGACTGCTTTTTAACAAATCACTACAGACTGGTATCGTCCCTAACATTTGGAAAATCTCTTTTGTAACACCAATTTATAAAGCTGGAGATAGGAATGACATTAAAAATTACAGACCAATCTCTTTGTTAGGATCTGTGTCAAAACTTTTTGATTCAATTATGGCTAGTAAACTTACTGATCTTTTCATTTCTAAGATAACTAATGCCCAACATGGATTTATTAGAGGTAAATCCACAGTGACCAATTTATTTCTTTATAGTAATTATATTCATGAATGTTTTTCAAATTCTATTCAAGTTGATTCAATATATTTAGATTTTCAGAAAGCGTTTGATAGAGTTGATATTAATATATTGTTGATGAAACTTTGTAATTTTGGATTTAATAACAAACTTTTATCATGGCTGTATTCTTATTTGAAGGATAGAATTCAAAGAGTGAAAGTTAAGGGCCATTTGTCTGAACCTGTTTTTGTTTCTTCAGGCGTCCCTCAGGGATCGCACTTGGGGCCTTTTTTATTCCTTCTCTTTATTAATGACATAGTTAATGATCTAACTTTTGCCAAAATTCTTATTTTTGCTGATGATGTCAAATTATTTTTTAATATAATAGATAATTCTGATTGTGTTAAACTGCAAAATGATCTCAACACTATTTTAAATTGGTCAATACAAAACAAGATTAATCTTAATATTAAGAAATGCAAAATTATATCTTTTTATAATACTAAGCAAAAAATAAATTATTGTTACTCAATTGGTGAAACTTTATTAGATAGAGTTGAATATATTAATGATCTAGGTGTTATTTTTGATTGTAAGTTAAAATTTGAAACTCATATTAATGCTGTGATATCTAAGACTTCTAGACTGTTAAATTTTATAATTAGATCTTCTAAAGAATTTAGGAAACCTGAAACTATTATTTCTTTATATAAATCTATTGTACTACCTCATATGTTATACTGTTCTCAAATATGGACTCCATATACTGAGACTCTTATAAATAGACTAGAACGTATTAACCATCGATTTTTGAGATATCTATCTTTTAAGAATGGTACTCCAATGAGTTTCCTGGATCACGATTATGAAAATATAGCTAATTTATTCAAAATTCCTAATATCAAGTCTCAACATTGCTATTACGACTTATATTTCGTCTATAAAGTATTAAATGGACTCTTATTAGAATCTGATTTGGTTGATTTGTTTCCTTATCGCTCGTTGAGATTTGATCTTAGAGGTGCGAGAGTTCTAATTGAGAGGAATTCAAAATCTTCTTTTGATTTCTTCTCATCTCTTAATAGATTACGTAGATGTTGGAATACCTCTCCAATAAATTTAAGAAATTGTGATAATAATTTAAGCGTATTTAAGAAACAATGCAAAGCTTTTACTTTTATATTTAATTAAATAGTAGGTTAACCCTACTTGTAAAGGACTTTATGTCCGTTGATGATGTTGTAAATAAATAAATAAATAAATAAAAATTTTAGTCAAAGTCGTCCGTAATAAATTTTTGATTTCACTTCTTTCATTAGTTCATTTTCAAAAAAAAATATTAGCATATTCAGCGTATACTTTTTTATTTATGGACTCCGTTTAAAAAAACTAATCGCCGTTAAAGTACTTTTTGAAAAGTTTTTTTTTTTAAGATTTCATTGCGTAGATTCGGTAAATTTAAATGTATCTCCTTTTTGTCAACATATTCAAAAAAACCAACCTCCATAAATAAATCATTTATATTCTTAAAAAATATATCTGAACAAATGATTTCACATTCTTAATAATTTCATACTAGCTAAGTCCTAGGTAAATCAATAATCATACATATAAAAAAAAATTAATTTAACATTTTAACCTGATTTTTAAATGACAAAAAAAAAGATATAAATTTTCATCAATTGATTCATGCTAACTTAGATATATATCTTATTCTTCTAATTAAAATTTCTTACATATAATTTTATCATCAGCCAGAACACATAAAAATCATTAATAAATTTAATTGAAAAATATATAATTTACTGTTATTATCACCTACTTTTGAATGCACTTTGCATATAATAGATGGACAAACTTTATTGTAAATCCAATTAGAAAATAATAGAGCAAATGCCCATCCGTACTCAAAAAATCTATGCTTAATAGAAATTTATAATAACAGCTGGCCCATTGGATATCTAAACCTAAAACTATCTATTTTTTTTTTTTTTGTACATGTAGTTCTTGGTTCTTATCACAAAAAACTAACCAATTTTGAACTTTAAAATCACTTTGACCGAAAAACTTTAGCTTGCTTACAGAAAACAAAAAAGACTAAAATTTTCAATAATTGATCTATGCTGACCTAAATATGCTTAGTTCTTCTGATTCAAATTTCTGAAATATAATTTTATAAATCATTGATAAATTTTATTGAAAATTGAAAAATATATAATTTACTGTTTTATCACCTACTTTTGAATGCACTTTGCATATAATAGATGGAAAAACTTTATTGTAAATCCAATTAGAAAATAATAGAGCGAACGCTTATCCGTACTCAAAAAATCTATGCTAAATAGAAATTTATAATAACAGCTGGCCCATTGGATGTCTAGACCTGAAACTATCTATTTTTTTTTTTTTTTTTGTACATATAGTTCCTTGATTCTTATCTCAAAAAACTAACCAATCTTGAACTTTGACTGTATAACTTTAGCTTGCTTACAGAAAACAAAAAAGACTAAAATTTTCAATAATTGACTTATGCTGACCTAAATATGCTTAGTTTTTCTGATTCAAATTTCTGAAATATAATTTTATCATCTGACAGAACAAAAATCATTGATAAAATTTTATTGAAAATGTATAATATAGTATTATGCCTCTATATTATCCCTCTTTTTTTAATACATAGGTACTTTAATGTAAACTAACTTAGAAAATAATAGAGCAAATGTTTATCCGTACCTAGAAAATCCATGCTAAATGTAATTACTAGTCCATTGGATATCTAGACCTGAAACTATCTATTTTTTTTTTGTACATGTAGTTCTTAACTCTTATCTCAAAAAACTAGCACTGTAACCAATAATTATGAACTTTAAAATCACTTTGACCATATAACTTAAGCTTGCTTACAGAGAACAAAAAAGACTAAAATTTTCAGAAAACATAAAAATCATTGATAAATTTTATTGAAAATGTATAATCTAGTATTATGTTAGGCCCTCTTTTTTTAATGCACTTAAATATAAATTACACAGAAAATAAAGGAGAAAATAGTCATCCGTATTATGCTTAAGAGGATTTGCAGTTCATTCAATTTATACATAGGTATTCGTTTGAATAAAAACTTAGTTCAATTCCGCAGTAGAAAAACCAAAAAAATGTGATAGTAAAATTACTTTTTCCACAAAAAAAAAAAAAACACTTATTTCAAGAAATTCTTTTTTACATGACCCAATTCATTTTTTGTTATGCATGATTACTCAAAAATATGTTGCTAGAAAAAATTTTATCCAATGTTTACACATTAAATAATAAAAATCGATTAATAGATTAGAAACATAGGTTATATTATGGTTTAAAGTGGCTGCTATAATAATTGTGCTAGTCTGCTATACTCAGTAGTACTGTAGACAGCCACATCGCGCGCTCCTTCCAAAGTGTCTCGCTGGGCATTGGGAGTGAGAGAGACAGCGATACACGTTTTCCTGTTTAACCGGATGCTCTCGACTGAAATCCAAAATCGCCTGACTTTTTATCGAGATGATTTTGGTACTTTTCAAAATTGAAACGGCGATAACTTTATAACGAGAGAATGTTTTGTGACAATTTTTTTTTTAATTACTCGGGGGATCATCAGCTATGTAGGAAGTACATAATAAACTTGTAATCCTCGCAACATAGTTTTTTACATGACCAACCTAACCTCTTACCGTGAATTCAAAGTATATAAAGCTTACGCTTTGACGGCAGTTTTTTTCGTTGTGATTGTTGTTAAAAAAAACTCAATCGCCGTCAAGCGCTACCGCGCTTTAGGATCAATTTTATTATATTTTTTTTAGTCATTAACACCCCCTCCCCACCCGTACCCACCCCTCCCCTTTTTTTGGCTGATCCATTTTCGCCCCCAGCCTCCCCACCCTCTTCATATTGTTCATTATTCCCATTTCATATATTGTTGAAACTAAACTATTCAAATATTTTTAAATTCTTATCTTTTTCTTATTCTTATTCTTTTATTAAAGCTATTGTAATGTTAATTAGCAATTTGAGTATTAGTGATGGTTTATGTAATAGAACCAGATTAAAAGTTATAAAAACTTATTAATATAAGATGTAAAATATTAACCAGAGATAAAAGAAATTAATTAGTTTTTATTCCAAGAATAACAATAAGTACAGAAACTTCTAAATTTCCATTTGTAATACATAAAAAGCAGTTTCCAACAGTTTTAGCATTTGCAATGACAATAAATAAAGCACAAGGTCAAAGTTTTGATAAAGTAGGAATATATTTAAATAAACCATTATTTTCTCATGGACAACTTTATGTAGCATTATCACGATGTAAAGGTCCTAATAATTTATTTATTGAAAATAAAAATTGTTTACAAAATTATATAAATAATGTAGTATGGAAAGAAATTTTAAGGTATAAAAAATTCATAAAAAATTCATTTATAAGAAAGAAAAAAAAATAAATCATTCAAATATGAAAAAAATAAATTTTTTAATATTTAATTTAAAAAATTTAATTGAAAATTAAATAAATACATCTTACTATAAAAAATATTAAAATGAATTTAGAACATGGGAAGAGAATCTAAAAAAAATCTACTGAAGAAAATCAAAGCAATGATTAAAGAAATAAGAAAATGAAAGAATATAATTTTTCGGATGATGAATATTTGAAAAATAATATTACTGTTGGAGACAGAATGCGTAATCATAAATATTTTCTTTTGATATATATTTAATTATAAATATTAAAAAAAAATTCATTATTTTATAGGTCTATTGTAGTATATATAGATGAAATTATTGGTCAAAATACATTTAATGAAAAAGAAATGATGAAAAGGAATTTAAAATATTTAAATTAATTGTAAACAATAATTGTGGAACAAAAATACAATGCAATATTTATGATAACAATAAAAAACTATTTAAAGATAAAATTTTTTTAAATTAAGTCAATTTCATAATAAAAGTAAGGGAACGTTCACAAACCACGTAGCCCAAACAGGGGGGGAGGGGGAGGGGGGGTATTAAAAGGCTACGAAAGGTTACGTGGGGGGTTGGGCTGTTGATTAAGAAAGGCACGTGGTTTTTGAAGTGCATGGATCAATGTTTCGATTCATAATATTTTACTGTTGAACGTTAAAACCGAATTCATGCCTGTTATCTGATTTGCGCCTGCGTGTCCGTGTGCAAGTAAAAACTCGTCAAAGTTTTGTTTTGACTGTTCCGTATGTGCTTCATTATCACCGCGTGTAGGTAGATTCTGTAGCTCATGATTCTCTGCAGTCTGCAGCTGTTTTGTGATCGGCTATCTCCCAAGCCTTGAACCCCCAAATCTCTGGGCACCCGAGGTCAACAAAAAAACTGGCTGGCTATCCCCCAAGCTCTAAACCTTCAAGACCCTGAGTGCCCGAGTTCAACAAAAAAACAGATCGGCTATCCCCCAAGCTCTAAACCCTCAAAACCATGGGTGCCCGAGTTAAATTATTCTAAAAATATGAGTGCATTTTAATTAACGAAATAAATAATCTGATCAGTTTTTTTGTTGAACTCGGGCGCCCAGGGTTTTGGGGGTTTAGAGCTTGGGGGATAGCTGATCAGATAATTCATTGAACTCTACATCCAGAGTTTTGGGGGGTTTAGAGCTTGGGGGATAGCTGATCAGTTTATTCATTGAACTCTGCACCCAGTGTTTTGGGGGTTTAGAGCTTGGGGGTTAATTAACCAGTCTATTTATTGAACTCAACGTTTTTTTTGTTTTTTTTTTTTAGACGTCAGTTTTATTGGAGGCGGGAGGGGGGGGGTTAGACCTCAGGACACTCCCTAGCTGAAAGGAGTTGTTGCGCCCCTGGTATTCAATCATTGAATTATAACTTAATAAATAATGTTTTTAAAATACCAATAGTATACGTATTTACAATTTGAAATCGTAAAAAAACCACGTGTTTTTAGGGGGGGGGGGTCGAAAATTTGATACAAATACTACGATGATCTTCATAGGAAGGATGGCCCTTCAAAATCTTCGAAAAAATGACCACGTGGTTTATGAACGTTCCCTAAAGTAAAAAAATTAATTTATCAATTTAATTAAGGTAAAGGGTATAGCCGGTTAGGGGGGGGGGGGGTAAAGTGCACCAGGCGTAAACTCCTACAATATATATATATATATATATATATATATATATATATATATATATATTACATGACTAGAGAAAAAAAAATGAAAAAAACCCGAAAAACTGAAAATAATGATGTTTTTATTTATTAAACTTATCTTATTTGTTGCAAATAATGTATTGTTTATCAACATTCCGTTAAATAATTTTTTTTAATGTTAGATTTACTTATAAAATAATTATTTTAATTTTATTAAAAGTAGTTCTGAAAAAATAAAAATTTTAATATAGCAAAAAAAGTTGATGGATCATATCGACGTCCCGTGCGAAGAAAAACCTTAGACGAAAATTAGTCGATTCAAAATTATCAATAAAGGACTGCGAAAATTTAAAAAATTAGAAAAAATCAAGAATCTTAATAAGTCTGAATTTTCTCATTGAAACCGATTTTTAAATACAATTCAGCCTTTTACGGGTAGTTTTAAATCGACTGATTTTCGGCTCAGGTTTTTCTTCGCGCAAGTCGTAGATATATTCGTTTTGAAGTAAAAGGTATCTTTTCAAAATTTCCTTCCAGATCAGATAGTTTTAAACATCATCGTGGTATTGTTGCATTTATACATGCCTTGAGTGGGTGCGACACTACATCAGCATTTTCAGGTAAATGGAAAAAAACTGCTGTTAAATTATTAGTATCAAACCCAAACATATTAACTTTGGCCAAAATATTTTATCCGTCTGAAGAAGAACAAAAAGATCCACTACAGATAGCTACACATGGATGCGAGCGTGGATGCATTGGACGTATTCTGATAAAAAAAACAGCAAGAAAAAAACTTTACCACTGAATGAAGTCAGATGTTTAAATTATGCAAAAAAACATTTAAATCTGGTTTCACACTCAACAAATTACCACCCACCGAAGGAGCTGCTAAACAAAACAGTTTAAGAGTTTATTTTCAAATTCAAAAGTGGTGTGTCATTCAGAAATCTGCAACAGAGGGGCTGGAAATACGATTCAGATAACACTTTCAGACCGAAATTTACCGAAGAAAAATTAATTCCAGATCACTTACTTAAAAAAATCAGCTGTAGCTGTGAAACTGGTTGCAGAGGAGGAAGATGTGGTTGTCGTAAACTTGGTCTAAAATGTACTAGTTTATGTACAAAGTGTGATCATGAATCCTGTAAAAACTTTGAAGAAGAACAAGAGATGATCCCTGATTTCAATGATCTTGATAAGGATATGCACAATCCCTTCGATTTGGTTAGTTGTGTTTATGAAGATCTTGATGAAGAAGAAGAAGAAGAATCCGAAGGGAAAGAAGAGGATTATGAGGAAGATGAAAATGATTCTGATACAGGTCCTACTCCAGCAAAGAAAAGTAAAAAATAATTTAACTTGTACATGTGTTTATTTTTGTAAATATGTTGTGAATAACCAGTTTTCAATTATTAATTAATGTTTTTTTTTCTGCTAATAATTAGTGTATTATTGTATATATTAATTTTTCTCTTTAAGGTGGTTTTCTACCAGAGCTAGTCAAGTTCAAGACTAAAAAAAAAAAAAATAATTTCACCAAATTACTTACAATTGGTTATTAACCCTTAACGTTCACATGGGGTCAGAATGACCCCATGTAACTGTTAGAGTGATGGTTCTGGTTTTAGGTGTGACCATTAAGGGTTAAAATTTATTTTTTAACTTTTTATGGCTTCTGAAATTATTTTCTACCAAAAAAACATTGACAATCACAACAAAACATTTTTTTAAACTTTTAACCTCACCTTTGAATACCGCAGTTTTGGAGTTTATTCACGTGAAAATTATTTTTGTAAAATTATTGTTAAATTTCTAAAAGGTCAATTTTTTGCAGTTTCAAGAAATGAATGCTTCGATAGTGAAACTATATGTATGTGGTTTTTCTAAAGGATCTCTTTTGTAAGAAGATGAATATCAATAATTTAATACTCTTTTCCAGCGTAGCGGCCATTCGCGTAGTGAAAAAAATTAAATCTTTAACTCGCTGTAACTTTTAAACTGTACGGTTAATTTTGACCAGACTTCGTAGAAATGTTTATTAATATCTAATAAACACCTCCAGAAAATTTGAGCTAATTCTCTATTGTCATGCATTTGGTAGAAAACCACCTTAAAAACTTAAAAAATAAATTATCGAATCATTTAAATTGAAAAATTGAAACATCTTTTTTGGACGGGACTTATCAGGATACACAGGATAACAACACAATGACACAACACTTAAGTTTATATTAAATATATATTTATTACTAAAAACTCAGATCTCTTTGTTTTATTCTAAGTTATGCGCTAAACTCAAACTCGGTGCGTGCTACTGCAGGAATGCTGGGCAAGCAAGTGACGCGCTCGTCATTGAAACAGCAACAGCAACACCCGCCGCTAGTTCTTACCGATAATGCAGGGAGTACTCGGCAAAGCTTATTTTCCAACACTCCCTCCCTTTGTCGACTACGACCTTACAAACTTTAATTTTATATTATTCAATGGCTTACATAATACATTGCACTCAAACTAATTTGATTTTGGTAAAAAACAGCAGCGTAGAGTTACTCGTTTCCTGTGAACAGATAAAAAATAAAAGTTTGATTAATTATTTTTGAAATAACTTGTAATAGTAATTTTTTTTTTTTTTTTTTTCTCTCTCGATACTCTCAAGTATTTTAATTAATTTTAAAGTTTCATTCTCTCACTATCCAAGCTCCCCAATCATCATGAAAATTTTACTTTTCATTCTCTAAGCCCATATGGCTTATTTTGTCTCTTAAATTGCCGAAGGTTGGATTACCCAAGGGCTTTGTCATTACATCAGCAAGATTCTCCTCTGAAGTTATCTTCTGAACTTTTATCTTTCTTTCACCTACGCATTGTTTTATATAGTCTCCATGCGTTTCTAACATTGGTTTTTTAATACCAGTTTCTTCTCTATCTTTCAAAATTTTCTCTATCTCTTCGAAGCTATCATCAAACGCTTTTAATTTGTGGCTGCCGAACATCTCAGTGTTATTTTTGGCCGCCTTATTGTCACACCACGTAGTAACTGGAAAGTAAGTTTTTCCCGTGATGTACCTCAGTGATTTGTCTAGTGATATTACCTCATCACGAGCATCACTCATTGCTATATACTCTGCACAACAGGTGGATTTACATACAGTTTTCTGTTTGTGGCTCCTCCAAGAAATGGTATCACCAAAAACTTGTACTATATATCCCTCTGTTGATAACGAGCCTGGAAGATCTTTATAACTTGAATCGGTGAAAGCTTCTAACTTCTCTGTGTTTGATGTAAATTTTAATCCGTATCCAGTTGTACCTCTCAAATATCTGAATACTCTCAGTACCTCATTCCAATATTTCTCTGTTGGACTCAATGGGTTTCTCGTTAAGAAGTTTACAGTAAATGCAATATCAGGACGAGTCGCATTTGCTAAATACATTAAACTGCCAATTGCTTCTCTATATGGCATTATTTCTAATTTTTTATTTTTTTGTTGCTCTGTGCTCTCTAAGTTCTCTACTTTACTTTTTATCTTTCAGTTACTCACTTGGCGTGTCTCCATTGGAGTCGCTTGTGGATAAGACTCTTTCATATTTAATTTCTCAAGCATATTTTCATATAAACGGCTTGGTGAATGCTACTTTCTCTCTTACTTCTATCTCTCTGTATTGTCATACCTAGGAAACTTTTAGGTTCACCTAAGTTTTTCATTTGAAATACATCACTCAAGTAGCTTTTTATTTGATTTAATTTTTCAAGGCTATTACTCGCTATTAGCATGTCGTCTACATAAAGAACAATAAATGCCATTTGGCCTTTATGTCTCCATGTAAACAAACATGGATCGTGAAGATCATTTTGTAGGCCTATTTTTCGAGCTTTTTCGGAAAATTTCTCATTCCATCTAGATGGACTCACTTTTAAGCCGTATATGTATGGATTTCTCAAGTTTGCATACAGTTGTTAATCTCATTCCTTCAGGTACGTCTAGTCCATCAGGAATTTCCATATAAACTTCCTCTTTGAGTATTCCATTTAAAAATGCCGTTTTAACGTCCATTTGACAAACGTGCAGATCATATTTATTAATAACTGAAATAGATGCTCTGATCAAAGACAATCTTGAAACAGGTGCATAAGTCTCTTTCAAGTCGTACTCATTTCTATCTTTGAAACCTCTAATTACAAGTCTCACTTTATACTTTATTGAGCCATCTAAATCAATTTTTCTCTTAAAGACCCATTTAGAGTCAATAATATTTGGCTTCTTGCCATCTGGTGTAGGCTTTGGCCTGTTCACTAGTTTCCAAACATTGTTGGACCTCATAGAATCTAGTTCCTCTTTGATTGCTAGATTCCACAATTCTTTCTCACTAATTTCAATGCCTCATCATAACTTGATGGGTCTTTTTGAACTTTTGACAACCATACGTGTACTGACTCATCATACTCAATTGTACTCATGTACCTAGCTACACAGTTGTTCTCTTCAGTCTCTTTAATAATTAAATCTCGACTTATCTATTCAACAGGTTGTATTTTAATCTTAGTTTTGCTTCTCGTCATAGGACTGTTATTTTCAGTCTTTTTAATTTTCTCTTTCGCTGTAGTGTTTTTTTTTGGCCTGCCTCGTTTCCTAGGTTCAGGCTTCTCTTTTTCTGAGTTTTCTAATTTTGTTACAATATTCTCATGATTGATATAAGTAGTCTCTTCAACGTGAAACTCCATATTCAAATCTCTCAGTTCTCGTTCTCTACAGTAATCATCTCGATATACAAATTTCTCTAAAAATCTCACATGATTAGACTCTATAAAACTCCTCGAGTTTGGATGCCACAAAATGTAGCCAGTAGGCAGATAACCCACCAAAACTGTCTTTACAGCCACAGTTTTAAACTTCCTCTCTAATTTTGGTAATTTAACATACGCAATGCAACCAAAGCGTTTAATTTGATCGAAATTGCATCTCGCAAACTCTGAGAATTTTACTGTAGGAACTTTATATTCAATTGACTTGTGAGGCGTAACATTGTACGCTTGTACTGCCGCCTCTGCAGCAAACTCCCACATTGTCTCAGGGATTCCTGAATCGCACAGGTACTCCGTTGTGCTGAGGAGTAGCAGGTGGTGCATACTCTGGTTTGATTTTTTCTCTGTTCATTACCTCTATAAATTTACTACCGGTAAACTCGGTACCTCTATCAGACCTTATGTAACAAACTTTGGCATTTTCTCCTAATAAGTTTCTAGCTGACACTAGAAATTTCTCAAGAGCCTCTGCTGACTCTTCTTTTGACTTCAAACAATAAATTTTAGCTAATCTCGAAAAATTGTCTATACAAGTTAAGATATACCTTTTGCGTCCCGGCCACGAAACGGGGTTTATGTAGCCCATCGTATTGGTATGAATTAATTGTAAAGGTCTCACAGCTCTCTGTCTTGTTAAATTAAAAGGTAATCTCTTCATTTTTGACATAATGCAAACCTTGCAATCAAGAATTGATTCGTCAAATTTTACTCTTTTCAACTTTTTCTCTTGTTTTTGTAATATTTTCAGATAGTTCAGAGACGCGTGACCTAGTCTGACATGCCTTAACATACCCTCACTTTGCTTAGCAAAATTCGTAGGTTCTCGCAAATTCTCTTCTGCAAGAAGGTTACTCAAAATTATGATTGTGCTCATGTTGATAGAGCTGCCATCTATTGATTTAAATTCAAAGCTGAGCAGCAGGCACATTTGGTTTTAGCTGCTTTTGCTAGTTGCAAGTGTCTTGCTGCGGCCTGTGGCTCATATCATTAATCGTCCGTATATTTTACAAAATAATACTTTTTTATAAAAATTAAACGTCAAGTATAGGTAGTTATTAAAAGTTTTATTTTTTTCTTTTTATAAAAAGTCTACTTAGTTAAAAAGAAAACGTACATAACCTCGGCCATCAAGTTGTGTTGCGTGCAGCGGTTAATCATATTTTACAAAATAATAATCAGCAGTTGAAATATATTTACTTAAATAAAAATCTGGTTATAGTAAAAAGTGTAATAATAATAGTATCAAATATGTTATAAAAAGTGTTTAAACTGTAAGTTGAAGTTAACTTAGGAAGAGCAGTGTGTTTGATTTCAAAAATATATTTTATTTTAAAACACATCATTAGACGATATTACGAAGGATCAAATGTTTTTAAACACGAACTACCTCAGTTTTTGGCTTGAGCACCGGCGGAGACCGCGACTTCAAAAAATTAACGTCGGGAAAAATTAGGTGTAAGTATAGGTAAACACCGAGACAGCGGCCGGCGGCGGCAGCGTGGAGAAAGCAGACGGCACTGGCAGCAGCTGTGTTTTGATGACCAAGCTTATACCCGTATATGAATGATTATTTCGGGATCATTTTTGTGCATCAGTTTCAACGTTAGCATTCCTAAGTAAACAAATCAAGCGACGCTAAATCGTGAAATCTTTTCTCCTTACAAGTTTACAACGCGCTGTTGTGAGTTCGAGTTCGAACTTCGAGGCCGCGGTGTGAAACGTACACTATAGCAAACCCATGTATATTATATAGTGTACAGCTAAAACCAAAGTACCCATGCTAGCAAGAACAACTATGGCGGTCTGCTAGCAGGATCTAACCTATCAATCTAAAAATTTAAAAGTTCAGCCAAATTCTGTCAATAAATTCACATTTTTGACGCATTTTCGAGTACTCGTAATATAAAATAGTATACATAATGCGTGCGTAAACTGCATTGTTCACACACTTGTGCTATTGGCGTTGGCAAAGCCGACGCCAGCACGCGTGCGTGAATGATGCATTTTACGCACTTATTATATAATATACTATTCTCTGAATTAAGTTCATTCTTATTGCTTGAATCATTATTTTCTCTATTAAAATTATTTTTCTCTAATTCGGTTGATTTGTCATTCTCTTTTTCATCATCCGGGATATTATCGCTTCTCGTCTGCTTATTAGTAAGTCTGCTGCTAAGACAACCCTAGATGGCACGACGACAGCTGCTCCGCACGCACAGAAGGATAAGACTGATGAAAACCCTGGAACGTCTACATCTACATCTATTCAGGTACCACGTCAACCACGCCCACCTTCAATCATCGCGACTCTCAGTTCTCGCGCTTTACTTTTGGAAATCATCAAGGGCAAGATTCAACTAGGCAAGCTTCACACTACTGCTCTCTCTCCTAATCTTCCTTCTGGTATTCAGTCAACTGCTATAAGTCCTGCTCTCATCAATATCAATGAGTTCCTGGATAGAGAGACCTTCAAACTTCGACGCCTTGTTTACCAGAAGGCAAGACAACCCAACTCTGGATTTACTACATTTGTAAGAAACGGCAAGGTTTTAGTCCGTAGGACGAAAGGAGATGTCGCTACTCCCATATCAAGTGAACAGGATCTAGAGCGTTTTTTGTCATGACAGGTATACTCTTACATCTTCTTTCTCGTGGTAATACAACATACTCATCTTACCATATTAGATTCATCAATCCCTCACCCCATGATACTCCTTCTTCATTTTCATATTCATCTCAAACTTCCTTTCTAACCCCTGATCAGAGGTCCGTGCGGGGTGGGGGCATGCTGCTGCGTGTCTGTCATTTCAATGCGAACTCGCTTAAGGGGCATATTGAACAGCTCAGGCTGTTTCGTTTGACTCAGACCAGGTTACACGTGATTGCTGTCACTGAGACCCATTTGAGTCCTTCGATTGAGGATGTGCTTGCTGCTCTTGAGGGTTATACTATCCTTAGGCGTGACCGTAATAACCAAGGGGGCGGAGTAGCACTTTATGTGCATCAGTCCCTCTCAGTCAAACACCTCTGCTCGTCTTCCACTGAGTGGGATGGTAGGCCTGGTCATCCTGAGTATTTGCTGGCTGAGGTTTCTCTGGGTAGCGCTGACCCCATATTTGTAGGTGTGGTGTATAGGCCCCCACATGCTCCGTTTGTCCTTGGGTCTGACTTTGTGTCCGACCTGCGTGATAGTATGCATGATTACGGCACTAAGGTCATACTCGGGGATTTTAACGCGGACCAGCTTTCAGACTCCCCTGATGCGAATTTTGTGCGTAATTTTATTGAGGAGAACTCTCTGTTCTCGGTTCCATTTGGGTCTACACACCACACCTCTCACTCGGATACCTGGCTAGACCTAGTTCTCGTTGACGCACTTGACACTGTGACTGACTATTGGAAGACAGAGACCCCTTTCATTGCAGGACATGACCTACAGACTGTTACCCTTGACATTCAAACCCCACAACTTTTGGCTAATGACTTTACTTACAGGGACTTTAAATCTGTAGATGCTGGGGCTTTGAATAAATTTTTGTTTGACTGTGACTGGTCAGTATTCACGGATGAGTCGTATTCACTTTGTGAGAGGGTTGATTGCTTGTATTTTAATCTTAAGGCTGCTCTTGATATTTTCGCTCCTCTAAAAACCCTCAAACAAAAGAAGAATCGCCATCCATGGTTTACTACATACCACCGGGACCTATTGTCTGAAAGAGACAGACTCTACACACGTTACCGACGCTCAAGACTCGATATTGAACTGTTTTTATACAGACAGGCGCGAGATTTTGCACATGTAAGGATCGAGTCTGCGAGACTTGATTACTATTGGTGTAGGCTCAAGGACATCACTGATCCTCAGCAGCTCTGGAAGGAACCAAGGCGACTTGGTATCTCTTCCGGAGTGGATTCTAATTTGGGCGGTTTTTCAGTGGAAGATCTTAATGCTCACTTTGCCTCTGTTTCTTTTGATAGTATGGCGCCGGATCTCTCTCTCTTTCTGAATGACTTGGGAAGAGAGGAAGATCATGGTGGCTTCGCGTTCGTGGATGTGACGGTGGATGAGATAGCACGTGCTATCAGTCAGTCGACATCCCAGGCAGTGGGCATTGACTCTCTTCCACAGAGCTTTATTCAGTCAGCTTTTCCATCTGTTGGTCCTTTCATCTGCAAAATCTTTAATGCTTCCCTATCGACTTCGACTTTCCCTGAGCAGTGGAAGAAGTCGATGGTGATCGCACTGAATAAAATTCCCTCTCCGTCTTGCCTGAATGATTTTCGTCCCATCTCTCTGCTCAGTTTCATGTCAAAGATTCTTGAGAGGCTTGTCAATAACCAGATCTCTACTTTTGTTGAATCGCAGGGATTGATGGACGATTGTCAGGCGGGTTTCAGGGCGGGACATAGTACACAGACGGCACTGCTTAAACTCACGGACGACATTCGAATCGGTATGGACAGGAGACAAATGACTGCGCTACTACTTTTTGATTTCAGTAAAGCCTTCGATTCGGTCTCGCACGTAACATTGCTCAGGAAGCTGCAATCTCTGGACTTTTCGCATGGGGTTTTGAGGTGGGTTGCCTCTTATCTGACTGGCCACTCGCAGGTGGTAAGAGCGGAGGACGGCACTTTTACTTCTTTTCGTCCCCTTAATAAGGGTGTGCCTCAGGGCTCGGTGCTGGGTCCTCTGCTCTTCCTTCTGTTCATCGTTGATATTGCCCATGGTCTTGGCCCTGATATTTGTTATGTGGTTTATGTGGATGATTTGCAGATTTACGTGCGGGGCCGACTTGAGGACATGCATGCCACGCTGGGAAGACTGAGCCGGGGTGCTGAGCACGTCGCTAACTGGGCTGCCGCCAATCAGCTGGTACTGAATGCTAATAAGACCAAGGCAATGGTTTTTGGGACCCCGTCGTATGTCAATAGCTTTGATGAATTGGGTATTCATGACCTGCAGTTTGGCAGCTGCACTGTCCCGTTTGTCCCCTCAGCGCGTAGTCTGGGGGTGGTGCTGGACTCTAAGCTGAGCTGGAAGGACCATGTTCGTTATGTTTCTCGGAGAGCCAATTCTCTTTTGTACCGTCTTAACCACTTCAGACGCAGCACCACCTTTCAACTGCGCAAGCACCTTATACAGACCCTGCTCTTTCCTATAATTGACTATTATTCACTTGTGTACTGTAATATCTCGGGTGAGCAGGATCTCGTATTACAGCGCTTGCTCAATCGTGGGATCAGGTACATCTTTGGGATCAGGAAGAGCGATCATGTCACACCTTATAGACGTGAGCTTGGCTGGCTTCGGGTGGTTGGCCGCAGAGATTATTTTGCTGCCTGCTTGCTCTATAGAATCCTGCACACAGGTACTCCGTCTTATCTGGCGAATTTTTTTGTTGAAAAGCTCAGCTCACGTCCCTTAAGATTGGCTAATCCGCATGCACTTGATGCCTTGATTGTCCCCTCTCGCACTAGATCTCTGGAGCGA
Source organism: Encarsia formosa (assembly GCA_038277355.1). Taxonomy (NCBI): domain Eukaryota; kingdom Metazoa; phylum Arthropoda; class Insecta; order Hymenoptera; family Aphelinidae; genus Encarsia; species Encarsia formosa. The sequence continues at coordinate 55,499,897 of CM076186.1, forward strand.
TCCTTTCATGTATCAGCTACCTACTCCTGGAATACCATACCCCCAAATATTCGCCAATCTACATCCTTCACTTCATTCAAACACCTCATCAAATCACACATCTTTATTACCGAGGGAGAAGATTAAGTTTTTTTCTACACTGTTGAACTCGAGATCTGTATGAAATGAAATGTTAGTTTGTGATTCTCGGAGTGAATACTGATGAGACTGATAATGTTACCCATGTTACTTTGATTGCTATAGTATACCATTATATTTATTTTATTACTTTCATTGTTATTATTATTACTTATATTATTGTTATTTTATTTTATTTTATTCTATCATATTTTATTATATTATATTATATTTTATTTTATTTTATATTTTATATTATTTTATATTGAAATTATATCCTAATGTAGAACTTTGTTATAACCTTATGTATTTTGTACAACATAATGTACATTTAATAAACGCATCAAAATCAAAAATTCAAATCCCAATCTCAGACAATAAGTTCTCTGAAACTCCAAAATCTTCTCCCTCTGGAGAATTCAAAATTTGAGACTGACTCTCTTTTGAAACTGACATAGTACTTCCTATTGTATGAGATTATTCCGGAAGTTGTTGATTTTTAATCATTCTAGCTTAACAGCTGTAATTTTTGTAACTCATTGTATCTACACCTTTCTTAGTGGACTTTTCTAAAATTTCAAATTTCACTATCCAATTTGGCTTTTCATAAGTGCCCTCAAAAATTATTTTATCGTTCTCTTTGCAATAAACTCTCAGAAGTTTATCGTTTAAATAAATTGAAAAGCCCGCATCGGCTAATTTTCTCAGTGATAGTAAATTTTCTGAAATATCTCTCGCCACAATTACATTAGTTAATTTTAAAAAGTTCTCATCAGGTGTAGTACTTTTTCGTAAAAGATTGCCTCTGCCATCAATTACTATATCTGCAAATTCATTTTTATTTGCACTCTTAATAACTCCATTCTCAGCTGTTTTAAAGTCAGTTAATATTAAACTGTTATTTATAATGTGGTCAGTTGCGCCTGGATCTGCCACAAACTTTAATAATATCGCTTGAATTACATGCATTTGTATTAAAATTTCCATTACCTGGTTTTGGATTATTAACAATGTTAGCTTCACTTATATTGGCAGTTTGGGCAGTAGAATTGTTCGAACCACCACGGCCACCTCTGCCACGGCCTCGTTGTTGTCCTCTAAAATTACCTCTGAAGCCATTTCCATTACCTCCTCCACCACATCCTCCTCGACCACCTCTAAATGCTTGACCCTTGAATTTTTTATTTGGGTTGCCTTCAGTCTCCTCGCTCTTTCTCTTATTTTTAGGATTATGCCAGCACTCACTTGATTGGTGACGTGACAATTTATTACAAGTGAGGCAGTACCACTTATCAATGCCGTTAAGGGGACACTTGCTCTTCCAGTGGCCTTCTCGGTTGCATCTATGGCATAAATCCTTACTCTCATTGGATCCCCAGAATCCATTTTTACTCTGTTTCTTAAAAGCTCTCGAAGCTTTCGGGGCATTCTTTTCCGAATTACGGTCTATCTTGATATCTCTCATGGATCTTCGGATTTGCTCTAAAGTCAATTGCTTACCGGTCAAGCTTACTATTTGCGAATTAGTTCTGTGAACCTCTCTAAACAATGGAGAAATCGCATTGAGACAGATTGATCTTATCTCAGATTCCGTCATTTCGTCAGAGGACTCACACAGATCTATTTCTCGAATAACGCTATCAAATTTCTCACAAAAATCTGTGACCGTGTCACTCTGTTGCATTCGGAGATTATATAGTTTTGTTTTTAAACTTGTAGGTGTGACACCTATCAACTCTTTCCGGATTAATTTTAATTTACTCAAAATTTCGACAGGGTCTTCAATATTCAATATTTTTTTATGATATTCATTGTCGATACGATAATCAAAATATCTTTGACTACCTGTCTTCTCTTTAGTAATATATTCTCCGGTAAATTTCGAGGACCCAGTGCCGTAGGATGAACGACGTTTTTTAAATCTCGCGTTGATAATTCCGACATAAATTTGTCCAGCCAAACATCAAAACTTATTTTAGAGGTCAAAACATAGTTCCGGTTCAAATTATAAACTGAATCCATATTTTGAGAGCAATTTCTCTCTAGACTCTGTGGAGCTCTTTGAGAAGTACTGGCGACCGCATTTTATTTTCTTCTGTCACTCTCAAGAGCTTGGTTATGGAAAACGGCTAGTTTTTCAGCCATCTCTCTCACTTGTGCCAAAATCGCTGAATGCGAAGTAGCTTGAGGCAAATTTTGGGTAGAAGGTGGATTTTGGATCGGTGGTAGATTGCGTGGCTCAGTACCGATGCCGCTTTCATCAGCAGCTCGTTGGTCCATGATTTCTGGGACTTATTCAATAATTGGTGGTGTAACTGTAAAATAAACTCATTAATACCTGTTTTTATCTCTGATTCGTTTTATTAGGCCTGACTCATAAAATCTAAAGTTTTACTCTTCAACTCAACTCATTCTTAAAAAAAACTTTAGAAACTCTTAATATTTTACAGTATATAAAATTTATCTTACTGATATTTTGATCAGCTGTATCTTTCTCTGCCAGACGGTTGATCATATACTCGTCCCATTGGTTGTTAAACTCTCTTTCCATATTTATGTTATTTAAATGGAAATGTCAGCTTTTAACCAAGCATTCTGGGTTTCTGAAGTAAAAATTCTTAGTTAATTTATTATCATACTCAAGTATTTCAATTCTCTCTAATGATAACCAGGTATATAACTCTAGTCCCACTAAAGAATTATTTACTTCATGCTTCTAAACCAAAACAAACGTACCACAATTTATTCTGATTTGAAACGAAAAGTTAAGATCCTTTGCAGTGAATTAAGTAAGTGTACACCACTCTCCAACTTACAGTTTCAAGTACCACTGTGAGACCAGTTGAACCTGGGTTGTACAAGTACACATACAGGACACTCACAAATTTTCAAAACTTTTCTAGTCAATGGTCAAATTATGTTGCACCGCAATCAAATTCAATCAGTGACCCCAGAATCTCAGAAACCCTTTATGCATATTGACAGTATCATGCATAAACTCATGCTTTGAAATATAATTTTGCCATCACCTCAATTCTACTCGTATACTCAAATTTTACTTTGTACTCTAATTTAAAAAAAATTTACTGCAAAAACAGGGTTATTTACTCATCCTTTCATTTTTATTTTTTTTTATTTTATTTTATTTTTTTAATTAGAAGCTTCTCAGTTCTCACTTCCAAAAAAAATTTTCTCCTCAATCGATCAATTTAATTCTCTACACCATCATTTCTCAATAATTATTTTCTCAAGTTTGAATTTTTCTTTTTCAAACAATTGTTTAATACTTAAACTCTCAACAATAGTGAAAATTGAAATTCGCAGAAAAATTCTCTCAAATAACGAATACAGCTGTACGCATGAGTCAATATCATTTCAGCAGTGCCTGCAAAAAGACGCTGCTGGGACCAACATACTCAAAGTGCTACATGCATTACAAACTGATCCAGAAAATTCAAATGTGACAAGCTGTGCTAGTGCAGGTTTACTCGTAGTCCTGCAAGAAAGTAGCTTTAGGTGCAGCGCGGAGCGGCAACGAGTGAAGCAGACAGCGCACGCAGGTATAGTCAAAACGCGCCTGGGTGAAGTAAAGCCCGTAGCAGCGCGTGAAGATCTTCGTTTGCTTGCCAGCCAAGAGAACGAGTGCAGCAGCTCTAAATTCTCGTCGGCTTTTCCGCCAATAAACTCTAATGGACAGAGACTCCCTCAGATCCGACGCGTTTTACAACCTCGGTTTTCCCCGCTTCCCTCTCGAGAGGTATAGGCGAATGAAGGGAGCAAAAGAAAAAGGAAGAGGAGAAATCAGTAAACTAACAAGTGCGTCCCAAAAAATCACCGCCAGCCGGCGAGAAACTACAGCTACAAACACTGCTCGGCCTTCAGTTGTTTCTCATTTTTTTTTCTCATGACTCACCCTGCACCAAGCTAAATACCTCCTCCAACATTCTAATTCTCGAAACTACACCATAGAAGTTTCGAAGCATTTTATCAGCGTCTCCAAACAAAGAGAAAAATTCTCCTTCGCGTCTCTCATCAAATTCTCACTAAATTTTAATTAATAATCGATCTATCGATTCTACAAATTAATCTCTCTCTCTCAAAATTTTCATGCATGTAATCTCAAGGTATTATTATTTAGATTAAGACACCAGCACCAGTAATTTTTTATCTATAAACCCAACACCGCAGAAGAATTTCTCAAAATTTCTCTACAGTCAGTTTTCTTTCTCTCTACTCATACTTTTGGTGTCACTTACCGTTATTGGTTTTTAATGGTGCACTTCTGATCACTTTTTTACGTGTTGCCATGTTGTTGATTCCAGGCAGATTTCGCTCAGTAGTAAGCGTGCCTGGGCCAATAACCTTTTGGACGGGACTTATCAGGATACACAGGATAACAACACAATGACAGAACACTATAGTTTATATTAAATATATATTTATTACTCAAACCTCAGAACTCTTTGTTTTATTCTAAGCTATGCGCTAAACTCAAACTCGGTGCGTGCTACTGCAGGGATGCTGGGCAAGCAAGTGACGCGCTCGTCATTCAAATAGCAGCAGCAGCACCCGCCGCTAGTTCTTAACGATAATGCAGGGAGTAGTCGGCAAAGCTTATTTTCCAACAATCTTTAAGTGAATTTTTTATATTGAGATATTGTGATTTTTACAAAATGTTTAGAAAATTGTTTTAATATATATTATGTTATTGATTAAAAAAAAAAATTTATGAATGAAAATTTTTATTCCAGTCAACACTTTAATTTTAAGATAATTATTTATGTATACTTGCTGTTTGAATGATTGTTGTATGCACTTTTTGTTACTGAATGAAACTGATAATAAAAACATTTATCAAAGCAAAGTAAATCTAACATTTAAAAAAAATTATTTAACGAAATATTGATAAACAATACATTATTTGCAACAAATAAGATAAGTTTAATAGAAAAAACATCATTATTTTCAGTTTTTCGTGTTTTTTTCATTTTTTTTCTTTTGTAATGTAATATATATATATATTTTTTTTTCAAAAATATAAGATTTAACGAAAAAAATGAGCTCAACCAGAGATATTTAAACCCATTTCTCTAGGATAGCCGAGCATTAAAAAATTTTTTTTTTTTTTGGCTTTTTTCAAGAATTACTTGGACTGCATTCAATATTTTTTGACAAAAAAAATATGACATATTTGTCACAAAAAATGCTAAACTTTCATAAAATATTTTTAAATTAAACCAATTTTTGTGGTCACGAAAAATAAAAAACGAAAAAAAACGTTTTTTGCATTTTTCTCGGAAATTTCGAGGTTACGTGAAAAAATTGTAAAGACAAAAGTTGTAGATTTTTTTGTTATCTACAACTTTCACACTCAAACTTTTTTGATAGGACGCGTAGTTTTTTCAGTAAACGTTAAAAACTATTTTTCACTCCTAAAAACCCATCCCATTTTTTTAGCGCAGCTCGGATTTTGATAAAAACTTTTTTCTGCATTTTTCATCATATGTACTACTCTTTCTGACAGTCAAACTGCATATTGCAATTTTTTCATGCAAAAATGTTAGCGGTACTATACTAAGTGTATTGCTTGCGAGCACGTAGCAGGCATGTTAATTTAGGTGAGGTCTTAGGTTAGGTACCTAAGTCGGCCTAAGACCTAAGAGTAAGTCAAATGGTAAAAATTTTCGGCTGCACAATGTGCTTCGTATGCGTGATCGCTGTATTCGCTGCGATGGACTTTTTTTTTTTCGATTCAAATTTTTTTTCTTTTGCTAAATATTATAACACCTATGGAGTCAGGGTAGACACCTGGTGAAAATAACGCCTTGTAGATGATTTCCCTGGGAAGTTTGAACTCCAAAAGGGTCAGGACGGACACCTGGGGCACCTTGTAATTATAACGCCTCAGAGACCATTTCTACAGAAAGTTTTGACTCCAGGGGAGTCAGGATGGATACCTGGAGCACCTGGTAGTGATAACGCCTTGTAGATAATTTCCCCAAGAAGTTTTGACTCCAGGGTGGTCAGGGTGGACTCCTGGTGCACCTGATGATAATAATGCCTTGGACGTGATTTCTACAGGAATTTATGGCTCCAGGGGGGTCAGGATGGACACCTGGTGCACCTGGTAATTATAACGCCTTGTGGATGATTTCCCCAGGAAGTTTTGACTCCAAAGAGGTTAGGACGGACACCTGAGGCACCTGATAATTGAAACGCCTTGTAGATGATTTCCCAAGGAAGTTTTGACTCCGAAGGGGTCAGGATGGACACCTGGGGCACCTGGTAATGATAACGCCTCGGAAACGATCTCTACAGGAAGTTTTGGCTCTAGGAGAGTCATGATAGATACCTGGTGCACTAGGTAATTGTAACGCTATGTAAATGATTTCTCCAGGAAGTTTTGAATCAAAAGGGCCAGAACGGACACCTGGAGCACTTGGTAATTGTAATGCCTCGGAGACGATTTCTACAGGAAGTTTTGACTTCAGGGGAGTCAGGATGGATACCTGGTGCACCTGGTAATTATAACGCCATGTAGATGATATCCCCAGGAAGTTATGACTCCAAAGGGGTCAGGATTGACACCAGGGGCACCTGGTAATTATAACGCCTCGGAGACGATTTCCCCAGGAAGTTTTCACTCCAAAGGGGTCAGGACCGACACCTGGGGCATCTGTTAATTATGACGCCTCGGAGACGATTTCTACAAGAAATTTTGACTCTAGGGTGGTCAGGACGGACACCTGGGGCACCTGTTAATAATAACGCCTCGGAGACGATTTCTACAGGAAGTTTTGACTCCAGGGGGGCTAGGACGGACACCTGGCGCACCTGATGATACCAATGCCTTGGAGACACCCGGGGCACCTTGTATTTATAACGCCTCGGAGACGATTTCTACAGGAAGTTTTGACTCCAGGGGGGCTAGGACGGACACCTGGCGCACCTGATGATACCAATGCCTTGGAGACACCCGGGGCACCTTGTATTTATAACGCCTCGGAGACGATTTCTATAGGAAGTTTTGACTCCAGGGGGGTCAGGACGGACACCTGGGGCTTCTGGTAATAATAACGCCTCTCAAGCTCTTACAAGTTTTTAAGAGTTAAATAAATTAATAAAAATCCCCCAAGCTCAAAAACCACCCAAGAATGCTGAGCTTGCGAATTTTTTTTTATGAATGAATGAATAAATACATAATCCCCCAAACTGCTACAACATCATAACGCCAAACTCGCAAGTTTTTTATAAACAAATTAATGAAAAAAAAAATCTCCTGAGCTCTCGCAAGTTTTTAGGAGATAAATAAATTGAAAAAAATTCACCAAGCTGCTACAACCCCATAACGCCAAGCTCGCGAGTTATTTTTTATAAATAAATGAATGAATACACAAACCCCCAAGCTGCTAGATACCCCATTACGTCAAGCTTGCGAGTTTTTTTTCATGAATAAATGAATGAATACATAGTCCCCCAAGCTGTTACAAACCCATAACGCCAAGCTTGCGAGTTTTCTTTATAAATGAATGAATAAATACATAATCCCCTAAGCTGCTACAACCCCATAACGCCGACCTCGCGAGTATTTTTTTATAAATAAATGAATAAATACACAAACCCCCAAGCTGCTAGATACCCCATTACGTCAAGCTTGCGAGTTTTTTTTCATGAATAAATGAATGAATACATAGTCCCCCAAGCTGTTACAAACCCATAACGCCAAGCTTGCGAGTTTTCTTTATAAATGAATGAATAAATACATAATCCCCTAAGCTGCTACAACCCCATAACGCCGACCTCGCGAGTATTTTTTTATAAATAAATGAATAAATACACAAACCCCCAAGCTGCTAGATACCCCATTACGTCAAGCTTGCGAGTTTTTTTTCATGAATAAATGAATGAATACATAGTCCCCCAAGCTGTTACAAACCCATAACGCCAAGCTTGCGAGTTTTCTTTATAAATGAATGAATAAATACATAATCCCCTAAGCTGCTACAACCCCATAACGCCGACCTCGCGAGTATTTTTTTATAAATAAATGAATAAATACACAAACCCCCAAGCTGCTAGATACCCCATTACGTCAAGCTTGCGAGTTTTTTTTCATGAATAAATGAATGAATACATAGTCCCCCAAGCTGTTACAAACCCATAACGCCAAGCTTGCGAGTTTTCTTTATAAATGAATGAATAAATACATAATCCCCTAAGCTGCTACAACCCCATAATTCCCGAAGCTGCTACAACCCTATTATGCCGAGCTCGCAAGTTTTTAATAAACAAATAAAAGAAAAAAATCTCCCGAGCTCTTGCAAGTTTTTAGGAGATAAATAAATTTAAAAAAATCCTCCAAGCTGCTACAACCCCATAACTCCAAGCTCGCGAGTTTTTTTTTTTAAATAAATGAATAAATACATGATCCCCCAAGTTAGTACAACCCCATAACGCAAAGCTCAGGAGTTTTTATTTTAATTTATTTATTTTCTAAAAACTTGAGAGATCAGATTTTTATTTTCATTCATTTGTTTACACAAAACTCCCGAGCTCAGCGTAATAGGGTTGTAGCAGCTTGGGGGATTACATATTTATTCATTTATTTACAAAAAAAACTCTCGAGGTCGGCGTTATTGGGTGGTAGGAGCTTGGGAGATTTTTATTCATTTATTTAAACCTTTGGATCTTGCAAGAGCTCTGGAAGCGTTGAGATGACCAGGTGCCCCAGGTGTAAGTCCCGACTCCCCTGGAGTCAAAACTTCCTGTAGAAATCGTCTACAAGGCGACATAATTACTAGGTGCCCTAGGAGTCCATCCCGACTCCCCTGGAGTCAAAACTTTCTGTAGAAATCGTCTACAAGGCGATATAATTACTAGGTGCCCTAGGAGTCCATCCGGACTCTCCTAGAGTCGAAACTTCCAGTAGAAATCATCTCCAAGGTATTATTATCATCTGGTGCACGAGGAGTCCGTCCTGACTCTCCTGGAGTAAAAACTTACTGTAGAAATCGTCTCCAAGGCGTTTTAATTACCAGGTGCCCCAGGTATCCATCCTGAATCTGCTGGAGTCGAAACTTCCTGGGGAAATCCTCTACAAGGCGTTATAATTACCAGGTGCCCCAGGTGTCTGTCCTGACCCCTTTGGAGTCAAAACTTCCTGGGAAAATCATCTACAAGACGATATACATACCAGGTGCACCAGGTATCTATCCTGACTTTCCTGGAGTCAAAATTTCCTGTAGAAATCGTCTCCTAGGCGTTATAATTACCAGGTGCCCCAGGTATCCATCCTGACTCTCCTGGAGCTAAAACTTCCTTTTAAAATGGTCTTCGAGGCATTAATATCATCTTGTGCACCCTGGAGTCAAGACTTCTTGTAAAAATCGTCACCGAGGCATTATTATCATCTGGTGCACCCTGGAGTCAAAACTTCCTATAGAAATCATCTACGAAGCGTTATAATTACCAGGTGCACCTGTTATCCATCCTGACTCTCCTGGAGTCAAAACTTCCTGTCGGAATCGTCTTTGAGGCATTATGATTACCAGGTGCCCCAGGTGTCCATCCTGACTCTCCTGGAATCAAAAGTTCCTGTAGAAATTGTCTTTGAGGCGTCAAAAATACCAGGTGCCTCAGGTGTCTGTCCTGACCCCTTTAGAGTCAAAACTTCCTGGAGAAAACATCTACAAAGCGTTATAATTATAAGGTGCACCAGGTGTCCATCCTGACTATCCTGGAGTCAACACTTCCTGTCACAATCGTCTTTGAGGCGTTATAATAACCAGGTGCCCTAGGTGTCCATCCTGGTCTCCTGCAATCAAAACTTCCTGCGGAAATTATCTACAAGGCGTTATATTTAACAGGTGCTCCAGGTATCCATGCTGACTCTCCTAATGTCAAAACTACCTGTAGAAATGGTTTTCGAGGCGTTATAATTGACAGGTGCACGAGGTATCCATCCTGATTCTCCTGGAGTCAAAACATCCTTCAGAAATCGTCTCCAAGATGCTATAATTACCAGGTGCTCGAGGTGTCCATCTTGACTCTCCTGGAGTTAAAACTACCTGTAGAAATCGTCTCCGAGGCGTTATAATTGACAGGTGCACGAGGTATCCATCCTGACTCTGCTGGAGTCAAAACTTCCTGTCAAATTCGTCTCCGAGGCGTAATAATTACCAGGTGCCCCAGATGTCCATCCTGACTCTCCTGGAGCCAAGACATCCTTCAGAAATCGTCTCCAAGATGCTATAATTACCAGGTGCTCGAGGTGTCCATCTTGACTCTCCTGGAGTTAAAACTACCTGTAGAAATCGTCTCCGAGGCGTTATAAATACCAGGTGCCCCAGGTGTACATCCTGACTTTCCTGGAGTCAAAGCATCTTGGGGGAATCATCTACAAGGCATTATCATTACCAGGGGCCCCAGGTGTCCGCGCCGACTCCTTTGGGGTCAAAATTTCCTGGGGAAATCATCTACAAGGCGATAGATATACCAGGTGCTCTAGGTGTCCATCTTGACTCTCCTGGAGTCAAAACTTCCTTTCGAAATCGTCTTTAAGTTGTAATAATTACCATGTGCCCCAGGTGTCCAGCCTGACTCTCCTGGAGTCAAACTTTCTGTAGAAATGGTTTCCGATGCGTAATAATTACCAGGTGCACCAGGTATCCATCCTGACTCTCCTGGAGTCACAACTTCCTGTAGAAGTCGTTTCCGAGGCATTAATATTATCTTGAGCACCCTGGAGTCAAAACTTCCTGTAAAAATCATCTCCGAGGCGTTATAATTACCCGGTGCTCCAGGTGTCCATCCTGACTCTCCTGGAGTCGAAACTTCCTGTTGAAGTCGACTCCGAGGCATTATTATCATCTTGTTTACCCTGGAGTCAGAACTTCCTGTAGAAATCGTCTCTGAGGCATTATTATCATCTGGTGCACACTGGAGTCAAAACTTCCTATAGAAATCATCTACGAGGCGTTATATTTACCAGGGGCACCAGGTATCCATCCTGACTCTCCTGGAGTCAAAACTTCCTGTAGAAATCGTCTCCGAGGCATTATTATATTCTCGTGCACCCTGGAGTCAAAACTTCCCATAGGGGTCCCCTACGAAGCGTTATAATTACCAGGTGCTCCAGGTGTCCATCCTGACTCTCCTGAAGTCAAAACTTCCTGTCGAAATCGTCTTTGAGGCGTTATAATTACCAGGTGCCCCAGGTGTCCATCCTGACTTCGTGGAATCAAAAGTTCCTGTAGAAATCGTCTCTGAAGCGTTAAAATTACCAGGTGCCTCAGGTGTCCGTCCTGACCGTTTTGGAGTCAAAACTTCCTGGGAAAATCATCTACAAGGCGTTATGATTACCAGGTTCACCAGGTATCTATCCTGACTCTCCTGGAGTCAAAACTCCCTGTAGAAATGGTTTCCGAGGCATTATAATTACCAGGTGCACCAGGTATCCATCCTGACTCTCCTGGAGTCAAAACATCCTGCGGAAATCATCTACAAAGCGTTACAATTACCAGGTGCCCCCGGTGTCTGTCCAGACCCCTTTGGGTTCAAAACTTCCTGGGGAAATCATCTACAAGGCGATATTCATACCAGGTTCACCGGGTATCCATCCTGACTCCCCTGGAGTCAAAAGTTCCTGTAGAAATCGTCTCCGAAGCGTTAAAATTACCAGGTGCCCCAGGTGTCCGTCCTGACCCCTTTGGAGTCAAAACTTCCTGGGAAAATCATCTACAAAGCGTTATGATTACCAGGTTCACCAGGTATCTATCCTGACTCTCCTGGAGTCAAAACTCCCTGTAAAAATGGTTTCCGAGGCATTATAATTACCTGGTGCACCAGGTATCCATCCTGACTCTCCTGGAGTCAAAACATCCTGCGGAAATCATCTACAATGCGTTACAATTACCAGGTGCCCCCGGTGTCTGTCCCGACCCCTTTGGGTTCAAAACTTCCTGGGGAAATCATCTACAAGGCGATATTCATACCAGGTTCACCGCGTATCCATCCTGACTCTCCTGGAGTCAAAACTTCCTGTAGAAATCGTCTCCGAGGCGTTATAATTGACAGGTGCACGAGGTATCCATCCTGACTTTCCTAGAATCAAAAGTTCCTGTAGAAATCGTCTCCGAAGCGTTAAAATTACCAGGTGCCTCAGGTGTCCGTCCTGACTCCTTTGGAGTCAAAACTTCCTGGGAAAATCATCTACAAGGCGTTATGATTACCAGGTTCACAAGGTATCTATCCTGGCTCTCCTGGAGTCAAAACTCCCTGTAGAAATGGTTTCCGAGGCATTATAATTACCTGGTGCATCAGGTATCCATCCTGACTCTCTCGGAGTCAAAACATCCTGCGGAAATCATCTACAATGCGTTACAATTACCAGGTGCCCCCGGTGTCTGTCCAGACCCCTTTGGGTTCAAAACTTCCTGGGGAAATCATCTACAAGGTGATATTCATACCAGGTTCACCGGGTGCTATCCATCCTGACTCTCCTGGAGTCAAAACTTCCTGTAGAAATCGTCTCCGAGGCGTTATAATTACCAGGTGCCCCAGGTGTCCATCCTGACTCTCCTGGAGCCAAGACTTCCTTTAGAAATCGTCTCCGAGGCGTCATATTTACCAGGTGCCCCAGGTGTCCATCCTGACTCTCCTGGAGCCCAAACTTCCTCTAGAAATCGTCTCCGAGACATTATTATCATCTGGTGCACCAGATGCCCGTCCTGAATCTCCTGGAGTCAAAACTTCCTGTAGAAATCGTCTCTGAGGCGTTATAAATACTAGGTGCCCCAGGTGTCCACCCTGACTCTCCTGGAATCAAAAGTTTCTGTAGAAATCGTTTCCGAGGCGTTAAAAATACCAGGTGCCTCAGGTGTCCGTCCTGACCCCTTTGAAGTCAAAACTTCCTGTGGAAATCATCTATAAGGCGCTATAATTACCAGGTGCTCTAGGTGTCCATCTTGACCCTCCTGGAGTCAAAACTTTCTATCGAAATCGTCTTTTAGGCGTTATAACTACTAGGTGCCCCAGGTGTCTATCCTGACTCTCCTGAAGTCAAAACTTCCTGGGGAAATTATCTACAAGTCGTTATATTTAACAGGTTCACCAGGTATCTATCCTGACTCTCCTGGAGCCAAAACCTCCTGTAGAAATGGTCTTCTAGGCGTTATAATTACAAGGTGGCCCAGGTGTCCGTCTTGACCCCTTCGGAGTTAAAATTTCCCGGGGACATCATCTTCAAGGTGTTATTACCACCAGGTGTCCACCTTGACTTTATAGGTGTTATAATATTCAGCAAAAGAAAAAAAATTTGCTCAAGTCCATAGCAGTGAATACAGCGATCACGCATACGAAGCACAATGTGCAGCCGAAAATTTTTACCAACGACTTTCTCTTAGGTCTAAGGCCGACTTAGGTACGTAAAGGGTCATTCACAAAGTACGTCACCAATTTTTTAGACACTTCTAACGCCCCCCCCCCCCTGTTACAGATAGTCACATCTTCGCAAACCCCTCCCCCTAAAAGTACGTCACCATTTTATCATTAACCCCCCCTTTTTCTGGGAAATGAGCTATTATAACTTTTCATAAGTGTTTAAAAAATTAACAGTAATAATAAATGAGAACAAAAACTTTTAGATGGTATGCTTAGTTTTATTCATAATTATAATGTTACTTATTTTATTATTACTTTCATTTTTATTTTAATACTTGGTGCATTAGAGTTAAATCAATAATTAATTAAGGATGTTTGGTACTTACAAAAAATTGCAACCGTTTTGTCAATTTTAATCGAATCTTCTAATAATTTATATCAAAATAATCGTTGGAGTTTTTCCCTATTTTTGTCCATCTTGGTTTTTAGAAAAATCGAATTATTTGTTTAAACAATTGAAGAGGTGGTCTAAAAAAATCAAGCATTTTGTTTTCTTAACTTGTAACTCTCTCAAAAATGCAGAGATCGTTGAAAAAAACATGAGGTAGTTTCGGTGATACTTCAAACAAAATTTTAATATTTTAAAAATATTGAATTTAAAATTTTTTTTATTTAATAAAATTTTTCATAAGATTACGTGTTCAATTATTTAAACAACTATTACAATTTTCGAAAAACCAAAACGGAAAAAAATAGGAGAAAAATCCAACGTTTATTTAAATATAAATTATTAGAAAATTCAATTAAAATTGACAAAATAGCTGCATTTTTTTGTAAGCACCAAACATCCTTAAAGTAAATTAAAACTATAATACTTTTTAGCAGGGGCGCAACAACTCCTTCCAGCATATGCATGTGCAATTTCACTTAGTTTTAAATTTTCATTAAAGAGATTCATATAAGTATGATTTTTTTATATAACTTTTTAGCAAAAAATATTTTTTTTTTTCAACATAAATCATTTCTAAAAAAAATTTTGTTTGTTAAAAAAAAATTTTTTTTGTGACGTAACAATCATATTAACCCCTCCCCCTCCCCAAGTCACCAAAAGTAACATCTCAAAAACCCCTCCCCCCCTCCCCTGTGGTGACGTACTTTGTGAATGACCCCTAAGCTAAGACCTCACCTAAATTAACATGCCTGGCACGTAGTTGAAACAAAGAAAAAAATAACGGAAAATCGTAATTATCGACGGTATCGATCGCTTTGACATATTTTGATTGTAGACATCTAGTAGTCGATTACGTATTCTTTTCTCTAGCTTCGAAATCTATAAACAATTAAAAATAGCTGAATCTATGTTTATTGAAAGATTTTGATTTGTCCACAATTTTGTTTTGAAATACACAGAAATCATGAACTATCATTAAATAAATATCAACATTTGTTTAAGAAATAGAATTAATTGTTTAAATTAACATGGATGAAAAAGCTGCCGAATCTGATTCATCTAGTTTAACCTCTATTGAAATATAGCAAAATATTATAATATTAGAATCGTGTCACGATCTATTGTCTCGACATCCGACGGTGAACACGAATAGAATATGCGTATGTGTGAGGGAGAACGCATCACGCAACTACGTCACGCGACGCGACGCGACCAGTCGAGTACTGTCCTAGCAGCTGACCGGTGTGGAGCACGATGCTTGCTTGTGGATGATTTGTAACCTTACTATTAAATAATAATTAAATACTAGTAATCAACCACAAAGTGTTTTACTAACTTGATCTACCTCTACAATAATCCCAACAACCTCAATTAGCAGTTGTGATTTGGAAAAACCGAAAATAAAAAGATACAAACAACATATTTTTTGTTTCTAGGCCTATAATCCGGAAAAAGTTAGTGATTCCACTAAAAAAAGATGGGAAAATACATGTAAGAACTTTTTGAATGTTCAACAGTTGTATAAACTCTTATTTGTACTAATGAAGTAAATTAATTACTTTTTAATTTTACAAAATGTTTAATCCAACATACAGAAAATATTAATTATAACAATAGTAAATTGCATTTTGCTCTTATATTATTTAATTTTTATTTTTTATATCCATAAAAGCACTTTAGAGTTTTAATTATGTCTAATATAGATAACAGAATTTTCTATTGGAAAAAAATAATTTTGATGTTAAATTGCAATGAATTATCACTGAATCATTCTTTTGATGACAAGACATTGTTCTTTTACACTACTCTTTGAGATATCAAACAATATATTAGATTAGCAAATTTTAATTATTCTTACTTATTTCTTAACATTAAGTAAATGTATGCGAATAAAAAATTTTTTGTATACCATAGATTCTCTACTCAAGAATCGACACTTGACTCACATGCTGATCTTGCTTCATCTCCCACGCCTCCCATAATTAAAAAAAGTCACTTCATAGCAATAAAAAATAAAAAGAGTGTGGATTACCTTCGCCGGCCATGAGTTTTATATCTGAAAACAGTTCTGACAAAAATGAATGTATTGAGCAAATTGACGATCATCAGTAAACAACAAATTATTCTGAGGAGAAAGCTATTTCAAGTAGTCATGAATATTCAAGAAACCAAGGAGATAATTTGGCTTTTGATGAAAGTGAAAAGTGTACAATATGTGGGACAGGAGAGGATAGGGTGAAGTGATAACGTCCGTGGTCCCATTACAACTGATTTTTTATTCGTTATAATTCACCTGCGATGCAGTATTATGCATACTCAGCGCTATGCGCTCACAAACATACACTACATCCTCCCCGGCTTATTTACTTGGCATACTCATACTATTCTCATGCCTCATACCGTACAAAATTTTTCTTGAGTTCCGATTTTCTTAACTTTACTTTTGGATCACACTATTCACCACAACTTTTATCATTACTATTATTTCTCACTTCCTAATGTTGCACTTGATTAGGGTGTCACTTATGTAGCTTTTCCCCGCCAAGCTTTACAAACACACTATGCGGTGACACTCTCTTAACCACCTTCCCCTCTATCACAGATGGATATCTTTTTCAAAAATCTTTCGCGATCACAGTACCCTCTTCGAATGACTCTACACCATTACCTTTATAATTGTTCACTTGATTTTCTTGCTTTAACAAAATTGACGTTTTTATATCAGGACGTAATAGTTGTGAAGTTGTCCTTAATTCACGACCATACATCATTTTCGCTGGTGTTTCACCCGTCATACTATGTTCGGTTGTTCGGTACACAAATAAAAGTCTTTGCAACGCTACTTGTACATTCACACCATCGCTTCTTATAATTGCTTTCATTTTACGCTTAAACGTTTTTACAAAATTTTCTGCAGCGCCATTGGTTGCTGGATGTTTAGCAGCTGTATATGTATGCCGAATTCCTAACATTTTAAAATATTCTTGACACTCTTCACTTTTAAATTGAGCACCTGAATCTGTCACCATATGTATTGGCAACCCGTGTTTTGCAAAAATTCCCTTAAATAACTCCATTGTCGCTGTCGCAGACATATTTTTCACAATGTAACCTTCAAGCCATTTCGAATGCGCGTCTACAAGAAATAAAAATACATGACTAAAAAATGGTCCCGCAACATCCGCATGTACCGGTTGCCATGGTCTCTCTGGCCACGGCCATGGTGATAAGACGACTTTTCTCGGTGCGTCTCTCACCTCAGCACAATACTTACAATATTTTGCTTTATCTTCAAGCTGCTTATCTATACCTGGCCACCAAATAATCGATCTTGCCAAACTTTTCATTTTTAAAATCCCAAAATGATTTTCATGCAATTTTTCCAAATCTTTCGCTCGTAATTTACTCGGTATCACGACACGTTGACCCAATACAATACAACCTTTTTCTAACGATAATTCATCTTTACAAATTGAATACGGTCTTATTTCATCCGGAAAATTTTTCTGTCTCCGGTCTGGCCATCCGTGGATTACCATTCGCTTTACTAATTCGAGTACTTTATCTTTCGTGGTTTCTAGCGCTACAACTTCATAATCTAAACACGTTTTACAGTTTTGCATAACATAATGTAAATAAGTATAATCATCAAACTGATCTAAGATTTCATTACCATCCTCGCTTTCGGTTGGTAATCTTGATAAAGTATCTGCCACGACATTTTCTTCAGTTCGAATACATTTCGTAATCAAAAGCTGTGAAAAAACATGCCCAATTTTGCAATCTACTCGTTGCCATCTTCGGAATACCTTTTTCAGGTCCTAAAATTCTATAAAGCGGTTTATTATCAGTTCTCAAAATAAAATGTCTCGCGTATACATAATCATAAAATTTAGTTACCTCGATTATTATCGCGGCAGCTTCTTTATCAATCTGTGAATAATTTTCTTGCGCTTTACTCAATCTTTTCGATCCAAACGCTACAGGTTTTTCACCGTCCTCATACGGTTGGCTCAAATAAGTGCTCAAGCCTTTTGGTCCTGCGTCACACGTCAAAATTAATGGTTTTGCCGGATTGTAATTTACAGCAATTTGTTTTATAGCTTTCTTCGCATCCTTGAAAGCCTGTTTACATTCATTCGTCCATATAAAATTTTTCGCCTCATTACAATCATATAATGGTGCTAGCATTTTTGCTCGATCTTTAAACATTCTACAATAATAATTAATTCTCCCGATAAACAGTTCTAACTCTTTTTTATTTGCCGGAGCTTTCATTTCATTTATAGCTTGAAATTTCTCTTCGTCTACGCTTATTTCGTGCTCGTTAATTTTAAACCCTAAGAACGGTATTTGTTTCTGAAAAATTTACATTTATCCATGCGTACTTTCAACCTGCTTTCTTTAATTTTCACTAAGACTGTGCAAATTTTCTAAATGTTCTTCGTCAGTCATACCCGTTATAACTATATCATCGTCTACGATGGACACCCTTTTAATACCATTCGATAATTCTTCCATTTGGTGCTCGAAAAATCCTGGCCCCGAACTTATACCGTAAGCCATAAATGAATATCTATATAAACCCTTATATAAGTTTATTATCAATAATTCCTGCGAATCTTCATCTACTGGCATTTGCAAATATGCCTCTTTCAAATCAATCTTTGAATATCGTTTACCACCCTGCAACTTCGCTATCGCGTGATCAAAACTTGGAGCGGGATGTCTTAGTGTTTTTAATTGTGGATTGAACGTAACTTTAAAATCCGCGCAAATACGAACTTCCTCGTTCGGCTTTATTACTGGTACAATCGGTGTTGCCCACTCACTCGATCCAACCGGTACAATTATACCGTCATTTTTCAATCCCTCCAACTCTTTCTAAACGCGACCTTTCAACGAATATGTTTTGGCTTTGACCCTTCTTTCAATTCAAGTTTTACTTTTGCTCAATTGAACGATCCACGTTTATTTTCGAAAACTTCCTTATGTTCGTTCAAAAAACTCTTCAATCGCTCCGTTTTGCTGATACCAGGCTTTAATGCATTCAATTTCAAATTTTCATACAGCTTCCATAGTCCGAATGCTTTTAACCACGATCGTCCGATTACTGGTAAATTTGCCGATTTTGCTAAGTAAATGTCTGAAACAATTTTTCTTTCCGTTTGCGACTGCTTTGACCCATTTCAACATACCTACGAACGTTGCCTCCAACTCATCGTAATTTTTCGCTTGAATGTCCGCCTAGTGTACTTTTAAATTTCCGAACTATTTGTCTTTAATCTTTATCGGTATAACTAACATAGCTGCCCCCGAGTCTTTTTCCATCCGAATTGGTTCGTTATAAATTTTCACGGTCAAAAATTGTGGATCCACTTTTTATCTACCCAATACATACTTGCATTCCCTCAAGCTGTGGAATTGGCGTTGCTTTTCGTTTTTAATCACATGCACGTTTTTTGACTGACCTTCGAGAAACATGACACCTAAGTCGCGTGCGATGTTCTTGGTATCGCTTTTATCATCGTCGCGCGCGTCTATATATCCAACCTTCGCGCGTCTGTTATCGCTTTTTCATTGCTCCGGCTTATCTCTACACATTTTTTCAAGATGCCCACGTCGCTTCGTTAATTACAATATTCTTTTTTATGTTTACAATCCCTCGCATAATGATTCATCTTACCGCAACAATAGCAGGTAACACTTTGTCCTTGATTTTCCACTTGATGAAGTTGCTGCCTGAAACCTCCTCTTGAAGTTGAATTACTAGCACCTCGCCTTTTCCACGAAGAATTTTGCTGCTGCCGATTGACACCTCTGCTTTTTCCACCATTATCCAATTTATGAAATTCATCACTTTTTTGGTTCTCGTTTGGATTCAGTGTCTCTGCGCCTTTATTCAGTGCTTCTGCAGCTAATGCTTTTTTGATTTCCTTTTCAAATGTAGGATTTTAAATTTGTAGTAATTCTTTCTTTATCGCTCTACTTTTAAGACCAGTTACCATTTGATCTAAAACTTGTTCTTCTAAGCTCAAAAACTTGCAATCTTTAGCCATGTTCTTCAACACGGCCACGTACTCACTAATGGATTCATCATCGTGTTGCGTCTGATGACGAAAATTAGCACGATGCTCTAAATATGACCTTTTCGGTTTTAAATATTTTTCAATCAATTCAATAACTTTTTTGTAAGTTTTATCACCTGGTTTCTGTGGTTGACAAATTTTATCGATTACATCATATGTTTCTGCGTTTACTTTGCTCAATAAAATAGCTTTTTTCTTCTTTTCGTCAGTTACATCGTTTGCTATAAAATATTGTTCGATACGGTCCACAAATTTTCGCCAATTGTTTTGTCTTATGTCGAAATCCAAATTTGCTGACACTTCCATTTTTCCTTTTTGTCTTTTTAGAGATTGCTGTTCAGTTTCTTTTTTTATGACCACTTGAAAATTTTCTATTAATTTCTTAGTCACTTTTCGTAGTTCATCCAAAGTGATTCGCTCATAGATGTCCTGGTACCTATAAGTAGACAAAACATCGATTAATTCTTGCTTCGATACTCTATCTAAATGAATAGGTTCTACGGCATCTTGTCCAATACTATTCAATTGTTCATCTGGCACTAAGTTTAAAACTTCTTCTGGTTCAAACTTTCCCAAAAATTCAATTAAACTTTTCTTTGATTGCGCATGCACCCACGTTGCGTTTTTACCTTCAACAAGTGCACTTCTTTGTGCTCTATTCATTTGATTAATTTTCAACAATATATATTTATAATAGTTACTCCATCACTTTTCACAATTTTCCCGATTACCGTTTGACTATTTTTCGATTACTACTTTCGAGTACTGACCACGCCCGAAAACTTCCTCTCGCACTGTCACACTTTTACCGAATACTTCTTTTAACGCGTGCCTTTTACTTCGATTATAACGATTACGTTTACGTTCATTTTTTTTTTTAATTCAGTTTATTTATCGCCATTCTGCTTCTCAGCCGATTCTCATTTGAGCTTCAAAAGCAGGGGCGTACATATGCATTCACTAGAAAAAAATAAGTGTATTGGAAGTTACTTTTTGCAAAATCAATTTTCAACTATGGAACCACAGTAACTGATTAATGAGCAGATATGAAGTTTAAAGTATAGCTTTTAAAAAATTTTTCTTGGTTTTTTTTAAATTCGTTGAAGAAGTAAAATGATGAAATCTATAAGAAAATAAATATATTAATAATAACCCACGATGTGAGAGTCTATTTTGTAATCCTATTGTAAAGTTTTGCTTGCAAATGTGACACGTGGCAAATGCACATTATGTCCCCTCAAAAACTTTGTCAAAATGCTCCCATCCTTTTCCTCTTTTTATTTTTCTCTTGGGTTGCACAGGATCATGAAGATTTACTGATTCCTCCTCAGACCTATCAAACATGTTTCACTGAAAAAAAATTTTTTTTAAGATTTAAATAATTGAATTGATAAAAATAATTTTTCAAACCTAAGTTTAAATGAGAATCAATGGATTAATTAAAAAATTTAAAAATAATTAACATCTTGTTTTAAAAAAATTTACATATTAATTGGTAAAAATGTTGAAATTAATCAACTTAGTTCAAAGCAATAAAAACTCCATAAGAAAACTACTCTGTTAAATGTCCACACGCGTGTGACACACGTCAATTAATTTTTGAAACAATAAGATTTAAAAAGTATAAATAATAAAAACTCATTATTTTTGAAAAGTCATAAAAATTTTTTTTTATTAATTATCAACTTATTTCAAAATTAAATTCACACAAGATTTTTTATTTATTAATAGATTTTTTTCCAAAAAATAAACAAATTCATGATTTTTGTTACAATTTGCAAGATTTTATTTAAAGTATAACAATTAAAAATATTTACTCGAACAAAAAACTTTTAATTTTCAATTTTTATGTCAAATTTAATGATACAAGAGTCAGTGTTTTTGTAGGTGACTATGAGAAACTGTATGGTAACATTAATAATTTTAGAATGAATTTGAAAACTAGGAAAAAAAAAGAAATACGGTTCCAGTCGGTGACAAGTCGGCGATCCCCGGTAGCGTAAGGGTTAACGCACCGACGTGAAAGTAGGAGCTCCAAGTTCGATTCCTGGCTGGGATAATTCAAAATTTTTTCTTTCTCATTTTTCAATTCTTGGAGGTAAGAAATTATTTAAGTAATTTACTTATTTTCAATTAAATTCTAAATATTTGCAAAAAAAAAATTTCTCTTCATGCGTTTTAGGAAGCCATTGCTTCAAAGTGGGAACGAAGAAAAATAATGTTGGACAGTGACACCCATTAAACTCATGAAAGTGCTTAGGTACCATCACCGTGTACTGTACACGGTTACCGGCTGGCGTAAATATTACAATTTTTCGCCTGTATAAATACACTGTCTAAAAGTGCAATTAAGCATTAACACACATTGAATGCTGTCTCTCCTGTCAGCATTTCTTCATACGTTTTACCTACATAAATTTATTCCAATTCCAACACAACTCCTCAAATTTATGATTTACAAACCAACATATTTTTTAACAATCTGTGATGCATGCCAAAATTTTTCAAACTTATTTCGACCAAGCGCTTTTGTCAAAATATCCACAAAATTATTCTCAGACTCAACTTTTACAATGTTTACAATACCTTGTATATAGAATTCGTTCACAAAATGATAATGCACTTCGATGTATTTATAGTTTTTTGTCAAATTACGAAATTTTGCTATCGCAATCGCACCTGAATTGTCTTCATAAGTTTTGACAGGTTTGTCCATCTTCAACCTAACATCACTTACAAGGAGATGGTTTGACCTTAAGGACCTAGATTTTTATGAAACTTTGCACGCAGTTTTTATTCATCATAAAAACAAGCCCTTCAGTGTTCTTTTTCCAGAATGGGCCTTTTTTCAGCTACTTCCCATATAACCCCTGTGTTAAAAAGTAGGCTGTTTCCTACAAAAGGCCATTTTTGGCCTCATTTTCAAAAAATTCCTCCTTGAACCGTATTGCACTTAGAAATATCTGGAACCTCGCATTTTTTCGTTTTTTCAAGCACCTTTTGCAAAAAAAAAATATTAAAAACATTTTTTGAATGATCTTGTCTATGCTTATTGTATCCTAAATATACACAAAATTGACTTTAAAAACCTTAATTTTTCATAGATTAAACCATTCAAAAATTTTTTTTAATAATTTTCATTTAAAATTACTTGGAAAAACGAAATAAATGCGAGGTTCCAGATATTTCTAAGTGCAATACGGTTCAAGGAGGAATTTTTTGAAAATGAGGCCAAAAACAGCTTTTTATAGGAAACAGCCTACTTTTTAACACAGGGGTCATATGGGAAGTAGGTGAAAAAGACCCATTCTGGAAAAAGAACACTGAAGGGTTTGTTTTTATGATGAATAAAAACTGTGTGCAAAGTTTCATGAAAATCCAGGTCCCAAAGGACAAACCATCTCCTTGTTGGTAAATTCAAAATCACTTTCACTTCACTGACTGCATCGGAAAATGCAACATATTCAGCAGCTGTTGACAACTTCGTCACACTGCCTTGCTTACGCGATTTCCCGTAAATAACATTTCCTCAAGTAATTTACACTATAACCCACATCTAATCTCGAGACAGAGAGAGAGTACCATGTGTGCCGCTGGCCGATCGGCGACACACGTGGTGGGCCTTAGTCGAGTGGCAGCGAAGCGGCCGCGTGGATCTTTCGAGTGATCCCGCGTTAGTCTTAATTTTATTAATCAGGAAGCTAAGCTCCTACCGGCTCCTGCCGTAACGAAGAAAGCCTCACGTTTTGTCAATTCGTTAATTGTGAATGTTAATTGTGCTAGCGCGTGCTTATTACTCTTGGAGCCGCAGTTGCAGTGTGTGAGTATCTCTCCCTGTCGTTTACTGGGCTTTGCCCCTGCTGGCTCGTATGGTGCGCGTGGTTTATAAAAGAAGGAATAAAGTGTGTAAGTTATAAATTTAACTCTGTTTGTTCTAATTAAATCCCAAAGATCCTCCAAATTCGAACCTTTTATTTGGCAAAGCCTGTCTGGCTTTGGACGTAAGGCATAACCTCACAACTTCAGATCATTTGATGCTGGCTGTGCAGGCTCCACACATAAGTTTTGTTCCATAGGTGCAATATAAAGTCTCTCACCCAAAATATTATATTTTCTCGCTTGTGAATTGATATAATCACTCTGATCGAGTGTAATAACACATTTCCTATAGTCATACTTAATATTTATCCCCAAATAAGTATTTACTTCGCCCATATCTTTCATAGAAAATATAAAAGACGATTGATTTTTAATTTTTTTGATCCTTTTCTTACTTTTCCCAAAAATTAATAAGTCATCAACAAATAATATCAATTATACTGTATCATCATTTTCAAAGTTCATGTATAAACAGTTATCGTTCTCACTTTTCAACTCTCAAATTTCAATTCTTTCATAAATTCATCAAAACACTCATACCAAGCTCTCTCTCTCAATCCGTA
Organism: Encarsia formosa; assembly: GCA_038277355.1. Classification (NCBI taxonomy): domain Eukaryota; kingdom Metazoa; phylum Arthropoda; class Insecta; order Hymenoptera; family Aphelinidae; genus Encarsia; species Encarsia formosa. The sequence goes on from CM076186.1 coordinate 55,524,376, forward strand.
TAATGCTAATGTTAGCTTATTATTGCATTGAAAATTACTTCAAAAGTACTTCCTGGTGCGTTTAAATTCGTCGAGATAGCACACTGGGAAAAATGTGCGCGCGTTATGTCTCAAAAATGGGGGCTCTGCGTCTCAACGTCGTGGACCAGGAATCTTTCATAGGTGTGTCAAATTTGGCGCATGAGAGCGTGCGAAGAACAACGCACATATGCAGAGATATGCAAGCGGAATAACCAATTGCGTTTGTAGGATTCTTGTTTTTATAGGTTACGCAATAATATTAATCTCAATAAATAAATGAGCTTTGGTAAACTTTAGTTAACATTAATTAATAAAAAAAAGTTAACCGTTAAAATTTACAACAACCGTAAGCGCGGGAAAGCTACATGCGAATGCGTATTCGTATAAGCTGAGAGGCGGGGTAGTGCGCGATTCGGTACGACACTGCGGCCCAAACGTTTACCACCGTGCGCCAAATTTGTTCCACAGTGGACAAAATACTGTCCAAATTGTAGATTCCATTACGGCTCTACGGGTGGCTTTAATACCGAGCACATTTTTCCCAGTGCAGCTAATATAGCAGCAGGTACTTTCAATGAAGGTACTGCTGCTTTATTAATATACATGAATTAGATATCAAACTCGGTCTAAATATATAAAATAGACTATAATGAGTGTTCTGCTTCGTATGCTGGTGAAACTAGTAGACAGTAAGGTGAGAGGGTGATTGAACACACACAATCTAAAGATGTCAATTCTGTGGTTACCAAACATATGCTAAGTTTATGGTACTTATTCACAAAAATACAGCTGTGATGGGTGGGACCGTAAAATGGAAGTGGCTTTTTTTCTCTCATTTATCGAAAAACTCTGTGGAATCGTACTGAGTAAAAAATTTTGAAAACCCAGATGTGACAGGTGGGATACGTACGACAGCAGCTAATAGTTTAAAAAATGAAAGTTTTTAATATAATCAGACACAACCAACATCTATTACAACTCTTCAACCCTCTCTGACAATAAGTGGTTTTAAGTAAACAGTTAAATTTGTATGATTTTTTTCATCTTGAAGAAAAGGGTTTTTGAGTATTTTAGCCCCCATTTCAAGTGGTAAACTAAAAATTTCAAATATATTAGAAAATAAAAATTTTTCTAAAACAAATTTAAAGTCAAAAATCGATGCTAGTCGTATTTATTATTTATGATTATGAATTTTCATTAAACTTCAAAATTAAAAAAGATATCACAAACATTAATTTTTCCGGAAAGGTTTTATTTCGTCCAGATTGACCTTTATGAGTATTTAGGTATATTCATCTAGTTCTTTGCAAAATATAGTAATTTTTCAGATTTTTGGCCACCGTATTGTGTCAATGATTTTGAATTTTGAAAGTCTAATTATTCAGAATCGTAAAGAGAAAGCCAAAAAACAATAGTATCCCGATTTTGTCATTACAAAGTCAACTAAAAAAATGTATGCAACTAAAAGTAAAAATCTTTGACCTGTTTTAATCTTCTGAGTATTTTCTGGTACAGCCTCGAGTTTAAAGTATTTAACTTAAATGGTAAATTATTGTCAATCAATTGTGTCTTTTTAAATTCCTTTCGAAAACCTTTTGTGCATATAATATGAACATAGATATTTTTCAATTCTAGGAAAAAGAAAGTAAAAAATCCGACGACTCATCTTTTCCAATCGATGACTTTCCTGAAAACCAGTTTTCTGAAAAAACCTTTTCTGCAGCCGATAGATTTTCTATTATCTATACATGGAGTAATATCAATGTATATTATACAATGAAAAATAGAGGTATTTGTCAGAAACTTCTAGGAAAACACACAGTTCAGGATAAAAGGCATTTACTGAAAAATAGTAAGTATCAGAAAACTAAACTCACTTAACTTGCTTTCTATACTCGCTATGAAAATATATTTAAAACAACGAACGATCACAAATTTTATTTTTTGGTAAAAAAAAATTTTCAGCTCATATTTGTTTTACTGTAATATGATCAAACATTTGTACATCAGTAATACGTCAAACACGATTGAAAATACTTTAACAACCATACTTGAATGAAAGTTAAAGAATAGTATTTTTCGTATCTAGAGCGTAAAATGCTACTTTACGCTCACGATACGAACATTATTTTTTTTTATAGTTTGCGAACAGTCATCTTTTACGTAACGATTTTAGTGTGTTTAATGATCGCTTGACGAACACTGAGGAAAAATTAAGAAATGTAAAAAATAGTAGTTTTAAAGCTGATTGGGCTGCTTGAAGTGTCATAGGCTGCGGAGCAGCGCCTACAAGACCTTCAAGTGGTCCCATCAGCTTTAAAACTGCTATTTTTTGTATTTTTTAATTTTTTCTAAGTGTGCTCAAAGTGATCATTTACGCACTAAAATCAATGCATAAAAGAAAACTTTACGCGTACTATGAAAAAAAATATTTTGGTATTATGAAACTGGCAAGTAAAGCTGTAACTGTAGCTTACAATATTATTCTATATACCTATAGCTATATTTAGGACGGGGTAAATCAAATAAAGCAACAAGAACACCAATGTTAACATAAAAATGGCCCTTATATAAAATTACTGGATCTCTGCTGTTGGATCTTGAATGTCGCAGCATCAACAGCGGCGTGCGCGCTTGACTCTCACGCACCGTAGCTGAAGCCTTGCTCTCGGGTTTAAATCGCTTGACTTCGACACTCCCTCCGCTTTGGTGGAGGTTCGTTTTCAGCCTGTAGAAGAAGGCCTAGTTTTTGACCTCAACTTTTTATCCCTTGTTACAGGGTTTACTCTCAGTCCACATAAGAATTTCTTGATTTTAATGACTTCATCACATTGTATCCCCTCTGGGATTTTCATGTATATGTCGTCCTTTAGAGTACCATTCAGAAAGGCCCTTTACATGTCTATCTGAATGGCGTCCAAATCTAGTTTATTTATCACTGCCAGGACAGCTCTCATAACAGACTTTTCTCGACACAGGGTCGTAGGTTTCTCTTAATTCATACTTATTTGGGTCCTTAAACTTTCTGATTACGAGTCTAGCTTTGTAGCTGGTCTGACTCTATTCTTCTGTTTTTCTCTAAAAAACCTGCTTGCTATCGAGCAAGTATGCTATCGGTAGAACCGTGATTAGATGATTTATCCATGAAATCTTACACATCGTTGTCTTGCATGGATGTTAGTTCTTGTGTAATTGCTCTTTTCCACTAGGATTGGTTTTTAGAGCTCATTGCATCTCTGTTCGAAGCCGGATCTTGGTTCACATTGGTCAACAACGGAAAAATGATTTCATTCGTTTCAGGATGTGATTCATCATTTTTGTCATCTTCTGAGTCGCTTGGTTCAAATTCAAATTCTTCTAAGTTTAACACCCGGGGTGTATAGTCTTTGAAGTTTATGTCTTTCACTTGTACTCTTAGATACTCATAGATAGTTAAATCTCTGCCCTTTTTGGCCTTTCTCGTTAGTTATTTTCTCTATTATGTAGGGGGTTCCAAACTCATCCTTTCTTAAAGGTTGAGGCTCTTTTCCTTGGTCGGCGTCTTTTTGGTTTCTGTTCATGTGCTCTGTCTTGCTCTAATTCCATATGCTCTTCTGTGTTGACACTTGTTGTTTCTCTAAGATCCAGCTCTGAGTTGTCTATATCCTCTGCAAACTTTCTTGAGCTTAAAAACTTTCTAGACAGTGGGTGCCATAGAACATAGCAATTCGTAAAGTAACTAACCATTTCTGCTTTGATCGCTCTTTCTCCAAATTTGCGTTATGGGGTTTGGAACGTGGGAGTAAGCTATTCACCAAAATCTCCGAATTTTATCAAAATGGCGAATTTCTCTGTAACCACTATTCTTTTGAGGGGTAATTCAAAATTTATTGATTTGTGGAGGCCCTAGTGTACACATGGCATACGAATGGCATACGAATGGCAGCTTCGTTCGCCAGAATCCACATGCTACTCAGGAGGCCAGAGTCGATCATCATAGCTCTGATTTTATCCTGCAGTGTTCTATTCAACCTTTTAACTATGCCGTTCAACTAGGGAGTCCTCGTGGGTCCGAAATTGCTGTAAATTTTTTCTCTGTACATAATATCGTTGAACCCTGCACCACTTAATTCTCTGTCAGCTTAAATGATGCAGACTTTCTCGTCTTAACCGACCAAGTTTCTCGTGGTTTTCAGGAACGATTCGTGGACACTTTCATAATTCATCTTTGCGTTTCACTGAGTATGACTTTGCTAGCCGTGAAAAGTCATTGACGAATACTGTTATAAATCTGTTTCCACCAGGATATGATGGAAATTTAATGAGACCCATCGTATCAGTGTTTATTATTTTCAATGCTCTCTCTGTTCTGGTCTTGACTTCGTGGAACTTTAAGTCTCTTCATCTTGGCTAAAGTACAGGTCTCACAATCTCTGATTGATTCCTCAAATTTTATCTCTCTGAATGAATCTTCGATTCTCTGTAGGTATCTGAGATAATCAAGATATGGATGTCCCAGACAAAAGCATGCCGGGTTCAACTTGACTGATTTTTCTGAATGGTGTTTCATGGTCTCATTCTCCGCTAATTTATCGAGTTCGATCAGATCGCTTAATGAATTATGGTCAAGGACTCAGCTTCGTAATATTCGTTTACTCATATCCCAATTTTCACACTCGAATGTAGTCTTTCCTTGAGAGGTTCTCCATAAGCTCTCCCTCCCAGTGTCGGAAGGACTTAGATTTTGATCTTGCTCTGAAAATCCCTCCGAATTTGACATTTCAAAATCTTCTATGATTTCTCCATCTTAGACAAATACCATTTCATATAGTCAAATGACATTTCCTCATTATCATCTTTGAAGAAACGGGAGATATTTTCTTGGCTTAGCCCGGGGTGAGACCCACCAACTGCCCTCAGAAAAGCCCTCTATTTTTCTAACTTGGATACTCTCATGGATCCCTCCCATTTGATAAACTCATAATTTTCATACTCTCTAATGAGCTTTTTAAACCTTTCAATGGAATACCCGATTTTCTCTTTTTCTAACACTTTGTCTACCACATTTTTCTCTTACATAACCTTATATTCAACTTAAATTTACATGGAGATAATTTGTCCTTGAGGACCTGGGTTTTCATGAAACTTTTCACACAGTTATTATTCATCATAAAAAAAGCCCTTCAGTGTTCTTTTCCCAGAATAGGCCCTTTTTCACCTACTTCCCATATAGTCACAGTGTTAATGTGGACTGATTCCAATAAAAAGCCGTTTTTGACCTCATTTTCAAAAAATTCCTACTTGGACCGTACTATACTTAGAAATATTTGAAATCTCGCATTTTTTTTGCTCTTTCAAGTTCTTTTGGAAAAAAATTATAAAAAATATTTTATAAATTATTTTGCCGATGTAAAATCAAGATTTCTAAAGACAGTTTTTAGTCTGTTTTGGTTGCAATATACATGGACAAAATCATTAAAAAAAATTTGTGATAATTTTTTTCAAAAGGTGCTTGAAAAAACAAAAAAATGCTAGGTTTCAGATATTTTTAAGTACAATACGATCCAAGTAGGAATTTTTCCAAAACGAGGTCAAAATGGCTTTTTATTGGAATCAGTCCACTTTTTAACGCAGGGGCTATATGAGAAGTAGGTGAAAAAGGGCCCATTCTGGAAAAAGAACACCGAAGGGCTTGTTTTTATGATGAATAAAAACTGTGTCCAAAGTTTCATGAAAATACAGGTCCCAAAGGACAAATTATCTCCTTGTCAGTTACACAAAAATAGAAAATTACTAATCATAATTCACAAGATTTGATTTTAGTAAATAAGTGCAACCGACAAAATACGCAGATATCATAGGTATGATAAGCGCACCAGTTTACTACTACTAGACGAACGATGCTTGGGGTTATATTTACGCTAAACTTGACTGAATTGGAAAAAGTCTACTGAATTATTAAAGCAGCTTAATAAATTTTAATTGGATAAACTGAAAATATACATGGTGAATTATTTTTTCAAATCGATACACTTATTTAAGTTTCACTATGGCTAAAAATAGTCATAAATATAATAAGTCCAACGAAAATTCACACTTTGCTGATACCGAAACTGAAGAACAAGATGACTTGAATGAGAATTCTGACAAAAGCTTGATTTTATAAACAAAAGAGTAGTCACTTGTTTACGATAAAAAGTCTAAAATGAAAGAAGACATTAGTGAATCAGAGGCATGGGATTTAATTAGTGCAAAGTTGTGTAGGTCAAATATATTTTTTAATTTAGAAGTTAGTACGACGCCATTGCGTTATGCGCAATGGCGTCGGCTAGTGATGGTGTCGTTCCCAAGGAGCTTGGAAAAGACTTTGCTTACAAATGTTGCAATAAGCAAGGACCGCAAAATTTTGTGTGAGTTAATTGTGGTGAAGCCTGGCACCCATCTTGTATAAATAGAGACTATAAAAATATCAAACACGTTGAAAAATATCTAATAAAATGTTGTGAGCAAAACCTAACTTCTAATGTTGCTGCTGTCAGTACAAGTGAATGTGAGAAGAAATGTAAAGAATTGAACTCCAAATACAAAATTCAATGTAAAAAATTCAATGAGAAAGAAAATTTGATGGACGACTTAAGTAGTGAGATTGAAAATTTGAAAAGTGAAAACGCTAAGATTACACAAAGCTATAAACTGCTACAGGAAAAGACTAAAGCTATCACTCACTCACCAATGTTTACCAACAACAGCGCTAATGAAACAGAAAACTTCAAAAACAAATATAAATCTGTAAGAAAGTTATATGAAGAGGCCGTTTCAAAAGTCGAGAAAATAAAGACTGAAACTATATTACTCAACTATATAACTCAACTATATTACTCAACTTAAAAATGAAATAAACAGTAAGAGTGAAATCTTGATTGATCTTAACAAGGAGCTTAAAGAGAATATTATACTACTCAGGGAGAAAAATGACTTATCTAAATCAAACTCTGGACATACTTTCTCACAAATTGTCAAAAATAAACAGCCCTTGAATATACCCTGTCTAGTTATCAAAACAAACAACCAGAATGAAGTTCACAAAGTCTATGAAAAAACTCAAAAATTATTGAATGAGAAAACTACCACACCCATTGATGGATTAATTTCAACAAAAGATAAAGTCATAGTTAAATGTAAAAATCTTGAGGATGTGTCTACTATAGAGAATTTACTCAAAAACAATGACTGTGACAACGTTGATATAGAAAAGAAAAAAAAACCTAGATTAAGAGTGGTTGGACTTGACGGTACCTCAGTTAATGAAAGTTATTTGAAGATGGAACTTGACATCGGATCCAGAAATAAGCTTATTAAAGAAGAAGAAATCAAGATTGTACATAAATATTTATACTAATAATAAAACAACACATGTTCTTTAATATTAGAAGTAAACTCCCATGCTTATAGTACTATTATGAAGACCAAAAAGCTTTATATCGAAACTAATAGAGGTAAAGTCTTTGATGATTTTAATGTTAATATATGTGTTAAATGCTGCCTGTATGGTCATAGCGAAAAGAAATGTAAACAAGAAAAATATACTTGTTACTTCTGTGCTGGTGAATACTCTTATAAGGAGTGTAGAGACAAGAAAAATCTAAATTGCATAAACTGCATTAGACGTAACAATAGAAATGATCTTAACATGGTAACAAATCATTCTGCCGCTGACTCAAGAAGTTGCAAAACTTTTGACTTGAGAATGAGACTGGCAGCCAGAATAATTGATTATCCTTTTAATCCTTTGAAATCTAGATAATGAATTTTGATAGTTATAATGGAGTGCAGAATGAGACAGTCATTGATGATATACAAACTTTCAATAACATCCTCAAAAAACAGGATAATTTCCGGCTTTACTTTAATATTAGAAGCTTTAATGCTAACTTTGATAAACTACAACTTTTTCTACATAGCTTGACTATTAAATCTTTCTTCATTGTTTGTACTGAAACCCGTATACTTGATGTACCCATTTTGCACCTTGCCTGGGTATATAATCCATTACAATGATAGCCAAATTAATCAATGCGATGGCACAATAATATATGGAAAATCTTCAGACTAACATTGAAATTATTACGTTGGTATAGACTAAGCATAATTAACTCAATTATTAATATTGATTCTGAAAACAAGATTGAAATCAGCGCTCCTAATAGATCTGATGACATGAGTAAAACTGAATCTACACAAAATTGTAAAATTTTTCTTGAAAATAATAAACATGCAAAAAATTACTACATTATTGGTGACTTCAATATGGATATATTGCAACAAGATGCTATTACACAAGAATTTATTAGCAATTTATATGAAAATGGTTACACACCTAGTTTCACTGGCATCACTTGACCTTCCACCGATGGACTAAGAGGAACTTGCATTGATAATATTTATACCAAAAATTGTTCTCATATTTTCCACCCTTATAAAGTTAACACATTAATTACTGATCACTACCTCCTGATAATACTATTTGAAGAAATCAATTTGAAAAACATAGATAAACCACATAACACTTACATCAACTACAGAAAAATGAAGAATTATATCAGAAAACAAAACTGGCAACACATACTTGACATTAAAGATCCTGAGAATGCCACAAGTGCCTTTATTGATATTCTTCAGTCCACTGTAAAGAAATTAACTTCAAGCACAAGAGAATAAAACTAAACCTTGGAGTTACTGGATTATATCAGGCATCATGGTTTCTTGCTCAACTAAACAAAATTTATATCTAAGCTGGAAAAGATGTAAAGGTAGTGATGAATTAAAAAATGAACTTAAATCAACCTATAATAATTATACCAAATTATTAAACAAGATTATTGTACATGCAAAAAGAACTTCTGGTTCTCTATATTTTACTAGACAAAGTAAAAATCCAAAAAGACTATGGAAAACCATTAATGAAAAAATCGGGAATAATAAAAAAAACAATCTAGCAAAATCGAGTTTATTAACTGCAAAGGACGGAAAATTGATGATCCGAAAACTATTGCTAACACTATGAATGAATTCTTCAGTAATATAGGTTCAAAACTTACTTCGAAAATTCCAGTTTCATCTGAAAAATTCAATATCCCCCCAAATAATGAAAAATCAATTTTTTTTTCCGACAAATACCACTGAAGTGTCAAAAATCATCGATAATCTGAAAGATAAGGCTGGCGGTATTGATCATATTAATACTAAAACACTGAAAGTAATCAAAGATTACATAGTTCATTTACTTACACATATTTTCAACCTTTGCATCTCTACAATTACATGGCCAAGCTTACTCAAGACTGACGAAATAACTCCTATCCACAAGTCAGGTTAAAAAACTGAAGCTACAAATTACAGACCTATATCAGTTATCTCTAATATTGCGAAAATTTTTGAAAAGATTATTCACTCTAGAATCTTTAATTTTATAGATAAACAAAATATACTATCCAACAAACAGTTTGGATTCCTTAAGAATATTGGAACCAAAGATGCTCTTGATTATATCACAACTATGATTTATAATAAACTGGATAAAAGTAAACCAATCCTCGCTGTATTTTTGAATCTTAAGAAAGCCTTTGACACTGTTGAACATGAAATATTACTTGAAAAGTTATGGGCTTATGGTATAAGAGGTGGACCACTTTGTTTAATAAGAAATTATCTCACCGGAAGAAGACAGAAAGTTAAGATAAATAACACAATAAGTGATTATCTAAAAGTAACCACAAGAGTACCACGCAAGGAACTGTTCTGCACCCTCTCTTATTTCTATTATACATTAATGATTTAATATTATCTGTGGGTGAAGGATCAATTGTATCTTATGCGGATGATACAATCTTATTAGCATCAAAAAATGACTGGATAGAGACCCAAAACGAAATGAATATTCTTTTGAAAAAAGTGGTTTCTTGGTTCGTATCAAACAAACTTACTCTGAATATGGATAAGACTGTTTATATACCCTTCAGTAATCACATTGACATCCTGCCTTCTCAATTGGAAATTAAGTTGGGAAATACCTTACTTGAAAGAGTAACAAACTATAACTACCTTGGAATTACATTTGATAATCACATGAGATGGTCTGAACACGTAAAAAATTAATTAAGACTTCGATACCTTATTTTCTTATTCTCAAAACTTTCAAAAATTCTCAATTTAAACAGCCTTCTATCAGTATATTATGCATTATTTCACAGCCTTGCAACCTATGGAATAATTGCTTGGGGTGGTGCATCAAACCTACAAATTTTACTACTTCAAAGACTACAAAATAAAGTCATGAAAATCATAAAAAAGAATAATTTCAATATCGAAAACTTCCCACTCTCAATCAGAAAAAGTTTTGAACTTGAATCACTTTATCATCACTACCTTATTTTGAGTCATACTTTCAAACAATCAAGAAGTATAACAAGAAATAAACACTTAACAATACCTAAATACAGACTTGAAATTAAAGAAGAACAGCAGCTATATTATTGCTATTAAACTATTTAACAATCTACTTATTAACCTAAAGACTTTGACCAATAATGGAACCGTAAAGGTAGTGTCTGAAGTGCATTATGGCAAGGACTACGGCCAAGCACTCTCGTTCTGTAGCAGAGTAATTCTGCTGGTGTTTGTTTAAAGTTCGAGACATGTACGCCATGGGGCGGTCGTTGTTGGGTTCTCCCTGGCTTAAAACGGCGCCTATGGCGTAAGCGCTTGCGTCTGTTGTAAGAATGAAAGGTTGGGAGAAATCGGGGCAAATTTGAACGGGTGCGGAGCATAGAGCTTCTTTGAACCATTCAAAACTGTTTTGTTGTTCAGACTCCCAATAAAATTTAACGTTCTTTTTAAGGAGGTCGTTAAGGGGCTTAGCAATATCAGCGAAGTGATGGATGAATCGCCGGTAATAGCTACAGAGCCCAAGGAAAGATCTGACGTCATGTGCGCTCTTTAAACGAGCGGCGTTTGTGACGTCCTCGATTTTTCCGGGGTCGGGTCTGACTCCAAATTGGTCGATGTGGTGACCGAGGTATTTGACTTCAGGGGTTAGAAACTCGCATTTTTCTATCTTTAGCTTCAGTCCGGCGTTGAACAGCCTTTGAAAAGCTTCATTAACCTTGCGTTCGTGAGTCTCCAGGGAATCGGCAAAGATAATTAGGTCATCCAAGTAGACGAATAGTTCGACTCCTTGAAGCCCTGTCATAATTGTATCCATGAGTCGTTGGAACGTAGGTGGAGCGCAGCACAACCCAAAGGGCATTGCTGTGAATTCGTAGTGGCCGTAAGGGGTACAAAAAGCAGTTTTAGCTCTGTCGTCAGGGTTCATGGGGATTTGATAAAACCCGTTTACCAAATCCAAGACTGAAAAGTATTTTGATTTTCCCAGAGATTCCAAGATCTCCTGAATGTTGGGGAGTGGGTAAGAATCTGGGACCGTTAAAGAGTTAATTCTGCGGTAATCAATTACGAGGTGATGCTGTTTTCGACCGTCCGGGCCAGGGCGCTTAGGGACTATCCAGAGGGGAGAATTCCAAGGGCTCGAAGATGGTTGGATGACTCCTTTCTCCAACATCTCGTTAATTTGTTTCCTAACTTCCTCTTGTAGCATAGGAGGATAGCGGTATTGGCGGGTATAAATGGGTGTGTCGTTTTTGAAAGGGATACTATGCTGCACTAGGTGTGTGCTAGGTGGATCATCGCCAGGTAGCATGAAGAGGTAGGGGAACTTCTCTACTACTCGTTGAAGTTGAGCCAAAGATTCGGAATCGTGGTGTTCTCTTTTTAGAAGTTCAATGATTTTGGGGACTCTTTCTTCAGAAAGACAAGGGGTTCCTTCACCTTCAGATTCGAAGAAGTCTTCAGAGTCATCAAATTCGAAAGGGTACAGATCCTGAACTGGGATTTCAACTTCTTGGGGTTCTTCTTTAGTGTTCACGGCTAAGACGTAACAAGAGCCATTTTCTTTAGTCACCGTGGCTTCTCCGATAAAAATTCCCGTAGGTGTCTGAATTCGGGGTAGGTACGCCTCCCCTTTTGGAGATTTCTGCGTAACGGGGACTTCGATCGCGACTCTAGCGCGAACTGGCAAGACGTATCTAGTACGAAGGGCTTTACCTCTCAGTCGACGAGCCCTATAATGAAAAACTGTAGGTGGAATTTTACTAGATGTGGGATGAGCATCACAGAGTAGAAGGTGTATGATTTTGGGTACTCTGCCTGTCGTCAGAATTCTGGGATTCCGAGTCGCTACTATTTGATGCACTTGAGAAAGAGATAGTTCGGGTTTTATTTTGTGTGATCAAAGTATTATTGGCCAGATCGATGCGGCCTCTCTCATTATGCAAGTAGCGGGATCCTAGAATAGCATCATCCTTTAACGAGGATTATTCGGGGAGGACGTGCATTTGATGGGTTCTCCCGCTTTCGCAAAAGAGGACGGTACCGAGTGTGTAGACGGGCTGGGTTCCAATCCCGGTGAGTTGCAACACTCGTGACCTGTCAATAGGGTACGTAGGGTTTAGAGATTGAATTTTTATCACGCTCATGTTTGCGCCCGTGTCGATAAGGACTCTACCTTTTCCGGTTCGAAATATCTCGTTTGTAATAGTCATTTTAGGGGTACCGTAAGATCGTTTCCTCCCCTTTTTAAACAAATTTCCTGGGTTTTTGGGATCTAATATTTGAGGGGATTGATACTCAGAGTTTGGGCTGAAGTCGGAGGGGGTCTCAGAGGTGTCACAAGATTCTTGGGTAGAGTTTTCGGATTCTGATCCAGAATCGGAACAGGAGTCTGATTCAGAATCGGAACAGGAGTCTGATTCAGAAGAGAGATTTTCAAAAAGGGAATCTGGGAAGTCTTTCCGCATCTTTTCAGCTAATTTTGTTTTTAATAAACTTGCTTTTCAGAGTTTTTTTAAAGATCTTCTGCTCATGACGGCGTCTTGAGAAAAAGGGGCGTCGTCGCCAACAAGGTAAAATAAAAGTCTTTGTTTGTAAAATTTTAAGGGTACTCGGCCAGTGGACTCTGTTTTATCTCCGTCTTCACTCTGTATCGTGAGAGGGGGATTTTCAAGATAGTATGCGGAGTCTTTAGGGACTGAGGTTTTGATCAAATTTACCTCGTTAGAAAGCGCTGCAGAGCAGGTGAGATTGCCCTTATTGAACCGGGGATGGTTTAATTTGACTGATGGTGCACCCCTTGTTCCGACGATTCGTTGTACTTCCCGGACTTGTATGTTTTCACTGACCAGCGCTCCGGGTGTTGGTAGCTCGCCTGGACGCCGTTCTGGCGAGCTGCTCCCCAGTTAAAATTGTCAGGAGAGTCTAAAGTCGCAGGCTTTGTAGGTGTAACCGGGCGTGGGATATTCGGGTTGTTCGCAGATGTTGATGGACCAGGGGATGCATGTCTGGGTGATGGGTTTGGACCGCGCGAGTCATGCGGGTACCCATAAGCATAAGGGTTCGCGTAGGGCATTTGATACGGTGGCATAGACATTGGAGGATAGTAATAAGGTAGTGGCGGTGGGTAGTAATACATCGAGGGCGGAGCGAAATAAGGGTTTTGACTTCGGTAGGGTGAAGGTTCTCTTGGTCTATCATAATTTTGATATCGGTTCCCAGGGCTTTCGGGTCTGGGTCGATCGTTCGGCGAACCTGGGCGACCGGGTCTGCTAGTCCTTTCGGGGGGTTTAAGTATGCCAGTCGGCTGGTCATAGCGAAGAGACGGGTGGGCGTCTAGCTTACCATCCGATGTGTACATAACAGTTTTGGGCATTCGGGTATCATCTCTGTTATAAGAATAAGGGATGGTGCGATGGTAATTCCGGAGGTCGTCAAAATCTGAGAAACGCACGTTATTTCTCGAAGAAGTTTCTCGATCCGGAGTCTGAGGGCGTTGGTACGGACTCGGGGATCGCGACCGGGGTGGTCGTGGCGAGGGCGAGTACTCGATGTTCACACGGTTAGTCGTCCTAATGATTACCCACTCCTCCACGCTTACAGCGGCGTCCAGGGCATCGTTGAACGTTGCCGGGGTGTGTGTAGCCATTTGGTTACGAATAGCCGTGGGTAGACCGCGTATGAAGTATTCTTTAGCCAAATCTTCGAACAGGGTCTTGTTATGTTCCTTAATTTGATCATTGGCCGCACCTTCGTTTTTCAACTTTGTGGCGTTGCTTCATATACGCCTTGCTTCATATATGACTCCGATATTAAATTAAGGTAGTACGAAAGAGAACGCTTTTGGCTAAATCTATCTGTGAGGTGTGTGCGGAGGTCCGCTAGGGTATTAAAGGTCTTGCCTTCAATGCTTGATTTCGCCTTGCCGGTCAGGCGTGAAATCACTCCCTGCAAAAACACTTCTTTAAGTTCTGGGTCTGCTAACCGATTATCATAATTCTCGACATCCTGGAGCCAAACTCGCAGGGGAGAATTACCTGAATAAAAAGGGATGGATGCGAGGGCGCTTTGCATCAGGGCGGAAGCTTGCAAGTTCGCGAACGCGGCACGAGACTCGTTCAGGGTCACGGCCATGACTGACATATTCTCAGCCATGCGGCGGCCGAGCTCGAGTCGAGCCCGAGTTTTCAGGGTTTCGTCCGTGAGGGCTTCTTTTTCAGCTAGTGTCAAATTTGCACCTGCCATCTTCGAATAGGGCCTAATAAAGTTTTATCAATGAACGACAAGAGTCCGAGAGGAGGTTGAAAGAAAAGTTTACTGTTCGGGGCGATGAGCTAAACAAAGTGGGTAGCAAATTTTCGAACAAAAGTTTTCAAATCGAACAATAAAATTTACACGTCAAACAAAAGAAACAAATTTTATTCGGAGTCTTCGTAAAAGCGAATTGAAAGAAATGAACGGCGAATGAAAGAATGAAAGAAACAAAGAATGTGCGCGTCAGCAATAAGTCGCTAAACTTTCTCCTTGAAATTCTCGAACACGAAAAATATGATGAAATAAAATTTCAGCTCTGATTTTCGTGAACTAATTAAACCAGATTTTAAATTAAGTAATTTATTTTTAATTTTAATAAATTTAAATTCCCAAAAAAAAAAAAAAAAGATCCAACCAAAGAGCTTAAGCGAAAAGGCAGGTATGGTTCCCCACAAGGGATGCCATTTATGTCGCGTGTGAACGTGACAATAATTATTTAATTTAATTTAAATTTAATTTAAGTTAAGTGGGAACTTACCCGATATGAGCAGATCACGCAGTAATCTGCTCGTCACCCTTTTTGCTTGTGTTTGGTCGGATTTATTAATTTGAGGTAAAATAAAAGTAATTTTTGAAGTTAATGATAATTTTATTATTAATAATTATTAAAAGAAATTTATACGAATTAAGTTTATCGTCCTTCGACGAAATTATAAATTATCAATAAAAGTCTTACTTGTTACTAGGTGTGAACCTAGGCTAAACGGAGAGGGGTCCGGGTTTCTAGGCCGGTGATCCCTAAGGTTGACCCACGTGTCAGGGCTGTCGAACACAGTGGCCTATCGAAGCCCGTGGAACTCCGGCTCCTTTCGTCCAGGTGTGCCTCTACGACTTTCAGCTTGCGCGTAGCCACGGGATCGTTTGGTGTCGGGAACGGGAGAGAGCGTTTGAGGTTCGCGCGAGCCGGGAGGTTGCCGATTATCCCCACCTAGGACTTTAGGATCGGAGCTGCATCCAATTAGCTCGAGCTTTTAGCTCGGCTCGCGACGGGCCCCCTTCCTCACTCTTTCGGCGGGAGTAATTAAGAATATTCGAAAAGTCGTTAGCGCAACTTAGGAGGGTGATGGGTATTGGTTATGATTATTATTAGTATTATTATTTATGTTAAAGGTTGATACACGACAGTATTGCTAGAAATAGTTAGTGATCATATCAACAGCTAAAACAGTAATTAATGATGAATAAAATCTTACTTATTAATTCAAACCTGATGTTCCTAGCAAAAAGTGATTCGTATTTAATGATCTCATTTTATAAATATCTGTGTGATCTCATATCATTATTACAAACAATGTCTAACAAATAGATGCTAAATATTTTTTGTACATACATGCCATTTCAAACAATTAATTTAAATTTGTCAACTAGTTTGTATAACACCTAAAGGTGAACAAAATGATTAAAAATTTGTAATTTGTGATACTTTTGTGATAACATTGAACTCTTAATTTATATGTAATGTGATATTATAAGTAATCACACGAAAAACAAAATTTTGTAATTTAAATTTAAATTTGAAATCGATAAGATATAAGAGAAGTTAAAAATAATATAATTTTCATTAAAAAAATTCAGTTTCTCAGTATTGCTAGAAATAGTTAGTCATCATATCCAGAGGCAGCTTACCCGCCACGCTAACCACGCTACAGCGTGGGGCGGCAGCTTCGTAAACGGCGGCAAAACCAATAAATAATTTTTTTTTTTTTTTTAGTAAGCGAAAAAAGATTAAGTTTTTTTAATTTATACTTCGAATTTAATAAATGACTTATCAATTATACCACAAATTTTAAACCCCCAAATACCCTGGGCGCCCAAATTCATTAAAAAAAACTTATCGGCTATCCCCTAAGCTGTAAACCCCCAAATACCCCGGGCGCCCGAGTTCAACAAAAAAACTGGTTGGCTATCCCCCAAGCTCTAATACCTCAAATATCCTGGGCGCGCGAGTTCAACAAAAACCTGATCAGCTTTCCCCCAGCTCTAAATCCCCAAAACCCTGGGTGCCCGAGTTCAACAACAAAACTGATCAGTTATCCCTTAAGCTCTAAACCCCTAAAACCCTGGGCGCCCGAGTTCAACAAAAAAACTGATCAGCTTTGCCCCAAGCACTAAGCCCCCAAATACCCTGGGCGCCCGAGTTCAACAAAAAAACTTATCGGCCATCCCCCAAGCTCTAAACCCCTAAAACCCTGGTTACCGAGTGGAATCATTTTACAGGTTCAGCGTACTTTATATTTGAATATCAAATAATAAAATAAATAACCAATAAACAAACGCAAATTTTTACGCTTTTCTCGAAATGTGTCTCTATCATAGAAGCATTTAATTCATAGTTAAAATAAAAAATTTGTTAATAATGTTGCAAACAAAGAGTTTAACAATAAGTAAAAGCTTATAGTGTTTTCCTAGTCAACCAGGCAGTTTTGGATTTAAAAATTTCAGATTTACAACTATATGGTATAATTGCACCAGTGCAGCCTGATAAGGTATTGTAACAAAATTATTTATTTCATGTTCAAGTTAACTAAAATGCACTCATATTTTTGGAATAAATCAACTCGGGCGCTCAAGGTTTTCGGGGGTTTAGAGCTTGGGGAATAGCTGATGAGTTTTTTTGTTGAACTAGGGCGCCCAGGGTTTTGGGGGTTTAGAGCTTGGGGGATAGCCGATAAGTTTTTTTGTTGAACTCGGGCGCCCAGGGTATTTGGGGGTTCAAGACTTGGGAGATAATTAACCAGTCTATTTATTGAACTCAATTTTTTTTTTTTTTTTATATACATTTTTAAGGGCGGCATCTTTCTTCGCGTAGGGGCGGAAAATTACTTAATCCGCCTCTGATCATATCAATAACTAAAACAGTAATTAATGATAAATAAAATCTTACTTATTAATTTTCAAACCTGATGTGCCTAGAAAAAAGTGATAAAACGATAAAAGATGTTAAAAATAATATTTATAAAAAAAATTAGTTTTTCAGTATTACTAGAAATAGTTAGTGATCATATGTATGACTATAACATTAACTAATAATAAATTAAATCTTAGTTGTCAATTCATTCAATTTTGATGTACCGAACAAAAATGTGATTCTTATTTAATAGAGTGTGATGTCAAAATTTAAATATTACGTAACATGACTTTCAAAACTGTGTTTAATACTGTTTATGCTAGTTTTTATTTAATGTAAGTTTATCAGAGTAATATTAAAACTTTAGTGTAGTTAAAGTCTCATAATAAATTTAGTGATTGTAATATCATATTTAACTACTTATGCAACCAATATGTTTTGACAATATTTCAATTATATTTGTTTTTGACTCAATAAAAATAAATATTTACCCTGCAATTAGTTTATTATTTTCAACTATCTATTATTAAACAAATAAATTCAAGGATGTGCAATAAATTGTAGATTCTTACAAAATTAACAACCTTTCAAATTAACAATACAATCATTATAAGAATTCTTTATTTAAGATTTTTTAAGTTACATTCATGTTTGAGTAATCGCTTGTAGAAACAAATAGTAGGGATTAATAATCAAGCACAAGTAAGCAACATTAATTACAAATTTATTAACATTGTACGCATACTTTTTTAATTATTAAATTGATAACGTTTTTAAACATAGATGTAGTTTAGCAACTTGATTAATGATACATATCCCATATTCTTTCAACGAACACTTGCCTTTTCTGATTTGGATCAACTAGATTTTGTTCATGCTGGTAACCTTCTTGATTAATTTTGTTTTGATTTTCAACTCCAAAAATTAAATCTGTTGCATACTCTTCATTAGCCATGCAGATGTTGTGTAAAATGCAACAGGCAAGTATGGTTGGGCCAATTTCTTCTACATTAATTTGATGTAAATAAAATAATCTATGGAATTTTGTTTTAAGAAGACCAAAAGCTCTTTCAACAACTTGCCTAGTTTTACTGTGAACTTTATTGTATAACTTTTGGCGAGGACTGAGTATATGTGATCTTCTATACGGTCTTTAAATAAAACTTTTGAGAGGATACGCTGAGTCTCCTAATAAGTGGTATTCACCACCTACACATAGTTCATCACATAACTCATATAAATCTGATGTTTGAAATACTCGAGTATCGTGGACACTGCCAGACCACCTAATATCTACATTAAGAAAAAAACAGTCAGCATCACATAATCCTTGCAACACCACTGAATAATCTTTTTTCCTATTGAAATAAGTCTGCTTGTCTTCTCTGGCTGGAGCTTTGATTTCTATATGGCACCCGTCCAATGCTCCCAAAACATTTTCAAAACCAGCAATATCTTCAAATGCACCTGAAATGGCTGCACGTTCAGCATTTGTTCTTGGTAATTTAATTGCATGTACACATATATCATTCAACAAACCACTCATTACTTTTCTAATACAGCTTACAACTGTTGACTTGGAGACTGCAAATCTGCTAGCAATACTTCTAAAAGTATCCGGATTGACAAAATACCACAATGCAATAGAGACACTTTTCAGAGTTAATTGTAGTTTTTCCTTGTGGAGTGATTTTGAAAGCATCTGTTGTTATTAATTTCTGATGCAGTAGAAAAAAGTGCCCTCTTTGCATTCTGAAATCTTCCTCGAATTGTTGGTCAGTCATCAGAAGCACTGATTCATAGTAGTCAGGAAATATTGTGCAAGTATTGTGTTTTTTTATTCTGAAAAAAAGTTTTTAAATCAGAAAAAAAAAAATTTTTTACATGGAGTGTATGTCTTTTATTTGATTGCAAGACTGAGTAATTAATTTTTAAATTAAAAACTTACTTTAAAATTTTCAATTTCCATAGCAATGGTATTTCATCATACATGTAGAGAACTGCCATGTTCTGTGCATGTAGAAGGGCTGGGAAAAACACAACAGCCACTGAACACAAATGCAACATTAAAATTTTATTATCCATCATTTTAATTTGAGCTTTGGAGTAGCTGCTACACTGTACACAACTATTTCAAATTACAGAATGAAAAATTTAAAACAACTATTCAAGGTTACTCTAAATCAACTGCGAGTGTAATTAATCAAAACTACAATCGATTTTTCTAATACCAAAATAATTTACAACTTTAAAATTTCCATATAAATTAAATTCATTTAAAACTGACCTAGCAGGTTTAAACTGCAGTTTTTGAATTTGAATGCCATTGACTAGGATAACCTATAAGAGAGATAACCGAAAGAATCTTTTTGATCGAGACGAACGGAACGAGACTCGGAATAAATAAACGTACACCAGCCGGACACCATATCGCGTTGAGGTTTAAATTGGCGCTCGAAATATGACCGTCAGCCAAGAGTTTTCGCTTTAGTAAATAGTGCCAACCTTTGGCACAAGTGCAAAAAAATTGTGAGGTTAAGAAGCTGATGTGAACGATGAAAATCGAACTATCTTAATAGCTCAGATATTTTATAAAAAAATGAACGATCTCTAATTAATTTAACTAATTAAATTTGTTATGATCATTTACATCGGCTCTTTAACCTTTCTTTGAGAGCGGAAAGATATTTTTTGTGTACTCGTGCCAAAGGTTGGCAATAAGCTGACGGTCATATTTCGAGCGCCAATTCAAACCTCAACGCGATATGGTGTCCGGCTGGTGTACCCTCTGTTTTACTCATCATGTTGATTCGTGTTTGCATTTTTATTCAATTTTAAAATTTCTTCAACGCAATCTCCTTTACAAATTTATGAGTGTTAAGAAATGTGTGATTTATTCTAAAAAAAGTAGCAGTGTGCCAGTAAAGGACGTCCCACGTGTCTTTCGGCTCCTCCACGATGATGTTGAAGATGACTTACTGGAGGTAATGCCGTATTTCGACGAGACTAACGTGATTGGCAGGCCCGCAAGAGGTAGAAGGAAAGCTGTCACACTAAGGTACTCTCCGTCCATCTGGAACCAGTACGAGGGAGCGTTTGAGGGCAAACACAAGAACAACAATGTGAGCAAAGATTGGCATAACCGCTTCAAAGTAGTGGTCGGTAAAGCGCACTCGGATCTACACACTCTTATCAAAGAGTACCAGAAGGAGCAAGCAGACTCAGAAAGTATGATATCTGAACTGAGTGCAGGGAAACGAGTCAGTTCTGCATAACTTAAAAACGAAATAAATATGAATGATTGATTGATTCCGATTAATTAATAAAAGGTTCAGGCTGCCCCCCTGAGGCAGACAAAAGCCCTTTTCGGCGAACGGCCACCCAAGGAATGGCTACGATACTTGAAGAAGACTGGCAGGAGGAATCTCAGACTGGTCAATGGATGGCTCACGGGCCACTGGAAAGTTAGACACCATCTATTCAAGATAGTAATAGGGAATGTTTCGGAATGCAAGTAGTGTGGAGAAGCAACCGAGACCACGGGACGACTCCTATGTGAGTGTCCCACCTGGGCCACACTCCGGGCTAACCCCTCCCAACCCAAGGCTGCACCACAAATGAAATGGCTGGAAATAATGCGGTGCCTCAGAAGTGTGGTAGAGACGTACGAAGAGCGGAAGATTGAACTGAATTAGAATATTTTGGAAATTTAGTTCAGGACATATACCAATAAAATTAAAAAACTAATAAGTGTACCTAAAAAAAAAATTCGGTCTGAGTGTAGTGCTGTCGAAAAAATTGGCCGTCAGAGAAATGAAATAGCGTCGCAGAAGTGTCCGTATACCCGTTTTATGACTACTTTAATTCGATCCGTTGCTTAAAAAGCTATTTTCACTCAAAAATATCGAAAAAAAGTAGTTTAAGCATTAGTTTATAAATTGAGGTTTCCTTATTTCAACTGTTTTAATTTTTAGACCGCAGAAGAAATCTGGAAGTTTCTTTATAGAAAATGTCTGGTCAGCATAAATTTTTTATAGTAACAATAATTCAACCCAGCTGAAAAAATCCATATGGAAATCCATATGGAAATCCATGCAGTACCCCATACGGTAATCCATATCGAAATCCATATGGAATTCCATATGGTGAATTGAAACCGATTTCCATATGGATTTCCATATGGATTTTCAAAAGCAATGAATTTTTTTTTTTTAATAACTTTTTTTTTCTAAACTATTTTATTATTAAATAATTATTAAAAAAAAATTGATTAGCATAATTATTTTTATGCCTTTTTCCAAAATAATATTTATTGTACATCTTTTCTCCTTATCTAAATTTTTTTTTTTTTTTAATTCAATTCTTTTCATTTTGATTTTATTGATATTTTAAAAATTAATATTTTACTATCTTCATATTTTATTTTGATTATTGATAATTATTGATAGTTATATAATTTAATGTAACCAAACAGTATAATTAATTGTGATTTTTTTTCAATTTGATTAATTATTTTTTTGAAGTATAATATACTGAAAAAATTAATAATTTACTCAAGTTTTCCAAGTAAAAAAATTTATTTTATTTTTCAACATGTGATTTCTAATATGTGATATAGTAATTTTATCAATGGATGACAAAAAGATTTTAGTACATGAGTATATATACCCTGTTGAATGTCCACACGTGTGAGCCACACGTGTGGCCACACGTAACGTTATTTTCAAGTAGATGATTATAAAAAGGAATAAAATATGGATATAGTTAATTATTTAATGATTTTATAGCCTCTTGTGTCATAAATAATCAAAAAATTGTTTTTTTTTTTAATTTTACGTGCTTTTCTTTAACTCACAATGTTTCGTCGTTGTCGTCGTACGTTCAAAACTGCCAAGCTCTAGAACTTGGAGCTTGTAAGACCTGGAGGTCTGAAATTTTGCAGAGAGTCTAGGTTCAGATGACAATACATGAATCCGTAGTCACTTATCGACCTGGACCTCCAGGTCGCCGATGACGGGGGTACTTGAGGGAGTCATCTCCGAGAATTTGGGATAATTTCTTCGGGGATGACTTTGAGGAAAGTTCTAGAGTATTTATCGAGGCAATTTGAACCTAAGTACCAAGGTCACCGATGATGGGGTTACCCGTGGTACCTGGGGGTCATCTCGGAGAATTCGAATCAAATTCTTGGGATATGACTTAGGATAGATTTCGGGGGTGTTTCACAGCATATGAGGAAGAAGTTTGAACCTGGAGAGCCAGGTCGACGATAACGGGTGTACCTAGGGAACCTGGAGGTCATCTTCGAGAGTTAGGAACAATTTCTGCGGAAATGACTTTAAGAGGTGTTATAGAGTATTTATCGAGGCAACTTAAACCTAGGTACCCAGGTCGCCGATGACGGTTGTTCCTGAGGAACCTGGAGGTCATCTTCGACAGTTTGGGCCAATTTCTGCGGGGATGACTTAAAAGTTCTGCAATTTTTTTCAACTAAATTATACTTCTCGGAGATGACCCCCAGGTACCCCAGGTACCCCCATCATCGGTGACCTTGGTACTAAACTACTACTACTACTTGGTAGCAATAGCATAATAAACTACTTCAAAAATTAATAGAATAAATTTGGTTACTCTGGATTCACCAAAAACAGAAAAAAGCAACTATTGTTTTGTTAGAAACTTTCTGCGACTAACTGTATATATACTCATGTACTAAAATCTTTTTGTCATCCATTGATAAAATTACTATATAACATATTAGAAATCACATGTTGAAAAATAAAATAAATTTTTTTACTTGAAAAACTTGTGTAAATTATTAATTTTTTCAGTATATTATACTTCAAAAAAATAATTAATCAAATTGAAAAAAAATCACAATTAATTATACTGTTTGGTTACATTAAATTATATAACTATCAATAATTATCAATAATCAAAATAAAATACGAAGATGGTAAAATATTAATTTTTAAAATATTAATAAAATCAAAATGAAAAGAATTGAATTAAAAAAAAAAATTTGGATAAGGAGAAAAGATGTATAATAAATATTATTTTGGAAAAAGGCATAAAAATAATTATGCTAATCAATTTTTTTTAATTATTATTAAATAATAAAAAAGTTTAGAAAAAAAAATTATTAAAAAAAAAAAAATTCATTTCTTTTGAAAATCCATATGGAAATCCATATGGAAATCGGTTTCAATTCACCATATGGAATTCCATATGGATTTCGATATGGATTTCCGTATGGGGTACTGCATGGATTTCCATATGGATTTCCATATGGATTTTTTCAGCTGGGAATGCCTAAAAATTTTTTGAAAATTTATGGTACCAACTCTATATTACTTAGATTTGTACTATAGTATTGTACAAATAAAAATTTATTACTTATATTGGTACCATAGTATAGTACAAATAAAAGTAATTTTTTTTTTATAAACAATTCCAAAAAATATACACGTTCTATGTAAATTTTATTATATATTTTAAAAAATATATATTTTTAAAAAATTATCGCTTTTCAGTGTTAATTTTTTTAAATGGGTGTTTTAATTAGGTAGCTGCTTTCTTTGGTCCGAAAAAATTCAGATTAATTGTTAACAAATGTTTATTTTAGTTAAGAAAAACTTTATTTGAAACTTTAGTTAACAAAATGAAGAGATATCTGTTGAAAAATGCTCTACTTAATCATCAAGGTTAATCAAATTTTCTTGAAAAAAATTTGTTAGTAATAATGTCTTAATATTTGTGAACAAACTGTTGCTGACAAATTTTTGTTAACAATATCAATGAAAAAAGACTTTATTTTAAAAATTTCTCAACATAATTTTGTTTACAAAAATTTGTTAACAAAAATTATAGTAATTACATTTGCTTAAAAAATTTTGTTAACAAAATATCTGAAAAAGCCTTTATTTAATAAAGTATCTTGAAAAACCTTAATTTGAAAAAGTTTTTTTAAGGCACCTGAATAAACCTTCTTACAAATTTTTCTCAACATAATGGTAGCTTTCTCAATAGCTGAGTAGGTGTTCCAATTTGACAGCTGCTTCCTTTGGTCCTGGTTTAGTAGTTGGTGATAAACTCCAAAACAATAAAAAAAATTGAAAAGCTATTTATTACAAACTTAAGATAATTATTCAGAAAATTCAATCAAATTAGTCATCCAAATTTATATTATAATATATTACTTGTGCCAGTAAACTGTATACAGTTTTACTACACTATGCATTTAATACCATTCATTTAAAAAAAAACTTTGTTTGTTTATTACGTTTTTTATAAATTTAATTGACTTTTTTTTTTTTAATGCGTAAATTCTTATTTATTGTTTAAATCGTTTTCATGAATTAAAAAAATTTTTTTTATTGATGTAAATATTTCTGATGAGTCTAAATAAAAACTTACAAATTGTAAAATTCATTGCTTTTTTTGAATTTTTCAATTTCCAGTGCATTTCTAACCAATTGATTACCAGTTTAGTGATTTTAAAATGGAGTGATCTGTAAGAATTATTTTTTTTAATGAATCTTCTGATTTAATAATTTAAGTCTAAATTAGGGCTTCACGATATTCGATAAAAATATCGATATCGACTCGATAACGAGACGATATCGATACGATATTCGATACGATACAAATTTTTTTAG
Organism: Encarsia formosa; assembly: GCA_038277355.1. Classification (NCBI taxonomy): domain Eukaryota; kingdom Metazoa; phylum Arthropoda; class Insecta; order Hymenoptera; family Aphelinidae; genus Encarsia; species Encarsia formosa. The sequence goes on from CM076186.1 coordinate 55,549,639, forward strand.
ATCGATAACGATACGATAAAAATTATATTCAATATCGCCGATATTCTCGTATCGACGATATGTAATTGTCGATTATATCGAAATTTATCGATCTCGAAAATTTTTTTTTTTATTAAAAATTCTGAGCTTTCTTAAATTTTTCAATCTAAGAACTGAAAAACTAAATATTGTATGTTTTGTTAGATCAGCGTATATGTAATTAAGCTTTATAATCAAGCCCCGAAGGGGCACAATTTAAATATAAGTTTCAAGATGTTATTATAATTTAACTGCATAGTCCAGTGGCTACGGTCACCGCCTACTAATCGGTAACCTTAAGGTTCGATTCCCCAGTACTTATTTTATTTTATTTTTTTCGTTAACTTTTGCTCTGTTTTAAACTGTTTACAAGTATTTTTTTTCTTCATAAGTAAGTTTTTCTTTTTTTTATTAATAAAACAAATATTAAAAACCGTATGAATTATTTATGGTTACCAGAAAACAAACAAACAACAAACAGCCTGTTAATAAAAGTATTTTTTTCTGTCTTTTTTTTTTTTTTTCAATTTTTAGATTTTTTGAATGCCGATAATGAAAAAAGTTGAAATAATTTGCAGCACAACTAAAAAAATATTTTTAGATACTTTTTCAACTGACTTAATAGAAAAAATAAACTTTACTTTGTCTATGAATAGAACCTTTAAGAATATAAGTTATTTTTTAAAAATATGAAAATTAAAAAAAATAAGACAGAAAATAGTTTATTACACATCTAGGGAGCGAAAGTAAAGAATGTCTCAGAGCACGTTTGATTATCATTCGAGCCGTAGGCGTGGGTCAAGGCGAGGGTGATATATGGCAGCGATATATACGTTTGAATAGTTAAGTATTGATGGATTTTATTATTTAAGTACCTAAGGAGTGATTTGTTGATAAAATAAAGTCTTTCACTTGCATTTTAATATTAAAATTCTCAAAGTGCCCGAATAGCCCGCTGAAAAATGCCCGAATAGCCCGCAGCAGTGCTCGAATAGCCCGTCTGATATTGTGTCAGTTTTTATCATTTACAAATTTTTCTATCATCATTCAAGAGCTAAGCTCACGGATACTTATTCATAAATAGTTCATCTGTAAAAATAAATTATTTCCAAGTGCAAAAGTTAATAAATTTTATTTTTATTAAATAAAGTTTATGGGGCTCGGTCAAACTGCCCGAGTTACCCGGCTCTCCCCTAGGTAGAAATAGTAAACGTCGAAGATAGGTCGAGATGATGATTATGTGTTTTAATAAAATTTTTTTTAAACGGTCTTTGTGTACTAAAATGGTTTTGCCGTTTTGACTGCGCAATAAAGCTGTGTTATTATCTCGAACTTCAAGAACGTCGAAGACTCCGTTGTAAAACTTGTCAAGCTTGTTCTTCCGTGGTAATTTATTTACGTAAACCTTTTCTCCAGGTTGTATTTTAAGGGGCTTAGCGGACTTGTCATAATACATTTTATTGTGGATTTTTGAAGATTCTAAGTTTTTCAGAGCGATTTCCCTAATTTCGGCTATTCTTGAAGCTAGGTCGTAAATATAGCCGTTATAAGTGTCGTTTTCGAAGTCATCCAAGCATGCAGAAGGGGTGCGGGGGTTGCGACCCATCGCGATCTCGTAAGGAGTGAATCCCGTAGAAGAATGGACGGATGAATTATATTCCATCATGGCGAAAGGGACGAGTTCATCCCAATCTTGAAACTTGGGGGCGTTAGTTCGAAGATAGTCTTTCAATACAGAGTGACTTCGTTCTAACGAGGCATTGGACTGCGGGTGCCAGGATGTCATGGTTTTTAACTTGCAGTCAAACATGCTTTCGAGGTGTTTGAGCAGTCTGTTTCTGAAGCTTTTTGCTTGATCGGTTAGAATAATTTTTGGGACTCCGTGGGTGGCTATGAGGTGAATCGCTAAGGTCTGTGCTATGGTGAGGGCTTTTAAATATGGTATAGGGACTGCGATACAGAATTTTGAAAATAAACATTGCATGGTCAGGATGTAGGCGTTACCCTTAACTGTTCTGGGCATAGGTCCAACGGCATCGATTGCAATTGCCTTTACGTATACGGCGACCATGAGCCGTTAGAGTGGATTGACTCCATTAAAGACCCTATGTCTAGACTAAATCGCTGGCGAGCCAGACTCCGGGGTTACAGGTATATTTTTCGATACAAACCTGGTAAACAGAATACCAATGCGGACTGGCTGTTCCGAAATCCAATCAACAAAGAACATCCACCCGAAAAGGCCTCCACAGTCACCCCCAGAACCAATCCACCCGCGAGCAAAATAAAATCCAAAACGATGCTGCCGATTCGGCACCCTAAACCCACCAAAACCTCTTTAGCTCGCGAAGCCCAGAACAAAAGCATTAGCGAAAAATCACCCACTAAGGCTGGTCCTCCAAGGAGAGGCAGACCAAAGGGGTCTAAAAACAAGTCACAGATACCTTTGAACGCTTCTGGTCAAGGCACCCTTCAAGGTGAAACCATAGCCTCCCGTCTAAAACTCAGACGCAACCAACGACTCACAGAGACCAGGGAAAAGGCACGCTACACAGAGCCTGAAACAGAGAGCACGACTTCGGAAGCAGAAGAATCCGAAAGTACCGAGTCAGACGTCTCCGACGTGCCCGTTCCCTTACGTCATAGATCTTTGCTCCCCAGTCTAGTAGACCCTTCGCCCACGCCGACAACATCTTCTGCCACCGAATTCGAAAATAACACCCCTGAGCAAGCCGCGTCAACCCTTGACGTGGACGAACTCGATGAGACAATGATACCGGCGGACGAATTCGAAGAGGTCGTCGCCCAATTCGATAAATCGCCCCAGAGGAAGGCTTTCTTCGACACCCTTTCAAAAAGAGTAAAACCCTCGGTCGACGACGACTCTTCGTCATCGGACGAAGAAGACCTCAGTCCACCAGAAACGCAAAGTTGGAAGCCGAAAACTCCATCGCCCTTGAAACCCACAAACTTTACCCCGGAACAAAGGAACGAATTCATCGAAGGGTACAATTCCCTTTGGTGGGATTCAGGAAAATGGGAAGAACTTCTTGAAACCACCGAACTAGGACCCAATTATTTTGAAGCAGACCACTCCGTCGCTCACAGTGACCCTGGTTATTTAGAAAATGATCGAATCGACCCCCATGATCAGCCTACTCTTAACAAAACCCAATCTCTGCTTGATTTGTCAAAATGGCAGCTGGCCGACGAGTCTGAATTAAGAACGCCCTTGCTCTCGTCCACCATGATAACACCAAGAATACCACCAATGAATCCAGATCTGCTTTCTCAATCTAACGCTTTGCCTTTATACGACACAAAGATCATGTCGAGCGAGGAATCCGATTCATCTGCGAGCTCCACGTCTACTATTATATCTAAACACGATACCAGAGAACCGCATAAATCTATCATCACCACCAAAAACGTAATTCCTACGCCAGTAACCGTCCCCCAGAGAACTCATGCGTCTGCCGATCAACTGGAAATTACCGAAACGAAAACAACACTTGATAACTCTGAAAACTCGATATACTCGCACCACGACTCAAATGGTTCTGTTGATAATTTGAACTCGTTTAATTTAAAACCCCATAGCAATCTATTCGTAAAACCCGACAGCATTCCACCGATAATACTACCTGACTCCTGTATTCCTGGAATACACCCTGATCCCAGGAAAACCATGGTGATCAGACCTGTCAGAGAGTCCCTGACCGGCCACAAAGATAATATAATTCATTTCATACCTGCAAATTTAAATCTGAACACACCCAACAATCAATTGCTAAACGAGTTGAAATTAATCTCAAAAATCGACCTCAGTGACGTGAACCCGACAGTAGGTGACGTGCTCGTCTCCACAAACAGGGGGAGAACCATCTTTTCGTTAGTCGTAACCGAAATGGAGTAAACACCGATTAGACAAAGCCCTTTGAGAGAATGTTTTTATAACCTCTATCATCTGCTACTTGAAAGAGAAATAACTTCAGCCAGGATAGCACGAAAAGGCGAGCTCACAGACGCATTACCCCGCGGTACCCTTTATCGGAAAATTCGAGACCATTTAAAAAATGTTCCCATGACCCTTACAATCTGTCTAGGATCCTGCGTGATACCGCCGCCCGAGTTGCGTGATACTATCTTAAAAGAGCGTCACGACAGCTTGTTCAGAGGACATCGCGGAGTCGAAAAGACTTATCGTAGAGTTAGGGAAAATTTTACGTGGCCCGGTTTACGCAAAGACGTAGTCGACTACATACATCGCTGTCGAATATGCCAAGAGTTTAAACTCACCGGTTATCGCACCAAAGAACCTATGGTAATCAGCGATTCTCCTGCAGAACCCTTTTTCTGTACTCTGAGGGATTCTTTTTTCGCTCCCTTGGTGTGTATTGTGATTTTCGTCATACCTTAGGCAGAAAGTAGCAATTTCCAAAACCTCGCAGCGAGGAAAATTGCTACTTTCGGCCAAGGTGTGATGAAAATCACTTTTATTAACATGCTGTTTGTTGTTTGTTTCATCACGTTATTTTTATTTATTTTCTGGTAACCATAAATAATACAATATACTGTTTTTAATATTTATTTTATTAATAAAAAATAAAAACTCATTTCTAAAGAAAAAAAATACTTGTAAACAGTTTAAAACAGAGCAAAAGTTAACAAAAAGTATGAAAAAAAAAAAACAAAAACAAAAAAAAAACAAAAGAAGAGTTAGGATATGAAACTTACAATAGCAAATCTGAAGGCGGTGACCGTAGCCACTAGACTACGTGAAATAATTATACTTTGATCTTAAAACTTATATTTAAATTGTGCCCCTTTGGGGCTTAATTATAAGGCTTAATTATATAATTGTTTTGTTTTGATATTATTATTTTTCAATTTAATCTTTATTTGGATAATCAGTTTAATGTTTGTGGGATAAACAGTTTATTCATTAATTCTACTTGGAACCCAGGGTTGTAGACGCCAAGTGTTATTGGGTTGTAGAGCTATGGTGTTAAATTATTTATTCAACTGTATGAAAAATACCCAAATACCCAGCGTTATTAGGTTGATGAGCTTGGTAGATCGATTAATAATTTTTTAATTAATTTTTTGTCGATCGATCGATCGACAAAAAATCGATAAATTTATCGACTCTCGAGACAATATCGATACGATACCGATATTTTTTTGCATAAGTATCGTCGAGACGATAATCGATACTATAATAATGATCCATGACGATACGATATCGATAATTTCCAAAATATCGATATCGTATCGTATCGTGAAGCCCTAGTCTAAATTAGATCTTACTGGAATTGGTGATAGATGACCTATACGTGACTTCAAAGAGGATTTGCGTGAAAATTTTTTTTTAATTGTTTTATTTTTTAAAAACTTGTGGCACTGATAAAAATGTTCTAATGTAACTTACATGGTTATTGAGTACTCTCAATGTATTTGTTCTGCCATTTAAAAGTAAGCTTATACCAGAACCAATTGCATTTGGCCCTGTTTCCTGAATAAAATAAATATAAACTCACGCAAGCAGTGCCGTATCAAGTGAAGAGGCCCCATGATAGTGAATATATTTTTTTTTAATACTTATTACAAAAAGTATTTAATTGAAAAAATCAAATGTTTTTCTTACTTTTAATTATTAACAAGCAATTAAAGTTGCATTCATATATTTTTTAAGAAAAAATTAAGGTTACGATCACCTGCTTCATCAGTTTTTATTTTTTTTTAATAAAAAGAATGGTTAGTGATTGTTCGTAGTAAAATTAAAGAACTTCAGTTCTCTCATCGCTTTGCAAGTGTCTCATAGTTAGTTTTCGATCGACTTGCACTTACACCAGTGCACTTTAAGACAAAATTAAAATTAAATAAAAAACAATATTAAGTGTACAATGTTTATAATTTTTAAGTAACTTATCTGTGATGACTACAGTCATATTTACGTCTGTTTCTATCTATATTTATTTACCTCTATGAGAAGGTTGTCCTGTTAATGACAACAAAACGTCAGTATATGTAATTTTTAAATAAATTTATACTTTGTTCGTTAAGACCAAACACTTAGATCATTTAATTAATTTTATTTTTTTTCTCAAAAGTTAATCCACGAACCTATGTTTTTTTTTATGCTAAAATATTCAGGACAAAATAAACTATGAGTACAATTTTTTTCAGAACAATTGTCCTCGTCAGTTTTTCAAGCGAAGAAAAATCGATGATTTCCTATAAGAACATGTGTTAAATATCCAAATCTTAGAATTGCTATCTCTCGAAATTGAGGTCGCCAACATAAATATTTTTTTTTAGAAATGTAATCTATGATATAAAACGTTTTCTCAAAATGTTTTCTCAAAATTTTTGGAATATTGACCTCGTGGAAAAAAGTCGCGTGAGCCTCCTTAAAATGAAAGTTGTTGTAATTAATTAAATAAAAGACTTGGATTATTTGATTCAACTGAAAATAATTTATCATTTATATACTCCTTAGAGATAAACCGGGTGAATTCGTACTTTTAATTTGTTCTTTATCATCGATAAGTCTGTCTTTTTTTTTTTTATGGAGTTGGTGAATGCACTTACGCACTTTCAGGTGTCAAAGACACCTGGTATGTGGGACTCCAACCTTGATACACCCATCTCCTTTTCCCTCGCCCAGCCCGGAACTGCTTCTTCAGCATTACTTCTTGACTGGGCCCCCTTCTACGAGGGCGTCTGTATCCATCCTTTCTTTGCTCCTACCGTTGAACGGTTGCACGGCGTTTCTTCGTGGCTTCGAGCTCACGTTGGAACACCGCACAGGATCCGCTCCCCACGACATAATCACACTCCTTGTGTCCTTCCTTCCTGCAGAGAAAACAGAGTGGTGTTTTCACGCACACTGTCTTCTTATGTCCAATCTCTCCACATTGGAAACAACAATCCGACCTGGTTTTTTCATCCTTGCAGTGCTTCCCAATGTGGCCGTATCTAAGGCACTTGTAGCATTGCACTACTCGTATCCTCCTACAAACACGGCATATGGTCCAACTAATCTTGAGTCTTCCTGCCTTTTCCCCGAGGAAGATGCTGACTGCATGTTCCTATAGACTGCATTCCCCTATAGGGGAGGTCGATGACAGCCAGTCCTGTACCCCACTTTCCTGGTGGAAAAAAGAGTTGTTTTCCATCTCTCCTGTGGGTCCTGTCAGTGGCTTATCAAAGCCGTCTCCACATCCTCCTTGCTTGCCGTTGGGTCGATCCCTTGGATCTCCAGCGTTGTTATTCGACTCCGAGGCTTTTGTTGCCCACTCCTCGGACGGTTTCTTCGACCTTCGACTTAAAAGCCTCTAGTCCGGATCCGCCATCCAGTCGTAGGAGTATATCTCTTTTATTTGTCTTGGAGACAGCGGTGATATCATCTCGTGCCTCTATCTCTGCCTTCATCTTTGCAAGCAACCCGACGTAAGTCTGGCCAGGACCGATCTTAATCACCAAGCTTCGTGTCTTCCATGACTGGTTTTCGTTCAGTGTATCCTTCCCCTAGATTAATTTTTCTGTTCACCCCAGCTATTTTATTTCCCTGGTACCCTCTACGAAGCAGCGAGCATTCCCTTATTCGCAACCCAGGGAGGCGCTGGATGAGAGAAACCAACCGAAAACTTCACACCAGCACCTTTTCTCAGTGCAGGGAAAGCCAACAACAATAATTGTAGACCGATTTTATTTCAAATTTTCAAAATCTGCAGTTGAGGTCTTCGATTTTTTCCAATATGAAATATGTTACTTCTTATGATGTATAAAAAGATACTTTCATTTAATTTTTTTTTTTTTTTTTTTTTTTTTTTTTTTTTCAAGTTATGCGTTTTCAAAGTTTTAGGGTAGAATGATCGATTTTCATAAAAATGGAATTTTTTTTTTCCAAATTACCGCCATATTGTTAAAAATTAATCTTTTTCTTAGCTGTTCTCTGATTTTGGTAGTAAAATAACTGCTTTTTCTAACCTTGTCTGAATTTTTCAAAAATATTGAAATGTTGACAACATTTTAACCCTTAAATGCCACACGAAGTCCAAAAGACCCCAGAGCTACTTTGAGGCCAAATATTTTAAACAACGCGCAATATTTGGGACCGGTAGAGGCATCTAGCATTAGTCAAGCATTGACTGAGCTAGTTCATGCACACCCATTTGGTCGGTCGAGCGTCAGCTGCCGGTGAGAGCGGACTGAAGTTGGAGCTGAATTTTCGTGGGGTCTTTTGCACCCCGTGTGGCATTGACGTCGGTTTTTTTTAATTTTGGAGCAAATTTTTGTAATTTTTAGGCACGACCAACCCGAAGGGTTCAGAGAGGCCTTATAAGTTCGCCAGAACAAAAAATGTAACCCAAAACTGTGCACAGGATTTCTTGCGACCTAATGGACAAAATTGAACGGGGTGAACAGGAAAATGTTCGTTTCGGCGTCCCATAGTTCCAGTTCAATTTTGAGTATGAGCGGACCACATGGGTACTCATGGCGCATACCTACCCTCTTTACAGTCACATTTTACTCGATTCTAGCGCTATTAAAAAATTGTGCACAGAATTTCTCGCGATCTAATGGACAAAATTGAAAGGGGTGAACGGGAAAATGTTGGTATTCTATGGTTCTAGTCAGAAAATTAAAAAAAAAAAGATTGTCAAGCGCGAACCGCGAGTGTCAGTGGGTCGTGCCTTTTATGCATTGTGTGGAGCGATAGCGGAGCATGGCAATGCTTACCTTGCATTGCGCGGAGCGGTATGAGGTCTTTTTTGAAAGATATTTCTACTTTTAAGTCGTAAGTATAAGTGTGTGGAAGGAAAGTTTTTTTTTTCAAAATTTACTTAGTGAAAATCGACTTTCAGATTAAGGCTTACAATTAGAAAAATTGGCCACTTCGAGAATTTTTCCTCGAGGACGATCCACAGGCAAAAGCATTTGGTTCACGAGTATACCTATGTTGGAACGGTTTCTAGAAGAACCTTTCAATATGACTGCCAGAGGAACTATTCGTAAGAACAAACGGGAGATCTCTTCTCAAATGAAATTTGCCTCAAAAATTATTTCAGATACTAATTTTTGTTTCACAAAATGAAATTAGTCTGATCTCGTATACACAAAAAAAATAGAATCGTCGTTTTAGCATCAATCTTTTTACACTACATTATATCAAAACGAAAGGTGGAACAGATACGTTTGACCAACTGTGTCATGCTTACCAAACAGCGAGAAGAACAAATCGGTACTTTGCCGGCATTTTAGACCAAGCTGCGGTAAATTCACGTAAGCTGCTTCAATTAAATAAAATAATAGCTGGTCAAAATGTCAAAGTGCCGGCATTCAATTGTCTTATGGAGCTAGCTATTCATTTGACCAGATCATTACTGCTGATCTTGAATGGACAATTTGGCCACTCGCATTTCTATTGGGTCTAGAATAATAGCTGTTTTAAGAGTGGATGAACCTAATTTTGAAGACCTTGGAAGGCCAACTGTTCCAATCAAACTGCGATGCCAAATTTGTCTGCGTACAAAGGACAAAAAGCCACGCATGAAGTGCCCATCGTGCGAGAGGGTCATGTGCGACGAGCATCGTATTTACATATGTATTGAGTGTGCTGGATTGGAATAAACTTTTTATTTTTTTATATTTTTCTATAAAATAATTTTTTTTATTTTTCAATGTATACTTTGTCAAAGAAAATGTAAAAAATTAGCCTGTAGTAGCTTATCAATAACAATATTTTTGTATTCATTTATAAAAACCACTGCAAAGTCAGTTTTGTAACTAATAAATAATTTAAAAAAATTTTTTTTTTTTTTAAATAATAAATGATTTACCACTATAAACTGTAAAAAATGCATAAGTTATTTTTAAATAATTCATAATAACAATAAATTGTCATTGAAACTTCAGTCTGTACTTTTTATTTTTACCTCCCTTTTTCCATCTTTGATCTCCCAAATAAGTATGTTTTTGATTGCTGACCCATATAAAATTTATTTGTCTCTTAAAATACGCTATTTCATGATTAAAATATTAAAAATTAAAAAAGTTATGATTTTTTTAAATAAAAAAATCGTTTTTCTTTCATTTTTTCTTAAAACTTGCATTTTTTAACAATGTTAATAACAAAAAATGACGAAACTATCTATGCAGTTCTTTTCTCAAACTATTCAACTACACAAAAACATTTTCATTCATTGTTTTCTAAATTAATGAAGTTATAAACAAATAAAGACACTGGGGTCTTTTGGACCTCGTGTAGAATTTACGTTAGAAATCTGACGTATGGCATTTAAGGGTTGATGCAGGAACTTTTTGAAACAATTTTTTTTCAAAATTACTCAAAAAATCATTAACCATAGTGATTTTTTTTTTTTAATTTGTTTAATGCTTTTTTATGAGCTTTAAAAAAAACTGAATCTAACGCAAGTTTTCAATTTAAAAAAAAATAATAATAATAATAATGTTATGCCCTACTTAGCTTAAATTGAATTGACATGATTACTACTTTAATTTTAATATTCGATAAGTTTGCAGTATAAGTTAAATGTTTAATTATTTTAGTTTCAGGAGTAGCTTACCCAGGTGAACTTTTAGTAATAATGGGCTCCTCAGGAGCTGGAAAAACTACTCTATTGAATGTTTTAACTTTTCGTTCTCAACCTGAAATGGTGTTATCAGGAAGTATTGCAATTAATGGAAAAATGGTTACATCTAATATTCTAGCTTCACAAATGGCTTATGTTCAACAAGATGATCTGTTCATCGGGACTTTAACTGTTAAAGAACATTTACTTTTTCAAGCATTTGTTCGAATGGATGAACACATTGCATATTATCAGAGGATTCGCCGTGTGAACGAGGTCATTTCTGAAGTAAGATATCTAGAAAAATATGAAATACCTGAATTAAATTAAAGTTTTTTAACACACGGCGCAGAAAGTTCAAACTTTCTGATTCGTTCCAAACAGGGAGTTTGAACTTTCCTTGCCTTATGTTAAAAAAAACATTACACTTGACGCTGGAAAAGTATGAGCTAACCCTTAGTAAATCCTTGACACCCTCGCCTTCGGCTCGGGCATCAATTTGGGTTTGCTAGGGTTAGCTAATACTTTTCCAGCGCCCAATTACTATTAAACTGATGAAATACAAGTATATAAATATTCCAATATTCATCATATTATGATTCAAAATAAAAGGTAGTGCAAGTGTTAACTGCAAAGGCGCAAATGCGTATGCACGAATAGCAGAGCTAGCTGCTGACAGCGCAATTATCCTCCAAAGTATATTCTAAACGGGCAGTTGTAATGAGTTTGTATCACTATATCAGCTATTGTTTTTCCTCTGTCAATCGCCCGCTAGATTATACTATGCTATCTCCCTGTTCGTTATTTGAGATGCCATGCGTAGCTGACACATATTGTATGGCTAGTCGAAGCTAAGTTTATATTCCAACATTTTACAGATGACTAATGATTCTTATTTAGAAACTACCCATAAATTAACTAAAAAATCCGAATTTCAATCATAAGATTATATCAGAGTCAGAGCCACGCATAGCCAGTCGCCCCAGAGCCATTGTAAAACTTTTAAGATTTAATTAAAAATATTGTTAATAATTGGATTGTCTTTTCGTGGTTTAAACTCGCATCTTATACCGTCCATAGTGGTGACCTCGACTAAAGTAACCCTTCGTGTCGCACCACTGCGTTGCGTTAAGAAAAACGGAGGAAACGCCCAGACTACCGAGGCAGGTTGAGCTCGCCCGCTCCCTTGTCACAAATCTTGCGAGAAACCTTTTCCAAGAAAATTCCGTGATGGTTAATGAGGATGTCGCTGGAGGGGCCGATGGTCAACTACCGCAAATTCAACAAAATGACGTCCAAGTGGAGGCTGTCACGCAGTGTAAGCTGCCGGGTTTCTAGAAGCATTCACCCGAAGCGTGGTTCATGCAGGTCGAGGCTTTCTTCGGCGCGAGCAACGTCCGCTCGGATTTGACAAAGTATAACCTCGTCGTCATCTCCCTTGGCCAGGAATCCATCCAGGACCTTCCGGATGTCCTGCGTACTGCTCCAGCAAACGGAAAGTACGAGCATCTGAAGGCGCAAGTGCTGTCCTGGTTCTTGGACTCAGCAGACCAGCGGCTAACCAAACTCCTCACCAGGGTGGAGCTGGACGGGCGCACGCCCTCGCAGCTGCTTCGCCACATGCCCAACCTGGCCGCCAGCACGAAGGTGGCTGATGACGCGCTGAAGGTCAAATGGCTCAACCTCCTGTCCACGCTCGTCACGAGCACTCTCCGAGTCCTGCGTAACAACACCTTTGACGAGTTGGCCGAGGCAGCAGACGAGATGCACGACGTGCCTCCAGGACTCCAGTTGGTGAGTAATAACAGGCAGCGCAGCCCGTCCCCTCATCGCGGTGGCGCCCAAAGCACCGGCTCTCACAGGTCCAGCTTGACAGATGAGTTCGCCGGCATACGAGCAGCTCTGACAAAGCTCAATGCGTCCAACGACCTGATACTTAGCGCCCTCCGTGGATTTCAACCAAGGCCAACTGAGGGTGCCCATCAGTCGCGTCGCCGAAGCAGGAGTAGGCCACGTTCAGCTACACCAGATGGGTTCTGCTATTATCACTTTCAATTTGGCGCCGACGCTCACAAATGCGAGCAACCCTGCCGCTTCAGATCATCAGCTAACCAGGGAAACTAACATCGCTACCGTCAGTTGAGGCGGCTGCTGGCAGTAAAGATCAGCTTCGTGAAAATCACCTCCTCATCATGGACCAGAACACTGGCCTACGATTCTTAGTCGACTCCGGTTCGGTCATGTCCTTACTGTCACTTTGGCAGTGGAAGGAAAACCTCCTGTCCAGGACCTGCAACTGGCAGCAGCCAACAAAATCGTCATTAAGACGTACGGCCGGCGAATGGTGACCCTCAACCTGGGGCTTCGTCGAGACTTCACTCGGTTCTTCATCATCGCTGACGTCCACAACCCCATTCTAGGCACAGACTTCCTGGATAGCACTGGCCTCCTGGTGGACCTCCCGCATCGTCGCCAGGAGTCTTTGGCGTTGGCATCCAGAGCTGCTCCACTGAGGACATACACCACATCGCCTACGATCAGCTATTGGTGTAGTTCACTGACATCACCTAGCCCCGGCAGGGAAAGGCAAACCTTAGTGGCACTCCGGTTGTATACCACATTTTCACCAAGGACCCTCCGGTCTTTGAGCGTCCACGGCGGCTCCATGACGAACGTCTTCAGGTGGCTAAGCAAGAGATCGACGAACTAAAGAGGGGTATTACCAGGCCCTTGTCCAGCCAGTGGGCGAGCCCAATACACATGGTGCATAAGAAGTCTGGTGGATACAGGATGACAGGCGACTACCACCATGTGAATGCCTGCACACGTCTAGACCGCTACCCGGTTCCTGTCATTGAGGATATTCTGTATGACTGTTATGGCTGCAACGTCTTCACCACCCTGGATCTGGAGAAGGGATTCTTCCAAATCCCCATGGCAGAGGAACACATCAGTAAGACGGCCGTCACAACACCTTATGGGCTCTACAAGTTCTTGTACCTCTACATGGGTTTGCGCAACGCCATGCAAACGTTTCAGCGCTTCATGAACGCGCTGCTCTGGGACATGCCCTTCGTTAGGTATTACATCGACGATGTGCGTATCAAGTCCAGAAACCACAAAGAGCACCTGGAACATCTTCGTCTCGTCTTCCAGTGACTGCGAGATGCAAGACTCACCATCAATCTCCAGAAGTGCCAGGTGGGTCAGTCTGAGGTCCAGTTCTTGGGCTACACCATCTCGCCCGAGGGTTTCTGGCCACCAGCACGCTAGGTGGACGCCATCATGGAGATCCCCAAGCCTGAGATGGCCACGCAGCTCCGCAGCTTCCTGGAGGTGCTAAACCAGTACCGACGCTGTCTTCCTGGAGCGACCAAACGACAGGCGTCGCTAAACGACATGCTGTGCGGCCTTTCCAGAGGACGAGAGGAAGCTTCAAAGTGCTTACCAACCATAAGCCTTTAACCTTTGCGGCCCAGCAGTGGTCGGACAAGGCCTTTTCCAAGGCAGCAGCGCCAGCTGGACTACTTCCTCCAATTCAATGTCACCCTGGAGCACGTGAAAGGTGAGGACATTGTAGTAGCTAATACACCGTCCAGAGTCTACGCAACCGCCATGCCATCCGCTCTGCTTGCTCAGGACATTGAGGCAGCACAGCTCGAGGACGACGAGCTGGAAAATTTGCTGGAGAAAGGCATTTTGGACCTGCAGGTACTCCATGCCGATGGCTCTTCAATCGCCTGCAACATCAAGGATGGCATCGTCAGGCCCTACCTTCCAGCCAACCTGCGGCGTCGTGCCTTCGACGTTCTGCAATCGCTGGCGCACCCCAGTCCACGCACGACTACAAGGGTCGTTACCTCCAAGTTTGCCTGGCCTGGCACCAGTGGGCTCGATCTTACGAACCATGCCACGTGACCAGCAACCACTTCGAGCACGTCCATCTGGACATTATCATCATGCCACAGGTAAGCAGCCTGCGTTAGTGCCTCACGATGATAGACAGGTTCTCGAGGTAGCCCATTCCGCTGACGGACATCATGGCAGGGACCGTTGTGGCGAGCTTTTACCAGCACTGGTTCTCGAACTTTGATTGCCCAATCGAGATCACCACTGATCAGGGCAAACCATTCGAGTCATCACTCCAGGCGGCTCTTGCACGCATGATTGGGGCTAAGCCCATTCCACCCTGGCATCCGAAGTCCAACGGAATTGCGGAACGTGTCCACCATACCTTGAAGGCAGCTCTCATGTGCGAGGGTCAGATTCCTTGGCCACAACGCATACCACTCGTCATGCTTGGCCTGCGCAACTGCTTCAAGGAAGACCTACAAGCATCACCAGCCGAAATAATCTTCGGTACCACTCTACGCGTACCAGGAAAATTTTTCACTCATACTACGAGAGAAGTTAACCACAGAAGCTTCTTGGAGAAGCTTCGAACCCTCATGCGGGAAATCAAGCCAGTGCCAGCCTCAGACCATGTTAAACATCAACCGTTCACCTTCAAAGACCTCAAAACCTGCTCGCACGTCTTCTTAAAGGTAAACACCGTCAAGAAGCCTCTAGGACCTCCGTACACTGGCCCTCACGAGGTAACGAAGCGTGTCAACGAGAAAGTTTTCGTCATTAAGGTCAACGGCAAAGAGAGAGTCGTGTCCACCGCCCACCTGAAGCCGGCGTACCAGGCCAACGTCGACTTGGAAACTCCTCATCTACCGGAGCCATATGAGACTTCTATCGAACCGTCTGCGGAGCCGATGACTCCAACAACTCCGGCACCAGCTGCATCGACGCCATCCTCTTCTCGAAAAACGAAACGGGTATCGTTCCCCTCGCTGCTTCAACCTGCGAAGGTCTCTTAGTCCAGTACAGTTACTGCCAAAAAATTAAAAAATTGGAAGAAAAATAATCAGTAAACCAACTGTGGGATTTAGTGGTACAAATGATACCGATTATTAGAAAAATTTTTTATTTTGAAATGTATGTGAAATTAAAAATTGGGGGTGGGTTGTAGGGGTGAAAAACGGTTTTTCGCGTTTTCCGAAAAAACTACGCATCCTATGAAAAAAGTTTAAACATAAAAGTTGTAGGTAATAAAAAAATCTACAATTTTTATCCGATCGGTTTTTCACATAACCTAAAAAATCACCACAAAAAATGCAAAAAAACACTTTTTTCGGTTTTCATTTTTCATGCCCACAAAAATTGTTTGAACTTAACAATATTTGGCAAAATTTTAGTTTTTTAAATGTATAATTTGTGTTTTTTTTTTGGGGAAAAATATTCAATGGTTTCTGAGATATTCGAAAAATACGGAAATTTTTTTTTTATTAATCTCAAATTAAACCCCAATAAATTTGTTTAGAAAATTCTGGTGGGGCTCATTTTTTTCCTTAGATTTCAAACTTCTTGAATTTAGAAAAAAAATTATTATTTACATGGAAAAAATTCGAGAAAAAAGCGAAAAACTGAAAATTCGATGTTTTAAAACTGTGTTCTTGATGAAATTGATAATATTTGTTATAAATTTTTTATTTTTTATATTAATATTTTTGGTAGGATTTGATTTTCAATGTTGAATACAATTTCATATAAATGATTGGTTAACCATGAAGTTTATAAAGTGAGGAAAAGTTAATAAAATAACTGAAAATCATGTCAAACCGAAAAATCGAGATTTGTAAAAGTTTAGATTTTGGTTTTGAACGTTTGTACCAAAAGAAAATTGTTTTTTTTTTTTTTTTTTATGTAGTATAGACTTTATTTATTTATAAAAATTTATAAAAAACATTATTAAAAATATATTTCAGACCAAAACTCCTCTCGCGTAACAGTATGTTTTGTTACGGTGAAAAAAAAAAAATTCTACAAATTATTACTATTACTATTCTTGCATCCTGTACATGAATGCAAGAATGCTACTAATTTACTATCATGTTCGAAACTATGCGACGTATAAAAGGATTGTTTAACTGATTTACTACCAACTTTATTAAACTTCTGACTTTTTGGTTCTTTTGTGTCAATTGGTTGTGATACCACTTCAGGATTTTCTGGTAAAGGTAAGAAAACGGCCATAAAGTCACTAATTTCTAATCCAAACCTTTCAAGATTGGAAGACATTTTTTACGTCTCAATACTTGAATTACTTTACGACAAAAGACTTGAATCTTCTTGAACCAATTGACACAAAAGAACCAAAAGGTCAGAAAAAGATGACGACGATGAAGATAGAGAAGATCAAGAAAGGAAAGATGAAGGAGATGAACTTGAAGAAGAAGTCGCAGCCCCACCTGCACCAAAGAGAAGGAAAAAAAAAGTGTTTCAAAAACTTTTTCTTCATGAACTATCGAATAAAATATTTAGTTAAAAATCATAATAATAATAATAATAATTGTTATTATTATTATTATTATTATTATTATTATATAGGACTAATAATAATAATAATAATTTATAGAAGAATTTTTTTTTTTTACCGTAACAAAACATACTGTTACGCGAGAGGAGTTTTGGTCCAAAATATAATTTTAATAATGTTTTTTATAAATTTTTTTAAATAAATAAAGTTTATACTGTTATAAAAAAAATAAAAAAAATAAAAAAAAATAACAAATTTCTTTTGGTACAAACGTTCAAAACCAAAATCTAAATTTTTACAAATCTCCTTCCTCACTTTATGAACTTCATGGTTAATCAATGATTTATATAAAATTGTATTCAACATTGAAAATCAACTTCTATCAAAGATATTGATAAAAAATAAAAAATTTATAACAAATATTATCAATTTCATCAAAAACGCAGTTTTAAAACATCGAATTTTCAGTTTTTCGCTTTTTTTTAGAATTTTTTCTATGTAAATAATATATTTTTTTTTCTATATTCAAGAAGTTTGAAATCAAAGGAAACAATGAGCCCCACCAGAATTTTCTGAACAAATTTATTGGGGTTTAATTTGAGATTAATAAAAAAAAAAATTTCCGTATTTTTCGAATATCTCAGAAACCATTGAATATTTTTTCCCAAAAAAAAATCACAAATTATGCATATAAAAAACTAAAATTTTGCCAAATATTGTTAAGTTTAAACAATTTTTGTGGGCATGAAAAATGAAAACCGAAAAAAGTGGTTTTTTAAATTTTTCGTGGTGATTTTTTCGGTTATGTAAGAAACCGATCGAATAAAAATTGTAGATTTTTTTATTACCTACAATTTTTACATTTGAACTTTTTTGATAGGATACGTAGTTTTTTTTAGAAAACGCAAAAAACCGTTTTTCACCCCTAAAACCCACCCCCAATTTTTAATTTTACATACATTTCAAAATAAAAAATTTCTCCAGTAATAAGTATTATTTTTACTACCATTTCCTATAGACGGTTAACTAATTACTTTTTTTTTCCACCTAAAATATGATCTGTACTGGACTATCTGGAAGGGGAGTGTGGGGATCTCTCTCCAGAACGTTCTACGCGGACACAGGCGTGCACAGGCGTGCACAGGCGCTAGCGGCAACTTCAACCGCGACAGTGGACCGACGTCATGAACAATCGAGCCACGCATAGCCAGTCGCCGCCTTCAGTCTCTTGTCAACCTCGTCACGAGCGACAGCTAACCTCGTTCTACACATAAGCTTAATCTTGGCCCTAGAGCCAATGTAAAACTTTTAAGATTTAATTAAAAATATTGTTAATTATTGTACTGTCTTTTCATTATTTAAACCTGCACCTTATACAGTCCATAACCTTAGTCCAGGCTTCGGCTACACTCTTGAAGAACCAGCCACCTGAGTTACCTTAGTTTTAGACATCGGATACCTTCATTAAAACTAAGCCACTTGAAGTCTGAACTGTATCATATTCAGGCAGTAGCTATTTCAATTAAGAATAAGCCATCTGTACCGAAGAGCCTTTGCGCCAATGGTAAGCGGGCTTTTCGTACTCTACCACGCCTAAGCTGCGTTTGAGGCGCGTACTGCCTTACAACTTTTATAATTCATATCTATACCTAAAGATCGTATTTTTTCTCTGAAATATTATGTCGTTAAATTAAGTACTCTTGCAGCACTTGCCGCAAGCAGCGTGCAATACTTGCCATTAAAATAAAATCAGTGATTTAAGTTTATTTTAAAACATTTTATTTCGCAATGGAAAATTCGAGAGTTATTCAAATAAAGTCTAAGTTGGGCATACGAAATATTATAGTCCAAAACAATCAAATTAAAATTCACGACATTGAAAAAAATTTTGGCAATGGTCTCTAAATTACAATATTAAATATGACATATATCTCTTGAACTCCGATAAAATATTTATCTATTTGAATTCAGACATTCACGAGTACATGCTTAACCCTGCAGGTAATCAACATATATGAAAACAATACTTTGATTTTTTCATAATTTTGATGATTAAAATTATTTTATTTATTTTCAGAATTTTTTAATTCTAAAGCTTCTACTGAAGAAACATAAAAGAACTCTGTAGTTTTAACCAAAAAATTGATTCCTGAAGAGCGAAAACGATTGTCAACAGATTATATCTAAGTTTCAAAATGACAAAGAAGAAAAAGAAAAATCAAAGGTATGTGAATTAAAAACTATTTTATTATAATCTTACTAATAAAATCAGTTTACTTAACATAAAATATTTTTATTGTAGCACACAGAAGCTAAAATAGCAAACAAAAAACAAAAACTTCAAAAGGAAAATTCAAATGAAACTATTTCACAGATGAAACCAAATATAGTTAACAAAAAAGCTGCATATATTGCCAGGTCAATTCATGTAAGGTGGTTCTACAGAGAGTTCCAACAGAGCAAATGGCGTCAAAAAGGACGAGCAGCTAAAGCCAGTGTCAATGGGAACGACGATCATACAATAGAAGAACTAAGTGATGTTTTTATAACTATAGTATTTATTTGGACATGTTCGATTATGGGGGTCATATACGGGCGTGTGTTTCTAGGCAATACCGCATGCTGGGAATGGCGCGCGCTACGCGCGGAATACACGCTCGTATGCGACTCCCACGATCGAACATGTTCAAATATATGCTTATTCGGGCTCCAATCAATTTTAGGTGCTTTATGAGTGTTGTTTTCTGAACAAATGACAGCAAGTTCAGTCATAAACTGTGTTACCGCGTTCTAACCTCAAAGCCTGGTCGTTTTCATCTTTGAGTAAGTTTTTGACTATCCGTTAGGTGGTGACTGCAAAACAGACCAAATATCGGAAAACAGACCAAATAACGGAAAATATTTGGTCTGAAAAACATACCATATATATACCTTTATTTGGTCAGAAAACAGCACGAATAAAGCACCGATAATTGGTTGGTGACCGAATAAATTTATATTTACTCAGTTTTTGATGAACTGACTTTTCTAGCTCATTTACAAATCGCTTATACATTAAGTAAACCCTGTGTTAATAGGTTTGAATATGATTTTGGGCATTTACTGTCATTATGGGAAAATGCAAAAAATGCTAGAGACAGCAGCAATGCGTTTTAACTACTATTGTTCACGACAAAAATTACTTATCTTTCTTCAATTATGAATGATAAAACAAAAAAATCAAAAAGTCAACCAATATTTCTTAAAATTCCTGCAAGATTGAATATTTTTACTGATAGATCAAAACAGGTTAATTCATTAGGTTTGGATGGTAAAATAAACAATGAAAATTCAAGATTGAAGGAAGACAAGAACATAGAAGAAAAATTATCTAATGAGACAGTTCGTAAACTGAACAAAGTTTCATCTTACACTATTAGCTCATCAATTAAAAACTCAAGATTGAAGGAAGAGAAGAAGATAGAAGAGGTTAGCTAATCCAAGTATTTAAGTAGTAGAAAAAGTCTCATCTTACAGCTCTAACTGTGGAATTGAAAAATTATCAATTGAAATCCCCAATTCAACAATTTTAAAATCAGGCACTGTTGTAAAGTAGCTTGCAACATCCAATACATGTAAATTCCCTTAGAAACTGTTTCATACAGTGATTTGAATGTTCAAAAAAATAAGAAAATAGGCAAAAGTGGTCAAGGTCAGATGAGACCAAGTACTTTGAAAGGAACTCCAATTGCTGTCAAATCTATACCAAAAGATGTATTTGCTCATAATGCGCACAGAGAAATATCTTTGTTGGCTTATCTTAGACACCCCAAAATAGTTGCCACCCTAGTTCAAAGTAAAACTCAAGATGAGATCCACATTGCTGTGGAACATTTTGAGGGTTGTTCTTTGTTTGATATATTATTTGTGCCTAAAACCAAATCAAAGATCTTTTATCAATGGATGCAAAAAAAAAAAAAAAATAGTATCACAAATAATAAAAGCTTTGGCTTACTGTCATGCAATCAAACTACAGCCAATAATCCACAGACATGTGAAGCCAAGCAATATTTTAGTTTAAGCAGAATCAGCAAACTGCTTGACTATAGTGTGCAATTTTGGATTAGGAATATGTAAAGATTTAATAAAAAGTCTGCAATCCACCATTGCTAAAAGTATAATTGGAAGCCAAGGTTACATGCAGCCAGAAACAGCTCTGCATCAGCTACCTACCACATCTGTCAGTGATGTATGGTCTTACGCCTGCACAGAAGCAGAAATTTATTCGGAGTCACCTGTCTGGGGAAACAATGACTTTTCTAGATTGGTGAAAATGTGCAAATGAGAAGTACCGGATGTTTCCAAACTTCCTCCATTCTTAAAAGAAACCATTAAAAAATGATTTTCGTATGATCCTTCAGAAAGACCAAGCATGTAAGAAATTCTTAAATTGTTTGAAAAAAAAAAAAAATTAAAGTATCTTAATACTTTTCAAAAATAGTATTATTTTAATGAGAATTATTATACAAAGTTCAAGTGTAAAAAATAATTTCATTAAAGTTAAATTGGCATTTAATGAATGTACAACAAGAACGTATGAAGATTTGTGATTAAGCTTAAGGCTGATTTAGTTAATAATCTTAGATTAGATTATCAGCTGATAAAACCTACAGAATAAACTCTATATTAAAATGTGATAGCATTGTCTTAATATTTCATAAAAATAGTATTATTTTAATTATCCAGTATTCAAGTGTTAAAAATAATCTGGTAAGTTATATAACGATGAATAAATAAAGTATATTGTTTTGTAAAGCAAAACTTTATTAAATAATTTTTGTCTGCTATTTTAGTTTTAATTTTTTTAACTACATATAGTTGTCTACACTAGTTGCCAAAATTTTTTTGTAAAAGTTCAATTATTTCAATTGAAAACCTATGTAACAAGTAAAGATTATTTGTTTATTTTTTCAAAAAGTGGCACATGTAAAAATTAAATGTACGTACCTACAAAAGTTATTACTTATTAAAATTGTAAAAAAAATAAAAAAAAACATGTTCTGTATGTTTCACTAATATTTAGTTTTAAGCTGCATTGACATTAGTCCATCATTAGAGATCTTTAATAATTTTTATTTCTACTAGTATAATTGACAATCTTATGTCTATTATTTGCTATTTAAAAAAAATATTATATGATAATATTTATTACTCAAGTTAAACAGTTTGTAAAAAAATATGAAAATTTTTACTTGGGCTGATCACACAAAGTCTAAAAATTAGTGAACAGTTTTTCTATCAACTAAAACTAATGAAAAAAATTATTAGCTTAAAGTAATATCTTATTTGATGGATACATTATAAACTAAACTCAGAATTCAAATACAACAGATATTCCCTAATGTACGCAACTGTTATGTTTAATTTTTAAAACCATACTTACTTTTAAACAGTATAGTGCTTTTTGCAACAAGTGTGGCTGCTAGGCCTTTTCCGCACTGGCATGAAGTTGTCGCTCAAGCCAAGCGAGGGTCACAACAAAATGCCGGTGCGAAGAGGCCTAACAGTCATACAAGTTACAAACACTATTTTGTAGTACACGAGTGAAAAAAAATTCGTCACCACTAACAATAATTTAAATAATTGAGATAATTATAAAGATGATGATTTTTTAAAAATTATAAAACTTTAAGTTCGAAAAAAAACTAAATTTAAAGTATTTATTTAAAAAATTATATCGATTTTCAATTTACAAAAAAAATCTTCAGCAATCGTTCAAACTGTCAGCTCATGAAAGTTGTTGCCTCAGAAACTTTTTTGACGATGACTGTCTCACTAATCGTTGGAAAAATGTGTGAAATATTTTCACATAATTGATGACATAGCTAAAGAAGTTACAGAAATAATAATTTCAAGGGTTCCTAATGCAAAGAATACTGAATTAACTTCGATATGTGATGATCATTTTAAAGCGTACTTGGCTTATTATTACATTAGAAAAAAGATGTTTTGATCCTTGGAGTACACATTCTCAGTCTTCAATGCACAGGCTTTCAAAAGTTGATTTGGAACTTGCAAAAAAAGCTTATGATTATCTGAAAATTCATTTATCTGCAGATCATGAATGATCAATTGTAAAGAAAAATATTTATGCTATAAAGTATTTATTTCAAACAAAATTTTGCTGCAAACTTGGTGTGTCTATCTAAATTCTAACAAAAAATGTAATTTTTCAAAGTAGACCTTGAAATGACTTAAAAATGACCAAAAATGGGCCTTTTTTCTAACTTTGAATCGATGCTGCGTGCACAAGAAGTGAATTAGAGACGGCAAAGGTCTTGTATTGAGTAGTACTTTAGGCAGAAAAAATTTAAAGAGAATTCGTCGTCTCCGTGCACACGATTTTTCAAAAAAGTATTATTTTGACACATGTTTGAAAGAACTGTCCGCAGAATCATGACGCTTGGGGAAAGATTATTTTTTTCAATTTTGAGCGGCTAGTATAATATTTGTTTTGGAATTTTTGGCTTATTGTGAACGGGTGTACACCACTTTTTGTTAGTAAGCTGCTTTAAAATCTCTTGTTGGCACGATGATTTTAAAGTTTCGATGGTAAGTTTTGATATTTTTGTAGATATTAATAAATATTGAAGTGAATATTGATTTTATCAAATTATAATGTCAATCGCAATTTTATAAAACATTTCGTGAAGTAGTTGGTAGTTTAACTTATAAAAAAAATTTCGCATAGACAGATCGTTGAAAATCATGAAAATATAAATAAAACTTCTGATGCAATATGTAAATAGTAAAAGTATTGAAAAATGTCAGACGGAAAAACTAACACAAATCCATTTTTATATTTCAAATGTTTCTTTTTTTGTTTTATCAGATGATATTTGAAAGGTCACTGAGCCGTCTTTATCAAAAACTAAGTAATTGTAAGATTGAGTTTTTAAACTTTTGTTTTCCTGATACGGTTTTGAAAATGCGAATTCTTTAAAACTTGAAAACCTATCTCTCATTATTGAAGTTCCATCTATCTCAATAAAAGGTTGCGGTCTACTGCGACAAGTTTTTTAAATTTCGACATATTGAAATACAGTTTCAATAGTCTCAAACTCTTATTTTTAGTCTGTAACAACCGAAATTTCGATCACATTGATTCTTTGAGTGACCTTATTCAGGAAAGATATGTTCAACTGTAACATTATACATTCTGCTAATCCAAGAAAAAATATCATTATTAAATAATTTTTATTCTGTCCTCCGGAAGAGTCTAAGCCAAGGATTTTCGATCCGGACCGAGTTCCACCAAGCTGCGCACCGACTCCCCAATCTAATTAGCCGAGACCAGTGGGGCCACCACAGTCGAACCCAGGTTGGCCACGGTTCGTCAACCCACAACAGGGACTTAATGTAGGTTGGCCCCGAGCTCCAGCCCCGCCTCAAGGACAAAGATCCAATAGGTACCTGGTCCTACCGAGAGCGCAGGGACCACTGCCAATACTGCCTGCACAATGCAATACAGTTTGCATGGAAGAGCCTGACTTCCGTCCAACCCCACCGTATCAGCAACCTTTAAACTACCAGATGGCTCGCCGCTTTCTGGTGGCGAACCAGCAACCAGGGATGCCTGGTATGAGGGACAGTCAGAAAATGGGCCCACCACCAGTGCAGACGATGAAAATTCAAGTTGGGGCGATACGATCATCAACCTTACGAACAGCCAGGGACTTGTTGAACTTGGAGTGGACCCAGACCCTGGTATCCATGTTAGAATATATCTTCCGAATGAGCAGTGGAATGTGGTGCTAATGTTGGACACCGACTCAGCCGCCAATTTAATTAAACTGCCAGCCTTGGACCTAGACGCTGAGATCGAAACAGCAGCTGCCATCCCGCTGGTGGGAATAACAACGCAAGAGGTAATGACACGTGGAATCAATTGGATGAAAATAGGAAATCAAGACACACTATTTTATAGTATCGGAAAGATTCCCTATCCGTTATTATGGCATTTTGAGCCGATCGTTTCTCAAGCAAAATGAAGCTGTTATATCTTATTATAAGAATAAAGTTATGCTAAGTCAGGACGTCATGAATCTCTAATCATTTATCTATCAGGAAGGGTATGCCTTACTGGACCAACAAAGAGGATTGGCTCCTCGTCATCAAGGCCGTAAGGGAGTGTATCAGGCAAAACCAACGGTTGAAAAGACTAAACATAGTGCAACGACCAAGAACCTCAATCCTGATCCACCTGCCGTAAAAACAGATACTGACAGAATAGCAACAAACTAAGGGCTGCCTAGGACCAAAGGGGAGTCAGCCAAGACAGGTGCGTCGACGGATGTACCATACGCACAGGGTATTCTTGGTGCTAAGTAGCACCCCCGGCGTATTCTTTGGGAATACGTTGGTAGCCAATGAGGTTTCTTGTAAGGTTTTTGAAGTCAACACCACCGAACAAGATGTGACCACTGAAGTGAACCCTTGTGAATTGATACCTTTCGAGTACTAAGCCACGGGATTCAAAACTGAAGCTCTGGGAAAGAATGCTTCCCAGTGAAGGACCCAAATGGACGAGTTAAGGAGGTTCTGGAATTATTGGACATTAAGCTGCTTAACGAGGAAAAGCAGGAGCAAGTCCGCTGCATCGTCGAGCAATATCCCGATATCTTCCTTATAACCGGGAGACAAGCTTTCGTGCATGGACAAGGTAAAGCACGAAATTGTTACTGAAGACAATATCCCTGTTCATGTAAAGCAGTACCGTCATCCCCCGGTTCACCGAGAGGTAATGCGAGAAGACATCAAGAAGAAGTTGATAGATGACATCATCGAGCCTTCTTCGTCGCCTTACCAGTCTCCCGTGTGGCTTTTACCAAAGAAGAGAGACAGCCAAGGACTCCCAAGAAGGCGCACACTACGGCAAAATGGACTTTTTTGCCCAAAATCAACCGTGTACTCAGTTTTGAAGATATTTTGATGGGGTTTTTTGGAAAACCTTCGTTTGTTGTTGTAGAATAGAGGAAAATTATCACTTAGTGCGAAAAAATTATTCCGAAGCCAGGAAAAGTGGTCAAAGTCGAAATTTTCACTAAGCGTCAGTCAACTCACTATTTGAAGTATGGTACCGATTGAAATAATTATTAATTTTGTACTTATGCACGCTATGAGTAAAAAATTAAATAAAGGTCACTTAATACATAAGATTGCGACTAAATTTTCATTAAAAAATTAATTGAGCAGTAATTTCCTTGGTTTTTCCCGGAAGAATCAAGAAAATCAAAACTATGAAAAAAAACAAAAAAAAAAAAACATTTTTTGCATTTTAAAGAAAGATAAAAACCACAAAAACATAAAAACTGAAGATTGATGATATTTAAAAATATATACTGAATGATGAATAAAAACCATCCCTTAGTAAGGGGTGAAAACAAAAAAAATTCTTTAAAATAGCAAAGAGGAGTCAAGCAAATTTTATTAAAATAAAAATATTATTCATAACTTCAATACTAAAAATAAAAATTAAAGAAATGATTTATCATCAGAAACCACCCTTATAATTAATAAAATAGGGGATGAAACGACCAAAAACAATACAGACAAATTGGTAAATATATTCCGTGATTATTTTTTAAGTAAAAATTTTTTTAGTGCTTCTGAAAAATACTGAAAAAAATTCAAGATGAATCATCATCAGGAACAACCCCTAAAGTCCGTATTATAGGGGATGAAACGATTTAAAAAATCCTGATTCGCTGCGGAATAAATTCCGTCAGTTTTTTTTTCGGTAAAAACTTTTTTTATGCTTTTGAAAGACACTGAAAAAAATTCAAGATGATTCATCATCAGGAACAACCCCTAAAGTTCATATTATAGGGGATGAAAGGATTTGAAAAATCCTGGTTCACTGCTGAATGAATTCCGTCCGTTTTTTTTTTCGGTGAAAATTTGTTTAGTGCTTTTCAAAGACACTTAAAAAAATTCAAGATGATTCATCATCAGGAACAACCCCTAAAGTCCGTATTATAAGGGATGGAACGATTTAAAAAATCCTGATTTACTGCTGAATTAATTCCGTCATTTTTTTTTTCGGTGAAAATTTGTTTGGTGCTTTTGAAAGACACTGAAAAAAATTCAAGATGATTCATCATCAGGAACAACTACTAAAGTTCATATTATAGGGGATGAAACAATTCGAAAAATCCTGGTCAACTGCTGTATAAATTCCGTCCGTTTTTTTTTTCGGTAAAAATTTGTTTGGTGCTTTTGAAAGACCCTAAAAAAAATTCAAGATGAATCATCATCAGGAACAACCCCTCAAGATCATATTATAGGGGATAGAACGATTTAAAATATCCTGATTCACTGCTGAATGAATTCCGTCAGTTCATTTTCGGTAAAATTTTGTTTGGGGCTTTTCAAAGTCACTAAAAAAAATTCAAGATAATTAATCATCAGGAACAACCCCTAATGTTCATATTATAGGGGATAGAACGATTTAAAAAATCCTGATTCACTGCTGAATTAATTCCGTCATTTTTTTTTCGGTAAAATTTTGTTTGGGGCTTTTCAAAGACACTAAAAAAAATTCAAGATGATTCATCATCAGGAACAACCCCTAGTGTTCATATTATAGGGGATGAAACGATTTGAAAAATCCTGGTTAACTGCTGAATGAATTCCATCCGTTTTTTTTTCGGTAAAAATTTGTTTGGTGCTTTTGAAAGACGCTAAAAAAAATTCAAGATGAATCATCATCAGGAAATACCCCTAAAGTCCGTATTATAGGGGATAGAACGATATAAAAAATCCTGATACACTGCTGAATTAATTCCGTCAGTTTTTTTTTCGGTAAAAATTTGTTTGGTGCTTTTGAAAGACCCTAAAAAAAATTCAAGATGAATCATCATCAGGAACAACCCCTCAAGATCATATTATAGGGGATAGAACGATTTAAAAAATCCTGATTCACTGCTGAATTAATTCCGTCAGTTTTTTTTTCGGTAAAATTTTGTTTGGGGCTTTTCAAAGACACTAAAAAAAATTCAAGATGATTCATCATCAGGAACAACCCCTAATGTTCATATTATAGGGGATGAAACGATTTGAAAAATCCTGGTTAACTGCTGAATGAATTCCGTCCGTTTTTTTTTTGGTTAAAATTTGTTTGGTGCTTTTCAAAGACCCTCAAAAAAATTCAAGATGAATCATCATCAGGAACAACTCCTCAAGTTCATATTAAAGGGGATAGAACGATTTGAAAAATCCTGGTTCACTGCTGAATGAATTCCGTCCGTTTTTTTTTTCGGTGAAAATTTGTTTAGTGCTTTTCAAAGACACTTAAAAAAATTCAAGATGATTCATCATCAGGAACAACCCCTAAAGTCCGTATTATAGGGGATAGAACGATATAAAAAATCCTGATACACTGCTGAATTAATTCCGTCAGTTTTTTTTTCGGTAAAAATTTGTTTGGTGCTTTTGAAAGACCCTAAAAAAAATTCAAGATGAATCATCATCAGGAACAACCCCTCAAGATCATATTATAGGGGATAGAACGATTTAAAAAATCCTGATTCACTGCTGAATTAATTCCGTCAGTTTTTTTTTCGGTAAAATTTTGTTTGGGGCTTTTCAAAGACACTAAAAAAAATTCAAGATGATTCATCATCAGGAACAACCCCTAAAGTTCATATTATAGGGGATGAAACGATTTGAAAAATCCTGGTTAACTGCTGAATGAATTCCGTCCGTTTTTTTTCGGTAAAAATTTGTTTGGTGCTTTTGAAAGACCCGAAAAAAAATTCAAGATGAATCATCATCAGGAACAACCCCTCAAGATCATTTTATAGGGGATAGAACAATTTAAAAAATCCTGATTCACTGCTGAATTGATTCCGTCATTTTTTTTTTCGGTAAAAATTTGTTTGGTGCGTTTCAAAGATACTAGTAAAAATTCAAGATGAATCATCATCAGGAACAACCCCTAATGTTCATATTATAGGGTATGAAACGATTGGAAAAATCCTGGTTAAATGCTGAATGAATTCCTTCCGTTTTTTTTTTCGGTAAAAATTTGTTTGGTGCTTTTGAAAGACCCTAAAAAATATTCAAGATGAATCATCATCAACAACCCCTCAAGTTCATATTATAGGGGATAGAACGATTTAAAAAATCCTGATTCACTGCTCAATTAATTCCGTCAGTTTTTTTTTCGGTAAAAATTTGTTTGCTGTTTTTCAAAGACGCTAAAAAAAATTCAAGATGAATCATCATCAGGAACTACCCCTTAAGTCCATATTATAGGGGATAGAACGATTTAAAAAATCCTGATTTACTGCTGAATTAATTCCGTCAGTTTTTTTTTCGGTAAAATTTTGTTTGGGGCTTTTCAAAGACACTAAAAAAAATTCAAGATGATTCATCATCAGGAACAACCCCTAATGTTCATATTATAGGGGATGAAACGATTTGAAAAATCCTGGTTCACTGCTGAATGAATTCCGTCATTTTTTTTTTCGGTGAAAATTTGTTTGGTACTTTTGAAAGACCCTAAAAAAAATTCAAGATGAATCATCATCAGGAACTACCCCTAAAGTCCGTATTATAGGGGATAGAACAATTTAAAAAATCCTGATTCACTGCTGAATTAATTCCTTCATTTTTTTTTTCGGTGAAAATTTGTTTGGTGCGTTTCAAAGACACTAGTAAAAATTCAAGATGAATCATCATCAGGAACAACCCCCAATGTTCATATTATAGGGGATGAATCGATTTGAAAAATCCTGGTTAACTGCTGAATGAATTCCGTCCGTTTTTTTTTCGGTAAAAATTTGTTTTGTGCTTTTGAAAGACGCTAAAAAAAATTCAAGATGAATCATCATTAGGAACAACCCTGAAAGTCCATATTATAGGGGATAGAACGATTTAAATAATCCTGATTCGCTGCGGAATAAATTCCGTCAGTTTTTTTTCGGTAAAAATTTGTTTGGTGCTTTTGAAAGACACTGAAAAAAATTCAAGATGATTCATCATCAGGAACAACCCCTAAAGTTCATATTATAGGGGATGAAACAATTTGAAAAATCCTGGTCAACTGCTGTATGAATTCCGTCCGTTTTTTTTTTCGGTAAAAATATTTTGGTGCTTTTGAAAGACCCTAAAAAAAATTCAAGATGAATCATCATCAGGAACAACCCCTCAAGATCATATTATAGGGGATAGAACGATTTAAAAAATCCTGATTCACTGCTGAATGAATTCCGTCCGTTTTTTTTTCGGTAAAAATTTGTTTTGTGCTTTTGAAAGACCCTAAAAAAAATTTCAAGATGAATCATCATCAGGAACTACCCCTAAAGTCCGTTTTTTATGGGATAGAACGATTTGAAAAATCCTGGTTCACTGCTGAATGAATTTCGCCATTTTTTTTTTCGGTGAAAATTTGTTTGGTGCTTTTGAAAGACCCTAAAAAAAATTCAAGATGAATCATCATCAGGAACTACCCCTAAAGTCCGTATTATAGGGGATAGAACAATTTAAAAAATCCTGATTCACTGCTGAATTAATTCCGTCATTTTTTTTTCGGTGAAAATTTGTTTGGTGCGTTTCAAAGACACTAGTTAAAATTCAAGATGAATCATCATCAGGAACAACCCCTAATGTTCATATTATAGGGGATGAAACGATTTGAAAAATCCTGGTTAACTGCTGAATGAATTCCGTCCGTTTTTTTTCGGTAAAAATTTGTTTGGTGCTTTTGAAAGACCCTAAAAAAAATTCAAGATGAATCATCATCAGGAACAACCCCTCAAGTTCATATTATAGGGGATAGAACGATTTAAAAAATCCTGATTCACTGCTGAATTAATTCCGTCAGTTTTTGTTTCGGTACAATTTTGTTTAGGGCTTTTCAAAGACACTAAAAAAAATTCAAGATGATTAATCATAAGGAACAACCCCTAAAGTCCATAATATAGGGGATAGAACGATTTAAATAATCCTGATTCGCTGCGGAATAAATTCCGTCAGTTTTTTTTCGGTAAAAATTTGTTTGGTGCTTTTGAAAGACACTGAAAAAAATTCAAGATGATTCATCATCAGGAACAACCCCTAATGTTCATATTATAGGGGATGAATCGATTTGAAAAATTCTGGTTAACTGCTGAATGAATTCCGTCCGTTTTTTGTATACTTTTCAAAAGGAACTTGTATCCGAAGATACTTTTTTAGCAGACTTTAAAAATTGATAACTACATGAAGTTGCTTGTTTCGGATACTTTTGGAAATTTCAAGGCGGTTTTTGCATTTATTTCCTCAATTGAATTTTTTTTTTTTTTTTATTTATTCATTTATTAGATTTACCAAGACATGGAAATTTTAGATAAACAGTTTTTCATTTTGCTATAAAAAAGGCTATATTTTTGAAACGGCTGTAATTACAGTTTTACTCGACTGTATTGTACGTTATTTTTTAAATTGTTAGTTTTTTGATAATTTTCCAACGTTTTTAAAAGTTTTTCAGTAAAGCTGTAGACTTTATCGAAAAATAAAGTTACTAAGACTGCGGCTATTTATAACATGAGTTTATTCTAAAATTTTATCTTCGACTTTTTGAGACTTTTCTGTTTCTATCATTGATAAAAACTATATGTTAAATTCCATTTCTATCATCGAAAAACACGTAAATAATTTTTAAAAATTTTACTTTTAAAAAAAATTATTTTATCATTACTTCTATTAGGAATTGAGTTGTGGTTTTTGCTTTATTTTTAAGTATTGGAGTACATTATAGAGTAAGCTATCATAGTATATTATGCAACGGGTTGCAGTATCGTCGCCAGGGCGGTTTAAAGGCCCCGAGTGCGAAGCGAAGCGTAGCACGAGTGACTTTAAGACGCCCTGGTGACGTGCTGCACCCGTTGCATATACTATTTTATACCACTGGTGCGTAGGGCGAGTTTTTAAATTTCGAAGCGTGCGTAAAATCGAGTACCTACGCACTAGTGGTATAAATATTATTATAAGATAAAATATGATTCAACAATTAATTTTTCCTATGACAAACTCTAAATATGTTAAACATATATATTTTTTATGTTTAAAAATGATTCTACAAAAACTGCTCGAACACACTTTTCATTAAAATTATTAGGTTGATTTTGTCGAACATATGTCATACGCATACATAATATGAATGACTTCACACACTTGTTGTGTGAAATATCATTTCATGATCATTTCAAAAAAATTACCGAGTGTAAATGTAGGTACAGTACATTTTGATGATTTTATTACATGAATCATTTTATGCACAAACAATGGTCAAAATTTACCAAAATCTCATATTCAGTAACTAACGGAATCATCTCAGAAGATTACAGAACTTTATTATTTTTTTTTTTTTTCCGGTTCTTTAAAAATGTTTTTACATCCACTGTCCGATAGTGGGGCAGTCTATGATTCTTACAGTTGGAGTAAAAACCTGCGTTTGCGAGAACTTTTTTGACCTTTATTTTATAAAATATTTGTAAAAACGCTTGATATTTAATTTTCAATGGCTTAAAAAATAAATTTTCCGAGTCCGGTTAGTTGTCGTAATATGTTAAATTAACGTTTTTTGAGCGTCCAAAGAAATATATTAATTAAATGAATTTTCAAAATCGCGTTTGTCGAGAAAATGAGAATCATATTTCGTCGAATTTGCAAGTCGTTCTATAACATTGTTATAACAATTATGATTTAAGTATAGCTTGGTAAGATAAAAATTTGAAACTGCAAAAATTTTTATCAATAATATAATCATTTTACATTCGCGTCGTAACTTGCAAAGGTAATTTCGATGGCCCATGCGAAGAAAAAACCTTAGACCAAACTTTGCCATGAAAATGTAAAGTAACAGCACATCTCTCGATGTAAATGTCGAGGTAAATGTACAACTTCACACACTAGCTGTGTAACATATCATTTTTATTATTCTAACCTTCGGAAATACATTTAGAATATACATTTGCTACCATACCGTGCATATATTTTTATTATTATATACAAATGGTGTGGTACAAAGGTCATTTTCAAGTTTTTTTTCCGAAGACTACAATAATAAATAAAGTATTTTTGAGAAATTTTATTGGCTCAAAGTACAGCCGCTGTTATTCGTGGCAAATTGTGATGTAAGATTTTTATTCGCACGGGCTATCGATTTTTGCGCACTAGAATGCTCAATTAGAAATTTTTAGATTCAATGTTTACGTTCGCAGGCCCAAATTTTTTACAAAAAAATCATTTTATATTCATCAACGAATTACACATAACTATACTAATCATTTTATCATCAGGAGCATCTACTATGGCTTAATCTTTACTGGATACAAGATGATTTGACTTTTAAAATTAATGAAAATTTTTTTAATAAATTCACCCAAATTGTTTTAAAATCGTCATAATTGCATTACAAACAGGCATGGCATGTTTCATAAAGTCAAGTCAATAGCTTTAATGGTATTGTGAACTGACTGTCGGTCTCGAAACCAAAGAGCCGAGATTCGTGCCCTACCTCGATACTTTCCTAATACTGCATCACAAATGTAAGCATCATTCCTATTTTGTTTAAACGAAATTGAAAAAAAAAAAAAAAAACATATAAGACTTAAAAACTTTATGTAGAATACAACATTTGTTTATGTTTATGATTCTTGTACAATACTTGAGCCTCAAATAATATTTTTATTAGAGAAATAGTTTCCTTTTTTTTTAATTACCTACTTACTTTCGTATCGAAAAAAACACATATTTTACAGGTGGTTGTTTGGATTCTAAGAGAGCACAACGAGAAATCCAATAATTTATATACATGCTGTACAAGCCTGACTTTTAAGTGTCTTTTAAATTTGAAAAAGGTTTTTTTTATTACAATCCTATTATCTTAAGTAAAGATGAATTTAAAAACAAGAATTGATAAAAAAAACCAATTTGACTCCACGTCAAGGGTTTTAAGCTGGGACCTTTTAACAAATAGTCAGGTATTCTGCCATCTGAAGTGTCCTGTATTACGCAAGTCAAACTCTTGTTTGGAAGCAAAGAATTTTTACTCTAAAAAATTTTGTTTAACGTTACGCGGGAGAGTTTATATACTCCAATAGCTATAACTACCCAAGTATTGTAGTTGATGTAATTTATTATTATCTTTTTTAAATGACTATATGATTCGAAAAAAAAAAAAAATCAATTACACTAAAATAAACATATTCAATATTTAGTCAGAGAAAATTTAAGTAAAAATTACTGAGCTACCAATACGTTGATCCAAGATAGTGAAAAGAAAATTCTCAACTCACCATCGGCAAATAAAATAAATCTTATACTTTTTATACAAAAAACTTGTAACTTTTTTTCAAGACTCATTTTATTCTAGGCTGGTGTGAGGAGAATTTTTTGCCATCTTGGATCAACGTATTGGTGAATTTTACTTATATTTCCGTAGACTAAAATCAAATATAAAAGGACTTGGAGACATTTTAATAGCCTCTGATACGACACTTTCGTAGACTTATTTTAGAAGTCTTTTAATTGTAACATTATTCGAGAAAAATTTTGGACTAAAGTTTTTCTTCGCTGGGACCATCGATTTATTTTTTATTAATTTTTAAATGATAAATGTTATCTAAGAGCGCCGAATGAAATTTATATTTAAATTGAAAACATAAATCTGCTTCACAATTATATGATTTTTAAACGTAATTGTAATTGAAAAGCTATGCACTCCAGAGTTACCAAAAAAATTAGTAATATTATCAATACTTATGATTGTTTAAAAACTTCACAAAGCACTGGTTTTACAAAACCCAAGTCTAAACAAATATTTGAAGTCTATGTGCTCTGTAATGTTTAAAAAATAAAAAATAAAAAATAACAGTAAAATCACAAAAAAAAACTTTTTGATTATGAAGTGCACCGTTCCTCGTCTTTAATAAAATTTCAGGGCTCCTACACTCTCGTAAAATAAAAGGCAGAATTTTTTTTTCATCAAGTTATACTTTTAAAAAGTTTGGGTAATAAAAGAC
The DNA here is from genome assembly GCA_038277355.1 of Encarsia formosa. Classification (NCBI taxonomy): domain Eukaryota; kingdom Metazoa; phylum Arthropoda; class Insecta; order Hymenoptera; family Aphelinidae; genus Encarsia; species Encarsia formosa. Next base: position 55,584,672 of record CM076186.1, read on the forward strand.
ATCTCACTCTTCATGTCTGTATCGTGAAGATACATTTAGTTAGACATTTTAGTAGTTATAGGTTAAATACTTTAATTAGTTTTTGTTATTTTTGTAAAATTTTTTTTAAGTAAAAAAAAAAAAAAAAATTAAAACGTCTTTTGATATACTAAATTATATTAATAATGTATTTAATGTAAGTTATATTATAAAAAATTGTAAATTCAAATTTTTAATTTGGCTCTTTAATCAATAATTGTACAAATGAAATTCTAACATTGTTTTAAGGTTTTTTTTAAATTTTTTATATGATGCCAATAACGATGATGGTGGTAACTATTATACTCACTACTTATGGTCGTGTTCGAAAAAAAGATTAGAAAATAAATCTTTTGCGGTATTTCCTGATGATAAATATCCCGGATCGTTTTTTGTATTTTGCAGCAGAAGTAGAAAAAATGTGAGTAAAAAAAAATGAATCAAAAAGCACTTTTGACAATTTTTTAATTCATTTCCACCCCTATGATAATTACTTTAAAGTAAGTTCCAGATGAGGAATCTTCCCGGATTTTTTTTTTTTGTTTTGCTAAAAAGGTAATGTTGATGTTATCGGAAAAAAAAAGTTTCGTAATCTAATTTGCGGTTTGGCAGCATTTTCTAAGTCGTATCCAGCACTTTAATATGGTTTTCTACATAAGTACCCCACGCGTGTTTTTTAAAATGTTTAGGTTAATTTTTTAAAATGTTTTTTCAAAAGCATCAAAAAAATTTGTAACGAAAATAAACTGACAGAATCTACTTTGTAGATTGTCACGATTTTTTAAATCGTTCGGTCCCATGTTATATGATCTTTAGAGGTTGCTCCTGATGATGATTCATCTTGAATTTTTTTGAGGGTCTTTGAAAAGCACCAAACAAATTTTAACCGAAAAAAAAACGGTCGGAATTAATTGAGCAGTGAATCAGGATTTTTTAAATCGTTCTATCCCCTTTAATATGAACTTGAGGAGTTGTTCCTGATGATGATTCATCTTGAATTTTTTTTAGGGTCTTTCAAAAGCACCAAACAAATTTTTACCGAAAAAAAAACGGACGGAGTTTATTCAGCATTTAACCAGGATTTTTTAAATCGTTTCATCCCCTATAATATGAACATTAGGGGTTGTTCCTGATGATGAATCATCTTGAATTTTTTTTAAGTCTCTTTGAAAAGCCCCAAACAAAATTTTACCGAAAAAAAAACGGATGGAATTCATTCAGCAGTTAACCAGGATTTTTCAAATCGTTTCATCCCCTATAATATGAACATTAGGGGTTGTTCCTGATGATGAATCATCTTGAATTTTTTTAAGTGTCTTTGAAAAGTTCCAAACAAAATTTTACCGAAACAAAAACTGACGGAATTAATTCAGCAGTGTATCAGGATTTTTTATATCGTTCTATCCCCTATAATATGGACTTAAGGGGTTGTTCCTGATGATGATTCATCTTGAATTTTTTTAAGCGTCTTTGAAAAGCACCAAACAAATTTTTACCGAAAAAAAAACTGACGGAATTAATTCAGCAGTGTATCAGGATTTTTTATATCGTTCTATCCCCTATAATATGAACTTGAGGGGTTGTTCCTGATGATGATTCATCTTGAATTTTTTTGAGGGTCTTTGAAAAGCACCAAACAAATTTTTACCGAAAAAAAAACGGTCGGAATTAATTGAGCAGTGAATCAGGATTTTTTAAATCGTTCTATCCCCTTTAATATGAACTTGAGGAGTTGTTCCTGATGATGATTCATCTTGAATTTTTTTGAGGGTCTTTGAAAAGCACCAAACAAATTTTAACCGAAAAAAAAACGGATGGAATTCATTCAGCAGTTAACCAGGATTTTTCAAATCGTTTCATCCCCTATAATATGAACATTAGGGGTTGTTCCTGATGATGAATCATCTTGAATTTTTTTAAGTGTCTTTGAAAAGTTCCAAACAAAATTTTACCGAAACAAAAACTGACAGAATTAATTCAGCAGTAAATCAGGATTTTTTAAATCGTTCTATCCCCTATAATATGGACTTAAGGGGTTGTTCCTGATGATGATTCATCTTGAATTTTTTAAGCGTCTTTGAAAAGCACCAAACAAATTTTTACCGAAAAAAAAACTGACGGAATTAATTCAGCAGTGTATCAGGATTTTTTATATCGTTCTATCCCCTATAATATGAACTTGAGGGGTTGTTCCTGATGATGATTCATCTTGAATTTTTTTGAGGGTCTTTGAAAAGCACCAAACAAATTTTTACTGAAAAAAAAACGGTCGGAATTAATTGAGCAGTGAATCAGGATTTTTTAAATCGTTCTATCCCCTTTAATATGAACTTGAGGAGTTGTTCCTGATGATGATTCATCTTGAATTTTTTTTAGGGTCTTTCAAAAGCACCAAACAAATTTTTACCGAAAAAAAAACGGACGGAGTTTATTCAGCATTTAACCAGGATTTTTTAAATCGTTTCATCCCCTATAATATGAACATTAGGGGTTGTTCCTGATGATGAATCATCATGAATTTTTTTTAAGTCTCTTTGAAAAGCCCCAAACAAAATTTTACCGAAAAAAAAACTGACGGAATTAATTCAGCAGTGTATCAGGATTTTTTAAATCGTTCTATCCCCTATAATATGAACATTAGGGGTTGTTCCTGATGATTAATTATCTTGAATTATTTTTAGGGTCTTTCAAAAGCACCAAACAAATTTTTACCGGAAAAAAAACGGATGGAATTCATTCAGCAGTTATCCAGGATTTTTCAAATCGTTTCATCCCCTATAATATGAACATTAGGGGTTGTTCCTGATGATGAATCATCTTGAATTTTTTTAAGTGTCTTTGAAAAGTTCCAAACAAAATTTTACCGAAACAAAAACTGACGGAATTAATTCAGCAGTGTATCAGGATTTTTTATATCGTTCTATCCCCTATAATATGGACTTAAGGGGTTGTTCCTGATGATGATTCATCTTGAATTTTTTTAAGCGTCTTTGAAAAGCACCAAACAAATTTTTACCGAAAAAAAAACTGACGGAATTAATTCAGCAGTGTATCTGGATTTTTTATATCGTTCTATCCCCTATAATATGAACTTGAGGGGTTGTTCCTGATGATGATTCATCTTGAATTTTTTTGAGGGTCTTTCAAAAGCACCAAACAAATTTTTACCGAAAAAAAAACGGACGGAATTAATTGAGCAGTGAATCAGGATTTTTTAAATCGTTCTATCCCCTATAATATGAACTTGAGGAGTTGTTCCTGATGATGATTCATCTTGAATTTTTTTTAGGGTCTTCCAAAAGCACCAAACAAATTTTTACCGAAAAAAAAACGGACGGAATTCATTCAGCAGTTAACCAGGATTTTTCAAATCGTTTCATCCCCTATAATATGAACATTAGGGGTTGTTCCTGATGATGAATCATCTTGAATTTTTTTTAAGTCTCTTTGAAAAGCCCCAAACAAATTTTTACCGAAAAAAAAACTGACGGAATTAATTCAGCAGTGTATCTGGATTTTTTATATCGTTCTATCCCCTATAATATGAACTTGAGGGGTTGTTCCTGATGATGATTCATCTTGAATTTTTTTGAGGGTCTTTCAAAAGCACCAAACAAATTTTTACCGAAAAAAAAACGGACGGAATTAATTGAGCAGTGAATCAGGATTTTTTAAATCGTTCTATCCCCTATAATATGAACTTGAGGAGTTGTTCCTGATGATGATTCATCTTGAATTTTTTTTAGGGTCTTCCAAAAGCACCAAACAAATTTTTACCGAAAAAAAAACGGACGGAATTCATTCAGCAGTTAACCAGGATTTTTCAAATCGTTTCATCCCCTATAATATGAACATTAGGGGTTGTTCCTGATGATGAATCATCTTGAATTTTTTTTAAGTCTCTTTGAAAAGCCCCAAACAAAATTTTACCGAAAAAAAAACTGACGGAATTAATTCAGCAGTGTATCAGGATTTTTTATATCGTTCTATCCCCTATAATATGAACTTGAGGGGTTGTTCCTGATGATGATTCATCTTGAATTTTTTTGAGGGTCTTTGAAAAGCACCAAACAAATTTTTACCGAAAAAAAACGGACGGAATTAATTGAGCAGTGAATCAGGATTTTTTAAATCGTTCTATCCCCTTTAATATGAACTTGAGGAGTTGTTCCTGATGATGATTCATCTTGAATTTTTTTGAGGGTCTTTGAAAAGCACCAAACAAATTTTAACCGAAAAAAAAACGGATGGAATTCATTCAGCAGTTAACCAGGATTTTTCAAATCGTTTCATCCCCTATAATATGAACATTAGGGGTTGTTCCTGATGATGAATCATCTTGAATTTTTTTAAGTGTCTTTGAAAAGTTCCAAACAAAATTTTACCGAAACAAAAACTGACGGAATTAATTCAGCAGTGTATCAGGATTTTTTATATCGTTCTATCCCCTATAATATGGACTTAAGGGGTTGTTCCTGATGATGATTCATCTTGAATTTTTTTAAGCGTCTTTGAAAAGCACCAAACAAATTTTTACCGAAAAAAAAACTGACGGAATTAATTCAGCAGTGTATCTGGATTTTTTATATCGTTCTATCCCCTATAATATGAACTTGAGGGGTTGTTCCTGATGATGATTCATCTTGAATTTTTTTGAGGGTCTTTCAAAAGCACCAAACAAATTTTTACCGAAAAAAAACGGACGGAATTAATTGAGCAGTGAATCAGGATTTTTTAAATCGTTCTATCCCCTATAATATGAACTTGAGGAGTTGTTCCAGATGATGATTCATCTTGAATTTTTTTTAGGGTCTTCCAAAAGCACCAAACAAATTTTTACCGAAAAAAAAACGGACGGAATTCATTCAGCAGTTAACCAGGATTTTTCAAATCGTTTCATCCCCTATAATATGAACATTAGGGGTTGTTCCTGATGATGAATCATCTTGAATTTTTTTTAAGTCTCTTTGAAAAGCCCCAAACAAAATTTTACCGAAAAAAAAACTGACGGAATTAATTCAGCAGTGTATCAGGATTTTTTATATCGTTCTATCCCCTATAATATGAACTTGAGGGGTTGTTCCTGATGATGATTCATCTTGAATTTTTTTGAGGGTCTTTGAAAAGCACCAAACAAATTTTTACCGAAAAAAAACGGACGGAATTAATTGAGCAGTGAATCAGGATTTTTTAAATCGTTCTATCCCCTTTAATATGAACTTGAGGAGTTGTTCCTGATGATGATTCATCTTGAATTTTTTTGAGGGTCTTTGAAAAGCACCAAACAAATTTTAACCGAAAAAAAAACGGATGGAATTCATTCAGCAGTTAACCAGGATTTTTCAAATCGTTTCATCCCCTATAATATGAACATTAGGGGTTGTTCCTGATGATGAATCATCTTGAATTTTTTTAAGTGTCTTTGAAAAGTTCCAAACAAAATTTTACCGAAACAAAAACTGACGGAATTAATTCAGCAGTAAATCAGGATTTTTTAAATCGTTCTATCCCCTATAATATGGACTTAAGGGGTTGTTCCTGATGATGATTCATCTTGAATTTTTTAAGCGTCTTTGAAAAGCACCAAACAAATTTTTACCGAAAAAAAAACTGACGGAATTAATTCAGCAGTGTATCAGGATTTTTTATATCGTTCTATCCCCTATAATATGAACTTGAGGGGTTGTTCCTGATGATGATTCATCTTGAATTTTTTTGAGGGTCTTTGAAAAGCACCAAACAAATTTTTACCGAAAAAAAAACGGTCGGAATTAATTCAGCAGTAAATCAGGATTTTTTAAATCGTTCTATCCCCTATAATATGGACTTAAGGGGTTGTTCCTGATGATGATTCATCTTGAATTTTTTAAGCGTCTTTGAAAAGCACCAAACAAATTTTTACCGAAAAAAAAACTGACGGAATTAATTCAGCAGTGTATCAGGATTTTTTATATCGTTCTATCCCCTATAATATGAACTTGAGGGGTTGTTCCTGATGATGATTCATCTTGAATTTTTTTTAGGGTCTTTCAAAAGCACCAAACAAATTTTTACCGAAAAAAAAACGGACGGAGTTTATTCAGCATTTAACCAGGATTTTTTAAATCGTTTCATCCCCTATAATATGAACATTAGGGGTTGTTCCTGATGATGAATCATCTTGAATTTTTTTTAAGTCTCTTTGAAAAGCCCCAAACAAAATTTTACCGAAAAAAAAACTGACGGAATTCATTCAGCAGTTAACCAGGATTTTTCAAATCGTTTCATCCCCTATAATATGAACATTAGGGGTTGTTCCTGATGATGAATCATCTTGAATTTTTTTAAGTGTCTTTGAAAAGTTCTAAACAAAATTTTACCGAAACAAAAACTGACGGAATTAATTCAGCAGTGTATCAGGATTTTTTATATCGTTCTATCCCCTATAATATGGACTTAAGGGGTTGTTCCTGATGATGATTCATCTTGAATTTTTTTAAGCGTCTTTGAAAAGCACCAAACAAATTTTTACCGAAAAAAAAACTGACGGAATTAATTCAGCAGTGTATCTGGATTTTTTATATCGTTCTATCCCCTATAATATGAACTTGAGGGGTTGTTCCTGATGATGATTCATCTTGAATTTTTTTGAGGGTCTTTCAAAAGCACCAAACAAATTTTTACCGAAAAAAAAACGGACGGAATTAATTGAGCAGTGAATCAGGATTTTTTAAATCGTTCTATCCCCTATAATATGAACTTGAGGAGTTGTTCCTGATGATGATTCATCTTGAATTTTTTTTAGGGTCTTCCAAAAGCACCAAACAAATTTTTACCGAAAAAAAAACGGACGGAATTCATTCAGCAGTTAACCAGGATTTTTCAAATCGTTTCATCCCCTATAATATGAACATTAGGGGTTGTTCCTGATGATGAATCATCTTGAATTTTTTTTAAGTCTCTTTGAAAAGCCCCAAACAAAATTTTACCGAAAAAAAAACTGACGGAATTAATTCAGCTGTGTATCAGGATTTTTTATATCGTTCTATCCCCTATAATATGAACTTGAGGGGTTGTTCCTGATGATGATTCATCTTGAATTTTTTTGAGGGTCTTTGAAAAGCACCAAACAAATTTTTACCGAAAAAAAACGGACGGAATTAATTGAGCAGTGAATCAGGATTTTTTATATCGTTCTATCCCCTATAATATGAACTTGAGGAGTTGTTCCTGATGATGATTCATCTTGAATTTTTTTTAGCGTCTTTCAAAAGCACCAAACAAATTTTTACCGAAAAAAAAACGGATGGAATTCATTCAGCAGTTAACCAGGATTTTTCAAATCGTTTCATCCCCTATAATATGAACATTAGGGGTTGTTCCTGATGATGAATCATCTTGAATTTTTTTTAGTGTCTTTGAAAAGCCCCAAACAAAATTTTACCGAAAAAAAAATGACGGAATTAATTCAGCAGTGAATCAGGATTTTTTAAATTGTTCTATCCCCTATAATATGAACATTAGGGGTTGTTCCTGATGATTAATTATCTTGAATTTTTTTTAGTGACTTTGAAAAGCCCCAAACAAAATTTTACCGAAAATGAACTGACGGAATTCATTCAGCAGTGAATCAGGATATTTTAAATCGTTCTATCCCCTATAATATGATCTTGAGGGGTTGTTCCTGATGATGATTCATCTTGAATTTTTTTTAGGGTCTTTCAAAAGCACCAAACAAATTTTCACCGAAAAAAAAAACGGACGGAATTTATACAGCAGTTGACCAGGATTTTTCGAATTGTTTCATCCCCTATAATATGAACTTTAGGGGTTGTTCCTGATGATGAATCATCTTGAATTTTTTTCAGTGTCTTTCAAAAGCACCAAACAAATTTTCTCCGAAAAAAAAATGACGGAATTAATTCAGCAGTAAATCAGGATTTTTTAAATCGTTCCATCCCTTATAATACGGACTTTAGGGGTTGTTCCTGATGATGAATCATCTTGAATTTTTTTAAGTGTCTTTGAAAAGCACTAAACAACTTTTCACCGAAAAAAAAAACGGACGGAATTCATTCAGCAGTGAACCAGGATTTTTCAAATCCTTTCATCCCCTATAATATGAACTTTAGGGGTTGTTCCTGATGATGAATCATCTTGAATTTTTTTCAGTGTCTTTCAAAAGCATAAAAAAAGTTTTTACCGAAAAAAAACTGACGGAATTTATTCCGCAGCGAATCAGGATTTTTTAAATCGTTTCATCCCCTATAATACGGACTTTAGGGGTTGTTCCTGATGATGATTCATCTTGAATTTTTTTCAGTATTTTTCAGAAGTACTAAAAAAATTTTTACTTAAAAAATAAATCACGGAATATATTTACCAATTTGTCTGTATTGTTTTTGGTCGTTTCATCCCCTATTTTATTATTTATAAGGGTGGTTTCTGATGATAAATCATTTCTTTAATTTTTGTTTTTAGTATTGAAGTTATGAATAATATTTTTATTTTAATAAAATTTGCTTGACTCCTCTTTGCTATTTTAAAGAATTTTTTTTGTTTTTACCCCTTACTAAGGGATGGTTTTTATTCATCATTCAGTATATATTTTTAAATATCATCAATCTTCAGTTTTTATGTTTTTGTGGTTTTTATCTTTCTTTAAAATGCAAAAAATGTTTTTTTTTTTTGTTTTTTTTCATAGTTTTGATTTTCTTGATTCTTCCGGGAAAAACCAAGGAAATTACTGCTCAGTTAATTTTTTAATGAAAATTTAGTCGCAATCTTATGTATTAAGTGACCTTTATTTAATTTATTACTCATAGCGTGCATAAGTACAAAATTAATAATTATTTCAATCGGTACCATACTTCAAATAGTGAGTTGACTGACGCTTAGTGAAAATTTCGACTTTGACCACTTTTTTTGGCTTCGGAATAATTTTTTCGCACTAAGTGATAATTTTCCTCTATTCTACAACAACAAACGAAGGTTTTCCAAAAAACCCCATCAAAATATCTTCAAAACTGAGTACACGGTTGATTTTGGGCAAAAAAGTCCATTTTGCCGTAGTGTGAGGCGGTTGGTGGTAGACTTTAGAGAAGTAAATAAATAGACAATTGGTGACTCCTATCTACTGCCAAACATAGCAGACATATTGGACCAACTGGGAGATGCCACTTACTTCTCCACCTTCGACCTAGCCTTCGGATTCCATCAGATACCCGTAAAAAAGGCGAACGGATATAAAACAGCATTCTTGACCTTAAACGGGCACAAGCAATTAAAAAAAATACCCATGGGACTCAAGAATGCCCCGCAACGTTCCAAAGAATGATGGATTTAATCCTAATGGGACTGCAGAATATCGGAATGTTAGGATACCCAAACGATATCATAGTCTATATTCGCAGTTTGATGGAGCACCTGCTTAAAGTGCAGTTACTCTCTGAGCGACTTGGAGATGCCAAACTAGTGTTCTAACCCGATAAGGTACAATTCTTGAGGAGAGAAGTACCGTTTTTGGAGCACATTGTGTCGGAGCGGGGCTGCAAACCAAATCCTGACAAGATTAAGACCGTCCAGAAGTTCCGAAGACCGCGTACTGTAACTCAGATTAGGTAATTTACGGCTCTAGTGGGCTATTACATAAGATTCATTAAGGACTTCAGTCAGATAGCTAAGCCCCTGTTTGACTTAACCAAGAAAGACCTAAAATTCTTGTGGGGCCCGGCCCAAGAGAAGAGTTTTGAGACTCTATAAAAAAAACTCTGTTAGGCCCCAATATGACAATTTCCAGACTTCAACCAGAAATTCTCTCTGACGACGGACGCTAGTGACTACGCTGTATGCGCGGTTCTAAGCCAGGAAAAGAATGGCTTTGACCACCCTGTGGCTTACTTATCTCGCAGTTTAAACAAAAGCGAATTGAACCACACTACTACAGAAAAGGAGTGCGCAGCAGTATTGCATGCACTAAAGAAATTCCGTACGTATCTGCTAGGCAGGTGGTTCCTGCTGATCAGCGACCATGAACCGCTCAGCGGGACCCAGGTAAATAGGTGTTCTGATAGATGCTGAGATTCATAGACTTTGAATATGATTTCAATTATAAGCCAGGGAAGCTAAACATCAACGCTGACGTGTTGTCTCGAAACCCAACTGACGCACCGATTCCGGAGAAGGAAATCAATACTAACTTGCCCATGATTAAAGCGCTTGTCTTGGAAAAGAGCCAGCATGAACGCAATAATATTCCGCCCGAGAAAAACAATCGAGGTTGGAAGCCGGCACCATCAGGAACATGAAGGACCAAACCTGAGGAGTCAGGACAAGAACAATCAGGTCCTTCAACTAGTGGAGAAGCTTTAGTCCCTCCGTGACGGCAACGGGCTGAATCCAAAAATGATGTTAGTCCTCCCAAGAGAGGTAGACCTATTGGAGCCAAGACGAAAAATCGAGCCCCTGAGTTAGACCATAGTGTGATAGCTCAACGTATCAAGACCAAGAGGGCTATGAACACTGCGGTCCATGGACCGCAGCCAGGTCTTTTGACCATGCATCCCCACTTGGAAGAGCTCATCCGCCTACAGCAGAAGAAATAACAGGACAATACCCTTTCGGACAAACAACCAGGAGAGGAAATTAGAATCGGAACCCTCGAGCACTGCTAAGGCCGTGTCTGAAGGAACCGGGACACAGGGGCGTACCTATCCCCGACCCAAAGGAAAGTGGGTTGAGAGACGAGACTACCAAGGATGATTCCCTGGAGCAGGAGAAAATTAGTGGCCATTCCGATTCCATGATAGCGTCATCGGAGATTTAAGTCAGTGCCGTCACCCCCCAGTGAAACGGGAACTCATTAGAACGCACTGCGGTGCGTAAAATGTTGCAGAATCTTCAAGGCACGCTGATACGCCACAACTTGAATGAGTTTCGGATGGCTCGGAAAGGAGATATGTCCAATCAGTTTGAACCTGGACTCCTCGAAAAGATTATCCAGGGGATGTTTCAGAAGACTCTGTATCAAATAAATATATGCTTTGGAACGTCCGTTATGCCTGATGTGTCCGAGCGACCCAAATACATCGAATTGCTACATAACAGTCTGGCTGACGGACACAAAGGAATCAATCAGACTTATCAGAAGATTCGTGGGAGACGTTCTAGGCTACGTCAGGCGATGCACGAGCTGTCGTGAAAAGAAGATTAACCACTGCAAATCGAGGCAAGAATTGATACTTACGAACACGCCGATTGAAGCATTTGATAAAATCTCGGTCAACACTCGGAATTGTGGAGTTTGCTTCTGATTCTATCAACTGTGAATATGGTCTCAGAGGAAGGGACCTACAACATCACCCCACTACAAACCAATTCGGGGTGTATTACGAAAGGGTGGGGGTGGTAAACCTCCGACGGGCCATCTGGAAGATAGTTGTATCAGTGGAGACTGGAAAATTGCTCAACATCCATGAAGTAGAGGACCAGATTGACGTTCTCACCCTTAGATGTCAACAACAAGGGGGAGAGCCTTCCTGTGAAGAAGTAGTTAACATAAAAACCCTCCGTAAAACCACTCGAAACTTGGGAAAATTACGACAAGAAATTCAGGACCGATTGAAAGACCTTGACATTGAACGACCTATTTGGACCGAAAATATAATGACCAGACGCCGCAAACGAATGGCACCTTTTGGCATCATTGGAACCCTTGGTGAAAGTCTGTTTGGTCTCGCGACGGCGAAAGATGTGAATCGGAAAAACAAATTAATAAAGTGCAGCATGACCAAAAGAAGTTAATTGGGCTACAGAAGGGTCAAGCCCACATTATTATCGGGGCACTGGCTAAATTACACGACACTCTACTACAGCGGAATAAAATCGATGAAATGGAACGCCCCTTCCAGAATACCCATGAGTCACGAGTTGCAATTACATGTACAGTTCCACAATGTCATGCAACATCTAAGGCAACTGAACGGACTACACGAGCAATTAAAACAAATTATCGTAACCAGACGAAAAAGAGAATTGGCATCAGGGCTAATTCCTTCTGAATTCTCGTCACAGATTCACAGCGAAATACGACAAACTGTGAAGACCCTTGAATTACCAATGAGTGAAAAATACTTGCGTTTGAGCGAGATCTCAAAAATCGTGAGGGTAGATCTAGTCCGTGACTAACAACGTCTGCTGGTATACATCCATCTACCCTTAACCGACCAACAGGTTTACCTACTGCATCAACTCTACTCTCTAGTGACGCGGCAGATGTTAAGTCCCAGTGCCAATGAGACTGCTTATGTGAAACCTAGTCACCAGTATCTAGGAATGAGTGAAGACCTGCTCGAATATCTTATGCTTGATCAGGATGAATTTCTGAGTTGCAAGAATCTGGGAGTTGGATATTTATGTGACACCGAAATGGGAATTTGGGAAACTTCCCAAGCCCTTAGTTGTGAGGCTATGTTATATGTTCGTCCAACGACCGAGTCACTCAAATTATGTGACGTAAGGTTCCATCCTTATGTCCACGACCAATGGAACTACTTAAAGGCGGAAGGATCTTGGCTATACTCACTGGCTAGCAAAGATCCTTACAGGTCCTTTGCCCCCAAAACGCCACTACGGTCATAGTGGAAGGTTTGGGAATCCTAAAAATGGCGTCCAACTGTGTGGGAAAAGCCAAGGGGATCACCTTGCCTAGTCCCAAGAGATACGTACAAGAGTAACTGTGCTACTATAGACCAAGAGTAAATCTCACACTGATGGAGCTATACCCTGAATTACTCAACCATGCGGTCAGGCTAAAGCAATGATGCTGGAGAAACGCTGCAGAAAAGAAAGGAAAAGGGGCAGTTTCAACAAGAACGTTCTCCCCAAGAAATAATAAATCAAATGGAAGAGTTGGAAGAACACCAGCAAGATTTCAACACCCGTTTGAACGTATCCAGTGGACGAAACAGAGACACGAAAAGACGACCTCTAGAAGACACCGATCGAAAAAGGATGCCCCTAACAAATATACTCAACCCAGTTGAGACAACGTGGAAAAATCACTTCCGACTGAATCCTTGACCCAACATCCTGAACTCGATCAATGACCGAAATCGGACCTATGAGGTTGGACCGATAAAATAAAACCTCGACTCATACAAGAGTAACACCCTCTCTGCTATAGGATAAAGAAGGAAATATGAACATTTTCAAGACTCTACGACCAAACCAAAGAATTCTGGAGAAGATTCCGGGACAAAACCGACGAGAGGTCAGAGTAAGTCACCCGAAAGATCTGGAGCTTTGGAAAGTCCTCAAGGGTCTACGATCCTTCTGAGCCATACGGGGAGGATACATTGAATCAATTGGCCTCAAAAATAGTGTCACTCTTGTGACCTTTTACCATCTCATGGACGCTGACCAACTGAGGGAATGCCACCAACAGTGCAAGACCGAGGCAAGAACTCAAAACTGCATGACCGGAAAGAAGGCCGAAAGGAAACAAGAACCCTTAAACTTAACAATAGCCAAAACTCCTGAACCAAAGGTATTACCTGCCGTTAGTGAAAAAAGTTACGAAACAAGAATCTTTGAATCAACCACTATCGCAGAACCTGGTAGATCCGCCCACCCGAGCCCGGGAAAGATGAAGGGAAAGAGTAAGAGGGCAACACAGAGATCAACACCCCCTTATCATGCGCCCGACGAAACAAAAAACCAAGTGACGGCAAAGAAATATCAAGCGGATGTGGGAAAACAGGACCTCCACTGACTTTTCTGCTTGCCGAGAAGTATTCCACGAGAATACCGAGATGAGCTTTTCTTTAAATAATTTGACCGTTTTTGAAGACTAGAGTATTACCGAACCATGCTGGACCGCCAAGGCGACTTGGGCCGGGGATATGTTCTCTATGTGAAAGCGCAACACGCACAAGCCCTAAGTGAGAGTGATCCCTGCTACAAAGTCCAATACGCGTCTTTTCATTAAAAATCTCAAAATTGCGCACAGTTGAGATAACACTCCTGCGGAACTTATATCATTTACAAGACCTATACGTACCACGAACAAATATGCACGAGACAAAACCTATATTGGGCAAAGATAAATCAAGAAAATAAAGCAAATTCTAGCCCAGCTGAGGAGGTAGCCGACCTGATCAGTTTTGAAATGGAAGTGACAGAACAACCCGATCCGATGCTGTGTTCTGGAACGTCCTACCCGGAATCAATAGACAAACGCGACAAGACAAATTCTCAAAACGACCTTGCTGAAGCTCAACCAAATAAACTAGTGGTTAGAGCAACATTAGTCTGATTCCACTTCCTTTAAAGTGATACGACTGAAAACCGATAGTCGTCAGACCTAACTCATAACAAGAAGTAAGAAAGCGATCAACCGAACTATTTTTATTGCAGATACATTTAGAGAACATTATGGAAGGCTGGACCCTTATAACGCCTGGGTTGATGCAACATCCTAACTGTGTGAGATGGCGATGCCCTCCGACCATACCGATAGACCATCTCCTATCGATCATCTATCACCATGGATCAATAAGCGGATTCTGGGTCGAGCCGGCATGGATAAGCCAACCGACCAAAATAGTGTCTGTGTTATATGAGCAAGAAGAGAATGTAATTGCCATTTACCGTACCCACAACTTAAATAAAAGTGCAGTGACAGACGAAGGTGACTGTAGACTAGTTTACGCCTCGAACCTATACCGACAATGAAGAACTGAAGACGACCTGAAGAGGAAGAACCTCCATAAACTATTAAACTAAGACCGAGTGAAATGTAAAAGAAAAATCAATGTTTTGGAGTGTGGATGAGTGAATGAAAGATTGGCCATTCATCATCTGCATACCATCTATATCGGTCCAGATTCTTGAAGCCATGGATACTGCGAAATGAACTAAGCGAATCAAGAGAAAACCTACTGACCCAGAAATGTAAAAAAAAAAAAAAATGTGGGCTATGGATCTATATTTTGGATATATCTGATCATCGCACATTACACCGAAAAACCTTAAACCTGATTTCTTATCAGAAAACCGATATAAATTGGGAAAGCCTGAAACAAGATTAATATTGAATCAGCGAACCAGAACATGAGACAGATGAGGAGGAGGATAAAGCAAGCATTCTATTGGCATCGTCATATGCTTTCTTTAAGGACCTCAAACTTCTACTAGAGGATGATGTAATTCCACAGCCATCCAAAAATATATAAAAAAATAAAATAAAAATTAAGAAAAAATTAAGAAAAAAATAAAATAAAATAAAATAAAATGAACCAATAAATAAATAAAATAAAATAAAAGAGGAACCCCTTCACAATAGATCCTATGCCTAAAACTGAAAGAATGAGTCGATTGAATAAAGCAACGTAAAATAAGCAATGGACCGTAAGAAATTATAAGTGCTCTGTGACCAAAAGTGAAATTATTAAAAACACTGAGAATAAAGTATGGCCTAAAAGGCAATGCGTGCTAGTATGAATTCGTTGCGTGTAATTTCCATGTTTATCTAATAATGCGCCGGTTTGTAGACTTAATAGGACATATATGATGCCAAATACCAAACCTCGTCTCCAATATCCTTAAACCTACCATGTACAGAACAACATAATTAACCATTTCTAAGTACCTTACAGAATCAACGACTGTTAGAATCTAATTGATACAAAATATGTATTTTATATATTAGAGAATATGTATTAAAAAACCCAAAAAGAAAAAAAAAAAATTTATAGCGACCTTCCTATCGTACAACTGATAATATTCAAGTACTTACACAGTGACTTAATGTAAACCAGACCAACCGACACTTACCATACTCTAATCCAACCGTACATCTAAGTTCACCGAGGACGGTGAACACTTCAGGAAAAGGATGCTGTTATGTGACAATTATAATTACTACATAACAATACCCGAATTAGGATAGGAATTATAATTTTCAGTATATTAAAAAAAAGTGAATACTGAGGCTTTGAATGATTACTTGCTTAAATGTGATTGGATGGTTGTCACGGATGGGACGAGCTCTCTTAGTGCGAAGTTAGATTGTTTGTATGCTAATCTTTATGCGGCTCTTGACGTATTTGATCCGCTGAAAACTCTTAAACATAGGAAGAATCACCATTCGTGGTTCACCACCTATCATCACTCATTGATATCTGAGAGAGATAGACTCTACAGACGCTACAGACGCTTGAGACTTGATATTGAATTACTCTTATATAGACAAGCATGTGATTTTTCTCATGAGCAGATTGAGTCTGCAAGACTCGAATCTTACTATCACAGACTCAAGGACATCTCTGACCCTCAATAGCTCTGGAAGGAACTTGGACACCTTGGCATCTCCCCTAGCCCTGATTCCAACTTGGGTGGTTTCTCTGTGGAGGACCTCAACGCTCACTTTGCCTCTGTTTCGTTTGACTCCGCAGCACCGGATCTCTCTCATTTTCTAAACAACTTGGAAAATGAGAGAGATGATGGTGTCTTTGATTTTTCTACTGTGACAATGGATAAAATCGCTACTGCTGTTGGTCAGTCGACATCTCAAGCGGTGGGTGTTGACTCTCTTCCGCAGAGCTTTATTCAATCAGCATTCCCATCCATAGGCCCTATTATCCACAATATCTTCAATACTTCCTTATCTACATCAACATTCCCTGAGCGGTGGAAAGAGTCTATTGTTATTGCTCTCAACAAAGTTCCCTCTCCATCTTGCCTGAATGATTTCCGTCCGATCTCCCTGCTTTGTTTTTTGTCGAAAGTACTTGCGAGGCTGGTCCATGACCAGATTGCTTCTTTTGTTGAATTGCAGGGACTGATGGATGGGCAACAAGCAGGTTTTAGAGCAGGGCACAGTACACAGACTACACTATTGAAACTTACAGACAACATCCAAGAGGGCATGGACAGGAGGCAGGTGATTGCATTGTTGCTCTTTGATTTCAGCAAAGCCTTCGAGTTGGTCTCTCGCGTATTGCTACTTGAGAAACTACAATCCCTTGGCTTTTCTCGCAGGGTTTTGCAATGGATTGCTTCCTATCTGTCAGGCCGCTCGCAGGCGGTGAAAGCTGGGGACCGGAGTTTCACCTCTTCTCGTCCCCTTAATAAGGGTGTATACCAGGACTCAGTATTGGGTCTCCTGTTTTTGACTCTGTTTGTCGCTGACATTGCCCTCGGTCTTGGCCCTGGTGTTTCTGATATAATTTATGCGGATGACCTTCAGATTTACGTGCGCGGCCGAGTCGAGGACATACGTACCATTCTCGACAGACTGAGCCAAGCTGCTGAGCATGTTGCGGACTGGGCTGCCGTGAATGGGCTGATTTTGAATGCTGGCAAGACTAAGGCCATGATTTTAGGTACCGCGTCTTGTGTCAATGACTTTGACAGATTGGGTATTCGCTCCCTGCAATTTGGAGAGTGCGCTGTTCCGTTTGTTTCGTCCACACGTAGTCTGGGGGTGGTGCTGGATTTCAAGCTGACCTGGAAAGATCATGTTCAATATGTCTGTGGCAGAGCTAATTCTCTCATGTACCGTCTTAACCACTTCAGCTGCAGCACCACCTTTGAACTGCGCAAGCACCTTATACAAACCCTCCTTTTTCCTATCGTTGACTATTGCTGTCTTGTTTATCGGAATATCTCAGATGAACAGGACCTTATGCTGCAGTGTTTGCTCAATCGTGGGATTAGATACATATTTGGGATCAGAAAGAGTGATCACGTTACTCCTTTCAGACTTGAGCTTGTCTGGCTTCGAGTGTCAGGTCGTAGCGACTTCTTTGCGGCCTGTTTGCTCTATAGAATCCTGAATTCAGGAGTTCCGTCTTATTTGGTTAATTTTTTTTTAGTACTATGTGAAGGTTGAGTACTCTGTGCCACAGAACAACTTGTGTTTAAACTATGTGAGAATTTGTAGTGCTACTAGTGACTGATTTGCAATGACTGTTTTGCAAGCACAGATTAGATTAAATTTGATTAGATTACCAAAGATTGTTATATCTTGATGTATACCTTTATTTTCATTATTTTATAATTATGTTTATTTAATTATTATTATTATTAATTATTTTCTATCGTTAATCTTGAATGGATTAGTTTATTGATCAACTTATGTATTTTGTACAACGTAATGTACAATCAATGAACTTATAAAAATCAAATCAAAATCTCTGCTGCTGATGGAATTAGCATTACTCTTGGCTATCGCGCTCTCTCTCTCTCTCTCTCTCTCTCTCTCTCTCTCTCTCTCCTTCCTTTCAAGGCCATTCTCTGTTGTTTGTTTATCTCATTTATATTCTGACTAACTCATATTTACAAGTCAAATTAATATAATTCAATTTGTAAGTAGTTTTGTACAGAGTGGGATTTCTCTAATTCAGTAATTTTATTTAAACTAAAATTATAATTCAACTTTAATCACATATTTAAGTTAAATTTTTGATCATTTTTTTTTTTTGTATACATTAATCTGCATGAAAGACACTGTTATCGCCTCCTACACTTGATTCAACAAAAAAAATTTTTGTAAATTATTTTTAACTTCAATTGAGTAAACTTTACATAGGTCGAATTCAAAGAGTAAGCTCGGGTTTGTAATCAGCAACCTCAAAAACCCTCTACACTTAGTTCAACAAAAAACTATTAAAAATCAATTTTTCACTTCAATTAATAAGACCTTGCATAGGTCAAATTCAAAAAGTAAGGTCGGATTCATAATCAGCGACTTCAAAAACTTACGACTACAAAATTTTAAAGAGAACCAATAAATAAAAATAACTTTTTAAAATTTGACCTAAAACAAGTACAATACAGCCTCAGTATCGTGCTTACTCAAGGTCAAATTAAGAAATAGATATTAAATTCATAATCTACGGCATTGAAAACATATATATGCCAAATTTCAAACCAATCGAATACATGAAAGTTCCTTTTTTTAAAAAAAGAAAGACGACTTTACGATGACGACAACGTAAGACTAAAAAAAAAGTGCCAAACTTATTAATATAATAAAGGATTTAATAAACCTAAAAATGCTATAAGATCTTAATGATATTTTGGCAATCTTGCATTTTTTATTGTTATGATTTTACATTGAGTAAATCTCAAGCATTGTACACTAGACAAAAATTCCAAAATTTATAATCTCTCTCAAAAAAATGACATTTCAAAATATTCATACATAAACATGCATTTTCAAGTGCAACAACAGTTTTAGTATAAATTTTAACAAGTTCTTTCGTCATTCACCGGTGCAGTAGTATACGTTATTCATATAAATTTCAGTTTAAGAGACCCTCTCCAATATTTCTTCAAAGTATTTTGGAACTCTAATGAACTCGATAATACTTTTTTACAAAATTACGTGTATAAACCCACCTCCATAACTATACTCAAGGTGAAGACGTAACCGTGGTTCATAAAATTGATCAGTTGCAATTGAAAGAAAAATAAAAGAAAAAATCTGAAAAAACGCTCTGTAGCGCGCCAGATAATATATTTAGCTATTTTTTAAGCCTAATTTGATGGAAATCGGTTTACAAATAATTTCAGAAAACTTGGAAAATCGGTTCTCTTCTTATTCAGAAAAATTGTCGTAATGTATGTTGTCTGCCACTGAGCCTGCCGGCTACCGCCCTCAATTTCCGCACTTACTAGCAGTCTGGTGCAGACAGGTGTAAACAGTTACTCTGATTACTTTGATTTATTTAATTTCGATGTGTTCTTCTGATTTTTTGATAAAAACTTGACAAAAATTACTATTTTTTAAAATTTATTGATTAGTATAAGCATGTAATTTTTTCTCATTTTGAAGTTTCCTGTGTATTCCGTGCTAAACGATACCATCTCTTGACTACCCATTTTAACCAATCTATCAACTTCGATTGCAATTTTCATCATTTAAAGAAATGGCGCGTGATATGGTTTCACTTGAAGAAACTTTATTTTAATTTTCCAACCTTTATTACATTTCTGTTCTTCTAAAAACAACTTTTAAACTCAACAGTACTTAAAAATATTGCTCAAAGTTGTTTGGCACCTATATTTTGACTACTGTATGAAGGAAGGATTTTGAATTTTGATTTGTTTATTTATTTAATTTTAAATGTAACAGTGAAGGAATTAGATAAATAAATAAAGCTATATTCGCTCCGTGCGAGTTCATCCACGACAACACTTACAGAAAAATCCACGCTGTAAATTCGAGGTGGCGTAGCGCTGGCGACAACACTTACAGAAAAATCCGGCTGTAAATTCAAGGTGGCGCTGCCTACTTGCATGGAGCGAATAGCCTATCGTCAATCTACTGAATACTTAATGCACAAAGTGTCCTGCCCGTGTCTGTACAAATACCTCGTACATGTTCTCAAGCCTCGTCGATTAGGGGAGATACTAGACACAAACGCATTAAATAACCTATCAATCATACAATCATTGATTAAAAAATAACATGTTTAGAATTAATAGTATAAATTTGAATTTTGGCGCTTAAGCCGTTAGTTTGGACTACCTCGGTCGGAAATCAGCCGAGCGACTCACGCGAGGCGTGGTCGCCGAGAAGACTTCCGTCCGCAGGCAGTCGGCATCAGTCAAAGAAAGCGAGCAGTTGTGTTTAGTGTGCTCCGCTACTTAAAGTCAATGACTATTGCCAGAGGTAGAGTGCCACCCGGTCAAAACGGCGTGACCACTCTCCTCTATTGTAAACACTTAGATACTGATAAATAAATTTACCACAAAAGTTAAAGTTCATAATTAAATGCCAGTGTCAGTTATTTGAAGCCCAGTGATTTCTTCTCGTCCCTTTTCGCTCGCGTTAATTTCAACTCTCAAACATAACACCTGCCTTGAATAATCAGTACAAATCTCTGAATCGTGCATAAGGAATCGTGCATATTTTCTTTTTTTTTTAATTATTATTCCCAAGGTCTGAAGATGCGAGGCGTTTGGTCACTTTCTTCCTTCTTCTTGAACGGTGAGTTACATTCTGCGTCATCTTTGTCTTCTAGGTTTAGCTGCTGCAGCGCTTTTCTTAAGTAGAAATTCTCGGTCTCTTCATTTACGTTTTTTCGTATTTATTTGTTTCCGTCCCATATTCTTTCTTGAGTATGGAATTTTTGGTGATCCTTAAAATCTCTCGGGTAGACCGGTGTTTCACATCGTCTACAGTGGATCGTTTTGAAAGGCTCCCGTAGCTCGCGTAATGGGCACTCCCATTTGTGAGGCTTTCCTAATCTTGCCCCGTATTCCTTTCCTAGTTGTTCTCTCGCTATTATTGCACCAGTGGGGTGCACATATTTAGTAAAAGCCAAATACAGGGGATCCAAATGTGCGTCTCTCTTTGACATTGGCATTTTTTAAAAGCGCAGCCATAAGAGGGCAAGTCTTTAGGTCATGGTAAACCTGTTGGAAGCTCCGGTTTAGGGGTACGTCCAGCACTTGCGTGCTTTCGTCCACCAGTCGTTGGTTGTCTTCCAATTTTCTAATTAGGGCGATGCCTTGCTGTTTCAGTCGGTCATTCTTGAATTGGATGTTCACAAAAGGGAGTGGGTCTTCTCAATCATCGTGATTTTGGTGTTCCTCCAATAGGATGGGGTTGACCTCTCGCAGGGACCTTACAAGTTCTTGGACCTCGAAGGGCTGATTGAGGGCTATCCCAACTTGATTCTGCCCCGCCCTTTCAGTTTCGAGGGCTCTTAACACGAATCTCTGCCCATGTAGATCCTTCAACGGTCTTGGTATCTCAGTAGGTTCAATTTTGGAACCAGCATCAGTACCTTCAGCCGGCCTTTGCAACGATTCCTTCGGCGCTTTTTGACTGATGGGGACGCATTTTTCTAGGTGGTTAGGTTGTAGAGATTCGTTTTGGGAGTCCTTGAGTGCCTGCAGTGAAGTCATGTTTGCTGCAAGAAGGGGTTAAGAATTGATTAATACGGGTCAATTGGGTTTTCAGCCGGGAGGTTACGGAAAGGAGGTGGGACATGCGGTGTTAGGTCATTTAGACAAATAATAGTCACAAAGATTACAGCAGGGACGGTTGAACAGAAAAATGGAAGGGCTTTAGAACCGTGACACATGCATTCCAACTTGCTAACCTCTTTTCTTGTCCGACATCGATCTCGTCAATCGTATATACACACACCACTCTATATACACATTTACCAGGGACAATTTGTGATATCAAAAACGTTTTTAGATCTAACGTCGGTTTAAAGATATTTAATTTTCCCTTCCTTAAACATGCAACCGTACAAATTTTCTCATTCTTCTTGGTCACATGCATGCATACACACTTTTGTCTTGCGTTGGCACACTCAAACGAATTTAGTCGCTCCATATTGGGTCCTATAGTCTCTAACTTGTCTTTAAACAAGAGTTTCCATCTGCGTCTTCATCTTCCCCTCGGTCTTTGGCGCGTTCTAGTTACTTTGTTCATTAGGTGGTGGTAACAGGGTCTTTGGGTTGTCTTCCAAGTCTTTGGTCGTGGGTTGTTTTTCACTTTCTACTTCCTTTTTTTTTTCTACACTGTTGAACTCGAGATCTGTATGAAATGAAATGTTAGTTTGTGATTCTTGGAGTGAATACTGATGAGACTGATAATGTTACCCATGTTACTTTGATTGCTATTGTATACCATTATATTCATTTTATTACTTTCATTATTATTATTATTATTACTTATATTATTGTTATTTTATTCTATCTTATTTTATTATATTTTATTTTATTTTATATTGAAATTATATCCTAATGTAGAACTTTGTTATAATCTTATGTATTTTGTACAACATAATGTACATTTAATAAACACATCAAAATCAAAAATCAAATCCGAGGTTTCCATATTTTCTGTCGGTTTGGTCCTTGTTACTGGAGGCGGCTGGTCATTACGTTGGTCCCAAATTTTAACGATGTGTTCGGCCAACAGCTCCGGATCAGGGAGATGTTCGCTCCAAAGGCGGGGTGATTCTGGAGGCATCATCTTGGGTTGTTTTTCTGGGAGGCTTACTGGCGGAGTTTTCTGCTCCGTTCGATTTTTTTCACTTCTGGACATTGGGGGCGGCTTGACTATCACTGATTTGATGGGCCTTGAGGTCTGTTTTGGAGGTGAGGGCGTAGCTTAACGCGTTCCCCGGGCTTTATTTTCTTCGTACTCCTTGTGGTTCCGTCGAACTCGATCAGCATCGCTTACTCTTTGGAAGGTTATCGGACTGACGTTCCCTTCCGGTGTGGTGGTTTCTAGGTGACCACCTATAATGAGGCCATAAAGGCGCAATCCTCGGATGACTTCCCATAGTTCGACGTTACGAGTATGCTTTACTCGGATCATACACGGGTCCTGGCCAGGGTTTTCCTTTAACACTTGATGAAGAGTTTCCATCTTCCGTCTTGGTCTGTGATTCTGTAATTAGATTTACTTGTTAGTTTAGATCTTTTGCTAACCCTTGGTTGTCATTCGGGTGATGGGGGGTCTTCAGCAATGAGGAGTCGGTCCAGGGTTCTTGAGTCAAAGTTTTTCTCAGGGGAGTGGATAGAACGTCGAGTTGTTCTCGTTCTTCTGTTATTCTTGGGGCTCTGTTAGTCTGGTCTTGAGGTGTGCTCGAGTCTCGGGTGAGTGTCGCCATTTGCGGCCTTACGACCTGGATGTATATGACCAACCCGATCATTGCGATGACTAGTATAACCAAGAGTCCGCTTAGACTAAGCCCTGTATTGACAATTTTATCATCTTGTTGTTGTTCCTAGGTTCTTAGCTTATTTAAAAGTTCTCGTAAGGGTAACCCATGTCAGGTTTGCCACCCATCGTCTTTGGTCACTTCGTTGTTCCAGTCAGTCTGGTTTCGAACTCTTTCGGATAATTCGGAGTACAACTTCAAAAGAGTCAGGTTGATCTCGGGACGGTAAAAGAATTGTCCCTTTTATGGGTGAGTGTCTGGGTTGGGCAGGGTAATTTTATCTGTTTTTCCCACACATTCATGAGCAATTTGCTAAATTCCCGATCCTTTTACAGAGATCATGGTCGTGTTGAGGGGACAAAGGATTCGTATTGTTTCTTCTTTGGCTACAGAGGAAAGCTAGGATCCGGTGGCTTTTAGGTAACGCCACTGGTCCATGACTTGCGGGTGGACCCGCAAGTCGCACAGCTTGAGTGCCTCAGATGGCTGGAGGTATAGTGTTATTTCACAATTGGGTGCATGGGAACTTTTCCAGAGTTCTAATTTAGTGTTACAGAGATACCCGTAAATTAGCTTCAGACATTCTTCAAAGTCAGTTTGGTTAAATTTAAAATATTGGAGTTGATCCTCACTCACTACCAGGTATTCGTGAGAGGGTTCAACATACGCGGTTCCATTGATCCCGGTACTGATGGATTGTGGTACCCCCAGTGAGTGCATTCGATGTAGTTCATATGCAGTGTGGTCTACCAGCGGTATATGGACATGCACTAATAGTCC
Source organism: Encarsia formosa (assembly GCA_038277355.1). Taxonomy (NCBI): domain Eukaryota; kingdom Metazoa; phylum Arthropoda; class Insecta; order Hymenoptera; family Aphelinidae; genus Encarsia; species Encarsia formosa. The sequence goes on from CM076186.1 coordinate 55,609,148, forward strand.
GCCTCGGTTATGCACCATTTCGACTTTTTAAATCTTTGCCACCTCGTCGAGGCGCCAGGAAATCGTTCGATATTAGTCCAGGGGCAAGGTCGCCTTTTTGGCCCACGGTGATCATTTGTAATAGTTTCTTTCGTATTTCCATTAATTGATTCAGCTGGCAACCTAGGCTTTGACACTGCACGTACAGATCCTTGAGCACTGGTGGCGACTGCAGTTTGGCTAATGTGGCTTCCATTTTGTCAATTTCCTGTTTCTGAGTTAAGGTCTCATTGTGAAGTTCAGCTAGAGTGCCGGTTACGATATGAACCTGTTCTTTGTGTATACTAATCAATTGTTTTTGGTTTTGCTTCATTCGGTCGATTTCACGATGAGCCCTTTCCACTCCGTCTACCGTGGCTAGTCCAAATAAGCTTTCGCCAAGGGAGCCAATGATGCCAAACGGGGCTAATTGTTTGATACGTTTGGTCGCTGGATCTCCTGCTTCGGTTGTCTCTTCAATTTTTAGGTCGTTTATTCGGTCTGTGATCTCTTGGTCTAACCCTTGAAGGGTTCGGTAGGTATACGTCAGAAAATCTAGGTCAACCAACTCTTCACAAGGCGGGTCATCCACATGGTTATGACATCTTAGTGAGAGAGCAGCTATTCGGTCACCTACTTCATGAGTTTGAAGTAGTCTTTCGGTTTCCACTGCTATGATCAGCTTCCAATCTGCTCTCCAAAGGTGAACCACTCCTTCCTTTTCATAGTAGAGGCCCGGGTTGGTGTGGAACCGGGTTATATTGTAGATCACCTCCCCACCAATTAAATGAATTCCCCACATCATAAATACTAGATAGCTTATCATCTGCAATCATACAAGAAACTGTTAATTATATAAGTCAGACCCTTCAGAACCGGATGGGACGCCTATGAGTTTATCCATGTGTTTCCGAATTTTTTTACCATTGGGTAATTCGAGGATCACATTGTTTTTTCCCACGACCTCGACAATTTTCAACGGCTTCTTATAGTAGCTGTCAAATTTCGAGATGCGGGGCTCGACTAACACCCAGGCGTACCCACCCGGTTTGCCACAGAATTTTTTTTCCTTTCGGCCGTATCGGTCTTTCGTTTTAATTTTCTCTGCTATCTCTCTCTCTCTTCTGCCGTCAGTCTCATTTCATCCTATCGGAAGATCAGATCACACAGATAAAGGTTATAAGTCCGCAATTTCTCTTCATTTGGTATCCAGATGGGGAACCTGGGCACCTTGCCATATACCGGCTCAAAAGGCGTGAAATTGGTTGTGGAGTGAACGCTGGTATTGTAGGACTCCGACCAAAAATGTCGCGTAAGAGCTTTTTCAATAGTCCTGGCTCCAATTGGCTCGCTAGGTCACCTTTCCGCGCGATTCTGAACCCGTTGAGGTTCCCTTTGCGTAACATGCTTTTCAGACCCTCTAAACACCTTCTCACCGTGCCGATGTCTAGTGGGTCGTAATAATGATTCTTCACTATCAGGGATAGGATGTTATGGTTCTTGTAAGGCGTGATCATAATCTGTTCCTTTCGGGGGCGCTTTTGCCTGAGCGCACTTGGGTTGATCGCATCAAGGTCTACGAGTAACCTGCTAATAGGTCCCACAGGAACGCAATCCTTTGAGAGGAAGTGAACGAGATTGTTTCGTTCATAGGTCAAACAGTTTCTGCTTCGCACGATTTTACCTAATGGGCGGTTAGGCTGATTACCCGCAAGGTCGGATGTACCTTCCACTGCTGGAGTTTTCTGGTTATCGGGACCCCAGCATTTACTATGGTCTGGTGGGTCTATTGGTGCCCAAATCCTCTCGGGAAAGAAGAAAGGTAGGTCTTCTAAGGTGGGTTTACTAAATTCAAGATTCACCGTGGAGTCCGCCGTAGCTTCCTGAACCATTTCTAGTTCTGGCGCCTTTGATCATCTCACCTTCGACGCCCCGGGTTGGGGGTGCTGCTACCCTTGGGGGTGGCAGGTTTGAATCCAGGATCGACTGAAATTCCCGTTTTCACTGGCTATTTTCCGGGGGAGTCGTCTTTCTCTCCCTCCTCATCAGCTTCGTCATCAGTGTCAGTGTCAGAGACTACCAAGGCTCGTCGGTCCATTTCTCGATCGGTACGAGCTTGAGCGCTGGTTATCAACTTTTGCACTCTTTCACTCATCACGCTGTCATTCAAAGTCTCTGCATCATATGCGTCGGCCTGGTTTAGAATGTCCTGCAGTTCCTCGTCAACTCCCTCCCCTTCTGAGAACCGGTCTTTGTCTTCCTGTTCGGGGGGTTTCACTTTTTCATCTCCATCCGAAAAGTGAATTGGCCACTGGTCTTCTTCGAAATTTGGTAGCCCATACCAATTGTCGGTGCGTTCATAGTGGTCCAACAAGCTTTGGGTTAATTTATCGCTACTCTCCTGCAAGTCCTGCAGGCTAATGGAGTGTTGCGGATCCTCAAAAGTTTCTTCAAGGGTGTCCGTGTCTCCCACTGTCTCCGTCTCGCTAGGCGTGACAGCGCTAACCTCTGTGGCGGCGGGGTTGATATCGGTTTCGCGATCACCTGGAGGTTTGTCTTCCTCTAAGGAAACTTCTTCTGTTTTCTCATCTCGCAGGCCACTGTTCTTCAGATCAACAACCGGGGCTCCCGTATCCGACGTGTCCAAATCGCTTGTAAGGTCCACGGTCACATCGCCTCGAGTCTCTTCGTCCTTCTTCGTGTCAACGGCATCACTGTCATCGCTAGACCGGGGCTTTGCTGCGTCACCCTTGCCGGGACTGGAAAATTCTTTCAGGTGTGAAGGTATCGGACTTAACTTCGGGGGTGGAGGTAGGGAACTGCCTCTTCCTGGTGGGAGGGCTAGGGTTCGTTTGGACCTCGTACGTTGAGCTACCGTACTATGGTCCAATGCGGGCGGATTTTTGTTCGTCTTAGCTCCTAGTGGTCGACTCCGATGAGGCTTTATTCCTTCATCCACGGGTTTTGCTCGCTCTCGTCGCGACGGAGGAGGGGCCAAGGTGGTAGCATTCGATGCGTCCTTCGCTTTATTCATAGTTGGTTGTTTCGGTCTTGCTCCCGAGGCACTAGGGCGTGAGTTATCGACCATACGTCCCGAAGGGCTCCGGGTAAGCTTCTTGGGCCGTTGAGCCTTATATTAGTCCCTCTTATTCTTATCTTCTATGACCAAGACCTTGATCATGGGTAAAGTGGTGTTAATTTCATCCTCTGGCATCGGCCGATCTGCCGGGTTTCGCGAGAGGGCATCGGCGTTGCTGTTGAGTTTTCCTGGCTTGTACTCGAACTCCGTGAATCTCAACATCCATCGAAGCATTTTCTTGCCTGGGTCTTTCTGGTTGTGCATCCAGCTCAAGGGTTCGTGGTCGCTCACAAGCAAGGATCGTCTACCCAGCAAATAAGTCCGGAATTTGCGGGAAGCGTGCAGCACCGCGGTGGATTCTTTTTCAGTGGTGCTGTAATCAAGTTCAGCCCCCGTCAAACTCCGAGACAAATAGGCAACAGGATAATCGAATCTATCTTTCTCCTGGATAAGTACAGCTCCTACAGCATAGTCACAAGCATCGGTAGTAAGTGTGAACTTCTTATTAAAGTCGGGAAATTGTAAGATGGGAGCTTCGCAAAGTTTCTGTTTTAATAAATTAAAACTTCGCTCCTGGGCATCAGTCCAAACGAACTTGGTATCTTTCTTTGTGAGGTCATACAAAGGTTACGCGATTTTGCTGAAGTCTTTTATGAACCTTCGGTAATATCCTGCCAAGGCCGTGAACGACCGGATATCGATTACATTGCGAGGTCTGGGGAAACTTTTCATTGCCAGGATTTTGTCAGGGTCTGGTTCATACCCCCTTTTGGACACTATGTGTCCCAGGAATCCTACCTCTCGACTGAGGAAGAGTACTTTGTCGGGTTGTAACACCAGTTTCGCATGTCTTAGTCGGTCAAACAACAATCGTACCTTCCGTAAAGGTCGCTAAGGCTATTGGCGTAGATGATGATGTCATCTAGATACACCAGCATCTCCACGTTTTGGAGTCCCAGCAGGATGCGATCCATTAATCGTTGGAAGGTCGCGGGTGCGTTTTTGAATCCCATGGGCATTTTCTTAAATTGCCAATGTCCAGTTATCGTGGAGAACGCTGTCTTCGGTCTGTCACTGGGTTTTATGGGAATCTGGTGAAACCCACTGGCTAGGTCAAAGGTAGAAAAGTATTCTGAGTCGCCCAATTGGTCCAGGATGTCCGCAATACACGGGAGTGGATAGGCGTCCCCAATTGTCTTGGAATTTAAGGGGGTACATATACCTAAAATTTTTCAAAAAACCAATTTTCAGTTTTTTGTGTTTTTTGATGTACTTTTACACCAGCTTGCAAATGCCGCAAACCGCGTTTTTTAATTCGTTCAGGAAAAAAGTTACAGTTAATTTAATAAAGACATTCAATTTATTAAATTAACGTTAAAATGGCTTTTTTGAAATTCAAGAATTTAAAGTCCGTTCTAGTAGCAGAAATACTTTCTACGATACTACAGGTACAAATGCTTTTTCGATGTATTTTTTCCTTTTTTAATTTTCGCAATGTAGGTATAATTTTTTTTTTTATCCATGAACAGAACTGTAAGTATTTATATCGTTTTCCTCTAATAAAAGCGATAAAAAAACAGAAAATTTTTTTATCTGTGATTAGATTTTTTCCGTGACATAATACCTTAATAATGAAAATTAAGAATGACAGATTAACTTTCATTTCAAGTCTAATGCTAAAAACAATTTATTAAGTTAGAATCGATCGCATGAAAAAATTTATAACCTTTATGACATAATATATGACATATATTACCTCTACGAGTCTACTTTAGTATATTACACCAATATCGATCTATCGATATCAAATTAGGTATTTCTACGCAGCGTTGCAAGTTCATGACGACTTTTTTGTTCTTTGAGTCATCTTTCTAGTGAAATTCTACTTTACTTGGTTTTGTTTTTGTTATTATTTCAATCTGAAGTAAATAAAGTAGTTTTATTCACAAAAAAAAATTTAAGAATAAATGACCAATTCTTACCAGGTAAACTAATGAAGTTTCTTAGTTGTTAAAAAAAAGGTGTTTATGTACAAATGTGAAGTGAAAAAATAATTCTGTGATTTAAAATTAAAGTAAATTTTTATAAAAGATATTTCCATGTGAAGACTCCGCTGACTCAAAGTCTTAACTTGGTCTTGGTGCCTAATAGTGTGTGATCTGTGTTTTTGATAAAAAAGCTAATTGGGTCACTTTAGGAGCAGGAGAAAAAAATCAAGTATCTGGCTATGTGCAAAAGAGTATTTACATCAAGCAAGAGTCCTTTAACAAGATATTTTCAAGATATAAATGTTTATGTGTTGGTGTGTTACATTTTATTCATCAAAATCGGTTCAGAACTTTGAAAGCCATTTTCTCAAATATGTGATTTTTGAGAAAATGAGGGCATTGCTCGTGAAGCCAAAATTTTTCCAGACAGCGGATGGATCCAGGACTTTGCACACTTGTTGTACATGTAAACCCTCATGAGCGGAACCTCAGGCAACCAAATCTAAGCATTATTAAGCTGATGGCACACCATAAATTGACTAAAATGATAAAAACCATCAAAATTTTAACCATACTAAGCAATTTTAGAGTATGCAAGTAGCTTAATAGTGCTTGGATTTGGTTGCCTGAGGTTCCGCTCATGAGGGTTCACATGTACAACAACTATGCCAAGTCCTGGTTCCATCCGCTTTAAGGAAAAATTTTGACTTTACGAGCAATGAACTTTCATAGCATAAATAAGCTGAATTTTATAACACTTATAAAAACACTTATTTCAATTTTATAAATGTGAAAAATTATTTAAAAATGTGTGTATATTATGGAAAAAATATATATTTTTAAATAAATAATTTTTAAAAAACTTACAAAATTTTTTCTGAGTTTTTTTTTTAGGTATATGTACCCTCTTAAAGCTCTGAAGTCCACCACCATACCTCATCTTGGACGCCCTTGGCTGTCTCTTTTCTTGGGCAAAATCCACACGGGAGATTGGTACGGAGAGGTCGAGGGCTCTATGATGTCATCGTGGAGCTTCTTCTCGATGTCCTCTCGTATGACCTCTCGATGAATTGGGGAGTGGCGGTATTGTTTAGTATGAACGGGGACGTTATCTTCAGTGGGTATCTCGTGCTTCACCAGATTGGTACAGGACAACTTATCCCTGGGTAGCAAAAAGATGTCATGGTATTCCTTCACTTGATTCCTCTCTTCGAGGTTTAACTGCTCGGTGTCTAACAGCTCTTACAAACGTTGTATTCTCTCTCCTTCGTCAGTTATCTTTCCGCATTCTGGCTCGGTTTCTGAATCGGGGTCGAATGGAGGTGCATCGTACTCGCAGGTAATAAGTTCATGGGGGTGGACTTCGATGGTTACGTCCTCTTCAGTCGTATTCACTGCCAAAACCTTGCAATTCCCATTCTCGCTGGTGACGAGTGCATTTCCGATGAACACTCCTGGGATTTTGCTAATGGCAGGTAAGTATCCTACCCCCGTATGAGCGTTAACCAAGTTAACGCTGATAACTTGTCGGCATCGCTTTTTCAGTGTCCATTTGGTACTTCCATCCTTGGGGCTTCGATTGGCCTCTAAATTGGCTTCGTTAGGTCCTTCTTCTTCAACTGGGGACTCAGCCGAATCCGCTCTTATCTGGAGGGATCTTCCCACCTCCACCTTGTGGATTCCTTCCTGCATGGGGTCTCGTGGTTCTAGACCTCGTTCTTGGTCAACCATTCCATAACCTTCTTAATCTAGGAAGGGTATGGAGTTCATAACGTCGCCACTGATCATTTTTTTATTTTTATAATAAGATATTACAGCCTCATTTTGCTTTAAGAATAGTCTACCCAATAAACTATCGTACCGAATATGAAATTGGTCTGGCACTACATGGAAAAGGGTAGTTTGGTCACAGATGGGTATCCAGATTATGCCTAGCGTCATTACTTCCTGGGCTGCGATTCCCACCAAGGGGATGGCGGCAGTTGTTTCCACCTGAGAGTCCGGGTGAAGTGATTGAAGCTTGATTAAATTGACGGCGGAGCCCGTGTCCAGCATAAGCAATAGATGTCGCTTTTCCTGAGGGAAGTACACTCAGATGTGGGTACCTGGATCTGGGTCTATTGCGAGTTCTGCAGAGTATGGGCAGACAGCAAGGTGGATCGTGGAGTTCCTTTGGTTTGAATTTACATGGTCTGTGCAGCCTGTGTGGGGCCTGGCTGGTTCGTCATTGGTCCGGTTTAAAGTCTGCTGATACGGGGAGCTAGGTCGTAGGTTAGGGTCCTCTGTGGCCACAGGTTGACACTGTACAGGAGGCATGGCTGGGTTACGGTTCATGGGAGGTGGTCCCGCCATCATAGGTTAACCTACCAGAGCGTTCATCCGTGGGCCTTCAGGCCAGCCCTGAGGGGGCCCATATCGGGGATATTGGTAGGTGGGCGCTTTATTCGGTTGACTACGATCAGGGTCATAAGTTTTCGGTCGGGGTGGGCCAACTGGTCGGTAATTCATCCTGGGTGGTTTGTAATTGGGATTATATCCCGGTGGTGGTTGCCAGTACCCCTGCGGGGTCTGCATGTTCGGCATCGGAGGTCGGTGGTATTGCTGTCACGGTTGCGGCGGTCCATTCTGCGTTTGGAACTGGGGAGGTCCTTGAGGTGCATACTTTGGTTGTTGGTTCGGATAAGCCTGCTGGGGCTGTTGGTAGTAGACCTCACAGGCTGTCTCAACAACCGGAGGAGGTAATTCCTGCCATTGTTCACCCTGGTCTTGTGGCTGGTCTTGTTCGGGCCACTGGTACCATTCACCCGCATCCTCTTTCTCTTGGACCCATCCTACATAGGCAGCTCGGTCTTCTGGTCCAGAACGGGTATTTTGTCTCCGACCATCGTGTTGGTAATAGTTGGATCTTTGGTGGGCATCTTGGATGATACGTGCGTCCATCCTTGATTCGAGTCTCACGGCCTCCTCATACGCTTCCTCCAAAGTGGTAGGTTTCCTAGCATCGACCCACTGGCTAAGTCTCGCTGGAAGTCCTTTAATGAAAACGTCCATGGCTGCTTCGGTCAATGGTACCATCATCTTCTCGTGGTATTCTTCCTTCTTCTCTTCCTTTAGAGCCGTGCGTGCACATCGAAGGAGAATTTTGATTTGGTCTTTAAGTCCTCCGACCGTATCACCTTGCTTTAGATACAGAGTGTGAAGTTTATTATTATAATATGCGAAGCCCTTACCAGGGGCAAAGCGTTTTTTTTATGTGGCTGCATAATTCCTCGACATTGGCAAAATCTTGTCGACAAAGCAATCTTTCGCTGCACCTCTCAACTTGCTCATAACAGCTCGCTTGTAGCCCTATTTCAGCTCTTCGGAGACGTAGGCTGCTCCATTCCGGACATCATGAAGTCCTTGAGGGATATATTGCTGCCATCGTACGTGCTCAAACCCGCAATGGCGTTCTGCAGGCAGAGGCTGCTAGTCAGGGCCATCAACGTTGTACTCATGGTTTGAGTCAGTTCCTGCTGACCCTGTCCGTTGGCAGTTCTTCCGTTGGGCGTCTCGTAGAATTCCAAAAGACACCTGCCTAACTGTCACTCCACCGTCCGGGGGAGAGAGGGCTCAGAAGAAATATTGGTGCTCGAACTAGAGGTTCTGACTGGGTCTAAATCTACCGGTGATAGACAATTATGTCATCCATATACAGGATCAACTCAAGTTGGATGATCCTCAATTCCTCTCTGTTGCGCAGGAAGATCAAATACGCAATGGCTAACCCCTCTTGGCTGTAAATGTGCACTACGCTGGTCTGCATTGAGTCCTCTCCGACGGGACCTCTAATGACGCGTCTCTTGGTCGAGTCTTTTCGGTCGGGCACGTTTGGAATAAGAGGCGCGTTTTGGCGCGTCTCGAGTTAAGGAACACACAAGGTGAAACTCAATATGTGGTCAGACACCAAAGAGGTGACAATTGAAATAGGTCAATAGTATGGTCAGTCATCACACGAGGGTGGGGAGTGGTCAGACCATGTATTTGGTCAGCCACCGAGAAGTAGTCAGACCACGTAATTGGTCAGCCGACAGTTGGTGAGGGACTAGGGATGAGACAATGGAGTGTAACGGTGATAGGCGCATGGCTCCTCCTCTGTTATTTGCTCCCGGTCTCACACTCTGTGATATTCACGGTATTATTTATAAACCCTTACTTGTTTATTGGTGAATAATACTGCTCTCCGTGATTTTAATTTAATCAAAAGGAGGTACTTCCGACATGAAGAGAAAAATATTACTATTATTATTATTATTTTTACCTTTTTTTTGCTAGAATGACGTACGAGTATAAGAGCTTATTTAAACTTACAAAACTAATCAAACTTATAGGTCATTACTGCCCTCTACTACTACTAATACTACTAACTAATAAGAAATTTTCTTGAAGAAATAAAATTACCGTAGCGTCTAAAATCTTAGAAATAGTTTCGGTCGTACGTTTTCGGTTTCGGCGCTCGGAAGGAGAGAATGGAGTGAAACGCCGATAAGCGGACAGCGGCACAAAGAAGAGACGGCTTGGAGCTACTGCGGCTCCGCGGTGGGGACTGCACGATGGGGGAAACGAACGAGGAGAGAATGAAGTGAAACGACGATTACTTGCGCGCACTCCTTCTCTTGGTCCTGAAAAGCTGAAGGCCCTGCAGCAGCAGCCCCACCACCATCCCGTTTTCCAATATAGTGCTGAGTCTGCACTCCGGGCCCACGTTGAGGACACGTGCTGTGGTCCGACGGCGTCAAATAAATGCACCTGCATTTATTCATCGCCAAGTTATGTGACTTATTTTTGCCACATAAAATATGTCACATAACAGTCATCAATTGCAACGGCGGCAGTGCTGCATTTTCAATGAAACGTACAACAAATTGTCATTCACAACGAGACGCTGCTGCTTAGCCAGCAGTAAACAAAAGTTTTTTTACAGTTTCTCCCACGTTTCTAAACCGAAAAAGCTGCTTGGTCGGTAACCTAGCCGACTACCCACGCTTAAGGGGGGGTAGGGTCTGAGCGGTCAAAAAATGATGATTTTCCGATGATTTATAGTGAAGCTCCTGTTTATTATAATTTAATAAGAATTTATATACATATCATACAACATTCAAAGAACATTCTGTCAAAATTTCAGATCAAAATATTAAAAATTGAAGCAATGGGAGCCAACCAAACAAGGCGCTTCGAAAAAAAGATGAGTTGCGGTGAAGGCTGTAACTCGCGAACGGTTCATCTGAAATCAAAAAATAAAGTAGATTTAGTTAATATATTAGTTTTTCCCGCCCCCTAGTAGGATCAATTTCATTTTTTTTCAATTTTGAAGTTTTGGCGACGTTTTGAAGCCAAAACACTGTAATTTGGTCACCAAAACCGGCCATTTTATGGCTAAAACTCGGCCAAAAAAAAAAAAAAAAAAAAAGTAACTCACTAGGGGGCGGGTTTTTTATGCATTAAAGACGTATGTTTAATTCTAGAAAGATCGGTGCAGTAGTTTTCAAATGAGAACTTTCACCGACTTTGAAAAATAGTGTTTCGAGAAAAACGCGTTTGAAGTTTTCGGTACGAAAAAAGTGAAGAAAAACTATTTGATTTACAACTTACACTGAATCATCTATTCCAGCTCCATAAAGTAAGTCACCAGCAGCTTCAGCAATGTCCAGGGCATCTTTTTGTCCTTGTCTTCGCCGAATTCTACCTTCTTTGGTTTGAGCGGCGCTTTCGGAGTCGGCTTTCATTATGCGAGTTTCGTCCGCCAGCCTCGCGTACTCATGGGCGCCGCATCCAGTACCAACTCCTGCTGATTGAAGAACCATTAATAAAGCTGTATTTTCTTCATTAAAAGTACATGCAGCTATATCTGCTGCAATCTCTACTATGTTGCAGCCAGCAGACGATGTTTTGGGAGCAATTTTCCAAATAAGTTGATTTAAACTCTCGTTGTTATTTTGCGTAAATCCACCAACGCATCTTTTTAAAAGCTCGTCTTTGCTCAGATCTTCGTATATTGGTTTCATTGCATCCAAAACATCAACTGGTAAGGCCTCGTTAGAGTGAGAAAAGTTTTCTAAGGTGTTCAATGCCACAGCTTTCTGGTATTCGCACCAAGAGTCCGCGCCGCTCGGACAATCGTAGTGCTGCGGATCTTCGTCTGTGGATGAGTTATGGACGTACGTTGCCCAGATAGCCTTTTTCATTTTATTTACAGCATCTTCTTCTCGACAGTTTCTTCTAATCGCCAAACCGTAGTACACAGTAAACTTGTCGATAAGTGCCCCTGTCAATTTTCCTTGCCCCGACAGCGTTTTACTTTTGGTTGTTTTTCCGACGTTTTTACCGGACTTTATAATTTTTTCTTCAACCGTGTTCTTAACAAGGTCTCGGAGCCTTTTACCCCTACGTTTTTGTATGTGGCCAACGCACTCTTTTTTTGTTATTTGGAAGTTGTCTCCGTACGGTTTCAAGTTTACTACTCCGCTGTAAGTCTTGCTATCCCCGTCACCGACATAATTTTTATAGCGAACACCGTGTTTTCCTTGAGATCGCTGAAACATCTGCTTTACTGCGTCAACTTCCATGTTTCCCGAGGGTCTGGAATGATTTGCTTTGCACGCACCTTCAGCAACATGCTTTTCATGCCACGTTTCAAACTCAGCAGTATTCAAGCGATGTTCCCAAGTTTTGCATACTTGACAGTGTGCACTTTTTACAATAATATCAAGAACCTTACCTGTGTAAAAGCCAATCAACGAAGCAACATCAAACAAGGAGGCAAAACCACGTTTCATCCAAGTTCCATCTCCGGAAACTGTCAAATCTGAATGTGACGTCGCTTGCTTTTCTTCTTCAGCGGCAGAAGCCATAATTTTATCCGTAACTGATTGGACTGTGGAGCATATGCTGTTAATGCAATTATTATAAGTAGTTTTGCACAAAAAACTGCTTGATAAGTCCATTAAACCGCAGAACTTATTGCATCCTGCAAGTCCTAAACCCAGAATCCTCATCACGAGGGCAAACCGAGAATTTATTTCAAATCTGCTTCCGTTTTTGCTTGACGGAATGTATCGATTTTCGCAGCGTTCACACTTGACTTGAAGATCGAAAGCTAAACCTACTGGCTTACACGACTTGAACTCAACATTACCGTTGCACACTTTGCAATTTACCAACGTTGAAAGTGTTGTAAACACTTGCAGAAAGTCAACTATACGATAATGTATTTCGGTATCCACTGGCACAGACGGTCGAGAACTTAGCCGAATTTTTTTAGCTGACGCACTTTTTGTCTGCACGTCATTATTTTTAAACGGATCGGGTCTTTTTTTTGGTTTTCCAAGTGTTTTTCCTTCAGTTTTACGCGTTTCTCTCGACACTTTACTTGTTCTAACCATTTTAAAACCAATAAAATCGAATCGGAAATATAAGAAGAAAAATAATCGGACCGCTCTGGTGAACGAACACCGTCAAACTGACACGTCTTTTTTTCCACACAGACCTTTAGAACCGCCTTATACTCTACCTGGGTTCACTGCCCCTCCCTTTTTACAAAGGGGTCTTAGGGGATTACAAAGACTGACTTAGCAGGGGCCTTCAGCGTAGAGCATGCGGGGAGGGGCAGCTGCCTCGACCTGCTCCGCTCGAAGGCCCCAGACTTAAAACTCTGTAACTTTGTGAGTTTTGCTCCAAACCCTTAGAAATTTTAACACAGCATTCTTGAAATGTTTTACTATAAAAAAAAAAAAAATTCGATTTCTCAAAAATTGCCAGACCCTACCCCCCCCCCCTTAACCCATTTACAACAAAATTTAGATTAATAACTCAAACCTCCATCATATTATCCAATAATAACTAAAGATCTATATATGTTTAGCATACCAAGTTGGAAATTAAAAAAAATTAATATACAAGTATATTTTCAGAGCAAGATGTATTCATACAAATAGGGAAGATGTATGTGACAGTAAAAAGTATTTTTACTTTTATTACTTTGTGATGAAAAATTAAAAGCCGTCGAAAAATCTTGTCAAAACCTTCTGTGATTTTTTATGACAATAAGTTACGTGATCATGACGTTATAATAGTGCAAGTCGTAGATTACATTGTAATTTTTGTTGAAATGTAAACACAGCTCAAAGCGAGTAACCTAAGTGAGCGTGTGAGAGTGTGTGTGTAGGCTCGATCGTGCAGCGCGAACGAGGTGAGACCAGTCGTTCGTCTGCGTTCGTCCACTCTACTAGGTGTAGTAGCCGCAGTAAGATAAACAGAGCTAGCGACACATGTAATATATAGACAGCATAAATTTACGTAAAGTTTAAAGCTGTTGTCATCAAGATAAGAATAACTGTAAGACTAAACTTGTTAATCATATTCATTAATAATATTACTCTAATAAACTTCATTTTTATACAAATAACCTTAGAGTAATTAATTACGAACAAACACAAGATCCGCGATTCTTCATTACTACAATAGTAATGCAGAATATATAAACTTTTATTAGTTTATTTCAACATGGTAGCCGAGGCCGTAGTTTTAAACAACAAAGTTCTGTACAACGGTAAGCCGAGTTACCGCATGGTGAAAAGTAAGGCTAAGGCATGCAACCACGTGGCCGATAAATGATTGAATTAAATCAACGAGTAAAAGAAAAGTAAAACAACGAAGTTAACAATAAATAATGTATTAAAAATTAAATTAAACAAAAATCGAAACGGATTTAAAATTCGAAGTGAGGTAAAATAAATGAATTGGCTCAGAACCTGGAGCAATAAAGAGGTTAAATTACACACAGTAACAGACATGGGAAATTTATCAAAACAAATTGAAGAAAATACTTTGATATTAAGTGAAAAACAAGTGAAATATTTGTTCAACAGTTTTATAAACACTACTGAGGAAATCTTGATAATAAAAAATTACATAAAAATAAGCAAAGAAGAAAGAAGATAAATGGCTCATAAAAACAAAATTGGTGAATTTGGCGTACAAATTTTTGATGGTGCAGAGTACTCAGCTTGGAAAACAAGAATTAGGCTGGTACTGGAATTCAAAGAGTGCAAATCACCTGCAATAAAAGAAAGGGTAAATGACGACGAAACTAGTTGGAGGAAGATGGATCTAAAAGCAAGGACCATCATAATGAGAACAATATCAAACAGACAACTTGAATACATCCAAGGATGTAAAACTGCATTTTGCATGATAAGTAAGTTTGATAATATTTATTTAAATTAGTCAACAAGCTTGCAAATAATTTGTAGATCAAAGCTGAATGATATTAAATATAATAAATTTGATTCAGCAGAAGAACTTTTTAATCAATTTGAAAAATTATGCAATCAATATATAACAGCTAGTGGCACGATTCAACAAGAAGAAAAAATGAAATATTTAATTAATGCATTGCCTGCAGATTTAAGTTATATAGGTGACTTTAAACACGTTATGCCAACTGAGAAAAGAAACTTTGAATATTTGAAAGCCAAAATACAAGAAAAGGAATTAAGTCAACCAGAAGAAACCAAAAAATAGACTGTAAGTGCTTTCAATGTAAAAATCAAAGGGAATTGTTGGAAGTGTGGCAAACAAGTCCACAAACAAGAGAATTGCTGGTCCGACAAGATGAACCAGAACAACTCCAAGGGCAGAGGAACCTACCCAAGCAGAGGTAGAGGCGCCTGCCCACAACGTGGGAACTCCAGAGGTAGAGGAACCTACCCGAGCAAAGGTAGAGATGCCTACCAAAACCAACAACAGAGAGGTAGTGGATAACAAGGCCTAGGTCGTGGCCAACAATCTAATCAAGAGCAGGACGACGATTCAGCATAGGCAATAGAAGTCCAGCAAGAAGCAGCAAAGAAGCTAACAGGTATAGTAAAAGGTAAAATTGAAAACGGATGCGAAACTAATTTTTGTAATTATAGCGATACCCAGACAAATTATGATTGCTCTGAGAAAGAGGTAGAATGGTTATTAGATTCAGGTTGTAGTAATCACATAATAAATACCAATAAATATTTTTATGAAATTATAAATTTGAAAAATCCTGTACATGTTAAACTGCCAGATGGCAATACAATGAAAGCTAGTAAGATAGGTAAAATGAAATTGATTTTTTATACAAAATATGGTAGAAATGTAGTTGACTGGAGAGACGTATATTATATGAAAGAATTTAAGAAAAATTTATTGAGTTATGCAAAAATTTGTAAGATAGTTTCACAGGGTAATTATTGTAAAATTTATAAGATGAATGGTGATGCTAGCTGAAGCTAGCACGTTTAATAATCTATATGTAATAAAAAGTTATCATCCAGAGATTGATTCGAATCATGTATACGTAAATTCTGTGAGACTTACTGACAAGGAAAAATGGCATGGAGCCTTGGGACACATAAATTTTGATTATTTAAATAAATTAGTATCAAATAAATTGTCAGATGGGTAACCAGCTAAATTAGAGAATTGTGAAATGAAATGTGCAAATTATATCCAAAGTAAAATGAAAAATATTCCCTTTGATAATGATAGAACAGCCTTGACAGAAACTTTAGAATTAATTCATACAGATTGAAAGGGACCACATGAAACTATAGGTTATGAAGGGAAAAATTATTTTTTAACATTTATTGATGACTATAGTAAATGCACAAAAATATATAACATTAAAAGTAAGTCAGAAGTGGCAGGCTGTTTTGAGAAATATGTGAATTCAGTAGAGAATCAGTTGAATAAAAGAATTAAAAAACTACAATGTGATAATGGTACAGAATATTTAAATTATAAAATTTATGATCTCATAGACAGGAAGGGTATGGAATTATAACCTAGTCCACCTTACGTCCACGAGTTGAATGGTGTGGTGGAGAGGTATAATAGGTCCGCAATGGACATGGGCAGATGTTTATTAAGAGAGGCAAAAATTGATAAAAAATATTGACCTGAAATAATTACTACAGTAGCATATTTGAAAACTCGAAGTTTAGCAAACACGATAGAAATAAAACTCCGTTTGAAATATTTTTTAATAGGAATCCCTAATGTTAAATATTTACAAATCTATGGAAGTAGAGTTTTTGTTCGAGTACCCGAAGAAAAAAGACGATCATGGGATGATAAAGCTAAAGTGGGTATACTTGTAGGTTATAACAACAATAGTTATAAAGTTTTATTAAACAATAAAGTAATAAATGCTAGACATCTAAGAGTAATTGATGATGAAGTTTAATTAATTTGCTTAGAAAGAATTGAGAAAAATTACGAGAGCGATTGTGATACTAATGATAATCTTAAAAAGTTGGGTGATGCTAATGAACCTATATGTAATGAGAATGACGAATTTGAGTCTGAAAGCGAGACTAATTCTATGAATGATGGGAATGTTAATGATAAATGAATTGTTAGAAAGTCTGAGAGACAGAGGAAACCAGTTAGTCAATATGGAAACCCCATGACTCATTGTAAATGTGTTCATTTTGCAAACGCAAAATTACCCGAAACGGTCGAGGAAGCATTAGCCTCCAAAGATTAAGCAAATTGGCGTAAAACTATGAACAAAGAAATTGACATAGATTATAATAAAGATAAAAATGTGATGACCTTAAGTCAACAAAATTATATTGAATCTTTGGCAGAAAAGTATGGAATCAATGATGCCAAGTTACATGATATTCCGATGGAGAGTGACTCAAAGTTGGAATGTGCAGAAAATATTGATAACAATTTAAAGAACAGAAATTTGATTGGGGAGCTTTTATACATAAGTTCTGGCACGAGACCAGACATCGTATATGGCGTGAATTATCTAAGTCGTTTCCAGGCAAGTTATGATAAAACTCATTATAAATATACAGTGAGAATTTTAAAATATTTAATTAAAACAAAAACCCTGAAATTGACTTATGATAATGAGGATTTAAAGAGAGAGACACTTGATTGTATGGTAGATTCCGATTATGCGGGTGATGTTATCGATAGAAAATCGACAACAGGTTACTTGGTAAGACTGTACGGGAGTATAATTTATTGGAAATCGCGCCAGCAAAGTACTGTAACCAAATGCTCGACATTTGCAAAATATACTGCTATGTCTGAGGCTGTGACCGAAATTTTATTTTTGAGAAATTTGTTGAACGAAGTATTCGATTTAAAAATTCAAAAACCATTGAAAATCTATGAGGATAATTCGGGAGAAATTTCAATTGCTAAATTCGGTAATCTTACTTAAAATTCAAAGCACATAGAAGTGCAATATCATTATGTAAATGAGAACTACGAAAATGGTAACATAGATATTGTGAAAATTGATACAAATAAAAACTTGGCTGATATTTTCACCAAGAGCTTAGGTTGAAGTAAATTTGTTCAAATTAGATGCGGATTAAAATTAAAATAATTGTAATAAAAATAAGAAAGGAAAAAGGTAATAAATTGCAGTATGTTTAGGAGGCGTGTTGAAATGTAAACATACAGCTCATAGCGAGTGACGTAAGCCAGCGTGTGAGAGTGTGTGTATCGTACAGCGCGCGCGAGGCGAGACCAGTCGTTCGTCTGCGTTCGTCCACTCTACTTGGTGTAGTGGCCGCAGTAAGATATACTGAGCTAGCGACACATATAATATGTAGTCAGCATAAATTTACGTAAAGTTTAAAGCTGTTGTTATCAAGATAAGACTACACTTGTTTATCATACTCATTAATAATATTACTCTAATAAACTTCATTTATATACAAATAACCTCAGAGTAATTAATTACGAACTAACACAAGATCTACGATTCTGCATTACTACAATAGTAATGCAGAATATATAAACTTTTATTAGTTTATTTCAACAATTTTATTTATAAAAATTTAATTTTACCATATTATAATAATTTCTTAGCCACCCGATGAGGTTATTAAAAATGACGAAATGTCGTGCAAAACAATAAAAATTATTTAGCCATTTTATGTTATTAACCCTTCAAATATCAAGTAATAAACTAAAATTCCATATTATTTTTTATTAAGAAATAGTCTTGTTACAGTGGCCGAATTAATTTCAACAATCTGGATCACGTTTTACTTGAACGTAAAAACTCTCGTGGTTTTTCAGTCAGCTGTAAACAATGAAAGTGCACTAGCCTGGAACTTTCCAATTATTTCCGGTAACTGAAATAGTACATTGTCGTACTTTTTTTTTGTTTCGCAATTGCACATATTACACGGCGGTCTTGAAGGGAGATATTATGCGATAAAAATGGATCCAAAATCGAGTTGTGGGGTATGTTTTTAGATCATTTGTAGATTCAAAATTGCAAAAAATTGAAATCCTAGCTGATCCCGTTTCCGAGATATCGATATTTTAATGTTATTCGGCGTGATTATGACACTCATAATTTTTAAAATTTTGATTCCGACCGAATTTTTTAGGGATTAGAGGACAATACTTATTCAGTATAATTTACTTTATTAAAATTATAAATTTTAAGTTATTGGTCTTCTGGGGGGGGGGGGGGGTCAATCATCAGCTCCATGAGTCCCAAACTTGAAAAAAGCGTTTTTTTTAGTTTTTTTAGTTTTGGAAACACCAAAACAGTTAAGATGCATTAATGTTTCACGTTTTTAACATAATTATAAAGTAACAACAAAACTGTGACGATTATCTAATTATTAATTTCCTTTTTTTTACAATTTTTCTGTAGATTCATTATTTTATAGGATAGATAAAAGTTATAATAAGAAATACATTAAAAATTGATTCTATAATGCACATATAACAAACACAAAATTATACTAACTTTTTCGTACTTAAAATATAAAAAAAATTCTACCAATAACAACTTATGATTATTGTGTTTGCAACATACATAGAAATTATAAATGAAGCGATGAAAATTCAATTACTGCTTTTAATAAATTAGACGAGTACGTCTCATCTTGAAGATTGTTCATTTTATATCGCTCCCAGAATTTTAAAAACTCTCGATGAACTGACTCTCCACTTTGCTTAGACCAAAACCCTAATCCGTTATTTTTTTCAATGAACTTCAAGCTCTCTTTTACATGATCAAGAATAACGTGAATTTTTAGGGTTTGCGAAAGATCATCTATACTCTTTAAAGATTTGCGCAATTCCTCTATGTGCTTATCTAAATTTGAACCAACTTTGCCTGAAGTAAAGCTACAATTGACAACCTAAATAAAATTTAACTCATTAAAGCAAATATTTTAAAATTTAAATAAAACAACTTACCTTATTCATTGCTTTAAAAGCACTTATGTAAGGCACAATTTTAAAGAATCCAACATCTCTGTATATCTCTGGATCGTTCAGTTTATCGGCTTCTTTTAATAAATCTCGACACGCGTTTCCTTCAAAAGCTTCACCATGATAGTTTTTCGCTATAAGATTCAATTTTGTTGGCCACCTGAGAGCTTTATCACGCCCGAGCAAAGGGACCAATCCATTCCAAAACAAATGATTGACAAAACCTTGTTGAGCATGAAGTTCGGGAATAACGCATTTCTGTAAAACAGGCGTTTCGTCCTCTTCGTTGAAGAGAGGAGGGTTCACGGTACTATGACACTCTTTACTGCAGGATTTTTTTTTTCCTAAGAGACAAAATTTTTCGTAGTCATTTCTTAAATCTCCATAAGTTTTTAATACTTTGCTTTCCAGTGTCTTGATTGAGCTTGTGAGATCTTCATGATTTTCATTATTTATACAGTCATCTGAATCGAAGTTGTTTCTTAATTCACCTAAGGAAATGAAACAATACGGGCAAGGGAGAGTTGCTGAAGCTGTTTGCTGTCCATTGATTATAAGCACAAGTTTAAAATCAGCCGCAAATTTAGATGGAATATCATTAATTTTTGTTAAGTCAAATAAAATCTTAACATTTTCATAAGACTCTTTGATCTTTGGTACCACACACAGAAGTATTAATTTATTTACACTAGAAAGCTTAGCTTTTATGCTCAGGCTTCGCCCCTCAGAATAAAGCTTTCTTTTAGAAGGTGTTAACTTATCAACTTCTTTGAAACTTGATTCGTCATCTTCGCTTTCAATGATGTGACGTTCGGTTGAATCTTCAAATTTTGGTGAATAATTCTCAGGAAGTACGGTCAAACTAATTTTGAAAAAGCCTTGACCTCCATCAGCCATAACTTTAATCAAAACATTACCTTCCAATTTGCGATTTACAATAACAGCTTCAAGAAGTTCTTCAGCATTAGCGAAAACAACAGGTCTTTTTTGTCTCAATGGAACTTTCTTCTTTTCAAGTTCAACAGCTTTAGCAGAAACTGCAGGTTTTTTTTGTTTTTCCGTAGAATTTTCACAATCAAATTCATACGCCTCTACCTTGTAAATGTTTTTCAAAACGTTTGATTGATTTGACATATGCTTCGAATAACTAGAGGGAATACTCATTCTTCCAGCTCCACACCTTATAAAGTTAGTTATTTTTTTCATTTGATTTGAGGAAACTCCTAAGTTTACTTGAAAATTATCCAAATTTTCTTCATTAAAAAATATTTCCTTTTTTACGCTAGGATTGACGACGATTCTCGATTTTCGACCACGAGCATTACACAAACTCAAATTTACTTCTAAATTTTTTTTACTTCCACCAGTTTTTGAATCTAACTTATTCTGTATAATAACAGCAGCAATTTGCTCACGGTCTTTTTCGGGAAGCTTTTCAATGATTTTAATTACATTATTTGCAGAATTTTTACAAGAATGCCTGATTCCTCTTCCTATCTCTTGGAAACATTTATCGCAGAGCTGAAGCGAGTCCGAAGACTGAACAGAGCTACTAACATCATTCTCGGGTGAAGTAAGAGGAATATTTTCCATTTTTGCAGCACCTAAACGCCCATTTAGATCATTAATCACATTATTTAAATTTCTTTTTTTAGCTTTCCCTTTTTGAATTTTTGTATGACCTTTAAATCGACCAGTTAAACATATATAACAATTAAATAAATTATTTGAAGATGAACGAGTCTCTTTTAAAAGTACTATGTCCTGATAGTTAGGAATTTTTTGAAAAGATCTTTCAAAGATGCCTTTTTCTGCATCCAGTAGCGTAAGATAACAAGTTCTACAAATACTTACAGGATTTTTCTCATCAGATACTTCAAAATCCTTTGATAAGTACTTTTTAATTAGATTTTCTACTTTTTGATTGATAAGAGATTTTTCTGGTTTAATTTTGCCAAACACGATTTTTTTTCCGCAAGGAGCACAAATTTTTTTCCTGTTATCATCATGAGAACATTTGTCCCGAAAGCTCATTTTCAAATCAAAATTAGTGCGAAGTTTGTAAACGTTAACCAAAAAAGTGAGCTACTAAAAATATTTTATATTTATTGACCTTTAAAAATAATTTAAATTATTTGATAAAATATTTTTCAATTACTTACGTCATGAATATCTTTAAAAACTTTGCTTAACTTTGTTGCTTTACTAAAAAGTTTTTTTAGACTTGTATTGAATGGGAAACTATTTTTTTTTTTACGAGGTTACGTGAATAAACAAAAGCAATAATCAAACCAATCAAACAGAAGAACATTCTTTCAAGTATTGAAATAAATTATAATTAATCGTTACCTAAATATCACGAAATTCGTATGAATTTCAAAAAAAATCTTTCTGAAAGAGCAAACATTAATTAATTTTTAGACAGTTACAGTTTTGTTGTTACTTTATAAATATGTAAAAACGTGAAACATTAAAGCATATTAACTGTTTTGGTGTTGCCAAAACTAAAAAAACTAAAAAAAACGCTTATTTCAATTTGGGAGTCTGACGATTGACCCCCCCCCCCCCCAGAAGACCCATAACTTAAAATTTGTAATTTTAATAAAGTAAATCATACTGAGTTAGTATTGTCCTCTGATTCCTAAAAAAATTCGGTCGGGATCAAAATTGAAAGTTATGAGTGTCGTAATCACGTAGAATAACATTAAAATATCAATATCTTGGAAACGGGATCAGCTAGGATTTCCATTTTTTGCAATTTTGAATCTACAAATGATCTAAAAACATACCCCACAACTCGATTTTGGATTCATTTTTATCGCATAATATCTCCCTTCAAGACCGCCGTGATTATTTTTTGTTTCTAATGCGTGGTAAATACAGTGAGTTTAAAGTGTACGAAGGTTGGGGGGTGGACGTAAGGGTTCAAGGAAGGGGGGGGGGCGGAGCCCGTGGGTTAAGAAAAAAATAATTTTAAAAATTTTTTAAAAACAACTTTCATTCACGTGAATCTTAACTTCATCTTCTGTCTGCTAAACTTACACATTGACAGTGTTGCCAAGCTTGTTTTAACAGATGAAGAGGTTAACTCACTGCAGCCACTAAATGCGTAAACTAAATAGATGCTGAACGCTGCTTGGTCACGAAGCGTGAGGAAAAGTCTTTATCTTTACGAAGCCCCAAGCAAAGTGAAGATAAAACTCCAACTCGCACTCCATGTTCAATCGTCTACTTTCCAAACCCAAATGCGTTTGGAAACAAAGCACTTCCCACGCATGAGAAGCAAAAATAATAATTAAGTAATGTTTGGGAATCATCGCTTCCACGAATTGAATACCCTCAATTCCCGCAATCTGACTAACCCGCTTATGTCGATAGTGGGCGAGGTTTTACCTATGGGAAAAGCGAACGAAGGAACATGGTAGTTTGAATCAAAACAAACTAACAAGGAGAGGACCAGACATTTGGGTCATGGATTTGGCTAAAACTTGATATATGGCCTCCAAATATGCCAAAAAGAAATCTCCAAGCGTCAGTTTCTCTGAATGGGCCTTTTAAAGTCATGTTCCCTCTACACCCATGTTAAAAAATCAGCATTTTATCAGGATTTTTCAATAAAAAGCTGTTTTTGACCTGATTTACAAAAAAATATTGCTCAGATCCTATTACACTTACAGAATTCTGGAACCTCGCATTTTTTTTGTCTTTCCAAGTTCTTTCTGGAAAAAATTATTTAAGATTTTTTTTTATGTATTAGACCATGTAAAATTGAGATATTTAAGATGAAAAAATGACGAAAAACATCTTAATTTTACATGGTATAATACATAAAAAAAAATCTCAAATAATTTTGTCCAGAAAGTAATTAGAAAAACGAAAAAAAATGCAAGGTTCCAAAATTCTGTAAGTGTAATAGGATCTGAGCAATATTTTTTTGTAAATCAGGTCAAAAACAGCTTTTTATTGAAAAATCCTGATAAAATGCTGATTTTTTAACATGGGTGTAGAGGGAACATGACTTTAAAAGGCCCATTCAGAGAAACTGACGCTTGGAGATTTCTTTTTGGCATATTTGGAGGCCATATATCAAGTTTTAGCCAAATCCATGACCCAAATGTCTGGTCCTCTCCTTGTTAGTTTGTTTTGATTCAAACTACCATGTTCCTTCGTTCGCTTTTCCCATAGGTAAAACCTCGCCCACTATCGACATAAGCGGGTTAGTCAGATCGCGGGAATTGAGGGTATTCAATTCGTGGAAGCGATGATTCCCAAACATTACTTAATTATTATTTTTGCTTCTCATGCGTGGGAAGTGCTTTGTTTCCAAACGCATTTGGGTTTGGAAAGTAGACGATTGAACATGGAGTGCGAGTTGGAGTTTTATCTTCACTTTGCTTGGGGCTTCGTAAAGATAAAGACTTTTCCTCACGCCTCGTGACCAAGCAGCGTTCAGCATCTATTTATTTTACGCATTTAGTGGCTGCAGTGAGTTAACCTCTTCATCTGTTAAAACAAGCTTGCCAACACTGTCAATGTGTAAGTTTAGCAGACAGAAGATGAAGTTCAGATTCACGTGAATGAAAGTTGTTTTTAAAAAATTTTTTAAATTATTTTTTTCTTAACCCACGGGCTCCGCCCCCCCCCTCCCTTCCTCGAACCCTTACGTCCACCCCCCAACCTTCGTACACTTTAAACTCACAGTATTTACCACGCATTAGAAACAAAAAATAATAAGTGCAATTGCGAAACAAAAAAAAAGTACGACAATGTACTATTTCAGGTACCGGAAATAATTGGAAAGTTCACAGGCTAGTGCACTTTCATTGTTTACAGCTGACTGAAAAACCACGAGAGTTTTTACGTTCAAGTAAAACGTGATCCAGATTGTTGAAATTAATTCGGCCACTGTAACAAGACTATTTCTTAATAAAAAATAATATGGAATTTTAGTTTATTACTTGATATTTGAAGGGTTAATAACATAAAATGGCTAAATAATTTTTATTGTTTTGCACGACATTTCGTCATTTTTAATAACCTCATCAGGTGGCTAAGAAATTATTATAATATGGTAAAATTAAATTGTTATAAATAAAATTGTTGAAATAAACTAATAAAAGTTTATATATTCTGCATTACTATTGTAGTAATGCGGAATCGTAGATCTTGTGTTAGTTCGTAATTAATTACTCTGAGGTTATTTGTATATAAATGAAGTTTATTAGAGTAATATCATTAATGAGTATGATAAACAAGTGTAGTCTTATCTTGATAACAACAGCTTTAAACTTTACGTAAATTTATGCTGATTACATATTATATGTGTCGCTAGCTCAGTATATCTTACTGCGGCCACTACACCAAGTAGAGTGGACGAACGCAGACGAACGACTGGTCTCGCCTCGCGCGCGCTGCACGATACACACACTCTCACACGCTTGCTTACGTCACTCGCTATGAGCTGTATGTTTACATTTCAACACGCCTCCTAAACATACTGCAATTTATTACCTTTTTCCTTTCTTATTCTTATTACAATTATTTTAATTTTGATTATTCTGGTTTTTTAACATGGGATGTAGAGGGAACATGACTTTAAAAGGCCCATTCAGAGAAACTAACACTTGGAGGTTTCTTTTTGGCATTTTTGGAGGCTAACCAAGTTTTAGCCAAATCCCCATATGACCTAAATGTCTGGTCTAGGGCTTCACGATACGATACGATATCGATATTTTGGAAATTATCGATATCGTATCGTCATGGATCATTATTATCGTATCGATTATCGTCTCGACGATACTTATGCAAAAAAATATCGGTATCGTATCGATATCGTTTCGAGAGTCGATAAATTTATCGATTTTTTGTCGATCGATCGACAAAAAATTAATTCAAAAATTATTAATCGATCTACCAAGCTCATCAACCTAATAACGCTGGGTATTCGGGTATTTTTCATACAGTTGAATAAATAATTTAACACCATAGCTCTACAACCCAATAACACTTGGCGTCTACAACCCTGGGTTCCGAGTAGAATTAATGAATAAACTGTTTATCCCACAAACATTAAACTGATTATCCAAATAAAGATTAAATTGATAAATAATAATATCAAAACAAAACAATTATATAATTAAGCTTTATAATTAAGCCCCAATGGGGCACAATGTAAATATAAGTTTTAAGATCAAAGTATAATTATTTCACGTAGTCTAGTGGCTACGGTCACCGCCTTCAGATTTGCTATTGTAAGTTTCATATCCTAACTCTTCTTTTGTTTTTTTTTTTTTTTTAATACTTTTTGTTATCTTTTGCTCTGTTTTAAACTGTTTACAAGTATTTTTTTTCTTTAGAAATGAGTTTTTATTTTTTATTAATAAAATAAATATTAAAAACAGTATATTTATGGTTACCAGAAAATGAATAAAAATAACGTGATGAAACAAACAACAAACAGCATGTTAATAAAAGTGATTTTCATCACACCTTGGCCGAAAGTAGCAATTTTCCTCGCTGCGAGGTTTTGGAAATTGCTACTTTCTGCCTGAGGTATGACGAAAATCACAATACACACCAAGGGAGCGAAAAAAGAATCCCTCAGAGTACATTTTTATCACCCTCGCCTTGACCCACGCCTACGGCTCGAATTATAATCAAACGTTCTCTGAGTCATTCTTTACTTTCGCTCTCCACACGGAGAAAGAGGTACATCATGAAACTTGGTGTACAGCGCCATCGTTTTACATGATGCGTGGTGCAGCGTGATTCCAAGTCACACTTCGTATTTCCAAGTGCATGCACCGTGTTTTCCAGTGCAAAATTTTTAGAGAGACAATTTCGATAGAGCAGACGACGGCGCTCGGAACACCGACGTAACTAGTTTTTCAAAGTTTTACACTAAAAATTGTGTACGATTCTTACTTTGAAATGTTCTTGCTATCTTTCCTAACAAATTTATAAACTTCAATTACGATTTCAAACTTGGTATTTATATTTATACGATTTTAAAGTTTTGAGGTTAGAGATTCAGCAGAACTTCAGTAACCGAGAAAAAAGCATGCGTCAAATGCGTACACTGGAAAACACCGTGCACACATTGTGTTTCATAGTGTGTCTCCTTCTCCGTGCAGATGTGTAATATACTATTTTCTGTCTTATTTTTTTTAGTTTTCATATTTTTAAAAAATAACTGATATTCTTAAAGGTTCTATTCATAGACAAAGTAAAGTTTATTTTTTCTATTAATTCAGTTGAAAAAGTATCTAAAAATATTTTTTTAGTTGTGCTGCAAATTATTTCAACTTTTTTCATTATCGGCATTCAAAAAATCTAAAAATTGAAAAAAAAAAGACAGAAAAAAAAACTTTTATTAACAGGCTGTTTGTTGTTTGTTTGTTTTCTGGTAACCATAAATAATTCATACGGTTTTTAATATTTGTTTTATTAATAAAAAAAAGAAAAACTTACTTATGAAGAAAAAAAATACTTGTAAACAGCTTAAAACAGAGCAAAAGTTAACGAAAAAAAAAAAATAAATAAGTACTGGGGAATCGAACCTTAAGGTCACCGATTAGTAGGCGGTGACCGTAGCCACTGGACTATGCAGTTAAATTATAATAACATCTTGAAACTTATATTTAAATGGTGCCCCTTCGGAACTTGATTATAAAGCTTAATTACATATACGCTGATCTAACAAAACATACAATATTTAGTTTTTCAGTTCTTAGATTGAAAAATTTAAGAAATCTCGGAATTTTTAATAAAAAAAAAATTTTCGAGATCGATAAATTTCGATATAATCGACAATTACATATCGTCGATACGAGAATATCGGCGATATTGAATATAATTTTTATCGTATCGTTATCGATCTAAAAGAATTTGTATCGTATCGAATATCGTATCGTTATCGAGTCGATATCGATATTTTTATCGAATATCGTGAAGCCCTAGTCTGGTCCTCTCCTTGTAAGTTGATTTTCAATATTTAATAAATAAAAACAACTTAAAACTAATACATAAATTAGCAACCACCATGTTGCTCGCGAGATAATTTTAATAATAAACTTAGTCTTTAGGCTGATGAACGAAATTATGAAATCCTAACATTTTTATATGGCTTTGATTTAAATACCTGCGCACAATGTCTCCACACTAGAGAAAATGTAAGTGCGAGAAAAAGACAGCTTACGAGTGAGATGATTTTTCTCACTTGACACACTCACTCGATCCGATTCTTCACAGCGTATACAATCAATGATGTGACGTGACTGTCGTAACAAAAATTAGTCCTGGGACTGGGATTGAGACTGTCTCGAGACATTGGGCACGTGTTTCGAAAGTTTTTGGGATTTCTGCATTTAATACGACCATCTTTTTTTTTTAAGGGTCTTGTGGAAAGATTTTAAATCTTTTAAATTGTATTTTTCATTTGGATGTAACAGAAGCATCCTGTTATGTTTTGGTCCTTGAAATTGTCTCAAAATTTGAAGTATTTAACAAATAAATATAAATAACTATATTTTAAATAATTAATTATTTTGCATTTACATAAATGTGATAGGATGGTCATAGTTTTTTAGGTCCTAGAAATTGTCTCGGAAATAAATTTCAAAATAATAATAAAAGTCTGTTTTAAAAGTAATTGTGACAGTCTTAATTTTTCAACAAACCGGAACCAGTCCTAAGACATGTCCTAGGACGTCACAAAAACTGAGACAGGGACACATCACATCTTTACATACAATTAGTTAACAAACCTTATTTTGGGTGATCACCACGCAAAACACAACAAGTCCAAACCACCGGGCTTGCTCTCTCACTCAACGCCGCTACCTGGCCTTAGACAATGGCTTGGGTGCCGATTATACTTGCTGGAGTTTTCTAGCCGTACATATACTGACAAAACCCAGCAATGACATTGTGCACTGAACACTTCCGATTCACCGTATCATATATCGAATATGAATTGCGGTCACGTGAACAAATTATCGCACTTAAAAATCAATCAATAAACAAAGTAGCAAGAGCTCTTCCGTGTTTGGTAGTTACGAATCCAATCAATCGAATGCCTTTTCATCCGCTTGACGATTCACGCCTGTTGTATTGACCTTCTGGTCGGTATACAATTAATTTAAGCGTGTTTTTCTTTGTCATCCCTTCTACCAACCTTGTAGCCTATGGCACGAAGATTCAAGAGAGCCTCGTAAATGACATCGCTTATATTTACACACTATATTTGTCTCCCTAACCCGAGCACTTGAAGCAGCAATAAGTACCTTTGATAAAGACTAGGTGTTGAAATAAAACACTAATATCTAGGGTAATGGGTCTCATCGAGAGGAACAAATTTGATTTGTGATCCCTGATTGGTTGGGCCGCACTGCGCATTCCTTACCTACCTACCACTCCTGACTTGGCAGTAATTTTCCCAAGAGGTACTTTATATGCCACTGACCCGGAATGTCCTAGAACACGGTCGATCAAAATAAAAAAGATACTTAAGACCCTAAACATTCAAATTCTCATGTGGCAAATAAAGAAAAATAACTCTTTAAAACAAAACACAAAAGAATATTTTACCCTTATTATTTATTATTGAAATTTTTATTATAAATAATTTTTTCTTTTCTTATAGTTAGCTCTAACAAAGTGTCGTAATACTGTCATTGGTATTCCTGGAAGATTAAAAGGCATATCTGGAGGTGAAATGAAAAGATTATCTTTTGCTGCAGAAGTATTAACCGATCCACCATTAATGCTATGTGATGAGCCTACTTCTGGACTAGATTCTTACATGGCTCATCAAGTTATATCTGTTCTTAAAAATCTAGCAGGTAAAAAATTAGAAATCTAAATTACCAAAATTTTCTGTGTCATGCTGCATTCATTAGTTTTCACTTGATTTGCGTGCTCTTTCACAGCTTTTTTCGGACTGATGTCTCCCTTTCTTATTAGTTTTTTACTCGGCTTTTTTACTTTTTTCTCAATGTTTTTTCCTCCACGAATCTTTCTTTATCCCTTACTTTTGTGCCTATATTATAATCAAGGTTTCAGATCCTAAAAATAAAACCCTGAAATTTGAAATTTAACATAAAACGGGGTCATAGCGTTAAAAAAACTCAAAATTGAGTCATCCTTGTAAAAATCGAATCCTCAACATCTACACCTCAATATCGAGATATCGAAATTGAGTTTTTTTTTCTTCACAAATTCTAATACTTTGGTTTTAAATATGTATTGAAATTCCACACGCAACTAATAAAAAAATTGTATATTTACTATTCAATCATTTAAACTTAACAACTCCAAACAATACAAAAATTGTTGATCCCTCATGCGTTGAGACTAAAAAGTTGCATACTTCGGAACTATTGAAAAACTGAAATGCTCATCTCCCTAGTATTGAAAGTTGTAACGGGGTATTTCTTAAGAAAAGGGCCTCCCTTAAATAATTAATGGAGTTTCCCGGGCCCTCCCGTTACAAGAAAAATTCTCACACAAACTCTTGGGGAAAACTCCTTAATCTGGGGTCAGGGTTTCCACGGAGAGAAAACCTCCGGGAACGGTTGGTGAGCTAGAGAGAGAGAAAATAAATTATTATAAAATTTTAGGTTAAATTTGATTTTTATTCTTGTCTACAAAAAAATAAAAAAAAATCAAGTCTACAATTACAAAAAAAATAAAAATTTAATTTGAGAACAAAGGAATTAAACGAACTATAAATTAGTCTACAAAATGGCGGGTACCGACGCCACGCCAAGAAGAACCCTATCAAATTTTAAAAAAACTCTCCATAATATCTAACAGAATTCTCATTTAGCGGGCAATACACAAATTTTCCAGGAAAACATGCTTAATAAAGTTTTCAATAATAAAACAAAAACCTTACGTAATAAAAATTTCAACCTCACTATGGCCACTTCGATTACTCTCTTTGTTCCTTTTATTTGCTTCCAACTCTCAAATTGGCAGTGGACTAACCCAAGTTTTATTTCCTGGTATCAACCTAGCCAAAAAAAAATAATAAAAGAAAAATGTCTACAACTCAAAAAAAAAACTCTTAGGCAAGTCTACAGAAAGAAAAGGAAAGAACTTAGAAATTTTGAAGCACACTCTCAAAACACTACCTCACTCTACGGCTACTGAGAACAGAGTAACGCTCCCTGCGTCTCTCTGACTCGACTTCCTTCTTCACCATCCCCTCCAAACACTCTCCGCCAATCAACACAAATTAATCAAGTTAAGCCTCATTCATACTCTAGGAACAGTCATTTGTCCACCAATCATACACATTCACGCCACAACACCCAATCACGCTACCGTCTACAATCTTCCGGTGGCGATCGCCACGCCACCTATAATACGCGCGAAAACCCAAAATAAAGAATAAATTTAATGCACACGAGGCACTCACTGCGTTAATCTATCCCTCGCGCACATACTCTCTCTCTCGCTCTCCCCCATACGCACACATTGTTCGCGCAACGTACATAATACCAAAAAAAATAAATCTCACTCACGCCCGTGTCTACTGTGGTGAGCGTGCGCGCACGCGCTTGGCGACGCAGTTGCGTCGTCTGCCGACACGCGCCGCGCACCTCCTCCGTCGCCGAAAACTCCCCGACGGAGAAATCAAACCCGTGTGTAGTGTATGTGTGTGTACGTGCGCGCCCTGGGCCGGGAGAGCCTTCCCGGGTGGTGAACATGTGTGTGTGTGTATGTTTTGTGCGCGCGCCGGGTGCTCGTGCTGCTGCAACAGCAGCGTCCAGCCGACGGCGATCGTCGCCACGTGGTCGGCTTCTGCTGCGCGAGAAAGTGGCATGGTTATCACCTGGGAAAGTAAACAAATAATTTAATTATTTCACTGTTTTTCCCAGGTGACGTGACACTGCCAGGTAAGAAAAAAAAACAATTTACGAGGGATTCACTCCCTCGCAACTCCCCCCTGCCAAGCCGAAACATATCCGTTATGTTTCGCCTTACAAAACACCTGGCAATGTCCAGTCACCTCTGGAAACCACAAAGAACAAGATTGGTGGTATACTCACTGCTCAGTCTACCTAAATTTCCTCACAATGGTCTACCCGTCTACAGTCCGTCAGTCTACAATTTGTCTACAAAAAAAAATAACAACACACAAAAAAAATAAAAAAAAAATAATAATAATATACGTCTACAAAAAAAAATTTCTTCCTACTCGAGTCGCCGACGTTTCAATCGCTCGTTCTCCCGCCATACCTGACGAATAACGTCGGGCCTGACATCGTCCGGGAGCCGCTGAGCCATGAGCAAAATCTCCATGGCACTTAATATTCTTGGCTCTACCGGATTCATCGGCTCCAGGCGATGCCAGACCGAAGCGTCTACCAGGTTGGCCGGAGAAGGAGCGACCGGAACCTCGATGACTTCCGCAAGCTCGTCCCCACCGCTGTCCCGGGCACGTTTCCCCGAGACCGATCCTCCCGCCACTGGTCCCGAACCCGGCGCTTCCACTCCGCGGACAACCTCGGTCGCAGAGCCCGGCGTGTCTCACCGAGTCCTTCTTCTGGCCCGGGACATGGCCGCAAATTGTTCGACAGGAAGGACCGCCCTCGCTTCGTCGCGTTCCCGATTACGCAGGCGTAATCGGTACGCCGAACTACAACGAGGGCACTCCTCCACCCGAACGCCTCGGCGACCACAGTTATCGCAGAAGGGCCTCACTAGGTAACGGGGGCAGTGGCGAGTCTCATGACTCAGGGACCAGCACCCGAAACAACAATTGGGAGGTGGGTCTATGTGGGGGTCTGTGGCAACGATAGCCAGACCCCCGAACAATCGACCTTCGAGCTTGGCTGGAAAGCCTCGGTTATAAAAAGGTAGGTACCCGTTGGGGGGCGGGTCGTCGACGTCCATCCGCGTAGGAGCCCTAGTCACTCCCGCGGTCTCCATGGCAGTCGAAACTGGCACGGAGCTCGCTGGAGCGACCGGACTCGAACCCCGGACGGTACGCTTGACGGCCCCTCGCCCAATGGGAACCCGGGCCGGTCCGTCCGTATTCGTCGTGGTCGTCGGAGTCTGGTCTACTACGGGTAGAGTGACCGGGGAAAGAGCGCGAGGTGAAGAACGGCGAGGGGAAGGGTTGGAACCCCCCGAGACGTAGTCGTCCAGGGTAAATTGTCGTCGGGGGTTGTTGTTCTTCTTCTTCTTCTTCTTCCTTCGCGGTGCCGCCTCTTCCCTCTCCCTTTGTGCCTCCTCCCTCAGATCGTCCTCGTAGCCTGCTGGGTAAATGTTTAGGGCCGCGTAGGCCACCGGGACTCCGTCGACCACCGTAGTCGAGACGAGCGGCTGGTCTCGGACGTCCTCCCACGGAATGGGCGACCCACTGGCAATGTTGGAGGGGGGGGGCCTCCTCTATGAACTCCATGGCCTCTCCCCCTTCCGGCAAGACCCGGCCCGCGTTCCGCCGCTCGTAGGCCCTTAGCTCTTCCTCGGCGGCACGGCTCTCGGCCACCGGGTCGAATCCCGCCTCCGACTCGGTGACCACCTCGTCGATGACGCGCCACGGTCCCTCACTCTCCTCCTGCAAGAGGAGGACTTCCACCCCATGTAGGACCTCATTAAAGGAGGAAGTCTCCCTGTTCTCGCCCAGGGAGAGGGGGACAAAGTCCGGCAGGTCACTCGGTGGGGCGATCACCACCTGGGTTTGGGTCTCCTCACCCTCTGGGGCTTGTCGCTGCTCCGACGGCAAGGAAGCCACGCATTCCTCGGCCACTAGCTCATCCAACATGTCGTGGAAGCGATCCTCCACGAACATGTCGGTGAGTTGCTCGGACCAGTCGTTAGCTGCGTCTACCGCTTCTGCCATTCTGTGAACAAATTTCATAACAACAAAATAATAATATGTCTACCATTTACTTGATCCTTACCTTCCCCTGACTACACAGGACAGTACAGTCTACCCTTACGGACTTCACGTTGACAACGAATCCCTCACCACAACAAAAAAATAATATAACCAGACAACACAAGGTTAGTCTACACATACCTGGAAAAAAGAAAAAAAAATAAAATAAAAGAACAATCGACTACACATTATCCATTCCTCGGCTTCAGATATTACTTCAACCGACTCACGTGGATCATACTGTTAGCCTTAGATCCAACTCCCTCCAACCAATAAGTCACTGGGGGTTCGAACTTAACAATCTTGAATGGTCCGTCCCACTTGGGTGCTAACTTCCCAGACCTTCCTTCCGCCGCGTTCGATAACGTTTTAATCCGTCTCCATACCCAATCTCCGACGTTAAATGTCACCTGTCTACGACCTTTGTTGTACGCCCTTGCCTGTGTCTCCCTGGATTCGTCAAGATGCCTCGCCACTAGATCCCTCAAAGCATCCAACCTCTTCATCCGATCTATCCATATTTCTGGATTCATCTCTAGCTTCGGACCTCTCACTTCCAACTCTCGTCGAAGACTTTTGACCGGTTGCGGTTGTCTACCAAAGTTTAGATATGCCGGGGACACCTTTGTTGAACTTTGTATCGCCGTGTTCACCGCATGTCTGAACTCATGTAAGTGTTGATCCCAAGTTCGATGATCGTGTCCCACGAAGATGGCGATCATAACCTTGAGAATTCTATTACTCCTCTCTACCGGATTTGATTGCGGGTGATACGGTGGGATCAAAGCTCTCTTGATACCGAATTCTTCCAGGAGTTTGTCCAGATCTTTGTTTTGAAACTCCTTGCCATTGTCCGATAGGAAGAAGTCGGGGGTTTCCCATCGGAACAAGATTAATTCTTCAAAAGCTCTCGCTATGCTCTTCCCTGTAGCAGTACGCAGAGGTTTCAGCTCCACCCATCGCGTAAATAAGTCCTGGAACACCAAGATGTATTTGTTTTGAGTTTTGCTCATTGGGAACTCCATCAAGTCGGCTGAAACCACTGCCCAAGGCCGTTCCACTATTCGCCTGCCCATGAGTCCCTGCGGTCCCAGTTGAGAGACCTTGTACTGCTGACAGAGTTCGCATTCATATATGTAGTTCTGGACATCGTGCCAAATGCCCGGCCAATAATATTCTCCGGCCACCCTATTGTAGGTCTTATTTCGGCCCAGATGCCCTGACGACGTCAGACAATGAGCATCGTGAAGAATTCTCTCTCTTTGGTCCGTTGGAATGACCATTTTCCAACCTTCCTCGTTGTTTGACACTGGATCCAACAACTTATCTCTGCGGTAACAATAAAGCAAATCCCCGTCTACCCTCCATTCTTTATACTTGTTTGGATACTGTCTAACCTCTTCCAATTTCTTGACATACCACGGATCTACACTCTCTACAATTTCTCCCACCTCGTCTACATCATAACTTCTTGACAACCAATCGGGCAAGTAATGATTAGCACCCTTGCGATGAATTATCGTGAAATCCCATTGTTGTAAAAACAAAGCCCATCTTGCCAGTCTACCAGTCGGATCCTTCAGATTTTTGAGATACTTCAAAGCACTGTGATCGGTTATTACCGTAAAATGAGTACCCTCAATATACGGCCTGAATTTTTCGATGCCAAATTTAACAGCCACCATTTCTTTTTCCGACACTGTGTAGTTTTTCTCATGGGTTTTTAGCATACGGCTGGCAAAACAAATAGGATGTTCTCCGTCTTCAAAGTCTTGGGTCAAAACCGCTCCAATTGAATCTTTGCTGGCATCGGTTTGGACCGTGAAAGGTAGCGTGAAATCTGGTCTCGCTAACACTGGAGCTTCAGTGAGTGCCCTCTTCAGAGTGTCGAAAGCTTCCTGTTCTTCAGTTCCCCAATTCCAAGGGAATTTCTTCGACGTCAATCTGGTCAGTGGAATTTTTATCTCTGACTCATGTTCTATGAATCGGCCATACCAGTTAATGACGCCGAGGAAACTTCTCAAACCCTTCATTCCCTTTGGCGCGGGAATCCTCAGAATAGGGTCTACCTTTTCTGGGTCAGGTCTCAACCCTTCCGCGTCCAGCAAATAACCCAGGAATTTCACTCGTGAACAACAAAACTCACATTTCTTTGCGTTCACAACCAAACCAGCTTCTGTCAACCTCCTCAGTACAAACTCTACCCAATACAGTAACTCCACAAAGGTGAGGGCAATGATGATTATATCGTCTAAGTAGGCAAACACATTTGGTTCTACATCCGGGCCAAATAACGCGTCTATCAGTCTTTGGAAAGTTCTTGGGGCATTTGAAAGACCAAAAGGCATTCGCAAAAATTCGAACAATCCTTTCCCTAAGACTGCGAAAGCTGTATACTTGCGACTCGCAGGATCCATGGGAATCTGAAAGTACGCCTGTTTTAAGTCTATCTTACATATGTACTTGGCTTTCCGCAACTTGTCCAAAACCGTGTCTACACTGGGCAAGGCATACGCGTCCTTGCGAGATACTTTATTTACATCTCTGTAGTCTATGCAAAACCTATAATCCCCATCACCTTTCTTTATGATGACCGGTGCACTTCTCCACTCACTATTTGATGGTTGAATGATCCCGGTCTCTAACATCTTGTCTACTTCTCTACGGGCTACTTCCTCCATAGCCGGTGACATTCTACGATGAGCATGACGTACCGGCAATGCTCCTTCGGTTAGTTCTATCCGATGCTGCGTTAGCGTAGTGAAACCCTGGAATTCTTCCGGTGGAGGCAAAATTTTCTTTGCGAGATCTTCGATCTGTCGTTTTTCTTCCTCGGAGATTTCGACCAGACCTGCGCATTCAGCCAATATCTCGGCCACCATTTCGACCCGCCGTTTTTCTTCCGGTGTTTCCTTCACTCCTGCACATTCTGCAATGAGTGTTTCACCGTTCTCTCCATCCGCCTTCGTGAACTGGTGCCGTATGCCACTCGAACCACTTTTCCAGGAGCCATCCGCATAGTCGCAACAGATCTCAAACGCTTGGATGAAGTCTTGCCCCAGTATTATATCGTTAGAGATGCCTTTCACCGCTCTGGGCGAAATCTTCTCGACTCGGCCATCTATACTCATCATCAGATCTAACTGGCCTAGTACTGTGAGATAGTCATTACCCACTTGTTTGAGACTTGTAGCGCAAGGTTTTAGTTTCTCTCGAAAATGCTCAGCTACTGACTCCCCCACAATAGACACCGTGGCACCAGTGTCGTGTAAGGCTTGGAATGGTTTCCCATTCAACAAGACTTTGAAGAAAAACCTGTTATCTCTCACTAAACCACTTACTTCATCGTCTACTTCCTCAACTGGGCTTCGCACAGTTCCACCCCCCCTTTGACGTGAACTAGTCTGAAAACCTTCAGCTTGTTCACTCACACTTTCAGTAGGGGCTTTGTAAAACCTTCGATTCGGAGACCAGTCGATTTGTTCCACAAATTTCTGCATTGCAACATTTATCTGTGTTAGTTGCTCATCGCTTATATTATCCCCACTTGCCAATCTTTCAATCAATTGTCCTATCTCCTCCTCATTAACCTCTAACTCACCTTCCTTCCCCGTTTCCACATTTTCCACTTCATCCCTTTGTACACACTCAACGCCGATTTCACCACTAATTTCACCAGCTTTCTCACCTGTAGTTACTTTTGTCTTGTCTACTTTGTCGCTAATACTTTCGTTTACCTCCTTGTAAACGATTTCTGTAGGATTTTCACAAAACTTTTCACTTGCAGTTACTCCTGACCTCGTTACTCTACTGCTAATACTCATGTCTACCTCCTTGTCTACATTTTCTTTAGCATTTTCACAGGTCTTTTCACTTTCGGTTACTCCTGCTTCTGCTACTTGATGACCATGATTACTTTCTTCCTGCGTTGGTGTTATTTCTTCCTCACTCCATTTTATCCCACTCTTACTCTTAGGAATTGCTCCTGTTCTCCTGGCCTTAAAATCATTCACCACTTTCCACACATCCCATTTTTCACTCTCCTCACTCTCATTCTCTGTTTCCCTAACCTCCTCTACTTCCTCATTTTCCTCCTCACCCGACCAATCTTCCTCCCACATTTCTTCCTCCTGTTGTTCCACGTCTACCTCCTTCTCTCCGTCTCTTTCCTTACTGTTGTCTATTGCTGTTGTGGCCCCTGATTGTTGTTTGGGAGTGTTGGGCCACCCGACGCTCCCGCCTTGGCGTTTCCCAGCAAGGCTAACAACTTTGAGCAATTTGCACAGTTTCTCACTGTAACACCCTTTGCTCCACAACCTTGACAACTTGTTGCCTGGGCATTCAATGGGCAACTATTTGCAAAATGTCCAGTCTGTCTGCATTTATAGCAGCATAGATCTGGGCATTCCCAAATCCGATGACCAGGTCTACTACAACTACGACAGTTGCCCATTGGTCTACCTTCACTTTGAGTTTGTTGTTGTCGTGATTGTTGTTGTTGGGTTTGTTGTTGTCTAGTTTGCTGTGGTTGTTGGTCTAGTTGTTGTTGTATTTGTGGACGTGATTGATGTTGTGAATTTTGTTGTGTTTGTATTTGAGGACCTAGTTGTGGTGGCCTCATTTGTTTATTAATGTTTTGTTGGTTATACTGGTTGTTCTGCCAGCCATTTTGGTTGTTTCCGTTGTTTTGTCTATTTTTCCAGTTTGGTTGATTTCCTAACTGGTTACTTTGCACCTGAATACTTGCTACTTCATTTCCCTGTCCTTGAATTGGGCTGTCTACGTTTTTGTTCTTTTTGTTTTTCTTTTTCGCTTTCTTTTCCTCCCCACTAACCATCGCAACTTCATTTACTGCCGCTACTTTACTTTTCGTGTTCGTAAATGCTGCTATCGGTATCCGGCATTTGTCTTTGGTTGGTGGTCCTACAAATCTGTTGCAATCCTCCTTCTGTCTTTCGTATTTTCTTCCGTAGTGCTCCAAATCGTCTACCGTGTCTACTCTTTTATTATCCAAGTACCACTTGTATTCAGGCTGCAACCCTCTTCTTATTATCTCTATTTGTTCGTCTTCTTCCAGAGGATGCTTTAAATATTTAAATAGGACTCCCAGACAAGTGATGTAGTTTGAGATCGTTTCTCCTTTGCCTTGAGTCCTATTCCTTATTTCATCCATAACCTCATACTGTGAGTATTGGCCAATAAAGTTCCTCTGGAACGACTTTTTAAATTCATGCCACGTTTCAATCTTCAAAATCGCCGTGTCGTACCATCTTAATGCCCGATCCTCCATCACACTCGCCACTGCGTTTATTATTTGAGTGTCCGACATGTTACTATTTCGTCTACACCTGTCTAGCTTGTTCAGGAATTGTTCTGGGTTTTCTTTTCCCTCATCCCCTGAGAATTTTAAATTCCAATCTTTTAAGATTCTCACACAATTGATATTGCCAGATTGTGTATACCCATGTCTACGATGTCTTACTGGTGATCGGCTGTCTGATGATGAAATACTGCGGTTTCGTCTTGAGACATGTCTATACTCTCTCGAACCGGATCTACTACGATAATTTCGTCTACGTCTACTATGTTCTCTGTCACATCTATGGCTTCCGACCCACGACCCATGACGACGTTCCTCCGATGAAGAAGACGATCGGTGTCGCTGGCCTCGTAGTCTACTATTGACTCTTCTATGACTCCTTTCTCGTGACGATGAATCCCTTCTCTTACGAGACGGGGATCCGTGACGATTGTGTCGAGTTATAGAAGTTCGTAGTTTACTACTATGTGAATGTTCATGATGTAGTTCTTTGGATATCGATCTTCGATCTCTTCTTTCTAGAGAACTGTGATCGAGTTCCCGAGATTTAACATTGACGTGACGTGTTTCCCGTGATGTAGATTTATATCTCTTATGACCTGGTTTCGATTTGTAGTGGTTCTCCCTAGAGGATGATCTATAACGTTGTCCACGATGATGAGACGACTCATTCTTTTCATTGTTATAAACCTTCTTATTCTCACGCCGTCTAGTTATCTCATCGTCGTTTGTTTCACTACCACTACTTGTACATTGTCTGTGTTGTCTTCTTTCGTTGTACAGTTTCTTTTCTTTTCCGAATCTTTTCATCTCTTCCTGTCTACTTTCCATTTTCCCATTTCTAGTACTTCTCTTTACTAGCCGTTTTCTTCGTTTCTCTATCCTACCATCACCTGAATCTCCACTCTCATAGTTTTTCTCTGACTCATTAGCATATCCACCAATCAATCTATTCTCTCCTTTCCTCCGGTCCATTGAGTTTCCCGTGTGTCTACTTGTGTCTACTTCTTGTTTTCTCAAACCCAAGTTTAGTTGCTTGTTTTCCCACTCCGAGTGAACACCGT
The DNA here is from genome assembly GCA_038277355.1 of Encarsia formosa. Classification (NCBI taxonomy): domain Eukaryota; kingdom Metazoa; phylum Arthropoda; class Insecta; order Hymenoptera; family Aphelinidae; genus Encarsia; species Encarsia formosa. The sequence continues at coordinate 55,648,791 of CM076186.1, forward strand.
GTGACGGAGACATAAACAAGTTTCTCACATCCAGGGGTGGTTGAATTATGGTTTTTCTTAGACCCGTTTCATTCATTCTCTTCTTTGTGCCATCGTTCTCTGGAATTGAGTAACTTGTCTTAGATTCTTGTTCTATATTGTTAGCCACATCTCTTCCCAATTGATTTTTCTCTCTATCCTGCGAATCATTCTCGTCTCCATCTGTCTGATATTCACTCCCGCTATCGTCTGTCAACAATTTATCTTCTCTCGTTCCCCGTTTTTGATTCGTTTGTCTCGATTTCCTCTGTCTGTGTATTCTCGTGTCCAGCACGTATTCTTTCGCTGGTTGTTCTTTCGGCTCCATTCCTTCATTGTCTACGGATGGTATCCACGGGATGTCCAACCTCTTTCCTTCCTGGATTAACTCAACTCGTAACAGTCTTTCGCAGTTTGTCTCGAAAGAGCCTGTCGTGCTTACTTTAGCCTTCACCAGCTCTTCCTTCACTTGATCTTCCCTCATCGATCTTATTTCATTCAACCTTCTCCTAATGTCACGAGAATTTGTTAATAATCTTCTCATGCTGTCTACATATGTCCGGTATTCCATCTTCTCTGCCATTCCTCACGAGAACACAACCACAAGAAAGAGAAAAAAAAATAATACTGTTTACACTCAATCTTGAATCTGAGAAAACAAAAAAAAAAATTTATGTCTACTTAATCTTGAACCTGAAAAGAAAAAAAAATTCACTGTCTACTATAGTCTTGAACCTGAAAGAAAATTTTCACTGACTCTAATTTTATTTATTCACACAAAAAAAAAATTTTTTTTTTTGTCTACAATGTTCTTGAACCTGAAAGAAAATTTTCACTGACTCTAATTTTCTTAATTCACAACAAAAAAAAATTTTCCTGTCTACAGAACCTGAAAGAAAATTTTCACTGACTCTAATTTTCTTAATTCACAAAAAAAAATTTCTGTCTACAATGTTCTTGAACCTGAAAAAAAAATTTTCACTGATTCTAATTTTCTTAATTCACAACAAAAAATGATTTTCGTGTCTACAATGTTCTTGAACCTGTTTCTCAGTACCTGTTATTTTATTTTATAAGCTCTTCTCTTTTGTACTACAAATAAATCTTCCTAAAACCTGGTAAAATCCAAAAAAATAAAATAAATATTTCAGTTGGACACTAGCCAACAATTAAATTATTATATTGGTTGGACACTAGCCAACAATAAAAATATGAAAATCACAAAAATATTCCCAAATATCCATCACCAATTGTTAATTTCCATAAATTTACACTCATCCGTTTAAAGTTCAACCTTTCGAAATTTTCCTATGTACCACCTTGGAAAATTTTATTAAGTCCAACTATCGCGAAAGAAGAAAAAAAAATTCTAATTTCTATCACCGAGAAATTTTCTAAGTCCAACTTTTCGAAATTTTTCAATGTTCCACCTATGAAAAATTCTACTAAGTCCAACTTACATGAAGAAAAAAAAAAATTTTCTAATTTCTATCAACGAAAAATTTCCTAAGTCCAACTTTTCGAAATTTTTCAATGTTCCACCTATGAAAAATTCTACTAAGTCCAACTTTCATGAAGGAAAAAAAAAATTCTAATTTCTATCAACGAAAAATTTCCTAAGTCCAACTTTTCGAAATTTTTCAATGTTCCACCTATGAAAATTCTACTAAGTCCAACTGCTAAGAAAAAAAATTCTAAGTTCTCTCGCCGAAAATTTTTCTAAGTTCAACCTTTCCGAAATATTCTAAGTCCCTAGCCTGTCTACCAAAAATTTCCTAGGTCCCTTTGTTCTCAAAAAAAAAAACAAAAACACCTCTAGTCAAAACTAAAAAAAAAAAAAAAAAATTTGCAATAACCGAAAAAAAAAAAATAAAATATTTCCTCTCCTCTCACCAACTCTCCGTGTATTAATTTTTTTTAAAAAAAATTAACAAAAAAAAATATGTTCGGGCGCCATTTGTAACGGGGTATTTCTTAAGAAAAGGGCCTCCCTTAAATAATTAATGGAGTTTCCCGGGCCCTCCCGTTACAAGAAAAATTCTCACACAAACTCTTGGGGAAAACTCCTTAATCTGGGGTCAGGGTTTCCACGGAGAGAAAACCTCCGGGAACGGTTGGTGAGCTAGAGAGAGAGAAAATAAATTATTATAAAATTTTAGGTTAAATTTGATTTTTATTCTTGTCTACAAAAAAATAAAAAAAAATCAAGTCTACAATTACAAAAAAAATAAAAATTTAATTTGAGAACAAAGGAATTAAACGAACTATAAATTAGTCTACAAAATGGCGGGTACCGACGCCACGCCAAGAAGAACCCTATCAAATTTTAAAAAAACTCTCCATAATATCTAACAGAATTCTCATTTAGCGGGCAATACACAAATTTTCCAGGAAAACATGCTTAATAAAGTTTTCAATAATAAAACAAAAACCTTACGTAATAAAAATTTCAACCTCACTATGGCCACTTCGATTACTCTCTTTGTTCCTTTTATTTGCTTCCAACTCTCAAATTGGCAGTGGACTAACCCAAGTTTTATTTCCTGGTATCAACCTAGCCAAAAAAAAATAATAAAAGAAAAATGTCTACAACTCAAAAAAAAAACTCTTAGGCAAGTCTACAGAAAGAAAAGGAAAGAACTTAGAAATTTTGAAGCACACTCTCAAAACACTACCTCACTCTACGGCTACTGAGAACAGAGTAACGCTCCCTGCGTCTCTCTGACTCGACTTCCTTCTTCACCATCCCCTCCAAACACTCTCCGCCAATCAACACAAATTAATCAAGTTAAGCCTCATTCATACTCTAGGAACAGTCATTTGTCCACCAATCATACACATTCACGCCACAACACCCAATCACGCTACCGTCTACAATCTTCCGGTGGCGATCGCCACGCCACCTATAATACGCGCGAAAACCCAAAATAAAGAATAAACTTAATGCACACGAGGCACTCACTGCGTTAATCTATCCCTCGCGCACATACTCTCTCTCTCGCTCTCCCCCATACGCACACATTGTTCGCGCAACGTACATAATACCAAAAAAAATAAATCTCACTCACGCCCGTGTCTACTGTGGTGAGCGTGCGCGCACGCGCTTGGCGACGCAGTTGCGTCGTCTGCCGACACGCGCCGCGCACCTCCTCCGTCGCCGAAAACTCCCCGACGGAGAAATCAAACCCGTGTGTAGTGTATGTGTGTGTACGTGCGCGCCCTGGGCCGGGAGAGCCTTCCCGGGTGGTGAACATGTGTGTGTGTGTATGTTTTGTGCGCGCGCCGGGTGCTCGTGCTGCTGCAACAGCAGCGTCCAGCCGACGGCGATCGTCGCCACGTGGTCGGCTTCTGCTGCGCGAGAAAGTGGCATGGTTATCACCTGGGAAAGTAAACAAATAATTTAATTATTTCACTGTTTTTCCCAGGTGACGTGACACTGCCAGGTAAGAAAAAAAAACAATTTACGAGGGATTCACTCCCTCGCAAAGTAAGAAACCCTGGACTTTGGAATCAATAAAAAATTTATTGCAACAATTTAGTTTTTAATCAGAAATGAAGCTCAAAGATTTTTTTAATTTTCATGCTTCAGGGATTAATTATTATTAATTTTTGTTTTTTAAGATCTTGCTTTTGTTTAACGAATTCTTTTTTACATAGTTACTACTTTAAATAATAATTTCAATTTTACTTATATATATTTATTACGAAAACAGTTTTTCATTATTTACTAATAAATGCCTAAAAATTTTAAATCAACTCAAAGGCTTTAACAAAAAAAAAAAAAAAAAAAAAAAAAAAAAAAAAAAAAAAAAAGGTGCCGAGATTCGAACCGACGACGGTAAAATAGTCACCAGACCACGAAATCGTTTTAAAATTACAAACTTATAATTTATATTCAAATTGCGCCCTTCCAGGGCTTAGTTATGTCGGAATGTTGTTTAGGTATTTATTTTGACTGCCAATTTAACTGTTTTCACAGTTAAAGAATAGGTTTTACAGTACCATATTCTTTACTTAAAAAAAAAAAAAGTACTCTAAAGATTCATACTTCATTAATAAATTTATCGTTCCTAACGATTATTAAAAAATCATGTAAAAAGACTTCTATATTTTGTTTTTTATTTCACAAATTTTTTTTCACAGTTACTGCTTAATAAAAATGATAATGCAAACGTACAAAGCTTATTTTATCATTTCTCTACCGTGTACTAATAGATTTATTATTAAAAAAAATAGTGAAAAAATGTCGAATTTTCCTTAAAATATCTCAAAGTTTAACAAAAATCTTAAAAAAAAAAAAAAAAAAAAAAAAAAAAAAAGGGCCGGGAATCGAACCAACATCGGCAAAATAATAGGCGGGGACTATAGCCACCAGACCGAGTGTTTTAAATATTATAATTTACTTGGAACTTATATTTAAATTGTGACCCTTCGGGGCTTGATTATGAAAGCTTAATTATGTACATTAATTACATACATGTCGCTTAGAACTCGGCGAGGAGCGTATCGCGCATGCACCGAAAGTCATGCATGTTCGAAGCCCTGGGTGCATTATCTGCAGTGAATTAGATTTGAACTCTTTTTGAACTTTTTTGAGGTAGACAAACTGAATTAAAAATGAACTCTTTGATCTTGCAGTAATCAAAGTTTACTGAATAAATGCTATTTTTTAAGAATGCAAAAAGAATACTTAATGAACTACTTTTAAAAAATAATGAACTATTTTTGAATTTTGAATGAATTCTTATCAGGGGACATCACGTGAACAGTTTGGGAATTCTTTTTGAATTCTTTTTAAATTCATTTGGTTAGTTCTGAAATTATTCGTTTTGAATTCATATGGAATATTTTTAGAATACTTTTTGAATACTTTGAAATGAATTCTTTATGAATCTTAAAAATGAATTCTTCGGAAATTCTTTCCGAATAATGGTGCTGTCTGGGTTATGTATTCGTATCCAAGGTGTACTTGGCCATTGCTACGGTTAAAGCTGTGCTTCCCTCGGATCCGGTCCCGCTTCTAAGCAAATTTAACATGTATTAGCTAATGCTTCTATATTTAAATCTATTGCTGGTCACCAAAAGTAATTTCGGGCTGCTTGTTTCATTTTAACTATACCCAAGTGAGATATATGATATAGCATTTGTGCTCCAAGTGTTTCAGGTATCAATAATCTATGACCCCACGTGATACAGTTTTCTTCTATGTCTAATTCATTGCGTCTTACGTGAAATGCTCTTTCTGTTTCCGTTAGTTTATTGATTTTCGGCCAATCGTTTTTTATAAATGCAATTATTTGTTCAAGCTTTAAATCTTTTGGCGTTTCCTTGGCTACATGTTTAAAATGTGTACGTGTGCCCTGATAAAAAATACACCCATCTTTATAATCTACTGTGTAACATTGTTGAATAATTTTTACCGAAAATAAACTTTAGTGGATCATGATCTGTTTTCAAAATAATATGATTACCAATAATGTACTGGTAAAATTTTTTAAAACCGAAAATAATTGCTCCTGCTTCTTTGTCAATTATAGCGCGATGTCTTTCGTTTTTCGGAATTACTTTTGAAGCAAAGGCTATTGGTCTTTCCATACCGTCATCGTACCTGTGCGATAAAATTGCTGATATGCCTACGCCACTCGCGTCGCATGCTAAAACTAGCTGTATGTCTGGATCAAATAATGCTAACACATTTTCGGAAGTAATTTGACTTTTCATCCAGTTAAATTCTTTTTCACACCGATCTGACCATACCTATTTTTTCTCTTTAAGTAACGCGTACAGTGGGCAAACGTATTCTGCCCTGTCTTTTAAAAATTTTTCGTAAAAATTTACTAAGCCTAAAAAAGCTTCTAATTCTTTATGGTTTTTTGGCGATAGTGCTTCTTTAATTGCTTTTATCTTCGATGGACTTGGGTTTAACCCGTTCTCGTTTATAACAAACCCTAAAATTTCAATGCTTTCTTTAAAAAAATCACATTTATCTAAATTTACGCGTAGACCTGCTTTATCTAGTCTCGCAAAAATCTCTGTTAAAATTTCAATATGTTCTTGGTCCGTTTGACCCGTAATGTAAACATTATCAATGTATATTTCCGTATGTCTTATACCTTTTAAAATTTCTTCGAGAATATCCTGACATTCTCCCGGACTTGATGCTATACCCTCGCCCAGCTTTGTGTATCGATATAAGCCTTCATGTGTAATAATTGTTAGCGCGTTTTTATATTCGTCATCTAATTCAAATTGCATAAACGCGTGTTTTGAGTCTATTTGCGACCATTTACTTCTGACTCTTAACGAGTTAAAAATTTTTTCTTCAAGAGGTATTGGATGCCTTTTAATGACTAATTGCGGGTTGACTGTTAGTTTAAAATTACCTCAAATACGCACTTCTCCGTTTTTCTTTTATACCGGAATAATGGGTGTTGCCCATTCACTACACTCTAGTGGTTCTAAATTTCCCAATTTCATTTATCTTTCAATTTCGTTTGAAATTTTTGGCATTAGCGCGAAAGGTGCATGATTTGGCTTTAGTTGTATCGGTTTTACATTATCTTTAAAAACTAAATGTACTTTTCTACCTTTATAACACCCTTGCGTGTCTGAGAATAGGACCGGAAATATTTTTAACATGTTATGTTTTATAGTTTCGCTCTCTATTTTTAAAACATTACTTTAACGTTCATTTTTCATGAGTTTCAATGACCATAAATTAAAAGCTTTCAGCCATTGACAACCTAACAATAAAGGTCCTGAGCCACCTATAATGTACAAATCTAAGTTTTTCTCGCTTTCTAAGATATTTGACTTTTAAAATTCCGATAGGATTCAGTGGTTATCCTCCGTAACAAGTTAATGTAAGATCACTTTTGCTTAATTTTTCGTTTGGAAAATATTTATTCTTATCTTTTTCCGACATGGCTGTTACATATGTACCCGGTGTCAATTCCCATTTCAAATTGAATATTATTTATTATTACCTCTGCAAATTGAGGTTTTGCGTCTATTTTGAATAAATTTTCACTTTGTTTTCTTTAATAGAATAAAATTCATCGAAATGTTCGAACTCATCGTTTGATTCGCGCTATTCTGGCTGCACGTGATTGCACTGCCTGCTACTGTTACTTTTCGCGTTACCATCAGCATTTTTAAAAATTATATTTTTTCCACGTTTTTTAATGCATACTTTTTCTAAATGATTATTCATGCCGCACCGATAACAATTGTATCTAAAATCACGCGAATTACTTGCGCTATACTTATTATTTACGTTATCGCTCTTGTAGTTGCCGTTGTTGCTGTTGCCGTTGTAGTTGCTGCTGCTGCTGGTGCCCTTATTGTAGCCGCTGTTGTATGCTACTTTTTCTAAATGGCCTCCTTTTTTGTTAGGAGGGAAGAGTCTTTAAATAAACCGTAGGTGTAAGGTTAAATATATAAGTTTATTTCACTGACGTTACATTGTGACTCAGCTCCAGTAAGAGTGTCGCTCGCTGTATGTATAACGCTCGATCAGCGTGTCAATAATCCGCTGGCGATACTTTTTGCTAACTACGCTTTAGCACTTTTAACATTCTTTCTGGTTCATTCACTTTCATAAAATGCATACATTACACAGTCGACCGATTGAGTTCATCGGATGAAAACACTACGGAGTGCGCCCGCTAACTACAAAGTTCAATTTCTGACTGCACTCATCTGATTGGGATGTTAAATTGATGATTACTGACTGCATATGACATTATTGACCTGATCAAACATATACGTCGATGTGTCGATATGTTTGATCGATTGAGTATTCAAGTTTAAAACTCATTTTTATTCTTGTTATAACTCTTTTTTGATAAACTCTACACTAGGGTGAGGCGTTTTAGGGTTATTTTCAAGTATCAACTTCTAGTAGCGATAGAAGTTTGACTTCATACCTAAATAGAAAATACGCGCACCAAGTGACATGTACGTGATTTTTGTCATATTTTTTGATATTTTAATGATTTTTTTCAAAATCTGCTTGATTTTTATAAAAAATAATTATTTTGAGACTCATAACTCTTTATTTCAATAAATATGCATCTAATAAATACCTTTTTACGATAACTGAGTCCAATAGTGTCGTTACAAATTTTGTACATGCCTAAAAAGTCAATTTTTTGACTCATTTTTGTCGTTTTTTAACAATTTTTGATGAATTTTTAAAAATTGAAGAAACGGTCTTCCAGAGTCTAGCAAGCGGGATTTTTTTTCTCAATCATTATATTTTTGAAAAAAAAAAATTGCACCGCTCCATTAAGCCCTGAAAAAAATTTGCGGGCCTAAATAATAAGAGTATTTTGCGATAGTACAATTACTTAACAAGTATTTAATTACTTATACTTGACGCTTTCGAGTGAAAGAGAAAATTCTTTTTTTTGCATGTTTTACTATACTAAGTAATACATGAACTTAAGAGATTTCAAAAAAACAAAAATTTTACTCATTTATTTTCATTAGTAATAAAGTTACAAGCGTTCAATGACTCAAAAAAGTTTCTAACCTATAAAAGAGAGACTTTTTAAAGAACTTTTGGAATATCGTAGTTTAGGACTAGAGTAGTTTAGGAACTAAAAAATTATAGTTTCAAACCAAGATCAATCAAAAGACAGGGTCAAAATCTTAGTTTTACCCAGAGCTTTTGACCCAGAGCTAAAAATATTAAGTGCATTAAAATAACTTTTCAAATTTTAGTATCTATTTTTTTCAGGCTTTTATGAATTTTAAAATTGAATGAAAAAAAAAGTTTTAACCGGATTCGTGATTAAGCGGATAAAATAAGCAGTTTTTTAAATGGTTTACAAAAGGTTAGAAAGTCGTCTGCTTGTGAAAAAGCCTTATATAGACTTTTTAAAGGACTTTTGGACTATCGAAGAGAGTAGTTTAGGAACTAAAAAATTATAGTTTCAAACCAAGTTGGCATTGTTCTTTTATAAAAATAATGATTTAGTGCTTTATTTACAAAAAAAAATTTACAGCTACATTAAAATTTGTTTTACCACGTTTGAATAATAAAATTAAAAAATAAAATTTTAAGTAACTTGGAACAATGAAAAATTTAAAATACTTAAAACTAAATTAAATCACTCAAAATATAAATATATAAAATATACTTACAAGGAGAGGTCACACCCTCCGGGTCACCGATCTTGACGAAACTTTGGGGATCGTTTTCTTATACCAAAAGATGAAGAAATCTACCAATCATCCCGTCTAATGGGCCTTTTATACCTAGTTCCTACATAGCTTATATCGTATTTTTAGCTCTTTTTGGGTTTTTTTGCGAATTTTCAAAAAATTCCTGTTCGAAGCCTATTACACTTACAAAATTCTGCAACCCCGCATTCTCTTTATTTTTTCATCTTCTTTTGAGAAAAAATATTTTTAAATCTAATTTTGAAGAAATAGTCCATGTAAAATTAAAGTAATCAAGAGCATTTTTTACTGTTTTTTTGGTTTTATGAACTTAAACTGTATGTCGTCAGCCTTATCAAAATTATGTCTAAAAATATTTTTTCTAAAAAATTCATATAAAAACAAAGAAAATTCGGGGTTGCAGAATTCTGTAAGTGCAATAGGCTTTGAGCAGGAATTTTTTGAAAATTGTTACAAATAAACACAAAAGTCGCACAAAAGTGTTAAAAGTGTCAAAACAAGCTGATTTTCAAAAAATTCCTGCTCAAAGCCTATTGCACTTACACAATTCTGCAACCCCGCATTTTCTTTGTTTTTATATGAATTTTTTAGAAAAAATATTTTTAGACATAATTTTGATAAGGCTGACGACTTACAGTTTAAGTTCATAAAACCAAAAAAAACAGTAAAAAAATGCTTTTGATCACCTTAATTTTACATGGACTATTTCTTCAAAAATAGATTTAAAAATATTTTTTCTCAAAAGAAGATGAAAAAATAAAGAGAATGCGGGGTTGCAGAATTTTGTAAGTGTAATAGGCTTCGAACAGGAATTTTTTGAAAATTCGCAAAAAAACCCAAAAAGAGCTAAAAATACGATATAAGCTATGTAGGAACTAGGTATAAAAGGCCCATTAGACGGGATGATTGGTAGATTTCTTCATCTTTTGGTATAAGAAAACGATCCCCAAAGTTTCGTCAAGATCGGTGACCCGGAGGGTGTGACCTCTCCTTGTTAGTCCTATAGTATAAAGAAGATATCGCCATCTTGAAAAAGTTTTTATTTGTGCTATGATTGGTGCAAAAGTTTTTTTCATATAGTATAAAGGAGATACCGCCATCTTGAAAAAGTTCTTATTCGTGCTATGATTAGTGCAAAAGTTTTGTAGAGGTAAAATTGAAATTTATTAATCTAAATAGAAATTGACAGTCGATCATCTTGAGCCGAAGTGTTTTTCAAATAGGTTATTTTTATTCTGTGTATAGTTGCTTTTATAATGACTGAAAAATTTTTGGCAATTGTTAAATAAGATTTATTTATTATTATTTTAATGTTGATCCTGTACAAGTTTATTATTTTCACCGGCATTTTATTATTTTTTCTGTTAGCAACAGTTAACAATTATAATGTTATTATTTAAAGAAATGCTTAATATGAGTGTTGTAAAATCACGATTTATAGGTTAATTTGTGCAGAGGACACTCTCTATTTTTTAAAATTTTATATAGATTTTCTTTTTGTTAACATTTTTTTTCATGATGGCAAAAAATTATTAAGCTGATTTTAAGGAAATGTGCAAAATGGTAATTATTATTGTAAACTGCCGTGAGTTTACTTTCATTTACAGTCAGCTTTTTGGATGCGTTTCAAAACGAAATCATTTTAATAAAGCATAAACTATTAATTTATATCAAGATTTTGGAATTCTATTTTTTTAATTTTTTCATACATTATAAACTTTTAGTGTCATTATTTAAAATAGTTTAACCGTTTAAAAAATGTCAAAAATTTTCTTCTTTTTTTATGTACGCTAAAATTTTTTTTAAATTGTCTACTTATATGAATAATCTATTCTTTTGACTTCATTGAAGGAAAATTCATTCTTTTTCTTGGTCTAAAGCAGAAGTACAGTTCTAACAGTAAAAAAACTCCCTGCAATTTACTACAAGTTAAATCAAAAAATTGTGTCGATTGTTTAAAATTTTAAAAAGAAGAAATTGAAACTAAAATTTAATTAAATTTTAAATTTTGAAATTAGTTTTACCGAGATCGTTTAGATGATTCTAATTTTTTTATTCACTAAAGAAAAAATTTTTAACCATTTTTTCAATAAAACTGACAAAAATAACAGTTTCATTACAAGAAAATTAAAGGCTATCAAAAATCATCATTATTAACAAGCATTACTCTATAGAAGTCCTAGCTATGACTTTCTTGGTTTCAATGTATTTTATTTCACGAAAAAAAAAATTTATTAACCATAAAATTTTCACACTTATAGACCTCTAAGCAATAAAAAATATTATTAATGTTACCACTATCTTTTTTTTTTACAAAATGGAGGCAGTGAAAACTGTTCTTTTTTATCACCAGCAAACGGATTCTGAATCTATAAGGTTTTTTCATAGCAGACGACTTAGATTTATCGTAGTGGACCCAAAACGATATTTTGTAGTTTTATTTAATTTTCAATGAATTTTTTAACTTTTTGTAAAAGTTAGGCTTAAACTCTGTTAATTATTCTATTATTCTGACAAGTTTATTATTGAGAAATTTAAGTAGTTTTTACTTCAGAGCCGATAAAAAAATTCTTGTTGTACACCCCGGGTCATACACCCCGCGTTAAAAGTTATTCACATTTTTTGAACTTTTAAACTTTTCGCATTCATTTTTACCAAGATTATTTAGGTTTTTAAGATTTTTCAGATTTTATTGAAAATTTTTTTTTTAACATTAATGCTGTAAAGCCAAAAGAATTGGGAATTTTTTTAATCGGCAAACAGTAGGTTATGAATAATCGTCTGCCATGAAAAAGCCTTATTAAGTATTACTTTGCCAGTTTTGACTTCAACTTCTGGTGCAACCGTCAATTTTTTTTGAAAAATAATAATATTAAGGATTTTCAAAGATCATTGTTTGCGGAACGCTGATTTTGACGAAATTTTCGGAATCATTTTCTGGGTCCAAATAATGCACCTAACCATAAATATGTCTTGCTAATAGGCCTATTATTAAAAAAAATAATCTACTCTGAGTTATTATTAAAAAAAAAAAAAAAAAAAAGAAGTTTTTAGCTACTTTTCAAAAGATTTGAGTTAGAAATTTTTAGCTTTTAAGAAGGTTTGCAACGTCGCATTCTCTTTTTTTGGGTGAATTTTCATGAAATTATAAAGAGAATGCAGATTTTCTTAAGGGGAACCAGCGGCAAATTTTCAGCCTATAGAAATAATGGACCTAGAAGGCTGAAATTTTTTTTCAACATGCATTTTTACGTATCTCCATTGATGGTGCATCGAGTTTTTGGTAAAAATCATTTTTGAACTTTTTTAGGTACTTTTTTGAATTATTGTACCCAAAAATTTATAGTTTTTCCTAGATAAAGAGCGTAAAACTTGCGTTAAGGTCAAATCCTTGCGAGAGAATTTAGTTATTGCTCTTATGAACAATTTAAAAAAAAAAATCTCAAATCGGTTGAGAAACAAAAAAGTAGATACAGTTTGAAGATGAGATGTTTTTAAAATAACTTGCTCTGGCCACCAAGAACATATTAGGCTGGTTTATTTTTCCAAATATTCATGAATAAATGTTTGATATCGATGGAACTTTGTAGATAGGATTTTCTGCGAGCGCTGAACTCGAATTTGACGTTAGTTTTTTAATTGGACCTATGTTATGGGCAGCACTTATCTAAGGGAGGATGAAAAATTAAAAATTTTTTTTTAATTATTCATAAAAATTGAGTAAGGGGGGTTTTGCTCGCGCTAAACACGAATTTGATGTCCATTTTTCAGTTTGACCTAAACTAAGGGTAGCACTTACCTAAGGACTGGTATTTTTTTTTTCACTTTTCGATAAAATTTTGGTACGTGGGGGCTTTTGCGTGTGCTAAACACGAATTTGACTAGCGTTTTTCAGTTTGACCTAAACTAAGGATAGCACTGTTAGCTTAGGACAGATAATTTTTTTTCACTTTTCGATAAAATTTGGTACGAGGGGGTTTTTGCGTGCGCTAAACACTAATTTGACTAGCATTTTTCAGTTTGACCTATACTAGGGGTAGCACTTATCTAATGGAAGGTAATATTTTTTTCTTTGTTTAGTTCTAGATAAAAATCGGTATGCGGGAGTTTTTTGCGTTTTATTTCTTTTAGTACAATACAGGCCACTTGGACTGTGAATAAAGTTGCGACCAATTTTTTATTATCTAGGTTATCGAACTAGATAACTAGTTATCGAAAAGTGAAAAAAAAAATTATCTGTCCTAAGCTAATAGTGCTATCCTTAGTTTAGGTCAAACTGAAAAACGCTAGTCAAATTCGTGTTTAGCGCGAGCAAAACCCCCCTTACTCCATTTTTATCAATAATTAAAAAAAATTTTTAATTTTTCATCCTCTCTTAGATAAGTGCTGCCCTTAACATAGGTCCAATTGAAAAACTAACGTCAAATTCGAGTTCAGCGCTCGCAGAAAATCCTATCTACAAAGTTCCATCGATATCAAACATTTATTCATGGATATTTGGAAAAATAAACCAGCCTAATATGTTCTTGGTGGCCAGAGCAAGTTATTTTAAAAACATCTCATTTTCAAACTGTATCTACTTTTTTGTTTCTCAACCGATTTGAGATTTTTTTTTTTTAAATTGTTTGTAAGAGCAATAGCTAAATTCTCTCGCATGGGTTGGGACCTTAACGCAATTTTTACGCTCTTTATCTAGGAAAAACTATAAATTTTTGGGTACAATAATTCAAAAAAGTACCTAAAAAAGGTCAAAAATGATTTTTACCAAAAACTCGATGCACCATCAATGAAGATACGTAAAAATGCATGTTGAAAAAAATTTTCAGCCTTCTAGGTCCATTATTTCTATAGGCTGAAAATTTGCCACTGGTTCCCCTTAAGAGCTAAAAACTTTGAATACAAATCTTTTGAAAATTAACTAAAAACTGTTTGTTTTTTGTTTTTTATTCTTTTTTTATTTTTTTTTTTTTTTTTTTTGAAAAATAATAGATTGCTTTAAAAGGCCCATTAGCAAAACATATTATATGGTCAGGTTCATTATTTGGACTCAGAAAATGATTCCTAAAATTTCGTTAAAATCGGCGTTCCACAAATTGCAACCTAAAAGAAAATTTAAGCTTTTTCATTTGTATATAAATAATGGTAATGATACAGTGTTGGCTTGACCGTCGCGCGAGTCAGACGTGTAATAAACTACCGCTTGTTGTTTCGAGGTTAGGTTAACTTGCATGGCAGCTTGCTGCTGTGCGGGAATTGAATAGAATAAAATCATTCATCTCCATATGCTAAGCAATCAAGCAAAGTGTAGTCAAATATACCTACTGTTTTAATCACCCTAAAGTTAAAATAAAGGAAAATGTCCTCACAGAAATCCCAAGCTGCCTCCTCGTTTTCGAGCGTGGTAGAAAAAAGTAACCTACCGAATAAAAAGCAACTTATCGTTTATGAAGTGATCGATGGAGTCAGGGCGGAAGAGTATATCTACGCCTTTGACGATAAGATTGGACCTGCTAACATCTTAGAAGCTTCACGGATGACTAATAACAGATTTTGCTAGACCCTTTCGAACGAAAAATTGGTGGACGACCTCACACAGGAAGGGAAGAACGAACTCAAAATTAGTGGAATTAAAGTGACTCTACGACCGTACGTGTCTAGGATAAAACTAGGGCTTCACGATATTCGATAAAAATATCGATATCGACTCGATAACGAGACGATATCGATACGATATTCGATACGATACAAATTTTTTTAGATCGATAACGATACGATAAAAATTATATTCAATATCGCCGATATTCTCGTATCGACGATATGTAATTGTCGATTATATCGAAATTTATCGATCTCGAAAATTTTTTTTTTTATTAAAAATTCCGAGATTTCTTCAATTTTTCAATCTAAGAACTGAAAAACTAAATATTGTATGTTTTGTTAGATCAGCGTATATGTAATTAAGCTTTATAATCAAGCCCCGAAGGGGCACAATTTAAATATAAGTTTCAAGATGTTATTATAATTTAACTGCATAGTCCAGTGGCTACGATCACCGCCTACTAATCGGTAACCTTAAGGTTCGATTCCCCAGTACTTATATTATTTATTTTTTTTCGTTAACTTTTGCTCTGTTTTAAACTGTTTACAAGTATTTTTTTTCTTCAAAAGTAAGTTTTTCTTTTTTTTATTAATAAAACAAATATCAAAAACCGTATGAATTATTTATGGTTACCAGAAAACAAACAAACAACAAACAGCCTGTTAATAAAAGTATTTTTTTCTGTCTTTTTTTTTTCAATTTTTAGATTTTTTGAATGCCGATAATGAAAAAAGTTGAAATAATTTGCAGCACAACTAAAAAAATATTTTTAGATACTTTTTCAACTGAATTAATAAAAAAAATAAACTTTACTTTGTCTATGAATAGAACCTTTAAGAATATCAGTTATTTTTTAAAAATATGAAAATTAAAAAAAATAAGACAGAAAATAGTATATTACACATCTGGGGAGCGAAAGTAAAGAATGTCTCAGAGCACGTTTGATTATCATTCGAGCCGTAGGCGTGGGTCAAGGCGAGGGTGATAAAAATGTACTCTGAGGGATTCTTTTTTCGCTCCCTTGGTGTGTATTGTGATTTTCGTCATACCTTAGGCAGAAAGTAGCAATTTCCAAAACCTCGCAGCGAGGAAAATTTCTACTTTCGGCCAAAGTGTGATGAAAATCACTTTTATTAACATGCTGTTTGTTGTTTGTTTCATCACGTTATTTTTATTCATTTTCTGGTAACCATAAATATACTGTTTTTAATATTTATTTTATTAATAAAAAATAAAAACTCATTTCTAAAGAAAAAAAATACTTGTAAACAGTTTAAAACAGAGCAAAAGTTAACAAAAAGTATTAAAAAAAAACAAAAAAAACAAAAAAAAAACAAAAGAAGAGTTAGGATATGAAACTTACAATAGCAAATCTGAAGGCGGTGACCGTAGCCACTAGACTACGTGAAATAATTATACTTTGATCTTAAAACTTATATTTACATTGTGCCCCTTCGGGGCTTAATTATAAAGCTTAATTATATAATTTTTTTGTTTTGATATTATTATTTATCAATTTAATCTTTATTTGGATAATCAGTTTAATGTTTGTGGGATAAACAGTTTATTCATTAATTCTACTCGGAACCCAGGGTTGTAGAGCTATGGTGTTAAATTATTTATTCAACTGTATAAAAAATACCCGAATACCCAGCGTTATTAGGTTGATGAGCTTGGTAGATCGATTAATCATTTTTTAATTAATTTTTTGTCAATCGATCGACAAAAAATCGATAAATTTATCGACTCTCGAGACGATATCGATACGATACCAATATTTTTTTGCATAAGTATCGTCGAGACGATAATCGATACGATAATAATGATCCATGACGATACGATATCGATAATTTCCAAAATATCGATATCGTATCGTATCGTGAAGCCCTAGATGAAACGCGTAATTTTTTCGAACACCCCCCGCATGATACCCAACAGAATTTTAGTGGATAAAATGAAAGAACGCGGAATTGTGTTACCCACTAGGTTGACCCCCATTAGAGTTGGCTTGGAGCGTGTTGGCTACTCACACATTACAAGTTGCTGAAGGCAATGCTACATTAATCCGGATGACATCGAAAAGTTACCCGACTCTTTCATCGTCAATCACGATGGTATGCCACAGAGGATTTACATTACCAGAAACAAAATGGCGTGTTTTGTCTGTAGAAAAGGAGGACATTCATCAAAACATTTCCCCGATGTCAAACCAAAACAACAGCAAACACAGGAAATTTCTCAGAAAGGCAACGACGCTCGTAAGCCTGTGAATTTGTTCAGTCAGTAGCAGTAGCAGCAACAGCTGTGCTCTGCACAGCTGGCGCAGGGGCAGTCGGCTCAGTCGAGCATTAACAGTGACTCCTCGTTGGCTCCACCATCCTCTGTTATTGAGGCAAACAAACATGGTAAACAAGAGAGTTCGTATAATAACAATGAATTGCCTACTTTTAATGGACAAACATTGTTTTCTGCTCGTACCACTAATCTCAAAAATAAAGATGACAAGGACAAAAATAAAAGGGCGTTTTCCACCGATGGCTCGACTGTCTCGAGCAAGGAGCTGATGGAAATGTCTAACGATTCACAATCCAGTCAAAACGTTGGTATGTTGTTACCTCCTTCTACACAGGCTCTGCCTGCGACTCAAGAAGACGCTTAAGTTATAAAACAGCACGACGGTCACAAAAGGAAAGCTAAGAGAACCAAAAAAAAACCACGCATGGTTCTTGATCTGATGCTATTATCGCAGCTCTTCAAGCGGCTTATATCGATGTTAACAAATTTTTGTTTGAGACTTTTCCGGTTAAGCCTGAATAATTTTGTAAACTTGTCCTCGAGGCCCACGAAGTCAAGCAAATGGATTTCCCCCGTCTTATAAAAAAATACACAAACAATTTGGTTGGATTAAATGGCGAAATAAAAGCATATTACGACAAGGTTACCAACGACAGCTCCCTCAGCAATAAATTAACAAAGATCAGAAACACCATCAAGAAAATGTCTGAGTCCTCTGAACTTATGCTTTCTGAGTGTGAGTCTACGATCGAATCCGAGTCGGATGCAAAGAAAGTTGAGACAGAGAGTGAGAGTGAGGTCGATGAAGACCTAACCTCTTATCTCAACTAAATTTTTAGGTTGAATACATAAAATGAACGTGCGCCATTATAGCACTAGTGGTGCCGCTGAAAACAGTGCTGATGTTAATGTCCAAGTCCGTATTTTATTCTGGAATGCCTAAACTTGTGCCGGTAAGAAGTATGAACTTCAGGCTATTTCTCAATACTACGACGTCATTTTGTTAGTTGAAACCTGGCTCAAGGATGATGATAACTTCTACTTTGACTGCACTGGATTTAACGAGATCAAACTCAACAAACAGTATGCTATGGGAAGTGGTATAGCGATATTAGTTCGTAACACCTTAAATTACTCGCTGATTGATTGTGTTGGGAACGACACTTCAATTGTTGAGCTCTGTGGCATCAGAGTTACCAACCTCGAAATCCCACTGTCCATATTTGCTTGTTACAAACCTCCCAGTCAACAAAACATCCTTTCTCAAGTTCAGTGGGATGATGTTATCAGTATAGCCTCCTGCGAGAAAAACAGTATTCTTGTTGGAGATTTCAATGCTCATCATGAATCCTGGAATAGTCGCGACACAAATGTCGACGGTCAAAGACTCCATGACTCGACAGAAAAATATAGTTTTATCCTACACAACAATGACACTCACACTCAGGTAGACTCAAGGGCTGGGAGGTCAAACATTGATTTAGCGTTTTCCACGGTCGATATTTTATCGTTTTTACATGTCAAGGTTTTGGATGACCTTATGGGATCTGACCATTTCCCAATAAGTATCAACGTGGACACTGAGCGATTTTTGTATCATCGCCAGTCTTTCAAGATACAATCAAAGCGTACTAACTGGGACTGTGTCAGAAATTTTCTGGAAGAGGAGTACTTTAATTTTCTTGATCCGGCCTACGAAGATCTTGGCCCCATCGAAAAATATGACTTCTTCACAGGAACGGTCAAGAGAGCTGTCAAGTTTTTCACCCCCAGAAGGAAGACTGTTCGAAAGGCTGTCCATAGAAACCCCGTGCCCTGGTGGGATGACGATTGCGCACGGGCAAAAAGACTCCGGCAGTGTATCTATAAAAGGTGGGAGTTCACCAAGAACGATGATGATCTCGAGTTCTTTCGAAAAATGAGAACGATGCCAGGAAACTATTTAGAGAAAAAAAAGAAAGTACATCCGTGAGTTCTGCGAAACGGTAAATGTAAACACTGACCTCACCTACACCTGGAATAAAGCTAGAATATTCAAGAACAAGTGGACTAAGACCAAAATCTACAGTCGTACGGAAGCTGAAGATAAGAGAGGACTGATCGACGAAGCTACCTCAAAGTGGTGCCCACCCTGGGTAGAATTTGACCGTGACTGGCTTCCAGAAGGTACACAGGACATTCCTTTCTTTGACGCTCCCTTTTCGTACACTGAGTTCAACATAGCTCTCAGCTCCAGAGGTAATGAATCGGCTCCCGGCTTAGACGGCATTAACTACGAGATTCTGCACAACATTTCCATCAGGTACCATTTACTTTTGCTGGACATTCTGAACTCGTTGTATACAAACGATACTTACCCTGAAAGTTGGAGATGCTCCTTTGTGCACTTGGCTAAGAAACCTGGTGGTAAAGGTCTCAGGCCTTTGTCACTAACCTCGTGCATCAGTAAGTTGCTTGAGCTAATGCTGGCAAATAGGCTCAGGCACTGTATTGAAATAAACGACACACTTCCGGAATCTCAAAAGGGCTTCCGTAAAGGTATTTCGTGTGCTGACAATTTGACGATTTTCAAGTTGGACATTGAAGATGCTCTTCGGTCTCACGGCCAGATTCTTGCAGTTTACCTTGATGTTAGAGGAGCCTTTAACGACGTCAATATTGATATCCTGTTAGTAAAACTTGCTGAAATTGGATGTTCTACTCGCACACTACGTCTTGTTAAATTCATGATGCACAGCAGGCTTTTTCACACTGAGTTCAATTTGGATCAACCGAAATCGTGCTACAAGGGTGTCCCCCAAGGGGGTGTCCTGAGTCCTCTCATGTACATCATTTACGTTATCTGTATCGCTATTGGCGATACAACCACAGAGGAATTCGTCTGCTTGAGTCGGTGACGGTCTTAAGAAAAGTATATCTATATAAAAAAAAAATTGAAAATGAGGTCATCGCTATAGGTATACTTTCCATGGAGTTTTCGGTGCAGCAGCGACTTCAAAATGATTTTACTAAAACACTAAAAATATATATGGCTAAAAAAGTATTTCAGATTATTCTTGAGGGTTTAAACTATATTTCATGACACGAATTTTTTTGTTTTATGAGCTTAAAATTACGATAAGCTTGAAAAGCTGTCTAACCTCCTATGCTGCCCCATGCAAATCGGCCAGTTTATCACCGACTCGAGCAGACGAACTTCTGTGGTTGTATCGCCAATTGAATTCGACTTCTCAAGGAAAAGGAAAGGCTATGAAGGAAATAAAGGCAAAAGAAAGAAACGAAAGGATGTAAGTAAGCAAAGCAAGAAGAAAAGAAGAAGGCTTGTAAAAAAAAGAAGAAAGGAAAGACATGGCAATGATCTCAGGTTTGTTATCAAGGTGCTTCAGTACGCTGATGACTTGGTATTCTATCCGAGAAGTATATCTGTCATACGCCACAAACGTTTCCTGGAAAAGTACATTCAAAGGGTCGTGGAGCAACTTCGAGGTCTTGGTCTCGAAGTGTCACCTAGGAAGACTGAATGTATACTTTTTAACAAGCAAAACATCCTTCCCGGTGAAGTCTCGGTGGATGTGCAAGATAGTGAGGTGGTCACGTCTGCCTCGGTCAAGTTCCTAGGGGTTTACTTCGACTACTGTATTTCCTTCGACAGACATTTGGCGTATGTTCACCAAGGTGCGAGTAAAACTCTCAACATGGTCAAGTTCATTCGTGGAATATACTGGGGCGCAGATCCGACCACTTTACTCACGTTCTACAAGAGCTTCACTCGTCTGATCATCGACTATGGCAGCTTCATTTACATGCCCACGCAGGATTCCAAAATTCTGAAACTTGAGAGGATTCAGTACTCAGCCATTCGCCTTGCCCTTGGTCTGCGTATCAGTACTCCCTCTAACGTACTTCTAGGTGAATCTAAACTGCTCAGTGTCTATAACCGGTTAAGACTCAGCATGAACTTCCTGGTTAAACTTTTCAGCAAGACTCAGTCACACACTGGTAATATCGTCCGCAGCTACGTCAATGGCATTATTGACGATATTAGGAAGAAAGTCAATGTTCTACGTAGTAGTATTAAGTGTGTGATCGGCCTTCAACATATGATACACAAGGACAAGTTCCCCAGCGTTTACAACTATAGTCATGAATCGTTCAGGGTTCCAGTTCACGTTGACATCCAGTTTGGTAGAAAGCTCGCCGATAGTCGGAACCCGAACTCGCTGTTTATCGACTCTACGGCTAACGAAGATTCTATTAATATCTTCACAGATGGAAGCAAGGACAAAAATCGGCCATCGGTGGGCAATGCGTATATCTGCCCTCAGTTGGGTATAAACAAGTCCAATAGTATCAACCCCAAGGCCTCGATCTTCACGGCTGAATGTCTCGCTTTGGCAGACGCCATGGACATCGCGCTCATTAACAGAGATCAGAATGTCAACATTTATTCTGATTCTCTCAGCGCTATAATGTTGCTAAATAGTCTCAAGCTGAATGGCAACACCAACGTCCACATCCTGAGAATTTTTCAGAACAAGGCCAGATATTATCATCAAAACCAAAGTTACTTTTTATTGGATCCCATCGCACAGAGGTATTCTGGGGAATGAACTTGCTGACAGCGAGGCCAATCTTGCCTCCCTTTCTAGACCGACAACCACTACTATTCCTTTTTCTGACTTAAAAAGTTTCTACAGGGAACTGGTTCACAAGGAAAATTTGAACGTGATTAAAAGTCAAGGAAGTAAGAGAGGCATTTTGTACTTTGAGAAAATCTTTGAGCCCACGTCCAAACCATGGTTTGCTCAAAGTGGACTTAAGAGAGAAATCACCGTCTTGATATGTCACTGCCGAAGTAATCACATAAGACTGAATGAATCACTACATAAAACCCGAGAAGTTGATTTGCCTAATTGCCCATTTTGTTTTAGTACTCAAGACCTTAACCACATTTTATGGAGCTGTCCGCTGCCTAAATTCCAGGAGTTCAGAAGATACCTGTTTTCTGAACTTAGAAGATTAAACCGCCGAACACCTTATGATGTCACTGACTTTCTGAAGAAACCAGATACTGGAGCTATGGAGTGTATCAAAAAATATTTGAAAAAGTGTGAAATTAAACTCTAAATTACTGTTCGTTCATAATGTAACCCTCAAAAGAGGGACTTCTCTATTTTTTTTTTTATGAAACTTTTTAATAATTAATTTATATTTATTTTTCCTTTTTTTTTTTTAATTTATATGTGGCTTTAATATGTATTATATTTAATAACCCTAGTGGTAATAAAGATTAATAATGAAAAAAAAAAAATGGTTATGATAACAAAAAAAAAGATTTATTAGAGTTTTAAAACAGAATATATGTTTTTAACAAAAAAAAAAATTCATTGACATAATGAACTATGTTTTCATTTCATAATTTAAATAATAATAATGATGTACAATCATTGAAATCTTTCTGAAAATAAAGAATGACTCCAGATTCCAGAATTGGTCCATTTGCCGCCCCTCAATTTTCGAAAACATTTTTGGTGCATATAGTTGCTTATGGTCAGATATGAAGCCAGTGGAGAAAATTTGTTGTTGCAGCGATATGACCGGATAAAGTAGTATCTTAATACAAACGTTTGAAGGGGCAGTTCTAAAAAGTTTAATTTTATAAAAACAATACCAAAACTTCCTGGGGAAGTTACCTCCAAGGCGTAACTAATACCAAGTGCTCCTGGTGTCCACCTTGACCCCTCTGGAGCCAAAACTTCCTGAAGAAATCATCTCCAGGTTGAAGTTATCGTCAAATTCACCAGGTGTCTGTCCTGACCCCTCCGGAATCAAAACTTCCTAGGGAAATCATCTCTAAGCCGTAACTACTACTAAGGGCAAGTGTCCACCCTGACACCTCTGGAGTGAAAACTTCCTGGGGAAATCATCTCCCGGTTGAAGTTATCGCCAAATTCACCAGGTGTCTGTCCTGACCGCTCCGGAATTAAACTTTCCGAGGGAAATCATCTCTAGCAGCCAGCTCTGGCTCTGCCTGCTATATATATATATACTAGGAGGGGTACCCCCCTGCTCGCTCCGCTCGCCAACCCCCTAATTATAATTGATGACTATAAAAATTAATCGAAACAATACGTAAGCTCTACGTTTGTTAAAATAATAAAAAGACTTAAGTGCTCAAAATCAATAAAAATTAGACATGAGAGTTCAGTTTCTTTACTTACTCATCATAATTTGATTCATAACCCTACCAACTCTACTTAATTTTTCATCTTTAGTAATCTAACATATTTTAATCTTAGCCACATTACAGGCCTTACTAATTTCACTTACTTCAAATACCGCACTTAATCCCCAACTCATCTTTTACTCACTCTCCCAACAAACCCTACTCACCTTATTCATTCTGGACCTTCCTCATCTTGGATCTCTAGCTTAAACTGCCCACCCGGAAAACAACTCTAGTGATTAGTGAAATAGTAAAAAAAATCACGATTATTTTCAAATTTCGCAATCTCGTATAAGCAAGCCTCGATTTTCAGTCGTAATACCCCTAGTGCTTCAAAATTGTCGATAATTTTCCGACTGTGTTTCGTTACACATGTGATTTTTTGTCAAACTTGCCCCGCAAGTTGCTGTGTAAAAAAACTGGAGGAAAATTATCTAAAATTTTGAAGCACGAGGGGTATTCGGCCGGATTATTTTCCCCAGCTGAATTTCAATTCATAGAAATGCTGTATTTTACATTTTTGCGGTAATAGTTCTATTACTCTTTGTTTACTATGAATATACCTATGAATACTCATGTATAGGTATGCACCGCAGTGACTCGGGTCTAACCCAAAAGCTGATTCAAGTAAGTCTTACAATTCAAATTGCTATACGACTCAAAACGTTCGAATTGGAAATAACCGACAAATTATCGAAATAATTTTAGCCACACCCTTCCACAAAATGTCAAATGCAGCGTTCCTATTGGTTGGAATTCAGCTCGGGAAAATAATCTAAAAAATTTTTTTACAGATGCTTCATGAGATGAACTTACTTCCTGCATAGTAACAGCTTGCGAAATTGCGTTTAAACCGATTTATGATTTTGTAGGGGTAGAGTTGGATTTAAAATGATAAACGGCTTTGTTCAGCACCCTCTCATGACAATAAAAAGTATTTAATAAAAATTTCTATGACATAAAATGTCATAATTCGAAAGCTAAGCCCAAGACCTTTTGATGATATATGATTTTATATGAAAATTCAAATTAGAGCCAAAGTTATAATTTTAATATCTGATCTACCAGCCCACAACCACCTTACCTACACTCTACCCTCCGCACACACTCGCCTTATCTAACACGATTTACTGTTCTTACCCATATTAAGAACCCTACTAACTATACTTACTTTTTTATCTTCAACTACCTGACCTAATTCAATCTTCTACTGACCTCACTAATTTGATTAACTTCAAATACCGCATTTTATCCTCCATACTTATCTCACCCAATCTACGAACAAATCTTACTCACCTTATTCATCAACTCAGTCACTAACTTTAAATATTGAGAAAGCTCTATTAATATTTTTAAGTGCAATAACAAACCCTTCCCACCTCATCTCCTCTTCCACGCTCTTCCCCCATAACCTCCGCCTGACCAAGCTCATCTACCTTACCAACCTGAACCGACTTGAATGATTAGCTCTCACTAAACTAACGTATTTCGCTTATCTAACCACCTAGCTTGAGATTGCGCAAATCTGCTCACTTAAGTGTCCCCTGATTACCCGGAAAAATTTCTCGTACGGCACAAATTTTAATTTCTCAGTAAATGTTTTATATCAAAAAGTTAACATTGGTATAAAGGTTAGGTTTGGATTTAAAAAAGTTTGTTTCAAATTGAAATAACAAATTTTCAAATGAAATTCATTATTATTTATAAATTAATTACTTATTTTTTTTATAATAAAAGATACTATATTTCAGTAAAAAATTTTGAAAAAAAGGGGATCCAATATTTTTGATGAAGATCCAATTTGGGGGATCAAAAAAGTGCGATATTTAACTGTGTTTTGACCGTGTTTTTAAGAATTTCAGATTTTCTAAGATCCAATTTAGAGAATCCAATTTATGGGATCAGAATTAAAAACGGAAATATAATATAGAGAGATCAGAATTTTGAGATGTTGATAATGAAACGTATAATTGTCCATGAGAAAAAAATTCTGTTTTTAAATACAAACCTACTTCATTAAAACTTTGTCCTTGAGATTTATTAACTGTCATTGCAAAAGTTAAAATAATTGGAAACTGTTTTCTGGGAATTATAAATGGATAATTTGAATTTTCATTTTTGGAATAAATACTACTTTTCCTATTTTTTCACCTGTAGCTTTAATATTATGTTCATAAAAAATTGTTATTTTCAATCGTGTTCCATGCATAGACCATCTTTTTTACTTAGATTTCTAATTAACAGTACCACTGCATTTTTTTAAAATGTTAGTTCATGGGTAGAAAGCCCGTCATTTACTGAATTTAAGTATTCAATTGGATAATCTAAACATATATTTGAATCAGTTTGATCTACTCCGTAAATATAATATGTCTACACTGTAATATGTTTCACTTGGTCCATTTAATATGTTTAATACTTTTCTGTTTAACATTGCGACATTTTCATTTTTTGGAGCTAAAATAACTTAGTTTAAATTATTATTTTTATTTATATCTCCAAAAATTTAATTGCAAACATCTTTACTTTTCCATTTCATAGGTATTTTAAAATTTTCAATTTCACCTTCTCCTATTTTGAGTAATAAATTAGAAAAATTTTTATCTTTTACATCTCATATTTTCAGAGAGTTTGAGAATTTTGAAATTTTTCCACAATTTACTGTATTTAATCGTATCTTCTACAATATTTTTTTATTGCCTCTTTCGACTACAGGAAGGATTTGTCTAAAATCGCCACCTAAAATTATTAATTTTTTTCCAAAATGTTATGTCCCGAATTGGGACAGATCTATTTAATTAATTTGGCTCCACTTCACTCTTTTGTGTGACCGGGTAGGTGATTCGAATAACTGAGAGGAGGTTAATTAATAAAACTACAGAACCCGAAAGACTACTATGAAAATCTATTTATTATAAAAACCAAACCATTACAAAACGTTACACGAGCTACTTCCTTAAAAATAATCTTACTTCTATTAAAGTTCTGGACACTGCACAGAGATTTTTGATTTTTGATTTTGATAAGTTTATTGATTGTACATTAGGGTGTCCCTTATTTCCCAAACTGCTCCGATGCTTGCTCCCCCCCGTCCACTTTTTTGTTTATGATAAAAAAGAAGCTTTGGCACCAAAAAAAAAGTTTTTTCCCATTTTTTAATATTGCCGCAAGAGCCTTGAAGTCTTATGAAAATGACGATTTAAAATTAATATAATTACAAGGTAAAGTTGAGTAGGATATTGAGGGTTCGATCGGAACCCTTACATAATATATATCATTCGAAAGATATTTCAAAAAGAAAGCTCTCTGCCAAATTTCAGATCTCTATCATCGAATTTGAGGCCATGGCATAAAAAAAACCACTTTTTTACTCTTTTTTTTACAATATTTTCAAGTACTTTTCGACCTTTTTTTCACTATAACTTTTATATTATGAATTTTCAACAAAATCAGCCAAGAAATGATAACTTTTTCTTGAATCGAAGAATCGAAATATCCTTGGTGTTATTTTTTTTTCCCTGTTTTTATATACTTTTAGAGTGCTTCAAATCCGTTATGACGAAAAAAAATGTTATTTTTTTTTTTTAAATATCGCGAGACATCTAGGTTTCAATATTCAAAATTCAATCGGGATCTTGTAAAAAAATATATGACTCGATACATCATCAAAAAACAAAGCTCTCGTTGAAATTTCAGGTCCCCATGATCAAATCTCAGGTCGTGGCATAAAAAAAAAAAACCATTTTTATCGCATTCGTGGCTAAAACATTTTTCTACGCACGACCTGAAGTTGTCATGTTTTAGCCACTCAATTCGATAAAGCACATATCGATACTAGAGCCTAAACAAGGCAAAGGTTTTTTCACGCGGCGCATGCGCTATCACACTCGCTTCGCTCGTGCGATAACTTCGCGCCGTGTGAAAAAACTTTGCCTTGTTTTAGGCACTAGTATAGATATGTACTATTCACTCTTTCTTTTGACTATATTGCGAGATATCTGGGACGTAATATTCAAGATTCAATCGAAATCTTACAAGCAAGTTTATTTTTCAAAAAATCATTGATAAATAAATCTCTCGGTCGAGTTTCAGACCTCTAATATCGAATTTTTAGCCATTATCAACCGAAAAATTAAAGAAAAAAAATAAAGATAATACTAAAAAGACGATTGTAAAAAGATCAAGGGTTTGTGAAAAAGACTTACAAGGAGAGCACCAGACATATGGGTCATGGATTTAAAATGAAAAAATGACGAGATAATACATAAAAAAAATCTCAAAGAATTTTTTCCAGAAAGTACTTGGGAAGACGAAAAAAATGCTAGGTTCCGGAATTCTGTAACTGTAATAGCTGAGCAATATTGTTTTGAAAATCAGGTCAAAAACAGCTTTTTATTGAAAAATGCTGATGAAATGCTGATTTTTTAACATGGGGTGTAGAGGGAACATGACTTTAAAAGGCCCATTCAGAGAAACTGATGCTTGGAGATTTCTTTTTGGCATATTTGGAGCCCATATATCAAGTTTTAGCTAAATCCATGACCCAAATGTCTTGTGCTCTCTGATAGAAAATGGAAATTGTATTTGTTCCTTCCTGTAGAATGCGATGCACCCACGCGGTGTCACAGGATCGATGTGTATCTTCTTTCCTAGGTCGGCTCTGCTACTCTGCTGGCTGGTGAAGGGGGTGTGGGTATACATACCAGACAGTGGATGCAATAACTTATCTTTAATCAGTGCTTTTATTTTCTTTCAATCTTTCTTCTATACAAGACGAATGAACGCAGAATGCGTGTCACTCGGCGTCTATCTATCAACTAAACTTAAACTAGAGCAGAGTCAGGCGGCGCCTGCGCACTCGAGCTTCGTCCTCGATCAGACTTCCCGAACTTCTTTCTCTACAACACTCTCCTTGTGAGTCTTTTTCACAAACCCTTAATCTTTTTACAATCGTCTTTTTAGTATTATCTTTATTTTTTTTCTTTAATTTTTCGGTTGATAATGGCTAAAAATTCGATATTAGAGGTCTGAAACTCGACCGAGAGATTCATTTATCAATGATTTTTTGAAAAATAAACTTGCTTGTGAGATTTCGATTGAATCTTGAATATTACGTCCCAGATATCTCGCAATATAGTCAAAAGAAAGAGTGAAAAATGGTTTTTTTTTTTATGCCACGACCTGAGATTTGATCATGGGGACCTGAAATTTCAACGAGAGCTTTGTTTTTTGATGATGTATCGAGTCATATATTTTTTTACAAGATCCCGATTGAATTTTGAATATTGAAACCTAGATGTCTCGCGATATTTAAAAAAAAAAAATAACATTTTTTTTCGTCATAACGGATTTGAAGCACTCTAAAAGTATTTCAAAACGGGGAAAAAAAAATAACACCAAGGATATTTCGATTCTTTGATTCAAGACAAAGTTATAATTTCTTGGCTGATTTTGTTGAAAATTCATAATAAAAAAGTTACAGTGAAAAAAAGGTCGAAAAGTACTTGAAAATATAGTAAAAAAAAAGGGTAAAAAAAAGGTTTTTTTGATGCCATGGCCTCAAATTCGATGATATAGATCTAAAATTTGGCAGAGAGCTTCCTTTTTGAAATATCTTTCGAATGATATTATGTAAGGGTTCCGATCGAACCCTCAATATCCTACTCAACTTTACCTTGTAATTATATTAATTTTAAATCGTCATTTTCATAAGATTTCAAGGCTCTTGCGGCAATATTAAAAAAGGGAAAAAAAATTTTGTTTTGGTGCCAAAGCTTCTTTTTTATCATAAACAAAAAAGTGGACGGGGGAGAGCAAGCATCGGAGCAGTTTGGTAAATAAGGGACACCCTATTGTACATTATGTTGTACAAAATACAAAGTTGATCAACAAGTAAACCATCAAAAGTTAACAATAGTAAATAATAAATAATAAATGTTGAATTATATTGATTTATTTATTAAAGAGTACATTCTTTATTATTAAGACTACAGCTTTATTACAAGAAGCTAACCGACATGATGACGACTCCTTATCTTACTAATGAGTGCATTATTCATAACACAGACTACTCGTATTTGAATGCGCTGTAATAATGCAATTCAGCGGTAACATACTTTTATTTAGTTCAATGTGCTGTCGAAATATTGTTTCTTCCGTCAGCATTTTGACACTCACTCTCATAAATTTGCTCCCATTTCAATACACCTCCTCAAATTTATGATTTACAAATTTTTCTTTACATCAATTATTCGTAATTCGTTCCGGAATTTTTCAAACTTATTGCGTCCGAGCGCTTTAGTTAATACGTCAGAGATATTATTTTCTGACTCTACTTTTACAATTATAATCACACCTTTCTCATAACATTCGTTTACAAAATGATAATATATTTCTATGTATTTTGAATTTTTAGTTAAATTACCAAATTTTGCAATAGCTATCGCTCCAGAATTATCTTCATACACGTTAATCGGTTTTTCGAACACAACACTAAAATCTTTCAATAGATTTTTCACCACTTTTATTTCACTCACTGCTTCTGATAAAGCCACATATTCAGCTACTGTTGAAGATTTAGTTACACTTCCTTGTTTTCTTGATTTCCAATAAGCCACATTTCCAAACAATCTTACAATATAACCAGTAGTAGATTTTCTATCTACCTTATCACCAGCCCAGACAGCATCAACAAAGCAGTCTAACACGTCAGCATTTAAATTTCTTTCGTAAGTTAATTTAAGATTTCTTGTCAAATATAAGTACTTCAAAATTCTCATCGAGTATTTATAATGAGTTTCATCGTAGCTATTCTGAAATCTACTCAAATAATTCACGGCATAACTTAAATCAATTCTCTTACTCGTGCTAATAAATAATAATGCACCGATCAAGTTTCTATATTTTACGTTATTTGATGCTGGCTGTGCAAGTTCTACACTTAAATTTTGTTCCATAGGTGTATTATACAATTTCGCAATTACAATATTATATTTTCTGGCCAATGACTCTATATAGTCACTTTGGTCCAGAGTCATATTACATTTTTCATAATCATAATTAATGTTTATTCCCAAATAAATGCTCACTTCACTCAAATCTTTCATAGAAAATTTATTTGATAATTTATTTTTGAATTTGTTCAATCCTTCCCTTATTTTTTCCACAAATTAATAAGTCATCAACAAATAATATTAAATAAATTTTTTCATTCTTTTCACACTTTACATATAAACAATAGTCACTCTCGCTTCGTTGAAATCCTAGTTCCTTCATAAAATCATCAAAACATTCATACCAAGTTCTCGGGCTTTCTCTCAACCCGTATAATGCTTTAATTAATTTGTAAACTCTATTTGAACCGTCTTGATAACCCATTAGTTGTTTTACAAATACTTCTGACTTTACGAAACCATTTAAAAAAGCTGTTTCTACATCCATCTGGATAATCAATAAATTATTTTGGCAACAAAAGGATAATAATAATTTCACTGTTTGAATTCTAGGTCCATCTACTTATTTCCACGTTTTATTTTTCATCAAACTATTCATTTCCCTATCCATAGCTTCTTTCCATAAATCATTTTCCTCGCATTCTACTGCCTCCTCGTAGGTAGAAGGGCTATCTGCGCTAACTACATTTACGTAAACGTAATTTGAATCTCTATTTATCCCATACTAATCTGGTTTTTTTCTTGCTCTTTGTGGCCTATCTAAACGATTTTCATTTAACTCAACATTATCATGGTTACTCTCTTCTTCAGCAGAATCTACCTTTTCCCTACCCTCGTTGGATTCAGAGTTTTGAATCTCATGACTTAAAGTTTCATCATCCTCGTAATCACTGTTATCATTGCCTCTAAAACCAATCAAATTTTCATCGATTTTTCAACTATATCAACATGTCTGGCTCTAACTATTTTACCGTTTAACAAAACTCTGTATCCAAGGTGGTCGTAACCAAGTAAGATCCCTAAATCGGCCTTTCTATCCCATTTGGTATTTCTTTTACTTTCGGCAACTCTCACAAAAACTTTACTCCCATATAAACGTAAATTTTTCAAATTAGGTTTCTTCCCGAGGAAAATTTCATAAGATGTCTTATTTTCAATCGTATTTGCAATAGTTCTATTTTTTAAATAAGCTGCGGCTTTAACTACCTCCGGCCAGTTTCTACGATTCACGTTTGCTTCAAAAAATAAACATCTCGCGGAATCCATAATCGTCCTATTATATCTTTCCGCCGTCCCATTTAATTCATGCACGTTAGGAGGACACGGTTCAAGTAAAATTCTTTTCTCTTTTATTTAATTGTAAATATCGCGATTTAAATATTCTCTTCCATTTTCACATCTTAACTTTTTAATTCTTTTCCCGGTAAGATTTTCAACTATATTAATATAATCCACGAAACAATTAAAAACATCCGACTTTAATTTTATTGTGTAAATCAATGCACATTTACTATAATCATCAATGAAAGTTAAAAAATATTTTGAATCATCAAAACCCGTTGTATTATGCGGCCCATTTAGATCTGTATGTACCAACTCTAAAATCTCGGTGGCTCTACTTCTATTATTTTTGAAAGATAAATTATGCATTTTATTCTGTATGCACGTCCCACACTTCAAATTTACTGACTCTAATTTTTCTGGTAACCCATCGACCAATTTATTCTTACACATTTCCTCTAAATATTTAAAATTTACGTGACCGAAAATTCTATGAAACCTTTCTTTCTGTGTCATGTTTTTGTTAATTTTCTCCGACGAATAACACACTCTCACATCAAAATAGCTACTTATTTTATACAACCCATTTTCTTTGCAAGCTACTGCAATTAAAGTATTATTACTATTATATATTTTCGACGTATTTCCGACAGACATTATTTTATTTTCATTCGTAATTCTCGCAAAACTCAACAAATTTTTATCCATCTCAGCTACATAAAATACATTGGATATTTTCGTTTTATGCTTAATCCCGTTCACTTCAAAATAAGTTAAAATTTTACCAACTTTCGTGCCTTTCAAAATTCTACCGTCACCAACCTTGACATTCATTGGCTTTTTCAAAACTATAGATTCACAAAAATAGGATTCATCATTAATAATGTGGTCTGAGCAAGCACTATCTAATATCCAATCTATTTTATTTGTATCACAATTATATATATATCAACAACATGATTATCGAATTTATCACCGTCTGTTAAATGCGCAAAAAAAGAGTTTTTCACCTGATCATCCGTACTGTCGTTTTCGGTGTTACTATACCTCGCGTTGTGTTAAGTTGCTCCATCGTTCCGGGGCTGCCAGTTCCTGCCTCCGCGATTTGAGTGTTGTCGACCACCTCTGCCGCCACGACCTTGAAACTGCTGAGACTGCGGCCGTTGTTGCTGTTTCTGCTGTGGTGCTTCTTGTGCACCTCCTTGCCAAAATGTATTGTTGTTTTTTGTCCACTTGTTTCTACAATTTCTCTTCAAGTGTCCGGGCTTACCACACCCATAACATGTGAATTTATTTGAACTTTCTGCTTGAAATGCACTACACTTTTTCTTGTTTGATTCACTCAAATTTCGGGTTTCCCACATGCTTATTTTATTTTTTAAGAACTCACAATTTATATCCTCTGTTGATAGAGCATCTACCAGATCTCCAATATAGCTTAAGGATTCTGGCAAAGTTCTCAGCATGTAATTTAATTTTTCTGCCTCGGTGACTTTTCCTCCAGCATTTTTTAAGTCATTTATAGTCTTCTCAAAATCACAGAAAAATGTACTTAAATTGTCATAATTTTTTAAATTCATCTGATCGAGTTTGTTTCTTACACAGATTTGCATTGCTGTAGATTCTTTTAGATACATTTTGTCAAACTTCTGCATTATTTTCCGAGCAGATTTTCTCTCTTCTTCGCTCAAAAATTCTAATTGATCGTTGCTTATACTGCAATAAATGTAGTTTATTGCTTTCTCAAATCTGATCATGGAAACGGCACGTTTCCACACTCAAAACACGGGTGGAAACGGGCCTTTTCCACCACAGTTTTTGTTCCCATGGAAAAAACATGAACGATGCTGTTAACAGATTTTCTAATCAACAACCTCAAAAATATAATGATTCAAAATCAAATGAATTTGGTAAAAACATTTGTAAATAATTTCAATAAAAATATACGTAAAATATATTATTGTATAAAACAATCAAAACAAAAACTTTTTTTGTAAAATTCAATAAGTTTTTCTATTAAAAAATTACTTTTTTTAAGTTTGGAGGTTGGATTTAAAAAAAATTAAATAATATGGTTATTCACAAAAAATTTTGTGCACTACGTGCGTGGAAATCAGAATAAACACTAAAATTTTAAAAATAATTTATACATACAGAAAAAGCGCGCATGGGGGTAAAAAAAACCAGCAGCATAATAACATTAAGGCACAAAAATGAAAAACACACTGTGTGCTAGGCGCACGCAGTAAAAGAGTGATAAAAAACAAATTTGAACAACTTTCATTTATTAAATCTAATGAAACTCTAATGTTGAAAATTTACAGATAGAAATGAGAGGGTGAGGTATACATACATAGGTACCTATGTATGTAAAGAGGCTTTTTCAACAGAACTCAAAAATAAATTAGCAAATGTTTTATAAAATGCAATTAAAAACGAACTATTTAATACATAAAAAAATGCTGTTTAGAGTAAAAGTAATAATTAAAGTAAGACACTCAGATTCAATCAACTAACCAACACATTAAGCTAAGCAGACCAAAACATTCAAGCTTATAACCAACAAAATTGAGAAACAAAAAACACAGCACCACAATCGAATGTGAAAATATTTAAGATGCTTAAATAATGATTATCCATCAAATTTGAGAAAGCGCAGTCCTGTAAAATTAAGGGAATATACTATTCTCGTTCATGTCGTACCAATTTTCTTGTGAATCTGATGTCAAAGCCTCTTGAACTGCTGGTTCTGCACACTTTTTTGTTTTCAAATATTGGAGTATCCTTATTTTCCAAATGCTATAATTCCTTCCATCAAAGATATGGGGTCTTGCGTCTTCGTTTTGCGACATAGTTAGCTCTTTAATTAGTTTATCTTTATGTTTCAAATTAGCACTATGACGGTTTTGAATTTCTTCAATTTGAATTTTTCCTACTTTTCTTAAATCACTTTCATGTACGTTTATGTTCCAGCATACACTGCTTCTATTTGATATTTTAACAGAATATCTATTATTTCACCTTGACTTTGTCGCTACAGTATTTTCTTCCTTTGTGCCTTTACAAAGTCTTTTTAGTTCATCTGTATTGAAATATTGCAAGATTTTTCTAGGTGGCAATTTACTTAAAGTTTCTATTAAATCTTCCTTTGGCACTAAATTTATACCTGCCAAGCTTAATTCATTCAAGCACTGATTTTCTTTTTCAAATAGGCTCATTTAAAATTCTTTCCAAACCTCTTCACGTTCGAAGTAACGTGGTATCTCAGTTTCACTTGAGAACACTTTTAAATAGTCACTTTTCCGTTTTCCAAAACTACGCGCTCTTGCTACCATGTTAAATTATATTGATTTATTTATTAAAGAGTACATTCTTTATTATTTACACTACAGCTTTATTACAAGAAGCTAACCAACATGATGACGACTCCTTATCTTACTAATGAGTGCATTATTCATAACACAGACTACTCATATGTAAACGCGCTGTAATAATGCAATTCAGCGGTAACATACTTTTATTTAGTTCAATGTGCTGTCGAAATATTGTTTCTTCCGTCAGCATTTTGACACCCACTCTCATAAATTTGCTCCTATTTCAACAATAAAATAATAAAATGAAATAAACTAAACATAATAATAAAATAGTAAAATGAAATAAAATAAACATAAAAATAAAATAATAAAATTAAATAAAATAAACATAATCATAAAATAATAAAAATAAAATAAAGGTATACATCAAGATATAACAATATTTGGTAATCTACTTTAACTAAATTTAATTTAATTCAATCTAACGAGTGCCTGCAAAATGTCTTTGCAAATCAGCCACTAGTAGAGTAACAAATCCTCACACAGTGTAAGCACAGGTTGTTCAGCCGCCCAGAGTACTCAACCTTCTCCCTCGGTAATAAAGATGCGTGATTTAATGAGATTTTTAAAGGTTGCAAATGATGATGCCTGGCGAATATGAAGGAGTAAACTATTCCAGATGTAGGCGGATGATACATGAAAGGAGCGTTTCAAGCACTCTGTACGGCAGGAGGGAATAATCAGCGCATCCCAAGCGTGCTGATTCACCACCCTCTGCGGACGCGAGCTGTGCTTTTCAATAAAAAAATTCGCCAAATAAGACAGAATTCCCGAATTCAGTAATCTATAGAGCAAACAGGCCGCAAAGTAGTCTCTACGACCCGACACTCGGAGCCAGCCAAGCTTACGTCTGAAAGGAGTGACGTGATCGCTCTTCCTAACCCCAAATATGTATCTGATCCCACGATTGAGCACACGCTGCAGCATCAGGTCCTGTTCATCTGAGATATTCCGATAAACAAGACAGCAATAGTCAACGATAGGAAAAAGGAGGGTTTGTATGAGGTGCTTCCGCAGTTCAAAGGTGGTGCTGCGTCTGAAGTGATTAAGACGGTACATGAGAGAATTAGCTCTGCGACAGACATACCGAACATGATCTTTCCAGGTCATCTAGGAATCCAGCACCACCCCCAGACTACGTGTAGACGAGACAAACGGGACAGTGCACTCCCCAAATTGTAGGATGCAATCTGTCAAAGTCATTGACATAGGACGCGGTACCCAAAATCATGGCCTTAGTCTTGCTAGCATTCAAAATCAGCCCATTCGCGGCAGCCCAGTCCGCAACATGCACAGCACCTCGGCTCAGTCTGTCCAGAATGGTACGTATGTCCTCGACTCGGCCTCGCACGTAAATCTGAAGGTCGTCCGCATAAATTATGCGACAAACACCAGGACCAAGACCCAGGCCAATGTCAGCGACAAACAGAGCAAAAAGCAGGGGACCCAACACAGAGCCCTGGGGCACACCCTTATTGAGGGGACGAAAAGAGGTGAAACTCCGGTCCTCAGCCTTCACCGCTTGCGAGCGGCCTGATAAATAGGAAGCAATCCATTGCAAAACCCTGCGCGAAAATCCAAGTGACTGTAGTTTCTCGAGTAGCAATACGTGAGAACCGAGTCGAAAGCTTTGCTGGAATCAAACAGCATCAGTGCAGTCACCAGAGAGAGAGAGAGAGAGAGAGAGAGAGAGAGAGAGAGAGAGAGAGAGAGAGAGAAAGTTGACGGTTGTAGGGTTTGAAGGTATTTGGGTGATACTATTTGGCAGGAGGCCCTATTCTCCTGGTGCAGGTTTCACTGAGGTATAAATTACTGACACAAGGTGTAGGATTAATTACGTTTACTTGTTATACTCTAAGTACAAGCTGTCGCACGAGGCGCAAGCACCTTAGGTCTGTGCCGTTCGGTAGCTAGGCACACACTGGTGGGCCGGCAGGCTAAGCTCGATGCAGCGAGCTGCAGGCAGCCATACTCGTTCACTCTCTCTCTCTCTCGTTCTTTCTCTCACTCGCACTACCGTGGTCTCGTAGCGCGGAGCCCACAGTACTCCCCCCCAAATGAAGTAAAAGCGCGAGCTTTTCTCCAAGTTCTCGCGAGATCGAATCAAGAGGCTTCTCATAGGGGTGCTCGAAATACACTCGCTTACGAGGGTAAGCCTTCTCGTGGGTGGGAGGCACCGGAGATGGACCTATCGGAATGGCATGTGGGCTACGATACTCGGTGGTGCGCGTAGTTAGAGGCAATAAAGCCGAACGAACGGAATTGCCGCGAGACGCACGCTTACCTTGATCGCAAACCGGAGCACGACTCACAGACAGAGCAGGGCTACCAGGTGGAAACGGGGTAGGTCCCGAAGGAAACATCGGCGAGGCTGGGGGTGTAATATCAGCCGGAGGAGGCTCACGAGGTGGAGATTGCTCCGAAAGGGGTGGGCTATCAAGCATCGGGCTCAGAGGAAGTCCGCTCGGGACAGGGTACTCGATGGGCTGCGGGCTTTCGATCTCCGCATAAGCCACAGGGTTGACTGGCATAGGATCGATTGCCGGGCTGAGAATCTTGTCCACGAAACCTTCCGGAATATAGTGAGCCAGAATGAGGCGTTCGACATTCACGACTTTGTGCTCGCCGGCCACATCGATCAGAAAATCGAGGTTCAAGAGACGTTGAATGACCTTGTAGGGTCCATAGTAGGGTCTTTCAAGGGAGCGTTTGACAGGCTTAGACCTCATGTGCACGTCGGTTCACGTGGCCATGTCCTTGAAGACGAACGGCTTGTAGTTATATTTCCGTGCAGAGGGAACGGGCTTCACCTCTCTCATAAAGCCACGGAATTTCTCGAGGAAAAATCTCCGGTTGGGCTCGTAGTCACCGGGAATGCAAAATTCGCCTGGAATGCGCAAGACAGTGCCAAAGACAAACTCAGCTGGGCTCGCGTCCAAGTCTAAACGCACTCAGGTACGCAAGCCAAGAAAAACGGACGATAAAACCGGCCCCATTCGGGATTGTCCCCGTAGCACATTATCACCACCTTCAAGTCTCGGTGGAATCGCTCGACCAAACCGTTTGGCTGAGGTCGATAGGCCGTGGTGCGAATTCGTTCGCAGCCGAGCAGCTGTAAAAGGGCCGAGAAGAGCTGCGACTCGAACTGCGAACCCTGGTCAGAGGTCAAAATCTCGGGCGCTCCGTAACGGGAAACCCACGTGTCGAAGAATGCCCGGGCGACAGTCGGGGCCTCCATGTCGGGTATAGGTACAGCCTCGGGCCACCATGAATACCGGTCAACAATGGTGAGGGCGTACAGGTTGCCGTGGCTGTTGACAAGGGGACCGACCAGGCTGATATGGACATGAGCAAAAAGGTCGTCGGGGACCGGGAATTCCTGGGGCAAGAACCGGTTGTGGCAGGTCACCTTAGCTTGCTGGCAAGGGATGCATGCCTTGGCCCAGAGTGAAATGTCACGGAATATGTCTGGCCAAATGTAGCTCCTACGTATGAGCCTCACGGAAACTTTGGCCCTAGGGTGCGAGTTTGAGTGCAAAAGATCGAAAATCCCTATGCGTAAAGGAGGTGGAACGTACGGACGGATGGAGTAGTCGAACGTGTCACAGTAGATTGGCGTGTGGTTCTTGCCGAGAGTAGACCTGATCAATTTCAGAGGATGACCAGGGTCAGCGAGGATCTCACGAAGTTGCTCGTCGGCTGCTTGGCTAGCCGCAAGCTCAGCAAGGGAAAACGTCGTGGGGAGACGAAACGCGTCGATCCTTGCCATAATAGACTGAACTGCCGGAAGTTGAATCGCGTCAACGGACATGGCACTCCAGTCGAGGACGGCTGGGGATGTAAAGGTAGGGGCGCGAGACAAGGCATTCGCGACGACGTTTTCCTCGCCAGGAAGGTAATTGATAGACGTGTCAAACTCGGATATGTAGGACAGCTGACGACGGTGTCGCTGGGGAGCGTGGACAGGGTCCTGCCTGAGAGCGTGGACAAGAGGCTTGTGGTCAGTGAAGATCTTAAACTGACGACCCTCAAGAAGATAGTGAAAGTGTTTTAGGGACTCAACCACCGCTGTCAGCTTGCGGTCGAAAGTCAAGTATTTTGCTTGAGCCGGAGTTAGTTTGCGGGAGAAAAAACTGATAGGCGCCGAGGGCGCTTCAGCTCTCCGCTGCTCGAGGGTACCACTCAGTGCGCCGTCAGAAGCAACTGTGACCAGGTGGATCTCGGCGCCTTCATCGGGGTAGACCAAGAGAGCACAGTCCGCGAGGTCGGCTTTGCATTTCCTGAAAGCGAGCTCCGCTTCAGGAGTCCAGGGAACAGGTTGCTGATCTTTCTTGCGCACGTCCTTGAGGAGGGCGTTCAGGGGCATCTGGACGGCAGCCGCGCGGTCCAGGAAAGGGTGGTAGGAGTTCAACAAACAAAGGAAGCTACGTAGGCCCTGGAGAGTCTCGGGCTTGGGATAATCGCGAATCGCGGCGACCTTCTCTGGGGATGGCTGCAAGCCCTGCTGGCCAAAGATGTGACCGAGAAAGGGAACCTCAGGCGCTCCAAATATGCACTTGTCGATGTTCAAGTGCAAGTGGAACTTATCCTAGTCTCGAGGACTGTGCGGAGATGGACCTCGTGCTCTTCCGGAGTGAATGAAGCTATGATCATGTCGTTGAAATGAAAACACAAAATCGAGGTCACCGAGGGCTCTCGATAGATACCGGAGAAGAGTCTGGCCCGCATTTTGGAGACCCTCCATCATTACCAAGAACTCCCAAAGACCGAATGGAGTTATTACGGCCGTTTTGGGGACGTCGTCAAGGTGGATTAGTATTTGGCGATAAACTCGCCGTAAGTCAAGCTTCGTGAAAATCTTCCTGCCGTGCAGGGAACCAGTATAATCCCGAAGGATTGGCTCGGGCGTTCTGTCGGGAGCTGTGATTTCATTAAGCTAGCGGAAGTCCCCGCAGATTTGCCACCCATCGCCCTTAGGTACCATGTGGATAGGCGAGGCCCAGGGGCTTTTCGATCGGCGACAGATGCCGGCCTGGGCGAGATGATTGAATTCCTCGATGGCAAACTTCCGTTTCTCAGTAGAAAGAGGACGGGCGCGTTGGGCGACGGGGGGGGCCGGGGGTTTTGATATGGTGAAAGACACCACGCTCTTGAAGTGAAGCGGTTGGCTCAAGGCCAAGAACGCGGGGAAACTTAGAGAGAATGTGGTAGTACTTGTTGCCAGGGTCTACCGAGCTCACGCCAAAAACTGAAGACTCGCGGAGAGTCCCAGAGGCATGCAACTGGGTCACGTTATCTACCAGGCATTTGCGTTTCAAATCCGGGAGGAGATCGAAATGACTAAGGACATCGGCTCCAAGGATGGAGTATGGGATATCCGCGACGTAGAAATTCCAGGCCATTACGAAAGCCTCTTTCTCACTCGCACTACCGTGGTCTCGCAGCGCGGAGCCTACATGGTGTTGAAAGCCGAAGATTTCCACTGGGCTGCTTGAGGTGGTGAATCGGTGGTTCTTACACAGTCCTGAAGGAGATTCCAGGCTCTTTTCTCTAGTCGGACACGAAGGCTGCTGTTTCTTTAAAAGTCTTTCAAAATCAAATAGTCACTGCCGGAACTCTAATTTTTTTATTAACCCTCGTACTTATTCGAAAACTCGCGAATTAGGTGCACTGATTCGTAAACTCAGAAATGCCCTTAAAATGAGACTATAAAAAGTCACTCAGGTTGATCTCGATCTATTTTTAAAAATATCGTGTCTTTGAAAATCTCTAACTCCCGTGAGTCAAGTCGTGGAGATCTTCCTCGCGGAACGATGTGCGTGGGTCGAGTTCTGGATCGCGACTGAATAACCAAGCTGCTGGGCCCGCGTTCGCGGCCCTATTTATACCCTGGCATATAAGGACCCACCCCCGTAGAGGGGATCATGGACCCTCCCATGTAAGTCCGAATCTGGGGGAAAAACCAATGATCTGGCTCCTTTTTCAAGAGGGCTTGGCCTGGTTTATTATAATACTCCTCATGTGTTAATTCCCTCTCCTACAGGTACGGTCTGCCTTAACTATTATGGGACCCGTTTCTTTGATGCCTCATTGGGTCAATGTCACTGACCGGTGACCATTGTTTATGGCCTCCAGCCTCCTTGCGGTGACGCTCTATTGTTTGGGTCCGCTACTGGCTTTTCCTTCCCTCAGCCAGGCGTCCCGTGCTGACGCGTTTCTCTTTTATTCTCCCTCTCTTCTTTTCCCAGCTCCTGTTCGCTTTTTCTTTCCCTCTCTGTTTTTCTTCTTTTTATTCTCTCTCTCTCTCTCTCTCTCTCTCTTACTTATACTTATTAATTTATCTTATTTAACTAATAATTGAATGATTTGTAAATAATTTAAGAATTATCTGAAAACTATTTTAATATTAAAAAGGGGATCTGGTGTCGACACGACAAAAAAGAAAAAATGTTTTACCTGTACCACTTGGTCCATCTATAAAGTACATATTATTTTTGCTTTTTGTTATTGTATTAAATATATTTTTTTGATAATTATTAAATTTTTCAAACAACTCTTCTTTTCAGTTTATTTTGCAGTCATAATTTTCAGAAATATTAGAAATATTTTTTAAGCTAAACCAAAAGGTAAACCAAAATATTTATAACTTAAATTAGAATCTTCGCTAGATAGAAATTTGTTTATTTCATTTAAACCTCTATCTTCTGCATTATCTTTGAAATCTTTTATAAAATGTAATTTTTATTTATTCAAAATTAAATTACCAGGAATTTTTTCAGACAATCAAAATAATCCAAAAAATTCTTGTAATTTTTTCAGAGTTAAATAGTTTATAGCTTCTTCAAAAATGGCCTATACATTTTTATCATTTTCTATTAAACCCATTTAAATAGTCTTTTAATTCTCTATATGTTTATAAATAATTTTCTCAAGTATTCGTGAGAAGTATCACCTTTTACTTTATCTGATATTAATTTTAAGTGAAAACTCTGAATTTTTAGAAGAAACAACGTTTATTCTACCTATAGTTTGAAATTTTTTTTAATTTTTCTATCTAACAAAAGTTTTATCATCTAGAAATCTTTAGTAATTTGGTATATTGGCGTATTTAATATTTCTAACAGATCAATTTTATTTAATTCAAACCAAGCT
The DNA here is from genome assembly GCA_038277355.1 of Encarsia formosa. Taxonomy (NCBI): domain Eukaryota; kingdom Metazoa; phylum Arthropoda; class Insecta; order Hymenoptera; family Aphelinidae; genus Encarsia; species Encarsia formosa. Next base: position 55,690,878 of record CM076186.1, read on the forward strand.
GCTAAAGTTGTTTTCCAATTTTTTAACTTTTTTCTTCTTCATTTTCTGTATTTCCCTATATTATAATCCGGTTTTTTTTTATTATCCTCAAAGTTGAGTCCTCAAAATTGAAAATTCATAAAAACACGGTCAAAAGACAAGTAAAAACGATACTTATGAGTCCTCAAAGTTGAGTCCTCCTTTTCTCAAAACGATGTTTTTTAGATTCTCATGTAATATTTTCTATAGAAGCAGCTTGGTGTATAGAAAGATTTGAATTGTGTAAATGTAGTCATTCAGTACAACGTTTAGAAATTCATACAGAAAATCAACAAAACATAATATAGTTAAAAAATTAAATAGTTAAAAAATTGGAAAACAACTTTAGCAACTTGGTTTGAATTAAATAAAATTGATCTGTTAGAAATATTAAAAATGCCAATACACCAAATTACTATAGATTTCTAGATGAGAAAACTTTTGTTAGATAGAAAAATTAAAAAAAATTTCAAACTATAGGTAGAATAAACGTTGTTTCTTCTAAAAATTCAGAGTTTTCACTTAAAATTAATATCAGATAAAGTAAAAGGTGGTACTTCTCACGAATACTTGAGAACTCATAATAAAATTATTTATAAACATATAGAGAAGGAGCTATTTAAATGGGTCTAATAGTAAATGATAAAAATGTATATGCCATTTTTGAAGAATCTGTAAACTATTTAACTCCGAAAAAATTACAAGAATTTTTTGGATTATTTTTATTGTCTGAAAAAATTCCTGGTAATTTAATTTGGAATAAATATAAATTACATTTTATAAAAGATTTCAAAGATAATGCAGAAGATAGAGGTTTGAATGAAATAATCAAATTTCTATCTAGCGAAGGCAATCTTGCACTAACGGATCCTTGCCGGCTCCGGCTCTATTTGTCCAGGTGTGCTTCACGTAGCTTAAATCGCTTGGCTACTCGCGATCAAACCCCTCGAGTGTCGGGGACAAGAGTGGTTTGGGAGTGCGGCTAAGTAGCGGAAGGAAGCTACTTCGCCCCACCTGTTCAAGCAGAGCGGAAGTGTAAGCTAACAAAGTGCTTAATTGCAGTTTGCGCGGCCCCTTCCTTAACTCTTTTTAGTCGGATTATAAGTAAGTCTGTTGCAACTTGGAAATATGGGGTTTTTATGGAGATCGATACATGACACACGAATAGAATATGTGTATGTGTGAGTGAGAACGCTACACGCAACTACGCGATGACACGTGACCCGATCAGTCGAGTACTGTACTAGCAGCTGACTGGTGCGGAGCACGATGCTCGCATGCGGATGATTTGTAATCTTACTATTAAATAATAATTAAAAACTAATAATTAACCCTAAGTGTTTCACTAATCTGATCCACCTCTACAACAATCCCAACAATCTCCAAGGCCTTACTATCAACAAAGGGTCCTGGTAACTATTCTGACTTCATCGAAGTCAAAACTATCTGGGAAAATCATCTCCAAGGCGTAACTAGTACCATGTTACAAAAGGTAACTACTCCAGTGGTTTTTCTTCACAACTTCCTTACGAACCCGTTCATTATTATTGTATTAATTGTTTTAATAATTATTCGGTCCTTCCAACCGCAGTGTAATAAAAGGTTACAATACCTAAAACTTGGCAAAAAACTTCCTTTTGTATGTACCAATCGAATGATATATATTTTGTGAGGTTGCAAAAGAATTGCTGACAGTACCAGTTATTCTGAGATAATCATTTTTTGCTTTTTTAAAATTATTTTTTAATAGCTCTAGGGCTCCGGAGTCCGGGGGCAAGGGTTAAAAAAGGACACTCCTTTGAATTTACAAATGTCTAGCATCATAATTTTTTTTTCCTCGTATTTCTATTATGATTAAGTTTAAAGAAAAAAATTTTCAAGTCGATTTATGAAGAATTGTTCAAACCACAACAAAATAACAAATTTTTTTTAGAGTTTAAAAATCATTGTTTTTGCACAATTTTGCGTTATTTTAAGCTGTAATCAAATTTTTTTTCAGAATAGAGTGTCAAAATCATATGAAAACACATACTGAATGTAGCTTTAACTGTTTTATTTAAAAAAAAAACTTAAAAAGACTTACAGGAAATCATAAAAAGTTCTTTTTAATAATATTTTTAAAGTATTTTAATTTTAACGAAAAACTTGAATTTTTTGATAATTTAATCACATTGAGAGAAATCTTTTTTCATCGATCAATAAAACTTCAATAACAAATCATCAACAAGCTTGTTTAAAATTCAAAAAATCTCGAATTTCTGTTACGCTACACTGTCACGCAGTTGCGCTACCTATTTATGTAAGTTTGGAACTAAAAAAGATAAACAAAGTTTACCGCATACATTTTTTATCAGTTGATGTAAAATTCATGATGGGGAAAAGAGCTGTATCTGAAGCAACAAAGTGGCAAATCATTGGCCAATTTAAAGCAGGCAAAAATAAATCACGAATAGCTAGATCGTTAAACGTAAGCAGATGTTGCGTTAGAAACAGAATCGATATTTATCAAAAATCTAAAACAGTGAAAAACAAAAGCCGTACAGGTCGACCTCGTAAAACAAGTGCTAGAGATGATAGATTCATTATTAATGAAGCAAAAAAAAATCGTACCGTTACAGCAAATACTTTAAAAAATAAACTAGAAACACAATCTTGTGTAAAGATTTCTAGAGAGACGATCAACAGGTGCTTGCTAGAAAGAAATTTGAAATCTGCTGTGGCAGCGCGCAAACCTCTTTTAACCTCAAAAAATAAAAAAGCTCGATATGATTGGTGCAAGGACAAATTATCATGGACTGCGGAAAAATGGAACTTATTACTTTTTAGTGATGAATCATCTTTTCAACTTTTTTCTAATCGACCTAAGCGAGTGCGTCGTACACCGAGTGAATAATATAATCAAGATTGTCTGTCTGCAAAAGTACAAAAAGGTGGTGGATCAGTGATGGTTTGCATTTTGTAAATGGTACAGTTGACAGTAAAAAATACATTGTTATTATGAAAAATTTCATGCTTCCCTCCAAAAAAAAAATTTTCGGAAGAAGAAAAAATTGGCTGTATCAACAAGATAACGCCCCTTGTCACACATCGAAAAAAACAACACGATGGATGGCAAGCAAAAAAATTCCACTTTTAAAATGGCCAGCCCGTTCTCCGGACTTGAATATTATTGAAAACGCTTGGGATCAAATTGAAAGAATGATAAAAGATAAGCATTTAAAAAATATTGACAATTTAAAGCTAGAGATAGCAGCTGCTTGGCAAAGTTTAAGCCTCGACTACTGCAAGAAGCTCGCCGAGTCAATGGTACGCAGAGTACGTGCTTGCTATGAAGCCAAAGGTGGAGCTACAAAATATTAAAAACTTATATTTTATTTGAAAACAAGTTAAAAAGAATCAAATTATGAATAAAAATATCCAATTACAACATGCTCGTTTATTTTTATAAAAGATTATTTCTCTCGATGTGATTAAATTATCAAAAAATTCAAGTTTTTCGTTAAAATTAAAATACTTTAAAAAAATTGTTAAAAAGAACTTTTTATGATTTCCTGTAAGTCTTTTTAAGTTTTTTTTTTTAAATAAAACAGTTGAAGCTACATTCAGTATGTGTTTTTATATGATTTTGACCCTCTATTCTGAAAAAAAATTTGATTACACCTTAAAATAACGCAAAATTGTGCAAAAACAATGATTTTTAAACTCTAAAAAAAATTTGTTATTTTGTTGTGGTTTGAACAATTCTTCATAAATCGACTTGAAAATTTTTTTCTTTAAACTTAATCATAATAGAAATACGAGGAAAAAAAAATTATGATGCTGGACATTTGTAAATTTTTTAAAAAATTCATTGAAAACGATAAAGTCGTCGAAAATAGCTTTTTTTTATAAAATAACTTTTTGAACTAAAACTTGAGATAAAATGAATTTAAATGATAAATTTATACATAGTAAATGGTTTTTTCTTGAGTTATTAGGTATTTTAAGAGATAAAAAATAGAAGTTACAACTCATTTGAAGTTTTATATGTTTTCTCAAATCTGAAACGAGAATACCTCTGTTTCTCTTTGCTTATAGTATACGATAAACAAGCCTATTCTCTTGATGCTCTTATCGCAAAAAGTTTCTCGCATCAGATGCGAGAAACGAAAAAGTTTCTAGAACGTTAATCTTGGTGTACCGATAAAATTCGAATATGAAGCTGCAGCGATAAGGTAATCATAAGTGCCTATTAGGATGTTCTGAAAAATTCAACGTTAGGCGTCGCTAGTGTAAACTTGACTCGGCTACCAGCAGTTTTGCATGGGAGCAGATGTATCAGTGTGTGTGTTCGTGTGGAATCTCTCACCGATACACACAGTCATACGTCAGCTCCCATGCAAAACTGCTGGGAGCCGAGTCAAGTTTACACTAGCGACGCCTAACGTCGAGTTTTTCAGAACATCCTAATCGAATTACATTTTCAAAACAATTTGTCTCGACATCAAGAGTTTCTTTGTCTTAGCGCGATCACAACGGCAGTTGTAGCCGAGATTTTGACCGGTTAACATGCTAAAAAATTTTTTTTCCAACGTATGATTGTAGTAATATTCTAATTTATTAATTAAAAACTGATTTTTATTTTAAATTTTATTTTCATCATGGGAAATCCTGAATGTATAAATTCAATCGCAGAATTAATGAGACAAAAATTGATTCCCGATGATTCAAAGGAGGAGTATGAAAAAGTGTATAGTGCTTTTAAATCATGGAGATCTGTTAAAAAGATAGTGAAAACTGATGAAAACGTTTTATTGAGTTATGTGTATGAGTTAGAGCAAAAGTATGAAGTGTCAACTATAAAAAAAAAAAATATCAATAATTAAAACCATGTTAAAAATTAATGAAAAAATAGATTCACAAAATTTTAATCAAGTCCAAGCATATATAAATAAAGGGATGATAACGCATGAACCAAAGAAAGCTATGGCATTAACTAATGAAGACTATGCAAACTTTATGATGCTCGCTTCTGATGATGACTCCCTTGATATAAAAGTAAGTAAATAATTCAGTATAAAAAAAAAAAAAAAAAAAAAAAAAAAAAAAAAAAAAAAAAAAAAAAAAAAAAATTGTAAGAATGAAAAATAATGTAACCAAAATTGTAAACAGGTAATATTATTAATTGGAATATTTGGATGTGCACGAAGACAAGAACTGACAGATTTAAAATATTCAGATGTAATTGACAAAACAGACTGCTTTAAAGTTGTAATACCAAAAACAAAAACCAAATTGTCAAGAACATTTTACATTCCTGAAAAATGTTATGCACTTGTAAAAAAGTACGTGAACCTTAGACCACCGTCAAAAGTACCTGATAGATTTTTTTTGAGTTATAGAGCAGATATAAAAAAGTGTACTCGACAGGTAAGAAAAAAAAGTTTTTTTAAATCAATAATAAATATGAAATTCAAATAAAAATTACCCGTATTTGAATTTATTTTAGCCCATTGGATATGGTAAAATAGGTGAAATTGGAAAAAAAATAGCAAATTATTTGAATTTACCTGGTGCAGAAAATTATACTGGTCACTTTTTTAGAACAACATCAGCAACTTTTGCAGCAAGTGCTGGTTTTACAGTTCCACAGCTCCAACAATTGGGGACTTGGAAAAGTACAAAAAATGCTGTCGGCTATGTGCAAAATAGTGAGGAGAACAGGAAAAAGAAGTCCAATAAGTTAGCCGAACACATGGAAAAACCAATTTAAAAAAAAATGAAAAAAAATCCAAAAGTTACTTCAAGTAAAGATGTACCATCAACTTCAAAAATTGAACAGATTAACATTCCTGAAGAGTTACATGAAGTTTTTTCTCAAGAGATTTTTGATGAAGACGATAATGATTATACAAAACCCTCGTCAAAATTAGATAATAGACACAATGAATTGTCCCAAGTAATAAATAACGATGATCTTATTCCTGAAGAGCTGCACGTAGAATTGTCGCAAGAACTAGAAACAACAGAGAACATTAAGAAAGCCTCTCTATTACCAAAAATCAAAAATAGAAATGGACCATTTACAGTAAATAACTACAATAACTGCACCATTAATTATAATTGTAATCATCATTAAGTTCTTAAGTAATATTTTGCTTTTTTGTATTATATATTATCATGTAACTGAAAAACTTGTATGAAAATAGTTTGAATAAAAAAATATTTTATAATAAATAAATCATTACCTAACTAATGAATTCATAAAAACACACCGCGCGCTTCGCGCGCGGAATGAGAAGTTTAAAAGATAAAATTGCAAAAGTAATAATTTTTCAATAATTTTTGAAAATATTATCCGATAAATTTTTCTATAAAGAAATATCAGATAAAATTGCAAAATTAATAATTTTTGAAAATATTATACGTTAAATTATTATATAAAGTACTATCAAGAGTATTCATCAAATTTGAGAAAGCACATTCCTGTATAAGAACGAAAACGACAACGTTTCCGCTCGAGTTGGGTTTTTTCAGTACTCGACGGTCTCGTACTGAAAAATCCAACTCTCGCGGAAACGACGCCGTTCTCGTGCTTATACAGGAATATACTATTCTATCACTTTCAAGCTCAAAAATCAAACGGTGAAAATACGCAATCGGGGGGTGGCTTAAACTTTTGACCTCTACTGTATAGTTAAAATAAATAGTTTAAGTGCAGCATAAAATTGATAAGTGTTGTGCTTTCAAATCACCCCTCTTTTACCTTTCAGAGTCCCTCGCGATCCAGCGTTGGTATCGATATTCTGCTCAGGGGACTAAGCTATATGTTCAGGGCATACTTTTCGACCAAGCATTAGGTTCAGGTTGTTTGGCAGGCTAGTACAGGAATCCCACAAGCTTGTAAACCCAATAACGCTGGGTACAGCGATAAATCAATTTTTTATAAACAAATAACCAACCAGCAAGCTTCAAACCCCCGTAACGCTGGAAAAAAGGATAAATAAATATTTTTTTATAAACAAATAATTAACCGACGAGCTTTAAACCCCCATAACGCTGTTGAACTCGGGCGCCCAGGGTCTTGGGGGCTTAGAGCTTGGGGGGTAGCCGATCGGCTTTTTTGTTGAACTCGGGCGCCCAGGGTCTTGGGAGCTTAGAGCTTGGAGGGTAGCCAATCAGCTTTTTTGTTGAACTCGGGCGCCCTGCCTTATGAGGGTTTAGAGCTTGTCGGTTGAATTAATTGTTTATAAAAAATTATTTATTGATCGCTCTCTCCAGCGTTATGAGGGTTTAGAACTTGTCGGTTTATTTAATTGTTTATAAAAATTATTTATTTATCGCTCTCCTCAGCGTTATGGGAGTTCGGAGCTTGGCGCTTTATTTAATTGTTTATAAGAAATTATTCATGTTTCGCTCTCCCCAGCGTTATGGGGGCTTAGAGCTTAGCAGTTTAGTTAATTGTTTATAAAAAATTTTTTATTTATCGCTCTCCCCAGCGTTATGGGGGTTTAGAGCTTGTCGGTTTATTTAATTGTTTATAAAAAATTATTAATTAATCGCTCTCCCCAGCGTTATATGAGGGTTTAGAGCTTGGCGCTTTTTTTAATTGTTTATAAAAAAATATTTATTTTTCTATTTTTCCAGCGTTACAGGGGTTTCGAGCTTGCTGTTTAGTTATTTGTTTATAAAAAATATTTATTTATCTATCTATTTTCCAGCATTATGGGGGTTTAAAGTTTGTCGGTTAGTTATTTGTTTATAAAAAATATTTATTTATCTATTTTTCAGCGTTATGGGGGTTTAAAGTTTGTCAGTTAATTATTTGTTTAAAAAAAAATATGTATTTATCTATAAACAATTATTTATTTATCTATTTTCCCAGCGTTACAGGAGTTTCAAGCTTGCTGGTTAGTTATTTGTTTATGAAAAATATTTAATTATCTTTTTTTGCAGCGTTATACAAGTTTTTAACTTGTTCCCTGCGGTTAAGTTTTTGATGATAAAAAAATATTCATTTATCTATTTTTTCAGCGTTATGATGGTTTAAAGCTTGCTGGTTGGTTATTTGTTTATAAAAAATATTTATTCATCTATTTTCCAGCATTATAGAGGTTTCAAGCTTGCTGGTTAGTTATTTGTTTATAAAAAATAATTCATATATCTTATTTTTTAGCGTTATGGGGGTTTAAAGCTTGCTGGCTAGTTATTTGCTTATAAGAATAATTTTTGTATCTATCTTTCCAGCGTTATGGGGGTTTAAAGCTTGTCGGTTGATTATTTGTTTATAAAAAAATATTTATTTATCCTTTTTTCCAGCGTTACGGGGGTTTGAAGCTAGCTGGTTAGTTATTTGTTCATAAAAAATTATTCATTTTTCGCTCTCCCCAGCGTTATGGGGGCTTAGAGCTTAGCAGTTTAGTTAATTGTTTATAAAAAATTTTTTATTTATCGCTCTCCCCAGCGTTATGGGGGTTTAGAGCTTGTCGGTTTATTTAATTGTTTATAAAAAATTATTAATTAATCGCTCTCCCCAGCGTTATATGAGGGTTTAGAGCTTGGCGCTTTATTTAATTGTTTATAAAAAAATATTTATTTTTCTATTTTTCCAGCGTTACAGGGGTTTCAAGCTTGCTGATTAGTTATTTGATCATAAAAAATATTTATTTATCTATCTATTTTCCAGCGTTATGGGGGTTTAAAGTTTGTCGGTTAGTTATTTGTTTATAAAAAATATTTATTTATCTATTTTTCAGCGTTATGGGGGTTTAAAGTTTGTCAGTTAATTATTTGTTTAAAAAAATATATGTATTTATCTATAAACAATTATTTATTTATCTATTTTCCCAGCGTTACAGGAGTTTCAAGCTTGCTGGTTAGTTATTTGTTTATGAAAAATATTTAATTATCTTTTTTTGCAGCGTTATACGAGTTTTTAACTTGTTCCCTGCGGTTAAGTTTTTGATGATGAAAAAATATTTATTCATCTATTTTCCAGCATTATAGGGGTTTCAAGCTTGCTGGTTGGTTATTTGTTTATAAAAAATAATTCATGTATCTTATTTTTTAGCGTTATGGGGGTTTAAAGCTTGCTGGCTAGTTATTTGTTTATAAGAATAATTTTTTTATCTATCTTTCCAGCGTTATGGGGGTTTAAAGCTTGTCGGTTAATTATTTGTTTATAAAAAAATATTTATTTATCCTTTTTTCCAGCGTTACGGGGGTTTGAAGCTAGCTTGTTAGTTATTTGTTTATAAAAAATAATTTATTTATCGCTGTACCCAGCGTTATTGGGTTGTTAAACTTGTGGGATTCCTGTACTAGCCCGCCAAACAACCTGAACCTAATGCTTGGTCGAAAAGTATGCCCTGAACATATAGCTTAGTCCCCTGAGCAGAATATCGATACCGACGCTGTCGCGATCGCGTTAAATATCCTTTATCCTACAGCGCACCCTCCGCAATTCCCAAACAAATGTCAATTTTTCATGGTCAATTTTTTAAGTAAAACTTAAAAATATTTTTTCCCAAAAATTCAAAAAAATAAAATAAAATAAAAAAGCGGAAATGTAGAACTCTCTCGTGCAGTAGGCTTTATGTAAGAATTTCCTAAAAAAACTAAAAAACTGTTTTTTTTTTTGAAAAAAAGCTCAAATTTCCTTTTTTAATGAGGCCTGTTGACAATCCCTTAAGGAAAAAACCCTCAACTTAGCGAAAATCCCAAATGAACAATGAGGGCTGAATTTTTAAAATTATTTTCTTTATTTTCAAACGAGAGTAACAACCTTCTTCAAAACTTACTAAATTCATGCTAAAAATATTAAGTCAGATTGAAATTTTACTTCCTCCAATGTTCTCCTATATTCTATAAGCACATGAATGTTTTTATCTCTTTCTACAGACTTTTATGTAGTTAATCGATGAGTCAAGTCATTTTTTTATGCATTGATTTTAGTGCGTAAAGTGATGGTTTCACGAACACTTAAAAAAAAGTAAAAAGTGTAAAAAATAGTAGTTTTTGACCTCACTGGAGTACGTTAGGGTCATGTGGGCGCTGCTCGGCAGCAACCCCAAGACCTTCAAGCAGCCTAATCAGCTTTAAAACTACTGCTTTCTATACTTTTACTTTTTGCTCAGTGTTCGTCAAGCAACCATTCCGCCCCATAATATTGTGACATGAAAAATGACTGCTCGCTACTATGACAAAAAATCTTCTTAACACGGGTGTAAAAAAGTAGGACCTTGCGTGATCGTCTACGACCCTCAAGTGCGTCGATCAAAACTCGTGCATGCGTTTACACCCTTGTAACGAAAAATACTCGTTGCGGACGATCATACGAGGTCCTACTTTTTTACTCTCATGTTAAGAAGATTTTTGTCATAGTAGCGAATAGTTTTTTTTTACGTGGCGATTTTATATAGCAGATTGATTGCTTGATGAACACGGAGCAAAAAGTAAAAATGTAAAAAAACAGTAGTTTTGAAGCTAATTAGGCTGCTTGAAGGCCGTGGGGGTTCTACGGTGCAGCGAAGCACCCTCGAGTAGTTGAATGAGATTAAAAACTACTCTTTTTTTATTTTTTACTTTTTTCTAAGTGTTCGTGAAGCAACCATTTTACGCACAAAAATCGATACGTAAAAAATAAATGGACGCATACTATAAAAAATACTAAAATGCACTGTTTTTGAGAATGTATTAAGTTTTGCAGGTATGACTAAATAATAAAAGTGCATGTGTTTAAGCATTTCTTTATGAAAAATTATTAGAAAATTTATTTTGCTATAGCGAGAGGAAAAACAATAATAACAACGTTACATCAACCATCATCCGAACTATTTAGCATGTTTGATCGAATACTATTAATAGCAGAAGGTCGAGTTGCGTTTATGGGGACAAGCGATGAAGCATGCAATTTTTTCAAGTCGTAAGTTATATTTAAAATATTTTATTTACATTGGAACTTGCATACATGGAGAGAAAACCATTGCAGCAGCCGCAGTGTATCACAGTCTCCAGCGCATTACTAGCACAACAATCCTGAAGTAGTACATTGTAATCAGCGCAGTGTTTCAGAGTAGAGCCTACTGAAACATAATTTAACCTCGAAATTAATCTACATTAAACTTAAAAATCTTAAATAATAAGTGCAAAAAACTTTACAAAAATTGTTTTAAACGTAAATTTTTATTTATCAGTCATATGCAATTAAAAAAATTTATTTTGAAGTCTTATCTTTACTATCAAAGCAAATATTGCAGCGCTGTCCACAGCAGTTGGTGCAGTGGTTTTTTCTTTGTGAGGGTTTTGTGGGTCTTGCAGCTAACTAACTGTCTATACAATTGTTTTGCTTAGAATTGCTTTTAATTGCTTTTGTGGTCCGTAAGTAACCTTATAATAGCACTAATAAAATTTTTTCAATAAGCTGATTTCAAAACAAACCTAAAAAATCATTCACAGCTCAAGAAAGTAAAAGAAGTAAAAGAAAACCTCATTTTCATTCTATTTTTTACTCTGTTTATGGGATAGAATACGCTGTAAAGTGGATAATTTTTTGGCTTGATTTACATTTTTTCACCACTTGTATGGCCTCCACGCTGAAAAAGTGTAAAAAAATTAGTGGTATTTGTCTTTCAACAATAAAGTTCCTTCAAAAAAACCACATATGAGCAGTTTAAGAACCGAAGATTTCATCGCTTTAAACTGCAAAAATCTGACCTTCTAGAAACTTTGTCGTAATTTTACAAAAATTGTTTTTACATCTAAGAAGTTATTACGCCACTTTCATCGGACGGATCCCGTAAAATCTGTTGAATGCAATTTTTTTAGCGCGTGGACATCATTCTAGACGCTGTAGGGTAGAGCGTACCTTATCTTGTGCAGTAAGATGCACCTACCATGTTGCATGATTTGCGAGTATGGTTTGAAAATGAATTTTTTTATTCTTCCAAGATACTTTTTAAACTATTTGTATATTTTTTATGATTTCAATTCGATTGGATGAGTCGTTGAGAATTAAAAGCTTTTTAAAATATTTTTATGCTTTTGTGCATTTGAATTATTTTTTTCTCACACGGTGCATATTTGAAAGGTAAACTAGTATTGATTTAAAAAAATTTTTTTGAAAGAATAATGCTACATTGAAGTTTTATGTTTAATGTCGAGTCTCCACACGTTCTCGCTCGACACCGGTGAACGCGGTAAAGGTTTGAAATTTTCGCTCGATTTTTGTTACCGGTGCATGTTTCCGCTATATCGAGAAATCAGTCAACAAAAATGCAACGAATTGTTTTTAACATTCCATGGTGACTCAAATGCAGTCTTGGAAACGAGATTCTTCACATGGGGACAAACCGTTCCCTTCATAGTATATAATTTCGACCAAGCGTCAACTTCAGGTTATATACTTTGGGTTTCGCGAAAAAAATAGGTATGTTCGGTCATACACAAGATAATATATACCCTAGGCGGCCAAGTTAAATTTTTAAATAAATAAATAATCCCCCAAAGCTTCAAACCCACAATACCATGGGTGTCTCATTTGAATATTTTAATAAATAAATTATCCCCCAAGCTCTAACCCACGAAACCCTGGGCGTCCGAGTTTAATTATTTAAAAAATGAAAGTCAATAAATAAATAATATCCTAAACTTTGAACCCACAAAACCCTGCACGTCCGAGTTTAATTATTTAAAAAATGAAAGTAAATAAATAAATAATCCCCTTAGCTGTAAACCCATGAAACCCTGGGCATCCGAGTTTAATTTATGAAAAAAATATAAATAAATAAATAATCCCCCAAACTTTTAACCCATAAAACTTTGGGCGTCCGAGTTTAATTTATGAAAAAAATATAAATAAATAAATAATCCCCCAAACTTTTAACCCACAAAACTTTGGGCGTCCGAGTTTAATTATTAAATATTATTATTATAAATAAATAAATAATCTCCCAAGCTCTAAACCCACGAAACCCTGGGCGTCCGAGTTGAATTTTTAAATAATATTTTTACAAATAAATAAATAATCCCCCAAGCTGTCAACCCACAAAACCCTGGGCGACCGAGTTAAATTTTTAAATATTATTATTATAAATAAATAAATAATCTCCCAAGCTCTAAACCTACAATACCCTGGGCGTCCAAGTTAAATTTTTAAATATGATTATTATAAATAAATAATCCCCCAAGCTGTAAACCCACTAAACACCAGCTTCGGAATGAAGTTTTATATAATAAATAAATTATTCCCCAAGTTTTAAAGATACAAGAGCCTGGATTTTTGAGATCCATTTCTTCAATAAATTAATATAAATAAAAAAAATCCCCAAAGCTTTAAACCTACAAAACACTTGGCGCCAAAGTTCCAATTTTGAAAATATAAACATAAATAAATGAATAAATTCTTCAAGTCATAGACCAACAATGACACTGGACGGCTAAGTTTTATTTTTAAATAAACAAAACATTCTTAAAGTTTTATTGCCTTACTTTTTACTTATTAATTTACTGGACAATTAAACTATTACTTAGGGTTTGGTGGGTTTAGAGTTTAGAGAACTATTTATTTTTTTATATTTGATTATTAAAAAATTACGTACTGACGCCCAGTGTATTGTGGGTTGCAAGCTTGGAAGATTATTTATTTATTTATATTGATGTATTAAAAAGTTGCATGCTGACGCCCAGGGTTTTCGGGGTTCAAAGCTTGGGGGATTATTTATTTATTTATGATAATAATATTTAAAAATTAAACTCGGACGCCCAGGGTATAGGGTTTAGAGCTTGGGGGATTATTTATTTATTTATAATGATAATATATAAAAATTAAACTCGGACGCCCACGAATTTGTGAGTTTACAGCTTGGGAGATTATTTATTTATTTGTAATAATAATATTTAAAAATTTAACTCGGACGCACAAGGTTTCGTGGGTTTATTTTGATATTTATTTGGCTTAGGGGATTATTTATTTATTTATATTTATTTATCAAAAAATTAACCACTTACGCCCGGGGTCTTGTGGGTTGACAGCTTAGGGGATTATTTATTTATTTGTAATAATAATATTTAAAAATTTAACTTGGACGCCCATGGTTTTGGGGGTTTAAAGCTGGGGAGATTATTTATTTAGTTATGATAATAATATTTGAAAATTAGACTCGGACGCCCAGGGTTTCGTCATTTTGGAGCTTAAGGGATTATTTATTTATTTGTAATAATAATATTTAAAAATTAAACTCAGACGCCCAGGGTTTCGCGGGTTACAGCTTGGGGGATTATTTATTTATTTATAATAATTGTATTTAAAAATTTGACTCAGACGCCCAGGGTTTCGTGGGTTTAGAGCTTAGGAGATTATTTATTTATGTATAATGTGGGAGTGGGCATGTCAGAGAGTGAGAGAGAGAGAGAGAGAGAATGAAGGGGGCGCGCGCCCTCCTCCGCTGCAGGGCCCAACGGAGGGGGGGGGGGGGGCAGTAGAAAGCGAATCGCTGCGCCGGTAATATCGCTGGGCCCGATTAGTTCTGTACCTTATAGAAAATAAAACCTGAATAATTAAGTCAAAGTAGTGTTTTGTACGTGAGAAACCTCATCCCTTGAAATTGAACCCTACAGTTGGGGGTAAGACCGGGATCGAGGGAAACCAGGAAACAAATACAGGTAACTATGCACAGATAGAAGTAAAATATTGTTCGATGTTGGTTGGATCGATGAGTAGAAGTTCAATGGTTCGATGATAATTGGTTCGATGATAATTGGTTCGATGATAACTGGTTCGATGATAATTGGTTCGATGAATAAAAGTTCGATGATTAAAAGTTCGATGTTGATTGGCTCGATGAGTAAAAGTTCGATGTTGTTGGGTTCGCAAATAAAAGTTCGGTGTTAATTGGCTCGACGCTACTCGGTTCAATGAATGAAATACAGGTCGAGGTCGATCGGATCGATGATAGTTGATGAGATCGAGGGGAAGTAGTTGAAGTCGAGGGAAACGGGATGACAACTCTACAAAATGGCGGTAAGGACGCGGAAAAGCGCGCGGCGTCGGTTTTCACTTTTTCTTCTTCATCTTCTTCTTCTCGGGCGGTCTTTCTCCCGCCTGGGCGCGGCGAGACGCGCACGTCAGAAAACCTGCCGGTTAGGAAGCGCGCTTTAATGACCGATGGTAACGGAGCCGGAGTCGGTAGTGTAGGCTGCGTACGAACGCCCAAGCGGTGTACGAAGCTGGCTCGGCCCGAAAAGGCCCAGAGCGAGGCAGGCGGTAGGGGCGGTGCTAGCCAGATTACGGAAGGGAGGGGATACGGTCCAGCCACATCTAGAACGAGAGTGTTCATGAAGTCCAGGTCTGAGGAATGTGAATTTTCAGAAGCAGCATGAGTACGTCCGGAGAGAGCGGGGAACGCGACGTTGGCCCGCGCACTCGGTCTAGGAGTCACCGACGAGGCTCGACGATAGAACGCGGGACAGGCGACAGCGAGAACATGCCGATCCCTGTCCCTCCACCGCCTCGAGATGACCTGGGAGAAGTTCGACTCGAGCAAACATCGGGTCTGGACGCCAGGATCCGGGAGCTTGAAGAAGAACTCCGAAAAGAAGCCAGGATCCAGGAGCTGGAGCGACAGATTCGACAGCTTCGAGCAGGGAGCTCCGAACCGCTGGCCGCACCCCGACAACAGCAGCAGCAAGTCATCGAGAAGCCAACGCAATCCGCAGTGCCAGGCCACCCTGGTAGCGGGCTCCCGTTCCGCGACGAGATGGACGAGATCAGGGAGTTCACCGGGGAGGACGACATCCTCCCGGTGGCAACGTGGATCCGCCGAGTTGACGAACTAGCGGAGGAATTCAACTGGACCCCGACCAAAACTCGGCTTGCCGCTCGAAGGGCGCTCAAAGGATTAGCAGGAGCATGGGTCCAGCTGCAGCCAGCTTCGCTCACCTGGGCAGCGCTCAAAGACGGCCTACTCAAAGAGTTTGGCGCGAGGACCGATGGGGCCCAGACGGTGCAAAGGCTGCAGAGGGAGAGGCCGAAAGCGGGCGAATCCGCCCAAGCGTATGCAGTTCGCATGCTGCAACTAGCGAGCCGGGCGGAGATTTCGGAGGAATGGACCATTGGATTCATCGCCCCGGGCCTGCCGGGAGACATAGCAGTAAAGGCAGCATTGTTCCACTGCAAGACTTGGGACAGGCTTCGAGACTGCCTGCCCACGTATGAAACGCTTATGCACGAGGCACGCGCCAGCAGCGTCCGGAATAATGCTCGGAGCAACACTCGCGGTGCGGTAGAACGACCGTCGGCAAGTCAAGGACTCCTAAGGAAGGATGAGGCGTGCTTTATCTGCAACAGGCGCGGACATAGAAGTCGCGATTGCCCTGAGGGCACGAAGACCTGTTACAATTGTGCCAGGACAGGTCATATCAGCCGAGACTGTCCCGATCGAGGCAAACTAATCTGCCATGCATGTCATCAGCCAGACCACATGGCTCGCAACTGCCCGACCGGCCTCAAACGCAACTGGGAGGGCAGAAGCCACGAAGACCAGCCAGCTGCTAAAGTCAGGAACATCGCAACCGAGGCTGACGCCGAGGAATAGGACAGGAGCCACAAGTCCGTCCGGATCGGAGGAGTTGACGTGAATGCGCTTGTTGACAACGGAGCATCAGTCAACGTCCTTAGGGAGGACTTGTGGCACCAGATTCGGAAAAGACAACCTGGATGCGAGCTGAACACTCACGTCGGAGTTTTGCGGGGCTTCGGCGGCAGCCCGCCGGTCTGTCCACTGGGGAAAACCTCCCTCAGCACCGAGATCCAGGGGACAAAATACCAGCTGGAGTTCATCGTGGTCCCGACCAATACCTCCGGAGATCGAGCCATCATCGGGGACCCGATCCGCGACCATGCCATGATCATCCTGGGGAAAACTAGCGCCACCGTCACACCCTACGACCAGCTGGTTGGATGCGACTACGTCAAGCTGATTGTGCAGGAGCAGCGAGATGCAAGGGCCACCCGAGAGCAGGAGGAAATCGACATCGCGCTGAAGGAAGTCCCGGAGGAGTACCTGGCGGAGGTACGATCTCTCGTCACCGGGTATCGGCCGCACGCAGTGGAACCACCGCCGGTGCGGATGAAGATCAACCTCACGGACTCGACCCCGCTCGCACGCCCACCAGCGAAGCTCTCACCGCAAGAAAAGGCCGAGGTCGACGCGCAGATAGCAGAATGGCTGCGTGACGGAGTCGTCGCGGAAAGCACATCGGAGTTCGCCTCGCAAGTGGTGGTGTCACGGAAAAAGGACGGTCGAGCCCGTATATGCGTTAATTACAAGCCACTGAACAAGGTGCTGGTGAAGGAGCAGACCCCCATGCCCCTCATAGAAGACTGCCTCGACGACATTGCCGAGGGAGAAGTGTTCTGTGCTATCGATTTGAAGGACGGCTACTTCCACGTCGAAGTAGAAGCCGAGAGTCGAAAGTTCACGGCATTTGTCACGCACAATGGACAATACGAATTCAACGTAGTTCCGTTCGGCATTGCAACGGCCCCGGCAGTATTCACGAGGTTCCTACGGAGGATTTTCCGGGAGCTGATCAGGCGAAAAATCATTGTGCTGTACCAAGACGACGGAGTAATCCAAGCCCGGTCCTATCGCGAGTTGATCGATCGACTCAGGATGGTGTTGGAAGTCGCCGCCCGGCACGGACTCAGGATCAACTGGAAAAAGTGTTAACTGCTCACGCGACAGATCGAGTTTTTGGGGTACCTAGTGCAGCGTGGAACCATTACTCCAGCACCCGGTCGAGTGGAGTCAATGATGCGGTATCCTGAGCCCCGCACTGAGAAGCAGGTCCAGCGCTTCTTGGGATTAGCGGGGACATTCAGGAAGTTCATCAGGCACTTCGCGATGACAGCCAGACCACTCAGCGATATATTGAGGAAGGAGAACTCTTTCTAATTCGGCGTCGAGCAGAGGAAGGCATTCATGGCCTTGAAGCAGGCTCTCATGGAGGCACCAGTTCTGCAGCTCTACAGGGAAGGTAGGGAGACCGAGCTGCACACCGATGCGTCGAAAGACGGATACGGGGCTGTTCTAATGCAGAAGCACCCGGACGACCAGCAGTTCCACCCCACCTACTACATGAGCCGGAAGACCACCCCAGCCGAAGAAAAATATTGTAGCTACGAGTTGGAAGTTTTGGCTATCGTCCGAGCGTTGCAGAAGTTCCGGTGCTACCTGCTGGGAGTGCCATTCACCATCTACACCGACTGCAAGGCGTTCGAGAGGACCATGGAGAACGTGGCACTCGCGCCTCGAATCAGCAGGTGGGTGCTAGCCTTGGAGGAGTACAACCTGAAGGTCAAGCATCGAGACGCCGAGAGGATAAAGCACGTAGACGCCCTCAGCCGAGTAACCTCGATACGGGTGATCAGAGACTCGGTGGTAGATCGCATCCGCCGCGCCCGGAAGGAAGACCCCGAGCTGAAAGCAGTCCATGCCTTGCTGCGGAAGGGAGAACCGCACGAGGACTTCGGGCTGAAGAACGGGCTCATCTACAAGGTCGGCGCGGACAAGGATCGACTGGTCGTTCCCCAGAGCCTCAGGCGCGAGCTAGTCCGGCAGGCTCACGAGACAGGACATTTCTCGGTGCGGAAGACTCTGGACCTACTGGCGAGGGACTACTGGATGAGGGAGGCCGGACGACACGTCGACCAGGTGGTTCGCAACTGTCTGCGGTGCATCCTGAGGACACGGAAGGGCGGTAAGCAAGAGGGTCTACTGCACCCCATCCCGAAGGGAGAAACACCGCTTCACACTCTCCACATGGACCACGTTGGGCCCTACACGGAGACTAGAAAGTGGTACAACCATGCCCTGGTGGTCATGGACGCCTTCTCGAAGTACACCTGGATCTTCCCCACCAAGTCAACAGGAGCTCGAGAAGTGATTGACCGGATGCGACTCCTAATTCAACACTTTGGGTCACCCGAGCGGGTAATCTCCGACCGCGGGTCCGCCTTTCATCGGTCAACCGAGTTTGCGGAATTCTGCGAGGAAGAGGGAATCAAGAGATGGCCCATCACGACTGGAGTCCCGTGGGGCAATGGGCAGGTCGAACGAATCAACGACGTGGTCTCCAACACCATCGCGAAGGTCGCGGCCGAGGAACACGGGAAATGGTACAAGTACGTGGGAGAGGTTCAGCGAGCTATAAACTTCACGTACCAGCGCTCTATAGGGACCAGCCCATACCAGGTGCTATTCGGGATCGAGCCTCGGATCCCCGGAGCTCTACGACTGCGGCAGGTCGTCGAGGATCAGATCATGGCTCAGTTTCAGGACGAGCGAGACGACCTTAGGAGAGCAGCCCGGGAGCAAATCGCCAAAGCACAAGGCGAGAATAGGAGGCAGTACAACCGCCGACGAAAGGCCGCCACGCAGTACCGAGCCGGGGACCTAGTCGCCATTCTCCGCACGCAAGAAGGCCCAGGGCTGAAAGTGAAGCTCAGATTCCTGGGTCCGTAAAAGGTAACCAAGTGCTTACAGAACGACCGCTACGAGGTAGAAAAGGCACAACGCGACACCGAAGGGCCTTACACCACCACCGCCGCCGCCGACTGCATGAAGCCATGGCGAGGTTTCAGGGACGACCTGGAGGAAGATTTGGAGGACTACGAGGTGGAAGCTGACGACACCGAGGAAGAGGTAGGGAAGGAGTGACCAGCAAGCACGGCTGGGGACAGCCGGCTGTCGGATAGCCGAGTGTGGGAGTGGGCATGTCAGTGAGTGAGAGAGAGAGAGAGAGAGAATGAAGGGGGCGCGCGCCCTCCTCCGCTGCAGGGCCCAACGGAGGGGGGCAGTAGAAAGCGAACCGCTGCGCCGGTAATATCGCTGGGCCCGATTAGTTCTGTACCTTATAGGAAATAAAACCTGAATAATTAAGTCAAAGTAGTGTTTTGTACGTGAGAAACCTCATCCCTTGAAATTGAACCCTACAATAATAATAATATTTAAAAATTTAACTTGGAAGCCCAGTGTATTGTAGGTTTAGAGCTTGGGAGATTATTTATTTATGTATAATAATAATAGTTAAAAATTTAACTCAGAAGCCCAGGGTATTGTAGGTTTAGAACTTGGGGGATTATTTACTTATTCATTATAATTTATTTATAAATTCAACTTGGACGCCCAGGGTTTTGTGGGTTGACAGCTTGGGGGATTATTAATTTATTTATGATGATAGTATTTAAAAATTTAACTTGGACGCCCACGAATTTGTGAGTTTACAGTTTTATTTGTAATAATAATATTTAAAAATTTAACTTGGACGCCCGTGGTTTTGGAGGTTTAAAGCTAGGGGGATTATTTATTTAGTTATGATAATAATATTTAAAAATTAAACTCGGACCCCCAGGGTTTCGTCATTTTAGAGCTAAGGGGATTATTTATTTATTTGTAATAATAATATTTGAAAATTAAACTCAGACGCCCAGGGTTTTGCGGGTTACAGCTTGGGGGATTATTTATTTATATATAATAATAATATTTAAAAATTTAACTCGGACGCCCAGGGTTTCGTAGGTTTAGAGCTTGGGAGATTATTTATTTATATATAATAATAATAGTTAAAAATTTAACTCGGAAGCCCAGGGTATTGTAGGTTTAGAACTTGGGGGATTATTTACTTATCTTATATATAATTACAAGTGTTTGACCGTATGTTTACGCATAACTAAAACAGTTCTTTACCGATTTACTTGAAACTTTAAGGGTTTATTTCTTATGTTTCACGGAAGGATTTAAGCCAAACTGGAGTTCAATATCCTTATTAGAAAAAAAGTTACGACTAAAAAACATAAAATTTGACCTTTTTCGAGATTTTGACCAAAAACATGTTCCCGTATGTTCGAGCACAACTTAAAAAGTTCTGAACTGATTCACTTGAAACTTCAAGGGATTGAAAATGACTCTGTTGTGAATGTTTTAAGTGCAACCAGAATACCGTTCCTTTAAATGGAAAAAAGTTATGCTCCAAAAATGAGCAACTTGATTTTTCCTACTTTAAGTTTTTTTACTATACATAAGTACGCGTATGTTCGCGCATAACTTAAAAAGTTCTTTACCCATTTACTTGAAACTTTAAGGGTTTTTTTCTTATGTTTCAAGGAAGGTTTTAAGCAAAACCGGAGTTCAATATCCTTATTAGAAAAAAAGTTACGACTAAAAAATATAAAATTTGACTTTTTCGAGATTTTGACCAAAAACATGTTCCCGTATATTCGTGCACAACTTAAAAAGTTCTTAACTGATTCACTTGAAACTTTAAAGGTTTATTTCTTATGTTTCAAGGTAGGTTTGAGGCCAAAAAAACATCGGCGCATAAGTCAAAAAGTTTTAATCTTTATTACTTAAAACGTATGATCTACTAAAAACTCATGAGAATATATTATGGTCTGCAATTTCATTAAAAAAAAGGTTGGTCCGTACACCGAAAAGTTGGTCTGCATACTCAAATTCAAATGTCTCCGCCTTCCTTTCTGAGTCTACTTAAACTCTGAGTTTAATACGCGCTCCGCGGGGGGCCTAACTACGCTTTCTGCTACTAATTTTGTTATATGCCCCCGTGGACATATAACCGGCTCCTAATTTTGCAGACCCGGGTAGGAGTCGCGGGGAAAACCGGGGGTGAACGGCACCCCTTGTGTGACGACAGGAACGCGCGAACTACTAATCAAGTAAGTTAAAATTTTATACTATACTTGTTACCTTGATTCTGGATCCAAAACTTGCAGGTAACTGGTCGATGTGTTCGTATTCTGTTTAGTCTCTCAGACGTAGGTACAATAGGTTCAATTATTTTATTCCCTCACTGGCAAGTTTACTTTTAAAATATGCTTTATTAGGTCAAAATCAAATACACTGGGTTACAATTATCGGACGCTGAGATCAATGAATTTATGATTATTATGGAATAAAATCTAGAATCAAAATCTGAAAGGTCAAAATATGCAAATATAGTTTTAAGTAATTAGGTTAACTTTAATAATGCTCGCGATCTTTGCGCTATTTTATTATATTTCATACTGACTCGACGTCCGGCGCTCTTCCTCCTCGCTGCCTCTAAATCCTTCCCCCACCACCTTGATTTTTTCCCATCAAAAGTGCAGGAGCAGCATTCAGCTGCAGCTGAAATCCGAAGTGCTGACCGGACCCCTCATCCACATGCACGCACACTCGCGCGAGAATGCACGATTGCGGATTTTATTTAATTGTCACGTAACAAAGACTTTATCCATATCTTCTATCTTGAATTTAGTTAGGGACATCTTGTTTTGAGCTGAATTTAATGCAATCATTAACTTAACCCACTGCATTAAATTTAAGTTTTCACCTAATAAAACATAAATATTTACCAAAGAATCAATTCTTAAAGAAATTTTTTGATATTAATAAAAGATTGACTACTTGTAAATGTAGATAAAAATATACTTATCTAATTCAGAAAAAAATCATAACCCTACTGATTTTTAGGTCTTCTTTATGTTTTTAAATTTTAATTAATACATTAAAGTGCAGTGTAAAGTTAAATTTGTTTGAATAAAATTAAAATAATGCACTGAATAATAATCAAGGAACTACTTACTAAACAATAACTTTTTAAATGAACTCTTAGAATACTACCGGTCCACCAACACGTGGTATATTAGACTCACTGACTAACCTAACCTATACTAGCGAGTGGGCCAGCCAGCGTCCAGCAGTTATAGCAGTGGATCGTCGGGCGGGCGAGTTCTTTAAAAATACAAAATTTAAAAAAATACAAATTAAAAAAAATTTTTTTTTTTATTCTCTTCATAAATTAATTAGTTTCAGAATCAGTTGCGTATAATCTATTATTTTGATACAATCAGTAAATTGTTTTAGTACAAATTAATCAATAGCACCATATTAAAAATAAGGTAAACGAGATGTATTTAAAACCATTATTCGTTCAATCAGAATGTAATAATTTATTAAAATAACATAACTCACCAACTTTAAAAAAAATTCGTGTAGGACAGCAGAAAATCAAAAAAAAATTTTCTGTACATGAATAAGGCTTTTTCATAGCAGACGATTATCCATAACCTACTGTTTGCCAATTAAAAAAAATTCCCAATTCTGTTGGCTTTACAGCGTTAATGTTAAAAAAAATTTTTTCAATACAATCTAAAAAATCTTAAAAACCTAAATAGTCTTGGTAAAAATGAATGCGAAAAGTTTAAAAGTTCAAAAAATGTGAATAACTTTTAACGCGGGGTGTATGACCCGGGGTGTACAACAAGAATTTTTTTATCGGCTCTGAAGTAAAAACTACTTAAATTTCTCAATAATAAACTTGTCAGAATAATAGAATAATTAACAGAGTTTAAGCCTAACTTTTACAAAAAGTTAAAAAATTCATTGAAAATTAAATAAAACTACAAAATATCGTTTTGGGTTCACTACGATAAATCTAAGTCGTCTGCTATGAAAAAGCCTTATTAAAAATAAAACTTTTTATAAAAGATTCATGAGTTTATGTAAGCATATTAGGTAGCACTGTTATTTTGAGTATATAGAAATATCTTGAAAATTTTTTATTTTCAAAAGCTTGTGAGATAAAATAATTTTTAATAAAGACAAAATATTAAAAGGATTGATAGCTTAAATGTTAAAGAGTAGATACCCCGTTTTTGAGTGCCCCACCAGCACTGCCTTTTTACCAGTCGGGTCAAACTTTCAATTGTTCCCCAGATCTAGTATGTAGCTTATGCAGCCGAATCGTCGAAGTTTGTCAACATGTAGCTTCAGACCTGGAGTAAGTCTCATAAAAGGTACTTGAAAATCTTTCGAAGTGTGAGGCGTCCTGTTATACACGTGAGTCACTTCTTCTGCCGCCAGTATCCACATAGTTGCTGGAAGTCTTGAGTCCAATAACATCAACCTTATTTTCATTTCTTCAAATTTATTCTTTCTCCAACTCCATTGAGTTGAGGCGTATCAATTGGGGACAAGTCAAAGTCAATTTTCTCCTCCTCCATGACTTTCAGAAAGTTTCTGCCTAATTTTTCTCGACCATTGTCTGCCCGTACAAAGCAAACTTTTTCTTTTTTTCCTAGTAGATTTCGTGCATTTTTCAGGTATGTTCTGAACTCCCAGTCGCAGATGGGCCAGCGTCGCGGCTATCCAGCCCCCTTACACGTGGAATTTCGTCATTCCCCGACTGTGACTGTTTCGAGAATTCGTCCATTGTCACCAAATTTTCCGTGCATGCATAGTCGTCGTAATTATCGTCATTAATTTCATTATCTTCCTGTCGTCTAACTCTAAACGAAAACAGCCAGTTTGGCTTAACGTACACGCCATCTATAAAATTTTCTTCTGACTTAGCATCAAAAATCTCAATCTACTTTCTAACTTATTGTACAGTTATACCCACGTCAACAAATTTTCTCAACGATATTTAGTTACTCGAAACATCACTGGCTTGCAAAACATTATCTAACCTCACAATCTTTTCCGACTTTGATTTTAATGTTATGTCGCGTTTACTGTCGATTTAAATATCCGCGCTTCGTCGTTTATTCGCGTTTTCAATTACTCCATTCACACATTTATGGAAATTCGACAAAACGAAGCCTTTTTGGACAATGTGCTCCGTAGCACCAGAGTCCACGATAATTGTTGATTCATTTCGGTCGTCGACTGGATTAGCATAATGTACGGTATTGTTAGAATAAAAATCGTCGAGGTATATCGTAACTGCAACACGAGCCTGTAGGAATCACCTTATTTTGTACGTCTTCTGTCTTCCTGCACCCGGTCGTCATATCTTCTTTTAAGATTTCCGTGACCACCACCACCACCATGACATCCAATTTTCTCACCACGGTTCGCTTGAAGCAACTTATTATGGGACGAAAATGACGACGAAATTTAAAATCGTGGTTTTATAGAGGAGCTTTTACACATTTCAAATCTTCTTCAAGCGAAATCCTAGCTAATCGGAAACTCAAATGGCAGTCAAAAAACTATTTTTAACATTTTTAAAAGAGTTTCTCAAAAAATGGTTTAATCTGATTTTTGACTTCTATGCGCTAATCGCCATTGTGGATGACCAAATTAATATTTTTGGAACGTTTAAGGTTTCATTTTAAAGCTCTTAATTTCAGCTTCGAAATGAGATTTTGAACGTTCAATAATATTACTTTGGTCATTTACAGTGACGATTTTACTAGAACTTAATTTTTTATTGTAGAGAAGCTGATTACGTAAATCAATAAATCGATGATTTTTTAAAACTTTTTAGCGTAAAATAACTTTTTGAAAAAAATGAATTAAATTTCAAAAAATCTAGATATGACATTGAATATCTGCCTGGATGCCAATTACGTTCTAATTAAATCCTAAAGCCCAATCGGGCTTTAACGGCGATTTGGTTTTTTTTAAACCGACTGCCGTGAAAGCCTGCAGGGCTTTATATACTTTGATTTTTGGTTTTAGGTTAGGACGCTTCAAAGAAAAACTATTTTAGCATGATTATTTCATTTATATTATACATCCCGCGCGTAGCTGATGATCCCCTGAGTAATTTAAAAAAAAAATTATCCCGAACAAAGCCCGCATTGAAAAGTTATGAACGTTACTCTTTTCGAAACGCTGATTTCCTTTGGCTCACGGTAGTCAGGGGACATTCGATTTCAGTTTCGAGCATCCGGTCTCTCTGCCTGCGCTCTCTGTAGACTTAACCGGACGTGACGTATGCGGTGGGCGTGTCTATTTTTGCTGTCTCACTCTTACTGCTTACCTACAGCGGCAGACGGGGGCATGTAGGCCCGAGCCTGTAGCCATGAGGCGACTGGTGGCGCTGTATCAATTATTAGCAGCTCCCTACAGCTGACTCGTGAGCTGACTACAGCTAACTGCGGAGCCGCCGAGCAGAGCAGCTTGTAATGTGTTATGAGCAATAAATTTTTTATAAATAATTGATTGTCATAGAAAAAAAACAGTACTGAAGACCCTTATTTTCATTATATATTAAATAAGTGGTAGAATTTATAATTATTAATTTGTTTAATTTCAATAAAAGAGTATGAAATAAATAATCTCTACAGTCTTTCTATGATCATCATCATCAAAAATTTTTCAATTATTGTGGTGTGCCCTGTGAGTTGATAATAACAATTGTGCTGTGGTTGTGTTGGGGACCTGATGACTGGAGGTGCATATTGGCAATATTAAAAATAAAGTTTTTTCTGAATGAGTGTGTTTGTGTGTGTGTGTGTGTGTGTGTCAGGTTGAACTTGCAAATTACTTTTTTATAATCCACCCAACTTGCAAATTGCAAAAGGTGCGATTGCAGCACATAATGTCATTGTCATACGCATTATCGCTTAATTTCATAGAATCATCATAGAAATGTATATGCTCTGAGCCAATACACTTGAACTGTTAAAGTTTTGTAATCCTATACCCTTTTTCAAAAATAAACTTGATGTCTGAAAGTTTTGTAATCCCACCTTTTTTCTAAAATAAACTTGATGTCTGACAATGAATTTTAATTTTGATTGTAACTGTTACATTCACTCAGGGTGTTAATGATAAGTATATTTAAGTCAACATGAATCAATTATAAAAATTTTTTATCTTTTTTGTTGTCTGTATGCAAGCTTAACTATGCGGCCAAAGTGATTTTACATTTTAAAATTGGTTAATTAAGAAGTACAAAAGAAATAGATAGTTTTGGGTCTAGGTATCCAGTGGACCAGAAATTATGAATTCTATTTGGCATGGATTTTTAAAGTACGGATGAGCATTTGCTTAATTATTTTCAAAGTGGATTTAGTTTGTCCATCGATTATGTATGCAAAATGAATTCAAAAGTACTTCATAACAGTAAATTATGTCTATGATTTTTATGTGTTCTGACTAATGATACAATTTATATAAAAGAAATTTAAACCTAAAGAACTAGATATATCCAAGTCAACATGAATCAATTATTAAAAATTTTTATCTTTTTTGTTTTCTGTAAGCAAGCTTAAGTTATGCAGCCAAAGTGATTTTAAATTTTAAAATTGGTTAATTTTTTTTTACAAGAATTAAAAAGTACAATAGAAATAGATAGTTTTGGGTCTAGGTATCCACTGGACCGAAAATTATGAATTCTATTTGGCATGGATTTTTAAAGAACGGATGAGCATTTGCTCCATTATTTTTAATGTGGATTTAGTTTGTCCATCTATTATGTATGCAAAAAGAATTCAAAAGTAGTTCATAACAATAAATTACGTCTATGATTTTTATGGGTTCTGGATAATGATAAAATTATATAAAAGTAATTTTAAACAGAAGAACTAGATATATCTAAGTTAACATGAACCAATCATTGAAAATTTTTATCTTTTTTTTAATCATTTTAAGGTTACAAATTAGTATTTGCTACATTTCAATGTAAATTTACATTAAAATAAAGTTATGCAATGTACATTTAAAAAATAGGTAAATACTAAATTGAATTTTCTTTTTTTACATATAAAATTGATTTCCCTTGGACTTTTATAGGTTCTGGTTTATGTCGTGGTTTTACATCAGAATAATTGGATGTATCTTAGTTATTAGGATGTTCTGAAAAATTCAACGTTAGGCGTCGCTAGTGTAAACTTGACTCGGCTACCAGCAGTTTTGCATGGGAGCAGATGTATCAGTGCGTGTGTTCGTGTGGAATCTCTCACCGATACACACAGTCATACGTCAGCTCCCATGCAAAACTGCTGGGAGCCGAGTCAGTTTACACTAGCGACGCCTAACGTCGAGTTTTTCAGAACATCCTAATTGTTAAATTATTTAGAATTTGTTAAGTTCGTGAAATAATTTATTAAGACATATTTCAACAATATTAATGATTTATTTATGGTGTTTGGTTTTTTGAACTTGTGGACATTTTTTGAACTTGTGGATTTAAATATTTACCGAATTTACGCAATAAAATCTTTAAAAAATACTTTTAAAAAAGTAATATTTACGGCGATTGGTTTTTTAAAAAGGAATCTAAATAAAAAATTATACGCTTAGTATGATCTTTAAAAAATACTTTTAAAAAAGTAATATTTACGGCGATTGGTTTTTTTAAAAGGAGTCTAAATAAAAAGTTATACACTAAATATAATAATCTTTTTTTGAAAATGAATTAATGAAAGAAGTTAAATCAAAAAATTTATTACGGACGACTTGAGGCCGAATTACTTATTATTTAAAAATAATTTCTCTTCTAAAAGATGATCATATTATGATGAATCACCTTCAACATACGTGAAGTTAACAATTTTTCAATTATAGCACATACATGGGAAAACACATGCAAATTGCACACAATTCAAACACTTTTTGAAATTAAAATATGTTGTAATTAAGTTCGAAATCAACTAAATCACAATGTATGGCTATACTTGACCTGTAAAAATTTAATATTCTTTGAACTAAATTATCTCGAAAAAAATCATTGATACCTGTATTTTTTAAATTATATTTTGAATGCTCAGTGTGTTTCTTAACAACATATTTTAATTTCAAAAAGTGTTTGAATTGTGTGCAATTTGCATGTGTTTTCCCATGTATGTGCTATAATTGAAAAATTGTTAACTTTACGCATGTTGAAGGTGATTCAACATAATATGATCATCTTTTAGAAGAGAAATTATTTTTAAATAATAAGTAATTCGGCCTCAAGTCGTCCGTAATAAATTTTTTGATTTCACTTCTTTCATTAATTCATTTTCAAAAAAAGATTATTATATTTAGCGTATAACTTTTTATTTAGACTTCTTTTAAAAAAACCAATCGCCGTAAATATTACTTTTTTAAAAGTATTTTTTAAAGATCATACTAAGCGTATAATTTTTTATTTAGATTCCTTTTTAAAAAACCAATCGCCGTATTATATTTAATTCGATACTTTTAAAGTTCATTCGACAGTTAATAAAATATAATTTTCTAAGCGTATTAAAATGTATATACAGGGTGAGTCTTTTTAATCTATAGGCTCCAAAATCTCGAAACTGAAGCCCCGGACCAAAAAACTTTTCGTATAAAAGTTTAATGATTTGGAGGGGGAAAGAAAATGGTTACCTTGGATTTGGGCCCGGGGCCTTATTTTGGGCCCTAGGGACCCAAAGTCCGTTTTTTTAAATGGGAACCCCTATTTTTGACCCCCGATTCAGAAAGGGCAGAAAATTTTACGACTTGTAAGTATTTTCCGAAATTTTTTTTGGGCCTCCTGAGGCCCTGCAGGGGCTTGTAAAGCTTTTATAAGGTCCATTTCTTTTTAACTCGAATCAACTCTGAAATAACGCATTTTTTGTATAGCACATGCATTGGAAAGGTTTTTTGGTTTGAAATTTCTAACAAAATGGGCCAAAAAAATTGGGCCCGGGGCCTTACTTTGGGCCCTACGGACCCATAGTCCGTTTTTTTAAATGGGAACCCCTATTTTTACCCCTGATTCAGAAAGAGCAGAAAATTTTACGATTTATAAGTATTTTTTGAAAATTTTTTTGGGCCTCCTGAGGCCCTGCAGGGGCTTGTAAAGCTTTTATAAGGCCCATTTCTTTTTAACTCGAATCAACTCTGAAATAACGCATTTTTTGTATAGCACATGCATAGGAAAAGTTTTTTGGTTGGAAATTTCTAACAAAATGGGCCAGAAAAAATTGGGCCCGGGGCCTTATTTTGGGCCCTACGGACCCAAAGTCCGTTTTTTAAAATGGGAACCCCTATTTTTGACCCCGGATTCGGAAAGAGCAGAAAATTTTACGATTTTTAAGTATTTTTCGACAAATGTTTTATTTTGGTTATTTGTAAAAAGATATTTAGCATTAACTTTTTTCGGTGATACAGAGTATTTAGGACTTTGTAAATTTGGCATCCTCAATTTTTTTTAACTATCCATTCAGATTTGGCTCGAAGTGTCCTCCATTAGCTGTGATACATAAATTTATTCTTTTTTGAAAGTTAACTATAGTTTTTAGTAGTACTTCACGTGGAATACCATCACACGCTCTTTGGATACGGTTAATCATATCTTGCCGAGTCGTTGGAACTGTTGCGTAGACAATATTTTTCAAAAAACCCCACAGATAAAAGTCTGGCGAAGTCAAATCTGGTGAGCGTGGTGGCCATGCAACAGGTCCACCACGTCCAATCCATTTGTTTGGATACTGATCATTCAAAAAAGCTCGTACTTCCGCTTTATAGTGTGGAGGTGAACCATCTTATTGGAACCACATTCTTTGCCTGGTTTCTAAATCAACGTTTTCAAATAAATTTGGAAGATGATCTCTGAGAAACTCTAGATACTTGTTACCATTTACAGTCCCATCGAAACAGTAAGGACCTATTAAATAACCATTAATGATGCCGCACCAAACAGTAACACTCCATCGGTTTTGATTATCCACAGCTCTGGTCCAATGAGGATTTGTTGTAGACCAGTAATGGCAATTGTGACGATTTAACTGTCCATTGTTTTTAAAGGTGGCCTCATCAGAAAACATCACGTGATGAAAAAAATTGGGATTTTGTTGAATTTTTTGAAGAGCCCAATTGCAAAAATTTATTCGACTTATAAAATCAGTAGGCGTTAACGCCTGAGTCAAATTTATATGGAATGGGTGATATTTAAGTTTTTTAAATATCCGTATTACTGTCTTCTGGGGTATACCATGTTCTCTTTTGATTTGTCTGCTGCTCGTGTGAGGATTTAAATGCCTTACCGCTAAAATTAATACAGCTCGAACATCGTCAGCGCCATATTCTCAATGTCGTCGTTGCCGATATAAATGCCCAGCCCGAGCTCTTGCAGTAATATCCCTAATCGTAACTTGTGATGGATGTCTTATACCTGGAAATCGCTGTGCATATAGCTCAGCAGCTTGAGCAAAATTCTCTCTGCATTCCCCAAGCACCATGATCATATTAACTATTTCGTCGGGCGTATAATCTGCCATTTCAAGGTTTTTAATAAAACGAAATAATTCGTTGAAATGAATTTTAACGTAAAAAATATTTTCACTACTTCTTGTTTATGGATGAGTTTTAGTAAGATGAACTACGTATAAAAATAGCCAAAACCGAATCATACGTGAAACTAAAACTCACCAGTTTTTTAACTAAAACTTTATCAAACTTATTTTCAGAGTGATTGGCCAATACATTGATAAAATCATAAAAAATCTGCGAATAAGAATATGTATGTATCAAATGTCTTATTTGACAATAAAAATTTCAACAAAAAACAATAGAACGCAATCAGGTTACCTTTATAAAAAACAATAAGATGTTGGATAGCAATTTATTATTTGTAGTTATTCAATTATTTTGGACAGTTTTAATGTTAAGATCAGATTTATTCTTAAATTCAATTGATTATTATAGTTAACAACAGCTCATTTAAAAAAATAGTAAACTCCTTCTTAACTCTGATAACACTTACGATAAAGAAAGTAAACACGAACACGTGGTAATGGTTCTCGCGCTTTAAGGCTATATCACGCAAAGACCATGAACACACGCAGGACGTACCCAACGAAAAGCTAGAAACGCATAGCGTACTGTGTATCTTAGGTATGCGTGCGAGGTGTATACAACACGTAGTGATACTTCTAACGCTAAAGCTATGTAGGGAAAAATTTGACGACCCAATACACTGGACATTCAAGTAATTTTATGAATAAATAAATAAATAAATAAATAAATAAATAAATAAATAAATAAATAAATAAATAAATAAATAAATAAATGAATAAATAAATAAATAAATAAAGAAGACCTTAAACTTTTCCAATGCATGTGCTATACAAAAAATGCGTTATTTCAGAGTTGATTCGAGTTAAAAAGAAATGGGCCTTATAAAAGCTTTACAAGCCCCTGCAGGGCCTCAGGAGGCCCAAAAAAATTTTCAAAAAATACTTATAAATCGTAAAATTTTCTGCTCTTTCTGAATCAGGGGTAAAAATAGGGGTTCCCATTTAAAAAAACGGACTATGGGTCCGTAGGGCCCAAAGTAAGGCCCCGGGCCCAATTTTTTTGGCCCATTTTGTTAGAAATTTCAAACCAAAAAACCTTTCCAATGCATGTGCTATACAAAAAATGCGTTATTTCAGAGTTGATTCGAGTTAAAAAGAAATGGACCTTATAAAAGCTTTACAAGCCCCTGCAGGGCCTCAGGAGGCCCAAAAAAAATTTCGGAAAATACTTAAAGTCGTAAAATTTTCTGCTCTTTCTGAATCGGGGGTCAAAAATAGGGGTTCCCATTTAAAAAAACGGACTTTGGGTCCCTAGGGCCCAAAATAAGGCCCCGGGCCCAAATCCAAGGTAACCATTTTCTTTCCCCCTCCAAATCATTAAACTTTTATACGAAAAGTTTTTTGGTCCGGGGCTTCAGTTTCGAGATTTTGGAGCCTATAGATTAAAATGACTCACCCTGTATATTTACTAAAATCTTTTATGATTAAAAATTTATTTACAAATGAAGGGATGAAAATTCAACAGTTGCCTTTTGTGTCAGCCAATCAGAGCTCAGCTCTGAAGGGCGTCAGCGATTGCCCTTGCGTGAGAGAGTCGCGTCGTGTCACAGTAATAGCACGCACGCGTTGCTCCCATTGTACAACT
The DNA here is from genome assembly GCA_038277355.1 of Encarsia formosa. Taxonomy (NCBI): domain Eukaryota; kingdom Metazoa; phylum Arthropoda; class Insecta; order Hymenoptera; family Aphelinidae; genus Encarsia; species Encarsia formosa. Next base: position 55,723,562 of record CM076186.1, read on the forward strand.
GTAAAATCATTCATCGAGATCAACTCTCAGTCTTTCTAAAACCCAGAGTCGTGCATTGGCTGCAATCACTGGTCTTTTTTTGTATAAGTTTAATAATAAGTGTTTTTTAAGTGAGTCGACAGTGTTCTCCTTTATCTTGCCATCTTTTCCACGTCTCTTCAATCCGCCCCAAGCCGTTCTCTAGCCACCTGGACGAGACGGTGATAAACGCAAAAACGCCTTTTTTAATTTTCCAAGATTTAGCTTTTGTCTTTGTAGTGATTTAGCTTAAGTAAGATAAGTTTACTTTATGTCGGTTCCAGTGAACTTTAAACTCACGATGGATCGACTCTCCTGCTTGTTCGAAATGGGGCCCTAATTCACTTCCATCTAAAGAAGGAAGTCCTTGTTTTAAATGCTGTAATAAAACGTGAATTTTCTAAGCCTCGTTTTGTTGGCCAAATTAATGCCGTTTCTCTACCTAAGAGTGGAACTAGACCAGTCCAGACAAGTGGTTAACAATGGCCTGAAGCAAATGTAGAGATGGTAGAGGACACTTATCGATTACGTAAATGCTATCTTCTTCAGAAAATATAGGACAATTTATTGTACTGTTACAGTTTTTGGCTAACTGTTTATTTTTCCCTTCTGAACAAAAAGTTGAGTAATCTTTTCTCGAATCTCCGTAAGTCTTCAGTCTCGAACAGTCATTATCAACCTCATTTGTATCAAGATGAAAATCTTTCAAATCTTTTAAAGAAATAAAGCAGTAAGGACCGGGGCACATGGCAGTAGCGGTCTGCTGACCATTGACGGTTAATAAGATTTTAAAGTCTGCCACAAACTTAAATGGAATGCTGTTGATTTCACTTAGTTTAAACAAAAAATCGATATTATTACAAGTTTCTTTAATATCCGGCACTATACTAATTATAACTAATTTATAAACGCTTGTCAACTTCTTTTTTACTCCAGAGTTACCTCCTTCAGAATATAAGCTTCGAGGTCATGAACTAATTTTTTCAGTTTCTTCAATCTTTGAAAAAATGCTCATGCTGATTTTAAAAAACTTTTGTCCTCCATCTGCCATTATTTTGATTTCAATATTATTGCCTGGATTTCTTTTTTCCCAAACATTTTCTAAAAGTTCTGGTGCGTTGGCCCAAACAATAGGTCTATCTTCTTTTACAGGCGCTCCAGTGTCAAATTGAAAAATATCTTCGTTATATAGTTCGTCCAACTCGTTAGATTTTTCTGACATGTGCTTTGCGTAGTGGGCTGGAACAGAGTTTCTTCCAGCAATGCTTCTTAAAAGATTAGTCAGAGCTTTCATGGAACTACCTGTGTTAAGTCTAAAATTATCCAATTGATCTGCTTCAAAAATACTTTTTCTTTTTGTTTTGGATTAATTTCAATTCTCGTCTGTTTGCCTCACTGATTGCTTAAACTAATAAAATTTTTCAAAGGGTGATTATCGTTGTTGATTATAGAATCATGTTATAAATATAATCTTGCAATGTTACTGCGAATTTTCAACTAGTGTTTCGCGCGCAACGCCCTCACGTGGGAAAATGTAAAAGTAATTACTGATTTTGACACTGGGGCGCTACTGGACATGAACGCGAAGATTAAATTATTAAAACAATACATAAATTTTCTTTCATTGAATTTTTTATGAAGCCATTCACGAACTGCGTGCAAGATATTTCTTTAAATGAAGATGACAAAGTTTCTAAGTGTACTTAATAAAAAAGTAATTAAAAAAAAAAAATTAAAGTAATCTTTGCAGACTTTTTTTTTTTTAACAAAAACATTTTTGAGTAAAAGGAATGAAGAATCAGTATCATTGATTGGATTGAATTATTGATTTTTTAGTTTTAAACGTACAGTAAAAGATTTTAGTAAATATATACTAATTTTAATAGGCTTAGAAAATTCTATTTTATTAACTGTTGAATTAACTTTAAAAGTATCGAATTAAATATGATTTAATTAAAACGTAATTGGCATCCAGGCAGATATTCAATGTCATATCTAAATTTTTTGAAATTTAATACTTTTTTTTCAAAAAGTTATTTTTACGCTAAAAAGTTATAAAAAAAATCATCGATTTATTGACGTAATCAGCTTCTCTACAATAAAAAATTAAGTCCTGGTAAAATCGTCACTATAAATGACCAAAGTAATATTATTAAACGTTTAAGGTCTCATTTTAAAGCTGAAATCAAGAGCTTTAAAATGAAATCTTAAACGTCCAAAAATATTAATTTGGTCATCCACAATGGCGATTAGCGCATAGAAGTCAAAAACCGGATTAGATCATTTTTTGAGAAACTCTATTAAAAAAATTAAAAATAGTTTTTTGACTGCCATTTGAGTTTCCGATTAGCTAGGATTTCGCTTGAAGAAGATTTGAAATGTGTAAAAGCTCCTCTATAAAACCACGATTTTAAATTTCGTCGTCATTTTCGTCTGATAATAAGTTGCTTCAAGCGAACTGTGTCACGATTCACTTGACGATTGACAAAAACTCTCGTCGACGTTGCACCATTGGATGACGCTGCCTCTCCCATGTTTTGGGTCAGCTGCCTCGCCTGGAGTTCCAGCTGGTCGTTACTGCTGACCTCTACATTAGCTGTCCCGACTGGAACAGTGTGGTCAGGTTGAGCTTCTCCTGCTTGGCTCAATTCTATTGGTGACGAGTGAGCCACACTCGTGCCATCGACGCTCGCCTGCTGTGGCCGAGAATGTAGGGGTGGTGGTGGTGGTAGCTCTTGGGCGGCATTTTGCAAAAGATTAGCATTTTGCTCCCTTGTATTTACTGAAAAAAAAATTTTGCAATATATTAAGAAATACTTACATTACCAGTGTCTTACTAGCGAGAAAACTCTAATATTCTTTCAAACTTTCTCTCCGTCCAACTTCTAGATGGTTAGAATGGGGTGTTTTTGGATTTCTTCGTCAAATTTCAATCTTATATTGAACGGCCGATTTGACGTCGAAGCGCACTCTTACTCAATTACCGTTGACACGTCCGATTCAAACACTCTTTCAATCAATGGAGAGAAAGATTGATAGAAACAAAATTATAGGGTTAAATAGTATAAAATTAAACTTTATTTAGTTGAGTTTTGAGCAAACGTGCTCTTTCTCTCTCCACCTCTAGCTCTTGCGGGATCTCATTTATTTGTCTCTCCTGCTCCTCTGTCCTGTGCTGCAGAGCTGAGATTTCCCCACCCAACTCTCCAGACTGGCAAAAAAAAAATTCTCAATTAATTACCAAAAACACCTAAAAAACCGGAGGTTTGGTTTCCTATTGTTGCCTCCGCACGTACTACGAGTACGGTTTCGCAACAGGGACCAAGTCAACTGATTTCAACAAGCCAGCGTCTACTAGACCATCGTCCGTTCAAGGGTCGTGGCCGCACGCACAACAATCTCGTGATAACCCTATCCATCGGCGACTAGGCGAGCCGAGCGCTGAACTGCAGACTTCTACGGCTACTCTACCGGGACCGTGATTCCCTTTGTCAAAATCGTCGACTAAATTGGATAATGTACCAAAAAAAAAAAAAAAAAAAAAACAAGAAAACAGAAACTACGCGCCAGTATTTTCCGTCCCGTCGAAGCAAATCCTCAGTCAACGAAATAAAATGAAAATTCGTACCGTTCTCTTCTCCCTTCTCTCTCTCCTTCATTTTTTTTATTACTTTTATTATTGTTATTTTATTCTATTTTATTTTATTATATTTTATTTTATATCAAAATTATATTCTTATGTAGAACTTTATTATAATCTTATGTATTTTGTACAACATCATGTACATTTAATAAACACATCAAAATCAAATCAAATCAAATCTCCTATTCGTCTTCCCGTAAAACGGGCCTTAAAAAAAACCCAATCGTCACTTAGGAGAGAGAAAATTAGGCCGAAAATTTCCACGTGCTTCTAGCGCTGCCGAGTACACATCCGCTCAACCACGTAAAGAAAGAAGGAAAAAAAATAACCGGGTGTATTGTACGCGCGCCAGCAACAGCTATCACCCGATTCTCGGAGACGTAAACAAGCCGCCGGCCGGCTTTTCGCGCGATGCAAGTCCGTGACTGCTTCCCCTCCCACCGAATTCTGAGGGGCAACAAAGAAACAAAAATCTGCCGGTCAGTGTCAAGACCGATCTGCATCTTTGTCGACACTCTTTTTCTTTCTTTTCTCTTTATCTAAAATCTCACTTTACACTACTTACTTGTTCTTTTCCGACATTTTCTTCTTCTTTCTCCTCGTCGACTGTTGACACTTGCTGATCTCTTTTCGGTTTTCATTTTATCGACTTTTTTTTTCCTGTACTTTATGTACCTGAGAATAATCAGGCTAATTTAAAGCTTGGTGGAGCGCGCGCACGCCGCGGTACAAGAACGAGAAAGTCACGCTCCAACGGAACGAGAAGCAAAGGGACTTGACGTGCGGAACAGCTGACTGGCTGCCGCACGAGGAACCATCAAGGTCGCTTTGGCAGCTGCTACGTTTAGACCTACGTCTACGTCGTTCACGTTGGTCAGCGCTGCATCAGCGACCTGACGCGCTACCTGGTTTTTACATTGTCGGACATTGTTTATAAGTATTATGTCGTGCGTGAGTGCAGCTCCGGATTTGTAAGTATCTTTGCTTCTCGTTGGGCCAAGGGCCTCGCCTACTCCTCAAGTACACGTGTTTGGGATTTTTAATAAAGAATTGTCGTTGCAAAGAGAAACTTACTTGTTGTAATTTCGGTGCCTTAAGAGCCCCCCACTTTTTACCTTGATAATAAACGAAACTAATGAGTTTCGGTTGAAGGGTAGTCAACCCTTACGAATCTAATAAAACTGTATTGAGCTTGACATTACAATAGTCATACATTAAAAAATTATATGTGCAGTGCACAAAGTAGCACGAGTCATATTATTTTTTATTCAAATTCATAAATCAATCCATTATTTTCTTTCCTCTCGCGTGAAATAAAAAATATTTAGCGTAGATTTAATAATCATTATCTATTTTCAATTCTCAACTAAAAACATCGACTGAGTATCAAAGTTCCAAGAGAAGTTAGCTGCAATGAAATTGTTTAACCTAGTGCACCAGGATTCATCGAATTGACGTCGAGACTTTTCCTGTTATAATTTTTCAACTTAAAATATCGAATTTATATCAAAGTTCCTGGAGAAGTCGTCTGCAATAAATTTTTTTAACCTGGTGCACCAGCTGTCAAAACTCGAGGGTGTAGATTAGTTGCTGGGTGTACAGGCGGTTATCCTATTATCAAAGATGAGCTGAAAAATTTTTTTTGTAGCATCACTCATACACTAGAAATCATTTTTCCTCCTACTTCATGTACGATAATTTTATATTTTTCAACTTTTAATTTAATCTTTGAACATTAGGATTAAAAAACCTCTTTTATTGATGACATAGTTGGTTGTCGAAAGAATACATTATAAATATAAATTTTATATTTGAAACACTATTGATATTTCATTGAGAATCAATTGAGACTCAGATGGAGAGGACACACTCTTCGGGAAACCGATGCCAACGAAACTTTGGGGATCGTTTTCTAATATCAAAAAATGAAGAAATCCATCAATAATTCCGTCCGATGGGGCCTTGATCTCGATTCAACATATAGCTCATATGGCATTTTTAGAACTATCGGTTTTTTAGTTAACTTTTCAAAAATTCCTCTTCAAAGCCTATTGCAGTTACAGAATTCTGAAACCTCGCATTCTCTTTGTTTTTTCATTTACTTTCAAGGAAAAATAGATCACTTTTGATGAATTTGACCCTGTGCTAAGAGGATTTCTAAAAGCATTCTTTAGGGTTTTTTGGCTTTTTAAAACTTTAATTGTACGTAAACAACTTTATAAAAACGATGTCTCAAAATATTTTTTCTCAAAAATTCATAAAAAAACAAAAAGAATCCAAGGTTGCAGAATTCTGTACGTGCAATAGGATTTGAACAGGAATTTTTATAAAATTAGCTAAAAACCATAAAAAACTCTCAAAGTGTCTAAACAAGCTAATTATTATATTCATAAATTATTTTATGTTATAATTATAAAAACTATAATATAAACAAACTAATTATTATATTTATAAATTATAATATATTATACTAGGGGGGTACCCCCTACTCTCTCCGCTCGTCAACCTCCGACTTAGATTAAAATTAAAATTTGAATTTTTGAAATGAAAAAATTTTTTATTAAGTGATCCTATAAATTTTTATTACAATAAGTTTTCAAATGTATTTATAAAAGTTATTCTGAATAAAAATGATTTTGACAATTAGAACAAACAAAAATAATCTGTTTTTGATGAATTTTTTTCTAAATCTGCTTTATTTTGGAAATTTTCGTTAAAATTCTCTTCTGTGCACTTATATACTGTAAACAATCATTGCAGTAAAATAACCTAACTCAGCGATGTAAATTAATCAGTGATCGTAAATTTATATCGTTGAGCTTTGAAATTTTACTGAAATTCGTAAATGTACTCGACTCAATGGTGTAAAAAATAGGAACGTGGAACAGCGAAGTGATTTTACCGGAATTTGTAATTCTACCGTCCGAACGTAAGTTTACAAATTTTGGTAAATTAACACCACTGAGTACAGTAATTTTACGCCAGGTGGCTTTGGGTAGTTCGGAAAGAGGTTATGTTCGGTCTTTACTTGCAGTTAACGCATGATCGTATGGTGCAAGATTAGTGTGATACGTGTAGTCGATGGAAGAACTACTATTAAGAATATTTCAATGTAATTTTTTCATAGTTTGGATCAGAATTAAAATTAGGGATCACAAGAAGACTACACGGACAGAAAAAAAACAGGAATTTACTGTGGTAAGCTAACACGAAAAAATCGTGTGTTAACCTTACGCAGAAAAAATCCTAAGCGCTACTGTAGCCGAACCAATCAGGCAATCAGGTGTGACCAGAGTGATTTTGATTGGCTCTCTTACAGTAGCGCTAAGGAGTTTTTCTGCGTAAGGTTCACACACGATTTTTTCGTGTTAGCTTACCACAGTAAATTACTGTTTTTTTTTCTGTCCGTGTACAAGGGTACGAGGGTTTTCAAGCTGCATATAATTACAATTAGTGTTCTCGTGTACATCTCATGTGGGATTTATGATAGGCTTGAAAACAACAGTGTAGAAGTGTCCGGTTTAGATAACTAGAACAGAGTTCTTCAGAAAGTTGGACTAAATTATTTATATTTTAAAGACGTATCATGTAATATAGATTTTTTTCTACTTAATTAGCAAACAAAAAAAAAAAAAAAATTGCGCTAAGTAGTGAAATATGAGGTTAGAAATGTGAATTTACGAAAAAAAATCAAAGATTCAATAAATAAGTAAACAATAAAAGTTAAAACTTCATAAATTTGTTTTATTCAACAGAAAAAAATAAGGAATTTTTTTAAATTTATACAGTATACAGAAGAATGATCAAAATTAAATTTGATAGACGTGTCATGTATCGATCCCCATAAAGATCCCATATTCCCAAGTTGCAACAGACTTACTTATAATCCGCCTAAAAGGAGTTAGGGAGGGGGCCACGGAAATTGCAATTAAGCATTTTGCTAGCCGACACCTCCGCTCTGCTGGAACAGGTGGGGCGAAGTAGCTTCCCTCGCTGCTTAGCCGCGCTCCCAAACCACTCTCGTCCCCGCCACTCGAGTGGTTCGACCGAAAGCTAGCAGCGATCGAAGACCACGTGCAGCACACCTGGACAAGCAGAGCCGGATCAGGCAAGGATCCGTCAGTGCAATATCACCTCGCCATCACCATTGGATAAGGTCCCGGAAGGTCCAGAGAACCTCCCGTGACGATCAACTGCCCGGATACTCCGGTAATTTTAAGGTAGATTATTGTAATATTCAACTCTGTCGTTAAACTCTGTCATTAAATTGTAACCTTTCACCATTTGTTTTTCAATTAAACAATATCACCTTACTTTACTTTATTTCATTTTATTAACCTAATCAAAAGCCAGACAACAAGGGGACGGGACAACTACGTAAGTAGTTGTTCCAAAAAGACGAAGATCCTACCCCTTTTAAAATAATAACGTCAAGGATTATAAATCCGTGACATAAATGGCATCCCTTGTGGGGAACTCAAACCTTGTTGCCTGACTATTTTGATTGGTTTTCTCTTATTGATGATTTCTCCTTCAAAAATTTATAATACTAAAAATTAATAAAAAAAAAAAAGAAGTAAGGAAAAAGCTTTTATTATCTGATACCGGTTACTTTTGGCGAATGGTTGAAGGAAAGATTCTTTTCTTTTGACAAATCGCGATATTTTTTTTTGCTGACCTCAACATTTCTGGCTAATTTAACAACACACTTACACTCACAAACGCTTTCGGAACCTGATCTGCTCATCGCTCTGAATTTGACCCGCTTATAGTGCACACATTTCACGTTTTATTACCTGAAGTTTCGCCAAAAATCGCCACTTTAGATTCATTTTTTTTTGTATAAAATTTTTACTTCTATCAAACGACGTTATCCCTTTAATTTATAAGTATTCGATATGGCTAACCTCGCGAATCTTACTTTGGACGAGATTGAAACCATTCCAGACAAAGATCAAAAGAAAGCGGCCGAATTACATCATGCCCGCCGGATGGCCGAAAATATGTCTACAATGGCAGCTACGTTAAACGAGTCACGAACCGCGTTCAGGAACGTTCAAGCCTCAGCATTGATGCAAAGTGCTCTTGCTGCAATCCCTTTTTACACTGGTTCCACACTCCTGCGCCCATGGCTGCAGAACGTGGAAAGCTACGACCAACGAATTACAGACGCAACCCTGAAAGAACTTTTCCTCCAAGGAGTTATTTCTCGATTGACCGGCAAGGCTAAAACAAGTCTCGACGGAAAAGTTTTTGACACTTTAGACCAACTCCGGAAACATCTTCTCCCGTTTTTCTCAAAAACGATCCCTATCTTATTACCTTAACCTTATTTCAGACTCTTATATGAGACAGAATGAATCTGTTTTAAATTTTCACGATAGACTCTCAGCTATAGTCCGCGCTGCCACGAAACTAAAAAACGAGGGAATAGATGACGAAGACATCAAGAGACATAATAAGTCCCTTTTCGAAGACCTCGCTACCGAATATTTTATTCACGGATTACCTTCTGTCATCCGCAACCAAATGTCTAACCATAACCCTGTTAACTTTTCCGAAGCTTTAAACGCAGCTCTGAATGCGGAGGAATGGGTTAACATCGGAGCACCAAATCGTGCCGATGTAGAGTATTCCTCCACCCAAAAACCACCTCCGCGATCGCGTTCTCCTAGCCCTTATGGTCGACCCGGGACACCTGAAAGAGAATCATCTCACGACCGGCGCAACGTTAAATTCTCCGATTTAACGACCCGCGAAACTTCGATAGAAATATCTCGTATTCTTATGACCCTAACGATATAAAATTGCCTAGAACAATGACCTTCACTGCAGAAGGTAAACCGGATGCTCACCCTTCCCTGCGTTACGAACAACCTTCAAGCATTCTGAAAAACCCGGAAAGACAGAGCCTATCCGATCAACCCGGATCATCAGATCGTTACTCCCGCCCTAGGTCCGAGAGCCCTAGAGGCCGATACCCTAATAGGTCGACAAGCCCCCTTTCCCCTCCTTTCCCTTATCCAAATTTTCACCCTTATATGCCCTATTATCATCCTATGCCCTACTACTACCCCCGCCCAGCTCCTATGCCCCCTTTTCACTCGCCCTATCCTAATGCGGCAACACCAGCCTACTTCCCTAACAACTATTACGACAAGCCGCCTGGTAGACCTGGATCCCCAGGTCCTTACGGCCCTACTCCACGAGCTCCGACCCCAACGAATATTCCCGCAAATATCTCCTCTAGCGAGAATTTAAACTGGAGACAAGCTCGTCCGGATGGCGCGCCCGCGAGCTTCCCGCGCTCTCAGAGCCCCGAGCGCCGATCGGTGAAAACATTCAAAACAAGGGAGTACGGAAAGTCTGTGGCGAGAAAACCGCACCAACCATAAAAATTAAAAATTACCTATACAAAAAGGGCGTCGTAACATGTTCCGCTGCACAAACCAATGAAGTGAACGTCATCAAAGCTTCCGTTTTTGAAGACTCGGTTTTCTACTATCCTCACCCTCCCATTACAATCCAGGGAGAAGACAATAATCAAGTCGTTGCTCATGGAAAAATATCAAAACAAAAACCATACTACCTATTCAGAAACCAAAACCAACAAAAACATCACTTGCTCGACAAGCACACAATAAAAGCAAAGAAGAAAACTTCTCTGACGCCCTGCAACCCGGCCCTTCGCGAAGAGGTAGACCAAAAGGCTCCAAAAATAAAACTCATGCATCGCCGAACGTATCTGGTCAGGGAAATCTTCCAGGCGATACCATCGCCTCTCGTCTAAGACTCAGACGAAATCAACAGGTAGATCCGAAAAATACTACACCCGTCGATCAAGCAAACGCTGAAAGCTCTACCTCAGAAATAGAAACATCAGATGAAACCGAAAGCGCCTCCGACGCACCTGTACCCTTGCAAAGCCGATCATTAATACCTAGTTTGGCAGAACCTCTCAACACAACAACCACATCTCCTGCCACCGAGTCTGAAATCAGCAACCAAAAAGAAGATGAGATTTCTAGCATAAGTGAGTTCGACGAAACCATGGTACCATCGGATAGTTTTGAAGATGTAGTCGCCCATTTCCAAAAACCCGCATCAAGAAAGGCATTCTTTGATTCCCCATCAAAAAGAGTGAAACCTCCAGCAAATGATGATGACTCCTCATCTTCTGACGAAGAAGAACTCTACGAAACTACCCCCGTAAAATCAAATTTGGAACTCCAAGCTCAGCTCAAACCTTCCAACTTCAATTCTAAGGAGAAAGAAGAGTTTATCGAAGGATTTAATTCCTTGTGGTGGGACTCTGGAAAATGGGAAGAACTTCTTGAAAATTTCGACCTAGGATCTAACTATCACGAAGCGGATCACTCTGCTGTCCACAGTGATCCAGGCTATTTGGAAAATGACCTTATTGACGCAAATGATAGACAGATTCTGAAAAATACACAATCCCTGTTAGACTTAGATAAATGGCAACTGACCGATGACTCAGGATTCAAAAATCCTCCCTTATCCTCCACTCTCCTCACACATAAAATACCCCCAACAATTTTTGATGACACTTTTAATCTCGAAAACACCAAAATCATGTCTAGTGAAAATTCCGACTCTTCAACAAATTCCACGAAGACAATTACACCAGATCATAAGTTAGCTCCATCGGAAAACTCTCTAAACACTCAAGAGAGTGTCACTCACCCTCGAGATACCGCCAAAACGACCCTTCAATCCTCGCAGCAATCACTTCCTACAAAACAACCAAATTCAAATTTGATACCTCGAAGTCCAAAACCTACTACGGCAAATACTCATAATGACATTTTCACCAGCGTTAAAACCATTCCGCCAATTATACCCCCCCTCTTGAATCCTTTTTGCACCCCGATGAAACCCCCCGAACGACTGACAGTGAGACTCACCCGAGACGCCCTCACGGGACATAAAGATAACATAATACATTTTATCCCTGCAAATTTAAACCTACACACGCCTAACAATCAACTTCTTGCCGAGTTAGAGCTAATTTCAAAAAGCGAACTTAAAGATCTGAACCCTACGATTGGCAATGTTCTTGTCTCTAAAACCCGAGGCCGAACCATCTTCTCTTTAGTAGTTACAGAAACCGAAAGGAATCCTACTAAGCAAAGTTCTTTGAAAGAATGCTTATACAATCTTTATCATCTACTACTAGAAAAAGAAATTACATCAGTTCGTATGTCACGAAAAGGCGAACTCACAGATGCATTACCACGTGGAACTCTATACCGAGAAGTCCAAGACGCACTCAAAAACATACCTATGACGCTAACGATCTGTCTAGGTGTCTGCATAACACCACCACCCGAATCCCGCAACACCATCCTAAAAGAATGCCACGATAGCCTATTCGGAGGACATCGTGGAGTAGAGAAGACTTACAGAAGAGTGAGGGAAAAATTTACTCGGCCCGGTTTGCGTAAAGATATAGTCGATTACATTCATCGATGCCGAATATGCCAAGAGTTTAAACTCATAGGTTATCGCACCAAAGAACCCATGGTAATTACCGATACGCCCGCAGAACCGTTCTTTAAAATGGCTATCGATGCGGTCGGACCTATGCCTCGAACTGTGAATGGCAATGCTTACATAATCACTATGCAATGTTTATTTTCAAAATTTTGTATAGCAGTACCAGTACCTAATCTGAAAGCGCTAACCGTGGCACAAGTCCTTGCTAAACATCTTATAGCCGCTCATGGAGTACCTAAAATTATCTTGAGCGATCAAGGTAAGAGCTTTAGGAATAAACTCCTCAAAAATCTTGAAAGCATGTTTGACTGTCGTCTAAAAACGATGACATCTTTCCACCCCCAGTCGAACGCATCATTGGAAAGAAGTCATGCTGTCTTGAAAGACAACTTGAGGACTAACACCCCTAAGTATCAAGACTGGGACGAGCTAGTTCCCTTTGCCATGATGGAATACAATTCCTTAGTCCACTCTTCCACAGGTTTTACCCCCTACGAAATAGCTATGGGACGAAATCCTAGAACCCCTTCAGGATGCCTAGACGACTTCGATAACGACACATATAATGGTTACATTTACGATCAAGCAACGAGAATAGCTGAAATCCGAGAGATGGCATTGAAAAGCTTAGAATCATCCAAACAAGTTAACAAAAGAAATTACGACAAATCAACTAAACCCCTAGATATAAAACCCGGAGACAAAGTTTACGTCAACAAACTACCGCGTAAAAACAAACTAGATAAATTCTATAACGGAGTTTTCGACGTCCTAGAAGCACGCGAAAATAACACTGCCCTCTTGCAAAGCCAAAACAAAAAAAAAATCTTAGTTCATAAAGACCGTCTGAAAAAATTTTACTAAAAGCCTTTCTTCTCAAAAATCATCGCCTTATCTAATTTAAATCTGCCCTAATTTTGTTCCAGAAAAATGTTCTTTATTTTGCTGTGGTTCACGAGCTTCGCTCCAGTCGGTACCGTTCACACGGAGAATAAAACTTTCTATGAAACGCAACCAATCCCCAATAATGCGGGTATTTTCTATGAACACGTCGGGAAAGTTAATTTAGTCAGAACAAAAATTCATATTAATATTTTCTTAAATTGTCCCCCACTAGACAGAAACTTTAAAACGGAAAACAAAAATTTCAAACATTTAGTAAATGAATTATATAGAGTCTACCCTGACCAAATAACACCAGAACTCTCGGAACTTCGCATAACCCGCAAATTATTCGCAATAAATGATCTACATGAATCTATAAAAAGCTTGTTCGTTCTGCAAGAAATCGATAACCGACCCTATAATCGAAAAACGCGAGGAGCTCCGATCGAAGTCGGCGGTTGGGTTACGAAATGGTTATTCGGCATCATGGACTCGAAAGACCGCGAACTAATCAATAGTGACATCGACAAACTGTACGACAGTCAGAATAACTTATCACAAATTTCAATTGAATCAACTCACCTAATTAAATCAGAGCTCGAAAATCCGTATAAATCAGAAAATAATCAAACTCTAGAAATTCCACGCTTAATCAGTCGTGTTGAAGCCATCTCCGAACAAAACTTGGCCATAAACAGAAACCTGCAATTTGAAAACGTTACCAGATGGTGGTTTGATTACTCATACGAACTTGACGAACTACAAAGGGGTTATGAAACCTTGATGGAAGTAATTCAAACCACCGCAAGAGGACATCTACACCCACTCCTGTTATCTTTTTCCCAAATGTCCAATCTATTCTTAAAAATTAACAACAATCCGAATCTCCGGATACCAAACGCAGCAGAGGTAATTACACCCCACTACCTATTCAACGTAGCGAAAACGACTATTTTTATCACTAATGGAAAGCTTCACGTTTCTATGAAACTACCTGTAGTAATGGATGACGACCTCGATTTGTACAAAATACACTCTTTTCCAAACCCTATAACCCTCCCCTTTGATAATACAGGCTATTTAGCAATAAAACCAACAGTTAATTATATTGTCTTATCGAGAAACCAGACATATGTTCTCTTAAATGACGAACTCCTTCAATCTTGTTCCACTTATAATCACACTAAGCTATGTGAAGACTTCTTACCCTTAATCAACGGAGTGACACACCCATCGTGTGAATATTCAATGTTCAATCAGCCGACAACCTCTTCTCTAAAAACCTGCTCGACAGTTATCATACCAAACACGCCCATAATTCTAACACCCTTGCACGCATCGAATTTATGGTTATATTCAACTTTAAAACCAAATAAGCTCACAATAACCTGCCGTAATCATCGAAATGAATTTCTCATAAATGGCACAGGCTCACTTTACCTAAGTGGCGAATGTACTGCACACACATCAAGCTTTACCTTACACGGTCTTCGGAAAATCTCATTCATATCAGAATACAATTATAATCCCGAATTGTCAGCAGAATTGAACATAATAAAACCCGAGATACATGAATACGCAACCAAATACCCCATGGAAGTAGAGTAAGAACTCACTGAATCACTACAAAAATTTAACCCAATTCCCCTGAGCGAAATCGAAAATAAACTGCGAGCGATACATATTCGATGGACGGAACAGAAGCAAACACATTCATTTATAACCATCGGCTTAGGATCCTCAATCGCGATAACATTAGTCCTAAAATTTTTGATAGATAAATTTCTTCAGGTCGAGAAAATCCTACGCTTGTTCTCCTTTATCTGCAACAAAAAGAAAGAATATAAACAAAACAAAAAAAAACAAAGAAGAACCCAACCGAAAAACATGCACATGTAAAAATAATCATCAGGATGATACTCCTCCTAATGAGACTCACAGCTTGCCTCCGACTCTAAAGTCGGCAGACATTGTAATCCACGTGGACTCATCTCCACAAATCTCGACAATGCCTACAACCTCTCCAAAAGCACTAAACTCCAATACAAAACCACCGCTTCACGTTGCAGAGCCATGAAAAATAAAACAAAACGTCGATAAAAAAAAAAAAAATAAAAAAAAATGATAATAATAATAAAAAAAAAAAATAAATAAACAAAATAATAAAAGAAAAAAAAATAAAAAAAAATATTATAACAATAATAATAAAAAAAAAAAAAAAAAAAAAAAAAAAAAAAAACTTTTGCTAAGCGCCTGCCCACCACCATCTACCAAGATTCACACAAGCGAAATCGATACATTCAATATCTTCGATACATTTTTTTTTATCATCGATACAAGGACTGCACTCCTACAGTCGTCCAGCCCTGCATTGTCGAGGGCAACAATGGACTAAGAGGGGAGGCATGTCATGTATCGATCCCCATAAAGATCCCATATTCCCAAGTTGCAACAGACTTACTTATAATCCGCCTAAAAGGAGTTAGGGAGGGGGCCACGGAAATTGCAATTAAGCATTTTGCTAGCCGACACCTCCGCTCTGCTGGAACAGGTGGGGCGAAGTAGCTTCCCTCGCTGCTTAGCCGCGCTCCCAAACCACTCTCGTCCCCGACACTCGAGTGGTTCGACCGAAAGCTAGCAGCGATCGAAGACCACGTGCAGCACACCTGGACAAGCAGAGCCGGATCAGGCAAGGATCCGTCAGTGCAATATCGCCTCGCCATCACCATTGGATAAGGTCCCGGAAGGTCCAGAGAACCTCCCGTGACGATCAACTGCCCGGATACTCCGGTAATTTTAAGGTAGATTATTGTAATATTCAACTCTGTCGTTAAACTCTGTCATTAAATTGTAACCTTTCACCATTTGTTTTTCAATTAAACAATATCACCTTACTTTACTTTATTTCATTTTATTAACCTAATCAAAAGCCAGACAACAAGGGGACGGGACAACTACGTAAGTAGTTGTTCCAAAAAGACGAAGATCCTACCCCTTTTAAAATAATAACGTCGAGGATTATAAATCCGTGACAGACGAAAAAATTTTCCAAAACAAGAATTTTGAAAGAAAAAAGTTTTAAATTAAAATTAAAAAATTCAATTTAAATAATTTTTTAAAAATTTTCATCGAAACGATATTATTAATTTTATATAAAACCTAAATTTTTTAATATTCTAAATTTTTTTAATGTATAAGGACAATCATAAGATTCAAAATTTTACAGAATTTTTACATTTAACACAAAAAAATGCAATGGATCTTTTTTTCACTTATAAAGTAATCTAGATCGAATGATAAATTTTTAAAATTGATAGAGGAAAAAAAAAAATTTTGAAAGAAAAATGTATTGACTTTGTGAAAATTTTCATCCAAACGACATTATTAATTTCATCAGAATTTTTGCTTTCTATGAATATTTGATTTGAAGATGTGCATCTTGATAGAGCGACATACAATTGACCATGAGAAAGAATTGGTTTATCAATATATATACCGACAGAATCAAAACTTTGTCCTTGGGACGAAGTTTTGATTTGTTTTGATCTGTTTTGATTTCTATATTCAATATAATTGAAAATAATTCAATTGTAGTTTAATTTTTTAATTGTTTTTAACAACATCGATGGGATTAAATTCAATCTATACTTATGATTGAATTTAATCTTTAATTTCATTTTTCAATATTTCGTGTGTTAACAAAACATTCATTTGGCAGCACCTAAGGCTCTCTAAATGGAAGTCTGAGGCGCAGCCGAAAAAAAATGGTTATATTTTTGACTAAAATAACGCATATTTAAGGTACTTTTGGCTGCGCCTCACTGCGCCTCACGAAGAAAAAACCCTTTCAACTATATATTATAGTAAGATATTATAAATGTAAAGAATGCGAAGTTGCAGAATTCTGTACGTGCAAAGTGTCTAAACAAGCTATTTGCATTTTCAAAGTGTCGAAACAAGCTAATTATTCATAAATACCTTTCCAAAGCCTATTGCACGTACAGAATTTTGCAACTTCGCATTCTTTTTGTTTTTTCATGAATTTTTGAGAAAAAATATTCCGAGACATCGTTTTGATAAAGTTGTTCATGTACAATTAAAGTTTAGAAAAGCCGAGAAACCCTAAAAAATTCTTTAGAACTCCTCTGAGCCCAGGGTCAAACTCATCAAAAAAGATCTTAAGAATATTTTTCCTTGAAAGTCAGTGAAAAAACAAAGAGAATGTGAGGTTGCAGAATTATGTAACTGCAATAGGCTTTGAAGAGGAATTTTTGAAAAATTTACTAAAAAACCGATAAAGTGCTAAAAATGCCAAATGAGCTATATGGAAAATCGATATCAAGGCCCCATTGGACGGAATTGTTGATGGATTTCTTCATTTTTTGATATAATAAAACAATCTCCAAAGTTTCGTTAGCATCGGTGACCCGAAGGGTGTAGCCTCTCCTTGTCAGTGCTCGCTTAGTATTGTTATAGGGCGTTATTTAAACGAGCAGACTCAGGAGTGCAACCCATGTAGATCTGCCGAGTTTGTCATACAGCCTCTATAAGCTCTGCCGCAGTCGACTACACGTCGACGAGTTTCCTGCAAAAGGAGAAAATTCCGTCCGCGATTATCTATCCCTAAACGGTTTATTAATCGGGGAGGGCGCGATAGCTCGTTGATTTCAGTAGGTGGGAGCAGGCTAGAGGATTCGAGCGCGGGGAACACCGGTCAGAAAAATAATTGTTACTCAGAAAGTTAATTTTGAATATTTAATAACAAAAAATTAACTTAAAAACTAATACAAAAATCTATGCTTGACACGGTGATAATTTATAAACAAATACTCATATGGTTGAGTATTCCAATCAACAACAAAGAGTTATCGGTGCTCTCTAAGTTGATTTGCGCGCGCACACAACAACCTGCTGCTATCGGCAGCTTACGCGCGCGAGAAAAACAAAGTATTTTACAACTGATTTTAATCACTCACACTCTCACACGATAACGATTATGGTCGCTTAACAAGCAATAACTCACGAGGACGCCGCAGGTGCACCTGTTACAAGCCGTAAGGCTGAAACCCTAGCATCCAAGCTAGATACCCAAATCGTAGACTGCCGTGTCTCGATGCCGGCGTACGGTCCAGTGTCGTCGTCTCGTTGTTGCAGGTTAACAAGTTGTCCAAGGATGACAATCCTGTCGAAGACTTGTTTTCGTCGCGACGATAACTCCCGAGCACGCGTGACACAATAAAATTGACCTTTCACTCGTACTTTCTATAATTTCGCGAAGCTTCGAATCGGTACGATCTGTACTCGAACGCGTGCGGTGATTAGAATGACTCCTGTCCTCCTTCTCACCGGCCCGATATTCTACCGATTCCCGCGCGTTCCATTCCCACTCGTGCTGCGTTCTAACGGTCGTGCGGCGAACATGAAATTAATTTAATGTCGTCGCGATTAATTAACTCGACCGTTACAGTATAAAGGATACATTCTATTAATAAATAAGTATTTTAAGATTAATGAAGTAACTTTAATCTTTAAATCTCCTATCCTGCATAAATTGAATTTTCTAATAAGTTCGAGTTACTCTGAGAGTTCTGTAAATTTGAATGTTTGATAATTATTAATATAATTTTTTTTTTTTTAACTGAATTAAAAAATTAAAATTTATAAATAGAAAAAAGCTGCACAGTAATATCTATAATTTTTCATTTTCTTTTAGTTTGGGAGCTTCTTGTCCAAGTAATTATAATCCAGCTGACTATTTCATTCAATTATTAGCTATCGTTCCCGGTAGAGAAGCGACTTGTCGTCACGCCGTTAATACGGTATGTGATAAATTTGAAGAAAATGATCTTGGAAAAAAAATTTTGTTTGAAGTCAAAACTATCATAAGCCACGATGAAAATACTTTCGACGAGAAAAAACAATTACTAGTAAATACTCTTACTTATAAAGCAAATTGGTATGAGCAGTTCAGAGCTGTTTTGTGGAGATCGTGGTTATCTGTTATTAAAGAACCTATTTTAATAAAAGTTAGAATTCTTCAAACAGTAGTAAGTACAAATTTTTTATTTAAAAAAAAAGTAATATAATATGCTTACCTGATGAAATAATCGAGTTTTAATGACTACCTCGATGATAAGAATATAATTCACCACGAGTGCATCGAAAATTTTATTCTTTTCAAGCATAAAAAAAATTGATTTCCCTTTATAAAAGAGAGCTATCGCCATCTTGCGTAAAAAATTTATTCGTGAGCTGGATTGGTGACGAAGTTTTTAAAGTATTCAAAAAGTGCATTTAAGATTACTATTTTTGTTTTATTTAACAAAAATTTCTTTTGCAAAAGCAATAAATAAGGGTTCGTGCACGCTGAGTAATTTCTAGTAAAAGATAATTTTAAATGAAATTATAACAGACTAGCGTGCCCTCTGCAGCTTCGCATGCAGTAAAGCTATGTAAACGAAAATATGAATACGTACGTAAATCTGAAATAGTAGAAAACCAATCTTTAAGAGATGAAATTGCTTCATATGAAGCAAGAAAAGTGAAAATTGGTAGGAGTAAAAATGAAGATCACAGATGTGAATTGTAGTCAGTAATTAAAATTTATTAAAAATATTTTGGCTCTTCTAATTGAATTCCTGGTATATCAGTAGAAATTAAACACAAAGTGAAAATAATATGAACAAAATTTGTTAAAAAGAATGTTAATGTTGCCGTAAAACTTCTGGATAAACAACAGTTTTAGTCTTCCGTGAAGGTGCCAGTAGGAAAAGCCCTTTAGAAGAACCTACTCTGGAGCAAAAAAATATGGAAATCTCAAATCTATCCCAACCATTGTCAAAAATTGCCCTTGAATTTGTTTATTGTCATTGCGAAACATAATTTTACTGGGAACTGTAAACGTCTAAATTCATACGGACAATCTTGCGGAATCATAGGTATTTTTGAAATAAAGACAATCTTTCCTTTGGCACAGCGAGTTGAAATTTCTGCTTCAATAAAATTTGATTGTAGTCTGGTAATGCGTAGACGTGTCCCGTTGCAGAGCCTAAGAGCTGCCAAGTTTCGCAATAACATAATAGGTGCGTGTAACTTGAGATTTAACTTGTGTGGTGGCAATCCTGGTAAATTAACAGAATTTAAAAATTCTGTCGGATAATTAACTGCATTATCTGTATTCAACGTAGTGTGAATCGAAGTGTAAGTCAGGGTTTCACCTGTACATCTCTGTAATATTATATTGTAAATCGAATCGACAGTATCATTTTAGTAGCTAAAATAGTACGTTGACTAAACGTTTTATCCTGCAAATCATTCAAGTCCGGTTAAACATTTTTCAATAATTCGTCCATAGATTTTGCAAATGTTCCAAGATTTTCTGGAAGAAGTATTTCATTATCATCTGTCCTCAAATTTTTCCATCTCCTATATATAGCAGTTACTTCGAAAATTGCAGTGCATCTTGATTGTTATGCAAATGAACTCGCATTTTAGTCGACAGGTGTAGTCTACGTATTCGTTGCCAAATGGAAGAAGATCTTAAGCAAGTACGAACCTCATCTGCTCGTGTACCTTTTGCAATTACCGGTAATGTTTGCCTGAAACCTTCCGAAAATAATACAGTGATACCACTCATTACCCTTTTCATACCAGTCAAGTCCTGAAGAGTCATCGTGCTTTCATCCCATACAATGAATGAACATTTTTGTAATTGCTTGGCCATGTCAGATCCTTTTCTCAAATTACAAACAGGTTGATCTTGATGTTGTAAGTTAAGCGGCAACTTGAACGTCAGATGCGCCGTTTTCCTTTTTTGAAAACAAAGTTGCAGCAATTCCACATGATGCAACAGCAAAAACTATTCTTTGGTTACTCCTAAGTTTATTCAAAATTAAATTAATTGAAAAAGTTTTGCCTGTTCCGCCGGGTGTATTTTTTTTTCATACTAGTTCTTGCGGTCTATTATTTTGGCGTGCGCTTCGGTATGCACTAGACCTTTGTTGATTTTGTTGCAATCGAGTTGCTCTTGCATCATAGTTTTCTTGTTGTCGTAATAAATGTTGACGCTTAGCAATGGACGATGATCGTCCTATAGACGACTTTCTTTTCGTAACCATACGCGAGACAAAAATAATAAAAATGAACACAACACAAAAAGAAACACTCTCCAAATTATAACAACTAAGAAGCTACTGAAACGGATCAAAGCGATCCAAACATAAACACTGACCTGAAGTTTGACTGAGAATTAATATATCTACTTAATGTTTTCGTGCTGCGAAAACATAAAGAAGGTTTACCAAGGGAGGCAGAGAACATAAATGGTGAAGCAAGGAGGCAAAAGAAGCATTTTTGTTTTTCTTGAGCTTAAAACTTTCTTTGCCATGTCACAAACAATCCCTTTAAATTTCGCATCAATTGATTTTGAAAAAATTCAAATTTACCGTTTTTCGGCCATAACTTTTTTTTGAATCGACATACAGACCTCTAGTTAGGCTTAAAACCTTCTCCAAAAAGTAACAAATAACCTCGAATAAATGAATTTAACGGGTTCACTGTCCAACTATAAATTTATCTCTTTCTTTACCACATGTAACCATAAAAAAGGCTACACAAAAGCGAGAAGAGAGATTTTTTTGAAAAAGAAGTAAATTTAATAATTCCCTAACCCACCAAGAATTAAAAAATTAGAAAGAAAAAAATTTGGATCACCCCAGCCAGAAACTGAACCTGGATCTCGTACTTTCGCGGTCGGTGCATTAACCATTTAACCATTACGCTACCGGTGATCACCGATTCATTGCCGACTGGGATCCTATTTATTTCTTTTCTCATATTTTAACTCTTATTTTTATTTTTTATTTTCAAAGACGTATTTGTACTCATCGTCAAGAAATATTTTTTTCATGACTCTTCCGACAGATACATATTAAAATCGAATAAATGAATTTATCGGGTTCACTGTCCAACTATAAATTTATCTCTTACTTTACCACATAGAACCATACAAGAGGCTACACAAAAGCGAGAAGAGAGATTTTTTTACAAATAAGTAAATTAAATAACTCCCTAACCCGCCAAGAACTAAGAAATGAGAAAGAAAAAAATTTGGATCTCCCAAACCAGGAATTGAACCTGGATCCCCTACTTTCGTGGTCGGTGCATTAACCATTTAACCATTACGCTACCGGTGATCGCCGATTCATTGCCGACTGGGATCCTATTTATTTCTTTTCTCATATTTTAAATCTTATTATTTTTTTTTTCTTCAAAGACGTATTTGTTCCCAACGTCAATAAATGTTATTTTCATGACTTTACCAACAGTTACATATTGAAATCGAATAAATGAATTTGACGGGTTCACTGTCCTACTATAATTGTATCTCTTTGTTTCCTACATAAAACCATATAGAGGCTACACAAAAGCGAGAAGAGAGATTTTTTTGAAATATAAGAAAATTAAATAATTCCCTTACCCCCCAAGAACTAAAAAATGAGAAAGAAAAAAATTTGGATCACCTCAGCCAGAAACTGAACCTGGATCTCCTACTTTCGCGGTCGGTGCATTAACCATTTAACCATTACGCTACCGGTGATCGCCGATTCATTGCCGACTGGGATCCTATTTATTTCTTTTCTCATATTTTAACTCTTATTTTTATTTTTTATTTTCAAAGACGTATTTGTACTCATCGCGAAGAAATATTTTTTTCATGACTCTTCTGACAGATACATATTAAAATCGAATAAATGAAATTATCGGGTTCACTGTCCAACTATAAATTTATCTCTTTCTTTACCACATAGAACCATACAAGAGGCTACACAAAAGCGAGAAGAGAGATTTTTTGACAAATAAGTAAATTAAATAAATCCCTAACCCGCCAAGAACTAAGAAATGAGAAAGAAAAAAATTTGGATCTCCCAAACCAGGAATTGAACCTGGATCCCCTACTTTCGTGGTCGGTGCATTAACCATTTAACCATTACGCTACCGGTGATCGCCGATTCATTGCCGACTGGGATCCTATTTATTTCTTTTCTCAAATTTTAAATCTTAATATTTTTTTTTTCTTCAAAGACGTATTTGTTCCCAACGTCAATAAACGTTATTTTCATGACTTTACCAACAGTTACATATTGAAATCGAATGAATGAATTTGACGGGTTCACTGTCCTACTATAATTGTATCTCTTTGTTTCCTACATAAAACCATAAAGAGGCTACACAAAAGCGAGAAGAGAGATTTTTTTCAAATATAAGAAAATTAAATAATTCCCTTACCCACCAAGAACTAAAAAATGAGAAAGAAAAAAATTTGGATCACCCCAGCCAGAAACTGAACCTGGATCTCCTACTTTCACGGTCGGTGCGTTCACCATTACGCTGCCAGGGATCGCCGATTCATCGCCAACTTGGAACCTATTTTTTTCTTTTCTCAAATTTTAACTCTTATTTTTATTTTTTATTTTCAAAGACGTATTTGTTGCCAACGACAATGAATATTATTTTCATGACTTTACCAACAGTTACATATTAAAATCGAATAAATGAATTTGACGGGTACACTGTCCTACTATAATTGTATCTCTTTCTTTCCCACATAGAACCATATAAGAGGCTTCACAAAAGCGAGAAGAAAGATTTTTTCGAAAAATAAGTAAATTTAATAATTCCCTAATCCCCCAAGAATTAAAAAATGAGAAAGAAAAAAATCTGGATCACCCCAGCCAGAAACTGAACCTGGATATCCTACTTTCAATTCCAGGCTGGGATGATCCGAATTTTTTTCTTTCTCATTTTTTAATTCTTGGGGAGTTTGGGAATTATAAAATTTACTTATTTTTCAGAATTCTCTCTTCGCACTTTTGTGTAGCCTTTTTTATGGTTACAGTGGGAAAGAAATAGATAAAATTATAGTTGGACAGTGAACCCGTTAGATGCATTTATTCGGTTTTAATATGTAAATGTCGGTAGGGTCATGAAAATAATATTTATTGACGTTGGTAACAACAACGTCTATGAAAATAAAAAATAAAAATAAGAGTTAAAATTTGAGAAAAGAAATAAATAGGATCCCAGTCAGCGATGAATCGGTGATCCCCGGTAGCGTAATGGTTAATGCACCGACTCCGAAAGTAGGAGATCCAGGTTCAATTTCTGGCAGGGGTGATCTGAATTTTTTCTTTCTCATTTTTTAATTCCTTGGGGGTTTGGGAATTATTTAATTTACTTATTTTTCAAAACAATCTCTCTTTTTGCTTTTGTGTAGCCTCTTATATGGTTCTTTATGGGCAAGAAAGAGATGAAATTATAGTTGGACAGTGAACACGTTAAATTTATTTATTTGATTTTAATATGTAACTGTCGGTAGAGTCATGAAAATAAGAACAAATAACTTCTTAAATTTTCGAATAAATCGATTAAAAATTGAGAAAGTTTTGAGTGTACATACACTTTAGCACACTTTTAATTATATGTATATAAGATATTTCCATGCTTAGTGTTAACAGCAGTATATATTTTATTGGTTACCTTTAACCAAGAGGGCAGTTCTTAGTGAAATATGGATGCTTCTCAAAGTCGAATTGGATAGCTCATCTCTCTATATTATTTTTCTAATTTTTTCTATCAAAATTCAATCCTCACATTTTTAATTATTATAAAAACACCGTACTAATATCTAAATATGACGATCCTTAAAATTCGATCCTCAGAGTTAAATCCTCAATATTCTTTCGTATATAAATTAAAAAACAATTTTTTTCAAATATGTAAAGTATAGTTTAGTGTAGTAAAAAATTTAGAGAAGCAGCAGTAGTATTGGGATTGATAAAACTTGCAAAAATATTTTTGAAATCCTCAACGATGCTATAAATTATCTAACACCTAAAAAATTAAGAGAATTTATTCATTTGTTTTTAATGTCCAAAAAATTCCTGGTTGTTCAATTTGGAATAAGTATAGAAAATTTTTTTTGGGAAAATATAGAGTCGAAATTGCGACAAAAAGAGGGAACAAGCCCATGCTCTGTTGATGGTCGGAGGCTTATTTTACATTATATATATATATATATATATATATATATATAAACGATGTTTAAGCTTAATCTACTGATTTATAATAATTTTGAACTATTGCTGTTCACAAAGTTCTGACTTTTGATATTGGTTTTTTTTTGCATTATTCTCGCGAACCGCCCGCCGTGACGGCTTACATTTCGATAGCGGGAATACACATTCACTTCTTTCACGAAGAAAGCTGACATTAATAACGTGAAAATAACTTAAGCTTAACTAGAAATTTGACAAAAATGTACTTAAAACTAACTTAATAAAGCCAGGACACTCAAACCAAGACTAACCTAACTTGACAATTGACGCTCTATTCTGGAGTTACTGATAGCAGACACAACTTATCCAAGTGTCTTTTATATTCACCCTTGGCGGTACGCACGTAAATGTGGCGTATCTGTCCATCCGGACTCGTGATAACCCGGGTGACCTGGGCTAGAAGCTACTTGGACGGGGACGTGTTCTCGTCCTTTAGCAAAACGACTGAGTCAACCTTGATTTGTTCTCTGACCTCTTACCAGCGGGCTCGAGGTTGTAAGGTCGAGAGGTATTCGGACTTCCATCGGTGCCAGAAGTCATCTCTCATGCGAGAGATCAGTCTGTACCTCGAGGATGGCATGATCTCAAAATTCACGAACCCTGGCTCAGGCAAGGTGATTGATTTGATTTGATTTTGATAAGTTTATTGACTGTACATTATGTTGTACAAAATACATAAGATTATAATTAAGTATTGCACAACAGTTCCACATTAAAATTAAAATACATAAAATATATAAAAATGATATAATAAATAAGAATAAAAATAAAAACAAAAATAAGTAAATAATAACAATGATGATAATAATAAAATAAAAATAAAAGAAGAAAAAAAGAAAAACTAGAGTTGAAGGTATACAATCATAATAGAATAGTAATATAACAAAAAAGGTAATATAAAAAACGTATACTTAATCTTCTCCCTCGGCAGTAAAGATGTGTGATTTGATGAGATGTTTGAAAATGGGAAGGGATGATGATTGACGAATATGAGGTGGCAGATGATTCCAGGAGTAGGTAGCCAGTACATGAAATGAGCTTTCCAGAGACATCGTGCGGAAGGGGGGGACAACCAACACGTCAAACGCGTAAGGATTAGCCAACCTTAAGGGACGTGAGCTGAGCTTCTCAGTAAAAAAGTCCACAAAATAAGACGGAGTACCCGTGTGGAGTATCCTGTAGAGCAAACAGGCAGCAAAATAATCCCTGCGGCCCGATACTCGGAGCCAGCCAAGCTCACGTCTGTAAGGTGTAACGTGATCGCTCTTTCTTGTCCCCAAAATGTACCTGATCCCACGATTGAGCAAGCGCTCAAGTATGAGATCTCGCTCACCCGATATATCACAGAGAACAAGCGAAGAATAGTCAATGATGGGAAAGAGCAGGGTCTGCACAAGGTGCTTACGCAGTTCAAAGGTGGTGCTGTGCCTAAAGTGGTTAAGACGATACAAAAGAGAGTTCGCTCTGCAACAAAAATACCCAACATGGTCCTTCCAGTTCAGCTTAGAGTCCAGCACCACCCCCAAACTACGCGCAGAGGAGACGAAGGGAACAGTGCACCCACCAAACTGCAGGTGATGAATACCAAGTCTATTAAAGTCA
The DNA here is from genome assembly GCA_038277355.1 of Encarsia formosa. Lineage (NCBI taxonomy): Eukaryota > Metazoa > Arthropoda > Insecta > Hymenoptera > Aphelinidae > Encarsia > Encarsia formosa. Next base: position 55,750,346 of record CM076186.1, read on the forward strand.
TTGACATAGGACGGAGTCCCAAAAATCATAACCTTAGTCTTACCAGCATTCAGTACCAGCTGATTAGTGGCGGCACAGTCAGTGACGCGTTAAGCATCCCGGCTCAGTTTTTCGAGAGTGGCATGTATGTCCCTAAGTCGGCCTGGCACGTAAATCTGCAGATCGTCCGCATAAACCATATAGAAGACACTAAGGCCAAGACCCTGAGCGATGTCAGCGACAAATAGGAGGAAGAGCAAAGGACCCAACACAGAGCTCTGGGGCACACCCTTATTAAGGGGACGAAAAGAAGTAAAACTGCCATCCTCTTCCCTTACCGCCTGCGAGCGGCCAGTCAGGTAAGAAGCAACCCACCTCAACACCCCCATGAGAAAAACCCATAGAATGCCACTTCCTGAGCAGAGTTACGTGCGATACCGAATCAAAAGTTTTACTGAAGTCAAAAAGTAATAGACAAGTCATTTGTCCCCTTTCCATACCCATCTGAATGTCATCCGTGAGTTTCAATAGTGCCGTCTGTGTACTATGTCCCGCTCTAAAACCAGCCTGACAATCATCCATCAGACCCTGTGACTCAACATAAGTAGAAATCCGGTCATGGACCAGTCTCTCAAGGATTTTCGTCAAAAAACTGAGCAGGGAGATAGGACGAAAATCATTTAGGCAAGCCAGGGTGGGAGTTTTATTAAGTGTGATCACTATTGACTTCTTCCACTGTCCAGGAAATGTCGATGTGGAAAGGGGAGTATTAAAGATTTTGCAAATGAAAGGACTAATGGATGGGAAAGCTGATAGAATAAAGCTCTGTGGAAGAGAGTCGATGCCCACCGCCTGGGAAGTCGACTGACTGATAGCACGTGCTATCTCGTCCAACGTCACATCCACAAACGCGAAGCCACCATGATCTTCCTCTCTTCCCAAGTCATTCAGAAAGAGAGAGAGATCCGGTGCCATACTATCAAAAGAGACAGAGGCAAAGTGAGCATTAAGATCTTCCACTGAAAACCCGCCCAAATTAGAATCCGCTCCGGAAGAGATACCAAGTCGCCTTAGTTCCTTCCAGAGCTGCTGAGGATCAGTGATGTCCTTGAGCCTACACCAATAGTAATCAAGTCTCGCAGACTCGATCCTTTCATGTGCAAAATCTCGCGCCTGTCTGTATAAAAACAGTTCAATATCGAGTCTTGAGCGTCGGTAACGTCTGTAGAGTCTGTCTCTCTCAGTCAATAGATCACGATGGTATGCAGTAAACCACGGATGGCGATTCCTTCTTTGTTTTCAACGGAGTGGATATATCAAGAGCAGCATGAAGATTAGTGTACAAGCAATCAACCCTCTCACTAAGAGAACTCGTTGCATCCGTTAGTACTGACCAGTCACATTCACGCAAGAAAATATTCAAAGCCACACTATCAACAGATTTAAAATCCCTGTACGTAAAGTCTCTCGCTAAAAGTTTTGGGGTTCGAATATCAAGGGTAACAGTCAATAGATCATGTCCTGCAATGAAAGGTGTCTCTGTCTTCCAGTAGTCAGTCACGGTGTCAAGAGCATCCATGAGGACCAAGTCAAGCCAGGTATCCGAAAGAGAGGTGTGGTGTGTAGGCCCGAATGGAACAGAGAACAGAGAGTTCTCCTTAATAAAACCACGCACAAAATTCGCATCAGGTAAGCTCGAAAGCTGGTCCGCATTAAAGTCACTAAGGATGACCTTAGTGCCGTAATCATGCATGTTATCACGCAAATCAGAAACAAAGTCAGATCCAGCAACAAATCTTACACCGGCTTCCCAAAGGCCGCCTTCATGTGGAGCTAACGGAGGTATGAATGTCCATTCAACATAGTCCCTTGCAAGGCTGACACAGGCGTTTTTGTAGAATTCCGAAGCCTCGTGAAACATACCCTTGAGTTCGGAGTCAGCTCGTCAGAACGTGGTGCCATTGTCGCTGACCTGCTGACCAAGGATTGGCGATGACCTCAGCGAGATACAAAGCGGCTAAAGGCTGCTATGAATGCCTTGGATGTTAGGTTGGACACAGCTTCCAGGTGGATGGCCTTAGTGGACATGCATACGAACAAATAAATATAGCCTTTATAGGCTTTGTGCCCACGGCCTTTCGTTGTTTTCAGCATAAAGGGGCCAGCGTAGTCTACGCCACTGGCAACGAAGGGACGAATTGTTTGGAGTCTGAGTTTGGGCAAGTCCCCAATGAATTGGCTCATAGTTTGAGCTGCGTGTCAAGCACAGACGACGCATTCATCTACTACGGATTTAGCCAGTGGGTTTATGTGCGTTATCCAATATTTTCTGACGACATGACTTATCATCAGTTGCGGTCCACCATGCAAGGTCTCTTCGTGGGCTTCGCGAAGGATAAGCCGTGCCAAAAAGCTATGTTTGTGTATTATTACAGGGTGTTTTTCGTCAAAACTCAAGCAAGAGTGTCGAAGCTGGCTTCCTACCCTCAGAAAACTGTTTTCATCGAGAAAGGGCCTGAGAGCTTTGATTTTGTGGCGCTTCAGCAGTGGTTTTTGGGCCCGCAGGAGGGCGATTTCATCGCAAAAGTGTCTATCTTGAGAAATTAGCACCCATTTTTGGAGAGCTTTGGACAATTCAAGTGTTGAAAGTGGGTGTAAAGGGCCCAGAATTGGCTTGACAGGGTGCTTGAGACATACATGCGTCAAAAACGTAGGCAGTACGCAGTAATTCGAACAAGGATGTACAAACTGAAGTATCTTACCAACAAGTCATACGAATCATCGGTGGATTTGTTTGAAATGAAGACGATTTTACTCTCGCCCTGTTGGACGGTAGATGGAACTTCCTGAGTGGATGGCAACCAAGTTAGTCCGTTCCATCACAAGCAAGATCTTTGCAGTTCTGAGGGTGCGATTCCCCTGGTTGCTAAGTCCGCCAGGTTTTCGGAGGTGTGGACATGACTCTAATTCAGAGGTGAGACTAAATTTTGTATTTTCCCTACCCGGTTGGACACGTAGATGAGCCATTTTGAGGCGTGAGCCTTTGTCCAAGCCAACGTTACTTGAGAGTCCATGAAGGCAAAGATGGGGGCAGATGGTATATGCAAATCTGACTGTATCTTAACAACAAGTTTGGCAGCTAAAAGAGCGCCACACAACTCAAATCGTGGGATGCTTATTGTTTTGACCGGTGCCACTTTGGTTTTTGCCATGATAACGTTGCTGACTGGGTTAACATCGCTCTCAACCTTCAAGTACACTGTAGCAGCGTATGCTCGTTCCGAGACATCGAACGATCTCCAGACGATCTGTTGCCACACTTGATCCGAGAGATGGACTAAAATTTGCCGGAACATCTTGACGATGCCGGCCGTGAAGAACACCTTGAAAGTTCTGACCTGGGTAATGACCGTCCACAGATCGGTCTGGAGTTTTGGACCTGAGGCCAGGCAGTCATTCAGAGACTTGCCGGACTTCATGATGTGTGATGCGTTGAAGACGACGCGTAGTTTTAGTTTAGGTTGGATTTTCCAAACGCTATGGTGCGGAATAAAGGTACCCGAATTTGGGCAGTGAAAGGGAGACATATGGCCGAGTTCAGAATATTCCTCCATAAATTTAACGTACTCATCCCGCAGTTGGGGTTTTTGAACGAATTTTCTCTCTTGGGCTAATAACATAGCCACAGCGTTGCCTTTATTTAAGGCGAGGTTTCGTTGAAGATCGACTTCAAAGCGACCAGTCTGATCTCGAGTGTGGGTGTGGGCAAAGAATTGTTTCAGCTTTACGTCTTCCTCTGACTGGACAGGAGGCTCAAGGAGCTCTTCTTGCTCCCAAAACTTTTGCAGGTTACATGACACACATTCCTGGGTGTCAAGATTATGTTGGATAGAACAATGACATATGACTTTCCTAGGGCTGGGGCTGTCATCCCATAGTTTTTCGAGGGAGAAAAACTTCTGTGATTGAATCAAGTTGATGTTTGCTTTGGTCTGGACTGAGTGATCTTGATCACCTGCAAGTCCTGTAATTATCCAGCAAAAGGGCGACAAGCGAGCGACTGGCTCATCAACGGAGCCCTTGTGACTTTCGTCGAGGAACAAGTGTCCCGTTGCGTAGGCGCTAATTAGTAAGTCTATCTCACCTGGCATAACATAGTCTGGATCTGCCAGACGGAGACCAGTAAGGTGTTGCCAATTTTTAATGATTATTCGAGATTGGGGTACCAAGTTAGTGATCCGGGGGACGACAAGGGCACCGAGATTCATTGCGAATGATTTATCACACAGAGATTCTATCTTAAACTCTACCTCTTGGTTAGAGCTTCCCGCGGAAACACCGTTCACTCCCGTTATGGGTACGTTGACGGACGCGGTTGACAAGTTTAGGGAGCAAGCCACTGCTTCAGTGATGAGAGAGCGTCGGCCGTAGTATACAGTACCGCTCTGAGGACTACCGAATGTCCGAGGCGGTCTATTACTCTCACTCTAGCAGTGGCAATGAAGACTGCTATTGAGTTGACAGCACACACTAACTTAGGTTCATCTGGAGCTGAGGTAGGGTTGCTGGGAGGTCCTGTGCCGTTCGGAGCTTGGTTGCTCGGGTTTGGATTGCGTTTGTACGAATCGACGTGCAGCAAGGTATGGTGCGCTTTGCAGCACACATTGCATCTCGATGTCGAGCCGCAGTCTTTCGTTGCATGTCCAGAGCGTAAACAATTATTGCACACCCTAAGCTTGTTAACTTGCTCCTTACGATTCGTGGGGGGCAAGGCCTTAAATTTTGGACAATAGCCAAGGTGATGGTAGCCTGAGCAAAGGCTACAGCTTTGACTAGAGCTGTCGCGTACATGGGGTGTATTCTCTGTTGACGAGCGCGTGGCAGGTGATTTTGAAATGGACAACGTAGTTTTAAAACGGTCCACAGATTGGCCTGGGGTGGGTGCCCTATTAGGTTGTGGCGACGACTTAGCACGAGGTGGTTCGATTGATCCAGTGAACTCAAGCGCATGCACCCGGTTCTCAAGGTAGTCAGAGAGCGCTTGAAAGGTCAGGACGTCCTTGCTATGAGCAAGGGAGGTTTCCCAGGACAACCAAGTTGCACGATCCAATTTCTGGACCAATAGGTAGACGAAGAATTCGTCCCACTGAGTAGTGGGTTTCTTGAGGTTACGAAAGGCTCGTATTGATTGACGAAAGGCGTCCACGAGACGTCGAATTTCTGACAGTTTTGATTTTTCCACAGGGAGGATTGAGAATAAATTTTCTTATGGAAAGACGAAATGATTCGAGGATTACCATACCTCGCTTTCAGATCTTCCCAAGCGCCCGAAAAGTTTGAATCGGTAACGGTTGTATTTTTCACAAGCTCCGCTGCTTCACCAGTGAGCTTGGATTGTAGGTAGAAAAGTTTCTGGCTTCCGGGCAAGCCTGGCACGTCGTTAACTAAAGCCTTGAAGAGGTCTCGAAAATTCTCCCACTTCAAGGGGTCTCCGTCGAAAACGGGGATGTCCACGGGGGGCAGACTGATCCACGGTAAGGCAGGTGGCATATTTTGCATAGGTGAGGTTTGCGTAGTGGTTGCAGCGGGAACCACCGTAGCCTGCAATTTGGCGATTTCAGTTTCAAGGATGGAAGCCGTCTTGACAAAGTTATCTTCGGCAATGACAAACCAATGCGCGATAGCGTATTCAGACGCTTCGAATTCAGTGAAGTAGTCATTTTGCGATGGTTACTGAAGAACGCATCCCAGTAACCCTCTAGAAGCGTCAAGCGACGGTTAAAAAAGCCTAGGGTTCGCGTCTCCTTGCTAGAAGATCTTTTCGAATTCTCGATAAAATTTGTTATGTAGTTGGCGGTCACTCTCTGCTCGGTGACGAGCTGACTAAAGGTGAGAGCCATCTTGCCTTAGGTTATGAATAATAAATTTAAAGTAATCCGCAAATTTCGCAAGAGTGGTTCGTTAAAATATATGACTCAGTCCTACGCTGGACATAATCCCTGAATAAAGCGTACAAGTTTTAAATAAAGCACATTATCCTCAAAGCGAGTGTTGATCAACCAAGGTTAATTTAATTAATTAAGTTAATAAGGCATGTAAGTTTCAAACAAAACACACAAATCTTAAAGCGAGTGTTGATCAACAAACAAAAGTTGATTTAAATCTATGATTTAGTCCTACGCTGGACATAAATCTCAAATTAAGTATTGAACAACAAAGGAAGTTAATTTAAATTAATGATTTAGTTCTACGCTGGACATAAATCTTAAAGTGAGTATTAAACAACAAAAGAAGTTAATTTAAATCTGTGATTTAGTCCTATGCTGGACATCAATCTTAAAGTGAGTATTTAACAACAAAAGAAGTTAATTCAAATCTGTGATTTAGTCCTAAGCTGGACATAAATCTTAAAGCGAGTATTCAATTGTTAAAGATGAACTTGAATTAAGTAATAGGTGGACATTGAAAGCAGTAATCAAGTTGTCTTCAGCGACATGGAAGGATGTAAACAAATCTGGCTTAAATGCCAGTGTGAGAAAAAAAAAGAATAACAATAATAAACAACAACAAAAAATCTAACTGCTTTCAATGCCACTTGGAGAAACCTTACAGTATTTATTCTTCAGTGAACAGCCCTACAGGAAACTACAGCTCGTAGTGACAGGTCAAGTTGAGTTCTGTTGCTGCTGCAGGACGACGACGACTGTCGGTGCAAGTAGCAGGCGTAAGCGGTCTCAGGTTGGGCGTGTGAACCACTGCTCACTGCTCAACGCAGATGATCTTGTGTTAATGTGTGTGTGAACCAGTGTTCACTTCTCAGACGCTGGAGGTCTTCTATTGTTGTTATGGGGTTCATAGGTGCGCGAGTCATCTGATCGGAGATGATGCGTGCCTCGTCAGGTCGGTGAAATTTGGGTGACGCCACGGGTCAGCCGAACAGCGTGGTCGTCTGAGTGTGTTCGTTGATGGCCGTGATGCCCGAAGCACAATTGTTGTGTTGTTAATGCCGAGCGAACGCGTGCGTGCGTCGTCGGTTTATTTTTGATGATGCCGAGCGACCGTGTGTGCGTGCGTCGTCGGTTTATTTTTGATGATGCCGAGCGACCGTGTGTGTGTGCGTCGTTGGTTTACTTGTTGAGATGCCGAGCGCGCGCGCGCGCACCCCACCAGCTCCCGCGTTGGTATCCCGACGGCCTAGGCCCAACTTCAAGATGGCCGCGGAGTCGGTTCCTGCTGGCTTTCAACGACCGACAGTAGAAAATGGCTATGATTACGCAATCGCGTAAGCCACGATTAGTGATGCAAAATGACGAGGACGGTCCGGGACCGTTATTGAAAACTTGCGCAAGTTCAGCAATTTTTTGTTTTTTTACTGCAACTGATACTTTTTTGAAGATTACCAAATCATTTATGTAATCATAAAATTTGATATTTCTAATAGTTTAGTATATATAATTGGATAATTTGATTCCCTCATCAATAGTACCTACATCAAACCCAAATATTTAACAACTTTTGATAACTTTTTTTGCAACCAAAGGGTATATTATTACAATGGGTAAGATAGTCGAACCAGCCCCCAGCGCAAACCCCTACAATGTATATTGTTACGGTGCTGGTCCGGGGAAAAACAACGGCGTTAACTCTCGCCGTCGGACCACTCCGTGAACAATTAAAAATCCTCGAGTACTCCTGTTGTCGTCGTTGATACCTGCAAATAATCAAACAGACATGCTTGGGGAGACGCGTACGCGGGCTAGCTGTCAAATGCCGGCAGTGGGCGGGGCTATTCCCCAAGCTAAAATCGTAATCAAAATAAACTGAATTTCCCAGAATTAATAAATTCTCTAAATGAGGAAAAGTCGAGCGGAGGAAAAAGACTCGATTTTTAATAAAGACTCCGGAACAACAATTAATTTCAACTTACAATTTATTAACAAAAAGAATAATAAAAATAATAATACCAAAATTAATTGTCGAGATCCTAGAATTTAAAATCTAAAGTTCGGCCGATCGCGCGAGTGGCCGAACAAAGAGAGTCAAATGTAAACAAAGCAATCTGCCGGGTGACTACGCGCGCCTGCTCGCAAGTTTCTACGTGTGAGTTCCATCGAGAATTCACACGTAGAACCTTCGGGAAATAAATCCAGACGGGAAGAGAACAATCTACGGATTCTCTCCCTTATCACCCAGCACACCTGCACACACACTTCACACTCGTTTTTCGGGGGGCACAAACCTTTACGCCGCGCCGGTGGAGATCTCCGTGAAGCAGGGGTTCCGGGATTTCTAGCTTGCACACCACAAACTCGTACACTCGAATATGCTACACTCTCAGCGACTTCACGAGTCGTAATTAATAACAAACTCTCCGCGAGCCGCAGTCACAAACTTTCTTTATTCTAACGAAAAAAAGAGAACGAGAGAGAGATGGAGTGTCTAGCCTAAACTATCGAAGCAGACTGGCGCGCTTACGCCTCGTTCCAGCTGGTCCGACCGCTAACGGTCGGTCCTTTCCGGAATGGTCCGCCAGCAGCTGTTCGTCTGCTGCTGGCCCGCGTCCACACAAAAAATCTCGATCGTGTGGGCGAATGTTTTCACCGACCGTGACAATATATCATTCGAAAAGGCATAAAAAAAGAAAATTTTTGGCGCCAACCAGAATTTTTTGTACCTACTGCGCATGCCCGGTCCAAAATAGTGATTTTTCAACTTTAATTTTTATTTCTAAATCTAAGAGAGCTAAAAAAAACGCGGTTTACGGCAAAATTTTGTTTACAAAAAATGTAGTTCAATCATATTTTTTAAAATCATTTTTGGCGCCAAATTCAAATTGTTAAGGCTGTTTTTCGAATTTTTTTCCCTAAAAAATGCGATTAAAAAAAAACGGTGATACATACCTCTCTGAAAAAAATATGTCATGTATTTTAAGAAAAAATAGCTTTACAAATTTTTTCAAATTTTTTGAAGTGGTGGGAGACACTTTTTAGGCCAAATTATTGAAATTTTTTATCTAAATCACCACCTAGCAGCTGCATACTGCGTTAAAATATAACAAAATTTATATCGCTGAACTACATTTTTTGTAAACAAAATTTTGCCGCAAACCGCGTTTTTCTAGCCCTCTTAGATTTCGAAATAAAAATTATAGTTGAAAAATCACTATTTTGCCCCGCGCATGCGCAGTTCAGGGAATAAAAACTGCGGTTTGCGCCAAAAGCTTCCTTTTTTCAAGACCTTTCAAATGATATATATATATATATTGTAGGGGTTTCTGCATAAAAAAATTTGGCCTACCTGACCTAGATTGAAAATAACTAATTTATACAATTATTTAGTGATGAACATGGTTGAACTGATCTCGTTGGAGGTATTAAAATTTTTTCTGCAGAAACCCCTACAGTTTATACATCATTTGAAAATTCTTGAAAAAGGAAGCTTTTGGCGAAAACCGCAATTTTTTATTCCCTGAACTGCGCATGCGCGGGGCTAAATAGTGATTTTTCAACTATAATTTTTATTTCGAAATCTAAGAGGGCTAGAAAAACGCGGTTTACGGCAAAATTTTGTTTACAAAAATTTAGTTCAGCGATATAAATTTTGTTATGTTTTAACGCAGTATGCAGCCTCTAGGTGGCGATTTGGATAAAAAATTTCAATAATTTGGCCTAAAAAGTGTCGTCCACCACTTCAAAAAATTTGAAAAAATTTGTAAAGCTTTTTTTCCTAAAATACATGACATATTTTTTTTCAGAGAGGTATCACCTTTTTTTTTAATCGCATTTTTTAGGGAAAAACAGCCTTAACAATTTGAATTTGGCGCCAAAAATGATTTTTAAAAATATGATTGAACTACATTTTTTGTAAACAAAATTTTGCCGTAAACCGCGTTTTTTTTTAGCTCTCTTAGATTTTGAGATAAAAATTAAAGTTAAAAAATCACTATTTTGGACCGCGCATGCGCAGTAGTGGGTACAAAAAATTCTGGTTGGCGCCAAAAATTTTCGTTTTTTATGCACTTTCGAATGATATATATATTGTAGGGGTTCGCGCTGGGGGCCGATTCGACCATCTTACCCGGCTATACCCTTTGTTTCAAACTGATGAAATTAAGTTATTTATTTAAAACCAATACGTATTTTGAATTTTACATTTAAAAATCAAATTTTATTAAGTAAATAATTTTACTCCATCATCTATCTAGATGCAAAATGACCGTTCTGGGACGTCTCGTCATTGGGACGGGACGAAAAAATTACGGACCGTCATCCTGGCATACAAAAATGCCAGCTTTTTGCGATGGTCCCAAGACGGTCGTAAGACCGTCTAAATGACCCGTGACGGGATCGATTTTGAAAAACGTCGTCATTTTGCATCACAAACCACGATGCCGTTAATCGGTTTTGGAGATCTAAGTGGATTGGACCGATTTACGGAAGTAAAGAGAATGATATGCTTGAGGAGAGAGGCTCCTCGGGATTTTTTTTTTTTATTAATTTTCCGCTGTTTAGTCAGCGTGAAAACTGCCGCAGTGGGCAAAGAGAGTCACTTTCACGTGTTCACACTTTTCGCTCGTGCACTTAATCACGTGAAAATTATGTCGGAATTCAGTTATTATCCGGCTCGAAGGACCATGTTTGTGCGTTTCTCACCGTCTCGTCCAGGTGGCTAGAGAACAGCTTAGGGCTGATTGAAGGGACGTGAAAAGGATGGCGAGATAAAGGAGAACACTGTCGACTCACTTAAAAGACCGGTTTTAGAAAGACCGAGAGTTGATCTCGATGAATGATTTTACAGTTTTACAATGGGAGCAACGCGTGCATGCTATTGTGTATATGCGACACGACGCGACTAGCTCACGCAAGGACGATCGGGGCGACGCGACGATACCGATCTCGCTCCTTGCTGACGCCCATCAAAGCCGAGCTCTGATTGACTGACACAGTCGAAAAGTAAAAATGTTTTATCTACGGCTTCAATTCTATTACCAAAAGGTATGACCAGTCACGAAACTTTTAAATTATTGTTAATTTTAGATACTTACTGTTGAAACTTCATTTTTAAAAAATATATCAGACAAAAAAAACTACGCAAATGTGACATCATCGTCTGATATGAAGCATCTGTGATTCAAAAAAAAGCATTGGAAATCGTAGATAGGACTGTAGTACATTATGGAATAGTTTCAAAAAATTAAAATTAACTGAAAATATTAGATGTAAAGATGAAAAATTTTCTAAATTATTATTAAAGATTGGCGATGGTTCTGTAGAAAATTTTCAAATTCTAAAAGAATGGAAGACTAAAGTTGTGAGTCATTCAATTTTTGGAGCTATAAATGAAAATCATGAATTTCATAAAGTTAATTTTTATATAATAAGTTTAAGTTTTAAAAAATAAAATAATTAGACTTAGCTCTAAAAAATAAAAACGTACAAATGTTGAAAAATGAAGTTAAAAATATATTAAATGGTCAATGTGAAAAATATTATATTGTAGACAATGCTATACATAAAGGAGTTGACCGGACAGATAGCAAAATATATTTATATTATCCAATTGAATTTTTAAATTCTATTAATGATGGTCTACCTCACATGAATTGAAGCTAAAAAAGAATGTCATAGTAATGTTAATTCAAAATTTAAGTATCAATGAATGATTAAGTAATGGTACAAAATTAAAAACCACGAATTCATACGAACATAACATAGAAGCAAAAATTATTACCGTCGATAAAAGTGGAAAATCGCGTTCATTCCGAAAATTACTTTCTAGATCTATTATTTTCAAAATTACCTCTTGCTCTAGAGAAAGACCCATGACCTCTGTTAATCCGACCTCTAGATCTTTTTCCTCGACTACCTCGTATCGAATTACTCCTGCTACTAGATAAATTATCATTGTCTACTAACCTGTCTTTGTTGTAAGGACAATTTTGTGAATTGTGAGCCACTATGGACCGGCAAATGTAGCAAAATCACATGCACATTGCCTTGCATTTACAATTTGGCTCTTGATGGCCATTGCCATCACATCGACGACAGCGATCTGCCTGCCAAGGTCTAGCTACAGCAGCTCCTTCATTAGCAACAATCATAAGAATATTTTTCCTTGAAAATAAATGAAAAAACAAAGAGAATGTGGGGTTGCAAAATTTTGTAAGTGCAATAGTGCATCTTATGATCTTCTGCAGCACCACCTTCGAAGTAACCTCAGAAATCTGCTAAGAAACCTGCAAAAAAATTTATTATTTTTCCCTTTATTGACCCTAGGCTGTCCAACGTTTTGAGCTTGCTTTGGCTCCACATAAGGGACTTTATATTCGATGTGTTTGCGTACACATTGCACCGAGCATGAGAACCTTTACTTTAGATGTACTTGCTTACGCAGTGCACCGAGGACGGTGACAGTTAATTATTTGTTAATCCAACACGATTTATACATCGTTAAAATAGTATATTCCTGTACAAGTAACGGAAACGCGTCGTTTCCACGAGAGTTGGATGTTTCAGCACGAGACGAAGTCGAGTGCCGAAAAAATCCAACTCGAGTGGGAACGACAAGTTTCCCTTACTTTTACAGGACTGCGCTTTCTCAAATTTGATGGATAATCATTATTTAAGCATCTTAAATATTTTCACGTTCGATTGTGGTGCTGTGTTTTTTGTTTCTCAATTTTGTTGGTTATAAGTTCGAATGTTTTGGTCTGCTTAGCTTAATGTGTTGGTTAGTTGATTGAATCTGAGTGTCTTACTTTAATTATTACTTTTACTCTAGACAGCATTTTTTTATGTATTAAATAGTTCGTTTTTAATTGCATTTTATAAAACATTTGCTAATTTATTTTTGAGTTCTGTTGAAAAAGCCTCTTTACATACATAGGTACCTATGTATGTATACCTCACCCACTCATTTCTATCTGTAAATTTTCAACATTAGAGTTTCATTAGTTTTTAATAAATAAAAGTTGTTCAAATTTGTTTTTTATCACTCTTTTACTGCGTGCGCGTAGCACACAGTGTGTTTTTCATTTTTGTGCCTTAATGTTATTATGCTACTGGTTTTTTTTACCCCCATGCGCGCTTTTTCTGTATGTATAAATTATTTTTAAAATTTTAGTGTTTATTCTGATTTCCACGCGCGTAGTGCACAAAATTTTTTGTGAATAACCATATTATTTAATTTTTTTTAAATCCAACCTCCAAACTTAAAAAAAGTAATTTTTTAATAGAAAAACTTATTGAATTTTACAAAAAAAGTTTTTGTTTTGATTGTTTTATACAATAATATATTTAACGTATATTTTTATTGAAATTATTTACAAACGTTTTTACCAAAATCATTTGATTTTTAATCATTATATTTTTGAGGTTGTTGATTAGAAAATCTGTTAACAGCATCGTTCATGTTTTTTCCATGGGAACAAAAACTGTGGTGGAAAAGGCCCGTTTCCACCCGTGTTTTGAGTGTGGAAACGTGCCGTTTCCATGATCAGATTTGAGAAAGGTATTGAAAAAAGAAGACTTTACAGGGGTGCCGTTTAGGCTTAGAGATTCCCTTTTTTGATACCTTTACAACGACGTATAATTTGTGCTGGTTCAACGAATAAACAAATTATGGGTAGCGAAAGCGCGATCTCTTACGTACGAATAAATGATTAATTTTTTGTTGATTTTTGAACTTCGAGGGAGCAATTTTAAAGATTTATTGATGTGGTTCTGGCAAAAAGATTTCTCTTTTTATGACCTTTCTAACGATGAATAATTTGTATCGGTTCGACACATTATAAAATTCAGGCTAGCGAAATATCAATTTTATCTTGGATTAGAAAAAGATCATTTTTGTTAAAAGGAAATTTTTACACCCTAAAGTCTATGCATCTTGTTACGGTGCTCGTCCGGGGAAAAACAACGGCGATCCGCGTTGTCGGAACTGCACAAATTGTGCACAAATAAATTTTCGAGTACTCTCTCCTGAGTACTCCTGCTGTCGTCGTTGATACCTGTAAATAATCAATCTGACATGCTTGGGGAGACGCGCACGCGAACTAGCTTTCAAATGCCGGTAGTGAGCGGGGTGAAATTCCCCAAGCTAAATGTAAACAGAAAAAAAACCAAATTTCTCAGAAAAGTGTCCTGAGCGAGGAAATGTCGAGCGGAGGAAAAAGATTAGTTTTCAATAACAAAGTCGAAGAAAGTCAATTTTCATCTTTAATTTATTAATAATAACAACAACAAAAGATAACAAAGATTGTTCCAAAATCAACGGTCGCGATCTTCGAATTTAAAGTTCGGCCAATCGCGCAGGCGGCCGAACAAAGAGACGTGTAGGTAAACAAAGAACCTGCCGGGCTACGCTCGCCGGCTCGCAAGTTTCTACGCGTGATTTCTGACAAGAATTCACGCGTAGAACCTTTCGGAAATAAATCCAGATAGGGAGAGAAAAATCGACAAGTTCTCTCCCTTACCGCGACACACTCATTCACTCTATCTGCACTCGAACGCGGTTACACAAACCTTTACAGGCGCGGGTGGAGATCTCCAAGCGAAGACGGGTGGTCTACGAAAACAGCACACACTCTTTTACAGCACTCATTCCTCGCGATGTCGTGTTTAACGAAAACCTCAACGCGACTCGCGATTACAGTACTTTTTCTCTCTGACGTTGAAAGAAAATCGAGCGTCCGTGCCAACGTTCTACACACGACTGGCGCGCTTCCGTCCCGTTCTACCCGGTCCGACCTCTCACGGTCGATCCGTTCCGGAATGGTCCGCCAGCTGATGAGCGTCAGCTGCTGGCCCACGTCCACACGGATAATCAATATCGATCGTGTGGACGGATGTTTTCACCGACCGTGACAATCTTTTAAAATTTTACGGCTTTGGCCCATCGCAATATACATTATAAGGGGTTTCCCTGCTGTCTAATTCGACCACGTTTATGTGGGTATACTCTTCAATCTTTTTTTCGGGCATTTAAAATATTTTTTTGTAGATAACTATTTTAAATTGATTTTAGAAACGTCTATTATTCCTTGCTAATTTTGTTAATGCTTTTGTTAACCTTGCATTATTGTTTTGCAGATGGTTTCTACGTTGATAGGTATAGTTTACCTAGATCAGAGTCTTGATCAAGATGGAGTCATGAATATTAATGGAGCTTTATTTATTTTTCTAACAAATATGACATTTCAAAATGTTTTTGCAGTTATAAATGTAAGTCAATTTAAGCTTTTTTTCTAATAGAAAAAGAAAATTGAAAAATTTTTGCTTGATCAAAAATAGAAATTTTTAAATCTTCGAAGAATAACACGCAGTAAAGTCACACATGGTCCGCATGTATGAGCCACACGTAAAATGGACTTGAATAATTTTTTTTCTTTTGCTAAAAATTTTGACACCTATGGGGTCAGGGTGGACACCTGGAGCATGAGATGGTGATAACTACCTCATGATATCTCCTGGAAATTTTGATCCCAGTTTGGTCATAGTGGACAACTGATGCTTCTAGCGATTAGTACATTCTGTAAATAATTTCCTCAAGAAGTTTTGACTCCAGAGGAGTCAAATCATCAGGTTTACTATGAGGAGATCATCTTCAGGGTGTAGCTATTACCAGGCACACAAAGTACTTACTCTGACCTTTTTGGAGTTAAAACTACTTGGGAAATCATCTCCAAAGCGTAACTATCACCAAGTTCACCAGGTGTCCGTCCTGGCCCCTCTGGAATAAAAACTTTCTGGGGAAATAATCTCCAAGGCGTAAAAATCACCAAGTGCACCAGGTTGCCACCCTAACACTTCCGGAGTCAAAACTACCTGGGGAAATCATCTCCAAGGTGTAATTATCATCAGGGACACCAGA
Source organism: Encarsia formosa (assembly GCA_038277355.1). Classification (NCBI taxonomy): domain Eukaryota; kingdom Metazoa; phylum Arthropoda; class Insecta; order Hymenoptera; family Aphelinidae; genus Encarsia; species Encarsia formosa. The sequence continues at coordinate 55,766,192 of CM076186.1, forward strand.
TGACTGCCCTGGCCCTTTCAGAGTCAAAACTTCCTGGGGAAATCATCTCCAAGATGTAACAATCACCAACTGCACCAGGTGTCCACCCTGACCCTTTCTTTTGAAATGAGTAAAAGTTCCTAAAAATACAGTGAAAATTAGTGCACGCTTTTGAAATTATGACAGCAGTTTTCTTTTTTGTAATTTTATCGATCAGGGCACTTACCACGCATGAGCAGAAACTTTTATTTCCTATGTAAACAGCATCGAGCAACCAGTTTTTCGTTAACTTTTCAAAAACCATACTAACGCTCCCCTTGAAATTTTAGTACGTTTTAGGGACAAAGAAAATGAAACTTTTTCAGGTATTCTGGTCAGGGGCTTAAGGCGATGCAAAGCCATCAAAAGTGATGAGGTGAAATTTTATTATTTTCAAAATTTAATATCTTACTTTTGACCCGATTGAAATGTTTAAAGTCTCTTTCTCTTTAATTGTAGTTTTATAAAAAATTATTTTATCAATGTTTAAATCAGCAATAATTTTTGTTACGTACGTGACACTCTATCATATCAAATGAACGTAAATCAGCTACACTACAAAAAAAGGGAAGAAAACTCCTAGAGAGATATTTTTTATAAGTATTATCTTTTTAAATTTTATTCATGTCAAAATATTTCTTTATTTTAAGTAAATCAGTCTAAAATAAGGTGTTACGAACGTGACGCAAAAAGCCTCTCATTTTTAAGCCTCAACTTAGACTTTTATTTTTCATAGGAATTTCAATGAAATGAAAAATTCTACCTGCATGATATGATGCAAAATATCTTCAACTAAATAAAAATACTTTGTTTGGAACAGAAGTTCATATGATTTTTTCGAGTAATGATTCAATTAGTAGAAGAATTTGCGTGACGAAAAAAGGCCTCTTTATTTTTTTCATACTTTATGATTTATAATAAATTATAAATTACAAAAAAATATTTCTAACTCAAGCATTTTTAAATCTTTTAGGTATGTTTTAAATAATCATTGGTTTTTCTTTCTGTTTAAATTGATTTTTATTAAAATTATTCACGGAAAAAAAATGTCACCAGGCGAGCAGCTTTATGTATATTTGTATATACAGGGTGTGGAGTAAGTATGGAACGGTGTGAATAACTCGGAAAAAAAGCATTTTTTGTATAGCACATGCAACGGAAAAGTTTTTTTAAATAATATTTAACATCAGATGGGTCAGATAAAATCGGGCCCAGGCCCTTATCTTGGGCCCTAAGGGCTTCAGTCCATTTTTTTAAATAGCTTATTTTTGACCTCGGATTCGGAAAGAGCGGAAAATTTTACGTTCCCGTAGGAGTTTGAAAAAAAATTTCTGGAACTTTCCGAGCCCTGAAAAAGTGCCTAAAATGTCTATTTTCGTTTTATCTTGAATAACTCGGGGAAAAAGTTTTTTTCATTATCACTGACAGAAAATAAGATTTTTCACAGAAAATTTTCCAACACATGGGCCTTGGCCATTATCCTAGGCCCTAAGGGCCTCAAGTCCAATTATTTTTTTATAGAAACCCCTATTTTTGACATTGGATTAGGAATAAGAAAATTTTTACAACCTTTAAAAGTTGCCCTCTGCTGCACAGAAAGTACCTTGAACGGTTTTTCCTCTTTTTCCGCCAGCATGGCTTTTGGAAACAAACTTTTGTCCTGTCATTCTCTAAGTTGCCCTTTAAAATTTTTGAGACAATAAAGTAGATTTCCTTTTAATTCATTTTTTAACTCATTTTTTTTCATCTGGTTTCCCCTCTTTGCCCTTTCAACTGCAAAGACATTACGAACAGGAAGTTGCCCACCAAAGCCTTCAAAGTTCCGTGAAGGGCTTTTTTTTTCTTTTTCCCGGGTGGCTTTTTGAAAACAAACTTAGGGTTTGCATTTCCATCGATTGCATTCCAATCAGATTTCATGACTGTGGGCTTATTTTTTTTAACTTGTTTTTACTGTTTGCCCTTTTGAGTGCGTTGAGTTATCCAAGATAAAACGATAATATACACATTACACCCTTTTCCAGGTCGTGGAAAACTACTGTGAGATAAGGGCCAAAGCCCGTGTGTTGGAAGATTTTCTGTGAAAAATCTTATCCCCTGTCAGTGATAATGAAAAAAACTTTTTCCCCGAGTTATTCATGATAAAACGATAATAGACATTTTAGGCCCTTTTTTGGGGCTCGGAAAAGTCTAAGAAAATTTTTCAAACTCCCATGAGAACGTGAAATTTTTCGCTCTTTTCGAATCCGAGATCAAAAATAGTAGTTTTTAAAAAGAAAACTGGTTTTAGGCCCTTAGTGCCTAAGATAAAGGCCTAGGTGCTTTTTCATCTGGGCCATCTGTTGGGGAATTTCGTTTCAAAAATATTTTCTTCTGTGTGTGATAGTAAAAAAAAGCTTTTTCTCCGGGTTATTCAAGATAAAACGATAATAAACATTTTAGGCCCTTTCTCAGGGTCTGGAAAGTTCCAGAATAGTATTTTTCGTATCTAGAGCGTAAAATTTTACTTTACGCTCGAGTGTGATCGTGGCGCCCGAGGGTCGGCGAAGCCGGCCCGAGGGTCACCGATCACACGAGACGTTACGCTCGCGATACGAACATTATTTTTTTTTTATAGTTTGCGAACAGTCGTCTTTTACGTAATGATTTTAGTGTGTTGAATGATCGCTTGACGAACACTGAGGAAAAATTAACAAATGTAAAAAATAGTAGTTTTTAAGCTGATTGGGCTGCTCGAAGTGTCGTAGGCGCTGCAGAGCAGCGCCTACAAGACCTTCGAGTGGTCTCATCAGCTTTAAAACTGCTATTTTTTGTATTTTTTAATTTTTTCTAAGTATGCGTAAAGGGATTATTTACGCACTAAAATCAATGCGTAAAAGAAGACTTTACGCATACTATGAAAAAAAAAAAATTTTCAAACTCCTACGGGAACGTAAAATTTTCCGCTCTTTCTGAATATGAGGTCAAAAAGAAGCTTTTTTAAAAAAATGCACTTAAGGCCCTTAGGGCCCAAGATGAGGGCCTGGGCCCGATTTTATCTGGCCCATCTAATGACAAATTATATTGAAAAAAACTTTTCCGTTGCATGTGCGATACAAAAAATACTTTTTTTCCGAGTTATTCACACCGTTTTATACTTAATACACATCCTGTATACGCGATTATCTTGAAAAAAAAAAAAAAAAAAAAAAAGAAAAAAAAAAAACTAGTTACCTTTTTTTATTGTTAATCATGTATTGAATTAAATTAATATTTTTCTCAAAGAAATTGTTGATGAATAATTATTCGTTTTTATTTTAGGCAGAAATTAGAGTTTTTGCTCAAGGTACCTTTTAGAAATAATTGCTCAAATGTATTTTTTAAATCTCTTAAAGCGTTATCCCATGTTTTATCAATTAACAATGATTCGAATAAAATAAATTAATTTAATAACGTATCTTAAACTCCACCTTATCTCAAAAATCTGTACCGAAACCTTTTTTTTTACTTCAGTACCTTCTGCTACGCAGTCACCCAAATTTATGTGTTCTAAAATCCCAGTTTGCTTTGAAAAGTTAGTTCTACAGACACACAAATAATCTAAAGGTTGTAAAGGCGTTCTCAATCATAGTTCTAAGTAGGTACAGCCACATGCGTCGACCGATGTGCATTGATTCCGCCCCGTAAATCAGCTAAAAATCTCATACCACCACAAAAAAATACCGAAATAATTTAAGAAACACTAATTATTAACACTTGATGAAATTTATTTATTCAATGTTTTAAAACTAATTTAAGCCTAGTTTTTGAAGCTGTGGGAATCAACTCAAAAGCCCTCTCTAGTCTGATTATTAATGTTAATGTTTCTGTTCATGAAAAGAAGAAAAAAGTTTTCTAATTTATAAAGATTTAGCCTACTTATTTAAATTATATTAATTTTATTTAGTTATAATAACTTGAAAATTTTTTATAACAATATCATTAAAATAAAACTTTTGACGCAACTTGTTCAATTATAGTAAAATTTTTTTGGAAAAATTCAAACATCGAATCAAAAAAATTTCATACGAATGTACGACCGAAGTTTTCGAAAAAAAAAAATGAAACAAATGGCAAAAAATTCAAAAATTTTCTCTACCGTATTGTAAGTAAGGGTTGATTACAATTTTTTTTAAACCTTTTTCTTATTTAAGATGTGATGCTCCCATTTTAAGACACCCTCATGATTAAAAGGACCCCCAAGTATATTTCCAGCCCATAGTAAAAAAAATCATAGGGACTTGAAAATTTTTGAATATACTACTAAAATAAAACCAATTTATTCAGGTTGGTCCAAAAAAAAATGAAAATTTTTCAGCCTTTTAAAATTTCTATTTTTTGACCTAATTGGAGTTTTGCAAAAATCTTGTGCGAAGTTGTTTGAAATAATGTTAAAATTTTGCAAGAAAATTTTTATTAAAAAAAATTAAAAATTGTAAAAAGAGATACAATTTAAAGTTTTCAAGTTTACTAAAAATCAATATTTTTGAAAACTAAATTACACTACTTTATTGTACTTACCTTACAAAATTTCTTAATTCATTCGGTTCACTGAAATTTATTTATTTCACTGTCGAGATTTTTTAATTTTTTTAAATCGGTATGACGAAGGATTCAAAAAAATCAACCTCTCAATTCCTTGTGGGAACCTACAGTTTTATTTTAAAATAATACTTTTTCAAGTTCAATTCAGGAGTGGAAATTTTTTTTTTTAATTACACATACGGTCGAGTTTGTTATGTAATTTTATTGAGGGACAAAAAAAAATAAAAGAAATTGTGACAGTACAGTGAGTAATTAAATCGTCGGTTACGAATAAGAATTTGGCGCGAGTCACGTGACTGCCGAACGCAGATCGGAGTGGACCTCTCAGGCGGTAGAGCGGGAATCGAGAAGGCATTCGTGATTTTCGTGTCCGTCCGTTAACACGTACATGAAAATCAACTCGTCTCGGTTCGACGGATTATCGTATTTTCGGGAGTAGCACGCCGTCGAAGAGAGTGTTGTGTGAGACAGAAGGTGCGGGATTGATTGTCATCACCCGGGAAGCATTCTTTTGTCAAAACGAGCTTCTGGAAGGACGAGGACCACGGGGAACCAGACCAACGTCTGGCAGACACGCGAAGATCTGGAAATCAATTTGTAGCAGATCTTGAGGAAGCTTGCTCGTTTACGGAAGTTGAAGCAATTATTGTCATTTGCGTCGCGCGTTGTTGTAGAGTCTTAGTATAAGAGTGTGGTGTTTACGATGGCTACACGGCGACTCGAGTGTGGTAGCTATTGCGGCTGGTAGGCATCGTAGCTTGGCATTTTGTTTCATTAGCCTGACGGCTTGGTATGGGGTGCACCTTAGCGATTCCGTAAGTTAATTGTTTATGTGAGAATGAGCGTGGATGCGTGTGAGTGTATTTAGTACACTGTTGTTATTCTAATCTTTGTTTATCTCGCGCGCGCAAGCTGCCGGTAGCAGATGAGTGTTTGTATATGCGCGCAACGGAGAAAATCAATACTTTGTTGTGTTATTAATTTTGGATTACAGCCGTTCTAGAGTATATTTAATCTTTATCATCGCGTTACTTATTATTTTTGTATTGATTTCTTTCTAGGATTTGTTATCTTTTATTTAATTGTTAGAATAAAACCTGAGACATTTTTATTTAGTAACCGGTGTTTCTACGCTTGATCCTCTAGCCCGTGCCCACTACCGAAATAATTGAGCAGTCATGCCCTCCCAGGTGAGATAAATCATGTAAGGATTTATTACTGCAGACGGACTTTTTTCCCTATTTCAGGAAGATCGTCAGCCTGAAGCCGACTGCAATAACATATTAAAGAAGCCGAACGGCTAAGAAACGGACCGTCGTGGGTTGTATTCCAGAGTCTCCAGTTGCTAGTTCATGCACTATAACAAAATAAATATTGAGAACTATCTTTTACTGACTCCCACACGCTCTTAAATGTTCGACAGTTTCTAGGCTGTATGTAAAATTACGTAACGTGTTTTGCAATAGTAAAAAAAAATAAAATATAATAGAGAATATGAAAATAAAATAGAATAATTTACGAATTATCTCAGAGCCTTCGACAATAAAACAAAATATGCAGTTGTCTGATAAAAATTCCCACATTCAATATTCAGGGTAAAATGTGTGTAAAATTAAAACTCAGCTACTCAGTTATTTAAAAATTGATACAGTAATACTTTTTATTTATTAACCCGAACCAAAAGTTAAGGTAGTCCTAAATGCCGTGGGATCAGTTGAGTGCTTAAATTTACGGAATGAAATTTAAAAAGGTACATGGATTATTTCAATGTTATAAGAATTTATGTTATGCTTAAAAAGAATTTTTCAAGAACTTTTAAATGTATTTTTGTTAAAGTCATTTGAGAAAAGATTCATGATTTGACTTGTGCAGTTTGAGGTTACAATGGCATTTTTCCAGTGTTTTTCGGTGTTTATCGATTAAATTCTTTTTCAAATGGTGACTCATAATTTTTATTCCGGGTACTGAAAGTTAAAACTCTAAGGATCATTTTGGACCATAGTTTGTAAGGGTAGACTTTTCGGGAAATAACTGAAATTCTTTGTTAAAGTGCACAAAATTTCTAACCTTCTTCATCGACCATGAAAAAATTGAAAAATTTCAAATTGTTTTACTTCGATAAAATTCTCGGTGACCCATATTTTTTATTGCATGAATGTATTCAAGAGAGTTTTATTTACTTAAAGAAATTTATTTGAAACATCAAACTTTAATTTTAACTTTATCATTGGAGGGTTTAGGACCTCCTTAAGGAAAATCACACTAAATCACACACTGGTAACAGTAGTATGTAAACGAGAGCGCTCTCGTACCCTCCAGAGGGTACGAGAGCGCTCTCGTACCTTTTAGGAGAGCCCGGTGCTCTCTCGTACCTTTTAGGAGGGGCCGGTGCTCTCTCGTACCTTTTAGGAGGGCCCGGTGCTCTCTCGTACCTTTTAGAAGGGGCCGGTGTGCACTCGTACCTTTGGAAGGACGGTGCTCTCTCGTGATTTTGGAAACGGCCGCTCTCTCGTGATTTTTGGAACGCTCTCCCCCGCTGCGCACTCCTTGAACGCTCTCTTCCCCCCTGGCGACCACCGCTGTACGCTCCCCCCGCAAAGCGCTCCTTGCTGGTGAACGCACCCCGCTGCGGCGCTGATGCCTCCGGGTGGACTTGAACCATCAACCTTTCGGTTAGCGCGCTAGCCAATTACACCATGGAGCAAAATTTACTAATTACAAATATTTTTACGAATTTGTGTTTTTAATAAAAATAGGTGAGTCTAACAGAACTGAATTCAGTTAAAACAGATTATTTGTCAAAAATTAATTATTTATAATGAGATAAGGGTTTGAAATAACAACATGAATCTTTTATTTTAAAAAAGTTTATTGCTTCACACATATATTGTATTACAAAAGATACTTAAACTATTTTTCTTACATCGCCTGTCATTGGATTATATTGAATTATACGATCATGAATAATTAAACAATATGCAGCTGTTCCATTAGGAAAAATATCTCGTGATTCTATTTCAAGTCGAACATCAACAGGAGCATTTTTAATTATATCATTTTGCTTTGAGCAATCAATAACTATTAATGGAATCTTATCAATAAAGTCTTTCTTAGTTAAAATAGGTTCAGGATCTTTACTGTAATATTCACCTTGAAAATTAGCATACATATCATAAAGAAGCGCATATTGATTTTGATCTACGTTTATATTTAAATTGTTATATGGATAATATTGGGAGTTTAAAAAAAGTTTAATATTACTAATATTACAATGATCGAATAAACTAGCATCTGCACTTTTCTCTGATTTTCTATTGGTTTGAAGACCAACGATGACAAAACGTGGTTTTTCCAATTGATTTGAAGTTTTCACAGTCCAGATATGTTTAGATGTTTGAGGAAGCATAGGATACTCAAAAAATTCTCTTGATCTAAAACTCATTGTTATAGGACGATCTTTTTCAATGATTTTCAATAAATCAATTCTATAAGAATCAGAAACTGATACGTAAGGCATGAGCCACTCAATTTTTGTAATATCAATCTTGAATTCTTCATAGTTGAGAATATTGTTTTCTCTGGTACCTTCTTGCTTAACTGAATTTAAATCATTTCTTGATCTAGTAAGAATTAATTCATGTTTGACGTTGACGATAATTTTACGATAGTCTTCACCAAATCCAAAAAACATGCTCAATGGAATAGCTACATCGAAGTATCCAGCATCATTAGTTATTTTACCGTTTTCTGAGAGACCAAACCATCCAGCATTTTCAATTGATTTAAGTTGATTGGGATTTAAAGAAATCCAATTTTTCATTAGGGTTGATAAACCAACATTTTTGCAGCGATCAATCTCAATACCATTTAATTCATAGCGAATATCTTCAAACATATGACAAATGGCATTATTGACGAGTTTAGTTTTTTCGGTCAAGGCTGGTTTATCAGGTGGGTTTGTCAATCGACCACAGATGCGAATAGAACTGCGAGATGGTAAAAGACACAAGTCTTGATGCTGTATGGCTATACGAATTTCATCACTATTATTATATGAAGAAGTATAGGGTTGATGAGCATGAATCTCATAATGAGAAATGCTATCGTCGAAAGCGACGGGGGTTTGAATGCTCAGTAGGTCCGCCATTTTTTTCTTGATTGCAACAAAAAAATGTGCAAGTTATTTTCCACCACCAACGATTTTTAATCCTAGACTCTTGAGAAACTGGATGTTCCGTCGTGTTAGCGCTTTGGGAGCTCGACGATGACTGACTGATGGAGTACATGATGAGTTGCTTTTATATCCTCTGCTATAAAAGTTTGTTTGAATTCCCCTTCCATGATACACGATACCCATTATGATGATTTTATGTGTAGTCTGATTGTGATAGTTTCACCACGAAAATTAACAATATTTCCGTCTTGATCGATTAGTCGCAATTGTAAATTATCAATACACTTTACTGAAACAGGCAAGTAAATAACTTCAGATGGAACTTCAATAATTTTATATCCTGGATCTGCAGATGGGTAAAATTCATGAATAGTATGAACTTTTTTATTGTTTATATAAGCTCCAGTAGTTATATTACATTCAACTCTTATTGAATTAATTTTATTAATGTTCACAGGAAAATCTGAAGTATGTTTTAATCCTGGTTGTAACAAACACTTACTGAATCCCAGAAGTTTTCCAATTGAATCTGAAGGTTCAAAGTCTATGAACTCAGAGCTTTCGATTTCACTGCGTAAAGTGTTCTCGTTAGGTTGAATTGAAAGTTCAATATTTTCTTTACTGAGGATTTCTTGAAGATATTTATTAATGTCTATTATATCGTAACTTCCAGTTGGAATAGTTATTGTATGATTACCAATATAAAACTTATTGCAACCAATATCAATATTAGGAATTGCGTTAAAGGTTAAAAGTTGTACTAAACCAAGAGTATAATTTTTATCTGGTGAAAGTTCAATTGGAGGATAATACTGTGCTTCAAGAGTAGAAGATGTGCCAGACAAGGTAAGAGTTATTGACTCCATGACACATTATAGTAAACTGAACAATCCTGATAGAAAACATTATTTATATACCTTTTAGCTCTCCACTTAAAAATTGTAAACATAGATGGCCACAGTTGTAAGAGTTAAAATCTTGAAATCTATTTGAGTTATACTTCACAGTATCAACATTAAGATATCTCATTAATTCAGGTGGTGGTTGTAAATTACCAAAACTGTCGAAGTAGACTACTTCATTGCCACGTTTTCGATAAGCCACCCAATGAGTTCCTGATCCACTTTCTTCATCAAGATTAACTATAGCTGATTCATGATTATTAGGACCTGACAATGGAAGCATATCTCTCATGGAAACTCCTCTAAAATATGGAATTTTTAATATTTTTGCATGTTTAATTAGATCAAAATTTGTAAGAGCTCGATTGGGTAAAATTAAATTGAGTTTTTTTTTTTTTTTAATTTTTGACATCTTTTTTTTTTGGGTGCACGTTTTTTTTTTAATTTCTTACAATTTTTTTTTTTTTTTAAACCTTTGCCTTTAAATGACTTTAAGAATAATCCAAGACCACGCTTTTGAGATTTGAGGTAAAGTCCTTTTCCTAAAGCTATGGCTTCCATAGTTTTATTATGTCTTTTACTCTCTTCCAGCTCTTGTTTAGCTGATTTAGCTTCATTAATAGCTTTATAAATACCAGCAGCACCACCTGCTAATGCACCTGTAGCACTTAAACCAGCAAATAAAGGTACTAATGGTAAAAATCCACCAATTTTAGAGGTTACTGGTAAAATCCTAGGAACTTGAATTTTACTCTTTCCACCTGCTTCTTTGACTGCAAGTTTGGATGCTCTAAGCGCTGCACTTATTATACTTTTAGGCGTTTTACCAGGATTAACTATTGACTTTGATGCTCGTTTTATGATGGTATTCAAAGTTGTCTTGGATTGAGGTTTATTCTTATTTTTAGTTTTAAGACCCATTCCTAACTTTCTTTTCAATTTCATAGCGTTGGTAACAGCATAGGCTGCAGCTTTTTCACTAAATTTAGCGTCTTTTGATTTAACTCTTTCCCATGCTTTTTCAGCTAAAATTTTGTCAGCAACATGTCTTGCACTCATATTATCTTTATTTTGAGAATATGCAATATCATGGTCTCGACAAGCGGCGTCAAGTCCGTTAATTGGAGGATCACCACGTGCTAATCGAGCTTCTAACTTAGTACCAGGTCCGCAATAACTGTAGCCAGGTAAGTGCATTTCAAAAGGAAGCTTGTTGATGATTTTATTAATCAAACCACCCCCTCGCTTCCTTTGATTCTTTTTCTCGTGAATAATCATCTTGCTTCGGCGATTCAACTACGACTGAGCTCTAGAGTATAAAAGCACGCTATTTATACTTTTTTTCTTATTCCAGTCTGAGATTTTGAAAGATCAACATGGATTTCACACAAAATTCGGTTAAGCTTCCGGTGCCTAACTTTGACGTCATTGCTGAGCAAGAGAAGAAGCCAAAGCGTCATGGTGATTTACTTCCAAGCAGTATCCGAGCTGTTATATCAGGTCCATCAAATTGTGGGAAAACAAATACTCTATTAGCACTTTTAACAGATCCAAATGGGTTACGTTTTGAAAATATTTACGTTTATTCAAAGTCACTCAATCAACCAAAGTATAAATTTTTGCAAGAGCTTTTAGATCCTATTGATGGAATGCAGTATCTAGCATTTAGTGATCATGAAGAAGTAATACCTCCAGACAACGCCTTACCTAACTCCATCATGATTTTTGATGATGTCTTAACTGAGAAGCAAGAGCATATAAAAGCTTATTTTTGCATGGGTAGACATAAAAACGTAGATTGTTTTTATCTTTGTCAATCATATGCAGCGGTACCTAAACATCTGGTAAGAGATAATGTCAATTTAATGATTTTATTTCGTCAAGATGAGGTTAATTTGAAGCATATTTATGATGATCATGTGAATACTGATATGTCTTACAATCAATTTAAAAGTTTATGCTCTAAATGTTGGATAGAAGGTAAACATAGTTTTATAGTCATAGATAAAGACAGAGGTATTAATGAAGGTAGATATCGCAAGGGTTTCGATTGTTTCGCTATAAATATAGCTTAAACCTTTAAAAGTCATTAGTTGAGTGTGAACCTCTGTTGTGTAAACATGGCTAACTATTGTCGAGAGAAAAAAATACTCGAAGAGCTAGTGAAAGCTCGAGAAGCAGTAAAACGAAAATATAATCTTTTAAAAACTCTAAAAGATGACTGTGAGCATGATTTTAAGGAAAAATTTAAGCCCATTGTTGAGCCTCTTGAAAAACTTGTACAAATAAAGAAAAGACGTGAAGAATATCCTGAAATGTATTCTGTAAAAATAAAAAAATCAGATGAAAATTTAGAAGAAGAAATTCAAAAACATCCTCATCAAAGTTTTTATAAAGTCGAAGGATCTACTTTACCTGTTGAAAAGGAACACTTAGAAATGGATATACCTGAGGATGATAAAAGTAATAATGATTTACAAATGGTTTTACCTGAAGATGGAACATTTGAAAATGATTCAGAAACTTTTCTCTCTGAACATGATGCAAATGATAATAGTTTAGATGAGACTGCCATTGCACAGAATGAAGGTATTAAAGGTATTGAACATATAAAAGAGTCTGAAATAGATCTAATATTTGGTCAAAAAAAAGTATCAGGTGGTTATAAACTTGGCAACGCAGCAATAAGATTTTTAAAAGATTCTATTGAGGTGAACAATAAATCATACCCTACAAGTGAGGGTTTAGTAAATCTTATTGTTCTAAAAAATCCTGTGGGTTATAGCTTGACTGACTTAACTCTTTATAAAGCAATTCTTGAACAAACTAGTGCTCACAAGAAGGGAAATAATCCAAGTGGTGAAATAAAATACCATATTACAAGTAAGAAATATAAAGATGTAATGTCACATCTTTTCGATATAAGTCCATCAAAACCTACACAAAAAAGATCACCATTTAAAGCTGTAAAAAAAGCGTCGATACAAAGGAAATCACCATTGTCAAGATCAACTCCTACAAAACTTGGAAGTGGCTTCTTACCTAAGTATAAAATTTCAAAATTAGGTACAAAAACTGACTATGTCTACTGGGATGATCCTAATGAATTAGCAGATCGTCTACGATTATTAATTGCTGAGCAAGCTGCTGGCAATTCAAGTCATACAAACGAGATTCACTCAATAGTTGAAGAATTGCGAGAAAGTGGGTATATATATTGAAAATTATTCAATCATCGATCAGTATCAAGATGCCTTCGGACGTGTTCGGACGTAAGAAACTGGAGGAAAACGTTACTCGCGGACCTCCAGGCGTTGGTTATAAATTTACACAAGACGGTCAGTACGATCTAGAATTTAAGCGACAGTGTAACTTAGCCTCACCTGTTGAAGTCTCAGACGCAGTTAATTTATTTATACTTCATCAAACAATTGAAAAAGAACAAAATAAACTGAAAAAAGAAGTAATTGAAGAAGTAGAAAAAAAATTTGTGAATTTAAGAAAAGAACTATCAACTTGGCTTTCACTCTTCAAATCGAATATAGAGAAAACTTTAAATCAGCAAGAACCTGTGGAAGTACTTGAAGACGTCATTAGTGATTCAAAACTTTTAGAAAATATTTATAGTCATCGTGAAATATTGAAAGAAGACATCAATTAATAATGGAGCAGGTTGTTAAAGAGATTCATAAACCAGCACGAAGAAATTTTCCACGTAGAAAAGTAACAATGAGAGGGATAAATGATACATGGCAGGCTGATCTTGTTGAGCTTCAAAATTATTCAAGACAAAATGGAGGCTATAGATATTTACTTAATATCATTGATATTTTTTCAAAATTGGCCTGGTCTTTACCCTTAAAGACGAAGACTGGAAAAGAAGTTACTGAAGCAATGCAAACAGTTTTGAAACAACAATCTCCTCGTAATCTTCATGTAGACATGGGTAAAGAATTTTACAATAAACATTTTCAAGATCTAATGAATGAGTATAAGATTAACATGTACTCTACCTACAGTGGTTTAAAAGCTTCAATATGTGAAAGATTTAATCGAACTTTAAAAAATAAAATGTGGCAAAAATTTAGTTTGCAGGGAAGCTATAAGTGGCTTGATATTTTATCAGACTTAATGACTGAATATAATAATCAAAAGCATCGAAGTATAGGTATGAAGCCTGTAGAAGTTACTTTAGAAAATAGTGATGAAGTTTTACAAAGATTAAATAACATTAGACTTATTAAAAAAAAAAACCCTAAATTTAAAGTTGGAGATAAAGTACGTGTTAGTAAAATAAAACAGCTATTTGAAAAAGGTTATGCAGGTAACTGGTCTACAGAAATTTTTACAGTTTCACGTGTTGAAAAGAATACTCAACCTATAACTTACAATCTAAAAGATTATCAAGATAAACCTATTTCAGGATGCTTTTATGAACAAGAGTTGCAGAAATCTAAAAAACCTGATGTTTATTTAGTTGAAAAAGTGATTAAACAAAAAGATGATAAAGTTTATGTTAAGTGGCTTGGTTTTGACAATTCTCACAATAGTTGGGTAGATAAAAATAGTTTATAATTTGAATAAAATATTCTGTGATTAAAAAAATATTGTAACTTTTATATGATATGGTAAATTTATAAAATAAATAAATAAATAAATAAAAAGACAAATAATTTTGTTATGATTTTCTTTTATTTAGAATAGGTCCTATTACATATTCCATACACTTAATTCGCATTTTAAAAATTATTGGATTTAGTATAACACTGGTCCTTTGAATTCTTAAATTAAAACGTTCTCTGTCGCAAGCAGCTTGAATCCAAGGACCCATTCTTGCTTTACGACTAGCATAATCATACACATACATAATCTTAACACTAATACAATCATTAAATGTCACTTGCTTCATTTTTACAAGATCTCACACAAATTTTACATATCACTGCTTATTACAAAACTCAAGTTGTCGGTTTCCTAAGTATTTAAAAAACAACTGATCCTTTTCTACTTCTTCTTTCAAAAACTCAAGCTGATCAGGATTTTTAGTGAAGAATGTGCTTAAACGTTCAGGTAGAAACACTTGGAACTCTTTGTTGATTATAACGACAATGCTAGCTCCGAACTTGGTGTTGCATTGATATATTTTAGTTATTTTATAGAATTCTCCATTGACAAGATCGGTCAACTTCTTCTTTGGGAGATATTGGGTTTTTGCCATAGCATTCATCTTAGTGAAATCCATTTTTGTATCTATAAAACAAAATAAAATTTAATGTTAATATATAAGTAGTTAATTTTAACGTTGGAATTTTTTTAAGTATTGATGCTTACCTTATTAGGATCACTCGTTTCATTCAAAATTGAGTCTAGTCTTTTTCTGTGGAGGTCCGTCGTCTGAAAATTTTGAGCAGCAAGTGAGCTCTCGTCTTCGACTGCACCCCTTATATAAACCATCGAAATCGTCTGCTATGGCCCCCATTGCATCATCCCAACCATCGCAATCCATTGTTTCATTTCCTAGAAAGTTGCATTGAGTGATGTAACTATTGCCAAAAGTTGCGTCATCTTGTGAAAGTCTTTTTTCTGTCACGCTGGTTTCTTCTAGAATATTCTCTTTGTTCACATCATTTTCTAGGTAGTGTTTATTTCTTGTATCTTCTAGAAAATTCCTTTCTTCCAGATTATTCTCGCTTTCTCGAAGTTTCTCGTCATTTTCTTTTTTCAGGTTTTCTAAAAATTCTTCAATGATAGGTATTCTGTAGTCCCCCCAAGCAAGAGTGTCAGTTGTACTTTTTATCCAGGGAATCTGAATGCATTCATCCGCCAGCAAGTATCGCTTGTTGTCATATGGACTCAAACCAACTTTTATTTGTTTTTCTGTATGAATGTTGTGTTGTCTTGATCTGATGGTTCGCTGTTCAACTTTTATGATTGATTTGTTGAAAAGACAGTCTTTATAATGCTCGAACTTGATTTCTCTAAGTGCTGATGACTTAACACCCTTAGCCTTTAATACTGGATCATTATTTTGTATTAAAAGACTGTATAATTTTGATCTCAAACCCACAAAATGAGTGAGAATTTCAGAATTGCATTCGTCTTTAAATTTTGCTAGGACTTTACCATTTTTAGGTTCGATACCAAATTGGTTACCCTCCTTATATGCCGATGTATCAAAGAATTCCGAGTGCTCCTTCATAATTTTATAAATGTCTACGCCCCGTACCTCATATATAAAGCTGTCCGTGTCCATATAACAAAGCGATAAGGACTTAGATCCAATCCATTTCTTCATTTTTGAGTAATGAAAGTCATACATCAAAGTTTTTGAGATATCTAAGATAGCCAGACCTATGTAAATAGGTTTTTTTATAACGGTTCTAGCTGGTTTCATCTGAACAATAGCCATATCATCATTTACTCGTGATATGATATGGAAATTAGGACTTGCAATGCATGCTTCAGCTCCAGCCCTTCCAGGCCATTTATTTATTGGTCGTACTTTTTTATATTTACGTTGGTTCTCCATTGTTTTTCCATAAATTGCATTAACTAACAATTTGAATAGATTCTTTTCAAACTCATTTTTAGCCTTTGCTCTTTTTTCTGTGTTGAAGTCTACATATTTTTTTAACCACGCAGACTGATTAAATTGAAGAGCTCTATGGATTTTTTTTACTTTCAAACCATGTTCTTGAGCTTGAAGTAAAGCTCTATAGTGAATTATATATCGCTCTTTATTATCCAAGGTTGTAAGCAATTTCTTTTGTTTAGAGTTTGGTGGTGGCTTATTCTCAGGACAAAACGGTAAGTCTTGATGCTCTTCATGGAGCGATTGATCATATTCAATATCTACCTCTAGAAAGTAACCTATTGGACTGTCATCTGGTACATTGTAAAAGTCAGGATTACTAGTGTCTTGAACCCACTGGAGCCCACCAAACGGTAAGAACTGTGTCATAGCCCATCTAAAAATTTTTTTTTCAAGTTAAAATTTTTTTCCAAAAAAATTTTTTATAAATAATTTTTTTGTTTAAACAATTGTTTATTTATTTACCCGTAGAGATTATTAGCATCTAAATAAATTAAGTACTTTTCTTCTTTTTCAGGATCGTATCCTTTATTCATATACTTATTGTTAGCTTCTGCGTATCGATGGGAGCATTGATTGATCCCACCTCTAATGCCTCTTTCTACGAAAAGAAGCATTTCCATGTCTGTTATTAGCTCTAGTTCTACTTTTGTTTGTTTTAACATGGCGTCAAACGACAAACCTGAATAAAATGAATAGATTAACTTAGTAAAAAAATTAAACTATAAATAACATGAAATAATTCAAATTACCTGGCGTTGTGTAGTAATGTGCTGGGTCCAATGAATATGCTTCTAAGCAAGTTGATCGAAAGTTTTCAAAAATGTCTGCCAATAAGGCTATATCAGTACGCATGTAAACATCTGAATATTCACCAAGATTTTTGATATTCAACTGTTTCCAAACCTGATTAGCATGAGCATAATCTTCGTTGGAGATATGACACCCTGTCAATTTACTGTAGAAAGCTTTTTGTTCAGGTAATTGTGTTTCTTTTAACTTATCCAAAGAATCAATGTATTCATATGGAAATTGACCTTTGATCGTTAATAACTTTATTTGTTCATCAGTTAATTTAAAATCACGATTAACTTTGGTGGTAATAGGCTTCTCTGGCAGATAACTTGCTAACTTTTCTAATGAAGATGCCATAAATCTGAATGAATCGATGAATCTGAATTCTATGACACTACCCTCAATTTTTTTGGTAAAGGAAATATAGCGTTCTTTGTTTTCAGCTAATATCTCTAGATCCCCTTTAATGATGTCATCAGAATAAAGATCTTTTATAATCAGGTGCGCATCATATCCAGTTAGGTTGTGGAAAATGACACTGATATGTTTTGCCTTGTTGTACTGTAAATTGCACGAATTGTGGGCCGCGCCTCTATACTTTCCTGTAAAGTGATCATGGTCTCGAACCTGAGAAAAAAAAACAACCAAACCTTAGCAATTTTTTTTTTTTTTTTTTTTTTAGGTGTGACTTACCTTGGTGGGGTTGGAGGGGGTGAAGCCATGCTGACAGATCCAACACTTCTTGGCGGAGCCGAAGTTTTGCCAATCCTTTGCGGTCAGTACCATGGGTTTGGGTTTGTCGTACAGCGCTTGATACTCTTCACCCACTCTTCTGAGCTCCTCTACAAACCATTCAGAGGGAGTTTTTTCACCTTCCTCGTTTTGACGATAACTAGCATAATATGATTTTGTATCATTAAAACTATTTTTTAAGTAATAACCTATGCTGTAAGGTATGTGTTCGTCTGGGGCATCAGGATTTGATTCGTCCGAGCTTTTTATTTTACATTCTGCATCGGCATAAATAACGATTGACGCCTTCTCTTGGTTCTTGTAGTTCGTAAATTTTAGTTTGTTATCATTTTCATTAGGTAATTCTACAAAACATTTGTTGTACTGCATACAAATTGGAATGTGCTCTAATAATTTTGAAGGTTTTAAAGTGTAGTGAAGACATCGGTTACAGAAGTAGAGTTTACCGTTGTGATTTGTTAACTGGCTGCTAACTAATTTTGACAGGTCATGTATCCACACATAATGAAATTTTGGAGGTTCATCATGTTCTATTTTATTTGGTTGCTTTTCATCAAAATAATAATCTTGTATACAGAGTAGGTTGACATGCTTATTTTTTAATGATTCAGTCAAATGAGCTGTACCAACTTCCAGTACATCATTGGTTTTTTCAAGAATAAAAATATTTACCGATACGTCATTCTGCTTCTCAAATTGATTTATCTGATCAAATCTAACTGGGAAATCAATCCCTTTAAAATTTAGCTCATGTTCATGATCAATATATGAACTCACTGTTTCGGCATGAAGCTCCACAGGATGAAGACAAGATAATATGGCCCATTTAAAACATTCATTATCAAACTCATTTCTAACATTTAAACAAGCTTTCTTTTTTTTTATAGAAACCGGAAGCTCTATGAAAGAACTTGCATGCATCGGTTGGTATTTCTTGAAATTGTAAGTGACACTTAGAACTTGTCTTAAAGTCCAACCTGATCCACAAGCTTCAAACTCTTCAATTTGATTAAGTAATGGTTGTACAACCCTCTCATCATACCATTCTGCTAAATCATTTGTTGTTATATACACAGGACTACTTGCACTATTAAACGTTTTCACTTCTAAAGTTTCAATATTATTTTTAATAATCATATATTCAGAAGAAACCTCAGCATTAACTTTTATTGGGCCTTGCTTCTGTAGAGCAACTTTAACTTTTTCTATAAAAGTGGTTTTAGCATCTTCTAAAAATGATTTCACATCTTTATGTATCATGTTAGTTCCCAATACAGAACTAATTCGATTTTCAAAAATTGAAGGTAGATCATTCCACTGAATTGATTCTTTTGGCTGATTGTCTTCCAATGCACCTCCACTTTTCTGAAGAAGAGATTTAATTCGCTCCTGTATATTAACTGATTGAATTAGATATGAGTTGCATCTTTGTTTTTGATGAACATTCAAGTTCCCATTGTTAAGCAAATTTTTTATTGTATTAGTCATATCAACAGACATGTTCATCCAATGCTGCAAGTCTATACTTGTAACATCTTGCAGATTATTAAGATTACTTTGTAATATCTTTATGTTCAAACCAAAATACAAAAATGAAGCCATTTTAAATACTATGATGAACACTACAATTCACTGTACGTTTTCAAACTCTACTGAGCTCTCAAGAGCCATCCCACAGTACTTATACCCAATGGTCACGTGACTCAAGAAAAGAGAAAGCTATTTTTGAATTTGAAAGAGAAAAACTATTTTCAAGGATTTTTTTCAGCAGGAAGTGAAAATCGACAGCTCAAGGTTGGAACAGTTTTTTATACCCAATTGTTATGTGACTCAAAAAAGAGAAAGCTATTTTTGAATTTGAAAGAGAAAAACTATTTTCAAGGATTTTTTTTCAGCAGGAAGTGAAAATAGACAGCTCAAGGTCGGAACAGTTTTCTTTTCAACAATTTCTTTTGTTTGCAAATTGAAACTAGTTTTTTTTTTTTTTTTTTTTTTTTTTACAAGTTTCAACTTGCTACAAAATAGAAAGTTATATTTCTAACGGTTTTTGGAACTGTTAACAATGGTTTCCACCTCCCACTCAGTTTTCTTGTCAAGAATTTCTTTTGTTTGCAAGTTAAAACCAGTTTTTTACAAGTTTCAACTTGCTACAAAATAGAAAGTTATATTTCTAACGGTTTTGGAACAATGGTTTTCCCCCACTCTAACTTTAGTGAATCACGTGACTTTGGTGTGGTGGGGGTTGGTGATATAAAGGTTAACGAGACGATCAAATGTAACTTAGTCGTTTTTGTGTCATTATAAAATCATTATCGAAATGGCGTTCGTTGTGGACTTGGAATTCTCTTGTAGATCTAGAGATATACTAATCCCTAAAGAGCTCGCAATATATGGTGTGCAGAGTGGTTTGTCTGTACCTATAATTGCTCTTTTCAAGCCTTCATCTTTTTGGTGTAATCTTTTAAAATGTGAAAAGCGTGTCAATACATATCTAGAAAAAAATTATCATCATATACCTTGGAATGCAGGCCATACTCGACCGGGTGATATTATTAAAATATTACAATCGAATTTAGTACATGCTACTCGAGTTTATGTATATGGTTCACAAAAAAAGAAGTATCTTCAGGATATACTTTGGAATAAGTGAGTTTCTATTTAAATTTATTATTAATCATTCTGATTTTTATTATTATAAATAAATATTATAATTTTTCAGAGAGATCATTGATGTTGCAATTGAACAGCCAAATTTTAAAAAAATACAGAACGATTTTAATTCCTATTATTTATGTGATTTTCATAAAGATGATAAAGCTAAAAATTGTGCAATCCGACGAGCCTGTATATTAAAAAATTTTTTATTAAATAAAGAAGAACCGACAACTTCATTTGCAACCCCCGAGGGATATGATACTGTTGATTATAAATTTCCATCATTTGGTTTTTACTATTCAAGAATACAGGGGGATGAGATTGATATGTAAAAATAAAAAGATTAATTAAATTTATAAACGATTCTTTTTCTTTAATGTTCCTTACTTCATTTTATAATACAAAATTAATTATCATAAAATTAGTGTTTTTAAAGTAAAAATTAAATATTTATTATACAAAATAAGTTAAAACACAGCAGCTTAGATACTAAGAGAGTATAACCCCCAAGGAGCTACGCAGGTATATCAAAGTGAAGGCTCCTGGACACACAAATAATGATCTTGGAGAAGACAGGTAGCAGGAGAGTATAACCTCCAAGGAGCTAAGCAGGTATACTAAGGAGCTACGCAGGTATACTAAAGCGAACCCACCTGGACACCTGCTTAACTCTTGGATACTTATACTTTCCTGCTGTCTGCAGTGCTCTAGCCTCAGTTAATCACTAAATAAATAAATAAATATTAACAATTAATTTATAGTAACCATAATTTATGTATTATTTAAAAGTATGAAATTCTAAATATAATTGTTCTTTTAAATCTAATACTAAGTCTGTAATATAGTCTCTTATATTTTTTTTAAAACAATTAGATTCACGCAAAATTGTATTTTTAAATATATTTATAAATCTAGTAACAAACACATCATTTATGTCTCGCGACATCTCTTCAAACACATGATTTATAAACTCATACATTTCTTGAAGTTCCGGTTGTTCTTGCTGTTGTTGTTGATGTAGTTGTTGCTGCTGTTGTTGACCAAAGTAGTCTCCAATATATGCTTGGAGTGGTGTCCATGGTCTCTCTTCCTCGCTGAATAAAAAATCACCTGAAACAGAAATTAAATTGAATATTAATTTATTGTACAATTGATATTTTTTAAATTAGTTAAGTACACTGTTGATTAATTTTACCTTCCATGTATCCTTCAGGGATGGACGGTGGTGGAGAAGTTAGATCCGAGAAACCGGACGAGGTTAAATTTTCAACATCAATATCCTCCTCCGATGAATTTTTTAAATTTTTTATTTCAAATTTATTTCAAAATTTAATCTGAAAAATTTTAACTACTTACTAAATATCTGCGGTAAGGCAGGTTCTTGTGGGGACATTGAAAGATCCAATGCCTCATATTCCACCTCTGGTAGCGACTCTATAGTGTTTACTTCATGATCTAAAATAATAATTGATAAAAATGAATTGAAGCCTTTTAAAATAATGTTTTAAAAAGTTTTTATGTACTTACTCATTTCAGTATCTTCAGCTACCAAATCAATGAATTCATAAACAATATGAATATCGTCACTAATGCTCAAATTAGTTCTATATGATTTTATTATTCTACCATCAGATGGACCACTCTTATTCGTTGACTTCATCGACAGCTGCTTGGTATGTGTTTTACCACCTGTTGACTTGCGAGCAGTTTGTTTTGGTATAGGCTTGATAAGAGCCTTACCACCAGTTGATTTGCGAGCGGTCTGCTTAACTCGTGCCATTTTTTTTTAATTAAGAAAAAAAAGTTGTTAACTGAAATTCACACAGGAAAACTGTTGTCTGAGACAAAAAAATTAATTCACTTCAACAGTTAGACAAGAATCGCAAACAGACTGGTTGAATCACTTGAACTGTGTTAATCACAAACTGACTGGTTAAATCACTTAAAATATACAGAATCAGACTTAAGAATCACAAACAAACTGATTGAAACTCTCGGAAAGCACTGAAACTGTATGGAAGCAGACTTGATGTGGATCCGAATAGTTCGACAGTAAGAATGGTTCAACAGCAGAGCTAAGACGTTTAAATAGTGCCTACCAAGCAAAAAAAACCCTTTAACCCCACCACTGAATCATCCCTTCGTGGGAGGATCGAACTAGTTAGACTGTCCACCATGGATTAGACCTTGCCCTCCAATGAGGGTTGTTACCACTCCTCCAATCTTGACCAATGTTGAGTTTTCCGATTGGGCCTTACCCTCCAATGGGGGCGGTCGTTACCACTCTCCTAAATTTTGACCTGAAATGAGTTTTCCGATTGGGCCTTACCCTCCATTGGGGGGGGGGGGGGGGGGGGTCGTCACCACTCCCCTGATCTTGACCTGCGAGACTACAGAACTCCTTTAAACTCATGTTCTCCTGCTCTCAGTAGGACTACTGTGTTATTTATTTATTAAACTTTCAACTCTACAAGGTCAATGTGACTACTGTTTTTTGCTCCTCGTTTAGCACGCACCATGGTTTGTGAGTTATTTATTATAATTTATTGGAGGACTATGTCACGTGAATTTTTTTCATGTTTCCATGACTCCAAGTATTACCAACGTGAGTTATTTATTAGGGTTATTGAGTTACGACGACTGTATTGTACAAGTTTTTTTTTTTTTTTTTATTGAGTCGAATATTTTACTCTGCAGGCTGCGAGTTATTTATGCTAGAGTTATTGAGCCAAGTTTTTTTTAGTCAAATATTCAAGATGTTCAAACTGCTCGAGGACACCGTTACAGTAAACTTTAAGACTTTCTGAATTGGAATCTGGTAGGGTTGTAATTTTCAATAAACAAAAAACTAACTACTTTCTCGTCCTTCAAAGATTTTTTTTTAGATGTTGCAGGAGAGAGCGTCCTCGCTCGATGGTTGTCAAACAGAGAGAGCGAGCAGAAAAGTCGGCTGGGGTCATAAAAGGGAGAGCCGCTCGCGAGCAGTGGGGAGCGTACAGCGGCGGGGGACAAGCAAGAGCGTTCGAGGAGCGCGGGGTCATAAAAGGGAGAGCCGCTCGCGAGCAGTGGGGAGCGTACAGCGGCAGGGGACAAGCAAGAGCGTTCGAGGACCGCCTGGTGGCAGGGGGGGGGGGGCTACGCCAGGGAGATTTACAGTCGTGCTGTAAAAAGAGCTCGGGTGGTGGGTTTTCAAAATCACGAGAGAGCAGCCTTTTTTCAAAAACGCTGGGAGATCTAAAATCATGAGAAAGCGGCCGTTTCCAAAATCACGAGAGAGCACCGTCCTTCCAAAGGTACGAGTGCACACCGGCCCCTTCTAAAAGGTACGAGTGTGCACCGGGCCCTTCTAAAAGGTACGAGAGAGCACCGGGCCCTCCTAAAAGGTACGAGAGAGCACCGGCCCCTCCTAAAAGGTACGAGAGAGCACCGGCCCCTCCTAAAAGGTACGAGAGCGCTCTCGTACCCCTCAGAGGGTACGAGAGCGCTCTCGTTTACATACTACTGGTAACACACAAAAAAATGAAAATATTTGAAATTTTTTGAAACCAATCGATAGTAAGTCAATGATGACAAAAATAATAATAATAATAATAATAGATAATTAATTCATTAATCGTATTTTGG
Source organism: Encarsia formosa (assembly GCA_038277355.1). NCBI lineage: Eukaryota > Metazoa > Arthropoda > Insecta > Hymenoptera > Aphelinidae > Encarsia > Encarsia formosa. The sequence goes on from CM076186.1 coordinate 55,790,265, forward strand.
ATTGTACTTACTAATGTTGTCAATTAAAATTCAAACAAAATATTGAAATCCAAACAAAAAATTATAATCTAAAACTTGTTGCACGCCGAGTGAGTCGCCCACGCGCCGCGTCATAGTCCTTTCCTCTTCTCCCTCTCTCTCCCCTCTCCTCCGTCCTCTTCGCTTCCCTGCCACCGCGCCGGTCCAGGAAAGGTTTCCCATCTTCACCGCTACGCGGCGATCGACACTTCAACCCTTAGAGTGAAGTCGTCGAGTCACGCTACGACCCCCGCGCCTTTTCCGGGGCCGCGGTGCTTCGCGCTCTTCCCCCACCAAAAGACGTCCCGACTCGTGGGGCCCGTCTCACTTCCTATAAATACCGGGAATTTCGGCCACCCACGCACTTCCTTCCGGGTCGCGCTCGCGGCCTGACACCTCACCTTCCTCCCTCTTCCCACGGACCAACTAGCACTCTCCGGAAGCGGACTTTGTCCTGCGGCTAGTGTCTATCTTGCCCTTCGCCCTTAACCCAGGAGCTTCGTCACGTCTACGGGCGAAGTAACCGACAGTGGTTCAAGGGACCCCTTACCCTTTCCTTTGACCAGTAGGGAATATTCTCTGAATAAACCCGAGTATTTTAAACCTAATTACTTTTATTCTTTTTCTACCTGTACCCTTATTCGGCCCTGATTGCCACAAACAATCCTTATCAGGACTACGCACGATAAAACGTAAGCCAACCCTTTTTAGGGCTACACGACAAAAACAACAACCCTGCAACATTTATTTGTACAACAAACTAAGTATATCTTTTCAAGCTTTTATTATTATTATTTTTTTTTAACTACACATGGAAAGAGTGGGAGAAGTACTTACGCGTAGAGAAGCGAGAGAGATGAGTGTCGACACTGATTGGCCAAGTCGCTTGGAGCGAAGCGAGAAACGTAACGCGAATGCACCGAAAGTGATGCATGTTCGAAGCTCTACTGACAGCAGACGACGGGACGGGAAAATTCATGAAAAATTCAGTTTTTTACGTTGATTAAATTTTACTTTAGATGAATTTCAACTTGTTTGGGCTCATAATGAAGCTAACATTAAAAGAAACAAACCTCTGAGAAATTAGAAAAAAAGTCGAAAAAAAAAAAAATTACGGAAAATCGCCAAAAACAGCGTTTTGTTTGCAACCAATATTCAAAAACTGCCTCAAAAACGCGTTTTTTTTTTTTTAATAAATAATTTAATTTTGTTAAAATAAAAAAGGCGTATGGATCTCGGGATTCCCGAAAAGAACGAAGTTCCAATCTAGTTTTTGATATCATTAGTTTAAAAAAAAATTTTTTAAGCTAATAAAATGAGAAACAGTTTTTCAAATTGCATGAACGCGTGAAAATAATAAAGTATAAAAGTTAAATTTGGATTAATATTTAAAAAAAGTAAGGAATAAATAATAATTAATTAGTAAAATAAGAGGAGACATTAATGTTTTGTTAAGTATTTAATTAAAATAATTTATAACATTTTACAATTGAGGATGTTAAAACCACCTTAGCGGCCAAGACTCTCATAAATCGGCTCAGGCAGGCCCAACCACTTTTTCAAAAATGCTGTCATTTTTTTCTTACTTGAAATATTGCTTTGAAACATTACATAAAACTTTTTCAAAGCCTGATACAAAACTTCTCCGCTGGATGTTTACAAATATAAATTTTTATACTCTTATTTTAAACCAAAGTTAGGTTAGAAACTGCTAGTTTTTGATTTTTAATAGCTTATCATATGGCTGTTAAACGTTTTAAAAATATCTAAGCCATTATATTAGCAGTGGAAAGAAATCAAATATATGATGCTAAAGTTTCATTATGAAATATTGAGTAGTTTCCGAGATCTTGTGAGTTGAACGAAAAATGCATACATCGAGAAAATTTTAACTTTTTGTTCAACTCACCGCATGATCTCGGAAATTACTGGATGAAATTACTAATCGATGCAAGGTATGCATTGCCATGTTCCACTACGCTCCGCTACCGAACCGCACGATACAAGGTATGCATTGCCATGCTCCGCTATTGCTCCACGCAATGCATAAAAGGCACGACCGACCGACACTCGCGCTTCGCGCTCGACAATCTTTTTTTTATTATTCTCGGACTAAAACTGTAGAATATCAATACAAACATCTTCCCGTTCACCCCATTAGATTTTGTCAATTAGGTCGCGAGAAATCCTGTGCACAATTTTTTATTTATTTAATAGCTATAGTATCGAGTAAAATAGGACAGTAAAAAGTGTTGATATGCGCCATTTGTATCCATGTGGTTCGATCATACTCAAAATGAAACTGGAACTATGCGACACCAAAACGAACATTTTCTCGTTCACCCCGTTCAATTTAGTCAATAAGGTCGCGAGAAATCCTGTGCACAATTATTTATGTAATTGCTATAGAAACGAGTAAAATGTGACTGTATAAAGTGTTGGTATGCACCGTTTGTACCCATGTGATCCGATCATACTCAAAATGAAACTGGAATTATGAGACACCAAAACAAACATTTTCCCGTCCACTCCATTTAATTTTTTCCATTAGATCACGAGAAATCCTACGCACAATTTTGTAATAGCGCTAAAATCGAGTAAAATGTGAATGTAAGAAGTTTTGGTAGGCGCCATTTGTACCCATGTGGTCCGATCGTACTCAAAATGAAACTGGAATTATGAGACACCAAAACAAACATTTTCCCGTTGACACGGTTCAATTTGGTTCATTACGTCGCGAGAAATCCTGCGCCCAATATAATTTTATTTTTGTTTTTTTTTGCTCGAAAAAATAGTTGAGCATGAAAAAAAACGGACATTTTGAAAATTGCTCAGATCGACCTCGAAACATGTTCAAAAGTTATTTTGTGATCTAAAAATTCGATTTCCGGTGGGTTGCATTTTTTGTTCTGGCGAATTTATAAGGCCCTCCCGACCCCTTCGGGATCGATCGTAAAAATTTACGTAACTGTGATGGTTTCCTTATTTCAATAGCTTCTTCAAAAGTTTTTAAAATTTTAGTATCATCTTTTAATAAATCCTTAGCAATTGCTTGGCTTATGTAATCATTACATTGTACCCCATCAAAAAATTTCAATTCTTCCCAATTTCTAGGTCCTTTTTTTCTAGTTAAAACTAATTTTAGATGAAATCTATCAAAATCTTTAGGAGACACTATATTCATTCTGCCAATAATAGCTTTTTTAATTTTTTGTCTTCTAACCCATTTCTTATTTTTAAAAATAAAATGTTTTGGAATATCTTTGTAACGTAAAGTTCTTACAAGTTTATCTTTTTTATTTAACTCAAACCATTCCGTTAAGGTAGTTTCCGAATTATTTAAAGCAGATTTTTCTTGAGATTCTTTAAAATAAGTCAACTGATGATTTTCTGTGTGTACAGAGAGCCTTTCAACAGAATGATTTTTGCCACACATACGAAACTCTTGAAGTCTCCGTAAGCAGCTTTCATAGGACTATAATATATCGTCCATCTATAAACTGTTTTATCTCATCATATACTTCACATTCATCGTCATTTTAATTTATTTTTTCTATTTTACAAAAAGCTCTGTCTCCACCCTTATGAAATTAGTCGTCAATATATTTGATACTATTGATTGATCCTAAAGCCCAATCGAGTAATTTAAAAAAAAATTATCCCGAACAAAGCCCGCATTGAAAAGTTATGAACGTTTCATTTTTTGAAACGCTGATTTCCTTTGGCTCACGGTAGTCAGGGGAATTCGATTTCAGTTTCGAGCATCTGGTCTCTCTGCCTGCGCTCTCTGTAGACTTAACCGGACGTGACGTATGAGGTGGGCGTGTCTATTTTTGCTGTCTCACTCTTACTGCTTACCTACAGCGGCAGACGGGGGCATGTAGGCCCGAGCCTGTAGACATGAGGCGACTGGTGGCGCTGTATCAATTAGCAGCTCCCTACAGCTGACTCGTGAGCTGACTACAGCTGACTGCGGAGCCGCTGAGCCGAGCAGCTTGTAATGTGTTATGAGCAATAACTTTTTTATAAATAATTGATTGTCATAGAAAAAACAGTACTGAAGACCCTTATTTTCATTATATATTAAATAAGTGGTAGAATTTATAATTATTAATTTGTTTAATTTCAATAAAAGAGAATGAAATAAATAATCTCTACAGTCTTTCCATGATCATGATCATCATCAAAGATTTTTCAATTATTGTGGTGTGCCCTGTGAGTTGATAATAATTGTGCTGTGGTTGTATTGGGGACCTGATGGCTGGAGGTGCATATTGGCAATATTAAAAATAAAGTTTTTTCTGAATGAGTGTGTTTGTGTGTGTGTGTGTGTGTGTGTGTCAGGTTGAACTTGCAAATTAATTTTTTATAATCCACCCTACTTGCAAATTGCAAAAGGTGCAATTGCAGCACATAATGTCATTGTCATACGCATTATCGCTTAATTTCATAGAAACATCATAGAAATGTATATGCTCTGTGCCAATACACTTGAACTGTTAAAGTTTTGTAATCCTACCCTTTTTCAAAAATAAACTTGATGTCTGAAAGTTTTGTAATCCCACCTTTTTTCTAAAATAAACTTGATGTCTGACAATGAATTTTAATTTTGATTGTAACTGTTACATTCACTCAGGGTGTTAATGATAAGTATATTTAAGTCAACATGAATCAATTATTAAAAATTTTTATCTTTTTTGTTGTCTGTATGCAAGCTTAAGTTATGCGGCCAAAGTGATTTTACATTTTAAAATTGGTTAATTAAGAAGTACAAAAGAAATAGATAGTTTTGGGTCTAGGTATCCAGTGGACCAGAAATTATGAATTCTATTTGGCATGGATTTTTAAAGTACGGATGAGCATTTGCTTCATTATTTTCAAAGTGGATTTAGTTTGTCCATCAATTATGTATGCAAAACGAATTTAAAAGAAGTTCATAACAATAAATTATGTCTATGATTTTTATGGGTTCTGGATAATGATAAAATTATATAAAAGTAATTTTAAACAGAAGAACTAGATATATCTAAGTTAACATGAACCAATCATTGGAAATTTTTATCTTTTTTTTAATCATTTTAAGGTTATAAATGAGTATTTGCTACATTTCAATGTAAATTTACATTAAAATAAAGTTATGCAATGTACATTTAAGAAATAGGTAAATACTAAATTGAATTTTTTTTTTTTACATATAAAATTGATTTCCCTAGGACTTTTATAGGTTCTGGTTTATGTCGTGGTTTTACATCAGAATAATTGAATATATCTTAGTTATTGTTAAATTATTTAGAATTCGTTAAGTTCGTGAAATAATTTATTAAGACATATTTCAACAATATTAATGATTTATTTATGGAGTTTGGTTTTTTGAACTTGTGGACAAAAAGGAAATACATTTAAATATTTACCGAATTTACGCAATAAAATCTTTAAAAAATACTTTTAAAAAAGTAATATTTACGGCGATTGGTTTTTTTAAAAGGAGTAAATAAAAAGTTATACGCTAAATATAATAATCTTTTTTTGAAAATGAATTAATGAAAGAAGTGAAATCAAAAAATTTATTACGGACGACTTGAGGCCGAATTACTTATTATTTGAAAATAATTTCTCTTCGAAACGATGATCATATTATGTTGAATCACCTTCAATATACGTAAAGTTAACAATTTTTCAATTATAGCACATACATGGGAAAACACATGCAAATTGCACACAATTCAAACATTTTTTGAAATTAAAATATGTTGTAATTAAGTTAGAAATCAACTAAATCACAATGTATGGCTATACTTGACCTGTAAAAATTTAATATTCTTTGAATTAAATTATCTCGAAAAAAATCATCGATACCTGTATTTTTTAAATTATATTTTGAATGCTCAGTGTGTTTCTTAACAACATATTTTAATTTTTAATTTTAAAAAATTGTTTGAGTTGTGTGCAATTTGCATGTGTTTTCCCATGTATGTGCTATAATTGAAAAATTGTTAACTTTACGTATATTGAAGATGATTCAACATAATATGATCATCTTTTAGAAGAGAAATTATTTTTAAATAATAAGTAATTCGGCCTCAAGTCGTCCGTAATAAATTTTTTGATTTCACTTCTTTCATTAATTCATTTTCAAAAAAATATTATTATATTTAGCGTATAACTTTTTATTTAGACTCCTTTTTAAAAAACCAATCGCCGTAAATATTACTTTTTTAAAAGTATTTTTTAAAGATCATACTTAGCGTATAATTTTTTATTTAGATTCCTTTTTAAAAAACCAATCGCCGTAAATATTACTTTTTTAAAAGTATTTTTTAAAGATCATACTTAGCGTATAATTTTTTATTTAGATTCCTTTTTAAAAAACCAATCGCCGTAAATATTACTTTTTTAAAAGTATTTTTAAAATCTACTATTCTACATTAATGTAGCATTTATATTTTTTTAAACACAATAGACTAAAAGGAACAATCATTGAATTATCAACAAGAATTTTACTATTGTTATAAGTAATAGGATCAGATGAATTATCAGATCTTTTATACAATGGATCTTCTTGGAAAATTGTTTTTTGTGGGTATGATTTTGGAAAATTTTTATTACAAATAATACTATTTTTTTTACAATATATGTATATGAGAGTGACGTTTTTAGTTTTTATTTAGATTTAAGTAAAGTTCACAGCAACAAAGAAAATCTGAAGGAAGATGAGTGAGTAGGAAAAATTGAATTAAGTGGGAGTGCAACCAAAAGATGTAAATGCCAGTTCTATTCCTTATCCTTAAATAAGGCTTTTCAGTAAGCAGACGACGTCAATTTAGCGTGGGATACACGAGACGACATTTCATGGTTTTATTGAATTTTATGAACTTTTTAATTTAATGTACTTGTCATTTTCAGATTCTGTTAGTTATTGTGTAATTCTGGCTAATTTATTGCAGAAAAATTCATTTTATTCCAATTGAAAAGCCAATGCAAAAATCTTTGTTGTACCCCAAGCTAAACGAGTTGTGCACGTCGTTTAGACTTTTAAACTTTTTGTATTTATGAGTTTTTAAATGCTTAATATTTTTAAGGTTCAATTAAAAAAAAATTTTCAACTATTATCTAGATGAAATTGACTAAAACGGCAATTTTTTATTACCAGCAATTAAAAGGTTATACAAATTCGTCTGCTTACTGAAAAGCCTTATTGGAACTGATTAAATACTAATAAATTGAAATGAATTGTTAAAAAACAAAATTCAAATAAATCCATGTGTTACAAATAGACAACGATAGAATGAAAATTTGAAAATTTCGAAATGAAAAAAGCTGTAAGTTTGAGTACTTGAGAAAAAACAGAGTTGAAGTAAATCTTTTGTTACAGAATTCAAAAGATTACCTAAAAAAATTAATTTTTTAAATAATCCTAAAGCCCAATCGGGCTTTAACGGCGATTTGGTTTTTTTTAAACCGACTGCCGTGAAAGCCTGCAGGGCTTTATATACTTTGATTTTTGGTTTTAGGTTAGGACGCTTCAAAGAAAAACTATTTTAGGATGATTATTTCATTTATATTATACATCCCGCGCGTAGCTGATGATCCCCTGAGTAATTAAAAAAAAAAATTAACCCGAACAAAGCCCGCATTGAAAAGTTATGAACGTTTCATTTTTCGAAACGCTGATTCCCTTTGGTCAGGGGAATTCGATTTCAGTTTCGAGCATCCGGTCTCTCTGCCTGCGCTCTCTGTAGACTTAACCGGACGTGACGTATGCGGTGGGCGTGTCTATTTTTGCTGTCTCACTCTTACTGCTTACCTACAGCGGCAGACGGGGGCATGTAGGCCCGAGCCTGTAGCCATGAGGCGACTGGTGGCGCTGTATCAATTAGCAGCTCCCTACAGCTGACTCGTGAGCTGACTACAGCTGACTGCGGAGCCGCTGAGCCGAGCAGCTTGTAATGTGTTATGAGCAATAACTTTTTTATAAATAATTGATTGTCATAGAAAAAACAGTACTGAAGACCCTTATTTTCATTATATATTAAATAAGTGGTAGAATTTATAATTATTAATTTGTTTAATTTCAATAAAAGAGAATGAAATAAATAATCTCTACAGTCTTTCCATGATCATGATCATCATCAAAGATTTTTCAATTATTGTGGTGTGCCCTGTGAGTTGATAATAATTGTGCTGTGGTTGTATTGGGGACCTGATGGCTGGAGGTGCATATTGGCAATATTAAAAATAAAGTTTTTTCTGAATGAGTGTGTTTGTGTGTGTGTGTGTGTGTGTGTGTGTGTGTGTGTGTGTCAGGTTGAACTTGCAAATTAATTTTTTATAATCCACCCAACTTGCAAATTGCAAAAGGCTTTAATTTTTAATTTTAAAAAGTGTTTGAGTTGTGTGCAATTTGCATGTGTTTTCCCATGTATGTGCTATAATTGAAAAATGTTAACTTTACGTATATTGAAGGTGATTCAACATAATATAATCATCTTTTAGAAGAGAAAATTATTTTTAAATAATAAGTAATTCGGCCTCAAGTCGTCCGTAATAAATTTTTTGATTTCACTTCTTTCATTAATTCATTTTCAAAAAAAGATTATTATATTTAGCGTAAAACTTTTTATTTAGACTCCTTTTAAAAAAACCAATCGCCGTAAATATTACTTTTTTAAAAGTATTTTTTAATATTAAATACATGTTATTCAAGTAATAAAAATTAAAAATACTTACAGGGTTAGATATAATAATAATGTTTAAAAACAGATTTTTGTAATTAAATATGTCCACAGAAAAAAATTCACTAAAAAAACTTAAAAAATCTATAAAGATGGTCCTTTAAAAAAACATAAAAAATTTATATGAATGATAAAAAGAAAAATTCATCAAAAAATTAAAAATTGTAAAATGTAAACAAAACAAAAGTAGAATATACAACCAAAAAAGGTGGTTGTATATAAATATAGCAATGTTTATAAATTCGAAAAAAAAAAAAAAAAATTTTCAAATATTATTTTTTATTTTTTATTTTAAACACTTCATTTTAAATTTTACTACTAACAATAAGTAAAAGAAAAAAATAATAAATAATAGTGTTTTTATGAGAGTTTCGTGAGGAGCAAAAAAAAAACCGTAAAAAAATGATAATTTTATAGAGAGGTCGCGACGTAAGGCGCAGTATAAAAATAACATAAATATAAGCTAAAATATTATAATTCCAATTCCCCTCATGAGGAGCGAAAAATGGATGCGCGTGAGGAGGACGTGAAGATGATTTCGACTAAACGCTATATGCCTGCAAAAAGTGCGGAGCAGTCACGAAGCGGAGCAGCTGGGGCCTGATGGAGGTAAGTAAATATCGAACTCGAATCTCGAAATTTAAGTGGGAAAAAAAATGTTCATGATTTAACCGTTGGTACGAATGAGTAAAAATTTGACGTGTGTAGTATTGCAGATTGAGCGGCAACATGAACTAAATTTAAATGTGGAATGTGTTGCGACCGATAATCGGGGGTCTAGTAACTCCACGTAATTTACCTGGTCTAGTGAGGAACTTGTGGACGCGGCTGCAAGCACTAGGTGCTTGCGCACTGAACTTCGCGGTTAAGTTTGAATATTAATTGATGTCAGAAAACTAGGTAGCGTGTATGGTTATTAATTATATTGACAAGTAAATATTGAGGTAATAAATATAACTTAACAGAGGGATGGGAAAGTTGTGTTCAGGGTGATCAATTAACAAGATCGTCAATTAGGCTGATTAATTATGTAAAGATTTATTAGCCTTGTACCTGACTAAGTTGAGAGCTATTACAAAGAGTAAGGTAAGTTGGCTAGTGAGCTTAACGAACGCGTGTCTGTTCAAGTCGAAATCAAGAGACAGAATGTCCCGGGGCTCGGGGAGCCCCGTACTTATACCTCTCCGTGACAAAGACCCAGGCCATGGGTCATACTTAGTCATCACCACGTGCAATGAGCAATTATTGCGCAAACTGGTGCAATCCCCATACGTCACCCTTGATAAGAGCCCTACGAGAAAACTTCCGCGGATCCCGAGATCGAGTAACCCCGCTCGGGCGCTATCGAGTCCGTATAAACTCACCAGCCAACTCAACCCGCGTAACTTATACTAAACATAATTATTCTCCGAATCTCGGGAGTGATTACATACCTTTAATAATCAGCAACGTGATTAAACCTGACTTATCATAACGGATAATGATGCATCTGTTTCAATCGAAATCTCGCGCTTTTAACACGAAAAATACCCAAGCCTTGACGTAATTTACATCCGCTTCATTTTCGGGCATCACAGATGCTTCATCGCCAATGAAAAAAAGTTTGAGTGATAACGAAAATCTTTTTTTTTTTAGTCCATTGCAATCAATAATCCGATGAATTACAATGCATCATTATCTCTGTTACAAAAAAAAATGAATTTTATTCTCTAATTTAATGCAAAATCAACGTATTATTTCCTCCCTCCTAAAACTATTGATAAATTTAAATTTATCAATTCAACCTAATCGCAATCATGTTTATGAGATTACATAAAATAAATTATTACTAATTCCTGTTCTATAACCTGGAAAACGCAACATGAGATCCCAAAATCTTTGCAAGGGTTAAGAAAAAACCAGGAAAAATCTTAACCAGATCTCAAAATACATCAAGATTACAAAAATCGCAAAAAAAAATATTTTCTCATAAACATGTTAATTATTTAACTAAAACTATGTTCATTTTTTTCTCTTTTTTTTTTACATAATTTTTACATAAAATAATTATTCATTGTTGTCAATATGTTCACAAAAGGAAAAAAAAACTCAAAAATTATAATAACTCCCTCAATATTCTACATTTTGCCATCAAATCAGTTTGTGCACATATTGTCAAATTTTTCTTTTTATCTTATCACATTATATTGCCTATAAATTTACTAAAAAAAAATATTTACTATAAGTGAACTAATTTTATACTTAACAGTTAATTTAAATGTTATATTTGACAGAGATATATTCGTACTACTCCAGTTATTCCCTTGATATTCACTCTGAGTTACAAGGGAATTTAGTTACTTTTAAGGTTTAGCGTACGGAGAGAAGAAAAAAAAAATTCTAGTGCCTAATATTATAAGTCAAATTCAAATTATTGCCGCGTAATACCTTACTCAAAATACCGTCAGTGGGGGAAGAAAAGAAATGCGTCTATTGGTTGAAAAGTAATTTGAGATAAGAACCACCACTCTGCGCTGCCGCCCTGCAGTCGCGGTCACGTTTGCCGGCTTGTTTTTGTTTTTCGGCGCTTCGGCCGGCTTGCGTGGTCCTAACTCGCGTTAGTCATTAGCTTTGTTGCGTTTGACTAAATAGGACGTATTTTTTCCTATACATTTAAAGTAGTCTTGTCACTCTTTTCTCCCTCATCTTTCCTTTTCATGTTCAATTTTTGGATTTTCTCGGGAATAAATGGTCTGAAAAAAACATTCACTCGTGACTTTTGCGTGCAGCGTGTGTTCGAGGGGTATACAACTCCTAACTCAGCGCAACTCAGGCAACAGTTGCAAAGAGTTATAGTTTTCAACTCCCGTAAGAGTTGCAAAGAGTTGCAAAGAGTTGCAAAGAGTTCCTATACCGAAAAAAGATAGGCAGCCGCCGCCCATGCGTCATCATGTTTACAAATATATCAGAACCGAGGCGGCGTCTTTTAATGCGGAGTGTAGGATTACCCCCCTTTTTTTCCTAGAAAGCTTCTTCTACTTATTTTTTCTGGAGCACCTGAATAAAAATTGTTAACTATTAATCAGATTTTATTTTTTAATTAGGTAAAATATTAATTAGGCCTGATAAAAAAAAAAAAAAAAAAAAAAGCGCTGAGATAGTAATTCCTTTTTAAAAATTGAGTCAAACTAGAACTAAATAGATACATGAATAATAATATAAATAAAGTTTTGGAATGTACAGACAAAATCAAAACATAATTAAGTTTTATAATCAAGCCCCGAAGGGGCACAGCTTAAGATTAGTTTTAAAATTAACTGGATAATAAGCTCCGTGGTCCAGCGGATAACGTCTTGACATTCTATTTTGCAAGCGTTGGTTCAATTCCCGCTTGGTACAATATTTTTTTTTTCTTTTTTTTTCTTTTCAGGCTTTTTAAGGCATTTTAAACATTTTTTTATAAATAAATAAATTGATAAACCGCCAAGCACTACAACCCCATAACGCTGGGCACCAGTGTTTTTCTAATAAATAAATTGATAAATAAATTGATAAACCGCCAATCGCTACAACCCCATAACGCTTGTCGTCAGAGTTTTTCCAATAAATAAATTAAGTAACTACCACGCAATGAAACCCCATAACGCTGAGAGTTCGAGTTTTTTTTTTTAAATAAATTAAGTATTCACCGCCAAGCAATCAAACCCTCTATCACTGGACAAGCGAGTTTTTCTATTAAATAAATTAATAAATAAATTGATAAACCGCCAAGCACTACAACCCCATAACGCTGGGTACCCGTGTTTTTCTAATAAATTAATTGATAAACCGCCAAGCGCTACAACCCCATAACGCTGGGTGTCCGATTTTTTTTTTTTTTAAATAAATTAACTAACCGTCAAGCACAAAAACCCCATAACGCTGGGCGTTTGAGTTTTTCAAATAAATAAATTGATGAACCGCCAAGCGCTACAACCCTATAACGCTGGGCACCCGTGTTTTTCTAATAAATAAATTGATAAACCGCCACGCAATGCAACCAATAAGGCTAGGCGTTCGAGTTTTTCAAATAAATAAATTGATGAACTGCCAAGCGCTATAACCCCATAACACTGGTCGTTCGAGTTTTTCTAGTAAATAAATTGATAAACCGCCTAGCGCTGCAACCCCATAACGCTGGACGTCTGAGTTAAAAAAAAAAAAATAAATTAATGAATATATGAACAAACCACAGAGAATTACAACCCCATAACACTGGTCGTCCGAGTTTTTCTAATGAATAAGTTCATAAATAAATTGATAAACCGCCAAGCACTACAACCCTATAACGCTGGGTACCCGTGTTTTTCTTATGAATAAATTGATAAACCGCCAAGCGCTACAACCCCATAACGCTGGGTGTCCGATTTTTTTTTTTTTAAATAAATTAACTAACCGTCAAGCACAAAAACCCCATACCGCTGCGCGTTTGAGTTTTTCAAATAAATAAATTGATGAACCGCCAAGCGCTACAACCCTATAACGCTGGGCACCCGTGTTTTTCTAATAAATAAATTGATAAACCACCACGCAATGCAACCAATAAGGCTAGGCGTTCGAGTTTTTCAAATAAATAAATTGATGAACTGCCAAGCGCTACAACCCCATAACACTGGTCGTCCGAGTTTTTCTAGTAAATAAATTGATAAACCGCCTAGCGCTGCAACCCCATAACGCTGGACGTCTGAGTTAAAAAAAAAAAATAAATTAATGAATATATGAACAAACCACAGAGAATTACAACCCCATAACACTGGTCGTCCGAGTTTTTCTAATGAATAAGTTCATAAATAAATTGATAAACCGCCAAGCACTACAACCCTATAACGCTGGGTACCCGTGTTTTTCTTATGAATAAATTGATAAACCGCCAAGCGCTACAACCCCATAACGCTGGGTGTCCGATTTTTTTTTTTTTAAATAAATTAACTAACCGTCAAGCACAAAAACCCCATACCGCTGCGCGTTTGAGTTTTTCAAATAAATAAATTGATGAACCGCCAAGCGCTACAACCCTATAACGCTGGGCACCCGTGTTTTTCTAATAAATAAATTGATAAACCACCACGCAATGCAACCAATAAGGCTAGGCGTTCGAGTTTTTCAAATAAATAAATTGATCAACTGCCAAGCGCTACAACCCCATAACACTGGTCGTCCGAGTTTTTCTAGTAAATAAATTGATAAACCACCTAGCGCTGCAACCCCATAACGCTGGACGTCTGAGTTAAAAAAAAAAAAAAAATTAATGAATATATGAACAAACCACAGAGAATTACAACCCCATAACACTGGTCGTCCGAGTTTTTCTAATGAATAAGTTCATAAATAAATTGATAAACCGCCAAGCACTACAACCCTATAACGCTGGGTACCCGTGTTTTTCTTATGAATAAATTGATAAACCGCCAAGCGCTACAACCCCATAACGCTGGGTGTCCGATTTTTTTTTTTTTTTAAATAAATTAACTAACCGTCAAGCACAAAAACCCCATACCGCTGCGCGTTTGAGTTTTTCAAATAAATAAATTGATGAACCGCCAAGCGTTACAACCCTATAACGCTGGGCACCCGAGTTTTTCTAATAAATAAATTGATAAACCACCACGCAATGCAACCAATAAGGCTAGGCGTTCGAGTTTTTCAAATAAATAAATTGATGAACTGCCAAGCGCTACAACCCCATAACGATGGTCATTCGAGTTTTTCTAGTAAATAAATTGATAAACCGCCTAGCGCTGCAACCCCATAACGCTGGACGTCTGAGTTAAAAAAAAAAATAAATTAATGAATATATGAACAAACCACAGAGAATTACAACCCCATAACACTGGTCGTCCGAGTTTTTCTAATGAATAAGTTCATAAATAAATTGATAAACCGCCAAGCACTACAACCCTATAACGCTGGGTACCCGTGTTTTTCTTATGAATAAATTGATAAACCGCCAAGCGCTACAACCCCATAACGCTGGGTGTCCGATTTTTTTTTTTTTAAATAAATTAACTAACCGTCAAGCACAAAAACCCCATACCGCTGCGCGTTTGAGTTTTTCAAATAAATAAATTGATGAACCGCCAAGCGCTACAACCCTATAACGCTGGGCACCTGTGTTTTTCTAATAAATAAATTGATAAACCACCACGCAATGCAACCAATAAGGCTAGGCGTTCGAGTTTTTCAAATAAATAAATTGATGAACTGCCAAGCGCTACAACCCAATAACGCTGGGCGTCCGAGTTTTTTTTTTTTAAATATATTAATTAACCATTAAGCACGAAAACCCCATGAAACTGGGCGTCCGAGTTTTTTATTAATAAATAAATAAATACATAAATGAACCACCAAACAATACAACCCCAAAACGCTGAAAATCCGAGTTTTTTTTATTGAATAAGTTAATAAATAAATTATCAAACAGTCAAGCACTACAACCCCATAACGCTGGACGTCCAATTTTTTTTTTATGAATAAATCAATATTTATTTATTAGAAAAACTCGGACGTACAGCGTTATGGGGTTTAAGTGCTTGGTGGTTAGTTAATTTATTTAAAAAAAAAAGGAGACGTAGACGTCCTGCGTTATGGGGTAGTAGCGCTTGGCAGTTTATCAATTTGTTTATTAGAAAAACTCTGACACCCAGCGTTATGGGGTTGTAGCGCTTGGCGGTTTATTAATTTATTTATTAAATTATGTAAAAAAAAAAAAAAAACTCTGATGCCCAGTATTATGGGGTTGTATTGTTTGGTGGTTTGTTTATATATTTATTTATTTATTTAAAAAAACTCGTGCGCCCAGCTTCATGGGGTTTCAGTGCTTAATGGTTAGTTAATAATTTTAAAAAAAACACTCGGACGTCCTTCGTTATGGGGTTTTATTGCGTGGCGGTTAGTTAATTTATTTATTAAATTATGTAAAAAAAAAAAAAAACTCGGACGCCCAGCGTTATGGAGTTTTAGAGCTTGGTGGTTAATTAATATATTAAAAAAAAAAAAAAACTTGGACGCACAGCGTTATGGGGTTGTAGCGCTTGGCAGTTCATCAATTTATTTATTTGAAAAACTCGAACGCCTAGCCTTATTGGGTTACATTGTGTGGTGGTTAGTTAATTTATTTATTAGTAAAACTCGGGCGTCCAGCGTTCTAGGGTTGTTGCGCTTGGCGGTTCTTCAATTTATTCATTTGAAAAACTCAAATGCCTCAAATTTTGTGCTTGACGGTTAGTTAATTTATTAAAAAAAAAAAAAAAAATTGGACATCCAGCATTATGAGGTTGTAGCGCTTGGCGGTTTATCAATTTGTTTATCAATTTATTTATTAGAAAAACACAGGTGCCCAGCGTTATAGGGTTCTAGCGCTTGGCGGTTCATCAATTTATTTATTAGAAAAACACGGGTGCCCAGCGTTATAGGGTTGTAGCGCTTGGCGGTTCATCAATTTATTTATTTGAAAAGCTCAAACGCCCAGCGTTATGGGGTTTTTGTGCTTGACGGTTAGTTAATTTATTTAAAAAAAAAAAAAAATCGGACACCCAGCGTTATGGGGTTGTAGTGCTTGGCGGTTTATCAATTTATTTATTAATTTATTTAATAGAAAAACTCGCTTGTCCAGTGATAGAGGGTTTGATTGCTTGGCGGTGAATACTTAATTTATTTAAAAAAAAAAAAACTCGAACTCTCAGCGTTATGGGGTTTCATTGCGTGGTAGTTACTTAATTTATTTATTAGAAAAACTCTGACGCCCAGCGTTATGGGGTTGTAGCGCTTGGCGGTTTATCAATTTATTTATCAATTTATTTATTAGAAAAACACGGGTGCCCAGCGTTATGGGGTTGTAGTGCTTGGTGGTTTATCAATTTATTTATTTATAAAAAAATGTTTAAAATGCCTTAAAAAGCCTGAAAAGAAAAAAAAAAAAAAAAAAATATTGTACCAAGCGGGAATCGAACCAACGCTTGCAAAATAGAATGTCAAGACGTTATCCGCTGGACCACGGAGCTTATTATCCAGTTAATTTTAAAACTAATCTTAAGCTGTGCCCCTTCGGGGCTTGATTATAAAACTTAATTATGTTTTGATTTTGTCTGTACATTTCAAAACTTTATTTATATTATTATTCACGTATCTATTTAGTTCTAGTTTGACTCAATTTTTAAAAAGGAATTACTATCTCAGCGCTTTTTTTTTTTTTTTTTTTTTTTTTTTATCAGGCCTAATTAATATTTTACCTAATTAAAAAATAAAATCTGATTAATAGTTAACAATTTTTATTCAGGTGCTCCAGAAAAAATAAGTAGAAGAAGCTTTCTAGGAAAAAAAGGGGGGTAATCCTACACTCCGCATTAAAAGACGCCGCCTCGGTTCTGATATATTTGTAAACATGATGACGCATGGGCGGTGGCTGCCTATCTTTTTTCGGTATAGGAACTCTTTGCAACTCTTTGCAACTCTTTGCAACTCTTACGGGAGTTGAAAACTATAACTCTTTGCAACTCTTGCCTGAGTTGCGCTGAGTTAGGAGTTGTATACCCCTCGCGTGTGTTTGTGTGTTTATTTTTCTTGTGATAAAAAAAATTGTGACTGAGAAAGAAGAGAAAGAAAAAAAAATACTGTGCTCGTGATCTTAAATGATTGTGCTTTGTGAAGGAAAAGAGAAAAAAAAAACTGTGCTCGTGATCTTAAATGATTGTGCTTTGTGAAGGAAAAGAGAAAAAAAAACTGTGCTCGTGATCTTAAATGACTGTGCTTTGTGAAAGAAAAGAGAAAGAAAACAAAATTCTGTGAAGAGAAAGAAAAAAGGACTGTGTGATTAAGGAAGAATTTGTGTTGTGTTAGGGTTAGATATGGATCGTCGTTTGGTCGACTATTCGAGCAGTAGCTCGAGCGACTTTTCTCCACCCACGAGTTACCGCAGCACCCCCGAATTAGTGATTGACGAGGATGCTTTGTCTGTCCCTCGCGCTGAGTCTTTAGACTCTTTGACTTCCCTCTCAATCTCTGACTCACGGTGGCTCGTCATTGACGAATATTGTTCCGCAACCGAAATTGCGTCCCCAAAGGTTGACTCCCCCCCTCAATTGCTTCCCGCTCAGGTGATGCAAATTGAATATTCCCAGGTTGGTGATGATTATTTTTCACCTCCTCCCTTAAAACGCTGTAGATATTCCCCCGAGACATCCATTGATTCTACAGCCACCACAATAAAAAAAGGAGTATTTTAGTCCCACGTCCGATTCACCTGCTAAGTTTCCCGTTTTTACCGGAGATATTAAAACATCCCCCCCCCCTCTTTGCTTGTGCAAGATGACAGTCCAGCCTGCCCTGATTTTTCCTTGAGTAAATATAATTCTCCCCCTCGGCCATCGCTTGCTGAGAGGATAAAAGAATTTGAATACCTGACTCAATTGATCGGGCAGCTCCATGCTGCAGGCCTACTCACAGGTCTTACCCCTTTACAACCTTTGCTGAGCACCGATCATTCCAACTTAAACGATCATCCGCGTCCCCTTCGCATTACAGAACGCTCAAGTTTAAGTACTTCCTTTGTAGTTACTTATGGCTCACATGATTTCGTTTTCATCGTTCAAAAAATTGATTCGTCCTTCCCCTGGACCAACGACCAACCTATCGCCTATATCGAAGAGCCGTATGACGCAAATCAAGAACACCCAAGGAATTTTGAAAATGCTGCCCTGATTCTCGCCACTCGTCGTTTGATCAATGGTATCCCCGTAATAGAGTCAATTGAATTCGAACCACCTGCTCTCCGTCAAATCAAAGGATCGAAGAAACGTAAGAACTATGTGATCGGATCTCAGTTTTATTATTATTATATGCGCACCTCTCTCTGGGACGTTGTTTAAAGAAGCTATTTAGTTTGTGCCTAGAATCACCATGTAAAAAAAAAACTTTTCAAATTGATATCTATTTTTATACTTAACTATTCAATTTATTCGTAATTTAGTGTTAAAAAAAAAAATGAGTTTGTTTTGCTACATTTTGTATTGATATATAAAAACTTAGTAGTAATAAAAAGAAAAAATGAACTGTATATGTATTATTTTTTAATTTCTCAGTCCTTCCAAACAACAAAAAAAAATTATTAATTGCATTAGAATAAATATATTTCCTCCCTCTAAATTTTTTTATTATTATTACTTAAAAAAAATTTTCTTTGGTTCGCATAAAATTTTTTTATTTTTCACAAAAAAAAAAAAATTGAGTAATTTATTTGAATTTTAAATAATATTTCAACTATAAATATTTAGAATAAAATAATTATTAAATTTAAAGGAAAACGTAAAAATAAAAAATTTTCCCCATTTTTTCTATTCAAATGAATACAAGGGTAGAAAAAAAAATTGTTTAAAATTATAAGATTTTATAAGCTATAATTTAATATCAATGCTTATTTTCCTTTCTCTTTTTTTTCTTGCAGTAAAATAAATCAAGTTAGCAAACAAAATTATAAAAGTTTTAAATTGTTAAATTGATTGTTTTTAATATAAAACTTCTTTTCTTTTTAAATTTATTCCAATAAATTTTAATAGTATTATTTCAATGTGATTTCTCTTTGAAATAACAACACAATTATTAAAAGAAATTTTTTTTTTATTTTTCAAAAATTTTTTTTTTTTTTTTTACTTTAATAATAGGGTTACATAATTTTAGTATTACAAAATAGTAAATTACTCAGACCGTTAAAATATAAATTCTCAAGTCCTCGAACGTTAATATGGAGATAGGTCCAAATTTTGACATATCACGCTCCGCTGCAAAAGCCAACATGCAGTCTTTACAAGTTTTCGCGGGCCTTACGATGCCATAAAACAATATTCTGCATCTACTGCAGATTACTGCAGGTATATCGCATGCGCGTGACAAAGTGTGATGCTTTTGCACCCTAATTTTCCTATCTCCCCAGAGGTTATATAGAGTCATACAATAATTACAAATTATTTCTTTCTCTTTCGCAAAGTACAGTGTCGTAGTGTGATTCATAAAACGTAGTGGCTCCCAAAATTTGTTTCTTAAGTCAACGTTATTAAAAAAAATGTCTCGCAATACAATGTCATCCCGCTTAGGTATAATCGGCAGTCGAACGAGATCCATATAAATGTTGTGTTTAAGAAAGTATGATAATTCATCCTTAAAATTACGTAATTTATCACTTCTCTCTCTGTCTTTTTCCTTCTCAATCATACGATCTATTTTATGCATAAAGTAGTCAATGCTAAATAACTCTATCTGCGTCGGCATTTTCAAGCAAACGGGAAAATTCTCTCTCAATTAATTTCTTTGTACAGTAGAGAAAAGTTGAAGGAAAAAAAAAAATTTTTTTTTATTAAAGTGAGTGATATTATAAAAAAAATTTTACTTTTGAAACAATTCAAGGAGGAGAAAAAAAAATGTGATAAATAAACAATTGAGAGCAAAAAAAGTATTAGACTTCTTAATGTGAGAGAGAGAAGAATAAAAAGCTTTATCTTTTTTTTTTATTTTTGAGACTTTCAATTTTTCGGGTGCAGTGGCCGTAGTCACAGTCACAAAGCTTTGTTGCCAGATTTCTTGCTGCCTGCGTTTCGAGAGTATCAGCAGCAGCCGCAAAATCGTGATATATGTCTGCACCTTGACGAGCTTACGGTGTAGTCGGAAATGATTTTCTCGGGCTCGCCGTCGAGCGTTTTATATGGTGATATTGTTTATAGAAAACTAAATAACGTCATGGTGCGCATGCTACTGCTGACTAAACGTGTCATTTTTCGTGCTTTTATCGGGTGTATTGAATTTATTTTTCTCGGCTGTTAAAAAAAAAGATAGCTTACTCATCGCTTATATGTTTAATCGCGTAAAGGAGAAAAAAAAACTGTGTTGAAAAAAAAAGAATAATGAGAATAATTTAATCGCGCAAAGGTTCGATCTGTGTGAATGCAATCTTCAACTTATCCTGGTGAATCGTTTTCTCTTTACCGTCTCCGAGGTCAATTAGCGCGGTGTTGTTCGGAAAAACTTTTTTAACTAAAAATGGACCTCTCCAGCAGTCAGATAATTTACTATGTCTGGGCTCAATCAAAACATATACCATATCCAAAGGTTTAAAAATTTTTACGTTCATTTTTCTATCATAAAGTTTTTTTGCTCTAGCTTTTGCGATTTCGATCCTCCCCCGTGCTTTCGATACCATTTCGCTCATCCTGTTCATAATCTCGTCCAATATTGTGTCATATGTTTTATAGTTTCTTCCCTCAAAAAAGTCTGAAGGAATCCTTGGTTCCCGCCCGTACACAAGCGTATAAGGAGCGTAACCCGTACTTGAATGCGTACTAACGTTCATTGAAAACGCGCAAAATGGAAGAAGTTCGCACTAATTATTTGATGTGATTATGTACCTTAATATCTCTATTAAAACAAAGTGCCCGCGTTCTCCTACACCTAAACTGACTGGGTGGTAAGCTGTACTCCGTATCTTTTTTATTTTAAATATTTCCGTGAATTTTAATAAAATTTTTGAGAGAAAATTTTGACCTTGATCAGAATGAATAATGCTCATACATCCGTATATGCATATAAAATGCTCAGCCAGTGCCTTCGCAATTGTTTGCGCCGAGTTCTCCTTCAATGCAATGTACCCTGAATATTTTGATAGGACACAAACCCATGAAAGAATGTATTTATTACCTAAACGCGATTCTTTGAACGGACCACAAATATCGATTTGAATATGGTCAAACACATTTTCCGGGACCGGATATACGAACATTGGTTGTTTAGTTTTTCTCCTAATGCATTTTATTTTTTGACACTCATCACACGTTTTAATCAATTCGGCTATATCGTCTTTCAACCCCCTCCACCAAAAATTCATTCTAACTCTATCATAAGTTCGTTTCGCCCCAGCATGACCGACGACTACTGACTTGTGTAAGTCCCAAATTATGCCCTGTCTTGCCTCTTTTTTAGGAATTTTAACATTAGCCGAACAGGCTGCAATCTCAATAACGTCAGTATTTATATATCTTTTAAGACCCGATAGAATAATATCAAATTTTCCCGGTTTACTGCTTCTGTGAAAACTGAGGTTTTTAATCTTTCTTTGCTCGAGTGCAGTGTTTAGTAAGCTAAATGCTTCATATAATTTTTCAGTATCTATCTTTTCGTAATAAAATTCTCTCACAAATAAATTAAAAACGAATCTATTTTTATATTTTGTAATAGTTAAGTCTCCGACCTGCGGTTTTTCTCTCAAAATTTTATTTCTATCTATTATTCCGTATTTTATTAAATCGGCCGTTACGACATTTTTTTCGCAGCAATCCGTTGCTGCTAAATGTAATAAATTAGTCTTTTGAAGAAATAATGGATTTCTGCTAAAAATCACGCCGTCGATTTTTGCAATAAAAACTTTTCTTTCCCTATAATCATCGTTCATTAATAACTCATTCTCATCATGCGGTAATAAGTCTTCAATCTTAATTAGTTTCGTATTGGCATCAATCTCGCCTTTTTCCATTTTTATGTTATTCTCTTCCACTTAAAATTCGATAGCATTACTGCTCTTTGGTGCCGTATATTCTGGCCCGTTTAAATTAATCACGAATTTAGGGTCTTTTAAAAATAAAACTTTATCAAAATTGTGTTGCGTCATATTTGTTAAAAAAAAATTATTCAAAAAATTATATATGTTTTTCTTGTCGTTGAAATAAAAATTATCCACCCCTGCAGCCAACGCGTTGCTAGGCTTGTCTATCAGATCTTCACTGTACACGCGGAGGCTCGTCTCTTCCACTCGCTCATTTTTTCTCTCATCCAAAACTTTCATCAATTTTTCAAAATTTGGTTCCAGGAAATTAAGTTGATCAGACCCATTCCCCGGTCCCTGGCTCTGGACTGGTATGCCATCGCCCATTGTTTGCTTAGGCCTAAGCTTTTTTATTCCATTCGTTGTCGCGGGCGAACCTCCCCTCTTACTGCTTGCAGTGACAATCTGAAGACTCCCACTGCAGGCTGCATGGTGTTGGCTCGCTTCGTTCGTTAAAAATTTTATCGTTTCGCGCGCCGGGTGCACACGCGTTAATTGTGCACCACTACTCAAACTGCAGTTGCATTTTTCTACCTTTTTTTCGTACCCGAGCTCGCTCGCGCGCGCCGAGTGCGAACTCAATAGTTGCGTACGGTGCCTTTCGTTTTCGCTTTCCTCTCTCTCTTCCCCGCCCTCGCTTCTCCGTTTGGATACATGCACCTCGTGCAGGCTCGCTGCTGCTACGTGTTCGCCGCTAGCGCTTCCTTCTTTTTCTCCGCATGACTCGTAAATCTCCGCGTAGTCGCCATAGTCAAATTCGAAATTTGATTCCCTTTCTCTTTCCTTCGGACTAAGTTCAAATGATTTTTTGAATGTGCATAAAAAAATTTCGTAATCGTCCGTAAATATTTCTTTCTCTAACTTACATTCTTCTGAATCTAAGTCTTCCTCCCCTATATTATTATTAATTTCAAAGTTCTTTCCCTCATCAATTTCTTCTTCTGTGAAATTTAATTCCGAAATTACTGGTTTAACCGAGATTTCATCCGAATTTTCGCTATTAGCAAAATTTTCAAACTCTTTTTTGTCGACTTTAATTAATTCATCCATTCCGATCGGATTTCTACTAAGCCCGTCCGCGTTCGCGTTATCCTTCCCTTTACGATAGTACAAATTAAAATCAAAATCGGACAATTTTAGTTTCCATCTTAATAATTTTGACGTTGGGTCCTTGAATTTACTGAGATAAATAATTGGTTTATGGTCCGTTATCACATCAAAAGATGTATAGTATAAATAACTTTTAAAATATAGTACTGAGTATAATATGGCAAGCATTTCTCTCTCGCTTACACTGTAACGTTGTTCGGTTCTGCTTAATACACGCGATGCGTACGCGACTGGGTGTTCGAAACCATCATCTTGAATTTGCGCGAGGACTCCCGAAATTGCATAAGAACTTGCGTCGGTCATTAAAATAAATCGTTTACTTAAATCCGGAAAACATAGAACTGGACTACTTATGAGTTTATTTTTTAACGTTTCAAAGGCTTTTTGTTGTTCCTTACCCCAAAAAAATTCCACGTCTTTACGAAGTAAGTTTGTTATTGATTTCGCGATTTTCGCAAATTGAAAAATAAATCGTCTATAATAAGAACAGACGCCTAAAAATTCTTTGCAAGATTTTTGACTTTTGCATGGTGGAAAAAGTTTTATTGCTGCTAATTTAGAGTCATCTACTTCTACGCCCTTTGCGGAAATTTTGTGACCCAAAAAACTTACTTCATTCTTCAAGAATACTGATTTTCCGGGCTCTAGCGAAACCCCCCACTCTTTTAATCGTTGAAAAAGTGCTTTACGTATTTCTAATAATTCTTCTATTGTTTTTGCAAACGCAATCAAATCATCCATGTAGCTAAGAATTCCCCTCAACCCTTTTAATAATTTCCGGAGTGCTTTCATAAAACAACTCGGTGCATTTTTTAACCTCATACCTAATCTACATAGCTCGTAATGATTGTCTTCAGAACTAAACGCCGTTTTCATCGCAGTTTTATCTGATAATTTGATTTGATGAAATCCTTGCGCTAAATCAAAGACACTATAATATCTACTACCGTGCAAACTATCTAATAATCCATTAATGCTTGGTGTTGGCTGAACTTGTAGCACAGTAACCTCGTTAAGTCGTCTATAGTCTTAAACTAACCTCACTCTTTTTGAATTATTAATGCTCTTTTTTGGCACACAAAAAATTGGTGCGTTATAAGGGCTGTCACTTTCGCGAATAATACCGTTATCTAACATTGACTGTATGTGTTTTTTTATTACTTCGCGCATCGCGTACGGTTGCTGAAACTGTTTAACATAGACCGGTACCTCCGTTGTAGTTAAAATTTCGTGTTCCACCCCTTTAATGCAACCTAGCCTATCTCCCGGTAAATAAAACTGGTATTAAAATTCTTCAATTAATTTTTCGACCGAACTCTTGTACTCCGGATGAATGAGTTTCCCGAGATCTATTATATTTAATAACGTTCTTAGTCTTTTCTTTGAATCATCGTTAGTCATCGTATTTTCTTTTACCACAACTGGTGGCACTAGTAATTTAATATCTTTATCATTATTATTTATCGCGTAAACCGTACACTGATTATTTTTTACTGCCGAAACCGAAACCCCTAACTCGACACCCGGCCCGGCACGTATCTTTTCGATGACTCCATTTTTTATTTCGTCATTCATTGTATTTAAAGTAACCCAAGTTTTTGTTCTAGCAGCAAGAATACTTCGCGCGCTGACGGCATATTACAAAAATCATATTCTTTCATTCCAATTTTAACGTTTCTTTTGAAAAAATCGAGCTTGCTCCCGTGAGCCTGTAAAAAATTTGCTCCGATTATTGCGTCTTGCCGACAAGTAAAATTTTTATCTACTACGTGGAAAATACAATTTATTTCGCTTACTTTTAGTGAAATAAAACCTTTTGTTTTAACTGTGTTTTCATTTATTCCTGTTAATCTGATTATATATTTTCTATTAATTTCAACGTCGCCTTTAACTTTATTTTCTTTAATTAAATTTATTTCACTTCCCGAATCAAGTAAAACTTCTAATGAATTCCCGATTATTTTCTCTCTAAAGAAAATGGTTATAGTAGGACAGTCACACGCACGGTTCATCATTAAAATAACGCGATTTTCGACTAACGGACGATTTAAATTGAAGCTGCTCTCATCACGCCCGGCGGTGAGAAGCATTACTCGTTTTTTTGTTTAATCGCTTTCTTCGCTGCCTTCTCAAGATAATCCGCTCTTATCGCATCCCTCTGGCAGTATTTTTCACTGTGGCCCCTAACACCACATTTGTTACATTTCATCGCGAATATTTTACACTCGGATATTACGTGATTATTTTTTTGACAAAAATCACATCGTTTTGCGCTCGGCTCGGTCGGTTCATTCGCGGCATTATTTTCAAGCTTCACGTCAGCCTTAGTTTCCTCCCTTTTCACTGACTGCATTTTAGGTTTGTCGCAGCGTCTAGCAATATGTCCGTAACCTTGACAATTGTAGCATCTAATATTACTTCGCGGTTCTTTTTCATTCTGTCTACCCTCTATTTTGTAAAGCTCCCGCAAGGCCGGTTTTTCTTCAAAATTTTTAAAAACCGCTCTATTTTCGGTTATACATCTTTCGATATACTGCGCTTTATCGATCGCGTGCTCAAAGTTATTAAAATTTTCTGTAATCATTTTCCCATTTATTTCCGGTTTTAAACCACGGATAAAACATTGAATTGCCTGTTTTTTTATCATTTCACCCATCGTGTTGTTCTCGCCTAAAGATCTATTCGCGCCTATCGTCAATTTATTAATATAACCTTTAATTAGTCATTCTACCCATGAATGAAGGAAGCGGTGCCCCGTCAAGTGATTCATTTGTTGAGCTCGCGCGCGGGCTATTAGCCCTAGCGCTTATACTTGACCGTAGTCGCGGCATTTTGATTTTAAATTTTCCCGGAACAAGAAATAAAATATAACCTTAAGGAGAAGAGAGCAAAATGAGAGAGAGAAAAAAAAACTAGATTCGCTCAAAATTCAAATTCCACAAAAGAAAACGAGGCACGACAAAATTCAACTTTATCAATCTATTTACTCGGTTTATATATAAAAAAAAAAACTATCTAAATTTAATTTCCGCTTGTACTTTTTTACTTTCAAAATTTTATAACTTTTGGATATTCAAATACCAAATTAGAAATTATTCGTCCCACCAAATGAAAATAGTCACAACAGATCTCCCCTTCTTGCTTTTTGTGCAAAAATTTTCTCAACTTTGATAATGCACTCAATATCTCACTCAATTTCCTAGCTTGAAAAATTTCCAATCTTTCACTCTCTGAATGCGTTATTGTTGAAACGATTCTGAATTTCACTAATATTTTATCTCAACTAACTGATTTATCAAATTTACTTAATACTTTCATTAAATACAATGCTTTACTTTTAATTAAATCGGTTTTACTATTAAAATAAGTTTTATTTGCTCCCCAATTTTTAAATTCGGCACAAATAGTTCCTATCAACTCTATATAATCAATCAAAGATTTCAAAAGTTACTGATTTTCTGGCACTAATTCTCGCACGCTTATCTCTGTCTTACAATTATAATCTTAACTATATTTTATCTAAAAAAAAACTGCTTCCTAATTATGAACAAGGATAAAATAATACGATTTTCCAAATTTCAATAAGCAAAAGTGAAATTTAAGATCAACTAAAATTAGAGGTGTAATTATTTATTTATCTAAAAAAAACTCTTTTTTTTTTTTTTTTTTAAGTTTGAATTCGTTATCGAATAATGTAAAAGGTAATTAATGAAAAAAAAATATAATTAAAATGAATAATAATAATAATAATTAGGTTTAAAATTGCTTTAAATTATCAATTTAATATTTAATTTAAAAAAAAAATGTATTATATATACTTATAATTCCTCTACTTGATAATGAATTACGAATAAAAGTAAATTATTATACTCTAGAAAAATAGCCAAAAAAAAAGAAGCTAAATATTATTTTATCCTTTAGACCACTAAAGTTACTTATATCTATTACTTAACACTACTGCTTTCTCGTCCTTCGGATGTTGTCCTGCTCGTTTGATGCTCGTTCGATCGGTTGCTGCTTCCTGCTGCGTTTGACGATTGTCCTTGGTCTCGGTTTGCTCTCGGTTTGCTGTCCAGAGGCGCACAGGTGTGCGATCCAACGGTGCACGATTGCCGTGATGCCAACGATGGCGCAAGAGTGCTAAACGCAAACTCGCACAGTAAGAAAGTACTTTTGGATTAAGGTTCAAATCCGTACTTCCCTCCTTATATTTTAATTAAAAAAAAGGGTCCAAAAAATAGTAATAAAAAGGACTTGCACACGCTTTCACTCACTAACGGCTCTAAATCAATGAAGCTAGCTCTATATATTTCTCTTACGAGAAAAAAAAAACTTCCTCTCTTTCTTTTCTCCTTTTTTTTTTTTTAGAGAGAGAGAAAAAAAAAAAAATTAAAAATTTATTTTGCGATTTTTAAATCAATTTGATCACCACACAAAGACCGCTGCCACCACTGTTGCGACCGATAATCAGGGGTCTAGTAACTCCACGTAATTTACCTGGTCTAGTGAGGAACTTGTGGACGCGGCTGCAAGCACTAGGTGCTTGCGCACTGAACGTCGCGGTTAAGTTTGAATATTAATTGATGTCAGAAAACTAGGTAGCGTGTATGGTAATTAATTATATTGACAAGTAAATATTGAGGTAATAAATATAACTTAACAGAGGGATGGGAAAGTTGTGTTCAGGGTGATCAATTAACAAGATCGTCAATTAGGCTTATTAATTATGTAAAGATTTATTAGCCTTGTACCTGACTAAGTTGAGAGCTATTACAAAGAGTAAGGTAAGTTGGCTAGTGAGCTTAACGAACGCGTGTCTGTTCAAGTCGAAATCAAGAGACAGAATGTCCCGGGGCTCGGGGAGCCCCGTACTTATACCTCTCCGTGACAAAGACCCAGGCCATGGGTCATACTTAGTCATCACCACGTGCAATGAGCAATTATTGCGCAAACTGGTGCAATCCCCATACGTCACCCTTGATAAGAGCCCTACGAGAAAACTTCCGTGGATCCCGAGATCGAGTAACCCCGCTCGGGCGCTATCGAGTCCGTATAAACTCACCAGCCAACTCAACCCGCGTAACTTATACTAAACATAATTATTCTCCCAATCTCGGGAGTGATTACATACCTTTAATAATCAGCAACGTGATTAAACCTGACTTATCATAACGGATAATGATGCATCTGTTTCAATCGAAATCTCGCGCGTTTAGCACGAAAAATACCCAAGCCTTGACGTAATTTACATCCACTTCATTTTCGGGCATCACAAATGTTGTTATAAATAAATATTAAAAAAGTTAAAAATCACCAAATTTTATTTATTTATTTTTTTTTTCAACTTTCACTAGAATTTTTCAGAAACGATAAAGGGAAATAATTAATTTCAAAATATAAAAAAGGATCGGAAATAAATATAAACATTATAGATTTCACAAAAACAAACAAGAGTGTTTTAAATAGTAATACATTTTTTATCATACATAAGTTTATATTTATTACATGATACAAGTTTTTAAATATGTTATTTTTATTTATTTGAAGATGAAACTACATTTTGAAAACTCCACGCACGGAACGCTACAGTAAAAAGTTCCCAAGAATAGCTTCATAAAAAAAAAAAAAATTACACAATATGTAACATTTTTTCAATTAAAAATTAAAACAGCCATAAAGACTTTAAATTTAGTTTTATGTTATTGATAATGGAAAAAACAGATAAATATAAATATTGTATTACTTATCTGTTTTTTTTTCTTGCGATTTATTTTCATGCTTATTTAGAAAAAATAAAATAAAACAAAAACCGAAATTACAATGCAATCAAGATTTATTCTGAATAAGATTGACCATATGTAATATTTAATGAGCCGATTGGCCTCTAAAAAGATTTAAAAAAAGTATGAATCGCAAACTCGTCAAACGCAAACGTATATAGATAATACATGCAAGCCATTTACAGTCTATCAAAAAATTAAACTTAAAATACTTTACATTTATAGAACTAGGCGATGAATAATCTATACTCGTTTATAACTATGACTCAAATATTTTTACAATATAACGATCACTTTTTAAAATTAACTCTAATTTATTCTAAGCTTGACAGAATAATAGATTTGAAAAATCATATAAAATATTAATCAAACTAAAACATCTTAACTAATTTTTGGTTGCATAGGCTTACATTGTTAAATTTTTAATTTCTAATTTAGATACTCAGACTTGAATATTTAAAAAGTTTATATCATTAAGATAATGTGTTTTAAAAACAAATCATTTATAATTTCTTGCCACCTTAATTTATCGGGGCCAAGAGTACAAAAAAATATAAACATTAAAAAAGAGATAATAATAAAGTTAAACGTTAATACTAACACTTCACATTTACGAAAATGTGGAGTAAAAACTAGATGAAGATACAAAAAGTAATAATAATTAAGAAGTTCAGTATAAATACTTTACAATTTTTTAAAAATTTTGTCTAAAATAACATTTTGCTCCTACAAGAATCATTTAAGTAGTAGGTATTGAAAAATTATGGAATGATAAATTTGTTTTTTATCAATTAATTAATATTTTGAAAATATTCATCGATTATAGCTTGACGCTCTGCTATGCCTTCCACATAGTTATCGTCCTCCAATGCTACTTGAACTAAATCATTCCGTTGATTGTTCCCAATTTGGGGTACCGGAAAATTCAGGCTGTTAGAATATTATATTATCATTTTAAAATTTTTTCAAAATAATATAAATTCAAAAGCTAATTTCTTACCCATTACGCCTCTTGTAATTATACACAACTGCCGAAGCCAAAATAATTTTAGCATAAAATTCAGGTTCATAGTGCAAAACGCGTTCATCATTTATGCATCTCATTGTCTCCTTCCATATCTCAAAAGTTTGTTCAACGCGGACACGTGTTTTTCGAATCGCCCTAGAGTAATGATATTCTGGAGTTCCTTCTGGCACACCGTTAATTGGAACCATCAAGTAAGGTGCTTGGGTATAACCCGAGTCTCCTAAAAAAAAGCCAAGTTAAAATATAAAAAATGCATTTCAATGCTTTCATCATTAACAATAAAATAAAAATAAATAAAGAAAAAATCATGTTCATTCATACGTAATGTCAGAACTGAGTTAAATATGTTATATAAAATATTTGAAAACTACTATTTATTTTATCACAAATATTTTTAAATATTCAAGTACAAGCTCACCTATAAGGAAATAATTTCTTGGGACTACACCATTTAAAAACTCATTCCTTAAATTTAAGAATTTGTTCCTTACATCACTGAAACGCCAATTAAATGCATCATGTGTTGAGCCGTTAACAATCTTTAGACTGCAAATGTTATAATCTGCATCTGACACCAATTGAACATTGAGTGAATGATTTTGGTGGTGATTGACATAAGCTTCTTCATGGTTAGAAGGAGTATGTATCCTTATAAGTGTACAATCTATGAGTCCGATAGCTCCAGGAAAACCAAGGGTAAGTTCAAAGCTAAAAAAAAAAACACAAAAATTCAATCACAAAAAATATTTTGAATATTTCAGAAAATAAGAATTATAAAATACATAATTAGAAGAGAATAAGAAATTCTAATTTTATTTTAAAGTCTGTAATAATCATTATTTTCATAAACAAAATTAATCAATTTTTTATTAAAACTGTCATAAGCTTATAAAAAAAAAATTCATAGCTCTGTTTTAAATGAGTTCTAAAACAATTTTTATAATACAGACATGATAAAAAATTTTTAAATTTAATTGGGAACCAACAATAAAGATAAACTAACACCTTACCTGTCAGATGTATCTTGTCTCTCCATCTCATTGTTTGGAAATTTAATGTACTCCTCCACCAGTCTGTTTATAGCATTAACTACTCGGTGTTTGTACTTGGAAATGGTGCTTTGTGACATCGGATGATTATAATCATGTCCTAGAGTTGCTTGATAGCTGCCACTAGCAAGAAACCGCAAAATGCTTAAAACTTGCTGATGAGGAGGTACACCTTGAGAATGAGCACTTAGATACTCTCCCTCCACCAAAATTGTTATAAATTGTAGTGCTAAATGTTGAGTCATCCTATAATATTTCCTAAACTGCTCTTCACTGTCTTCAAATGGATTGCTTTGGTCACGGAGATGTTGCCTTCGCAACATTGCAGCTTGTCTACCTGCAGCTATTTCCTCTTCATACAACCCATCCAGTAATGCTGGCGCAGCAACCTTAAATTTTTTTGTATATAGAAATACAAAAGTAATGGTAAAAAATATTTTAATAATTACATGCAATCATAAATGTTTGTCCATCTTGTAATAAAATAGACAAACTTAATTGTTATGATTGATAGGACCTATTCAATATCCATAAATAATAAATAAACAAATGCATTCAACTAAAATTCTGCTTTTCCAAATTAGATTGTTAATATAAATAAAGGAACTTTATCAAAAAACATATCTAGCTCATAAATTTTTCTCAAAAGTTGATTTGGCTACAGTTGAAGAAACTTGTTTTCAGATTTTTTTTGAAAACTTTTCCTTATTGAAAGAGAAAGCATATTTCAGATTGACAAAGTAGACTGTTGAGATAATTAATTATTAAAATTATTGTTAATATCTAACAACTCACAATAAATTGTAGATTATTTAAAATTCAATAATCTTGCATAACCTCAAAAATATTGCAAACTACATTATCTTAATCAAAAAGTACATTATCTTAAACTAGGTATGAATTAGAAAAAAGAAATTTCAAAATTATAATTTTAAAATATTATGTGGTAAAATTTTATAGTTAATTTTACTTACAACGTTACCCATCGAGAAGCACAGAGAAGTCGGCTGGTAGAAAAAGTATAAAAATTATTTTTAAAAAATAAATACAATTTGTATTAGAAAATATCAAGCTTAAAAGGATTTTTTTTTACTTTGTTTCACTCAAAAATAGAAAATATAAAATTCCTGTGTGGGGAGTGCGTTTGTGAACGCCGAACGTTTGAGGCGGTTTGAGGTTTTCGAATGGGGTGTAATGGGTAGTACAACAGAATCAATTTTCTCGCAGTGCCAGTAGTAGATTCCAATTGGATATTCCGTTGTATCCACTCCGTAGTACGTCTACATCCAAAGCACTACTACGAGCTAAACAGAAAGCTCACTACGACACGTCGAACAACTGACCGGCGCGTCTACTTAGAAACTTGTTAGTTAAAACGAAACATTTTCAAATTTTGAAATTCCAGTTAATCAGAGACAACGTACTGTCATGTATCGATCCCCATAAAGATCCCATATTCCCAAGTTGCAACAGACTTACTTATAATCCGCCTAAAAGGAGTTAGGGAGGGGGCCACGGAAATTGCAATTAAGCATTTTTCTAGCCGACACCTCCGCTCTGCTGGAACAGGTGGGGCGAAGTAGCTTCCCTCGCTGCTTAGCCGCGCTCCCAAACCACTCTCGTCCCCGACACTCGAGTGGTTCGACCGAAAGCTAGCAGCGATCGAAGACCACGTGCAGCACACCTGGACAAGCAGAGCCGGATCAGGCAAGGATCCGTCAGTGCAATATCGCCTCGCCATCACCATTGGATAAGGTCCCGGAAGGTCCAGAGAACCTCCCGTGACGATCAACTGCCCGGATACTCCGGTAATTTTAAGGTAGATTATTGTAATATTCAACTCTGTCGTTAAACTCTGTCATTAAATTGTAACCTTTCACCATTTGTTTTTCAATTAAACGATATCACCTTACTTTACTTTATTTCATTTTATTAACCTAATCAAAAGCCAGACAACAAGGGGACGGGACAACTACGTAAGTAGTTGTTCCAAAAAGACGAAGATCCTACCTCTTTTAAAATAATAACGTCAAGGATTATAAATCCGTGACATAAATGGCATCCCTTGTGGGGACCTTAAACCTTGTTGCCTGACTATTTTGATTGGTTTTCTCTTTCTTAAAAAAAAAAAAAATTTTTATTGATGATTTTTCCTTCAAAAATTTATAATACTAAAAATTAATGAAAAAAAAAGAAAGGAAGTAAGGAAAAAGCTTTTATTATCTGATACCGGTTACTTTTGGCGAATGGTTGAGAGAAAGATTCTTTTCTTTTGACAAATCGCGATATTTTTTTTTGCTGACCTCAACATTTCTGGCTAATTTAACAACACACTTACACTCACAAACGCTTTCGGAACCTGATCTGCTCATCGCTCTGAATTTGACCCGCTTATAGTGCACACATTTCACGTTTTATTACCTGAAGTTTCGCCAAAAATCGCAACTTTGGATTCGTTTTTTTTTGTATAAAATTTTTACTTCTATCAAACGACGTTATCCCTTTAATTTATAAGTATTCGATATGGCTAACCTCGCGAATCTTACTTTGGACGAGATTGAAGCCATTCCAGACAAAGATCAAAAGAAGGCGGCCGAATTACATCATGCCCGCCGGATGGCCGAAAATATGTCTACAATGGCAGCTACGTTAAACGAGTCACGAACCGCGTTCAGGAACGTTCAAGCCTCAGCATTGATGCAAAGTGCTCTTGCTGCAATCCCTTTTTACACTGGTTCCACACTCCTGCGCCCATGGCTGCAGGACGTGGAAAGCTACGACCAACGAATTACAGACGCAACCCTGAAAGAACTTTTCCTCCAAGGAGTTATTTCTCGATTGACCGGCAAGGCTAAAACAAGTCTCGACGGAAAAGTTTTTGACACTTTAGACCAACTCCGGAAACATCTTCAGGACCGTTTTTCTCAAAAACGATCCCTATCTTATTACCTTAACCTTATTTCAGACTCTTATATGAGACAGAATGAATCTGTTTTAAATTTTCACGATAGACTCTCAGCTATAGTCCGCGCTGCCACGAAACTAAAAAACGAGGGAATAGATGACGAAGACATCAAGAGACATAATAAGTCCCTTTTCGAAGACCTCGCTACCGAA
Organism: Encarsia formosa; assembly: GCA_038277355.1. NCBI lineage: Eukaryota > Metazoa > Arthropoda > Insecta > Hymenoptera > Aphelinidae > Encarsia > Encarsia formosa. The sequence continues at coordinate 55,824,695 of CM076186.1, forward strand.
TATTTTATTCGCGGATTACCTTCTGTCATCCGCAACCAAATGTCTAACCATAACCCTGTTAACTTTTCCGAAGCTTTAAACGCAGCTCTGAATGCGGAGGAATGGGTTAACATCGGAGCACCAAATCGTGCCGATGTAGAGTATTCCTCCACCCAAAAACCGCCTCCGTGATCGCGTTCTCCTAGCCCTTATGGTCGACCCGGGACACCTGAAAGAGAATCATCTCACGACCGGCGCAACGTAAAATTCTCCGATTTTAACGACCCGCGAAACTTCGATAGAAATATCTCGTATTCTTATGACCCTAACGATATAAAATTGCCTAGAACAATGACCTTCACTGCAGAAGGTAAACCGGATGCTAACCCTTCCCTGCGTTACGAACAACCTTCAAGCATTCTGAAAAACCCGGAAAGACAGAGCCTATCCGATCAACCCGGATCATCAGATCGTTACTCCCGCCCTAGGTCCGAGAGCCCTAGAGGCCGATACCCTCATAGGTCGACAAGCCCCCTTTCCCCTCCCTTCCCTTATCCAAATTTTCACCCTTATATGCCCTATTATCCTCCTATGCCCTACTACTACCCCCCCCAGCTCCTATGCCCCCTTTTCACTCGCCCTATCCTAATGCGGCAACACCAGCCTACTTCCCTAACAACTATTACGACAAGCCGCCTGGTAGACCTGGATCCCCAGGTCCTTACGGCCCTACTCCACGAGCTCCGACCCCAACGAATATTCCCGCAAATATCTCCTCTAGCGAGAATTTAAACTGGAGACAAGCTCGTCTGGACGGCGCGCCCGCGAGCTTCCCGCGCTCTCAGAGCCCCGAGCGCCGATCGGTGAAAACATTCAAAACAAGGGAGTACGGAAAGTCTGTGGCGAGAAAACCGCACCAACCATAAAAATTAAAAATTACCTATACAAAAAGGGCGTCGTAACATGTTCCGCTGCACAAACCAATGAAGTGAACGTCATCAAAGCTTCTGTTTTTAAAGACTCGGTTTTCTACTATCCTCACCCTCCCATTACAATCCAGGGAGAAGACAATAATCAAGTCGACGCTCATGGAAAATTACGATTCGTATTTGTAAACAAAAACATATATTCCATCTAATTCACGACGATGCCCCCTTTTTACAAGATGGTGTTATCAGCAAAAGAACTTTGAAGAAACTCCGGAGACTTAAGCAAGCCGGAAAAATGAAAAATCTTCCCGACTCTTTTCTTGAAGACCTATCCCCAGACTCAGATCGCTCTGAATCAGAATCCTCTGACTCAGAAACCTTTTCCGAAAATTCAACCTCCCAGAGTAGCGACACCCTTAATATAGACAAATCTACTAACGATTCCGACACATATTCACCTAAAATTTACAATCCTGGAAACCATAGGGAAAGAAAGAAAATTTCGTACGGATCACCCAAGATCGAAATTACTAATAACATATTTAAAGCCGGAAAGGGGCGCATTTTAATTGACACCGGCGCAGACGTGAGCGTAATTAAAATTCAATCCCTAAATCCCACGTGTAAGATCAACAAAAATCGTACTCTTCAACTGACCGGGATCGGAGCAGAACCCGTTTACACTCTCGGTACCGTTACTTTCAAAGAAAGAGACGGTAGAAAACATCACATGCACGTCCTCCCCGAAAGTTTTTCGCTTAAAGAAGATGCCATTCTTGGCTCTCGTTATCTACAAATTGAAAAGGGTCAAATTGACTTGGCCAATAATCAATTAATCACTCAAAATGGCACTCAGGACATTTGTTTTTCTAGCGCTACAGACAACAGTGAGTCTGAATCTGCCGAATCCCCTGCAGAATTTCCTGACTCTCGACGAACACCTCAAAGTCAAAACACCATCCCCGACATTCAACCTACGTCCAGCAAAATACCTTCGACTGTTTTCCATTATAAAGCTCGTCGAAAGCAAGGTAAAGCTCTGTCCACAAGATATACGTTGCCAGCGCGTTGTAAAATTGCGATAGAAATTCCCGTGTCGGAAAGCTCTCCAAGAGGGGAGGCGTATCTTCCCCGAATACAAACCCCTACCGGAATATTCATCGGCGAGTCAGCCGTTACCCATGAAAAAGGTTCATGTTACGTGTTAGCCATTAACACGAGAAACGAACCTCAAGAAGTTGAAATACCGGTGCAAGATCTGTATCCCTTTGAACTCGATAGTTCCGACGACTTCTTCGATTCCGAGGTCGAGGGAACGCCTTGCCCTCCTGAACAAAGAGTAACTCGAATAATTGACCTTCTGAAAAGAAAACATCATGACAAAGCAGCCCTAGCTCAATTGAAGAGAGTGGTCGAACGTTTTCCATATCTCTTTATGTTACCTGTCGACGACCCTCCTCGCACACATCTAGTACAACATACCATTCCGTTAACCAGTGACAAACCGATATTTACACGTCAATATCGTTATCCTCCAAAATTACACGAAGAAATTAGAAGGCAAGTAGATGACTTGCTGAAGAAAGGAACCATCCAACCCTCCTCCAGCCCTTGGAACTCACCTCTATGGATAGTTCCAAAACGGCCTGGCCCTGACGGTAAAAATCAACATCGTCTCGTCATTGATTACAGAAGGCTCAACGAAGTATCAATTCCAGACGCCTATCCACTCCCAAACGTTCAAGAAATACTGGAGTCCCTAGGCAAGTCCAAATACTTTTCAGTTTTTGATCTCGTTAACGGATTCCACCAAATACCTATGCACCCGGATGACAGAGCTAAAACCGCTTTCTCAACGCCTTACGGGCACTTCGAATTCACAGCCATGCCTTTCGGACTCTGCTGTGCTCCCCCGACATTCCAAAGGCTGATGGTCGCCGTCATGACCGGATTACAAGGAATCGAATTGTTCGTTTACCTAGATGACTTAATCATCTTCTCCAACTCTCTTGAAGACCACGAGAGAAAGGTTAATGAAGCTTTTCAAAGATTGTTTAATGCTGGATTGAGATTAAAAATCAAAAAATGCGAATTTCTAACCCCTGAAGTAAAATACCTGGGCCACCATATCGATCAATTTGGAGTCAAACCTGACCGGGGAAAAATCAAAGATATTCAGGATTTTCCCGTCTTAAAGAGTACTTCGGACGTTCGTTCTTTTCTTGGACTCTGTTCTTACTATCGCCGGTTTATCCACCATTTCTCTGAAATTGCAAAACCTCTAAACGACCTCCTCAAGAAAAATTGTAAATTCCGCTGGGAGGAGAGCCAAAAAGCCAGTTTCGAAAAACTAAAGACAGCTCTATGCACGGCACCAGTCCTAATTTGCCCAGACTTTTCTAAACCCTTCATACTAACGACCGATGCTAGTGCATACGCAGTCGGGGCAGTTTTGAGTCAAGGCGAACCAAATAATGATCGACCTATTGCATATATGTCAAAAACGCTCAATAAACATCAAAGAAACTACTCTGCCACCGAGCGAGAATGTTTAGCTGTAGTCCTAGGCATCATGCACTTCAGACACTACCTTTACGGTCGCACTTTCTATGTATACGCTGACCATGAACCTCTACAATGGATTGATTCAATCAAAGACCTAATGTCAAGATTAAACCGCTGGAGAGCCCGACTGCGCGGCTACAGATACATATTTCGTTACAAACCTGGAAGGCTTAACACTAACGCCGATTGGCTCTCAAGAAATCCGATAGACCAGAAAGAGGTAGAAAACGAAAAATCGGCAAACATAGCCTCTCAATCCCTGAAAAATATCAAAACAAAAACCATACTACCTATTCAGAAACCAAAACCAACATAAACATCACTTGCTCGACAAGCACACAATAAAAGCAAAGAAGAAAACTTCTCTGACGCCCCGCAACCCGGCCCTTCGCGAAGAGGTAGACCGAAAGGCTCCAAAAATAAAACTCATGCATCGCCGAACGTATCTGGCCAGGGAAATCTTCCAGGCGATACCATCGCCTCTCGTCTAAGACTCAGACGAAATCAACAGGTAGATCCGAAAAATACTACACCCATCGATCAAGCAAACGCTGAAAGCTCTACCTCAGAAATAGAAACATCAGATGAAACCGAAAGCGCCTCCGACGCACCTGTACCCTTGCAAAGCCGGTCATTAATACCTAGTTTGGCAGAACCTCTCAACACAACAACCACATCTCCTGCCACCGAGTCTGAAATCAGCAACCAAAAAGAAGATGAGATTTCTGGCATAAGTGAGTTCGACGAAACCATGGTACCATCGGATAGTTTTGAAGATGTAGTCGCCCATTTCCAAAAACCCGCATCAAGAAAGGCATTCTTTGATTACCCATCAAAAAGAGTGAAACCTCCAGCAAATGATGATGACTCCTCATCTTCTGACGAAGAAGAACTCTACGAAACTACCCCCGTAAAATCAAATTTGGAACTGCAAGCTCAGCTCAAACCTTCCAACTTCAATTCTAAGGAGAAAGAAGAGTTTATCGAAGGATTTAATTCCTTGTGGTGGGACTCTGGAAAATGGGAAGAACTTCTTGAAAATTTCGACCTAGGATCTAACTATCACGAAGCGGATCACTCTGTTGTCCACAGTGATCCAGGCTATTTGGAAAATGACCTTATTGACGCAAATGATAGACAGATTCTGAACAATACACAATCCCTGTTAGACTTAGATAAATGGCAACTGACCGATGACTCAGGATTCAAAAATCCTCCCTTATCGTCCACTCTCCTCACACATAAAATACCCCCAACAATTTTTGATGACACTTTTAATCTCGAAAACACCAAAATCATGTCGAGTGAAAATTCCGACTCTTCAACAAATTCCACGAAGACAATTACACCAGATCATAAGTTAACTCCATCGGAAAACTCTCTAAACACTCAAGAGAGTGTCACTCACCCTCGAGATACCGCCAAAACGACCCTTCAATCCTCGCAGCAATCACTTCCTACAAAACAACCAAATTCAAATTTGATACCTCGAAGTCCAAAACCTACTACGGCAAATACTCATAATGACATTTTCACCAGCGTTAAAACCATTCCGCCAATTATACCCCCCCTCTTGAATCCTTTTTGCACCCCGATGAAACCCCCCGAACGACTGACAGTGAGACTCACCCGAGACGCCCTCACGGGACATAAAGATAACATTATACATTTTATCCCTGCAAATTTAAACCTACACACGCCTAACAATCAACTTCTTGCCGAGTTAGAGCTAATTTCGAAAAGCGAACTTAAAGATCTGAACCCTACGATTGGCAATGTTCTTGTCTCTAAAACCCGAGGCCGAACCATCTTCTCTTTAGTAGTTACAGAAACCGAAAGGAATCCTATTAAGCAAAGTTCTTTGAAAGAATGCTTATACAATCTTTATCATCTACTACTAGAAAAAGAAATTACATCGGTTCGTATGTCACGAAAAGGCGAACTCACAGATGCATTACCACGTGGAACTCTATACCGAGAAGTCCAAGGCGCACTCAAAAACATACCTATGACGCTAACGATCTGCCTAGGTGTCTGCATAACACCACCACCCGAATCCCGCAACACCATCCTAAAAGAATGCCACGATAGCCTATTCGGAGGACATCGTGGAGTAGAGAAGACTTACAGAAGAGTGAGGGAAAAATTTACTCGGCCCGGTTTGCGTAAAGATATAGTCGATTACATTCATCGATGCCGAATATGCCAAGAGTTTAAACTCATAGGTTATCGCACCAAAGAACCCATGGTAATTACCGATACGCCCGCAGAACCGTTCTTTAAAATGGCTATCGATGCGGTCGGACCTATGCCTCGAACTGTGGATGGCAATGCTTACATAATCACTATGCAATGTTTATTTTCAAAATTTTGTATAGCAGTACCAGTACCTAATCTGAAAGCGCTAACCGTGGCACAAGTCCTTGCTAAACATCTTATAGCCGCTCATGGAGTACCTAAAATTATCTTGAGCGATCAAGGTAAGAGCTTTAGGAATAAACTCCTCAAAAATCTTGAAAGCATGTTTGACTGTCGTCTAAAAACGATGACATCTTTCCACCCCCAGTCGAACGCATCATTGGAAAGAAGTCATGCTGTCTTGAAAGACAACTTGAGGACTAACACCCCTAAGTATCAAGACTGGGACGAGCTAGTTCCCTTTGCCATGATGGAATACAATTCCTCAGTCCACTCTTCCACAGGTTTTACCCCCTACGAAATAGCTATGGGACGAAATCCTAGAACCCCTTCAGGATGCCTAGACGACTTCGATAACGACACATATAATGGTTACATTTACGATCTAGCAACAAGAATAGCTGAAATCCGAGAGATGGCATTGAAAAGCTTAGAATCATCCAAACAAGTTAACAAAAGAAATTACGACAAATCAACTAAACCCCTAGATATAAAACCCGGAGACAAAGTTTACGTCAACAAACTACCGCGTAAAAACAAACTAGATAAATTCTATAACGGAGTTTTTGACGTCTTAGAAGTACGCGAAAATAACACTGCCCTCTTGCAAAGCCAAAACAAAAAAAAAATCTTAGTTCATAAAGACCGTCTGAAAAAATTTTACTAAAAGCCTTTCTTCTCAAAAATTATCGCCTTATCTAATTTAAATCTGCCCTAATTTTGTTCCAGAAAAATGTTCTTTATTTTGCTGTGGTTCACGAGCTTCGCTCCAGTCGGTACCGTTCACACGGAGAATAAAACTTTCTATGAAACGCAACCAATCCCCAATAATCCGGGTATTTTCTATGAACACGTCGGGAAAGTTAATTTAGTCAGAACAAAAATTCATATTAATATTTTCTTAAATTGTCCCCCACTAGACAGAAACTTTAAAACGGAAAACAAAAATTTCAAACATTTAGTAAATGAATTATATAGAGTCTACCCTGACCAAATAACACCAGAACTCTCGGAACTTCGCATAACCCGCAAATTATTCGCAATAAATGATCTACATGAATCTATAAAAAGCTTGTTCGTTCTGCAAGAAATCGATAACCGACCCTATAATCGAAAAACGCGAGAAGCTCCGATCGAAGTCAGCGGTTGGGTTACGAAATGGTTATTCGGCATCATGGACTCGAAAGACCGCGAACTAATCAATAGTGACATCGACAAACTGTACGACAGTCAGAATAACTTATCACAAATTTCAATTGAATCAACTCACCTAATTAAATCAGAGCTCGAAAATCTGTATAAATCAGAAAATAATCAAACTCTAGAAATTTCACGCTTAATCAGTCGTGTTGAAGCCATCTCCGAACAAAACTTGGCCATAAACAGAAACCTGTAATTTGAAAACGTTACCAGATGGTGGTTTGATTACTCATATGAACTTGACGAACTACAAAGGGGTTATGAAACCTTGATGGAAGTAATTCAAACCATCGCAAGAGGACATCTACACCCACTCCTGTTATCTTTTTCCCAAATGTCCAATCTACTCTTAAAAATTAACAACAATCCGAATCTCCGGATACCAAACGCAGCAGAGGTAATTACACCCCACTACCTATTCAACGTAGCGAAAACGACTATTTTTATCACTAATGGAAAGCTTCACGTTTCTATGAAACTACCTGTAGTAATGGATGACGACCTCGATTTGTACAAAATACACTCTTTTCCAAACCCTATAACCCTCCCCTTTGATAATACAGGCTATTTAGCAATAAAACCAACAGTTAATTATATTGTCTTATCGAGAAACCAGACATATGTTCTCTTAAATGACGAACTCCTTCAATCTTGTTCCACTTATAATCACACTAAGCTATGTGAAGACTTCTTACCCTTAATCAACGGAGTGACACACCCATCGTGTGAATATTCAATGTTCAATCAGCCGACAACCTCTTCTCTAAAAACCTGCTAGACAGTTATCATACCAAACACGCCCATAATTCTAACACCCTTGCACGCATCGAATTTATGGTTATATTCAACTTTAAAACCAAATAAGCTCACAATAACCTGCCATAATCATCGAAATGAATTTCTCATAAATGGCACAGGCTCACTTTACCTAAGTGGCGAATGTACTGCACACACATCAAGCTTTACCTTACACGGTCTTCGGAAAATCTCATTCATATCAGAATACAATTATAATCCCGAATTGTCAGCAGAATTGAACATAATAAAACCCGAGATACATGAATACGCAACCAAATACCCCATGGAAGTAGAGAAAGAACTCACTGAATCACTACAAAAATTTAACCCAATTCCCCTGAGCGAAATCGAAAATAAACTGAGAGCGATACATATTCGACGGACGGAACAGAAGCAAACACATTCATTTATAGCCATCGGCTTAGGATCCTCAATCGCGATAACATTAGTCCTAAAATTTTTGATAGATAAATTTCTTCAGGTCGAGAAAATCCTACCCTTGTTCTTCTTCATCTGCAATAAAAAGAAAGAATATAAACAAAACAAAAAAAACAAAGAAGAACCCAACCGAAAAACATGCACATGTAAAAATAATCATCAGGATGATACTCCTCCTAATGAGACTCACAGCTTGCCTCCGACTCTAAAGTCGGCAGACATTGTAATCCACGTGGACTCATCTCCACAAATCTCGACAATGCCCACAACCTCTCCAAAAGCACCAAACTCCAATACAAAACCACCGCTTCACGTCGAAGAGCCATGAAAAATAAAACAAAACGTCAATAAAAAAAAAAAAAAATGATAATAATAATAAAAAAAAATAAATAAATAAACAAAATAATAAAAGAAAAAATAATAAAAAAAATATATATTATAACAATAATAATAATAAACAAAACAAAAAAAAAAAAAAAAAAAAAAACTTTATTTTCAAACCAAATTTGACTAACTGTCCATTCAAAACACGCTTAAGACTCGACCATAGCCATGAATCTTCGTGACCACTGGCCTGAGTGCGCCCGTCGCATGCAGACCCGCTATGCCTCCAACACAGGCGACTCTTCCACCAACTCGCCCGCAATGCACCTGCAGCACGCGACCCAACTATACAGCCACACCCACGAATCTTTTAATACAACCTGCAAACAATTAATTTATGAAATAATGACAGTTGACGACTTAACTCTGACAATTATACTTAATAAAAATAGTAACAATCAAAGTACTATACTCACAAACTCGCCGAATCCGAATAAAAGAATTTTTTTTTACTATCCGTCGAAACTCAGGTATCAGATAGATGTTTTAATTTTTTTTTTTTTTTAAACAAATAATGATTGATTGATAACAAATGTGAAAGTATTTACCTTTTAATGCACCTCGACGAGTTGAGGATATGCGATAATAACCCTTGTAAATTGACCAAACTGCGAGTCCAACTAGCTCTCCGATCGACGTAATACCGACTGGAGCACCTACTGAATGCACCAGTAAAATCACATTTATCATAACTGGCAACATAGCATGATATAATTTGATGAGCGCACCGCTGCAACGTCACCGTCAACACCTACTTACACTATACTCTCGTGCGTTACCGCCGACCTGCCGACTATCCGATTTCAAGAAGGACGATACAGCAACATTCGCATCAAGAACAGAAGCAGCTTCACCAGTAAAATATAAACTATTCTCATACAATTTTGTGTAACAAATTGAGTGTATTTTCAGAATCTAAATTTTAATTCATACTCGGACATTATCTTAGATTTAACAAAACTCTCTCGAATACTCGACAATAATTTTTTTTTTGTAATTATTTTTTATATGATACTTAAATATTGTTAACATCTGGTAAAATTTTTTTGCTCAAGTTAATTTAACTTCATTATCAAAAAAAAAAAAAAAAAAAAAAAAAAAAATTAATAAAAAGTGAATAAATAAATAAATTATCTGTTGTAATATTAATTTTAATATTTATTGTACAAACTCTACGAATCGAAATTCAAGATAAGCTTCATTTGTAAACTTCTCAGTAGCACGCACAATGTAAGAGACTTATTTCGATAATTTAAGTTACGTCAATTAATGAATAATTTAATTCTATACACTAAACTCAAAAATTTTATCAAACAAATTTGGAAACTTATTTAACTATTTTCGACCAATTAAGGCAAAACTCAGTCTAAATCAGTCAAACGGAGTGTCAAAAGCACTGATTTCATTGAAACTTCCCGCTGATTCATAGTTTTTTTTCTTTAGTGCAAAAATTTAGACATAAAAATTTAAAAAAAAAAAAAAAAAAAAAAAAAACACTAAGACAAAATAATTATATCAAATTTGAAGTTTCATAGCGAACGAAATAACGACAAATTGAAACTCAAATCGTTTAGGAACTTAAAGGATAATATAAAGAACCACTGCACTCAATACTGTCGTATACATGACAGAATTTTCATCGAATGTTTTAAATACTTTTGACTTAACTAATTAGCGATCTTAAAATCAAGGCGAAAACTGTGAACTTCCCTCACTCCTGGCAATTAATGAAAATTATATACGTCGATGCAACTTCCCACTTAAATATTAACCAACCCATACAGAATTTTCTGCTCCAGCGCCCAATAACCGCGCAATATAGAGCAATAATTATTTTATTACGTCTGAATCCCTGTTACCTGGCTTGCGCAAGCAACACAAAAACTTCTATTTAGCATTTAGCTATTTGAAACAACTAGCTATTTGAAATTTTCGTTTAAAAAATTTCAAGAATTCAGGCTTACAACTCAAAAATTACAATATTCTTACCCACTTTCAACCAACCATTTCCCACCCCGTGATCATTGTTATACAACAATTATAAAAACTACCGATCTCTTTGAACATCGGGTAGAAATTACATCCAAAACGTTACACTTGAACTAATTATTCTGAAATAATAGTTATTCAAAAAAAAAAAAAAAAAAAAAAAAAAAAAAAAAAAAAAAACCTTTTGCTAAGCTCCTGCCCACCACCATCTACCAAGATTCACACAAGCGAAATCGATACATTCCCTATCTTCGATACATTTTTTTTTATCATCGATACTCCTACAGTCGTCCAGCCCTGCATTGTCGAGGGCAACAATGGACTAAGCGGGGAGGCATGTCATGTATCGATCCCCATAAAGATCCCATATTCCCAAGTTGCAACAGACTTACTTATAATCCGCCTAAAAGGAGTTAGGGAGGGGGCCACGGAAATTGCAATTAAGCATTTTGCTAGCCGACACCTCCGCTCTGCTGGAACAGGTGGGGCGAAGTAGCTTCCCTCGCTGCTTAGCCGCGCTCCCAAACCACTCTCGTCCCCGACACTCGAGTGGTTCGACCGAAAGCTAGCAGCGATCGAAGACCACGTGCAGCACACCTGGACAAGCAGAGCCGGATCAGGCAAGGATCCGTCAGTGCAATATCGCCTCGCCATCACCATTGGATAAGGTCCCGGAAGGTCCAGAGAACCTCCCGTGACGATCAACTGCCCGGATACTCCGGTAATTTTAAGGTAGATTATTGTAATATTCAACTCTGTCGTTAAACTCTGTCATTAAATTGTAACCTTTCACCAGTTGTTTTTCAATTAAACGATATCACCTTACTTTACTTTATTTCATTTTATTAACCTAATCAAAAGCCAGACAACAAGGGGACGGGACAACTACGTAAGTAGTTGTTCCAAAAAGACGAAGATCCTACCTCTTTTAAAATAATAACGTCAAGGATTATAAATCCGTGACAGTACTAAGCATCATAATTTTATACTACCATTGATCATCATCATGGAGCAAAGCAAGGATCAGAAGGAAAAGTAAGATTTAATATAAATTTTAATTAAGAATTGTTAATTAAATAAAGAAGCAACTACTGACACTAAATTTATTATATGACAATTTTATTATAACCTCTCAAGATACTTTATCACTAATTTGCAATGACTCTTTTTTACTCTTTTTTGTTCCTGTTAAACTAGTTATAATTTTTAAACTTATAAAGATTATGTCAAAATTGTTATCGTAAATCTTTTTCTCAAATCTAATCCTGGAAACAGCCCGTTTCCATGCCTCAAAACACGGTCGGAAACGGGCCTTTTCCACAACAGTTTTTGTTTCCGTCACAGTTTTTGTTTACATAGAAAAAATATACACGATTAGCTTTTCTAATCAAAACCTCAAAAATTTATGAATTAATAAATGAACAGTTTTCGTAAAATAATGTTTCTTAATCCTTCCGATAAAAATATATATATTAAATTATCAAATAATAATATAAATAAACAATTTTTTGTAAAACTAAACAAGAGTTTTTGAATAAAAAATTACTTTTTTTTAATGTGGAGGTTGGATTTTATAAAAATAAATAGCAATACTGTTGTTGACAAAATATTTATTGAAACTCACTCAATGTTAAAAATTCACCAAAATAATTATTCAGAAGTGTAATTCATTTACTTTCTAACAAACAATCGAATTTCTTAGGTTTAAAATCACATGAAATCCTGCCAGCAATAGTTTGCCTTGGGTTAGAGATACATGAAAATCTAAAAATTTACCTGCAGCAACTCAAGTGTTCTGTGGATGATTATTAAAAAAACTAGCACAGTGGGCGATACGCGAGTGGAATAAATACTAAAACTTTATTAATAATTATACATTAATAAAGCGCGTGCGGGGAAATAATTTAACCATTACGTGCATAAAATAAAAACACACTGCGTACTACGCTAACGCAATAAAAGTGATAAAAACAACCAAAATTTTAATAATTATGATTTGTTAAAAACACGGAGGATTCAGGTTCAACCAAGTAAATAACACACCGAGAAAAGCAGACCGAAACATTTGAACTTGTAACCAACAAAATTAAAAACAAAAAACACAGCACTGACTGTGAAAATATTTTAAACATATGATAATGATTATCCATCAAATTTGAGAAAGCACAGTCCTGTACAAGTAAGGAAAACTTGTCGCTCACACTCGAGTTGGATTTTTTCGGCACTCGACTTCGTCTCGTGCTGAAACATCCAACTCTCGTGGAAACGACGCATTTCCCTTACTTGTACAGAAATATACTATTAAAGGTGTAAAAGTTTTCTTGCTGAAGTTATTTTTAGTTGTAATTAAAAATGTCAAGAAATTTTTTTAATTTTTCATAAAGGCTTTTTTACATTTTTTTCTGTGTAATTAATTTAATGTCATGTTTTCAGCATGACCACCCAACAAGGGGATATTATTGTGGATTTCATGTCCTCACACACAGGAGTAGCTTTCAATAAGCCCATGGGCTGCAATCCTAAGGGGACTAGAGAACAACTGCTGCAACGCTTGAAAGAGCTAGTAAATCAAGCTCCAGGGTCAAATAAAAGTGTTGATCAGATTTTATCGGTTAGAATGAAAATTTTTTGTCAGTATACCAAATTTGTAATATTTATTTTTATATTTTTATCATTATCAGTGGTGGTCGAGAAATAAATCCCTTGCAAAAAAATATAATGGGATAAAAAAAACTTATATAAAAGCTACAGGCAATCCACCAAAACAACTGCAGGATAATGCTCGTTATGACAAAATCATATCCATTACTGGGGGAAGTAATGCAAAACACAATCAAGGTCTTGCAATCATACCAGAAATTGGATGTGTAGGAAACAAATTACAGGTTTGCAAAGATCCATCAGGTGTGATTGTATTGGACCGCAACAAAATGAATTGCACAGCTCGAGCTTCTGTAGCACAAAAAAGTAAGTTTTTAAAAAATTTTTTACTTTTATTAAATTCGTTAAATTAATTAATTTTACTGCCAAAGGTTTGTTACCAGTTACACCCACTTTAAAAAGAAAATTGAAAGACTGCGCTGGTACTCCGAAGCAAAAAAGTAAGATTTTATACAATAAATAAATTGATAAATATTAATTTTTCATTTAACATCAATAATATTTGTTTGACTATTTAAAAATTAAATTATTTTACAGCGAAACTTTCTAGCCAAGATAATACATTTTCTGCACCAACTTTTTACCAACAAGCATCATCTTCAAACTACAATCAATTGTCTTCAAATAAAGGTATTTCTAATTAAATGTCTACAAATATTATCATACTATCTGTAAATACAATTGTAGCAAAACATAATGTTTGTATTATTCGAAATTAGTATACCATTAACATGTATTAGTTAATTACCTATTTATTATCTAGTTCGATAATGTATTCTGGAATAATAATTTAAATTAATTCTTAAGACATTAGTCTAGTAAATATTTTAATTATTTATTTATAGTTAATTATGAACACATTAATGATACAATTTTTCTTTTTTAGGTGCTTCTGAAGGTCTTCAATATTTTAATACTTTGAAGATAAAAGAAGAAGATGATGATTCTCACAGGGAAGAAGAAAGTACAAAAAAGGGTTCTAAAAAACCTTTTAAAATTGCTTATATGGAAAAGTTGCAAAATTTCTCTTCTACTAGCAAACCTAAAATGAGTAAGAATAAAATTGCAACAAAACATTCTAAAAAAAAAATCCTTTTCAAAAAAATATTTTTAACAGAAACAAATTCGTTTTTTGTATTTTACAGATTTCACACAAGCTCGCTCGGAAATAACGCTTCGTGCATTGTCGGATGGTTCGGATGCCATCAAAACATTAACTGATGCATTTGTCAGTGCTTCGCAGCAAAATAACGAGTTAATGAAGGAGCAAAACGTTATTTTAGACAAAATTTTTAAAAAATTGTAAAGTATTTATACTGAACTTCTTAATTATTATTACTTTTTGTATCTTCATCTAGTTTTTACTCCACATTTTCGTAAATGTGAAGTGTTAGTATTAACGTTTAACTTTATTATTATCTCTTTTTTAATGTTTATATTTTTTTGTACTCTTGGCCCCGATAAATTAAGGTGGCAAGAAATTATAAATGATTTGTTTTTAAAACACATTATCTTAATGATATAAACTTTTTAAATATTCAAGTCTGAGTATCTAAATTAGAAATTAAAAATTTAACAATGTAAGCCTATGCAACCAAAAATTAGTTAAGATGTTTTAGTTTGATTAATATTTTATATGATTTTTCAAATCTATTATTCTGTCAAGCTTAGAATAAATTAGAGTTAATTTTAAAAAGTGATAGTTATATTGTAAAAATATTTGAGTCATAGTTATAAACGAGTATAGGTTATTCATCGCCTAGTTCTATAAATGTAAAGTATTTTAAGTTTAATTTTTTGATAGACTGTAAATGGCTTGCATGTATTATCTATATACGTTTGCAATTGACGAGTTTGCGATTCATACTTTTTTTAAATCTTTCTAGAGGCCAATCGGCTCATTAAATATTACATATGGTCAATCTTATTCAGAATAAATCTTGATTGCATTGTAATTTCGGTTTTTGTTTTATTTTATTTTTTCTAAATAAGCATGAAAATAAATCGCAAGAAAAAAAAAAGATAAGTAATACAATATTTATATTTATCTGTTTTTTCCATTATCAATAACATAAAACTAAATTTAAAGTCTTTATGGCTGTTTTAATTTTTAATTGAAAAAATGTTACATATTGTGTAATTTTTTTTTTTTTTATGAAGCTATTCTTGGGAACTTTTTACTGTAGCGTTCCGTGCGTGGAGTTTTCAAAATGTAGTTTCATCTTCAAATAAATAAAAATAACATATTTAAAAACTTGTATCATGTAATAAATATAAACTTATGTATGATAAAAAATGTATTACTATTTAAAACACTCTTGTTTGTTTTTGTGAAATCTATAATGTTTATATTTATTTCCGATCCTTTTTTATATTTTGAAATTAATTATTTCCCTTTATCGTTTCTGAAAAATTCTAGTGAAAGTTGAAAAAAAAAATAAATAAATAAAATTTGGTGATTTTTAACTTTTTTAATATTTATTTATAACAACATTCCACATTTAAATTTAGTTCATGTTGCCGCTCAATCTGCAATACTACACACGTCAAATTTTTACTCATTCGTACCAACGGTTAAATCATGAACATTTTTTTTCCCACTTAAATTTCGAGATTCGAGTTCGATATTTACTTAACTCCATCAGGCCCCTGCAGCCAGCGTTGGTATCGATATTCTGCTCAGGGGACTAAGCTATATGTTCAGAGCATACTTTTCGACCAAGCATTAGGTTCAGGTTGTTTGGCAGGCTAGTACAGGAATCCCACAAGCTTGACAACCCAATAACGCTGGGTACAGCGATAAATAATTTATTTTTTATAAACAAATAACTAACCAGCTAGCTTCAAACCCCCGTAACGCTGGAAAAAAGGATAAATAAATATTTTTTTATAAACAAATAATTAACCGACAAGCTTTAAACCCCCATAACGCTGGAAAAATAGATAAAAAAATTATTTTTATAAACAAATAACTAGCCAGCAAGCTTTAAACCCCCATAACGCTGGAAAATAGATGGATAAATTAATATTTTTTATAAACAAATAACTAATCAGCAAGCTTGAAACCCCTATAATGCTGGAAAATAGATGAATAAATATTTTTTATAAATAAATAACTAACCAGCAAGCTTTAAACCACCATAACGCTGAAAAAATAGATAAATGAATATTTTTTTATCATCAAAAACTTAACCGCAGGGAACAAGTTAAAAACTCGTACAACGCTGCGAAAAAAGATAATTAAATATCTTTCATAAACAAATAACTAACCAGCAAGCTTGAAACTCCTGTAACGCTGGAAAAATAGATAAATAAATAATTGTTTATAGATAAATACATATTTTTTTTTAAACAAATAATTAACTGACAAACTTTAAACCCCCATAACGCTGGAAAATAGATAAATAAATATTTTTTATAAACAAATAACCAACCGACAAACTTTAAACCCCCATAACGCTGGAAAATAGATAGATAAATAAATATTTTTTATAAACAAATAACTAACCAGCAAGCTTGAAACCCCTGTAACGCTGGAAAAATAGAAAAATAAATATTTTTTTATAAACAATTAAATAAAGCGCCAAGCTCTAATTCCCCACATAACGCTGGGGAGAGCGATTAATTAATAATTTTTTATAAACAATTAAATAAACCAACAAGCTCTAAACCCCCATAACGCTGGGGAGAGTGATAAATAAATTATTTTTTATAAACAATTAACTAAATCGCCAAGCTCTAAGCCCCAATAACGCTGGGGAGAGCGATAAATAAAAAATATTTTATAAACAATTAACTAAACTGCCAAGCTCTAAGCCCCTATAACGCTGGGGAGAGCGAAAAATGAATAATTTTTTATGAACAATTAAATAAACCGACAAGCTCTAAACCCCCAGAACGCTGGGGAGAGCGAAAAATTAATTATTTTTTTTAATAAACAATTAAATAAACTACCAAGCTCTAAGCCCCAATAACGCTGGGGAGAGCGATAAATGAATAATTTTTTAGAAAAATTTAAATAAAGCGCCAAGCTCCAAACTCCATTAACGCTGAGGAGAGCGATAAATAAATAATTTTTTATAAACAATTAAATAAAACGACAAGTTTTAAACCCTCATAACGCTGGAGAGAGCGATCAATAAATAATTTTTTATAAACAATTAATTCAACCAACAAGCTCTAAACCCTCATAAGGCAGGGCGCCCGGGTTCAACAAAAAAACTGATCGGCTAACCCCCAAGCTCCAAGCCCCCAAGACCCTGGGTGCCTGAGTTCAATAAAAAAAACTGATTATTTGGGGGTTTAGAGCTTGGGGGATAGCCAATAGCTTCTTTGTTGAACTCGCGGGCCCAGGGTTTCGGGGGCTAGCCAATCAGCTTCATTGTTCAACTCGTGTGCCCAGGGTTTAGGGGCTTGGAGCTTGAGGGGTAGCCGATCAGCTTTTTTGTTGAACTCGGGCGCCCGGGGTCTTGAGGGCTTAGAGCTTTGGGGGTAGCCGATCAGCTTTTTTTTTTAACTTGGGCGCTCTGGGTTTTGGGGGTTTAAAGCTTGGGGTATAGCCGATTAGTTTTTTTGTTGAACTCGGGCACCCAGCGTTATGAGGGTTTAGAACTTGTCGGTTTATTTAATTGTTTATAAAAAATAATTTATTTATCGCTCTTTCCAGCTATATAGGGGCTTAGAGCTTGGCGTTTTATTTAATTTTTTATAAAAAATAATTTATTTATCGCTACTCCCAGCGTTATGGGGGTTTAGAGCTTGTCGTTTTATTTAATTGTTTATAAAAAATTATTTATTTATTTTTCCAGCGTTACAGGGGTTTAAAGCTTGCTGGTTAGTTATTTGTTTATAAAAAATAATCCATTCATATCTATTTTCCAGAGTTACGGGGGTTTAAAGTTTGTCGGTTAGTTATTTGTTTATGAAAAGTTATTTATTTATCTATTTTTCCAGCGTTACAGGGGTTTCAAGCCTGCTGATCAGTTATTAAAAAATAATTTATTTATCTATTTTTCCAGCGTTATGGGGGTTTAAAGCTCGTCTGTTAATTATTTGTTTATAAAAAAATATTTATTTAACCCTTTTTCCAGCGTTACGGGGGTTTGAAGCTAGCTGGTTAGTTATTTGTTTATAAAAAATAAATTATTTATCGCTGTACCCAGCGTTATTGGGTTGTCAAGCTTGTGGGATTCCTGTACTAGCCTGCCAAACAACCTGAACCTAATGCTTGGTCGAAAAGTATGCTCTGAACATATAGCTTAGTCCCCTGAGCAGAATATCGATACCAACGCTGGCTGCAGCGAGAAAAATTAAAGTTCTCGTACATGCGCAATAGGGGTCATTCACAAAGTACGTCACCACAGCGGAGGGGGGGGGGAGGGGTTTTTGAGATGTTACTATTGGTGACTTGGGGAGGGGGAGTGGTTAATATGATTGTTATGTGACATATTTTACTTATATTTATAATGCACATATAGCATTATGAATATGAGTGAAATGGGTCGCTTACACAGAAAATGCTCGCACTGCATTCTTGCCAGCAAGGCAACGCCCGGGCAAGACTGCAGCAGTGCAGGCAGTCGTAATTAGAGTTTAGTCGCGTTCAGACGAATTGATCCTTTGTCGGATCCATCGTCTCGTAAATCTTGTTTTAAGCTAGCAATAAGAACGCCGAATTGCTCCTTTGTCGGAGAGTTCGTCTCGCGCGCCTATCATTGTAGATAGTACTAAAGTAAACATAATTGTGAGCGGGCCAGCGATCCTCCGTGGGATACGCTGTAGTTTCTATTGGTGTAGTCGTGTATAATTATTACTTAATAAATTGATAGTTAAATTCAACTGTCTGTTTTACTCGTCGATTACCCTCCTTGGAGCAGAGTATCAGCGGCTGCGCATCGAACATAAAGGTAAGGTTTCAATCTATAAAACCCTCCGATAGACCGTTAGGATTCCCTTTAGAGTAGACCCTTAACTTATTCCCGTCCGTCGACGTACGAGTGGGGACCGCGTTCCCCCGGTATCTTTCCCTTCCGGGCTGTTAGAATAGGGATAACGTTAGGTGTCCGCCAACACCTAACAATGATTGTTACGTCACAAAAAAAAAATTTTTTTTTAACAAACAAAAGTTTTTTTTAGAAAGGATTTATGTTGAAAAAAATAAATATTTTTTGCTAAAAAGTTAAATAAAAAAATCATACTTATATGAATCTCGTTGATGAAAATTTAAAACTAAGTAAAATTGCACATGCATACAATTTTTTTCTTTTCTTTTTCTTTCTCAAGATTTAATCGCACCAAAATGAATTGCACGTCTTCTAAAAAACATATTAAAGAAACGTACAAAAAAAAATCGGCTCGTACTACCAAAATTCGATCCGTTAGAATTGCAGCTCAACGAGCACGCGAATTGATGATTATAATAAAAGATCAAGAAACAGGAGCAGAAGATACTGAATGGATCGAAGAATCTGATGTTGAGTATGATTCTTCAAATATAGATAAAACTGATCCATCAAATAATATTCCTGTAATAGAATCTATTGAAAATTGCATGGAAAATCCTTGGCAAGATGTAAAAGAAAGATAAAATAGTATATTACACACCGGGCGCTGGAAAGTATTAGTGTTGCGTAGCGAACAATAATTTCACTCCGTTCACATCGTCGAGCTAGAAAATCAATAGTTGTAGACTGCGTGGCGCCATCTCTTAGTCCACGCAGAACTACATGGTGCTGGGAACTCTCGCGCAGCCGTTTGCGCAGCCGTTTGCGCAGCTTGGGTTTACTGGCGATGCTGCAGCAGCTGACGCCGTCGGCTTTGCGCGGGCTTGCTGCTCCTCTCTCACTTCTCGTTTTGGCGCTTCTCGTAGCACACAGTGGAGAATTCTCTCTCAAAATTTCATCTAAGCTTCTCTTGGGTTAAATCTCTTTTTTTTATCTTGGTTTTTCCTGTGAGTTTTTGTGTTGAAGTGATCTTGTGGTCCAGCTCATCTCGATTGTTGCAATCAATAATATTGCAGCAATCTTTCAATCTTGCAACCGGCGCGCTCACTGGCAACCTCATCTTCTCTTTGGTGGACAAAGCAAGGACTTCTTCTTCAGGGTACTCTCCGGAAACCACCTCCAAGGACATCTCCAGGTATTTCGGCTCAAGTAACAATAATTTACTTGAGCCTCTCATTGTATTGTGTGCAGTAAGTACATTACTGTGCGGGTTTCTCTTTTTGGTAAACTCGCTAATTTCACGCGGCCATTTTCTTTTCTCAAGGCCATTCTCTGCTGCTACGTGACTTTCTCGGGGCCATCTCTCTATCTCTCTCTCTCTTTTCAAGGCCATTCTCAGTTGGTTGTTTATCTCACCTTTATTCTATTTAACTCTTGTTTACGTTTTTGGATTAATATAATCAAGTACGTAACGAGTTTTAACTAGGTGTTTTCTTTCATGACTTAATTTTTCTTTCTGGGAAATTGATCCAAAAATATTTTCAATTACAATTGTCTTCTCACAAAAATATTGTTTATTTCACAATAACATTTTTTAATTAATTAATGAAATTTATAACCAGTTTCAATTAAATCAATTCTTGCAAATTACTTAATTTGGTTTACATCAAAATTAACTCTCAAGCACTCACTGGTCACAATCTTAAAAGTATTTTTTTGTCATTCAAATTTTGGTTCACTTAAATTAAGTTAAATTAAATCTTGTATAAATTGAAATTTATAATTTATGACTATTTTTTACAGTTGTAGTTAAGTTCTGTATTTTAATAAATAAATTAACACTGTTTTATTAAATTGTGTCTGTCTCAACATTTATTTGACAACCCTCCCCTACCAGCTTTTAATCCGGCAAATAAATAAAATTAATGAAGCAGTAAATCCACAACAATTAGCAAGCCCAAGCAAATCCAAATTGACGCCCGAGCCGAAGGCGAGGGTGTTAAGGGTTTGCTAGGGATTTGCTAATACTTTTCCAGTGTCGTGTGTAATGTTTTTTCCATAACGACGGGAGGAAAACTCAAAGTCTCGCTCCGGGGATTTGGTGTTTTCGGCCCGGAGATATGAAAATTGGTTTTGTATGTTACCGTCAAAATTTTTCAGTATTACTAAAAAGCAGGCGCGCAACAACGGGGGGGGGGGGGTGTCCTGACACCCCCTAAGCTAGTAGAGGACACCCTTTACAATTACTTAGGGGTGTCCAAGACTCTGGGAGCCCGAGGTCAACGAAAAAACTGGTCAGCTATCCCCCAAGCTTTAAACCTCCAAATACCCTGGGCGCCCGAGTTCAACAAAAAAACTGGTCAGCTATTCCCCAAGCTCTAAACCCCCAACTACCCTGGGCGCCCGAGGTCAACGAAAAAACTGGTCAGCTATCCCCCAAGCTTTAAACCCCCAAATACCCTGGGCGCCCGAGTTCAACAAAAAGACTGGTGGGCTATCCTCCAAGCTCTAAACCCCCAAATACCATGGGCGCCCGAGTTCCCCCTTGGGGGATAGTTGACCAGTTTTTTTTGTTGAACTCGGGCGCCCAGGGTATTTGGGGGTTTAAAGCTTGGGGGATAGCTGATCAGTTTTTTCGTTGACCTCGGGCTCCCAGGGCTTTTGGGGGTTTAGAGCTTGGGGGATAGCCGACCAGTTTTTTTGTTGAACTCGGGCGCCCAGGGTCTTGGTGGTTTAGAGCTTGGGGGATAGCTGACCAGTTTTTTTGTTGAACTCGGGCGCCCAGGGTCTTGCTGGTTTAGAGCTTGAGGCATAGCTGATCAGTTTTTATGTTGAACTCGGACGCCTAGGGTATTTGGAGGGTTTAGAGCTTGGGGGATAGCTGATCAGATTTTTTATTGAACTCGACGCCCAGGGTTTTAGGGGTTTAGAGATTGGGGGATGATTAACCAGTCTATTTACTATACTCACATTTTTTTTTTTTTTTTTAGACGTCAGTTACATTGGGGGGGGGGGGGGGTGGACCTCAGGACACCCCCTAGCTGGAAGGAGTTGTTGCGCCCCTTCTAAAAAGTATTATAGTTTTAATTTACTTTAAGGATGTTTGGTACTTACAAAAAAATGCAGCCATTTTGTCAATTTTAATTGAATCTTCTAATAATTTATATTAAAATAAACGTTGGATTTTTCTCCGTTTTGGTTTTTCAAAAATTAAAATAGTTGTTTAAATAATTGCACACGTAATCTTATGAAAAATTTTATTAGATAAAAAAAATTTTTAATTTAATATTTTAAAATTATTAAAATTTTCTTTGAAGTGTCACCGAAACTACCTCATAGTTTTTTCAGCGATCTCTACATTTTTGAGAGAGTTACAAGTGATAAAGAAAAAAAATGCTTGATTTTTTTTGACCACCTCTTCAATTGTTTAAACAAATAATTCGATTTTTCTAAAAACTAAGATGGACAAAAATATGGAAAAACTCCAACGATTATTTTGATATAAATTATTAGAAGATTCGATTAAAATTGACAAAACGGTTGCATTTTTTTGTAAGTACCTAACATCCTTAATTAACTATTGATTTAACTCTAATGCACCAAGTATTAAAATAAAAATGAAAGTAATAATAAAATAAGTAACATTATAACTATGAATAAAACTAAGCATACCATCTAAAAGTTTTTGTTTTCATTTATTATTACTGTTAATTTTTTTCACGCTAGTAGCCCGAAAGTACAATTTTCGGGCTCGTACCGGAAACGAATATTGTACTTTCTGACTATTAGCGTGAAAAATAGTATACAGCCCTTGGGAGTGCAAAAATGAGCTAACCTTTAGCAAATCTTTGATGACCTTGCCTTCGGCTCGGACATCAATTTGGGTTTGCTAAAGCCTAACTCATTTTTGACTCCCTCGGGACTTTAATATACTATTAAACACTTATGAAAAGTTATAATAGTTCATTTCCCAGAAAAAGGGGGGGTTACTGATAAAATGGTGACGTTCTTTTAGGGGGAGGGGTTTGTGAAGATGTGACAATCTGTTACAGGGGGGGGGGGCGTCAGAAGTGTCTAAAAAATTGGTGACGTACTTTGTGAATGACCCCATAGAGCTAAACTGATATATGGCGCGCACTAGCAGCTATGCTTCAAATTTTATGTAAACAAGAGCCTGAAAATGTTGAAAATAAAAATAAATAAATAATTAAATATATGAATTTTTTCCTAGGTCTAGGACAAGTTTATTTATTAAATAAAGAGTTAACAAATAAATAAATCAATATAAATAGAACAATAAATAATTATCTATATTTATACACTAATACACATGCGAGCAGATTAAGTTTATATTTTTATGGGTTGTTTTTGCGAGATAATAATGATTGTTTTTTTTGTTTTCTTTTCGTTTTAGTCGACTTAAACCCTCGTATCTGTTGTTTACATTTACCAATCTTGAAATTTTGTTTGGCGCGTATATTTTTAATGGAAGGGCCTCCTTTAATTTTCGTTGCTACTAACGTTGCTTTTATTCTAAAAAGCATGGACTTAACATATTTTTTTTTATTCTTTGAGTCAATCACACTTAATATATCTTCAAACTGATCTTTTAGATCGGTTTTATCAACAAAATTTTCAGACTTCTCAACACTGGGACTTTTATCTGGATCTATCGAAAAATGCACGATTTTTTCTTGATGAGATATTGGTTCTTCTTTGTCATTTTCAACTGGTACCTCATCAGCTGATTTACTAATGTCAACTTGATATTTACTGGGTACGTTTAAAAGTTCTAAACAAACTAAATGAATATGTTTGCACATTCGGTTACGTAAAGAATTTTCTATGCAGCTGCAAATAAATTCATGCAAACAGATTTCGCAATCAGCACATTTAACCTTACACTGTCGTCCGTTGCATTGTTTAAATTCGTTATTAAAAACTGTATACTTTGATAATTCAGTTGTGAATGATTTTACTTCAAATACATTTTCTCTCGTACAGGTAACATTCTCTTTTCCAACGAATAAGAGGGCTTTGTCGTGAGCTTTTCGTAAATACCTTTCTTTTGTGGATACTTTACCTGAATAACAGTTTTTAAATTAATGCATACAATAATTTCAACATGAAAATAAATAAATATACATAATCAAAATAAAAAAAATAATAAAAAAATCGAGAGCTACAAAGAAAAAGATTTTGTTTTATTTATTTTTTTTTTTATTCTTCATCGTCAACTCCGGAGAAAGTTCCCCATCCCCACCATATAAAAAGGAGTAAGCTTAATTTTGAAGTTGCAGTTTCAACTTTTATTCATGCGCTGATTGGTCGAGAGAGTCGACACGCGCTTGAAGTAAGTCGGCTTTTGGGAATGTTAATTTAATTTAAATTTAAATTCCTATTTCTATTTCTATATAAATCCTAAGATAAAAGAGAGAACCCAAAAAGAATGTCAGCATTTTATTCGTGATGTGATTGGTTGAAGAACAAAATTTAAAATTTGAATTTTTATTTTTAATTTTATATTACATCAATTAAAACATTTAGATGATAGATTTGAAAAAAAATAATTATTTAATCAAGTGTTCAAAATTATCCGAGTAAAATCATGAAAATAATAATTACTAGTATATAAACAAAACCAATGAATTTACAACCTCGAAAGTTTAAATGAACTCTGAACGTAGCGGCAAAGGTAAAGGGTATTGTAGGTAACTTATTGTAGGTTAATAGCTTCGACAAAATTTGTTTTAGAATTTATTATTTAGATAGGTAATTTAATACAATGGCGCGGCGCGCTGAGAGAGACTAGTTTGATAAAAGCGGTAAATCGATTCAAGAACACGCGCGTGGTACGCGCGCTAGCGAATTTTCTAGTCCTATTATTATCCTGTTATTCCTGTTATAAAAGAAAGATATCGCTATTTTGCGTAAGATTTTATTCGTGATCCGATTGGTAAAGAAGTTTTCAAAACATTCAAAATTCGAAATTTGAGGTTGTACGATATTTTTTTTTTTTAGCAAAAACATTTCCTAGGCGCGCAGCGCGCACTGTAAGGTTCTAGTCCATTATAAATAAGACATCAGTTGAAAAAAAAAAAAAAACAAATTTTTTTTTGACACTTCATGCGATTGATCAACATTCAGCACACGAGCCTTCACGGCGAGTGTGCTGAAATCGGACTTTTCGTAAGCAGTGTCATAAAATAATGAGTAATGACCGATACGCGTTTATAAATAATCAATCTAAGAATGGCGTATTATCACCATGCCATTCGTAAATTGCTTATTTATCGCACTTGTGTTGTTATGTACTATTCCCCAACCTAGAATACAATTTTTTTTTTCAATATTCTTAGAAGCTCATCAAATTTTGAAAATTATAGTTAAATTTTTTCGGATTTTTTTAGTTTTTGAAAATTGACCGAAAAAAGGAACTTAAGATGTTTATTTTTGAAAAAAATTCAACTCACAATTTTAGTGACTATTCAAAAATTAAAAATCAAAAAGATTTTTATTGATACAATTGATAAGCCTGATTACAGTTAGTCGTATATTTAAAATAAAACGTATCCGAAAATTTTCAACAAATACTTTTCAATTATCAAAAAATCTTAAAAAATTCTTGTCTGTCTTTACCTTTTATAGCATAAATACGGTACTCCTCCTCTCTTGTTTGGATATAATCATCTAAGATATGAAGTATATCTTGAACATGCTGGATCTTTAATCCTTTTGCATGACCATGCTTAATAATCCCATGAAACCGTTCTGAAGTCATGTTCGTATTGATACCAGCATGGTTTCGATAAGCATATGCCCAATGCTCAGCTGAGGCAGCATAATGAGTTTTAAAGTACAAAATAAAATTCTCCGTACCTTCTTCGGAAATATTTAAAAATGCAGTCAATATCTTCAAATTTTTGTTGATCTGTTTCAGTTCGTAAACAATGCAATTGATTTATTAACTATTCACGCCTTTCTTTAGAGCAAGTTAATTTTGAATAGTTATTTTTCCATGCATTGCTTACGTGCCAACTGCACCAAAGAACAAACTTCGGGTCATCCATGACTTTTCTCCAAGAATTACTATAACTGAGTTGCATATCAGTCATCATGACATTTAATTCAATCAAACCAATCTTATTGTTAATTAATGAAAACATTAGAGTATACACTTTTTCATCATTTCTATTGGTTATCATATTACAAGCCGGGTATCCTTCTTCGTAATCATCTATTACATAAAGTGTATGGAGAATAAAATCACACGAATTGGTACCATGTGTACCATCAAGGCAAATGACGTGAGAACCAAATTTTAATAATTTTTCTTTTTGTTCAGGCTTCATGATGATTAAAATAAAATCTTGTTTTTCAAATGTTAAATGCTCGTCTCCTTGTTTTTTTGTAAAAAAGTATAGAGTTAAGGTTTCTTTCATCCGACACATATGACTCGACTCCTTCGACATCATCCGGACACCGACGTTCATTTCTTACAGAAATTTTACTAATATTGCGCGAAGTACTTATATTATATATATCTTTTTTTGTTAACATGTTTTCTTTAGTCATTTTACTAGATGAGCCCGCATCTCCAAGTCTGTATTCTTTTATTATACGATCATTGGAAACTCCAGCAGCTATTTTCGAGGCTATATCGTCGCAGATATTTTTATTGAATCTTACGTGGGTAAATCTTGATCGTGACAAACATGAGTCCGGATATGCGTGACTTCATAGCAACCTGTGGAATCATTAATTTTTAAATGTATTTTTGATGGGCAAAAAGAGTTGATCTTTTTCGATCCTTTTTCTGCCGCACGTCGTTTTCGAGTTTTTACTGGATTGAAATAGCTGCGATGGCATTGCCACTCCCAAGTAGTATTCTGTGATTTTTTTCCAATTTTATGAGTGTAGCTACAGTTTTCCGATTTCTCTGTACTTCTTTTCCAATCATCAAACTCTTCTTTTGAACGAAAAACAAAGTGATTTTTTTCAATCGATATATTGTGCCTATGTTGAAAATGTTCGAAAATAGTAATGTCATCTAAAAATTCTTCTGCACATAGTGGACACTCATATAGCTGAAAATTACAAAATGTATGGTTATATAATCAAAGAACTTTTTTTTTAAATTAAAATTAATACATTTTTTTTTAGTCTTAGAACATTAATTTGCTAATTTATTAATACTTCTTGAGTATATTACGAGACACTGTTTTTTATTCCTCTACTAAAAGTAAGCCAACTTTCGAACGATAATTCAAGTTCTACTACTTCAGAGGCTTGAATTTTCGAATTCTGCAGATCTCGTTATAGGATTTTCCAAGTTTTCACTTTTCGTATACTGCAGTATACAGGCCTCTGAAGTAGCACAACTTGAATTTTCGTTCGTAAACTGGCTTACTCTCTTTTAATAACGGATACTACAAGCGCGCGTACGTAATATAGAAAAATGAAATTTTGATCCGAGTCGTTACTTAAATTATCTTCCTTCAAAGCATTTGTCATGTGAAGCTTGACATGCTGAGCTAATGTTTGCTTTTTCATGAATAATTTTTTACAAGTATCGCATTTCTAAAATAAAAATTCAAATTTAGTTTCAAGAAATATCATCTTTTTTGTTTGTGGTTTTTTAAAAATATTTTTGGCAATTTTTTTCGAAAAAAATAATAAATATTATTCAAAATGTGAAATAAAAATTATCCTCACAAAATCCTTTTCACGAGGAACAGCGTGTTTCGATTCAATATGCCTCTTTAAAATATCTTTTCGGGCGAATTGCTTCTTGCATAAATCACATTCCTAAGAAAAAAAATAAAAAATAAAAACAAAAGCAGAAATAAAAAATGAATTAAACATGATTTTTAGTAGTCTTGAAAAATATACTTAAGGTAACTTACGAAATGTTGCCCAGTCCTTAAATAATTTTTTTTATTTCCTATTTTTTCTTTGCTGTAATAAGCATCAAAATGCTTCTTCAGGTTGTTTCTACGGGAGAAAGTTTTAGCACAATTTTTGCAGGACCACTGTTTTAATAAAAAAAATTTTAAGTTTTTATTATAATTTTTTTGCATGTAGTTTAAACTTTGTACTAAAAAATTGAATCATTTTCCGTTACTAAAATGACGAAGGCCAAAAACATCGTACATATACGTGTAGATTATGAAAAATATATATAACAGTAATACTCTGAAAATACGCTGTAGATAAAAAAAAAAAAAACTTCCGTTTTCAAATTTTTTAGCAATAATTAAAAATCCTTACCATAGCTGATTCTTTAACTGATCGACCTGTAGCTAATTCATGCTTTTTTTTTAATATGATTTATTAGAGAACGTTTATTAGTAAACCTCTGACTGCACTCATAGCATTCCTAAATTATTTAAAAAGTTTTTTAAACGATATTAATAAAAGGTTTGTTTGAATATAACTTAAAAATCACTATATTACCAAAATAAAACTTACAAAAATTTTTAAACTCGTGTGAATGTTTTGAATATGTCTAGTAAGAGAAAACTTTGTTGCAAAGGACTTACTACATTCTTTGCAATCCATCTTAAAAATTTAAAAACAATAACTTTTAAAACTGTTGTAGAATAAATAATTATATGAGCGAGATTTGTCTTTGATAACATAACTCGAGTTAAGTTAAATTGCAATAATCCGACCTGTTCCTCCTTGCACTAACGTCTAGCAGCTGACACTTGTTTTTTAGCAGCCAAGTTATGCGATTGTTTTTGTCATAATTCAACAATATCGGCTGCTGCGAAAATACACGCCTTACATTAAATACGCAAATTTTAATTGTTTTTTTTTTTTAAGGTCATAAGGTTCTAAACCTAGAAAAAAATTCATTTATTTAATTATTCATTTATTTTTATTTTAATCATTCTCGAATTCTTGTTTACATAAAATTTGAAGCATAGCTGCTAGTGCGCGCCATATGTCAGTTTAGCTCTATTGCGCATGTGCTTTAATATGCGCAGAACTTTAACTTTTCTCGCTGCAGCTGCTCCGCTCCGTGGCTGCTCCGCACTTTTTGCAGGCATTTAGCGTTTAGCGATGATTTCGTATCTCAGAAACTAAGGTGAATTTCTTTATCATTTGGCTTCTAAAAGGCAGTGAGTCATTATGAGGATAGAAAAAAAATAGTGAGGAGTAAAAAATGAACAGCTCCTCATGTTAAAACTATATAATTTAGGGATATATATGGGTCAAATTAATACTTTTTTAAAAAACCGTCTGCACGAGGTTGATGGATCTTTCTGAAATTTTTTGACGTAAAAGTACCATTCAAAACAAAACTTTTTCCGCAAACTAGAGGTCACTATCACATTTCTACTGGATGCGGCGTCGTTTTGAAACACGAAAAAAGACCTATTTTAGTGGTATTTTAAAGCTTTCTTTGAAAAATCATATCTTTAGTTTCAAACAAGATAACGACATGCGGTTTGCGTCAAAATTTTGTTTAAGCCAAGCACTTTTAGTAAAAAATATGATAACAAACTTTTAAACTTGTTTCTTATGTACAGAGTACCATGATCAAATGTTATTTTTACTCGTTTTTGTCCTATCTTCACTTGAATGTAGCTTCATTTAGGTAAATATTTTTGGTATATCTAAAAACTGCAAAAAATTTTCCATAAAAAGACCAATATTTTGAGACCTTACAGAACTCTGTGGAACCTTCCACTTTCAAGATACAGCTTTTTGAAAATTTTAAAAAACTCAAAAAAGGCGTTTTTTGCGATTTTTAAGGGCTGTTTTGCACTGATTCCTCGATAAATTTTTTTTTTAACTGTATGAAGAGATACTTCAAAGGATCCTAAACAAGAACCAGCAGTTTTTTTTTATACATTGGGTCTTTTTTTATTGGGGAGCAATTCTATTTTACGTTATTTTCTTTAAAAAACAAGCTTTTCGACTCAATTAGCAGCTGCAATAATAAATTATTATGGTAATTAATGAAGTTATGGTTCCGTTATTTGAGAAAGTCTTCAGTATTTGAGAAAATATTCATTTATTTTTATGTTTTTATACAAAATTTTCAATGATTCAATGATGAGTAGTAAAAATTTGTTTTTGTTGTTTCAGTTAAGTCACGACAAATTTTAATATTAGCTTCAAAAACTGTTCCAATCTGTTTGGAGTCAACTTTTTTTTACTAGACGTACTGTTTTCATGACCACTGACTCAATTTGACATCACATCTGATTTTACTATTTGCCCTTAAAACCGTGACGATTTTGAAAACGATAAGCTGCCCCCTACTGTCTAGGAAGTACCGTGAAGGGTATTCTTTTCTTATTCTGCAAACATAGCTTTAAAAAAAACATACTTTTGGCGTGGCATCTTCTCGATTGCTGTTTTAAGTTTTTGAGATGGGTAACTTAATTCTTATTTTCAAAATCATCTCTTACTACTCGCCCTTTAAACTGCTATGCGCTTGAAAAGACAGGTTGCATCCTTTTCTTGAATGTCCTTAATCGTTTTTAAGACCGATAACCTGATTTCATTTTGAATCTGGTTTTTTAGTACTTTTCCTTTGAACTGTGACAACTTGTCCAATGACAACTTGCCCCTCCGCAACCTAGAAAGTACTAGGAATGGTTGTTTTTCTTTTTATTCATTTACTTTTTCTAGATTGCCCTTTTCAGCTTACAAGATCGTTAAATTGATTACTTTTCAAAATCTAGTCATTACTATTCGCCCTTAAAACCGCGATGTGTTTTAAAACACTAATCTTACCACCTTGGTTCAATGAGTACTTAAAAGAGTTGTTTTTCTATCCTACTGCTGGTATGGCTTTTTGGGTACAACCTTTAGGCATGACTATTTTTCGGTTGCCCTTTGCAACTTATGGGACATTTGCTTGAGAAATTTCAGTAAGAAAGAAATAAGGTTTTGAAGAATCGTCTCAAGGTCTTTAGGCCTTAGGACTCTGAATAAAGTCATGGGCTAGCCAGCGTTCGGAAATTAAATTTTGTTAAAAATTTTTTTTTTGTGATTTAAAAAATAGTCCTTTCTAAGTTATTCAAGGTCACACGATAATGGTCATTTCAAGTCCTTTGCAAGGCCCTGAAAAGTCAAAAAAAATTTTGAAACGCCTACGAGAACATAAACTTGTATGAGAACACAAAATTTTCCGCTATGTCCAAATCCAAGGTTAAATATAAGGGTTTTCATTTACAAAATTGACTTCGGCTCAACATGAAGGCCAAGGCCTATTTTCATCTGTCCTATCTGTAGGAAAATTTTTGCGTTGCATGTGCTATACAAAAAGTGCTTTTCTTTCAAGTTATTCTTCCCGTTACATACATAATCCACTCCTTGTGTATATATTCAATGACAGTTTCTCTTAAAAGCGGTTTTTTCACTAGAAAACGATTTTTCAGCCCAAAAAGTACTTAATTGAATGAAAAAAAAAATATTTATTGCAGATTTTTTCATCAAAATATTAAAAATATAACGATAAACCGTAAGCAGACTGTCGGTACCATTAACTAAAAATGTTGTCAAACTTTGAACGGCCGCCACTTTGAGAGAAAAAATCGTAGAGAGACGATTTAAAAAAAGAATTGAAATTTAAGGTCCAAAAACACGTTTCGTCTAAATTAGAATAGAAAAAAAAATTTTTTCCCCAATTTTATCGAAGTTAAAAAAAAAAGCACTTTTTTGCCTTTTTTTTTTTATTGTTAATTAACAATTGAAAATCAATTTTTTTTATTAATTCAAACTACACCCCAGGTCGGATCTGGGGTTGAACCTCAACATGGCAGTTTTCCGGTAGCAGCTAGAGCTATTCTAGCGATATCCTAAATCAAGGAAAATTCTAAGGTTCTTATACTTTAACTCAGCTCCACTGCCACAAAACGACTGATTGGATCGTACGCTACCGGCAATGCAAGTGGTCTCTCTGTCTCTTTTACTCTTGTAGGGCACGCGTATCAGCGCTTTTCATGCCTTCGCTGCTGCAAAAATGACCAGCTACAGATAGATAATTATTGAAGAAGGAGAGTTGTACGGCTTTTGTGCACGTTACAATGCAAACCTATGGATCAATGAATCTTATAAAGAGTTCGAAAAATTTGTTGTCAAGGAAAACGGGAAAAAATTAAGATTTTAAAACTATTCCTAGAAAAGAATATTGCAGATTATTACAGTAGTATAATTTTGAAGCTGATCACATGGGGGGGGGGAATATTTTTTTTTTATGTAACCTGAAATTTGTCAATCGAAGGGGCATAAGAAGAATCGTTTCCAACATGGAGGGTGCTTCATGGCAAGATTAAAATAGCCTCTCTCGCGCTGGAGCACTTAATCGTTAAAACAATGTCATTAGCGTCTCTTTTTTCTGAACACATTCAGATGCAAACCATTTTCCCAACATTTTTTTTTTTTTTCAATTATTTTTTATTTAATTTTCAAGCTACAAACAAGGATCACGCCAACAAATTTGATTTTCTTCAAATATTAAGTAAAATTTAACAAAATTTTAGGCATGTGTACTGCTAATAAAGTTGTTCAAATTATTAACTTAAATTGAATCAAAAAAAGATCTATAGGTGAAATTAAGGTTTTCATTATATCAAGATACAAAAGGTTGAGGTATATAAAAAACGAGCAACCAAAACAAAACATTCATAAATATATATCTTACTATATTATATAGTTGTAATTTGCTCTTCGCTCCCACCCCACTCCCACCCCACTCCTATTCCGCTCCCACCCTTAATTCTTCGAATACATGAAAAAATCTATCACGAAAAAATCTACCCTAAAAAATCTATCACACAAAAATCTACGACAAAAAAATCTACCCCAAAAAATCTACCAGAAAAAATCCATCACAAAGCAATGTAACAATGAGAATCCACCTCAAAAATATCAACTATTAAATATGTACAAGTTAAAAAAAAATCTGATTACATGAAAAAATCCTCGACGAAAGAATCCACGACGAAAAAATCCACGCGAAAAAATCCACGAAACATAAATCCACGAACGAATAAATCCACGGCGAAAAAATATACGATAATAAATAATATTAGATAACAGAGAAAAAAAAAAGAAAAAATTTATTCGAACTAGATTTTGGTTGGAACTAAATATTATGGCGTGCCTCTGCAGAGGCCCTTCGGGCCCCACGGCGCGCATAGTTTTAAAAAATAACAAGTTAGTGTTTTAATATTGTTTATTTCAGTATTTAGTACATGATATTATTAATTACATAATAGTACAACTAAATAACAAAAAGTAAACAATCTTATTGTATCAAAACGAGCATTAAAACACGATTATAGATGCTACTCTTCTCAAATATTCTACAATGTCATCACGTGCATAATCTTCAAATATGTTTTTTAAACGGGAGTCGTAATTTTTATACTTTTTCTTTTCGACTGTGCTTCTTCACCAGTTTTTAACTTTTCAATAAATAATTCATGATAAAATATGTTGTATAGATAGATTTTTTTTGAGATATATTTTTTCGTGGTAGATTTTTTCGGGTAGATTTTTTCGTGGTAGATTTTTGTTGATAGATTTTTTCGTGTTACCAATTCTTCATTTTATACCGTAAAATAGGTCAAAAATTGCACTTTTATTCCGCTTCCACCCTGCTCTCACCCCGCTCCCACCCCCGCCTTTTCTCGACCCATTCCGCTTTCACTCAGCTCCCACCCTCTCCCACCCCGCTCCCACCCAACTCCCATTCCACTCCCACCCTTAATTTCTTCATTTTATACCGTAAAATAGGTCAAAAATTGCACTTTTATTCCGCTCCCACCCCGCTCTCACTCCCGCTCTTTTTTGGAACCTCCTCTTTTGTAAAAGTTTACACTACATGAGTACTGTAAATTTTTTTTGGAGGAGCATCTCAAAACGTTTAAAAAACCTTATATTTCACATAATTATAGGGTGCTCCTCTCAGCTCCTCCCAGAGGAGCAAATTTTTTTTAACCCAGAAATTAACATTTTTTTGAAACAGGGAGCAGCAGCTGGAGGAGCTGAGCGGAATGGGAGGAGCACCATTTAGCTATGTTAAATATAAGGTTTTTTATATTACCCGTACTCTAAAATACGTATTTTACGCATTCAAAAGAGCTATTTTGAGTGTGTAAAATCGCACATTATGATTGTGCTCATGTTGATAGAGCTGCCATCTATTGATTTAAATTCAAAGCTGAGCAGCAGGCACATTTGGTTTTAGCTGCTTTTGCTTGTTGCAAGTGTCTTGCTGCGGCCTGCGGCACATATCATTAATCGCCCGTGTATTTTATAAAATAATACTTTTTCATAAAAATTAAACATCAAGTATAGGTAGTTATTAAAAGTTTCATTTTTTTCTTTTTATAAAAAGTCTACTTAGTTATAAAGAAAACGTACATAACCTCGGCCATCAAGTTGTGTTGCGTGCAGTGGTGAGGCTACGTAGATTTTTCTAATTGTATTTTACAAAATAATAATCAGCAGTTGAAATATATTTACTTAAATAAAAATCTGCTTATAGTTAAAAGTGTAATAATAATAGTATCAAATGTTATAAAAAGTGTTTAAACTGTAAGTTGAAGTTAACTTAGAAAGAACAGTGTGTATGATTTCAAAAATGTATTTTATTTTAAAACACATTAGACATACCTATATTACGAAGGATCAAATGTTTTTAAACACGAGCAACTACCTCAGATTTTGGCTTGAGCACCGGCGGAGACCACGACTTCAAAAAATTAACGTCGGGAAAAATTAGGTGTAGGTACTTATATAAACAGTAAACACAACACCGAGACAGCGGCTGGCGGCGGCAGCGTGGAGAAAGCAGACGCCACTGGCAGCAGCTGTGTTTTGATGACCGAGTTTATACTTATATGAATGATTATTTCGGGATCATTTTTGTGCATCAGTTTCAACGTTAGCATTCCTAAGTAAACAAATCAAGCGACGCTAAATCGTGAAATCTTTTCTCCTTACAAGTTTACAACGCACTGTTGTGAGTTCGAGTTCGAGGCCGCGGTGTGAAACGTACACTATAGCAAACCCATGTATATTATATAGTGTACAGCTAAAACCAAAGTTCCCATGCTAGCAAGAACAACTATGGCGATCTGCTAGCAGGATCTAATCTATCAATCTAAAAATTTAAAAGTTTAGCCAAATTCTGTCAATAAATTCACACTTTTGACGCATTTTCGAGTACTCGTAATATAAAATAGTATACATAATGAGTGCTTAAACTGCATTGTTCACACACTTGTTCTATTGGCGTGAGCAAAGCCGACGCCAGCACGTGTGCGTGAATGATGCATTTTACGCACTTATAATATAATATACTATTAAACATTTTGAGATGCTCCTCCCAGAGGAGCAAAAAAATTTGCTCCTACGAAAGGAGCAATGAATAATTTGGGAGGAGCTAGGAGGAGCGC
Organism: Encarsia formosa; assembly: GCA_038277355.1. Lineage (NCBI taxonomy): Eukaryota > Metazoa > Arthropoda > Insecta > Hymenoptera > Aphelinidae > Encarsia > Encarsia formosa. The sequence goes on from CM076186.1 coordinate 55,860,428, forward strand.
CATTGAACTAAATAACTAGAAGGAATTTCTTTATAATTATGCTTCGTTAAGGAAGGAGGAGCAAAATGTCTTCCAAAACCCGTAAAAAAAGTGCTCCTCCCGGATATAACTATAGAATATAGGAAGATATACTGGGGGGGAGGGGGGGGTGTACCCCCCTGCTCGCTCCGCTCGCCAACCCCCAAGAATGTCATGCTTGAATCTACACTTGTACCTAAACTTATACACATACCCTTGCGTCTACCTTTGTGCCTACTCTGATACATTGTTTCTACTCTTATAGCTTGAGACTACAACTGCACCTTATTTTATGCCTATACCTTTCATCTTACTACATACCCTTGTCACTACCCTTGTTCTTACCGTTGCACTTACTGCTTTTTATAACTAGGCTCTTACCCAATAATATGCTCATGTTTATATATCTGTTTCTATCATGGTGATAACTGTGGTTTGAATTTTTTTCATGCTTTTATTTCTAACTCTAAGATTACTTTGTTATTATCGTTGAGCATACTTTCGTTTCTATCCTTAGTTAAACAAAAGTTTCTATTCTTTTTCCAGCTTATTTTCGTCTTTTTATTTATTAACCTTCCCTGCTTCATAACTTTGCTACTATCCACGTCTCTTAAGTCTTTTTTTCCAACTCTCTTTACTACGTCTGTTGACTTTTTCTTCTTCCTACATATGTTAAGAATCTTGTGCTTACTACCTTTTTTTAACCTAAGCTTCTAGCGCTAAACCTTCTACACGCGCATGTGTTTCTACATCTGATTCTACTCCTCTGCTAACTCTAGTTCTTTTTTTTTGTTTAAATTTTTAACTCTAAATCTAGCCTTGTGCATAATCTTTTTTACCTCTTGTGCTTACTACTGTGAATACCCGTATAACAAACCTTATTCATAACATTGTTTCAAACTTGATAACTACTCTTGTAACTACACTGTATCTACTCCCGTACCTACACTTGTCATTACGTTTGTAACTTTGAACTAACGCATATATGCACACTTTTGCTGAATAATGTTCGTGTGCTAATTGTAAACAAGAATTTTTTACATAGTCTCCTTCACATGAATCTCCTTGCTTCAATTTTGGTGTTTGCTGTTGTTTTTTTTCCTTTTTTTTATGCTATGGTTTCTAACTCTAAATCTTTGATCTTATCTTTGTGAATACTATCGTTTCTATTAATCTTCTTAAATCTTTTTGAAATGACAATCGTGAAACTAGTATACACTTTTGCCCACACAGTTCTTTAACTTTTTTGACAAATATTTCCTACATCCGTTTACATTTGTTATCAACATTTTTTCTACCTAGGTTTCTCCTAATTAACCTACCCTGATTGATATTGAAGTTTACCATACGACATCAGTTTCCAGCCATGTGCAGCCTCTTTTTTATTTTTTTATTTTTATTATTTTTATACTTCAATTTGTAACTTTGAACGTAGGTTGTTCTTATTCTTGTGCCTACTTTCGCTTCAACCATTAGTTGAGTTTTTTCTTTTTTATCTTCCTAGACCTGTTTAAAGCCCTGGAACTATCATCGTTTCTACTCTTTTATCTTACGAAATATATAGCACGGGGGTACCCCCCCCCCCTACTCTTCTCCCACGCTCTCCCCACGCCCCCCAAAAAATGCTTAACTAACCGTAAAACTGTACCGAAATATGCTTATTTCAATGTGTTTTAATTTTTCCTATAATTATCTAATGGGAAGTATTAAAATGCACGGGAAATAAAACCATTTGCACGGGATGTGGGTCGCACAGGAAAATAAATACTTTTGCGCGGGAAAATAAATACATTTGCACGGGAAAATAAATACTTTTGCACGGTTTAATTAAAACGTGTTTACCTATAAAGCCTAGAAACAAGAGACCACGTGCTCTTTCACTAAGCATCTCACAAAGCAAAGAGCCAAAAGATGGCTGATGAGTTAACGTATTTTGAAACTTCTAAGGACTCATCTGAAGAAGAAAATTCATCTGAAGTGATCCAGCAGACTAAAAAAATATGCAGGTGACCAACAAGAGTGTCGCTTTTACGTCACAAATACCCATCCGCAACAGAGGCAGAAAGTGCTGTAAAGTTAAAAGAAGTTTGGAAAATATCTTCAACAAAAATGGTGGCAGAAGGAAAATGAGTTGAATATCGGTGCACAAAGGAAATTTATAGAGTGTCTGAGTGTCCAGCGTGCTTGTACCTATTATATCATTCTTCGGATACTTGCGTGTCCTTGTACAAAACAGAAGGAGGAGAACGAACATAAAAATATTGATTCCACACGAGGCTTATCATCAGAAATTAAGGCTTTTGTAAAAGATAAATATGCAGATGGTATTACAAAGCCAAATGCACTACTAAATCTCATTCGTAAAAATCAGATGATAGAACCTGCAAAAGAAAAACTTGTTGCATTTCTTAGAACAATCCTTAGTGATAAAGGCACTCCTTCCGTACTGGCGACAGATCTTAGAGCTTGGTGCAATGAGCGCACTCAAGTTCTGGACAATGAAGTTGTACCATACGTGGTTGATTTCCACATTTTTGCAGAATCTTTTGATTTAGAAGAACAGGATTTGAAACAAAATTTTATCAACGCTGAAATTGTCAGCATTGGCCAGGAAATTCATGAGATTAGTGCACAACAGATGTGACCTACAACCTGATCTACAAAACAAAAAAAAGCTTTGCTATTGCATTAATCTTTTATAATAAATATCGTTAATTTCAATTACAGTTGTATAATGTTAAATAAAACAAATTTTTTGCTTGATTTTTGTTGAATTTTGCTCTCAATTCTTTTTCCCGTGCAAGATCAATTCTATTGCCATTTAATACATTTTTTTTCGTGCAATGTTAATTCTACTCCCGTTCAATATATTTTCTTACCCGTTTAATACATTTTACTCCCGCTCAAGTATTTTTTTCTCGCGCATTTATTTTCACACACCCCCACGCCCTTTCTTTTACTCTTGCCCCCCATTTTTGATATATGTTATCAGTTTCTACCCACACCGTCAATTTTTGATACAAGTTATCAGCTATGTAACTATAGAAATTTAAAAAGTAACTACGAAACATTAAAAAAATTAACTAATATCCTAAGATAAGAGAGAGAACCCAAAAATAATAGCATTTTATTCGTGATGTGATTGGTTGAATAACAAAATTTAAAATTTGAATTTTTATTTTTATATCACAATTCAATTAAAACACCTAGAGAATAGATTTGATAACAAAATAATAATGTAATCGAGTGTTCGAAATTTTCCGATTAAAATCATGAAAATAATTATTATTAGTATACAAACTGAAACAAAACCAATGAATCTATAACCAGAAAAGTTTAAATGAATACGAACTCTGAACGTAGCGGAAAGGTAAAGGGTATATATAACTTATTATAGATTAATTTAGATGAAGCTTCGACAACATTTGTTTTTGATAATATAATACAATTGCACGTGCGCTTCGGTTAGAGAGCTTCAGATTTGGCAAGAGGGTAGGTACATTGGTAGATTCATAAATGGGTAAGTGTTTAGCTACAAAGGTTTGTACAGGATTGAAAACAATAGTATAAAATATGATAGTTTCAGGGTTAGATGTTGAGAAAAAAAAAAAAGAACAAATTACGTTCAAAGTTACAAATTGAAGTATGAAAATAATTACAAAGTAAAAGAGGCTGCGCATGGCTAGAAACTGGTGTCGTAAGGTAAACTTCGATTTTAATCAGGATAGGTTAATTGGGAGAAACCAAGAAAGAAAAAGCGTTGATAACAAATGTAAAAGGATGTAGGAAATATTTGTCAAAAAAGTTAAAGAACTGTGTGGGTAAAATAGTGTGAAGATGATTAGTTTCACGATTGTAATTACAAAAAAATTTAAGAAGAACAATAGAAAAGATAGTTCTTACAAAGATGAGAACAAAGATTCAGAGTTAGAGACCAAAGCATGAAAAAAAGAAAAAAACAACAGCAAACACCAAAATTAAAGCAAGTAGATTCATGTTAAAGAGATAGGAACAATATTAAGCAAAAGTGTACATATAAGCGTAGGTTCAAAGTTACAAACGTAATGATAAGTGTGGGTACGGGAGTAGGTACAATGTAGTTACAAGAGTAGTTATCAAGTTTGAAACAATGTTATGAATAAGAATTGTTATAAGGGTATTTACAGTAGTAAGCACAAGAGGATCGAAAATGGTTATGCATAAGGCTAGATTCAGTGTTAAAAATTTAAATACAAAAAAGTTAGCATAGGAGTATAAACAGATGTAGAAACAAATGCATGCGTAGAAGGTTCAGCGTTAGTAGCTTAAGTAAAAAATAAGTTGTAAGCACATTATTATTAGCATATGTAGGAAGAAAAAAAAATCAACATACGGAGTAAAGAGAGTTTGAAAAAAAGACTCAAGAGACGTGCATAGTAGCAAGGTTTTGAAGCAGGGAGCGTTAATAAATAAAAAGACGGAAATAAGTCGGAAAAAGAATAGAAACAGATGTTTAACTAAGGATAGAAATGAAAGTATGCTCAACGATAATAAAAAAGTAGTCTTAGAGTTAGAAATAAAAGCATGAAAAAAATGCAAACTACAGTTATCACCATGAAAGAAACATATATGGTCAAAAGTCAAAAAGTCGGCCACGTTTGTAAAGTCATGTCCTGTATTTCCGCACAAAAAAGGTACTTAGAAATGAGATATCGTTACAAAAATTTGATAGCTTTCTGATTCTATTGAAAAAAAGATGCTGTCAAATTTTTGTAACTATATCCCATTTCTAAGTACCTTTTTTTTGTGCGGAATTGTATGACTTTATAAACGTGGCCGACTTTTTGACTTTTGATCATATATAAACATGAGCATATTCCTGGGCAAGAGCTTATTTATAAAAAGCAGTAAGTGCAACGGTAAGAACAAGGGTAGTTACAAGGGTTTGGAGTAAGATGAAAGGTAGGAACAAAGGTAGGCATAAAATAAGATGCAGGTGTAGTCACAAGCTATAAGAGTAGAAACAATGGCGTGTATCACAGTAGGTACAGAGGTGGACACAAGGGTATGTGTATAAGTGTAGATACAAGTGTAGATTCAAGCATAAAATTCTGGGGGGTTAGCGAGCGAAGCGAGCAGGGGGGTACCCCCACCCCCCCCCCCCCAAATAAAATATATATAATACATTTTTGACAAGAAAGTAAAAAGTTAAAACTAAGTTCACAAATATTTCAATGTTGATAAATTCTTTCTCGATCTCTCTCGACGAAGTCTCTTCCTTCCGGACTTTTATGTGATTAATAATGCGGCTTTGATCTGGCAATTGGTTTGACGTTGAGTTGTTTTGAAGTCGTCTTGTGCAATGTGTACATTAGTGTATTTTAGATTTTCAAGCCTGACACGACGATATTCCTTTCTGACAAAATATCTGGCAGAACCGAGTTTAACTGTGGGGGGATTAATTGAAGATTCTGGAAGTTTGATCTTGAAACCCAGTCATCACAGTCACGCCGGAAAAGTTTGTGTTTGAAAGCTGGCTTGAACGAATCAAGTAGTGGATTAGAGTGAAAGATCGTTCGGAAATTATTGATAGATATGGACGACTGTGTCGTGAAAGAGAGATAATAGTGGTTTGTATGAGGTGTGGAGTAATTCAGTGGTGGACGAGGTCGACGAGCTGATCGCCAAAGATGTTCTGCTCCTCGATCGAGTTGGAATTTTCGAAAAAGATGTACGGGTTCACCCGTTTTAATGATACTGAAATTCAGTGCGGTAGTGAGATACTCGCGATGAGCTCTAGCTGATAGCCAACCGAGACTGATACGAAAAGGCAAGGCGTGACTTGATCGTGGTATCCCAGCATGGGCAAAACGGACGCATGCATTGTGAAGAGTAATAGTAGACATGAACAGTGGTGCAGCATAATCAAATAAAGGCAGAACGAGAGTTTCAACCAGTTCAACTCTGACTTTTCGAGTTAGCAATTTATAAAAATTGCGTAGCAGGTGCAGGGAGTAGTGAACTCTTCTGGTAGTCTCATTTATCTGCCTATCTCAACTTAATCCTGACTCGAGGTAGATACCAAGAGTTTTAATACATTCCGAGTATTTCACTGGGGTGTTGTTGAGAACAAAGCGAGGCAATTGACTGAGGTTTACATGATAACCACTGCTGTGAAGGATCATTGTTGTGGTTTTTACTGGATTTAAAACCAGATCATTCTCATCAGCCCAGCGTGCGATGGCTTCAGCATCTTGGAAAATAAGCTTCAACATTTCATGCAACTCGCGCAGTAAGGCATTTAAATAGATCTGCGAGTTGTCAGCATAAATGACATGTCTAGAGTGACGCAGACATTTCGGAAGATCATTTATAAAAAGTAGAAATAAGAGAGGGCCTAAAACGGTACCTTGCGGAACACCTGCCATTATGCTGAGCCACTCCTCATGCAGACTGTCTTCTTGACGAATAGCTTGCTTTCGATCTCGCAAGTAGCTTGCAAACTACCTGAAAACCCGATCTAAGCATCCAACTTCTCTAAGCTTACGAAGTAACATCGAGTGAGAGATGGTATCAAAAGCTTTCGAGAAGTCGAAGGAAATCAAAACCGTAAGCTTCCTATTGTCCATTGAAAGACGCGCATCGTCAATGATCCCCAGAAAGGAAGTCTGAGCGGAGTGCAGCTTCTTCTACCCAGATTGATTAGGGTCAATGATTTTATTCTTGGCCAGATAATCAGAAAGCTGCACATGAACAACACGTTCAAGTAACTTAGAAAGCTCGCAAAGTTGAGCTATTGGCTGGGTGTCAGACGGGGTTTGAGGGTTGCTCGACTTTACCAGAAATAAGCATATTTCGGTACACTCTTACGGTGAGTTAAGCACTTTTTTGGGGGACGTGGAAGAAGAAAAACAACTATATAATATAGTAAGATATATATATTAAAATTCACTCATTCTTTCAACAATTTGAACATAAAAACCGAACATTCCATCCGCTTTTGTTGCTCGAACAAATCAAACGCCGCCCGCCGTTGGTGATCCTTTTGCATTAAATGATTCGTTCTTGTCAACATCAGAGACGTTCGGAAGAAGAACAAAACGATGGATATGTCAAATGTACTCCCCAATCGCAGTTTTGATAATGGCCTCACAATCAAGATCATCATCTCCAGTCCTCATTGAAGTTATTCGGCCAAGGGGCCAAGTTCCAATTTGATGTTAACAATGTAGGGTCTACAATGATGACAACATCGTTTATCTTGAATTTCCTTCGACGAGTTTTCCATTTTGGTCGTTGTTGGAGAGTATTCAAATACTCTCAACTCTATATAGCCCAGAAAATATATCGCAGGCCGTTCACTAGATTCCAATGTGTCAGCTGATACAGATTTCCAGGGGGAAGTCGTACCTCAACAACAGCATTAAGAGGCCTCCAATTAGAAAATGGCCCGGAGTAAGAACTTCAAGGTCATCGAAATCCTCCATCAAAGGTGTGAGTAGTCGGCAATTTAGAACAAGCTCAATGCTGGCTAGAACTGTAGTGAATTCTTCAAAGATTAGATTTCGTAGACCCTTGATGCGTCGAGGATGTTTTTTCACCAACTTCACACTAGCTTCCCAGCTTGAAGAGCTTCCCTCAATTCTCGATCAGCACGGAAAAAATAAGTAATGTTGTAGCTCCAAATGTCTGATGGTCGACCACGCCAACTGCAGAATCGAGTAAGGGCACCGAGAAATGATTCAGTGGTCAGATCTCCCACAAGCTCGAAATGTAATGCTTTCGTCTTAAGACAAACAAAGACGGATATGTATGCTCTACTTATTCGGATGCATCTGCCTTTTGCAGACAACACATTGAAAGGTCCCGCATAATCTATGCCAACTTATGAAAAGGCGTAAGTGAAACTCGAGCTGCTGGCAGGAAGCCCATGAGTTGAGTAGCAGTTCGTGATTGTGACTTGACACAAGTCACGCAGTTTTTCAAATAGGATTTGAGTTTTCTTCTACCTTTTAGGATCCAGGCTCTTTGATTCACATATACACTGGTGACTCGCATACCACCATGCAACGCTTGCTCATAAGCCCAATTAAAAATCAATTTTACCAGGCTACATTCACCATCTAAAATTGGTGGGTGTCGCTCCTCAAAAGTAAGTGATAATTGTTGAAGACGACCTTCGACTCGAAAAATCCCACTCTCTGGGGAAACAAAGGGATCCAATAAGGTAAGTAGATGTTTCACTGGAGGGTTCTATCCTTTCTGTAAGCATTAAATCTCAGTCTGAAAATATTGATTTTAATTCAAACTTACACATGCTGTGAAAGCTTCATTCAATTCGACAGCCTTCAAGGGAGACAGCACAGGTGTATCCGAGCCTTTCCTGAAACGATGTTGAATCCATCTTCTCAATAGCACCACGAATCTCAAAACTGTAATCAGACTTGAAAATTTACTCAATAATGTAATGGGTTGCTTTGGGTTATACAACGAGTGTATTCAGTACGTTCACAGGGTAAATTAATTGAAATACCGTTTTGGGAATCTTCGTTTGGCCAATCTTCAGGATTTTGAGTAAGAATGCCATTTAGGCCCAGGCCACCAATCCTCTTGCTTTTGAAGTATTAAGAGTTTAAGATCTCTGGAAGCTACATCTGCTGGGTTGGATTCTGTTGGCACATATTTTTATATGTGAGAAGGAACAAGCTTTTGAATATGCGGTATATGAAGCCAATGCAGTACTATTTTAGAATCACTCCACGCATGACAATTTTCAAAATAGACTTGAAGTTCTTTCGCTGTTGAAACTAACAACTTAGCTGCCATCAACGCTGCCCTTAGTTCTAACCAAAGAATTGTCATCCGTGCTGTAGGTTTTGATGATGCTTGAAGACTTTCAATTGATGATAATTTAGTTTTAGCCAAAAAGATACAAGTCCTTAGAGAAAGAGTTGAATCAACGACTCTTGAATAAACAACTGCAGCCATGGCCCCACCACTTGCATCTGCAAAAACATGCAGTTCCAACTTTGCTGACGAGCTGCACCCTATCCAACGAGGGATTTAAACGTCTGACATATTTTGCAATTGTTCGAGAAATGTAGTCCAACGTTTGGCCATTGAACTTGGTATTGTTTTATCTCAATCAAGATGAGCTCGCCAAATGTCTTGAATCAGCATTTTAGCCATTAAAATAGTTGGAGTAAACCAGCCGCAAGGATCAATAAGTCGAGTAACAGCAGCCAAAATCGTTCGTTTCATGAGTTGAACCTGTATCTTTGGAGGTGTTAATTGAAAACAATCAGCTACTGGATCCCAACTGACTCCTAACTCGTTCACGAGACCATCTGTGCTAAACTGTCTTACGTCTCCATCAAGATCATTTAAAAGTTCAGGACGATTCGCAACTCATTTTCTGAGTGGAAACCCTCCAGACTGTAAGAGACCGATCACCTGGTCACGAGGCTTTTGAGCAGTTTTCACATTATCAGCTCCTGGCAAGACATCATCAGCATAGCTATCCTCCGAGACGATGGGAACAGCCTCGAGCCAATCCTCGCCTTCATCTTCGCATGATTGTTGAATCGTACGAAGTGCTTGGTATGGTGTACATGATGTCCCGTAAGTGACAATAAGCAGTTGAAAATGCCTAGGTTTTTCATAGCCATTAGGATTCCATACTTCTTTGCATGTCGACATCTCGTCTGTTGATCCAGGTCTGTTGGTACATCATTCGTACATCCGTGCAAAACGCGACCGCATACTTCCTCCATTGGATCAAAACCACTGGTAAACATGTCTGGAGTTTCGGGTCAGTGTATAACATATCATTTAGACTTCGGTTTGGATGCATTAAACACAACTCTGAGTTTTTTCCTTTGTCAACCCCGTGCCAAATTCCATTATGCGGTATGTAGTGCATTTGACGAGCGGAGTTTCTCAGTTCCGCATCTGACAGTTGTCGCATGTGGCCACAAGAAAGATACTCTTTCATAAACTTTGCGTATTCAGTTGCCATTTCTGAATCGCGTTTCAGTCGTTTCTGTAAAGCTCAAAAGGATGCTAGAGCTCCGTTTAAGTTATCACCAAGTTAGTTCATATTGTCACGTTTAAAAGGCATACGTATTATATATTGGCCATCATTACCTAGCCGATGTTTTGCAAAAATAGCTTCACATTCTATATCATCAGGAGACTTACGAATAACATGCGGCACATCTTCAATTTTCTAAAAACGCTGTACTCGTGAGACTCGTTGACGATGCCAATATAGGGGACTGATCTTCCTGTGTATTCAAGCATATCATCAAATTAGACGATACATTATTGCTTGGCATTTGACTAGTAAAGATTTAATCCAATGCCGAGAATTGAATAATGAAAGAGTTTTAGCGAATGAGACCTGGCCTCAGGAGTTGATGGTACACACCAGCTCCTAACAATCATTATTATTACTCAAATTTGGTCGAGGCTGCTTGGTTGGCGTTGAATCTCTCACATCTTCAGCTGCACGTTTGCGATCCACCTCATGAAGGAATGTATGATGTTTTGACTGATAATGCTGACAAACTGTACGTGAAGGACATTTCCATGATTAATGGCCAGGTTATAAGCAGTTGAAACATAAACTTGAACGAGTAACGAGTTGTTTACGTCTGGCCATGTCTAAACTTTGGAATCGGTCACAGTGACCAACATAATGAGGAGACTCATAAGTTGGACAATGAACCGTAGCCACCTGAGTAGCGTAAGTTCGATAATTACGGTTCGCCGATGTCACAGTTGAAGATGAGTTTGAAGTACGCGATGACCTTGAACGAATAGTCCGGGATACTTCCACCGAGCGTAATGAACCTCATCGACGACGCAAAAAATCAATCAATGTGGTATATGAGATTACCTCTTTTTTGAAAGATCTGATGATTTGTTAATAGCTTCTAACCTCTCGAGTTCATCTTCTCGGGAACGTCTACTAGTTACATCCATGGCAGTGGAAGCAAATGAAATCATCCACCCATGCCAATGTTTAACGGGCTGATTCAAAGCTTTCAATTGATCTCGGTGTTTTTCCGTAGTATCCAGAAGCATCCGTAGCCCTGAGGCTGACTCTCAACACAATGGTTTCAGGTTTCGTAAGGACATGATATGATCCTGTACAAGTAGACGAGTATGTTCAAATCTGATCCCGAGTACGACCCACTCTGTAGCATAATTTGAGCTGTTGACCGGAAGCGTGTCAATGGCAGTTCAAAGATCACTCTGATCATGGGACTTTAAATAGAAAAGTTTTTCAACGTCACTGAGATGGCGATCTTCATAGATAAGCCCTCGGAAAAGGTCTCTGAAGTATTCCCAGTCTTCACGATGACCGATGACCACTGAAAGTAGGAATATTTATCTGAGGTAAGCGCAATCCTCGACTGTTATCTGAATTTTCAACAGAGAGCCTTGCATTTGTCAGTTGCAGAGGAGATGTGATTTTGTCCCTGGCATTTTACAAATAAGAAGTAGCCATAAGATAGTTGTTTTCAGCAGCTATGTGCAGATCAGTAAGTTTCGCAGAGTCTTCGCCAACAGGTAATGTTTGCAAAAGGTCAACGTGATTGCCTTTAAAATCGAACCAGTAGCTTTCAAGCAATTTGAGCCAAGCTTCAATTAGTCCGTGATTCCACTGCTCAAAAGCTTCAATAGTAGAAGCTGAGCGAGATAAAACCTCCGTCAGTGATCACTGAATTTTTATTGATCATACCATCTGTCGTCATTCCCAAAAAAAAATTTTTGTTGTGGATACTTTATAGACTACCCAAATAATATGCATCCAAAACACGAGCAGTCTCAGTACTGCGACTGCGGCAGATAAACAAATATCGCAAGCGTGAGCTAGCATGCAATCCACGACACGGGCTGTCTCACTACTGTGACCGTGGCAGACAAACAACCATTAATTAACTGAAAACATTCTGATTGCATCTTATTTCAAATCACTTAAATCTATCTAGCCAAAGTTCATACCCCCCCCCTTTTTTCCAAAATTACATAGTAAAAAAACAAAAAATGATGTTTCTCCGAACGAGATTTCTTATAAACTCGCTGATATATCTGGCCCGTTAGGACTCATTTTCAAATTATTAACTTAAATTGAATCAAGAAAAGATGTCTATATGCGAAATTAAGGTGTTTATTATATCAAGATACAGGTATCTCAAAATAGGTTAAGGTATCTTCTACACCTTTCTAGAGCAATAATCATCCCTCTTTTTTCCTCAATCATAAACCAAAATAACCCTTTAAAACATCCCTTATAACAGGAAAAAAAAAAAAAACCATTTTACACCACCTTAAAGCCAAAATAACCCTTCTAAAATCCAAAATAACCCATTTTTATCCATAATAACCCTTCTAAAATCCAAAATAACCCTTTTTAATCCACATAACCCTTAAATATTCCAAAATAACCCATTTTTAAAAAATTCCCAGAAATAGTCAAATTACATTAAAAATCAATGTTGAAATATAGCTAAATATTATAATATTAGAATCGTGTCACCATCTATTGTCCGACGCCCGACGGTGAACACGAATAGAATATGTGTATGTGTGAGTGAGAACGCTACACGCAACTACGCGACGCGATCAGTCTAGTACTGTATTTAGCAGCTGACCGGTGCGGAGCACGATGCTCGCATGCGGACGATTTATAATCTTGACGTTAACTAATTATTAAATACTATTAATTAAATACAAAGTGCTTCACTTATTTGATCTACCTCTATAATAATTCCAACGTGGTAGCAGAGAGTGTAGTTTAGTGAAAAAAAAGTTTGGCTAAAAATTACATGTGCTCCGAAAAATAAGTTTTTTTTTGTCATTCTTCTTGCGTACTTTTTAAGTCACAAAGAAATGAAAGATTCCTAATAATAATTAGTTTGAAGTCTAATTGAGAGAATGGCGTGAAAGACATGAAGAAAAAATCCGTGCAAAATGTTGATGCATGAGGATTAAAGTTAATGAAACCGCATGGCGTTTCGCGAGGTTAAGCGAGCGCATGGCGAAAATGGAGGTTAAGCACATGTTGAGATTTTTAAAATCAAGTTTCGAATAAATGAACAGTGAGCAATTGAATGATTTATTATTTTGAGAGTTTTTGAAAAGTGAAGGACATGACTAATGATAAACTTTGTGAAAAATAATAAAAAAAAAGGTTAACTAAATGTTTAATTGGTTTAATTTAAAAAAAAAACAAAATAAAGAAGATGAAATAAATAATCTTCTGAAAGAAATAAATGATCCAAATTTTAGATTCAGCAAAGATCAAAAAAATTATTTAAGAAGAATATTTTTAAAAAATTTAAAGGAAGTTTTGATTTTAAAAAATACAGTGGATTTAAAAAGAAAATAAAACAAATTTAAAAATAAAAATGGCTAGAAACAAATCTAATGAATTTAATGATGGAATTGACATGTTTGATGGTCAAGAGTTCGAGAATTGGAAATTTAGAGTTTTAATGATGCTAGATTGCAAAGATTGTTTAGAACAAGTAGAACGACAAAGAACTTTAGATGATGATGAAGATGCTTGGAATAAAAAATAAAAGTTAGCAAGAGCATTTATAATAAGTAAAATTTCTAATAAATAATTAGAATATATAAAAGAGTGCAAATCAAGTCTCGAGATAATGAATGAATTGAAATCAATGTATGAAACAAAATCTACTGCACTACAAATAATAAATAGAAATAAAATCGAATCCATAAAATTAAAACCGTGCAATACAGTGGAAGAATTTTTTGTAAGATTTGAAACAGCGTATAATTGTTATACAGTCGCTGGTGGAACATTATCAGAATCAGAAAAATTAAGACACATGCTAAATGCTTTACCAAGCAATCATAGCTATATTGGGGATTATCTGGATTTATTGCCAGAACAACAAAGGACTGTGGACTATGTAAAATCAAAAATAAAAATAAAAAGTTTAAAATCAAGTGAACAAAGTGAAAATGAAACAAATGTGAGTACCTTTAATACTAAGGTAAAAGGAGTCTGTTAGAACTGCAACAAACCTGGACATTTGCAAAAACATTGCAAACAAAATAAATATGGACAATTTGGTCAACATGGCAGTGAACGAACAGGGGTGCTTATCAGCAACAGCACTACACAGGGCAGAGTGGTTCTCAACGAGGCAACTACAGAGGCAACTACAGATGCAACAACTTCCTCTGAAATCCTTGAATTAATCCATACAGATTTGAATGGACCCCATAAAACTTTAGGTTATAATGGGATGAAATATTTTTTGACATTTGTTGATGATTACAGTAAATGTACAAAAATTTTTTGCATAAGAAGTAAGTCAGAAACTATTCATTGCTTTATAGAATATGTCAGTCTTGTTGAAAATCAACTGAATAAAAGAATTAAGAAAATTAAATGTGATAATGGCAAAGATTATTCAAATAAAAAAATTTTTAATTTTATTAAATATAAAGGGATCAAATTAATAACTTTTCCTCCCTTCGTCCACGAATTAAATGGAGTAGCGGAAAGGTACAATAGATCTGCAATGGATATTAGTAGATGCTTAATGAATGAAGCTAGAACAAATTTAAGATATTGGCCAGAAATTATTAATACAGTTGCTTATTGAAAGAATCAAACATTGGCCAACACTATTGAAAACAAATCACCTTATCAAATATTTTTTGGAAGAAAGCCGACTGTTAAACATTTGAAAATTTATGGGAGTAGAGAATTTGTGAGAACACCAGAAGTTTTAAGAAAGAATAAGTGGCAAGATAAAAGCCAATTAGGAGTTTTAGTGGGGTATAATGATAATTGTTATAGAGTTTTGATTAAAGGCAGAATTATAAATGCCAGTTGAAGATAGAACCGAATTAATTTGCTTAGAAAGGAAGGATGATAAAGTTGATGAAAATTTAAATTCTAGAGGAAATTTCATAAATTTTGATTTAGAGAGTGAAAATAATGATAATGAAAGTAATGATAGCGGGATTGAAATTGACAATGGTGACGGGAATGAAATTAATAATCAAAGTACACGGAGAGAAAAAAAACAGAAATTTACTGTGTAAGCTAACACGAAAAAATCGTGTGTTAACCTTACGCAGAAAAAATCCTAAGCGCTACTGTAGCCAAACCAATCAGGCAATCAGGTGTGACCAGAGTGATATTGATTGGCTCTCTTACAGTAGCGCTTGGAATTTTTTCTGCGTAAGGTAACACGACTTTTTCGTGTTAACTTACCACAGTAAATTTCTGTTTTTTTTTCTCTCCGTGTAGAATTGAAATTGATGAAAACAGTGAAATAAGTCAGAACGAAGTTAGACAAAGTCCGAATGAAATTAAAGATAAACAAAATGAAAATTTAATGCCAGTTAGGAAATCAAATCGTAAAAAATCCTATTGAAAGATATGGAAATCCTGTAACTAATTTTATATATGTGAATTATGTAGATGCAAATGTACCTAGTATAGTTGAGGAGGCGTTGAACTCCATAGAATCTTTAGAATGGCAAAAAGCTATGGAAAATGAAATAAAAAGTTTGAATAAAAATGAAACTTGGACTGTTGTAAAAAAACCGAAAGATAAGAAAATTATTGATGTGAAATGGATTTTCTCGAAGAAAAATAATAATCTATATAAACCGCGTTTAGTTGCTAGAGGCTTTCAACAAAAAGATTATATTGAGAATGTTTATTCGCCAGTAGGCAAAATGCAAACCTTGAAAATTTTGTTAAGTTATTCTTGCGCTAATAATTTATTTATTGATCAGATGGATGTAGAAACAGCCTTTCTAAATGGCAATGTAAAGTCAGAAGTTTATATTCGCGAACCACAAGGTTTTGAAACAGGAGAAGATAAAGCATGCAAACTGAAAAAGGAACTTTATGGTCTTAAAGAAAGTTCTAGAGTTTGGTACGATTGTTTTAATGATTATGTTGAGAAACTGAATTTTACTAGAAGTAATTATGATCAATGCTTACATGTAAATAAAACAGGGAAATATCATATATATATATATATCTCTTACTATATTATATAGTTGTTTTTCCTCTCTCACGCCCCTCGCCCGCCCCCCACACGCCCCTCGCCCGCCCTCCCTCCGCCCCCCCCCAGGCCTCTCAAAAAAGTGCTTAACTAACCGTAAAAGTGTACCGAAATATGCTTATTTCTATGAGTTTTGAATTGTCCTATAATTTTCCAATCATGCCCCCCGCCCGCCCTTCCCACGCCCCCCACCCGCCCTTTCCACGCCCTTTTTTTTCCCCGCCCCCCATTTTTAATGTTTTGTTACAAGTTTTGTATATTTTCTTAATTTATTAATCCTTTTTTAATGGTATGATTAAACTATATAAAATTTTAAAATTTGAATTCATTAATTTTAAAAAATTTCATTATAAGATTAATTCGAAAAATCCAAGTTTTTAATTTAAAAAAAATGAAAAAAAGATTTTATTTTCAGAAAAATTAAATTTATAATGGAGTAATTTTTTCTTTTTAATAAATTGTAAAATTTTATTTAAAAAATTCTTGTTAAACTTTAAATCCTTATTTATTATTTTTTTTTTTTATTTTGTAAATATCATCCAAATATATTCATGTATGTATTCATGTATGTACTCGTGTGCGTACGCGGAGGAGTCTCCGCGTAGGCGCAAACTTACCCTTTCAAACAAAAATTTGCGCGTACGCGCAACTTAGGTGTTCCGCGTACGCGCAAACTAAATTATCCCGCGTGCGCGCAAACCTAGGTACTCCACGTGTGCGCAAAAACTTTAGATCTCCGCGTGCGCGTAAAACTCTAGATCTCCGCGTGCGCGCAAAAACTTTGAATACGTTGCGATAAATGCATCAATTATTGTCCTTCTAAACATTAATATTGTGATTAAAAAAACTTCCTAACTCTATAAAATTTATTTTTCACACACGGTGCAGAAAGTTCAAACTTTCTGATTTTTCCCAAACAGGAAGTTTGAACTCCTTGCTTTGAGTTGAAAAAAACATTACACTCGACGCTGGAAAAGTATGAGCTAACCCTTAGCAAACCCTTGACACTCTCGCCTTTGGCTCAAGTTTTGAACACAAATTGTTTGAAAATTAGCTAAAAACCCAAAGAAGTAACCCAAATGTCTAGTCCTAGCGGGTCCTCCTCTCCGGGTTGGATAACTTTTTTTGGATCATCGATTGCAGAAATTTTGGAAATCGCTTTCTGGTACCGAATGATGAGCAAAATCATCAATAATTTTTCTAAATGGTCCTTGAATTTAAATTGGTTGAGATCTTCTTTATATTGAATATTGAATCAATTGGGATGTGTCTTGACTGAACAAATTATAGTATAGATTTGTAAAAGTATCTTTAATGGATTTTTGGAAAAACCTCGGCCAGGATTATTTTGGTCAATGTCCTCATTACAGGCATCACGATTACTGTTACTGCTTCAATAAGGTATGTTCAACAACGAATATTAATACCTAATAACAAAGTGGATTGTTGAAAAAAAATAAGATAAAAATTTTAAACGAAATTTACTGTGTACTACATTTAGATCAATGAGATAAATATTGACTACGTTGTGTATTAATATTCGTTGTTGAACATGCCTTATTGAAGCAGTAACAGTATCATGATGCCTGTAAAAAGAACATTGACCAAAATAATCGTGGCCGAGGTTTTTCCAAAAATACTATAAAAAATCTATAATATAATTTGTTCGGTCGAAAATATCTTTCCTAGTCGACAGGTTAGATCAATAAGGTATATCCGTATATTATTGCACAGCATAGACGAGATTTATCTTATTGATCTAACCTGTCGACTTATCGTTTCTTCAAAAGTTCTTTGTTAAAATAAAGAAAATAAATAAAACTCAAGACAGATCCCAATCGATTCAATATTCAATATAAAGAAGATCTCAACCAACTTAAATTCAAGTCCAAACTCAAAAAATTGAACAGGAATAATTTGTTACTAGAAGTACTTTTTAGCATTTTCTGAGGTTTGAAATATAAATTGTTCAGATTTATACTTTTTGAGTTAAGATTTGAAAATATTTTTCTCTTAAAGTTCATAAAGAGACAAAAACATGCAAGGATACACATGTCTAGGAGTGCAATGGGCTTTAAACACAAATTGTTTGAAAATTATTTAAAAAACAAAAATAATTCAAACATTTTGTGTGGATAATCGAAAAAAGGACCATTTAGAAAAATTATTGATGATTTTGCTCATCATTCGGTACCAGAAAGCAATTTCCAAAGTTTCTGCAATCGATGATCCAAAAAAACTTATCCAACCCTGACTGACTGACTATATAAGGTTTTTATTTCGGCCTTGGGGTATAACCCTATTTGGTCGCTTGACAAGTACATCGAGTGATACAAATATATGGTAACACGTTCGCATAAATAGATAATCAAATGCACTTAAAACTAGATTACAAAGAAGTAAATAACAAAGATATAATATATAATAACACGTTCTCGTAGGTAGAATAATAAATGCACTTAAAATAGTATATTATAGTACAGGTGCAGCATCGTCACCGGGGTGGTTTTAAGGACCCAAGTACGTAGCGAAGCACAGCACGAGGTTCTTAATTAGCCCTGTTGACGTACTGCACTCGTAATATATACTATTTTATAGTACGAGTCACCGAAAACACGCATCAAAGATTTGATTTTGTGGTTAGAGTGACCAGGGGTACTATAAATTAACTTACAACAAAGTGACTTATAGGGCAGGAAACAAAATTTATTAACTGGGTAAGTGTGGCAGGTGCAATAGTAAATCGAATCGAATCGTGGGATAATCCATCCACTAGAAAATATATGACGTTTTCCCGTGCGAGATCAATTCTATTGCCGTTTAATACATTTATTTCCCGCGCAATGTTAATTCTACTCCCATTCAATATATTTTTTTTCCCGTTTAATACATTTAACTTCCGCTCAAGTATTTTTTTCCCGTGCATTTATTTTCTTTCCCGTTTAATCACTTGTTTTTCCGTGCAAATGTCTTTTTTCCCGTGAATTTGACCTAAAATTTCCCGTGCGTTTGCTTTTTTTCCCGTGCTTATAAATTAAACCCTTTTCTAATAACCCCCCCCCCCATGTCCTTTTTTTGCTTACGCCCCCATTTTTGATATATGTTATCAGTTTCTACCCACATCGCCAATTTTTGATACAAGTTATCAGCTATGTATCTATCGAAGAAATTTAAAAAGTAACTACGAAGCATTAAAAAAATTAACTAATATCCAAAGATAAAAGAGAGGACCCAAAAAGAATGTCATCATTTTATTCGTGATGTGATTGGTTGAAGAACAAAATTTAAAATTTGAATTTTTATTTTTAATTTTTATATTACAATTCAATTAAAACATCTAGAGAATAGATTTAATGAAAAAATAATTATGTTATCAAGTGTTCAAAATTATCCGATTATAATCATGAAAATAATAATTATTAGTATACAAACTGAAACAAAACCAATGAATCTATAACCACAAAAGTTTAAATGAATATGAACTCTGAACGCACCGCAAAGGTAAAGGGTATATACACCACCCAATTTAACATCAGAAATTCAGCCAATGAACCAAGGAACTATCAGAGCTGTGAAAGCACGTTACAGATCGAAAATGTTAAGATTTTTAATTGCTATTGCTGAAAAAGATGGCTCAAGAGCAGAATTTCAAAAATCCATTACTGTTTTACACGCAATAAGATGGATGTATGCTTCTTTGAAAGAAGTTCAACAGTCAACTTTTGAGAAGTGTTTTCGTCGTGCTGACTTCCCTGTGTCATCTGAACAATCTCAGACCGTTGATGATGAAGCGCCTCTAGCAGAAGTTTTACAAATTCTTCCAAATTATTTTCTTTCAATCAATAAAATCGAACAGCGAGATGAAGGAAAGCTTGTTCATGAGCCGTTCCCGGTTACCATTGATGAAGCCGTTGAAGAAGTATTAAAATCTTTCCTCGAACCTCAAAAGAATCATGATGAAGAAATTGACGAAGATGAGGAAGAGGACACAAATCAAACGATAAACAAATATTTATCTTACGATGAAGCTTTAAAGAGTCTTATCGATATCATTCGATTTTGAGAAAAAGTTGAAATTAATGTTGAACATTTATATGATTTATATATTGAGATTGATGCAAAGTGGATTTCTTCAGCTTGTGCTGCTAAGCAAACGAAGATCACAGATTATTTCAATTAGAAAATTAAACTATAATACATTACTAAAAATTTGAAACTTTTTTTTTAGCCCACCCCTTCACTTTCCTTTGTACATTGGCCACCTGCATACATTGGCCACTTTTCCTTGGAACGGGAGGTGGTCAATGTACACAGGTTCTACTGTATAACTTATTGTCGATTAATTTAAATGAAGCTTCGACAAAACTTGTTTTAGATAATATAATACAATGTTGCGTGCGCTTCGCTTAGAGAGCTTCAAGGTTTGGCAAAAGGGTAGGTACATCAGTAGATTCAAAAGTGGGTAAGTGTTTATCTACAAAGGTTTGTACAGGATCGAAAACAATAGTATAAAAGATGTTAGTTTCAGGGTTAGATGTTGAGAAAAAAAAAAAAAAAAAAAAGTACAACATACGTTCAAAGTTTCAAATTGAAGTATGAAAATAATAACAAAGTGAAAGAGGCTACACACCTGGCTGGAAACTGGTGTCGTAAGATAAACTTCGATATTAATCAAGATAGGTTGATTGGGACAGACCTACGTAGAAAAAGCGTTGATAACAAATGTAAAAGGATGTAGGAAATATTTGTCAAAAAAGTTAAAGAGCTGTCTGGGCAAAATTGTATGAAGATGATTAGTTTCACGATTGCAATTACAAAAAAATTTGAGAAGAACAATAAAAAAGATAGTTTTCACAAAGTTGAGAACAAAGATTCAAAGTTAGAGACCAAAGCATAAAAAAAAGAAAAAACAACAGCAAACACCAAAATTTAAGCAAGTAGATTCATGTGAAAGAGATAGAAACAATATTAAGCAAAAATGTACATATGAGCGTAGGTTCAAAGTTACAAACGTAATGACAAGTCCAGGTACGGCAGTAGGTACAATGAAGTTACCACAGTAGTTATCAAGTTTGAAACAATGTTATGAACAAGGTTTGTTATAGGGTTATTTAGAGTAGTAAGTACAAGAGGATAAAAAAGATTATACACAAGGCTAGATTCAGTATAGAAGATTAAAAAAAAAAAATAAAGAACTAGGGTTAGCATATGAGTAGAAACAGATGAAGAAATAAATAGATGTGTAGAAGGTTCAGCGTTAGAAGCTTGAGTAAAAAATAGGTAGTAAGCACAAGATTATTAACATATGTAGGAAGTAAAAAAATCAACAGACGTAGTAAAGAGAGTCGGAAAAAAATACTCAACACACGTGGATAGTAGCAAGGTTATAAAGCAGGGGAGGTTAATAAATAAAAAGACGAAAATAAGTCGGTAAAAGCATAGAAACAGATGTTAAACAAAGGATTGAAATGAAAGTATGATCAAAGATTAGAACAAAATAGTCTTGGAATTAGAAATAAAAGCATGAAAAAAATTCAAACACCAGTTATCACCATGATAGAAATATATATATAAACATGAGCATATTCCTGGGTAAGAGCTTAGTTATAAAAAGCAGTAAGTGCAACGGTAAGAACAAGGGTACACGGGTTTGGAGTAAGATGAAAGGTGAGAACAAAGGTAGGCACGAAATAAGGTGCAGGTGTAGTCACAAGCTATAAAAGTAGAAACAATGGTATGTATCAGAGTAGGTACAGAGGTAGACACAAGAGTATGTGTATAAGCGTAGGTACAAGTGTAGATTCAAGCATAAAAATCTGGGGGGTTGGCGAGCGAAGCGAGCAGGGGGGTACCCCCCCTAGTATATATATATCTTACTATATTATATAGTTGTTTTTCCTCTCTCACGCCCCCCCCCCCCCACGCCCCTCGCCCGCCCTCCCCCCGCCCCCCACAGGCCTCTCAAAAAAGTGCTTAACTAACCGTAAAAGTGTACCGAAATATGCTTATTTCTATGAGTTTTGAATTGTCCTATAATTTTCCAATCACGCCCCCCGCCCGCCCTTCCCACGCCCCCCATTTTTAATGTTTTGTTACAAGTTTTGTATATTTTCTTAATTTATTAATTCTTTTTTAATGGTATGATTAAACTATATAAAATTTTAAAATTTGAATTCATTAATTTAAAAAAATTTCATTATAAGATTTATTAGAAAAATCCAAGTTTTTAATTTAAAAAAAATGAAAAAAAGATTTTATTTTCAGAAAAATTAAATTTATAATGGAGTAATTTTTTCTTTTTAATAAATTGTAAAATTTTATTTAAAAAATTCTTGTTAAACTTTAAATCCTTATTTATTTATTTTTTTTTTTATTTTGTAATTATCATCCAAATATATTCATGTATGTATTCATGTATGTACTCGTGCGGTTACGCGGAGGAGTCTCCGCGTAGGCGCAAACTTACCCTTTCAAACAAAAATTTGCGCGTACGCGCAACTTAGGTGTTCCGCGTACGCGCAAACTAAATTATCCCGCGTGCGCGCAAACCTAGGTACTCCGCGTGTGCGCAAAAACTTTAGATCTCCGCGTGCGCGCAAAACTCTAGATCTCCGCGTGCGCGCAAAAACTTTGAATACGTTGCGATAAATGCATCAATTATTGTCCTTCTAAACATTAAAATTGTGTAAGTTGAGTAGATTGGTTTTCGTTCGTGGTATCAAATATCAAATAAATATTTCTGGTTTTTGGTCAGACGAACAGATTTATTATGACAGTAGATTGTCTTTACAATTTTCGCCAACGTTTCATCATCGTTTTTTGATGACTTCTGCAGGGCTAAGAATTAAAAAGATCACAAAAGTTTAAATACAATATAACAATTTAACAATAAAAAGATTTTTCTTTTTTGTACAATTAAAAATTATCAAAAAATTTACGATAAATTTAAAATAGTTATAAAAATAGGATTATTAAACATTGTCAACCAATTTAAAAATTTTTTAAAAAATCAAATTTACCTAGAGTAGTAAGTCAGTGATAACTGACAGTCAAAAAAAAGTTCATGGTTTGTGAACCGACGAGTTGTTTGAAGCGTGGTCAAACGGCAACTAAGGAAATGTTTAAAAGCAAAGGTGAGAGATCAGTCATACTGTAGTTAAAGGGTGGGGCGGGGGGAGCGATTGAATAATATCTTTATAGTCTCTCCTAAGGAATTGAGTGTCTTGCTGTTTATTTATATTATTTTCATGAAATTGTATGTAAAGCATCTCTAAAAATTTCCTCTTTCTCGTGTGAGGTTCTGAATCTAAAATTGAAACCTCTTTAAAATCAAAGGAATGATTATTATGAAGGCAATGTAACGCTATGACTGATTTTTCATCTTTGTTTTTTACATATCGTTCATGTTCCTCCACACGTTTGTGGAGATGACGCATCGTTTCACCTATGTAGGATTTTTCACAGTCTTTACAGTCAATCTTATAAATAACACCAGTTTTCTCAAATTTATCTATCTTATCTTTACCCAAAGTATGAAATCGATCAAGTTTATTAATATTCCTGTAAACAGTCTTGATGCCAAAGCGATTAAAAAGATATGAGATTCTTGGGGAAAAATATTTATGGTACGGTATAGGTAAGAAATTTGCCTCCATAAGTGAATTATTTTTGTTATTACTAACAAGCTGTGTGATTCTGTCAAGCCGGTTTTTTATATGCAATGAAATAAACTCAGGTGGGTAATTGTTATTCAAGAGTAATTTTCTAACAAACTCTAAATTCTTCCTGTGGAACCGTTTGTCTGATAGTTTTATCGCTTTGTCAACAAGACCGTAAACAATGGCTCTCTTTTGTTGTTGAGGGTGATGGGAATCGTAACAAATATATCGTCCCGAAGCAATATCTTTCTGATACCAGTTTGTGACTAATGCGTCATCTCCACAAACGTGTGGAGGAACATGAACGATATGTAAAAAACAAAGATGAAAAATCAGTCATAGCGTTACATTGCCTTCATAATAATCATTCTTTTGATTTTAAAGAGGTTTCAATTTTAGATTCAGAACCTCACACGAGAAAGAGGAAATTTTTAGAGATGCTTTACATACAATTTCATGAAAATAATATAAATAAACAGCAAGACACTCAATTCCTTAGGAGAGACTATAAAGATATTATTCAATCGCTCCCCCCGCCCCACCCTTTAACTACAGTATGACTGATCTCTCACCTTTGCTTTTAAACATTTCCTTAGTTGCCGTTTGACCACGCTTCAAACAACTCGTCGGTTCACAAACCATGAACTATTTTTTGACTGTCAGTTATCACTGACTTACTACTCTAGGTAAATTTGATTTTTTTAAAAATTTTTAAATTGGTTGACAATGTTTAATAATCCTATTTTTATAACTATTTTAAATTTATCGTAAATTTTTTGATAATTTTTAATTGTACAAAAAAGAAAAATCTTTTTATTGTTAAATTGTTATATTGTATTTAAACTTTTGTGATCTTTTTAAATCTTAGCCCTGAAGAAGTCATCAAAAAACGATGACGAAACGTTGGCGAACTTTTTAGCATTTTCTGAGGTTTGAAATATAAATTGTTCAGATTTATACTTTTTGAGTTAAGATTTGAAAATATTTTTCTCTTAAAGTTCATAAAGAGACAAAAACATGCAAGGATACACATGTCTAGGAGTGCAATGGGCTTTAAACACAAATTGTTTGAAAATTATTCAAAAAACAAAAATAATTCAAATATTTTGTGTGGATAATCGAAAAAAGGACCATTTAGAAAAATTATTGATGATTTTGCTCATCATTCGGTACCAGAAAGCAATTTCCAAAGTTTCTGCAATCGATGATCCAAAAAAACTTATCCAACCCTGACTGACTGACTATTTAAGGTTTTTATTTCGGCCTTGGGGTATAACCCTATTTGGTCGCTTGACAAGTACATCGAGTGATACAAATATATGGTAACACGTTCGCATACATAGATAATTAAATGAACTTAAAACTAGATTACAACGAAGTAAATAACAAAGATATAATATATAATAACACGTTCTCGTAGGTAGAATAATAAATGCACTTAAAATAGTATATTATAGTACAGGTGCAGCATCGTCACCGGGGTGGTTTTAAGGACCCAAGTACGTAGCGAAGCACAGCACGAGGTTCTTAATAAGCCCTGTTGACGTACTGCACTCGTACTATATACTATTTTATAGTACGAGTCACCGAAAACACGCATCAAAGATTTGATTTTGTGGTTAGAGTGACCAGGGGTACTATAAATTAACTTACAACAAAGTGACTTATAGGGCAGGAAACAAAATTTATTAACTGGGTAAGTGTGGCAGGTGCAATAGTAAATCGAATCGAATCGTGGGATAATCCATCCACTAGAAAATATATGACGTTTTCCCGTGCGAGATCAATTCTATTGCCGTTTAATACATTTATTTCCCGCGCAATGTTAATTCTACTCCCATTCAATATATTTTTTTTCCCGTTTAATACATTTAAGTTCCGCTCAAGTATTTTTTTCCCGTGCATTTATTTTCTTTCCCGTTTAATCACTTGTTTTTCCGTGCAAATGTCTTTTTTCCCGTGAATTTGACCTAAAATTTCCCGTGCGTTTGCTTTTTTTCCCGTGCTTATAAATTAAACCCTTTTCTAATAACCCCCCCATGTCCTTTTTTTACTTACGCCCCCATTTTTGATATATGTTATCAGTTTCTACCCACATCGCCAATTTTTGATACAAGTTATCAGCTATGTATTGTTACAGTGCTCGTCCGGGGGAACACGGCCCTGCACTCTCGCCGTCGGACTGAGCTGTAAACAATTTTCCTTTATCCTGGAGTACTCCCTTCCGAGTACTCCCGTTGTCGTCCGTGTACCTAGAACGGAAAATTAAGACATGCTTGGGGAGACGCGTTCGCGAACTAGCCTTTAAATGCCGGCAGCGGACGGGGTGATTTTCCCCAAGCTAAAAAAAAAGAATCAAGGAGAAAAATAACTTTCCTAATCGCAGGAATATAACGGAGGAGAAAGAGAGTTATTTTTATTCGATCAAAAAAAAATAATTCGCACGAAGGTTTAATTTTAACTCCGATTTATTAATAAGAACGAAAAAAATAAACAATAAACAAAATAAACTACAATCAATAAATCGCGTTGTTGACAGTTAAAGTTCGGCCGATCGCGCGGCGGCCGAACAAAGAAATTAAAGCGTAAACAAACGCTCTACCGGGCGGCTTCGTGCGCCGGCTCGCTAGTTTCTACGCGTGATTTCTGACAAGAATTCACGCGTAGAAGCTTTCTTAAATATTACCCGATTGGGAAAGAGTAATCGACAACTCTTTCCCTTATCACTCTACACACCTGCACACCGGTACGCTCGTTGACACAAACCTTTGAGCCGCGCGGGTGGAGATCTCCTTGTAGCGGGTTTCTGTGTTGCTCACACACCTGCGACAACACACACACACTCGAAAGCGTCGCACTCTGCGTTTTCGCTAGTCGTAGCGAAACTGCCACACTCACACCGCGAATCACGCTGACAAAAAAAAACTTTCTTTTATCCCGACAAAAGAATCGCACGACGACGAGGTGTCTAGTCTCAGCTAGTAGAAAAGACTGGCGCGCTTACGCCTCGTTCCAGCCGGTCCGACCGCCAACGGTCGGTCCGTTCCGGAATGGTCCGCCAGCAGCTGTTCGTCTGCTGCTTGCCCGCGTCCACACGAAAAATCTCGATCGTGTGGATTAATATTTTCACCGACCGTGACAACCCGCCCCTAGATACAACGTGTCGACGTTGTATCGATTATACCCGACGAAACCTAGTCGAATGAGGATTTCGGAGGAATCACAGGGTTGGTGAAATGACAGGAAGAATACTGTTGGTTTGCCAATTTTTATTTTGCCAATATACATATGTGGCCGTGGCTTGGCCATACCACGAAACTCAACCACCCGTTATTTCCTCCCGAGTCGGAGGAAATCTTCGTGTTCCCCAATGTTGGGACATTTTGTTGGGTCGTCAACCTTGGGGAACGCACAGATTCGGCAGTTGTTGCCGAACTTTGCCCGATAAAAGTTCCTGGCCATCTTCTTGGTAGGTTGGCCAGAAACCGACATAGCCCTCATCTTGGCCATGGCTATTTTCTCCCTGGCCAAGTTTTCTGCCTCCCTGGCTTTCCGCAGGGCCTCTCGTGCTCGGGCTAACTCCTCTTCGGCCTCCCTAGCGGCCTCCTTCTTCCTTTCGACCATCTGGCGATGGTTCTTCAGGATTCGGAGCTCTTCCTGCCGCTCCTCTATCCACGAGGAGTAGTCCTCGCGGACCCAACTCGGTTCTCGGCCTTGAGTCGCGCTGAATGATTTGAACAGGCGAATGGCCTCCTGTTCTGCCGCCAACTGGCCGTCCAGTTGTTGGCAGACGACGTCCAACGTCTGGCAAGCCTCTCCCCAGGATTCAGGAGGGGAGATCGGCAATCCGAAAGCAAATCGGGTCTCCGTCTGGGTTGAGGCGGAGACTCTATCTACGGCTCTTGCCTTGCCGTTAAGCACTTTTGAGCGCCTTGCCTTTGCCAGGACCTCAGAGGCGTATAGCAACCTCTCTAGTGCCTGGCAAGGTTTGGCTACCATTCGTGCCCAGACTCTAGGTTCTGGCACTCTTGCGGTGACTCCCACGAGAGGTACCAACTGAAGATTCTGCTTCTCCACTTTCTTCTCTGCCATCTGGAAAATACAAGGAAAAAAAAAGGAAAAGTGGATTAACAGGATAATGAAAAGGAAAAGGAAACTAGTGTTTCCGATTCGCACGGGTTCGACGTGGTGACGGCGTTCCCACGCGAATCATTCCCTTTCTCTTCGATCCCCGGGGTCTGCCTCTACCCCTTTTCACGGGAATCGAAGTTATTGCTCGAGCCTGATCGTTTATGTCTTCGCTCGAACGATCGGCTTCGCTCGCGGTTTCTAACCTAGGTACGGACGCTTCAGCCGGAGGCCCTCTGGTCTCCGGCACATTTTCTACAATTACCTGACTCTCGCTAGCGTCAGGATTTTCGCTCGCATCCCTCGGCGGTAGACTCTCGTCGCTTGAAGACTCCTCGATGTCTCGCCGGATGTGCCTCTTCAGTTGTTGAACCGCTACTGGCCTTTGGTCGTTCCCGTTCTGATCTTGGATTGCGTAAGTGTTGGAACCCAACCTTTCCACGATCACATAAGGACCAGCATACTTTGCTGCCAGGCTGGCAGTAAAGCCTTTGGCCTTGCTCGAGAGAACCTTATTCTTTCTCCAGACCATATCACCTGGCTGGAACACTACTTCTCGGTGTTTTCTATTGTAGTGTGCCGCAGCTCGATCCTGCTGCTCTCGAGCGTTTTCTTTGGCCAATTCTCGGAGCTTTTCAGCTCCCTCGAGCTTGTCCTGCCAGTACTCGAGTGCTATATCTTGGTGCCTCTTGACGGCTTCTTCTGCCAAGTGTTTGCTGACCGTACTACAGTCATTTGGCTGGCGCATCATGTTCAACATGGCAGGGCTCGTTTTAGTTGCAGAGTGTACTGCCCTGTTGTATGCGCAAACCAGCTCTGGTAGGTGCTCATCCCACGTTTGCTGGTTGTCGGCTACAAAACATCGGATCATTGTTTTCAATGTCCGATTAAGCCGTTCGACTCCACCGTTCGATTCCGGATTGTGAGTCGGTGAGTTCTCATGCTGTACGCCAAGTTCGTCCAATTTGTCGTCTATAGCATGATTCTTGAACTCTGAACCTTGGTCCGAAAGGAACAGCTCTGGCTGGCCCCATCTTAGGATTACATCGAGCCAGATGTGTTTCCAGATGGAGTCACCGTCCGCTCGTCTTAACGGCGTCACTTCTGCCCACCTGGTGAACAGATCCGTTAAGACTAGCACGTATTTGTTGCCATTCTTGCTTCGGGTGTATGGGCCTTATATATCACCCGAAACTGCTTGCCAGGGTCTTACAATCACTCGTCTACCCATTAGGCCACCGGGTAGGCGTTGCTCAACCTTTTGCTGTTGGCAAATCTGGCATGATTTTACGTATGCCTCGATGTCCTTGTACATGCCAGGCCAAAAATACTCTTGGGTCACTTTCTTAAGAGTTTTATCTCGGCCCAAGTGGCCTGCCATCGGTTCATCGTGTTTCTCTTGTATCACGGTTGCCCGTAGATACAAAGGCACGACGAGCTTCCAAGCATCGTCGTCTCCAACTGTCTCTTCGATGACGTCGTCAGACTTATAGTAATAAAGTCTGTCACCCACGACCTTCCACCTGAGGAATTTGTTCGGATTTCTCTGAACTATCTTCCTCTTATTCAGGTACCAGTCGTCTAGTTGTTCGACCGGGTAGCTTACGGCCGAAACGACAGTCGGGTCGTCTTCTTCGTACATTTGTGACAAGGCGTCTGGAACCACGTTTAACGTGCCTTTACAATATTCTGTCGTAAAGTCGTAGCCTTGCAACTCTAGAGACCATCTTGCCAACCTGCCAGTGGCATTGGTCATCTTATGCAGCCATTTTAAGGAGTTGTGGTCTGTGATCACGTGGAATTTGAAGCCTTCGACGTGACACCTAAACTTCCTTATTGCTTCCACTACAGCTAAGCACTCCCGTTCAGTGACGGTGTAGTTTCGCTGTGCTGGGTTCAGAACTCGGCTGAAGTATTCTATAACTCGCTCTTGACCGTCAATGACCTGAGTCAAACAGCCACCGATCCCAGTATCGGAGGTGTCGGTCTGAATTGTGAACGGTACTGTAAAGTCTGGTCTCGCCAGGACCGGAGCGGACGCGAGTAACACTAATATTCTTTCGAATGCTTCCTGTTGCTCGTCGTCCCATTTGAAACACACCCTTGTGCTGGTGAGCTTCGTGAGCGGTTCTGCAACCGTGGCAAAGTTATTGATAAATTTTCGGTACCAAGATGCCATCCCGAGGAACCGTTTCAACTTCTTACGGTTCGTCGGAACCGAAAATTTCAGAATGGCTTCGACCTTTTCGGGACAAGGTCTAATACCGTCACGGTTAACGATGACGCCTAAGTATTTTGCCTCTGGCTGGCAAAACTTACACTTGTCCCGATTAATTGTCAGGCCTGCCTCTCTAATTTTTGCCAGGATTGCCTCAAGGATTCTGAGATGCGTCTCAAAATCTTCGGTTACTATGATGATGTCATCAAGGTAGGCGTAAGCGTATTCGCCAAACTCCCTGATGATCATCTCGACCAGACGCTGAAAAGTCATTCCTGCGTAGCTCAGGCCAAACGGCATTCGTATGAACTGGAATGTGCCCATGTCTGGCACTGTAAACGCCGTTACTGGCCTCGACTCTGGTTTTAACGGTACTTGATGGTAAGCCGATTTTAAGTCCAGAGTCGTGATGTATTGAGCCTTTTTTAATTTGCTCAAGATGTCGTCCATGTACGGGATCGGGTACGCGTCCACCGACTTGGTGACTGCATTGACCTTGCGAAAGTCGATGCAAAAACGCCTCGTCCCGTCTTCTTTCTTGACCATGACCACGGGTGACGACCATCCGGACCTAGGTGCAGGCTCAATAATGCCCTTATCCAGCATTTCTTGCACCTGGTCCCACATCTCTAGCTTCACTACTGGTGAAACTGGGTAGTACCTTTGTTTTATCGGTCTTGCGTCTCCTACATCGATCTCATGCTCGATCCAGGAGGTGCAACCCAAAGGTTCGTCCGTGGTCGGAAGGACTCTATCAAGCATCTGCTTGAGTCTTTCGAGGTCTTCTGCTGGTACGTCAGCCAAACCTATAGAGGCTAACGATGTCAGCTTGGTCGCCTGTACACTGGCGACCTCTAGGCTAACCTTTTTACCTGCAATCCTGACCTCTAACTCGTCTGTAGTAGGATCAAGAACTGCCTTGAAAGTTCGGATGAAATTTGCTCCCAAATAGCAATCAGCATCCAGGTTAGTCATGATGGCTATCTTGAGATCGCGTTTTACTCCCGCGACCTCAAATGGTAAGGTGACGTATCCGGCGATAGGACATCTTCGCCCGTCAGCTACCCTTGCGCCTTTGCCAGCATAAATTTCAATCTTTCGGTTGCACGCCGCTGCAATCTGAATAGCGCATGACCCCATCACTGTACGTGATGCCCCAGGGTCATACAACGCTCTGACACGGAAATCACCAATATTCACTGGCAACCACCATCTGGTTTCCGCGTCTAAGTCCGCTGCGACCGAATTATTTTGAGTTTTCGCTTGTTCAGTATCCTTAGGATCCACTGAACAAGCCTGAGCGTCATCTCCGAGTGATGACTGGGAAACTGTGTCGGTGGAATAGTTATTTTCTACTCCGCCGGCTTTTCGTTTCCCTGGCGTTTTGGGCATTTGGGTCTGATGTGCCCTTCTTCCTTACAGAAGTAACAGCGAACTGGTGACTTGTCTCTCTTCCTCCTGCCATCATCACTCGAGCCTTGCTTCCGTGATGAGCTTCTGGCTCTTCCATGACCTTCAGACTTGTGTCTGGCTCTGGACTGCTCGCCCTTGTTTGAACTCTGGGGCCTTGGGCCCTTTGGCTTCCCAAAGTTCTTACGGCTCTCGAGCTTTTTCAAGAAAGTCTCGAGGCGGCTGACAATCGAGTCAGCAGCTGGTTTGCTATCAACAGCAGTTGCTGCGACGTTGACTCTCGCTTTCTTCTCAGTCTTATTTTGTTTATAGGCGAGATAAGGCCACATAGACGCTGAAGGTGACGGTGGTGGCCTATAATTAACCTCGTTGAGAGAGGTACGCTCGATCTCAACGGCCTGGTTCATCAAACCTATCACCGATTTAATCTCGTTGCGTCGGATCTGCTTGCGCAGATTCGGCAACATATTTCTTAAAATGAAGTCGATCTGTTCAGGCTCACCCGGTTCAGGCCTGATCTTCAACAGATACGACTGCAAGTTAGTTATGTAGTCCCTGACTGGTTCGGACTCGCCCTGTGTGCGAGCGAAAGCCTCGGCTCGCACACACTGTTGGTAGTCTTCAACACCGTACCATTCTCGGGCTAAACGACAGAAATCGTCCCAAGAAGCGATATGCTTCTTGTTGTTGCGATACCAAGTGGTCGCAACCCCAGTCAGAAGCAACGGCAAAGCATCTAAAAGCTGCTTGTCCGTCAGTCCGGCTAGACTGTTGTTGTCCGCAACGTCCAACAGAAATTGCTCCAGGCTGGACTCTGGACCACCGGAGAATTTCAAGTTCCAGCGCCGGACTATTGCACCGACATCTACCGGTTTTAGAGCGCTAACAATCGGTGGAGTTCTTACAGGAATGGTTGATTCTTGGTCCAACCTGAGTAACCTTTCCTGTAGCGCTTGTATCTGTTCCTGTACCAGGTGTCTTTCATCCGGAACAGATGCGTCTCTAATAGAGCTGGAGCTGTTTCGCTTGTCTGTAATTGGAGCGCCGCGAAAACCGACCCTATTATTCGACTGTCCAGCATTCTCCGTGGAGATGCTGTAATCAGCCATCGAGTTATTTGCCAATAGCTCTGGCCTTATGGTACTCGAGACTGGTCCTCTCGAGTGTAGGTTTCTTCCTGGCCGAGGTTCCTCGACCCTGAGTCTGCCCTCGATCTTGTCTATCCGATCGTGCAGCCTCTTTAGTTCAGTCGATATCTCTCTGAACAAATCCAGTGTCTCAGGGTTGGCTAACATGCCCTGAGCCTCTGCGTCACTCTCACTGGGTATCGAACGGTCTCGAATGCCCTCCTGGCCTGACGATCGTGAGTACCTCGTGTGGGACTCCTGTAGCCTCGACGCTGCTTGCTGAACTAGGGGTTCTTCGAGCAAGACAGCGAAAGGATGCTCACCCGAATGTGTGTAGTCTGGATCCAAAATCGTGGACCCAGATTTCTCCCACATCGTGGTGGCGATGTATGACGCACGTATCTGCTCGCGCTTAACCTGCACAGCAGCTGCGTCCTGGACAGAATCGTCTCCAGTGGCTACAAAGTCGTCCGCTGAGTAACTACCCAGCAGCCACTTCTGGAGACGAGTGCACCGTTCTTGGACGGATCCGTCGGCCTTGAGTTCTAGCTCGGCCAGGGCGTCCATGACTACGTCAGTGCCTTCCGCCAAAATCCAGGAGAAAATCCTGTCTTCCTTATCCTCGCCCGACATCTCTCTCCCTGCGGGCGCGAAAAATACCATGAATAAATTCTATCTATTCGTGACAGTACTCAATCCCTATTTTAACTTATTTAAACTAATCTTCATCCGGTGTACCTAGATGTAACGGAGGAAAGAAAAATTTTCTTGCAACTTTGAGGTTAATATAAAAAAACAAATAAGCAACAAGTAAAAAAAAATAAAACAAATAAAATAAAAAAAATAAAAATCAAAAAAAAAGTAATGCACAAATGCAGCAATTACACCTCAAAGTTACAATTACAGTTGCTACTAACACTAGTTAGTAGCACGCTGTATAACAAATAAGTAATCACAGGAATTAAAATAAACAAAAAAATATAATGAATTAATAAATATTCGCAGTTCGCTTAATTCATACAAGCGCCGTACTGTCACGGATTCATTCCCACACAATACAAGCAAGTGTGAGGGAAAAAGCAACAAAAAAAATAAATAAGAAAAAAAAATCTGCCATCAGGACAAAAAAAAAAATTCTAAATCCCCGGAAAAATACTCGCGCGTCTCGAAATTAAATTTCGAGTCGCAAATCCGCGAAAACAAAACTCCGGGATTAGCTACGAAAATTTAAAGGCAGCAACTAGAAAAATTATCCCGAACGGCCTCACAGTTGCTTTGTTTACAAACAACTAGCGAGCAGGTCGAATCATAATTCGAACCGCTAACGCTCGCACGCTATTATTCCTCGAAATAAAAGTGTCCTTGTCCGAGCGTGGACAAGGTCGCTGCGCGCGCGAACAATAACCCGTGCAGTTGGGTTATTAATTCCAAATCTGCGGCTAATACGCTGCCGTCGCGTTCTCTCTTCCTCCGTGTCGAGCTGTGTCCCGCAGCTCGACCGCTACGTAATTTCAACAAAAATTACGCTCAAAATTCTCCACACAAGTTGGGCGCCAATTTGTTACAGTGCTCGTCCGGGGAAACACGGCCCTGCACTCTCGCCGTCGGACTGAGCTGTAAACAATTTTCCTTTATCCTGGAGTACTCCCTTCCGAGTACTCCCGTTGTCGTCCGTGTACCTAGAACGGAAAATTAAGACATGCTTGGGGAGACGCGTTCGCGAACTAGCCTTCAAATGCCGGCAGCGGGCGGGGTGATTTTCCCCAAGCTAAAAAAAAAGAATCAAGGAGAAAAATAACTTTCCTAATCGCAGGAATATAACGGAGGAGAAAGAGAGTTATTTTTATTCGATCAAAAAATAATAATTCGCACGAAGGTTTAATTTTAACTCCGATTTATTAATAAGAACGAAAAAAATAAACAATAAACAAAATAAACTACAATTAATAATTCGCGTTGTTGACAGTTAAAGTTCGGCCGATCGCGCGGCGGCCGAACAAAGAAATTAAAGCGTAAACAAACGCTCTGCCGGGCGGCTTCGTGCGCCGGCTCGCTAGTTTCTACGCGTGATTTCTGACAAGAATTCACGCGTAGAAGCTTTCTTAAATATTACCCGATTGGGAAAGAGTAATCGACAACTCTTTCCCTTATCACTCTACAAACCTGCACACCGGTACGCTCGTTGACACAAACCTTTGAGCCGCGCGGGTGGAGATCTCCTTGTAGCGGGTTTCTGTGTTGCTCACACACCTGCGACAACACACACACACTCGAAAGCGTCGCACTCTGCGTTTTCGCTAGTCGTAGCGAAACTGCCACACTCACACCGCGAATCACGCTGACAAAAAAAAACTTTCTTTTATCCCGACAAAAGAATCGCACGACGACGAGGTGTCTAGTCTCAGCTAGTAGAAAAGACTGGCGCGCTTACGCCTCGTTCCAGCCGGTCCGACCGCCAACGGTCGGTCCGTTCCGGAATGGTCCGCCAGCAGCTGTTCGTCTGCTGCTGGCCCGCGTCCACACGAAAAATCTCGATCGTGTGGATTAATATTTTCACCGACCGTGACAGTATCTATAGAAGAAATTTAAAAAGTAACTACGAAGCATTAAAAAAATTAACTAATATCCAAAGATAAAAGAGAGAACCCAAAAAGAATGTCAGCATTTTATTCGTGATGTGATTGGTTGAAGAACAAAATTTAAAATTTGAATTTTTATTTTTAATTTTTATATTACAATTCAATTAAAACATCTAGAGAATAGATTTAATGAAAAAAGAATTATGTAATCAAGTGTTCAAAATTATCCGATTATAATCATGAAAATAATAATTATTAGTACAAACTGAAACAAAACCAATGAATCTATAACCACAAAAGTTTAAATGAATATGAACTCTGAACGTACCGCAAAGGTAAAGGGTATATACACCACCCAATTTAACATCAGAAATTCAGCCAATGGACCAAGGAACTATCAGAGCTGTGAAAGCACGTTACAGATCGAAAATGTTAAGATTTTTAATTGCTATTGCTAAAAAAGATGGCTCAAGAGCAGAATTTCAAAAATTCATTACTATTTTACACGCAATAAGATGGATGTATGTTTTTTTGAAAGAAGTTCAACAGTCAACTTTTGAGAAGTGTTTTCGTCGTGCTGACTTCCCTGTGTCATCTGAACAATCTCAGACCGTTGATGATGAAGCGCCTCTAGCAGAAGTTTTACAAATTCTTCCAAATTATTTTCTTTCAATCAATAAAATCGAACAGCGAGATGAAGGAAAGCTTGTTCATGAGCCGTTCCCGGTTACCATTGATGAAGCCTTTGAAGAAGTATTAAAATCTTTCCTCGAACCTCAAAAGAATCATGATGAAGAAATGGACGAAGATGAGGAAGAGGACACAAATCAAACGATAAACAAATATTTATCTTACGATGAAGCTTTAAAGAGTGTTATCGATATCACTCGATTTTGAGAAAAAGTTGAAATTAATGTTGAACATTTATATGATTTATATATTGAGATTGAAGCAAAGTGGATTTCTTCAGCTTGTGCTGCTAAGCAAACGAAGATCACAGATTATTTCAATTAGAAAATTAAACTATAATACATTACTAAAAATTTGAAACTTTTTTTTTAGCCCACCCCTTCATTTTCCTTTGTACATTGGCCACCTGCATACATTGGCCACTTTTCCTTGGAACGGGAGGTGGTCAATGTACACAGGTTCTACTGTATAACTTATTGTCGATTAATTGAAATGAAGCTTCGACAAAACTTGTTTTAGATAATATAATACAATGTTGCGTGCGCTTCGCTTAGAGAGCTTCAAGGTTTGGCAAAAGGGTAGGTACATCAGTAGATTCAAAAGTGGGTAAGTGTTTATCTACAAAGGTTTGTACAGGATCGAAAACAATAGTATAAAAGATGTTAGTTTCAGGGTTAGATGTTGAGAAAAAAAAAAAAAAAAAAAAGTACAACATACGTTCAAAGTTACAAATCGAAGTATGAAAATAATAACAAAGTGAAAGAGGCTACACACCTGGCTGGAAACTGGTGTCGTAAGATAAACTTCGATATTAATCAAGATAGGTTGATTGGGACAGACCTACGTAGAAAAAGCGTTGATAACAAATGTAAAAGGATGTAGGAAATATTTGTCAATAAAGTTAAAGAGCTGTGTGGGCAAAATTGTATGAAGATGATTAGTTTCACGATTGCAATTACAAAAAAATTTGAGAAGAACAATAGAAAAGGTAGTTTTCACAAAGTTGAGAACAAAGATTCAAAGTTAGAGACCAAAGCATGAAAAAAAGAAAAAACAACAGCAAACACCAAAATTTAAGCAAGTAGATTCATGTGAAAGAGATAGAAACAATATTAAGCAAAAATGTACATATGAGCGTAGGTTCAAAGTTACAAACGTAATGACAAGTCCAGGTACGGCAGTAGGTACAATGAAGTTACCACAGTAGTTATCAAGTTTGAAACAATGTTATGAACAAGGTTTGTTATAGGGTTATTTAGAGAAGTAAGTACAAGAGGATAAAAAAGATTATACACAAGGCTAGATTCAGTGTAGAAGATTAAAAAAAAAAAATAAAGAACTAGAGTTAGCATGGGACTAGAAACAGATGTAGAAACAAATGCATGTGCAGAAGGTTCGGCGTTAGAAGCTTGAGTAAAAAATAGGTAGTAAGCACAAGATTATTAACATATGTAGGAAGTAAAAAAATCAACAGACGTAGTAAAAAGAGTCGGAAAAAAATACTCAACACACGTGGATAGTAGCAAGGTTATAAAGCAGGGAAGGTTAATAAATAAAAAGACGAAAATAAGTCGGTAAAAGCATAGAAACAGATGTTTAACAAAGGATTGAAATGAAAGTATGATCAAAGATTAGAACAAAGTAGTCTTAGAATTAGAAATAAAAGCATGAAAAAAATTCAAACACCAGTTATCACCATGATAGAAATATATATATAAACATGAGCATATTCCTGGGTAAGAGCTTAGTTATAAAAAGCAGTAAGTGCAACGGTAAGAACAAGGGTACACGGGTTTGGAGTAAGATGAAAGGTGAGAACAAAGGTAGGCACGAAATAAGGTGCAGGTGTAGTCACAAGCTATAAAAGCCGAAACAATGGTATGTATCAGAGTAGGTACAGAGGTAGACACAAGAGTATGTGTATAAGCGTAGGTACAAGTGTAGATTCAAGCATAAAATTCTGGGGGGTTGGCGAGCGAAGCGAGCAGGGGGGTACCCCCCTAGTATATATATATATATATATATATATATATTTATTAGTTTTTGTTGATGATTTGTTAATATGTTGTAAAGATAAATCTAGAATTGAATATATTAAATCAAAACTAATGAATAAATTTATTATGAAAGACATGGGTAAAATCAGTAATTATATAGGAATTGATGTGAATTATAATGATGAGAGAAATTTAATGACATTGAGTCAAACAAAATATATAGAATCTTTGTCTGTAAAATACAGGTTAGAAAATGCAAAATTATACGACACTCCTATGGAGAATAATCTTAAGCTAGAGCAAGCTTCTGGAATCGACGAAAGAATAAAATATAGAAATTTGATTGGTGAATTATTGTATGTTAGCTCTGGTACAAGACCTGATATTTTTTTCTGAGAATTATCTTAGTCGATTCCAGAACTGCTTCAATGAAACACATTTTAAGTATGCTATGAGAATTTTGAAATATCTTATTAAAACTAAAGATTTAAAATTAACTTACACCGATAAAGAAAAAAATGCAAATTTGGATTGTATGGTGGATTCAGACTATGCAGGCGATTGCATAGATAGAAGATCAACTACCAGATTTGTAATACGTTTGTTTAACAATGTTGTATTTTGGAAATCGAGAAAACAAAACTGCGTAACGAAATGTTCAACCTTTGCGGAGTATACTGCTATGTCCGAAGCAGTGACTGAAATTTTATTTGTAAGAAATCTTTTAAGTGAATCGTTTGATATTAAATTTATTAAACCGATAAAAATGTTTGAAGATAATTCAGGTGTGCTTTGTTAATCACGAAATTTGGAAATTTTCAAAAAACTCTAAACACATAGAGGTTCAGTAACATTTTGTTAACGAAAATTATAAAAAGAAAGTTATAGATATTTTGAAAGTAGAGTCACAGAATAATATTGCTGATACCCTGACTAAAGGTCTTGATAAAAATGAATTTATTAAAAATCGCAAAGCCCTGAAATTATTGTAAATTTTTGAAACTGATTGAATTTAAACTATTATGAAATAATGAAATAAATGTAGAAAGAAAATAAATATTTTAAATTTAAGGAGGCTTGTTGAAATATAGCTAAATATTATAATACTAGAATCGTGTCACCATCTATTGTCCGACGCCCGATGGTGAACACGAATAGAATATGTGTATGTGTGAGTGAGAA
Organism: Encarsia formosa; assembly: GCA_038277355.1. Taxonomy (NCBI): domain Eukaryota; kingdom Metazoa; phylum Arthropoda; class Insecta; order Hymenoptera; family Aphelinidae; genus Encarsia; species Encarsia formosa. Next base: position 55,899,487 of record CM076186.1, read on the forward strand.
CGCTACACGCAACTATGCGACGCGACGCGACGCGATCAGTCTAGTACTGTATCTAGCAGCTGACCGGTGCGAAGCATGATGCTCGCATGCGGACGATTTGTAATCTTGATATTAACTAATTATTAAATACAAAGTGCTTCACTTATTTGATCCACCTCTTTAATAATTCCAACAATCAATATTCTTTACTCATAATGACAAAAATTAGTATAATTTACAAATATGGAAGCGCGATATAACAATTTTAAAGTTAATCCGAACCTCGAATGATCCACCAGTGAAGAAGAGGTAATACAAATCAACTTTAAACAACAAATATATAACCTAGACAAAAAAACATTTTACAATTTTTTACAATTTAACTGTTTGTATTTATTGCAGGTATTTTGTTCTGAACTTCCAATTTTTTTACGAGAGCATAAAAATGGAATGTACCGGTCAGATGTTTATTTCATTTGTAAGACACTTGCTGAAGCACCAATATTTATAGCCGTACCACTTATTTTTACAATTATTTCATACCCAATGATTGGGCTCTACCCAGATATGAAACATTTTTTTACGACTGCATGCATTGTAGCTTTGGTGGCAAATGTCTCAACATCTTTTGGTAAGTTTTTCTATATTTTGGTTGAGTAATTTATCACTAATCAAATGAATGTGATGAGTAGAGGATGTTTTTTCTATTCGCTTTATCGCTTATCACGAATGGATGAATTGAAATATGTTAAGGAGCGAACAATAATTTCACTCCGGATACATCATCACATACTCAAAATTATGAGTTTATAGACTGCGTGGCTCCATCTCTTGGATCACGCAGAACTATAAGGTACTGGTGCCCGCGCGCCGCCATCTGCACAGCTTGGGGCTGTGGTGTTGGCACTGCAACTGTCGCTGTCACCACTTCTTCTCGTTCTGGCACTACTTTTAGCACGCAGTAGAGAATTTTCTTCTGACTTTAAGTTGGTTTTTTTTTGTGTGGTATTTTCGAGTTCACCTTGTTATTTTCTTGTTGTGTGTTCCTGTTGAAGAGTGCTTTGATCCAGTTCATCTCAGTGACTACAATAAATAATATTGCAGCAATTTCGATAACCTTGCAGCCGACGTGCATTTACCGGCAACTTCATCTTTAGCGGATCAGAGAGCTCATCTTGAATTGATATCCTCATAGGACATCTCCAGGTATTCTTCTGGCTCGAGTAACAATAATTTACTTGAGCCACTCATCTTAGTTAACGAGCAGTAATTAATTTACTGTGCATTCTTCTTTTTCTTTGAACGTGTCAACACGTCAAACGCGTCTACGAACGTGTTTGCACGGCCATTCTTTTTCTCTCTTTCTCTAGGCCATTCTCTGCTACTATTAGAATTTCTCTCGGCCAACGATCTCTCCTTTCAAGGTCATTCTCAATTATTTGTTTATCTCATTAATTTTCTAGCAACTTATATTTACCTTTTTAAATCAATATAATCAAATTTTTAAGGAGTTTTGCCTAGAGTGGTGTTTCTCAAATTTATTAATTTCATTTACACTGAAGTTAATTCTTGGAAATTCTCAGTTTATAATCTATGACATTTTCACATTCAACCTTTTCTTTAAAATATAATAGATTAATTTTGTACTAAGCTCTCTAATTATTACTTGTAACCATTTATTTATTGTCAATTAAATATTGTATTTTTGTTAATAAAATTGTTACTCTTTGAATCCAGATTTTTTCTCAATTTTCTTTTTATCAACTTTCCTTTACCAGCTTCATTCGGCAATAAAAATAAAATTAATAGACTGGTCATTTCGGAACATTTGGTTCTTGGAGCCAGATTACTGGTAGGTGGCTAGGTTATATACTCTGGCATTGTCTCATTTTTTCATAGATCCAGGTGTTAGGTCATTGTGCAGCTCATTGGTCATCTCATTCTTTTTAACTCAGTATAAACAATTCAAAGGACAAGGAGGATGGAACTGGCTCTAAGTCCAACTCAAGGAGCACCTCACCGGAAAATTTCAGAGAGAAGTCACCTGTAAATCCTTTGAAAAAGTAAATCAGCCGGAACGACTCAAAGGGAAATGCAAGGAACACTCAAATGATACCAACAAACTAAGTAGTGGGATTGGAGGAAAACAGTAGCACTGCTCAGTACACCGTCAGCATCTCATTCAGTAAGAGCCCTCGTCGATCCAGGCTCAGAGTTGTCATTTACTTCATCTAACATAGTAACAATGCTCAAAATTCCTCAGACTCACTCATCGCTACCCATCATTAACATTAGTGGATCAAAGTCAGCTCACACTCAAGGAAAGGTAGTTGTTACTCTCAAGTCGATTCATCGCAGCGTCCAGCTCAAACTCCATGCTCTTCTGTTAGGCTGTTCTGAAAAGTTTGTCTTTTGTCACTAGTATAAACTTGAATCGGCTCCAGAAGTTTGGCATGGGCGAAGATGTTTGAGTGTGTTTGTTGGTGTGGAACCTCTCACTGATACACACAGACAAGCGTCTGCTTCCATGCTAAACTGCTGGAGCCGAGTCAAGTTTACTCTACTGACACCAAACGACAAATTTTTCAGAACATCCTAATTAAAACAGCTTACCTCTACGTTGTCATCTCATCCGTGCGACGAATCAATTTGACCTCATCAGCAAACTCAACTTGACAGACGCTCAATTTGGCCATCCACGACATAAAGACGTTATAATAGCGCATATCATTATGGCTTAATCATCACGCCAAACCTCATCAAGATCCCTTTTTGCAGCTGTCTATACTTGCGTGGTTAGTACATGGACCTCCCTCATGATCCTATTTTACAGCTATCTACATTTGCGTGGGTAGTACATGGACCTTCCTGACTAGCAAATCATTCACCACGACAAAGCCTTCATTTGGCAAAAGTTCATGATGATACCACGGTTCTGGAGATCCTTACAAGGTTTTGGAACTTGGAAGAAACTCCACGCTTTTCAGAGTCAATCCTCACACCAGAAAAAGAGGAGTGTGAACAACATTTTCTCAAGACACACTCAAGGGGCCCACAAGGACGATACATTGTCAGATTGCCACTGAAGATGGACCCTTCTTGTTTGGATGACTCACTGGCTCGTTCAAAAGCATGTTTGAGAGAAATCATAGGTAAACATGAGCGTGAAAACAATTACAAGCAGCTGTACCTTGAAATCACAGGTAGAATATGCTCAACTGAGTCACATGGTTCCTGTGCCAGGAAAAGAGCTCAGATCATTTCCAACTAACTATCTACCTCATCATGGCTTGCTCAAATTGGATAGTGTTGTTAGGTGTGTACGGACACCTAACGTTTTCCCTAATTTTGCAGCCCAGAGGGGAAATTTACCAGAGGATCACGGTCCCCACGTGTGTGACGACGGAAGAGAAATAATTATCACCGACTGTTACCTACGTTATTTATAATTTCTAAACTTATTCGCTAAACTGTACCTTGTCTGCTGGTGCTCCTGTAGGTTACTGCAGTCTTAGCTCCATGTCGTACTGGCAAGGTAGAGGGTGGAGTAGTAACACAAAGGTTCGCTTTTAAGGCGTTATTTATTAGGTTCCTTCGCGGGTTAGATTATACACCAATTAAGACACATTAAATTACGGAATACACTATACGCGAATAAACTAAAACACTTGTAGGGATCGCTCCCCAGAACGTCGTTCCGCGCGGACACAGGCGCAAGCGGCAACTTCAGCCATGACTGTGGACCAACGTCGTGAGCAATCGAGCCACGCATAGCCAGGCAACGCCTTCAGTCTCTTGTCAACCTCGTAACGAGCGACAGCTAACCTCGTTCTACACGCGAGCTAAATAACGGCCCTAGTGCCATTGTAAACTTTAAAACTTAATTAAAATATTTCACTTAATTGGACTGTCTTGTCATTATTAAACCCCGCACCCTACACAGTCCATAGTGGTGACCACGACTAAAGTAACCCTTCGTGTCGCGCTACCGCGTCGCGTTAAGAAAAACGGAGGAGACGCCCAGATTGACGGGGCAAGTTGAGCTCACCCGCTTCCTTGCCACAAATCTTGCAAGAAACATTCTGCAAGGAAGTTCCACGATAGTGAATGAAAATGACGCCGGAGGGGCCGATGGTCAACAACCTCCACTTCAACAAAATGGCGCCCCAGTGGAAATCGTCACGCAATGTAAGTTTGCGGGGTTCTGGAACCATTCTCCGAAAGCATGGTTCATGCAGGTCGAGGCCTTATTCGGCTCGAGCAATATCCGCTCGGATTCGACGAAATACAACCTCGTCGTCGCCTCCCTCTATCAGGACTTCATCCAGGATCTTCTGGATGTCCTGTGCACTGCTCCAGCAAATGGAAAGTACGAGCATCTGAAGGCACAAGTGCTGTCTCGGTTCTCGGACTCAACAGACTAGTGGCTCACCAAACTCCTCACCAGGGTGGAGCTGGACGGGCGCACGTCCTCGCAGCTGCTTCGCCACATGCGCAACCATGCCGCCGGCACGCAGGTCGCCGATGACGCGCTCAAGGTCAAATGGCTTAACCTCCTGCCCGCGCGCGTCACACGCACTCTCCGAGTCCTGCGGAACAACACCTTGGACGAGTTGGCCGAGGTCGCAGACGAGATGCATGACGTGCCTCCAGGACTCCTGGTGGTGAGTAATAGCAGTCAACGCAGCCCATCCCCTCATCATCGTGGTGGTGCCCAAAGCACCGGCTCTTAGAGGTCCAGCCTGACAGATGAGCTCGCCGGCATACGAGCAGCTCTGGCGAAGCTCAATGCATCCAACAAACTGATACTAAGCGCCGTCCGTGGATTTCAACCGAGGCCAACTGAGGGTGCCCATCAGCCGCGTCGCCAAAGCAGGAGTAGGCCACGCTCATCTACTCCAGGTGGGTTTTGTTATTTTCACCACCAGTTTGGCGCCGACGCACGAAAATACGAGCAACCCTGCAGCTTCAGATCATCAGCCAACCAGGGAAACTAACATCGCTGCCTTCAGTTGAGGCGACTGCTGGCAGCAAAGATCAGCTCTGTGAAAATCGCCTCCTCATCATGGACCGAAACACTGGCCTACGCTTCCTGGTTGACTCCGGATCGGTCGTGACCTTATTGCCACTCTCAGCTGTGGAAGGAAAACCTCCTGTCCAGGACCTGCAGCTGGCAGCAGCCAACAAAAGCGTCATTAAGACGTACGGCCGACGAATGGTGACCCTCAACCTGGGGCTTCGTCGAGACTTCACTTGGCCATTCATCATCGCCGACGTCCACAACCCCATTCTAGGCGCAGACTTCCTGGCCAAATTTCCAGAGATGCAAGGAGGATTTGAAAAAGGCCACTACCAACACTTTCCTGTCGCCATCGACGCCACTGAGCCTAACGACAGACGCCCCCGACAAGGAGCAGGAAATCGACAACGTCTGGCATCTGGTTGGTTTTTTCTCCAGCAAGCTGTCACCCACGCAACAGAAGTACAGCGTTGGCTAAGCCTATCCACACCACACCCTGGCATCCGAAGTCCAACGGAATGGTGGGGCGTGTCCACCGCACCTAGAAGGCAGCTCTCATGTGCGAGGGTCAGATTTCTTGGCCACAACGCATACCACTTGTCCTGCTTGGCCTGCGCAACGGCTTCAAGGAAGATCTACAAGCATCACCAGCTGAAATGATCCTCGGTACCACCCTATAGGGTATAGCGTATACGCATGCTGGGAGAATTTTTCACCCATACTACGAAAGAAGTGAACCCTAGAAGCTTCTTGGAGAAGCTGCGAACCCTCATGCGGGAAATCAATCCTGTGCCAGCTTTAGACCATGTCAAACATCGACCGTTCACCTTCAAAGACCTCAAAACCTGCTCGCACGTCTTCCTAAAGGTGAACACTGTCAAGAAGCCTCTGGAACCTCCGTACACTGGCCCTCACGAGGTAACGAAGCGTGTCAACGAGAAGGTTTTCGTCATCAAGGTCAACGGTAGAGAGAGGATTGTGTCCACCGACCACCTAAAACCGGCGTACCTGGCCACCACCGATTTGGAAACTCCTCATATAGCGGAACAGGCTGCAGAACCAACGACTCCAACAACTCCGGCCCCAGCTGCATCGACGCCATCCTCTCCTCGGAGAACGAAGCGGGTATCGTTCCCCTCGCTGCTTCAACCTGCGAAGGTCTCTGGAGGGGGAGTGGCTGTGGTGATCGCTCCCCAGAACGTTCCGCGCGGACACAGACGCAAGCGGCAACTTCAGTCACAACTGTGGACCAACGTCGTGAACAATCGAGCCACGCATAGCCAGGCAACGCCTTCAGTCTCTTGTCAACCTCGTAACGAGCGACAGCTAACTTCGTTCTACACACGAGCTAAATAACGGCCCTAGTTTCATTGTAATCTTCAAAATGTAATTAAAATATTTCATTTAATTGGACTGTCTTGTCATTATTAAACCCCGCACCCTACACAGTCCATATACTCTTAGAGTTTAACTATCACACAATTTCTCCGGCAAGGGAGTAAGTTGGTGCGCGCTTAATTATACGTTACTATGTACTAATAATTACGAGACGATTGATCCGGCAAAGGATTAGATCGTCCGTACTCAACTGTATTCTAATTAAGACTGCCTTGCGCTCTAGCCTTGCCTCGCCAGGGCATCGTGCTGGCAAGAATGCTGTGCGTAAACTTGCTAAATCGTCATTCTTTGGTCGCTGTATGAGCATTATAAGTGTCACATAACAAGTATAACAACAAAGTTGAGAGTTGTGTTTAATGGATCTTCTGTCAAATCATCAGATTATTCGCTCAACGACATCACGTATACTAGACCCAACTTGCTGCTCAACATCTTCGACGTACTCACATGACTCAGAACTCATCAGTTTGTCTTTGCCAAGAACATCGCAAAAATGTACTGGCAAATCTTGATTTATCCCGATGATCAGGACTTGCAAAGGATCATTTAGAGCGACAGTGAACTCAGGGAAATAATTATCAAGCTAATTACTGTGACATATGGCACTCGGGCAGCTCTATATTTAGCCATTCGTACACGGCGGCAATTTGTCTTGGATGAAGGTTATCGATATCCTCCAGCCATTGACTCTATTGAAGTTAGCAGGCACGTAGACGATATCTTCGGGGTAGCTTACACTCTTTCACTGCTCAATGAAAAAGCTGATCAATTGGAAGGTTTGTACATGGCAGGCGATTTTCTATTAGCAAAATAGAATCATCCGGGATTCTCGAAGACGGCCTATACAAACGTCCAGGTTGACGGCACCATATCATTCAGTGACTGCACTGCCAAAATTCTTGGATTAACTTAGACCCTTCAGCAGGACTCCATCAATTTCACTCTGGCTTTACCTCCAGTCAAGGACATGTTTACGAAAAGGACAATACTCTCAGAGGTGGCTCAAATCTTCGACCCCATCGGAATCATCTCACCTGTGATCATCAAGGCAAAAATCCTCCCACAAGAGCTATGGCTACTCAAGCTGACTTGGGTTGACCCAGTGTCAGACACAATCTAGGCCAAGTAGCTCAAGATCAGGGATGATCTTCAGAACTTCGAAAAAGTATCTCTTCCTCGGTGGCTTGGAACCTTGTCACATTCCATCATCGAAATTCATGGTTTCTTGGATGCTTTTTAATATGCCATGGCTGCAGTTTTATATTTGTGCACTCACGGACCCACAGGTGTCTCAATTTCATTTCTTTGCTCCAAGAAAAAGGTGGTCCTACTCAAGCCTGTCTTAATCCCTCAACTGGAGTTAATTGTTGCTCACTTGCTCAGCAAATTGGTTGATCACTTTATTAATTCACTCAAATTGGAGATACGCTCTGTGAAACTTTGGACGGACTCACTCGTAGCGCTCACCTAGATCAACTCTCACTCATCACGCTGGAAGGAGTTTGCGCATAACGGGGTACATTCCATTTAGGAATTGACATCATCTGCTAAATGGAGACATGTACTTGGAAAATGCAACCCAGCTGATTGTGCTACTCGAGGACTGTTCACTTCACAACTCATCGATCACAATCTCTAGTGGAATGGCCCTTAGTGGCTAAAGCAATCAGAAGAACTTTGGCCTACCAATCGAGAACTTCTTGATGAGCACAACCTTCCAGAACTCAAAAAAATTGCTCCAACAGCAGCTGTTGCCACTGTTAGGGAGCATTGGGATCTTCTCTACAGGTATTCATCGCTCAATAAGTTATTTAAAACAACCTTACTTAAAATCACTTCTTTGTGCATGTTGACTTGCCAACGGTTCAAAGGAGTTTTCATCCCTCGGTCTCCGGTCATGTCTGCGGAAATGCTTAACAAAGACAAGTCATTTTGGATTAAACATACTCAAGAGGTGGATCTCAAGGACGAGATTCGCATGGTTTCCAGCTCAACACTACCGACGTCTCACGCATTCAACCGGCTAACTCCATCTGTAGATGCAGAGGGAATTTTCATAGTAGGAAGTTGCCTCAACGAGATCAATCTGTGTTATTCCATCTAACTGCTCGATTTATTTGAAAAATTCCAGAAGATTCCTTGAACAAAAATTAACAACTTTTGTGTTCAATATTTATTAGGAGGCCAGGCAAATTTTCGAGAAAAAATTCATTGAATTTTTTTTTTTTTATCATACCGTCCCCTTAGTCAAGAGTGTCACAAGGTCTTATGGGGAAATAGCGAAAAAAACAAAAAACAATTTTTCAAACCATTTGTTTTGGTAAAAAAAAATCACAAAAACGTAAAATTCATCAAAGGTCATTTAAAAATTATAATCATAGTGGGGAGCCAGGCTACTTTTAACGTAAAAAATCAAAATCTGTAAAAAATAACGATTGGCACTTTATGTGCACGTATGCGTCAGCTAGAACACACGCTCTCAGGTGACTTTTGCTCGATCTTTTGCTTCATAAACTTTTCATCTTTGTTACGGAAGAGTTTCAATCGTTAATTAAATCTTCCCTTTTTCTTTTTTTAAATTGTCCCTTTCTTTCGCTAAATAAAACTCGGTTTTCACTCCACTCGACATTTTTATTTCCATTACATTTCAGAGCAGCAATAATACCAGCCACCAACCACCAGCTAGTACTCAGTTTTCGAGCAGTGCAGGGTCTTTTTTTAATTATTTAAAAATTGGTTTTCGTTTACATCTTATCAATAAAATTTAATAAATAATTAAATCAAACAACAAACCACTTCTAAAAACGCAAAAAAAATCAGTTCTATTGCTTATTCTTTCGGGAGTTTTTTCATTTATTCTCATGAGTTTTCTTGAATTTGTAATGGTAGGTTTACTGGGTCCCGCGTTTACAGTGGTCTCTAAGATTCTTGTTTTCCTACTATTGACTGATAATACCTCCGATTCAGGTATCTTGCTTGGTGTGAAGTTTAGAGTTGTATTACCTGTCATACTAAGGTATCTTGATTGTCTTATTTGTTTTCTGTTTGTGAAGTTATTTCTCAGTGTTTGACGCACTTTCTCAGTCGGTTTGCGTCAGCGAGGTGGTAGAAGGTCACGAAGGTAACACTTTTCTTCAGACCGGTTGATTTGTTGTACCCTGATCAAATTGAGCCGAAGTGTCGCAACCCCTTAAGGATTCTCCATAATTCCTTAGGATCCCAGCTGAAAAAATCCATATGGTAATCCATATGGAAATCCATGCAGGACCCCATACGCAATCCATAATATGGAATTCCGTATGGAAAATTGAAACAGGTTTCCACATGGATTTTCAAAAGCAATGAATTTTTTTTATTATTTAATAATAATTAAAAAAATTTGGATAGCATAATTATTTTTATGCTTTTTTCCAAAATAATATTCGTGTATATTTTTTTTTCTCTTTATCCAAATTTTTTTTTTTTTTTTAATTCGATTCTTTTCATTTTGATTTTATTAATATTTTAATAATTAATATTTTACAATCTTCATATTTTATTTTGATTATTGATAGTTATTGATAGTTATATAATTTAATGTAACCAAACAGTATAATTAATTGTGATTTTTTAAATTTGATTAATTATTTTTTTTAAGGTATGAAAAGATTAAAAAATGTAGCCTTCTCCCTATATTTTTCGTGTTTCTTACAAAATTTTTCTAGTTTTGCACAGAGCTAGTTTTTTGTGTCCCCTACACGTTGGTATTTTACATATTATACCCCAACCGGGGCTAGTTTTTGAGATATTTAGCTCGGAAGTTTCATCTCATTGCATGGCCCTAGTGAAAATATATGATGCGTACTCACATGCGTACGCACGTGCTGTTAACGTTCAGTAAATTTTTTTTTTTAAATAACAACAACTTTATTATTTTTAAAACAGTAAACAACAAGGTAACAGTTATAACGATAAGCAATAAAGAATTTATTTTTTAATTTATGGTGAACTGAATCAAATATCCATGTACCTGAAATTTTTCGAATTAGAAAAAAACATGTTACCACTAGTTTGCTATTATCTTAAAATTTTATATATTTTTAATGAAAAATTTTGGCTTTAAGAGGTTCAAAACAGAGATAGTTTGAGCAAAGATGAGGTAAAGAGAGTGAAAAAAAAATATTAAACACTATAATCGTACTTTGTGTCCCTTAACAATTTTTGGCGTCAAACTGCATCCCCACTTAAACTACCCCTAATTTTTACCCTTCTAATCGGAATTTAGAATATAATGGCTACTAACTTTGTGACCTCCACACAAATAACTTGACAAAAATTAGCCTATGAAAAAATCGCGTACATCAAGCTTTTTGTCTGGGGTCACAAAGTTAGTAGCCATTATTAAATTCTTCCATTATTAAATTTTTACCCTTCCAATAAATTCTTATTGGAAGGGTAAAAATTAGGAATAGTTTAGATGGAGAAGGAATTCGACCCCAAAAACCGTGGAGGGACACCAAGTACGATTATAGTGTTTTTTTTTTTTTTTTTTTCTCATCATAGCACTCTAGCTGATTATTATTTTCATTTCAAATCATAAATTATTTGATAAAAATTTTGTGATAGAATTTTTGATAAAATGTATATCCTCTTTGAATTACGTTAGTAAAAAAGAATTAATATTCTCTTGTTAATATGAGTTATTTACTTTCAAGTTAATTTAAGGAGTGAACGCTAGTCTATTTAGACGATGTTTCATGAAACAACCGAGAACTAGAAACAAAAGTACGATCTAATATGATTTCAAAATAAATTTATTAAATTGACTACAGTACAATTTGCTCTTGCTTTCAGAAAAACTTTTTTTAATGTTTGAAACAATATAAATTTAACCTAAGATTTTATTTTTTTCAGGCTACCTCATCTCTTGTTTAAGTAAAAATATATCAATGGCACTTTCTATTGGACCTCCTGTCATAATACCTTTTCTTCTATTTGGAGGATATTTTCTCAATACAGCGTAAGATATTTAATATTATGGTTCTATTCTGTATAGACTTTATTAATTGTTTTTTTACGACTTTGAAGCAGAGACCTCTTAACTCAACGACCTGATCAATCACGCTTACGTACCAACGATTTAACGAGAACGTATTTTTGAAAAATTTCGTTTTTAAAAAGTGGCACTATCAGTCTTAGGATTAGAAAAAAAATTTCGTTTTTCAGATCCATTGAATAAACAAATTTTACACACGACTCATCTAGTAAAGAAAGTCTCAGATCACGTATTTTTTTATCTTTGGCTTTACCTCAGCTTATTATACATTTTTTTTTTTTTTCTTACATGGAGTTGGTGAATGCGTTTACGCACCGTCAGGTGTCAGATGACACCTGGTGTGTGGGGCTCAGAGTTATTCTCTACTACCCACTAAACACCCATCTCCTTTACCCCTGCACAGCCCGAAACTGCTTCTTTAGCATTACTTCTTGGCTGTGCGGCGTGTCCAGCCCCCTCCTAAGAGGGCGTTCGTGTCAGTCCCCGCTTCCACCATGCAGCCGTCCATACAATAAACAACATGTAGTCACCATCGTCACCAGCACTCGCCCAACATTCACTCATACCAGTCAAATCCTACCGTCATGTAAAGATACCGCGAGGCTGTCTATTCGAGACAGCCGTCTAACCGCTTCGCGATTAGGATCTTCCGTACGTATGTGGAAATACGGTTCCACCAGTCCTTCCCGCGGAGCATCAGGCTGACTATACTGTCTGCATTGATGCTTCCCACCTCGGCCCTTATAATTACATGTTATGTGACCCATTTTTTACTTTACTGGTCTAATTTTTACAATACAGTAGGTATACTATTTTGCACCTGACTTTGCATTTTATGGAATACTTTGTCATTACAAATATGTTAAAATGAGGTGTGAAATAAATAGCAGGCATGGGATAAATAATCGGGTTTACTCACTTTTAATTATAAAGAAAACAACAATAATTTATTTAGTAAGGTGTATAAATTAATTAGCTTAACAATACTTATGTTTAACCAGGTAGGACAAATGACGCGGCGCGTGACATTTAATCGACCGATACGCTCGGCTTCGCATCGTAGAAGAAGGAGAGAACAGCGGTTAGCTGCCAGCTGTGCTGCGCTCAGCTGTTCACTAAATTTCCAACAGTTCATAACGCCAACGCCCAATAGATGGCGATGCGTGTACTGTTTCATCAATGTGTAAAGATTATCACACTTGATATTTCAACACGCCACCTAAGTGTTATAATCTCTACACTCACATTTGTATATATATATTTATTTTTTCTTTTTTTATAATTGATTCAGTCTATTAATCTTTTACAATTTCATACTTATATTAATCTTAATCTATCTCTATTTTTTACAAACTTTTCTTTACATAGTAATTTAGTTAATATGTCGGCAATATTCTCTTCAGATTTTATTTTAATAATATCAATAATTCCATTTTGATAATTCTCATTGATATAGTGGTACTGTATTTCAATATGCTTTGAGTTCTTGGTAAAATTCCCGAATTTTGCAATGGATACAGCACCACAATTATCTTCGTAGCATTTCATTGGATTATTTTCATCGACTTCAAACATTTCACTGCATAAATTTCTGATAAACAATAATTCGGTTATTGCTTCAGAAAGCGCTACATATTCAGCAAATGTTGAACATTTAGTTACTAAATTTTGTTTCCGCGATTTCTAAAAAATTACGTTACCATTAAATCTGATGACGTAACCACTTGTAGACTTTCGATCAATATTGTCACCGGCAAAATCCGAGTCTACAAAACAGTCCAATTTACCGAACCATCTATTTTACGAAAAATAAAGTTTTTTGTCTTTAGTTTTATATAAATATTTTAAAATACGTAATGCATATTTAAAATGCGTAATGTCGTAGCAATTTTGGAAACGACTTAGGTAATTTACACTGAATGCAATATCAGGTCTGGTACCTGAACTTATATATAATAATTCGCCTATTAAATTTCTATATTTTATTCTCTCATCAGTAAATCGAGCTTGATCAAGTTTTAAGTTTTGCTCCATTGGTGTTTCATACGTTTTGGAGTCATGTATTTTATATTTATTAGCTAATGATTGTATATAATTAGTTTGATATAGAAAAATTCTACCTTTTACTTGATCATAATCGATTTGAATTCCGATATAATTCGTAATCATCCCCAGATCCTTCATTGTAAATTTTCGCATTAATTCAGATTTTATCTCTTTCAAATTCTCTAAAAATTTTGAGCTTATTACTATATCATCCACGAATATTAATAAATATACACAATCATTAGGTAATAATTTTTTGTATAAACAATTATCGTATGCGCTTCTTTCAAATCCTAAGCTTTTTAAGTAAGTATCTAATGTTTCATACCATATTAATGAACTTTCGCGAAGTCCATATAACGCTTTATTCAATTTACCTACAATTCCATCTTTTTCTTCGTATCCCTCTGGTAGTCGAATGTAAACATTTGATTTTATCTCACCATTCAAGAAAGCTGATTCTACGTCAAGCTGCTGTATAAAATTGCCATTGTTGACTGAGTAACTCAATAATATTTTCAATGTTTGCATTCGGCTAACAGGAGAGTATTAATTTTCTAGATTGTCAGGTTGTTGAAAACCCTTAGCGACTAATCTAGCTTTGTATCTACCGTCAGACTTCTTTGCAAATACCCATTTTAAGTCAATCAATTTTTCATTCTCTGGTTTAGCAACTAAGTCCCACGTACAATTTTTTTTATGACATTCTTTTTCTTTTTCTATCGCTTTCATCCAATTTTTTGATTCATAAGAATTCATAGCTTCGTGATAATTATTTGGTACGTTCGCGTTTATAAAATTTATATAAATAAAATTTGCTCCAGGATATCCTAATCGATTTGGTTTTTTACCTTTTGTCTCGCGCATAGAGACACGCCTTTCTTTATTTACATTTTTGTTAATTATATTTTGACTCTCATTTTCGCTCTCAACTACATTTTCCTCATCACTCATGTCATTTATCTGACTTTCCTGATCCGAATTATTATCAACATTATAATTATCTTGATCATCATTTAAACAATAGTTACGATATTTATTATCATCCGATTTTTGTTTTTCTAAACAAATTATTTCTGTGTCATTTTCGACTACTTTTACGTGACGTGCTTCGATTATTTTGTTGTTTATTAAAATTTTATATCCAAAATGCGTATATCCGATTAAGATTCCGATTTGCGATTTGTCATCCCAATCGCGTCTGTTCTTTTCACTAACTCTTACAAAAACTTTCGAACCGTAAATTTTTAAATTTCTTACGTCCGGCTTTTTACCAAAAAATAGTTCGTACGGACTTTTTATCTCATTCGTGTTAGCCAACGTTCGGTTTTTTAAGTATGCTGCGGTTAATATGATTTCGGGCCAATAAATTTTACTTATTCGCGCTTCTTTACATAAACACCTACCGATGTCCATGATTGAACGGTTATAGCGCTCAGCCACCCCATTCAACTCATGCACATCAGTTGGGCACGGCATTAACTCAATCCCCTCCTCGCGAATAAAGTTATAAATTTCATTATTTAGGTACTCGGTACCTTTATCGCATTGTAATTTTTTAATAGATTTTCCGAATTGATTTTTTATAAAATTTATATAATCTTTGAACAATTTAGCAGTTTCGTTTTTTGATTTAAGAGTATATATACGTGCGCATTTACTAAAGTCATCTATAAAGGTTAAAAAATATTTTTCTCCTCGGTACTCTCGTATCGAGTGAGGACCTCTTAAATCAGTGTGAATTATTTGCAACGGCTCAGTTGCCCGTTCGCGATTATTTTCAAATTTTAAATTTGCCATTTTTGATTCGATGCACGTCGCGCATTTCATTGTTTGTTTTTCAATTTGTTTAGGTATTCCGAAAAGTGTTTGATTTTTTATTATTTTGTCGAGATATTCAAAATTTACGTGGCCAAGTGCGCGGTGCCACCTTTCTTTTTTCGTTAATAAAGTCGCGTTTGTGTAAACATTATTATTCTCAGAATTCATTTTATCCACATCTTCATTCAAAATATAGCTAGTTGTAAAATATAAATTGTTTTGCTCTTTGGGAATAGCTAAAATATTATTATTTAATTTATCAAAAATTTCAATCCTATCGTCATAAACTTCCATATTTGCTACTTTTGCTATATCAGCAAAACATAAAATATTGTGTCGCAAGTCTTTCACGTAGTATACATTTTTTAAAGATACTTTATTGAATTTGTTTCCGATTTTAAAATTTACAAACATCTTACCTACTTTCGTAGCTTGCGATACGTTGTAGTCCGGTAGATTTACCTCAATCGGCTTTTCTAGATTTTCGTAACAAGAAAAATACGTGTCATCGTTAATTAGATGTGCGGTACATCCACTGTCGAGTAGCCACTTAATCGAATTATTTTGGTCACAAAAAACTTCACTTTTGATTTCACTCGCGTTCACATTGATGTTCCACGTTGAAATATTAAAGTTGTCGTGATGATCTCGTTGTTGTTGGTATTGAAGTTGTTGTGGTCCTCCTCCTCGTGTGCCACCTCGACCTCGTTGGTTGTGTTGTCCGCCACCTTGGTTGTTGAAGTTTTTTTGCTGATTAACAATTTTCTTTTTTGATGAATTTTCTTCGTTGTACCAACAGTCTTTTTGTTGGTGCCCTTTTTTGTTGCAGATATAACAAGTTCCACTGAATTTGTTTTTGTTTAATTTTGTGTGAAAAGTGCTCACGTTGTTTTTGTCACTCGTTGATTCTTTTGTCATAGAGAATTCTTGAATTTTTTCTTTCATATAATCGACGTTTTGTTTTTCAGCTGGAGCTATATCAATGAACATTCCTATTTGATTGTATTCAGCAGGCAAAGCTTTTAGCATATATTTCAATTTTTCTTGTTCAGTCATACTACCATCTGCACTGGTATATTTATTACACAATATCTCAAACTCAATAAAAAAATCTTCATTGGATTTAAAATTTTTTAATTTGAGATCATTTAGCTTACTAATGCACAAAATTTGCATTGTTGTTGATTTTGCCAAATAGATTTTATCTAATTTTTTTATCATCTGGTAAGGCATTTCAGCATTCTTGATGTATTCCATTTGTTTATTATCTATCGATGTCAGGATGAATACTGTTGCTTTGTTTTGTAAGTTTTGCCAGTCTTCTGTGCTGATCGCTGTGGGCCTTGTTTCGTTTTCTATTGTAATATTACATTGTTTGTACTTAAGAATTGCTTTAAGTCTGCACTTCCAATTTTCATAATTTGTGCCGTCAAATATTTGCACTTTTACGTCGTCCATTTTAGTTCTATTGATATAATTTTCTTCGATTTGTAATTTTAAATTTAGCACTTATTTTAGTATTATGTGTACTCGTTTTAATAAATAATTTTTATCTTCGTTTTTTAGACTGAAGAATTTGTTATGCACCAATTTTTCTAAATCCGTAGGATTTAATTTTTTTATCACTTTATATTGAACGATATTCTTATAGTTTATTTCGTGCACAGATCCAGGTTAAGAGTATTCAGTTTTAATTAGGTTTTTTATATAATCAAACATTCGACTGTCGTTCAATTTTTTTTACACATGTGCTTTTAATCACTTAACCTCAATTTTTATTTTTATTTTTAATTTCTTTTCATCGGTTATTTCACATTTATTTTGTCAATTATTTTTGCACAAATTCGTTTATTATATCTTTGATTATGTTTTATAGTCAATCGTTTTTAAATTTACTCTTTATTTAAGTTTTTTTTTTTATTAAATTTATATCGCCATGTGCTTTCACGTGGTCTGCTACCATGTTAAAATGAGGTGTGAAATAAATAGCAGGCATGGGATAAATAATCGGGTTTACTCACTTTTAATTATAAAGAAAACAACAATTATTTATTTAGTAAGGTGTATAAATTAATTAGCTTAACAATACTTATGTTTAACGAGGTAGGACAAATGACGCGGTGCGTGACATTTAATCGACCGATACGCTCGGCTTCGCATCGTAGAAGAAGGAGAGAACAGCGGTTAGCTGCCAGCTGTGCTGCGCTCAGCTGTTCACTAAATTTCCAACAGTTCATAACGCCAACGCCCAATAGATGGCGATGCGTGTACTGTTTCATCAATGTGTAAAGATTATCACACTTGATATTTCAAAAAAATAAAATGAATTTAATAGGTCAAAATTGAACTTTAACATAACAGTCACCAGATAATAGTAGGACTCAAAAAATCAACGAAAAATATTATTAAATCTGGAATAAATTTTTTTTGACGCTTCAAAATTATAAAAGTCATAATTTACTTTGAATAAAAATCGATATTTATAAATATTGATAAATATGTATATTCTTTCTAGCAAGTACGATTGTTGAAACTAACAAGGAGAGGCTACTCTCTGGGTCACCGATCTTAAAGAAAATTTAAGGATCATTTTCTTATACTAAAAGATGAAGAAATCAACCAATAATCCCCTCTAATGGATCTTTTATAACGATTCGTCGGCTAACTTGCTGTCATCTTAAAACTTTTTGGTTTTTTAGCTAGTTTTTAAAAAATTCCTGCTCAAAATCTATCGGACTTACATAATTCTACAATCCCGCACTCTCTTTACTACTTCGTTTTTTTTTCAAGGAAAAATATTTTTAATTAAATTTTGATGGATTAGATCATGTAAAATTAATATTGCTAAGAGCACTTTAAAAGTTTTTAAGTTTTATAGACACAATGCTATAAAGCCTATCATCGCTTATGCAGTTATTGTTCTTTCAAGAAAAATAATTGAACCCTATGGAGAAGGGATGTGATGACGTAGAGAGAGTTTTCCGCCATTAGAATGTAAGGTATCAAGATCAACCTGATTTTATTTCAATCAAGAAGACGATCTGATCTTATTTTTTGAAGACACCGTCACAAAGAGAAATCACAAAGGACAAGATACTTTAAGGCACGAAAAATAAGACACTCTACCCAAATCAAGATCTGTAGTGTGAGAATCAGTGAGCAGTTGATAACTCGCAGAATGCGGGATGTTAAATGTTATGCTAAAAATATCGAAATAATGAAGAAAGATCCGTGAGATTGGAAGTGACGAGTAAAAGTTCTGTTCAAGGCTCATGAAGATTTTGCAAAATAATGAGTCGCTGTGGGTCCACTTGACATGTCAACCACTTCACCACCGACGAAATTTCAAAAGACTTAGATTAAAAATTTTTAATTAAGAGCGGTGCATAAGCATGTGTTAGAAAGATAAGTAGGGGGTTCGCTTTCGGCTTTCACTGGGAGCGATTGGTTTCTTGGTCGCTCCATGTTTTCCTCACGAATACCTTGGATTAAGCCTGCTTTAAGCCTTAAAATTTGGCCACTGGCCTGATTCTAGTGCTAGTCCGTGTGCATCTCCGTCTCTCTCTCTCGCTCGCTCCCGCACTAACACAGCTACGCAAGTGCATCAGGACTTTTGAAGATTGAATCGGTGTTCTAAGCTGCTAACTGTTGTTGAATTGTGGTGTGCCGGATCTGATAGACTTTCTGCTATTGTTTGTGACTTTTATGCAGTGGCGTAACTTTGTTTATTCACAGTTTGAGTGAAATTTTAGTGTGGTTTGTGACTTTGAGGTTAGCTTAAATGCTTTGTTGTGGTAACATCGCTGCGCTCCGTAATTAAAATTTCACCGCTAGGTGGCAGCACTGTTGGCCTTATCGATACTGAGTGGAGTCTGACCTTTACGTTGATTTATCTATTTATCACTTGCCGTGAAAATTCAAATTCAAATTTGAAGTACCTGCCACACTTGTTCTTGACCTGACTACTCGCCTGCCTGAATTTTTTTTTTTTTTTTTTTTTTTTTTTTTTTTTTTTGACATCTCTTTCTGCTGGTCTTTTTGAACTGTACTCGTTCAATGATGCTCTCTGAAGATATTTGTTCGGTCTGTAAACTACCAAAGCGTAGCAGAAACTTGATTCATCCGTGCTCAGAGTGTAAATTATTGTTTCACACACTCTGTACTAAATTCTCAATCTGCGACAATAGTGGTATTCCCGCGAAAATCTGTCAGACATGTGCCACTGCGAACGTCACCGAGTGTGCTGAATCAACATCTGCCACGGCTGGTATGACTAATTCGAAAGTGCCTGCTACCTCCACTGAAAACACTCTTCAGTTACTCCTGCAAAAGATGAGGGACCTTAAATCCTCAGTTAATAGACGTCTTGACGGGATAGACGAGAAGCTTCAGGGGCTCGACGTTATACCTGGCCTGGTCATGAGAGTTGACAATGCTGAGGCTCAGCTCGATGAACTTAAACGCGAGCTCGATGAAATTAAGCAAAGACTCGAGCTGCAACAGGTTCAACCAGATTCAGATTCGAATGGCAATCCAGAGCTTCTAAACAAAGTCCTTGGGCTCGAGCGGAAAAATGCAGAGCTGTCTACGCGCCTCGCACAGGTCTCTTACTCCAGACCAGCGACATCCACCGAGATGATAATTGGTGGTTTGTCTGTTCCAGATGGTGCATCCCTGAAATGCTTGGTTCTCGCTGCACTAAAATCTGTCCATGCAGATATTGAAGCACGTGACATCATCTCAACTCGCTTGCTTATCAGCAAAGCTGCTGTAAATTCAGCCCTTGACAAGGCAGTTACAAATGAGCCGGGCAGTGGCCCCCTGCAGCCGCCTTCTACCTCTTCCTCTGCTGGACCTGCAAAATCTCCACGCCAATCACGACCACCCTCGATTATAGTTACTCTGAGCTCCCGTGCACTGCTTTTAGAGGTCGTCAGAAGCAAAATTAAACTGGGTAAGCTGCATACTTCTGCGCTTACACCCAACCTTCCTGCAGCCATCGCAGCTACGTCCCTCGTACCTGCTGTCATCAACATCAATGAGTTTTTACCTAAGGACATCTTTGATCTTCGCCGCACTGTGTACCAGAAATCACATGCTCCAAACTCTGGCTTCGTTACTTTTGTACGCAATGGTCAAGTCTTTGTCAGGAGAAAAAAGGGAGATGTCCCTACACTCATCACTTCTGAAGAGGATCTCATGCGGTTTTTAGCATAACAGGTATACTGATACATCTTCTCTCTCGCGGTAATATCACATTCTCAACATATCATTACAATTTTATTCATCCTTCACCCTTTTATCCCTCTTCAAGCTACACACTCCCCTGTTCACCTTCAAACTCACCTCACACCTCTCAGTATTCTGTGCGGAAGCAGGGGGGCAGACTTCGTGTCTGTTATTTTAATGCGAACTCCCTGCGCGGCCATATTGAGCAGGTCAGGCATTTTCTATTGACGCAGCCCTTGATACATCTGATAGCTGTTGCTGAGACCTGGCTGAGCCCTTCGATTGAGGACACGCTTGTTGCACTCGATGGTTATGTCATCCTTAGGCGGGACCGCAATACTCAGGGGGGTGGGGTTGCACTCTTTGTGCATGAGACGCATTCGGTAAAGCACCTCTGCTCGTCAACTACGGAATGGGACGGTAAGCCGGGTCATCCTGAGTATTTGTTTGCTGAAGTTTCCACTAAGGGGAGTGACCCTGTGTTTGCTGCTGTGGTGTATAGACCCCCTAGGGCCCCCTTTGTTGCTGGTACCAATTTTGTGTCTGATCTGCGTGAAACTATGCACGAGTATGGCTCCAAAGTTATCCTCGGTGACTTTAATGCTGACCAGCTGTCAGACTCAGATGCAGATGCGGTTTTTGTGCGTAAATTTATTGAGGAGAACTCATTATTCTCTGTGCCATATGGGGCTACACACCACACCTCTCACTCGGATACCTGGCTTGACCTGTGTCTTGTCGATGCTCTTGATACTGTGACTGAATACTGGAAGAGTGATACTCCATTTATTGCGGGGCATGACTTACTGACTGCTTCTCTTGACATTCAAACGCCACAACTGACGACTAATGATTTCACCTACCGCGACTTTAAATCCGTGAATGCTGAGGCTTTGAACGATTATTTGCTTAAATGTATTGGTCGGTTGTCACGGATGGGACGAGCTCTCTTAGTGCGAGGTTGGATTGTTTGTATGCTAATCTGTATGCTGCTCTTGACGTATTTACTCCACTGAAAACACGCAAACATAGGAAGAATCGCCATCCGTGGTTCACCACCTATCATCGCTCACTGATATCCGAGAGAGATAGACTCTACAGACGCTACAGACTCTCAAGACTTGATATTGAAAAACTCTTATATAGACAGGCACGTGATTTTGCTCATGAGCAGATTGAGTCTGCAAGACTCAACTTTTACTACCACAGACTCAAGGACATCTCTGACCCTCAACAGCTCTGGAAGGAACTTAGACACCTTGGCATCTCTCCTAGTCCTGATTCCAACTTGGGTGGTTTCTCTGTGGAGGACCTCAACGCTCACTTTGCCTCTGTTTCATTTGACGCCTCAGCACCGGATCTCTCTCATTTTCTAAACAACTTGGAAAATGAGAGAGATGATGGTGTCTTTGATTTCTCTGCTGTGACAATGGACGCAATCGCTACTGCTGTTAGCCAGTCGGCATCTCAAGCGGTGGGTGTTGACTCTCTTCCGCAGAGCTTCATTCAAACAGCATTCCCATCCATTGGCCCTATTATCCACAATATTTTCAATACTTCCTTATCCACATCAACATTTCCTGAGCGGTGGAAAGAGTCTATTGTTATTGCTCTCAACAAAGTTCCTTCTCCATCTTGCCTGAATGATTTCCGTCCGATCTTCCTGCTTTGTTTTTTGTCGAAAGTACTTGAGAGGCTGGTTCATGACCAGATTTCTTCTTTTGTTGAATCGCAGGGACTGATGGATGGGCATCAAGCAGGTTTTAGAGCAGGGCACAGTACTCAGACTGCACTACTGAATCTTACAGACGACATCCGAGAGGGCATGGACAGGAGACAGGTGACTGCACTGTTGCTGTTTGATTTCAGCAAAGCCTTCGACTCGGACTCTCACGTATTGCTACTCGAGAAACTACAGTCACTTGGATTTTTGCGCAGGGTTTTGCAATGGATTGCTTCCTATTTATCAGGTCGCTCGCAAGCGATGAAGGCTGAGGACCGTAGTTTTACCACTTTTCGTCCCCTCAATAAGGGTGTGCCCCAGGGCTCTGTGCTGGGTCCCCTGCTTTTTGCTCTGTTTGTCGCTGACATTGCCCTGGGTCTTGGTCCTGGTGTTTGTCATGTAATTCATGCGGACGACCTTCAGATTTACGTGCGAGGCTTAGTCGAGGACATACGTACCATTCTGGACAGACTGAGCCGAGGTGCTGTGCATGTTGCGGACTGGGCTGCCGCGAATGGGCTGATTTTGAATGCTGGCAAGACAAAGGCCATGATTTTGGGTACCGCGTCCTATGTCAATGACTTTGACAGATTGGGTATTCGCACCCTACAATTTGGGGAGTGCACTGTCCCATTTGTCTCGTCTACACGTAGTCTGGGGGTGGTGCTGGATTCCAAGCTGACCTGGAAAGATCATGTTCGGTATGTCTGTCGCAGAGCTAATTCTCTCTTGTACCGTCTTAACCACTTCAGACGCAGCACCACCTTTGAACTGCGGAAGCACCTCATTCAAACCCTCCTCTTTCCTATCGTTGACTATTGCTGTCTTGTTTATCGGAATATCTCAGATGAACAGGACCTGATGCTGCAGTTGTGCTCAATCGTGGGATCAGATACATATTTGGGGTTAGGAAGAGCGATCACGTCACTCCTTTCAGACGTAAGCTTGGCTGGCTCCGAACGTCGGGTCGTAGAGACTACTTTGCGGCCTGTTTGCTCTATAAAATACTGAACTCAGGAATTCCGTCTTATTTGGCGAATTTTTTCATTGAAAAGCACAGCTCGCGTCCGAAGAGGGTGGTGAATCAGCGCGCTTGGGATGCGCTGGTTATTCCCTCCTGCCGCACAGAGTGCTTGAAACGCTCCTTTCATGTATCATCTGCCTACATCTGGAATAGTTTACCCCTTCATATTCGCCAGGCATCATCATTTACAACCTTTAAACATCTCATTAAATCACGCATCTTTACTACCGAGGGAGAAGGTTGAGTACTCTGTGCCGCTGAACAACCTGTGCTTAAACTGTGTGAGGATTTGTTGTGCTACTAGTGACATTTTGCAGGCACTGGTTAGACTGAATTAACTAAAATTAAATTTAAATTTAGTTAGTTAAGGTAAATTACCAAATATTGTTATATCTTTTTGTATACCTTTATTTTTATTTTTATTATTTTCATTATTTTATTATTATGTTTATTTTATTTCATTCATTTTATTATTTTATTATTCATTATTTACTATTGTTAACCTTTTGTTGATCTACTATGTATTTTGTACAACATAATGTACAAACAATAAACTTATCAAAATCAAATCAAATCAAATCTCTCGCACATTTAAGCAAGAGGCGGTTGTCTACTACAGGTTTTTTGCTTGGCAGGTTGTTGGACCACCAGCACTTCTAACATGAAAATGGCTCCTGTTGCTATGGCGGGTGTTATTTGCCTGAATGACCCTTCATTGAGTGATAAATTTCGTGTCTGATAATCGTTCGTACAGTGAAATCTCCGAAGTCCGACCTAAAAGTAATCAAGCCATAATTTTGGAATTGTTGAAAAACAAGGATTTGTCAAATGAGAAATATATTGACGCTTTGCTTAAGGCTGTTAGTGCAGAAGATATCACACACATATCAAAAATTTCTAGGAACCGCTTGTGTGTTTACCTTACAACTGCCAGCAGAGCCGACGCGCTCGTCGATGTAAACAAACATTTAATCGTGGATAACGAGAAAGTCGAAATCAGTCATTTGGTGACAAAATCTACCAATGTGATCATCTTGAACGCCGACGCCTCCATATCAAATACTGCAATCAAGAGATTGGAACAAGACAAGAGAGATTACAACAACCCTCAGGAGGTATGTCCTCTTTGATGATCCTATACTAGAACGCCAGAAGTTACAACACAAGTAATAAGGAACTTGAAAGCTGCTGTCACCTCTTTGAAGTGATTGTTTGTGAGGAATCCTGACTCAAATCTAAACACGACGACCCTCTTCATCCTCATCATCCAAATCTTCCTGGATTCTTGGAAAAATTTTATATAAAAACCGTGCTAGAGGAATTTTTCGAAGAAGAATTACGTAAATTAGCAAAAAATTTCAGCTATATAAACGCAAAAGCAGTGACAAAACCCACACTTATATCTCTACTAGCAGTATTTAAATATTACTGCACCAGCAAAGTGAAAAACTTGAAGTTACTAAATCTGTGCAAATTTGACGATTTAAGAAGAGTAACTAAAAAGTGTTAAGAAATTACAAAGATTCAATTGCTAAAAGAGTTACGAAAAAAGGGAAACAGGAGAAGAAACGGAAATTACTCCAAAAAAATCAGAAATTCTTGATTCTTCAAGCAATTACGAAGACGCTGACGAAGAAGAGTCAGCAAAAAACGATACGATTCAAACTTTTAATACAATTAACAGTTTATTACAGGTCACAAAATTTTTTTCACAAAACATCGAAATGGCTGATTTTGAATTCCACAAAAATAAAGACAGCTGGGAAGAATATATCGAACGCATCGAATTCTTCTGTATTGCAAATAAAATTAACGATGACGATATAAAAGTTGCTACACTAATTACAAAGAACGGGGAAGAAATATACAAATTGATACGCGATTTGTGTGCTCCAAGCCAACCGAAAAACAAAAAGTTCAAAAAAATCACTAAAGTAGTAAGTGATCACCTTACACCAAAAAAGAACACAGCAATAGAACGATGCATTTTTGCAAAAACAAAGCAAAATGTAAGTGAATCAATCAACGAATTTGTAGCTAGATTAAGAGAATTATCTATGAATTTCAATTTCAACGATTTGGACAAGGCTTTATGTAACGAAGTAGTATGAGGAGTTCAAAACTACAACACAAAAATTGCTTTATTCAATGAAAGCTAACTAGCATTGAAAAAAGCAATAGCGATTGCTACCACTCGAGAAACAGCACTGAAAAATACAGCTTTAACAGAAAATAATCAAAACTTTACACCAATTCAACACATGAGTTCTCAACGGTTCCAGCGCAAGGGTGGAGCAACGAGTCAGGACTGCAGGTACAACAGCAACAACGGCAACAACTCCAGGAGTGCTAACATTAATAATTATAATTCTAGCACTGGTAATTCGCGTAATTATGTAAAAGTATGTTATTGTTGTGGTATGAAAATTAATTACCTAACGAAAGATTGTAAATTTAGAAACTTTAATTGTAATTATTGTAAAAAACAGCTCATTTAGAAAAGGTTTGCATGAAAAAACACGGTCAAATAATATCTTTAAAAATCATAATGGTAACGCGAAACGCAGCGCGAGCGAGCAATGTCATCACGTGCAGCCCGACGAGTTAGAGTCAAATAACGAAAACGAATAAACGACGAATTTTATTCAATCTTAGAAACTGACGGAAAAATTGTTAATAAAATAGATGCTAAACCTCAGTTCGCGGATGTATTAATTAACGATACAAAAATAAAAATGGAAATCGATACCGAATCATACCGTATGATTCATTCGTCACAGCGATATTGGAAAGCGATAAACAAAAATATTTTCCACACGAAAAATTAATCGAAAACGATCTTACACTTACATGTAACGGGGGTTTACCATTAAATCCTATCGGGAAATTAAACGTCAAAGTAAATTTTGTACAAACTGAAAAGTACTTAGATTTGTATATTATAAAAGGAACGGGGCCTTTACTTATGAGAAGACAATGGTTAAAAGCATTAAACCTTTGGCCTTTAAAATTAATTCCTAATAGTCAAATTTAAAACATATTCAAGATAGAAAGCGATACAATAAAACCAAAAATGTTAAAACAATTTCCTATACTATTTTCAAACACACAAGGATGTTATAAGGGCAGAAAAGTACACTTAGTTTTTAAAGAAAATTTAAGACCGATACAATTGAAGCCACATCACGCGCCATTCGCGCTAATGCTAAAAATTTCGAACGACATGCAAAGATTGATAAAATTAGGAAATTTAGAGCCAGCAGAGTGTCGTGAATGGGTAACACCCATCATACCAGTACTAAAGAAAAACGGGGAAGTAAGACTTTGTGATAATTTTAAACTCACAAAAAATCCTCAATTAATTGTAACAAGAAATTTGAGTCCTTTGAAAGAGAAAATTTTTAACACACCGAGAGTACGTAAGAAGTGGTCTCAGATAGATTTGAAACACACTTTTATGCAATTTGAGCTGGATGATGAATCCAAAAACGCACTTAAAATTATTACACATGAAGGTTTGTATAGATACACGAAAATGGGCGAGGGTATAACTTCGAGTCCAGCAGAATACCAAGATATTCTAGAAGATATCTCAAAGGGCATAAAACACACAGAGGTATACATTAACAGTATATCTATTACAGGTCAAATAGGCCAAGAGCATATAAGAATTTTAACAGAAATTTTTTCAAAGCTAAATGAAGCAGGGCTACGAGTAAATGTTGACAAATGCGACTTTTTCAAAGACGAAATAGAAATCTTGGAATACGTTATCGATAAAAAAAGTTTAAACCCAAGTCCCTCTAAAATTAAAGCAATTGACGAAGCTAGAATACCTAAAAACCATAAAGAATTTGAAGCATTGTTTAGAATTAGTAAATTTTTACGAAGGATTTTTAAAAGACGGCAGAACATATCCGGCCACTGTATGATTCACTTAAATAAAAAGAATGGAAATGGATAAATTAATAATAGCGAAGAAGAATTTAATTGGGTAAAAAGTCAATTTACTTCCGAAAACTTGCAAACATTGTTCGATCCAAATATTAAATTAGCCGTAGCTTTCGATGCCAGTGACGTGGGCGTATCAGCAATTTTATCGCATAGATTTGATAACGGTGAGGAAAAACGGATAGCATTTGTTTCAAAAACTATTCCGAAGAGCGAGGGACATCCTGCTATTATAGATAAAGAAGGAGGCACGATAATATTTGGGTTTGAAAGATTCTATCAATACATAATCGGTAATAACATAATTTTAAAAACAGTTTATGAACCATTAAAATTTATTTTTGGAAATAAAAACATTTCAATGCTACACAGCAGATTACAAAGATGGGCTTATTTTTTATCAGGATACACATACACAAAAGAAGTATTAAAATCTAAAGCAAACGGAAACTGTGACGCGCTATCACGTTTACTGGTCGAAGACGATACACCCGTATTTTCGTCAGAGTACACAAACATCAATTACATACAAAATGGGTGGTACACAATTCATTTCAAACAAGTAGCTAACAAAATAGCAAACGACAGAACGTTAAAAAATATAATGTCATACACACAAAACAATTGGCCAAAAATCGATGAGTTAATGCAAATAGAAAAGATTTTCCACACAAAACGAAACGAGTTGGACATAGAAGGCTCATAGATTAGTTATTTCAGAAACACTTGAAGTCCAAATACTACTTACACATTTCACACATGGGTATAGTTAAAATGAAACAAACGGCAAGAAATTATTTTTGGTGGCCTGGTATAAATCTAGATATAGATATACTTAGATATACCCTAGATATACTTAGAGTTACGACCAGATTCAGGGAAAGTAGAGCTTTCACCGTGGCAATGGCCAAGTACGCCATGGTCTAGGATACACACAGATTTTATAGGACCTTTTCACGGTTGTATGTTTATAGCGATCGTAGACGCACACCCAAAATGGCCAGAAATAATTAACATACGAAAAGACACAACAGAAAAAAATTTGATTAAGGTCATAGACTCAATTTTTAGCAGATTCGGAATACCTAGCAATGTAGTGAGCGACAAAGGTCCTCAACTTAAAAGTGGGGAATTTCAACAATATTTGAAAAACTATAAAATCATACAAAGTTTATCAGCACCATATTACCCGGCTACGGAGCACCAGAAAATTTCGTACGTACTTTTAAAGATAAAGTAGATAAAATAACTCGCGATGGACATTCATTAAATTTTTCGACAAACAGCTTTTTATTAGATTATAGAAACACTGAACACACAATAACTAATAAAACGCCAGCATTTTTAATGTTTAAATGGAAATTACGAACAAGATTTGACTTACTTAAATTAAACACTCAAGCTAGATTAGAATTACAGCAGTATAATCAGAAACGTTTTAGATCAGGAAACAGAAGAGTAGAATTTCGTATAGGCGAAATTTTTTATGCAAAAGATTTTCAAAAATATTGTAATAAAAAAAGAGAAGCGATTATCGTAGAGCGAATATCACCAATCATGTATAGTGTTAAGTTTAACAATGGTCATATTACAAAAAAAAAATGTAAATCAGCTTGTAAAAACGTAGATTAGATCGAATTCAAAAAGGGGGGAGAGCGATGAAAGAATGTCTCATTCTAGAGAAGAAATTGTAAACAAAGAGAATGATATAAGCAATTATGTAGAAAATGATTAGAGAGTCAGTGAAAAACAAATAAATACAAAAGTTAAAAAAGGTGCAGTGAAATCTAAAAAATCAAAAGTAAAAAGTGATAATGTTCCTAGAAGATCCGGAAGGATAAGAAAACTAAAATAAGGGGTTATTGTTTTGTATGCAGAAATGAAAAATTGTATACGTATAAAATGAATGAACGAATTTATGCTAAGGCAACACATTCGTGGCACTAAACTAAGAGCGTCAAGCCACGACACAGTCAGTTGTAATGCGCCTCTAAATGAATAAACATCTTCCGTAGGTTAACTTATATTCTTATTTATTAACCTAGCTACAGCTTACTTCCACACACATTACAAGTACATTACAGATACATTATAATTATAACGCCCATAATGTTGTTTGGAATCATCGTAAGACTGGTAGGAACGGATTTGATTTGATTTGATTTTGATAATTTTATTGATTGTACATTATGCTGTACAAAATACATAAATTGATCAGCAAGTAATCCATTCAAGATTAACAATAGTCAATAATAAATAATAAAATAAACATAATAATAAAATAATGAAAATAAAGGTGTACATCAAGAAATAACAATCTTTGATAATCTAATTAAATTTAATCTTATCTGTGCCTGCAAAAAAGTCATTGTGAATCAGCCACTAGTAGCACTACAAATTCTAACATAGTTTAAGCACAAGTTGTTCTGCGGCACAGAGTACTTAACCTTCTCCCTCGGTAGTAAAGATGCGTGATTTAATGAGATGTTTAAAGGTTGCAAATGATGATGCCTGGCGAATATGAGGGGGTAAACTATTCCAAATGTAGGCAATTGATACATGAAAGGAGCGTTTCAAGGACTCTGTGCGCAAGGAGGGAATAATCAATGTATCCAAAGCCTGCGAATTCGCCACCCTCTTCGGACGCGAACTGTGCTTTTCAATAAAAAAATTTGCCAAATAAGACGGAATTCCTGAATTCAGGATTCTATAAAGCAAACAGGCCGCAAATTAGTCTCTACGACCCGACACTCGAGGCCAGCCAGGCTCACGTCTGTAAGGAGTAACGTGATCGCTCTTCCTAATCCCAAATATGTATCTGATCCCACGATTGAGCACACGCTGCAGCATCAGATCCTGTTTATCTGAGATATTCCGATAAACAAGACAGCAATAGTTAACGATAGGAAAAAGGAGGGTTTGTATAAGGTGCTTCCGCAGTTCAAAGGTGATGCTGCGTCTGAAGTGGTTAAGACGGTACATGAGAGAATGAGCTCTGCCAGACATACCGAACATGATCTTTCCAGGTCAGCTTGGAATCCAGCACCACCCCCAGACTACGTGTAGACGAAACAAACGGGACAGTGCACTCTCCAAATTGTAGGGTGCGAATACCCAATCTGTCCAAGTCATTGACACAAGACGCGGTACCCAAAATCATGGCCATAGTCTTGCCAGCATTCAAAATCAGCCCATTCGTGGCAGCCCAGTCCGCAACATGCTCAGCACCTCAGCTCAGTCTGTCCAGAATGGTACTTATTACCTCGACTCAGCCGCGTTCGTCAATCTGAAGGTCGTCCGCATAAATTATATGACCATGGCCGTGACCCAGGGTAATGTCAGCGACAAACAGCGTAAAAAGTAGGGGACCCAATACTGAGCCCTTGGGCACGCCCTTATTGAGTGGACGAAAAGAGGTGAAACTCCGGTCCTCAGCTTTCACTTCCTGCGTACAGTTTGAGCACTCGTCCGAGAAGGACGTGTTTGTCAACAGCACGAGTAGTTGAGGCGACGTGGTGTGAGAAAGCAACTGTATAGGCTTACTGGCCGTTCCTTGAACATCGATTCTCGGTACTTTGAAATTATTTGACAGTGCCCTGGTGTCTAGGTCAACCTCGAGTCGTCATCAAGAAACTGAGGCAACACACTAAGAGTTAGCGACTGAATCCTGTGCAGCGGATTTGGGCAGCACAGTTCAAGTGCAGTGCTGTCCAATCTAACCCAACGCTTCTCTCGTTCAATCCAGCTCCGGCCTTGATCAGCATCTTCATAATCCTGAAGTTGCACAGATCTCTACGCCCAGCTTTTCGAGTGTCAGTTGAAGAGTTACGTTGTTGCATGCGCTCCGTTTTGTTGCTCATAAAACTTGTCTGCTGGTTAGTTTGCTAGTGCAGTGCTGTGCTGTGTTTTTGGTGTGCTACTGTCTTTTGACTCTTTCATAGTGTTGTGCTTGTGATCGCTTTTTAAATAAATAAAAAGCATATAAACAAATCTTTTAAGGTTAGGAAAGCCCAGCCAGCGTGGGAACCTTTATACCATGACTGACAAAATCACACCTATGATCCTATGTAAAAAATGCAATGGCCCTCCACATCCAAAGCTACCGATTCATAAGTGTGACAACTGTCAATTTTCATTTCATATCAATTGAGCAAAACTAGCAAATGTCACTCTTCGTGGCATGACTGGCAAGGCCTGCCCCACTTGCATCAGTAAGGCTACTCCATCACCTAGAACTCGCTCTATGTCAGCGCCACAAACGGCTTCATTCCTGAATTACTCAACTCCGTCCACGGAAGAGGATGATCCACTCAACAAAATCTTGGAGGTGATAACCAGCCTCAAAACATCCTATGAAACATTCAACACTCGCTTCGATGCTATTGATGTTAAACTCCAGGGACTGGATGATCTGCCCAAGCTTGAAGAGAGAATGGACAAAGTCGAAGACGAACGTGAGGTTGTCAAGTATGAAATCGTTGAGATAAAGCAAAGACTTGAAAACTCTGGGGAGACGTCAGCTACGAATAATGATCCTATACTTCTGAATAAAGTGCTAGACCTGGAAAAGAAGAATTTCGAACTGACTAACCGTATCGCCCAAGTCTCCAGATCATCGACAGATCTTCTCATAGGTGGCCTAGCTGTCCCTCCGAAAGCCAGTCTTAAAACTCTCGTGCTTGTTACTCTCAAAACTGTCCACGCTGATATCAAAGCCCGTGATATTTTAAACGCACGTCTCCTTCTAAGCAAAACTCAATCGAGAACAGCACCACCAGCTGTCAACGCCACTGCTTGCAATGCGGGCGCCTAGATCACCCATGCAGACTACAATGAGAACAACAATGTGTATGCTGCTGACAAAGTGAATCCACCACTGACCGGATGACCTCGATCTCCAGCCATACTTGCAACTCTGAGCTCGCGAGCGCTTCTGTTACAAGTAATTAAAGGCAAGGTTGAAAAGGGTAAGTTCCATACATCAGCTCTAGCCAAACACCTGCACGACGCAATGGATTCCAAACTAATTAAACCAACACTCATAAACATCAATGAGTTTTTGGACAGGGACACTTTCAAGCTTCGCCGTATAGTGTACCAGAAAGCAAAACTTTCCAACTCTGGCTTCACCACCTTCGTCAGGAATGGAATGATCTACGTCTGACAGAAGAAAGGAGATATCGCTACGCATATAACAAGTAAGGAAGATCTCGAACGCTTTTATCATAACAGGTATTTTGCTTCATCGGCTCTCTCGTGGCAACATTTAATTCTCATCTTATTATTCCAGTCATATTCTCAGTTTATCTCATTCATTCATCAACCTTTCTGAACCTCAACCTATTAAACCTACTTCATATACATCCTCCTTTCACTGTCTTTCGGTGCACACAGCAGGAAATAAACTACGTGTTTGCCATCTGAATGCTTACTCAATTAGGGCACACATTGAACAAATGAAACTTTTCCTTTCCTCCAAACCCCTTATCCATGTGCTTCCTATCACTAAAACATAGCTTGGTTCCGTCGTTGAAGACTCTGCTGTTTCACTTCGGGATTATGTTTTGTTTCGAAAGGACCGTAACACTTGCGGTGGAGGCGTGGCCTTTTATATTCACAAGCCCCTTTCAGCTACCTTCATTTCCTCCTCGACCACGGACTGGAATGGTAAGCCCGGTCATCCGGAGTACTGGTTCTGTGAAGTGAACTTCAAAGGGGGTTTATAAACCACCCCATCTTTGTTGGCGTGGTTTATAGACCACCAAAAGCTCCATTTATAAAGGGGACTGACTTTGTTACGGCTTTGCATGACACAATACAGAACTACGGCACTAAAGTCATTTTAGGTGACTTTAACTCAGATATGCTGTCAGACTGCGCTGACGCAGGCTTTGTTCGGACATTCATCGCCAAAAATTCTTTGTTTTCTGTATCTTACGGAGCTACTCATCACACTGCTCACTCAGACGCTTGGCTTGACTTATGCCTTGTAGAAGCCCTCGACAAGGTGGCGAGTTTCTGGAAAACCGACACGCCATTTGTCGCTGGCCACGATTTGATCATGGCTACACTCGATGTCCTGGTACCAGAGACATAAACTGTAGCTTTACATTCAGAGACTTTAAAGTAGTAGACCCTGTAGCCCTGAATGAATGCTTGGCTAAGTGTTACTGGCCGGTCTTTTCTCTAGCCAAAGCTTCTTTGAACGACAGATTAGACTGTTTGATTTCCAATTTGCATACAGCTCTGGATGTTGATGCTCCACTAAAGACTGTCACTCACAGAAAGAACAATCATTCTTGGTTTACCCTTTACCTTCGTTCTCTTATAACTGATAGAAACCGTCTTTATAGGCGTTACAAGCATTCGAAGCTGGATGTAGAACTCTACTTGTACCGACTTGCACGTGACTTTGCCCATGAGCAGATCGAGGCAGCGAAACTAGACTTCTATTGGAACCGAATCAAGGACCTGAGTGATGCTCAACAGATCTGGAAAGAGTTCCGACACTTGGGTATTTCTCCTAAATCTGACAACAACCTAGCAGGCTTCAGTGCAGAGGATCTTAATGCTCACTTCGCGTCGGTGTCATTTAGTCCAACAGCCCCAAATATCACCTGGTTTCTCCAGGACTTGCGAAGTGGAGAGAATGATGGCCTGTTTGAATTTTCTGAGATATCTTTACAGGATATCGTGAAAGCTATCGATGGTTCGATGTCGCAGGTGGTGGGCATTGATTGTCTTTCCCAAAGTTTTATAAAATCATCGTTACCAATCACAGGTCCTTTATCTGTAAGATCTTTAGCCAGTCACTGTCCAGTTCAAGTTTTTCAGATCAATGGAAGAAATCACTCGTGATCCCACTTAACATAACTCCATCACTAACGAGCTTGAGTGATTTTCTACCAATTTCTTTCCTCTGCTTTCTGTCCAAAATTCTCGAATGATTAGTCTTTGACCAAATCTCAACATTTGTTGAAGCCGTGGGTCTGATGGACAGTTTGCAAACTGGATTCAGATCAGGCCACAGCACTCAAACTGCTTTACTCAAACTGACTGATGACATCCGTACGGGCATGGACAGAAGACAAATGACTGCACTACTATTATTCGATTTCAGTAAGGCTTTTGATTCAGTCTGTCATACTACCCTTCTGACAAAGCCCCAATCGCTAGGTTTCTCAAGCAACGTCCTCAGATAGATTGCCTCATTTCTCTCAGGCCGTTCGCAAGCTGTGAAGACGAAGTTGGCGGGTAATACTTCTTCTTTTCGACCTTTAAATAAGGGCGTGCCTCAGCCCACTACTTTTCTTGCTGTTTGTTGTTGACATTGCTCCACTGTACCTCATATTATCCATGCCGATGATCTTCAGATTTATACCCAAGGACGGCTTGATGACTTGCAAGAAACTCTAGCAAAACTGAGTAGAGCTGCACAACGTGTGGCGGACTGGGCTGCCAAGAACAACCTGGAACTGAATGTTGGTAAAACGAAAGCAATGATTTTTGGCATCCCGTATTATGTCAATAAATTCATGAAGTTGGGTATTGACTGCCTACGTTTCGGACAGTCATGTGTCCCGTTTGTTTCGTCTGCATGAAGCCTGGGTGTAGTTCTTGACTCCAAGCTGGATTAGAAAAAGCATGTGAAGTATATCTGTAAGCGTGCTCACGCTCTAATATACAGACTCTACTATTTTAGGCGAGTTCCACATTTAATCTGCACAAACACCTCATTCAGACACTTCTCTTCCCAATTGTAGACTACTGCAGCCTCGTCTACTGTGATATTTCGGCTGAACAGAATCTTCTGATTCAGCGCATAATGAATAGGGGGATTAGATTTATTTTCGGAATCAGAAAGAATGATATTATCACCCACAATAGACGTGAGCTGCGTTGGCTGCAGGTTGAAGGTCGGAGAGATTACTTTTCAGCTTGTCTTTTGTACAAACTACCACAGTCCGGTACACCATCATACTTAGCCCACTTTTTCATGGCCAAAGTCAGCACATGCCCGAATAGGGAAGCCCACAGAGTGTTAGTTGGGCCAGATTGCCGCACCAACTGTCTCCTAAGCTCGTTTCATGTCTCCATGACTTATTTTTGGAACAAATTACCCTCTCATATCCGCTCAGCCGCCTCCCTTTCTACTTTTAAACACCTCATTAACTCTCATATCTTTACCACACAGAGAGAAAAGCAGTTACCTTGTCTATGATCAACGTGATCAGTTAGCGACACTAGTCATTTCATCGAGAATTTCGATAATTATACAGAGAATGAAATCGTCTTTCTACAGCTGTTGAATTATATCTGGTGAATTATGAATTATTAAATTATTAAACTATCAATTTTATTACTATATTTATTTGTATATTTTTACTCTAATAATTTTGTAGATTAATTAATTAGTTTAAATAGTTAGTAGTCTTATATATGGGTCATTCCGGAGATTTTTTAAAATTCCTTGCGGAGGGGGGTCGGCAAATCTTTTTGGGAATATTTTTCCTCGAAAGTTCTATATAAAACAAGAAGTTTACCGCTTGAGAAATTTTTTTTTTTATGTTGTGCTTGGCACTGGAATTTTTCAAAGCTCGAAAAAAAGCCTACTTTTTCGTCATATTTGAAAAATCTAGCTCAAAGCAGAAATAAGATAAAAAGGTGCGGTTTGCAGGAAAATTTTAAGAATAATTAGTAGTTTATGTAAAAAATATTTTGAACAAATTTTTTTCACATTTTACCACTTTCCCATCGGTTTTAAAAAGAAACTTTTTTCTCTATTTTATAGGTATCTTTCAGCAGCTGTAGCTTCTTTCCCGTGCATTTTTCCTCTATGTATATGATCGTACGGTTTTTAGCTCTTAGAAAGACAAAAAATTTGCGTCCAACCGCGACTCAGTCCGATGCTTCATTCTCGAGATACAACTGTTTAAAGATTGTAAGAAATTTTAAAAATGAGTTTTTTGCAATTTTAATATAGCTGCCATACTGTTCTATCATAAAATTTTTTAATTTTTTTTGCATAAAAAGTTACTTCTATTTGTATATTAAAAGCCTTCAAAATTTCAGGAGGGTGTTTTTTTTTTATTCCGAGTAATAATGTTTCGAAAAACCTTATTTTTAAGGTTATTTTAAAGCACTTGTGTGGTTATAGAATTCACAACTCGGTTGATTTAATTCCTTATCCAGCCATTTTTTATTTTTAATAACAAATAATATTTATAAACAATTAAATTTTCTTTCATTGAAGCTATTTAGACATTAAACTTTATAAATTATCAAAATAAAAACAGATATTTTACCGTAATAAAAAAAAAATGTTTTCAAAAGAAATTGAATTTCGCGCCAAACCGACGGAAGCGCCACACTCAACAAATTGAGTTAAGGTTTGTCTGGAAACCTGACAACTTCACGTTATTAACTTACCGTAGAGTACTAGAGTTGTGTTGTCAGTTGTCACCAGCTAGCTTTTTACTTTGTTTTGTAATAATGTAATATTTAGTATGTAATATTTAGTACGAATTTTAAACAAATTATTCAGAATCTAATTATGTTATTCAACCAATCGAATAATAAAGAAAAAATACGTCTACTTACACTACTGCCTGCTACTTGGAAATATTGTCATGTTATTGAACATTTTAATTGTTCAAGATACATCTACAGGAAATCATTAGAATTAAGAGAAAATCATGGTGAGTATCTTAAATCTTTAAAATTTTCTAGAATTGACTTAAAAATAAATTTGTAGTAAATCTATTCTCAATTATTAGAAAAGTTAAAAATTTTGTTTACAAATCAAATTAAAACAGAAATAGTATTTTTAAAATATTTTTCAATATAATATTTACCTTCCCTACAGTTTCTTAATTTTCAAAATATGTTTTCAGGTGTTTGGGCCGAACCAATAAGAAAAACATATGAGATGTACTCTTCTGAACTTTTGAAAAACATTCAAAGTTTTTATGGAGACGACAGAAATAGCAGAATTTGTGCTGGTACAAAAGAATGTCTCAGTGTATCTAATCCAAAAACCGGTGAAAAAGAAAAACTTCAAAAGCGGCTTTTATTATATAATCTCAAAGATCTTTATAATAAGTGGGTTGAACTTAGTGATTTTGAAAAAATTCCTAAACTTACATTGTTTGCAAGTTTGCGCCCGAAAGAATGTGTATTAGCAGGAGGGTCAGGCACACACAGTGTGTGTGTATGTATTTACCACCAAAATGTGAAATTAAAATTGCATGCATTAGACTCTAATTTGTCATACAAAGATATTTTTGATGAATGTTTTTGCTCGGTTGATGATAAAAAGTGCATGACACATGCATGATAAAAAGATGTCCAGGTAAAAACAAGATTCTTCAAATTTTGCACACCAGTCTTTCTTTTACTAATGACAAAATTACTTACTGTACTTGGAAACCAACTGAAAAAAATGATCCAAAGGATACTTTCTTCAGAACTACCCTTCAAAAAATAAGTGAAAAAAAAGATACTTTTATCCAAGAACTGGCTACAGAAATTTTGAATTTGACCGAACATCATTACGTAGCTGAAAATCAAAAATTACAATTTGCTGAAATAAAAAAAAATTTAGATTCAAATACTTGCTTAATCGTTATGGATTATGCTGAAAACTACTCTTTCATAGCCCAAGATTCAGTTCAAGCATTTTATTTTAACAATATTCAAGCTACATTGCACCCCTTTGGTGTTTATTACAAAATACCAGGCTCAAATCAAATTCTGTTCAAAGGTTTATGTGTCATTAGTGATTGTAATGA
This sequence comes from Encarsia formosa, assembly GCA_038277355.1. Classification (NCBI taxonomy): domain Eukaryota; kingdom Metazoa; phylum Arthropoda; class Insecta; order Hymenoptera; family Aphelinidae; genus Encarsia; species Encarsia formosa. Next base: position 55,937,503 of record CM076186.1, read on the forward strand.
TCATATTGCTAGTTCTGTCAATAGCTTTCAAGAAAAACTTACTTCTGTACTGAGAGAGGACTACCCATGTTTAAAAAAAATCATATATTTTTCAGATGGGGCACCTAGCCAGTACAAAAACAAGTAATTAAATTATTTAGTTAAAATATCAAAATTAATCAATTTATAACCTTTTACTTTTTTCCAGAAATAATTTTGCTAACGTTTGTTTCCATGAGTCAGATTTTGGTTTTAAAGTTGTATCACACAACTTTTTTGCCACAAACCACGGTAAGAACGTGTGTGATGGCATTGGTGCTGTTGCCAAACGTAAAGTTAGAAAAGCGTCACTGCAAAGATCAGCAGATAAACAGATTACTAGTCCTTTGGATATGTTCAATTATTTAAATGAAAATCATTCTTCAATAAAGTAAGAGGCCTCAGTTTCAAAATTTATATCATACTTAATAATCAATAAGAAGTTTACCAGTAAATTTAGTTTTACAAGCTTTAGGTTAAAATTTGTATTTATAATTTCCTCAGATAATAAACATTTTAATTAGATTTTTTTTTGTATTCAAGCAACATGCAAGCAAATTTAATTTTCATAATTTTTTTTTCTTTGAGTACATGTCATTTTCTTGAAATTACTAAAAAAAATTTCCATTAAAATTTTTCTCACTTACAAAATTTTTTTTTTGTTAAAAATTGTTATTAAAAAATCTTGATCATTATGACTAAAATCTTAGTCATAATTACTCTGAACTAATTTTTTTGTTTGTTATTTTTTATTTTTTATTTTTTTTCAGATACTTATGGGTAGACAAAAAGACTATCAAAACAAGACATCTGTTTTTAGAAGGCAGAATTAAATCTGCTAAGACCATCGTCAACACTACAAAGTATCATTACTTTGAGCCACTTGATGAGACAAGTATGAGAGTAAAAATAACCTCAGACGATACTGAATCTAAAATAGCTTCAATGAAAGAAAATTTGATTGTTTATAAATATAATTTGTAATTAAAAATAAAAAATGGCTGGATAAAGAATTAAATCAACCGAGTTGTGAATTCTATAACCACAAAAGTGCTTTAAAATAACCTTAAAAATAAGGTTTTTCGAAACATTATTACTCGGAATAAAAAAAAACACCCTCCTGAAATTTTGAGGGCTTTTAATATACAAATAGAAGTAACTTTTCATGCAAAAAAAATTAAAAAATTTTATGATAGAACAGTATGGCAGCTATAATAAAATTGCGAAAAACTCATTTTTAAAATTTCTTGCAATCTTTAAACAGTTGTATCTCGAGAATGAAGCATCGGACTGAGTCGCGGTTGGACGCAAATTTTTTGTCTTTTAAAGAGCTAAAAACCATATGATCATATACATAGAGGAAAAATGCACGGGAAAGAAGCTACAGCTGCTGAAAGATACCTATAAAATAGAGAAAAAAGTTTATTTTTAAAACCGATGGGAAAGGAGTAAAATGTAAAAAAAATTTGTTCGACATATTTTATACATAAACTTCTGATTATTTTTAAAATTTTCCTGCAAACCGCACCTTTTTATCTTATTTCTGCTTTGAGCTAGATTTTTCAAAAAATGACGTAAAAGTAGGCCTTTTTTCGAGCTTTGAAAAATTCCAGCGCCAAGCACAACATAAAAAAAAAAATTTCTGAAGCGGTAAACTTCTTGTTTTATATAGAACTTTCGAGGAAAAATATTCCCAAAAAGATTTGCCGACCCCCCTCCGCAAGGAATTTAAAAAAATCTCCGGAATGACCCATATTATTTCTATTTGTATATTTTTTCTAATATTTTTATATTTGTTACTCATGACCCAATCCATCTCATTTTTTCAAAATCTGCAGCTGAGGTCTCAGATTTGGCTGAAAATGAAATATGTTGTTTCTAATGATGCATGAAAACAGACCTACATAATAGCCTCCAACCTCTAACCTCTCCATCTTGCCTGAATGATTTCCGTCCGATCTCCCTGCTTTGGTTTTTATCGAAAGTACTTGAGAGGCTGGTGCATGACCTGATTGCTTCTTTTGTTGAATCGCAGGGACTGATGGATGGGCACCAAGCAGGTTTTAGAGCAGGGCACAGTACACAGACTGCACTACTGAAACTTACAGACGACATCAGAGAGGGCATGGACAGGAGGTAGGTGACTGCACTGTTGCTCTTTGATTTCAGCAAAGCCTTCAACTCGGTCTCTCACGTATTGGTACTCGAGAAACTACAATCTCTAGAGTTTTGCAATGGATTGCATCCTATCTGTCAGGCCACTCGCAGATAGATAGATGGATGGATAGATAAATTTATTGATTGTACATTATGTTGTACAAAAACAAAAAGTATACAATAAGCTTACATAAGACCCAATCCATCTCATTTTTTCAAAATCTGCAGGTGAGGTCTCAGATTTGGCTGAAAATGAAATATGTTGTTTCTATTGATGCATGAAAAAAGACCTACTTAATAGTTTTTTCAAAAAAATTTTTTTTTTCGAGTTATGCGTGACCAAAGTTTTACGGTAAAATGACCAATTTTGCGAAAAGTCGAAATTTTTTTTTTTCAAATCACCGCCATTTTGTGAAAAATTAATATTTTTCAAATTTTATTTCGAATTCCAAAAGGTAATTAGTTGATCTTTCGTACCCCGGTTAAATACTTAAAAAATTTTGAAAATTAACAAAATGGCGGCCATTTTTTGAAAAATCAAAAACTCAATTTTCTCAAAAACGTAATTTTTTTTTTTTCAATTTTTTTTGCGAGTAGCTGAACTTAAGAGCAATATTATAAAAAAGGTCGGCGCTAAAAGTCTGTGGTGGCAGCAGGAATTTTTTTTTTGAAAAATTTTTAGAGTATATGTGACACATGTTTCCGAACGTTCGGGGGGTCATAAAAAATTGTTTATATTGACTTTATCAAACTTTAAATAATAAAAATGTATTTTTTAATAAACAAAGTAATATTTTCAATAAATAATTATTACTATTATTATAATTATTAATTTTTTGCTATTTATCTTTCAAGGGTCTCGGTATAAGAATTTTAGCTATTTTTATTTTTACGACTAATGACAATACGGATTTATTCTGCCACCGGTCATGGTAAAAGGAGTTGTGATGGCATCGGAGGCCTCGTAAAATATTATGCAACAAATCACAATCTTCAAAAACCTCATCTAGAAGCGATCACTGATTCTGAAAGCTTTGTTTCTACCGTAAAGAATTATTCAAAATCTATTACGCTACTATCCATCTCCGAAGAAGATATAAAATCTTTCCGAGAGAAAAAAAAAAAAGAATCGGAAAATGTTAAGCTAGTAAACGGAATTCAACAAACTCATTGCTGGAAGGTTGAATCAAAAAGAAATACAAAGAATTGTTACGTAGCCAGAACTGCGAAAGATGTATGGCAAAAAATTAAAATAAAATTAATTAAGATTTTTTTAAACATTAATAATTATAATAATAGTAATAATTATTTGTTGTAAACATAATTTTGTTTATTAAAAAATACATTTTTATTATTTAAAAGTTTGAAAGTCAATGTAAACAATTTTTTATGACCCCCCGAACGTTCGGAAACAAGTGTCACATATACTCCAAAAATTTTTCAAAAAAAAAATTCTTGCTGCCACCACAGACTTTTAGCGCCTACCGGACCTTTTTTATAACATTGCTCTTTAGTTCAGCTACTCGCAAAAAAAATTACAAAAAAAAAAAAATTACGTTTTTGAGAAAATTGAGTTTTTTGATTTTTTGAAAAATGGCCGCCGTTTTGTTACTTTTTAAATTTTTAACCGGGCTTCGAAAGATCAACTAATTACATTTTGGAATCCGAAAAAAAATTTGAAACGTATTAATTTTTCACAAAATGGCGGTGATTTGAAAAAAAAAAATTTCGACTTTTCGCAAAATTGGTCATTTTACCGTAAAACTTTGGTCACGCATAACTCGAAAAAACTACTTTTGAAAAAACTTTTTTTTGAAAAAACTATTATGTAGGTACCTTTTTATGCATCATTAGAAACAACATATTTCATTTTCAGCCAAATCTGAGACCTCACCTGCAGATTTTGAAAAAATGAGATGGATTGGGTCTCATGTAAACTTATTGTATACTTTTTGTTTTTGTACAATATAATGTACAATCAATAAATTTATCTATCTATCTATCTATCTGCGAGTGGCCTGACAGATAGAAAGCAATCCATTGCACATGTTGCAACTCTAGGGATTGTAGTTTCTCGAGTAGATACGTGAGAGACCGAGTCGAAGGATTTGATGAAATCAAAGAGCAACAGTGCAGTCACCTACCTCCTGTCCATGCCCTCTCTGGTGTCGTCCGTAAGTTTCAGTAGTGCAGTCTGTGTACTGTGCCCTGCTCTAAAACCTGCTTGGTGCCGATCCATCAGTCCCTGCGATTCAACAAAAGAAGCAATCTGGTCATGCACCAGCCTCTCAAAAACTTTCGATAAAAAACAAAGCAGGGAGATCGGAAGGAAATCATTCAGGCAAGATGGAGAGGGAACTTTGTTGAGAGCAATAACAATAGACTCTTTCCACCTCTCAGGGAATGTTGATGTGGATAAGGAAGTATGGAAGATGTTGTGGATAATATGGTCTATGGATGGAAAGCTCTGTGGAAGAGAGTCAACACCCACCGCTTGAGATGTCGACTGGCTAACAGCAGTAGCGATTGCGTCCATTGTCAGAGTAGAAAAATCAAAGACGCCATCATCTCTCTCATTTTCCAAGTTGTTTAGAAAATGAGAAAGATCCGGTGCTGCGGAGTCAAACGAAACAGAGGCAAAGTGAGCGTTGAGGTCCTCCACAGAGAAAACACCCAATATGGAGTCAGGGCTAGGGGAGATGCCAAGGGGCCTAAGTTCCTTCCAGAGCTGTTGAGGGTCAGGGATGTCCTTGAGTCTGTGGTAGTAAAAGTTGAGTCTTGCAGACTCAATCTGCTTATGAGCAAAATAACGTGCCAGTCTATATAGGAGTAATTCAATATCAAGTCTCGAGCGTCTGTAGCGTCTGTAGAGTCTATTTCTCACAGATATAAATGAGCGATGATAGGTGGTGAACCACGGATGGCGATTCTTCCTATGTTTGAGAGCTTTCAGTGGAGCAAATACGTCATGAGCAGTTTTAAAGATTAGCATACAAACAATCCAACCTCGCACTAAGAGAGCTCGTCCCATCCGTGACAACCGACCAATCACATTGAAGCAAGTAATCATTCAAGGGGGGAATCTGGGTTTGCACTTTTGAAAAATCGATTTTTATTTTTTATTTTTTTATTCAAAAGAACATCATCTTAGAAATATTCTCCCAAAATTTCAAGTCATTTGGAGCAAAACTTTTAAAGAGTTTAAAAGAGTGATCGTATCAATAAAGCTGTGAGCGTATCAATAAATCTGAAAAAAAAAACTCTAAAAGACACTAAAGAAGCACGAATGCAAAGAAGACAAGAGAAAAAAGAGAGTGTAAACAAAGAAAAAGAAGAAGAAGATGAACTTTATGGACCCGGAATCGATGACTCAGTCTAAGGTAAAAAAAAAAAGTTTTCCTGCACTTTTTTCTATAGCAAAACTTTAAACGCGTTTTTCTCAAAACTGTATTTTTAAAGTCCACTGACACTCTCATTCAAAAACTACAGAGCCAATCCTTATAAAATTTGGCAGGCTTATAGAATATATAAAATAGCAGCCCACTACGTTTTTTTTTTTTAATTTTTTAATTTTTAACTGGTTTTAAATAAACAAAATGGTGGAATTTTTAGTGAAAAATTCGGTGTTTTCGTTTCTGTCACCTGTAAAAAATTGAAAATAGTGAATAAAAATAATTAAAAATCCGCATCTGCATCTGAGTCTGACAGCTGGTTAGTATTTAAGTCACCGAGGATAACTTTGGAGCCATACTCATGCATAGTATCATGCAGATCAGACACAAAATTGGTACCAGCAACAAAGGGGGGTCTATACACCATACCAGCAAACACAGGGTCACTTCCTCTAGTGGAAACCTCAGGAAATAAATATTCAGGATGACCCGGCTTACCATCCCATTCCGTAGTTGACAAGCAGAGGTTCTTGACGGAAAGCGATTCATGCACAAAAAGAGCAACCCCACCCCCCTGAGTATTGTGGTCTCGCCTAAGGATGACATAACCATCCAGTGCGACAAGCGTGTCCTCAATCGAAGGGCTTAGCCTGGTCTCAGCAACAGCTATCAGATGTATCAAGGGCTGCGTCAAAAGAAAAAGCCTGGCCTGCTCAATATGGCTGCACAGAGAGTTCGCATTAAAATAACAGACACGAAGTTTATCCCCCTGCTTCCGCACAGAATTCTGAAAGGTGTGAGGTATGTTTGAACGTGAACAGGGGAGTGTAAAGCTTCAAGAGGGATAAAAGGGTGAAGGATTAATAAAACTATAATGATATGAAGATAATGTGATATTACCGCGAGAGAGAAGATGTATCAGTATACCTGTTATGCTAAAAACCGTATGAGATCCTGTTCAGTTGTGATGAACGTACGGACATCTCCCTTTTTTCTCCTGACATAGATGTGATCATGACGTACGAAAGTGACGAAGCCAGAGTTCAGAGCATGTGATTTTTGGTACACAGTACGGCGAAGATCAAAGATGTCCTTAGGTAAAAACTCATTGATGTTATTGAGAGCAGGTACGAGGGACGTAGCTTCGAAGCCAGCAGGAAGGTTGGGTGTAAACGCAGAAGTATGCAGCTTATCAAGTTGAATTTTTTTTCTGATGAAATCCAAAAGCAGTGCATGGGAGCTGAGAATAACTATGATCAAGGTTGGTCGTGGCTGGCGTGGAGATCTTGCAGGTCCGGCAGAGGAAGAGATAGAAGGCGGCTTCAGGGGAGAACTGTCTGGCTCATTTGTACCTGCCTTGTCAAGGGCTGAATTTACAATATCTTTGCTGATAAGCAAATGACTTGAGATGATGTTGCGTGCTTTGATATCTGCATAGGGGTCTGTCCGTATAAAAACAAACCTCAGAGTAAAAAATTAAATTATGAAAAAAAAATATATAAACCGTTTTTTCTGGTCAGAAATTATATGTAGTTTCTGGAACTATACTGGTTCTACCACTTTTTTTTTTAATTTAAAATTTTTTAGCCTGTTGATGAATCTATGAACACCACCGGCCTGACTTGTGTGATTCTAGTGCAAAGTTGGTAGCACTGTAAATCGTTCGATATCAACAAAGATTTATAAGTTATGTTTCACTCTTTAGAATGCAGTGTGATTGAGCTCTCAGCAAACTTTCAATTTGTTTCGGTAATTACAGAAAATTTTGTGCTGTGGTAAAGATTCTCATTTCTCTGTAACACCCGGAACGCTAAAAAAGGGTATTGTTTGTATAGTGACTTGAGTTTTTAATATTTTTACTCAGCTTCTTGTTTACAAAGCTATCTTAAGATAACTAATCCCCCCCTACTGTAGAAAAATTTTTTGAGACTCCTCTTTCCGAAAAAATGCGTTCCGGGTGTTACATGTCACGGACGTCGCTGTTAAAGTGCACTTGAATCTTTCAGAATTAATACATTATTTAAGCAGAAAAAAGTTTAATATTACTAAAGCATTAAAAAGAAACAATACAGATATCTTTTTTTTTTTTTTTTTCACTTTTAAACGTATTTTAGAGCATTGGTATTTTTGCCTCCGTTCAATCTTTTGGACTCATGTTTTCGATGAAAAAAATTTTTTTTTAATATTTTTCAGCTAAAAATAAGTCGAAAATGTAAGCGGACTTTTTTTCGTAAAGTCAATAGTTTTCGGGAAAAAAATCATCAAAGTTTCAAAAAACTTATACTCCGGCCGCCATGGTAGGCTCGACTGATTTTCTACAGATGCACGGTTTTTTTAAACTTTGATGATTTTTTTCTCGAAAACTATTGACTTTACAAATAAAAGTCCGCTTACATTTTCAACTTATTTTTAGCTGAAAAATATTTAAAAAAATTTTTTTCATCGAAAAAAATGACTTTTTTACTTTGTTATTTGTTTAAATAATTGTAAGCGAATTTTTCCGTCCACCCTCGAAATTCTTCATTAGGAGGTCAAAATACATCTTTTAAGCCTGGGTGGATCGCTGACCGCTATCGGGTCACGAAAACCCCTACGGCGCCCAGACTATAAAGAAAGAATCAGAGATAAAAAGAGACGAAAAAAGAAAAAATTACTTTTAAAAAAAGATTCCGTTGAATTAAATGAGATAAAATATTAAAAAATATATTCATGGTGATCAGTTTGACTATTAGATCTTATATTATCAAAGATTTTAATTTAAGTAGTATTATAGAACAATGTTTATATTATACACCCGTTAAAAATGTAAAATCTTCAAAAAATATTTTTTCTTAAAAAACTGCTTCAGAGTTTTTCAATAGATGATTTTTAATTTAATAGTATCAAATATGTATCAGAAATCATTTTTTCAGTGTTCTACAAGAAATTTATTCGTACGCGTAACACCCGGAACAAATTCGTGTAACACCCGGAACATAAAGATAAATTTTTATTAAGTAAAAAAAATGAAAAATACAAAAACTTTTATATGAGCGTAAAAGTTTCAAGACTTAACTTTAACATGAATTTTTTTCAGAACTGCATCATTTCATAATTCGCTGAGTTCTTGTATTCTTACCGGTAACATCAGAACCACTTCTGTTTTCAGTAACGCCCGGAACGGACTTTGCATTAAATTTTTAGAAAAATGAAAGATGTGAAAAATTTTTGAATGACATGAAAATTTTCTAAAAAAAAATTATTTCCCTTTAGTATCAATTTTTTTTTTTTTTTTAGTATTCTATGTTCATAAATATTTGAAAAACTGTGTACGATGTAACACCCGTCACATACGGACAGACCCATAGACAGATTTAAGAGCAGCAAGAACCAAGCATTTCAGGGATGCACCATCTGCAACAGACAAACCACCAATTACCATCTCGGTGGATGTCGCAGGTCTAGAGTAAGAGACCTGTGTGAGGCGCGTAGACAGCTCTGAATTTTTTCGCCCGAGCTCAAGGACTTTGTTGAAAAGCTCTGGATTGCTGGCTGATCTTGTGGCAACTCGAGTCTTTGCTTAATCTCATCAAGCTCGCGTTTAAGTTCATCGAGCTGAGCCTCAGCATTGTCAACTCTCGTGACCAGGCCAGGAATAACGTCGAGCCCCTGAAGCTTCGTGTCTATCCCATCAAGACGTCCATTAACTGAGGACTTTAGGTCCTTCATCTCTTGCAGGAGTGGCAGGAGGGTATCTTCAGTGGAGGTAGCAGCCACTTCCGAATCAGGCATACCAGCTGAGGTAGATGCTGATTCAGCATACTCGGTGACATTCGCAGTGGCACATGTCTGGTAGATTTTCATGGGAATACCACTTTTGTTGCAGACTGAAAATTTGGTACAGAGAGTATGAAAAAGTAGTTTACACCCAAAGCATGGATGTATCAGGTTTCTGCTACGCCATGGTAGTTTACAGACCGAACAGGTATCTTCACTGAGCATCGTGGAACGACTACAGTTCGAAAAGTCCAACAGAAAGAGATGTCAAAAATTCAAAGCGGGCGAATAAAGTCGAAGCCCGTGGAACTCCGGCTCCTTCCGTCCAGGTGTGCCTCTGCGACCTTCGGCTTGCGCTGGCCTCCGGGTCGCTTGGTGTCGGGAACGAGAGAGAGAGTTTGAGGTTCGCGCGAGCCAGGAGGTCGCCGATTATCCCCACCTAGGACTTAAGGATCGGAGCTGCATCCAATTAGCTCGAGCTTTTAGCTTGGCTCGCGACGGGCCCCCTTCCTCACTCTTTCGGCGGGAGTAATTAAGAATATTCGAAAAGTCGTTAGCGCAACTTAGGAGGGTGATGGGTATTGGTTATGATTATTATTAGTATTATTATTTGTGTTAAAGGTTGATACACGACATGCCTCCCCTCTTAGTCCATTGTTGTCCTCAACAATGCAGGGCTGCGCAACTAAGGAAGTGCAGTCCTTTATCGAAGATAGAAAGGTGTATCGACCTTATTTTGAAAGTGTGATTTTAAACAATATCGAAGCGGCTAGTGTTAGAGGGTGTGCATGACGCGTTTGAATGACCTATGCGTTTATAGCGGCGGTGCATTCAGCTCGTGTTGCACTATGATCAATCAGAGCACTGTTTGTGGTGCTACCGATTAATAAATCGGTTTATGACCAAGAAGGTCGATAATTGGTCTTGATTTGATCGGTTAGATTTATCAATTATTGTTGAAAAATCATAGTTGTTATTGTTAACAATATAATAATCATCAGCGGTGAATTCTGGTAATGACGGTTTTCATTTTGAAGACTGAATAAATGAGAAGAAAATTTTTTTTTTTTTTTTTTTTTTTTTTTTTTTGGTTTTGGGTTGGAGTTGGAGTTGGAGTTGTTGCGTTCGCGCTTTGATAAAAAAAAAAATATATCAGATATTATAAAATGCTAAGAGTGAGAAAGGTTCACAATTATCACGTAGACAGGTCCCAAGTCTTTAGATTTTATCAATCAATAGGTTGCCGTAAAGAGAAAAAAAACAGAGTAAGTACATTATTGCAAAAATAAAAAAAAATTAATCGATTTTAATTATTCAATTATTTGATTATTAGCTATTTAACGAGAAAAAAAAAAAATGTAGACATAGTTATGAAATTTTCGAATATACGCATAAAGAAAAGAAAGATGATTATTAACAAGTATAATTTTTAATTGAAAAGTCAATTTTTAAAATTTGATTAGAATAAGTTAAATAATAATGATAGGTATTTTCATGTTGTGAAAATCGTTCGCAGTAAAAATAATTCTTAAATAATCATAAAAATTTTAGGTCATGTAATAAAATAAATTAAAAATAAAAGTCTGTATTCTGTAAAGTCTATATATTCACTGTTCACTTTTAATTTCCTTGCGGTTGAAGAATCTCGTGTAGCGATAATATTGTGATTATCGCACGAAGGTGTAACAGTATCGGGCGGCTATCTCGTACGTGTGTGTGGCTGCTGCTTTCATGGTGTGTGCGTCGCGGCTGGCAACGCAGTGCTTAGTTATCATGTCGTAATTAAGCTATACTTTAGTTGACGTTGCTTTAGTAGTGCAGTAGGCTTTGGCTTGGCACGTGGTTAGTTTACAAGGACAGTTATTGTAATTCAAACTTAGACGAGGGATTAACAAACTATAATTCGTATATTAAAATTATTCCCAGATTTAGATTTCATTTAAATTTTATTTTATTAAAAAAAAAAAACGTGTAATATAAGGTAAAGTAAAATTAAGCAAGTAGTAAATAGTTAAAATAATTAGAATTATTTGTTAAGGTTATTTTCGTGTAATCAGAGTTTAGAATAAACAAATACGTGAAATCGGGTGAAATTAACATGAGGTGATTATAAATAATAAATTGTGAAAAGTAATTTGTTGTTAAGACGAATTAATTGTCCGGTGATGGTTTTGAAGTAGTTTAACGAGTTTGCTGACGTGATTGGAAGACAATAATTTCGTTAAAGTTCAAGGTATGTAATAAATAATTGACGTTCAGTTTCACTGATCTTTGAATTATTTGCAGTTCAAGTTGTGCAGTACGCAGTTAGGGTGGTGTGTGGCGGGTGCGCATTTTGCAGGGGCCATCGTGCAGCAGTGCAGAACTACAGTACGGTTGGCGGCTGCGTGAACTTGCTGGATGAACCAGAAAAAAAAAATATTCCGAAAGGGCAGGAAAGAAGGATAATTATGTATAGTGTTTTGCTTGTATTTATTCGATCAAAAGTGTGTATATATATATATATATATTTTTTATTTTTTTTATTTTTTTTTATTTTATTTTATTTTTTTTTTCTTATTTATTTATTTTTTTATTTATTTATTTATTTATTTATTTATTTATTTATTTATTTATTTATTTTTTTTTTTTCAGTGTTCGTTGACGTTGTATCCGTCACGGGGCGGCGTGGTCGCTGATTCTTTACCTTTGGTGGGTACAGACGGTTGGTTGCTTGTGCTTGATTCTTGCATTGTGGGATTTTCGATTTTGGGCAGTTCGTTTGGCACCGTTGGATCTATACTCTCGGATTTTTGGGTTTGACTACCAGGATTAGTATTGGTCTGGTGGCAGTTTGCACATATATTATGATTTAATAATTGAAAGGATTCTATTTGATTCTGATTACGTTTTTCTTTTTTGCAGGCGAAGAAGAGAATGGGCCAAAGCTTTTCCAGAAAATTGAAGTTATCAAGAACGTATTTTATTATCAATGTAATAATTATCGACGATCCTAGGCCGAATGCTAGGATTGAATGCAATTCACTCTGTTCTATGCGTTTTGTATGTATTAATTTGAGTTTGTTTTCTATTTCATTGAGCGGGGTAGGGTCAAATTTTTGGAGTGATTCTGTAAATTCTAGCTTTGCTTCTAAAGGGTATTGTTTTGCTAGTTCGTGGATAGTCGGGTTGACGATTTTCAGTACTGCAGTTAAGTTGGGTTCATACTTATATTCAGATTGGAAAGAAATCTTTTGCAAGCCATGAAGTGTGACACTGAGGGCGTGTGCGGTACAACTCCCGGATAGGTAAAGGGAGCCTGTGCCGTTTATATCGAGTTCCTTACGGGGTTGACCGTGTCAGGTTATAGCGAGGGTGGTCGGTTTTATGGTGGTGTATAACCATATGTTGGAAGCAAGTAATGGGGTAAAAATAATGTCGGTTTTTGGAATTATAATTGTCTGGCATGTTTTGATTGAGGTTGGTGTTGCCTTTTTGAACATTGAATACTCGCAGGGGGCGTCTGGACCTGCGTCTCTTAGGGGCAGAGATTCATCACATAATTTTGAATCTCCGTGGTCTAGACACGATCGTAAAAACTCATTATTCACGAGGACATACATTTTCAAATTTTCCGAAATAATAATATTTTTCGATCTTGGTTGAATCGCCACATAGCCGGAATTATTAAGGGGCAGATCTATGGGGTTCGGAAAGCTATGAATTTTGTAAAGATCTAAATTTTCATTGTTTAAAAGCGGTAATTTTAGAGAGACGTGGAGTTTTCCATCGGTTATGAATACACTTGTTTTTGCTATTTCGAACAGATATGATGCAGTAGTGATTTAAGTCGCATTCGGGAGTTTATAAATATTGCTCAAGTGGTTAATTTTAGTAAGCAAATCTGTAATTTGTGAGTGGGATAAAATCAAGGGGTGCAGGTGACCGCGGGCTGTTGTTTGCAGCACTTCTAACAGCGTTTCATAGCTGTGTTTCAATTCGTCAATTTCGATTTCGTACTTATTCCACCAGGTGGAAATATTCAGGTAATCAATGTTGTATTCTTTGAGCGAATAATTTTTGGAGATTTCTTTAATTACAGCGAGTAGGTATTTCATCTCTTTTGCATTGCTTTCACCAACTTTGTGTAAGTTTTCAAGTTCGGATTTCATATAATGGGTTGTGTCGAGGGCTAATTTTGTTAGATTTTTCTGATTGTAATACAGTTGGTCTATATTTGCAGTCATGATTTCTCTATCTTTGGCGTCCATGATCCCGAAAACCCATTTAGCGGCCCAACCACCTATTTCGATGGGTGCTCCGCGTGCGTGTCGGCTCGATGGTTCGCGATTCGGTTTTGGTAGGATGAAGTAAGTACGTATGGATTGATGTAGGTCTTTAATATCGCCTAGTTTCCGTCTTAAGTTTAATTCTCTAACGGAGTTTGGGACGACTTCTTTGGGGAAGGTTTCTACTATTTTATCAATAAAATTTTTGAAATCTCTGTACTCCACGTCGAAATCTCTCTCTATTGGCGGACAATTCATGAAAATATCAAAATGCACTTTTGTTCTAATTAATTTCACCTTTCCCACGTGCTCAAAATAAATCCCGGGGTTGTTGTGGATATCTTTCAATTCAAATAATGGGTTTTCGTCTTTGCACTCAACGTCAACTAAGGTCGAGCTCAAAAACAACAAGACAAACCAAAGCATTTTCTCGGATCGGGCGTTCGAACAGGTTCAGCACGGCTTGTTACTGTAATTGTTGATGATAGGAAAGCTATAGATAGGTAGAAATAGTAAACGTCAAAGATAGGTCGAGATGATGATTATGTGTTTTAATAAAATTTTTTTAAATGATCTTTGTGTACTAAAATGGTTTTGCCGTTTTGACTGCGCAATAAAGCTGTGTTATTATCTCGAACTTCAAGAACGTCGAAGACTCCGTTGTAAAACTTGTCAAGCTTGTTCTTCCGTGGTAATTTATTTACGTAAACCTTTTCTCCAGGTTGTATTTTAAGGGGCTTAGCGGACTTGTCATAATACATTTTATTGTGGATTTTTGAAGATTCTAAGTTTTTCAGAGCGATTTCCCTAATTTCGGCTATTCTTGAAGCTAGGTCGTAAATATAGCCGTTATAAGTGTCGTTTTCGAAGTCATCCAAGCATGCAGAAGGGGTGCGGGGGTTGCGACCCATCGCGATCTCGTAAGGAGTGAATCCCGTAGAAGAATGGACGGATGAATTGTATTCCATCATGGCGAAAGGGACGAGTTCATCCCAATCTTGAAACTTGGGGGCGTTAGTTCGAAGATAGTCTTTCAATACAGAGTGACTTCGTTCTAACGAGGCATTGGACTGCGGGTGCCAGGATGTCATGGTTTTTAACTTGCAGTCAAACATGCTTTCGAGGTGTTTGAGCAGTCTGTTTCTGAAGCTTTTTGCTTGATCGGTTAGAATAATTTTTGGGACTCCGTGGGTGGCTATGAGGTGAATCGCTAAGGTCTGTGCTACGGTGAGGGCTTTTAAATTTGGTATAGGGACTGCGATACAGAATTTTGAAAATAAACATTGCATGGTTAGGATGTAGGCGTTACCCTTAACTGTTCTGGGCATAGGTCCAACGGCATCGATTGCAACCTTGAAAAAGGGTTCTGCAGGAGAATCGCTGATTACCATAGGTTCTTTGGTGCGATAACCGATGAGTTTAAACTCTTGGCATATTCGACAGCGATGTATGTAGTCGACTACGTCTTTGCGTAAACCGGGCCAAGTAAAATTTTCCCTAACTCTACGATAAGTTTTTTCAACTCCGCGATGTCCTCCGAACAAGCTGTCGTGACGCTCTTTTAAGATGGTATCACGCAACTCGGGCGGCGGTATCACGCAGGATCCTAGACAGATTGTAAGGGTCATGGGAACATTTTTCAAATGGTCTCGAATTTTCCGATAAAGGGTACCGCGGGGCAATGCGTCTGTGAGCTCGCCTTTTCGTGCTATCCTGGCTGAAGTTATTTCTCTTTCAAGTAGCAAATGATAAAGGTTATAAAAACACTCTCTCAAAGGGCTTTGTCTAATCGGTGTTTTCTCCGTTTCGGTTACGACTAACGAAAAGATGGTTCTCCCCCTGTTTGTGGAGACGAGCACGTCACCCACCGTCGGGTTCGCGTCACTGAGGTCGATTTTTGAGATTAATTTCAACTCGTTTAGCAATTGATTGTTGGGTGTGTTCAGATTTAAATTTGCAGGTATGAAATGAATTATATTATCTTTGTGACCGGTCAGGGACTCTCTGACAGGTCTGATCACCATGGTTTTCCTGGGATCAGGGTGAATTCCAGAGATACTGGGGTCAGGTAGTATTATCGGTGGAATACTGTCGGGTTTTACGAAAAGATTGCTATGGGGTTTTAAATTAAACGAGTTCAAATTATCAACAGAACCATTTGAGTCGTGGTGCGGGTGAATCGAGTTTTCGAGGTTATCAAGTGTTGTTCTCGTTTCGGTAATTTCCAGTTGATCGGCAGACGCATGAGTTCTCTGAGGGACGGTTACCGGCGTAGGAATTACGTTTTTGGTGGTGATGATAGATTTACGAGGTTCTCTGGTATCGTGTTTAAATAGGATAGTAGACGTGGAACTCGCAGATGAATCGGATTCCTCGCTCAACATGATCTTTGTGTCGTCTAAAGGCAAAGCGTTAGATTGAGAAAGCAGATCTGGATTCATAGGTGGTATTCTTGGTGTTATCATGGTGGACGACAGCAAGGGTGTTCTTAATTCAGACTCGTCGGCCAGCTGCCATTTTGACAAATCAAGCAGAGATTGGGTTTTGTTAAGAGTAGGCTGATCATGGGGGTCGATTAGATCATTTTCTAAATAACCAGGGTCACTGTGAGCGACGGAGTGGTCTGCTTCGAAATAATTTGGTCCTAGTTCGGTGGTTTCTAGAAGTTCTTCCCATTTTCCTGAATCCCACCAAAGGGAATTGAACCCTTCGATGAATTCGTTCCTTTGTTCCGGGGTAAAGTTTGTGAGTTTCAAGGGCGATGGAGTTTTCGGCTTCCGACTTTGCGTTTCTGGTGGACTGAGGTCTTCTTCATCCGATGACGAAGAGTCGTCGTCAACCGAGAGTTTTACTCTTTTTGAAGGAGTGTCGAAGAAAGCCTTTCTCTGGGGCGATTTATCAAATTGGGCGACGACCTCTTCGAATTCGTCGGACGGTATCATTGTCTCATCGAGTTCGTCCACGTCAAGGGTTGGCGCGGCTTGCTCAGGGGTGTTATTTTCGAATTCGGTGGCAGAAGATGTTGTCGGTGTGGGCGAAGGGTCTACTAGACTGGGAAGCAGAGATCTATGACGTAAGGGAACGGGCACGTCGGAGACGTCTGACTCGGTACTTTCGGAGTTTTCTGCTTCTGAAGTCGTGCTCTCTGTTTCAGGCTCTGTGTAGCGTGCCTTTTCCCTGGTCTCTGTGAGTCGTTGGTTGCGTCTGAGTTTTAGACGGGAGGCTATGGTTTCACCTTGAAGGGTGCCTTGACCAGAAGCGTTCAAAGGTATCGGTGACTTGTTTTTAGACCCCTTTGGTCTGCCTCTCCTTGGAGGACCAGCCTTAGTGGGTGATTTTTCGCTCATGCTTTTGTTCTGGGCTTCGCGAGCTAAAGAGGTTTTGGTGGGTTTAGGGTGCCGAATCGGCAGCATCGTTTTGGATTTTATTTTGCTCGCGGGTGGATTGGTTCCAGGGGTGATTGTGGAGGCCTTTCCGGGTGGATGTTCTTTATCGATTGGATTTCGGGACAGCCAGTCCGCATTGGTATTCTGTTTACCAGGTTTGTATCGAAAAATATACCTGTAACCACGGAGTCTGGCTCGCCAGCGATTTAGTCTAGACATAGGGTCTTTAATGGAGTCAATCCACTCTAAGGGCTCATGGTCGCCGTATACGTAAAAGACTCGACCGTAAAGGTAGTGTCTGAAGTGCATTATGGCAAGGACTACGGCCAAGCACTCTCGTTCTGTAGCAGAGTAATTCTGCTGGTGTTTGTTTAAAGTTCGAGACATATACGCAATGGGGCGGTCGTTGTTGGGTTCTCCCTGGCTTAAAACTGCGCCTATGGCGTAAGCGCTTGCGTCTGTTGTAAGAATGAAAGGTTGGGAGAAATCGGGGCAAATTAGAACGGGTGCGGAGCATAGAGCTTCTTTGAGCCGTTCAAAACTGTTTTGTTGTTCAGACTCCCAATAAAATTTAACGTTCTTTTTAAGGAGGTCGTTAAGGGGCTTAGCAATATCAGCGAAGTGATGGATGAATCGCCGGTAATAGCTACAGAGCCCAAGGAAAGATCTGACGTCATGTGCGCTCTTTAAAGGAGCGGCGTTTTTGACGTCCTCGATTTTTCCGGGGTCGGGTCTGACTCCAAATTGGTCGATGTGGTGACCGAGGTATTTGACTTCAGGGGTAACAAACTCGCATTTTTCTATTTTTAGCTTCAGTCCGGCGTTGAACAGCCTTTGAAAAGCTTCATTAACCTTGCGCTCGTGAGTCTCCAGGGAATCGGCAAAGATAATTAGGTCGTCCAAGTAGACGAATAGTTCGACTCCTTGAAGCCCTGTCATAATTGTATCCATGAGTCGTTGGAAAGTAGGTGGAGCGCAGCACAACCCAAAGGGCATTGCTGTGAATTCGTAGTGGCCGTAAGGGGTAGAAAAAGCAGTTTTAGCTCTGTCGTCAGGGTTCATGGGAATTTGATGAAACCCGTTTACCAAATCGAAGACTGAAAAGTATTTTGATTTTCCCAGAGATTCCAAGATCTCCTGAATGTTGGGGAGTGGATAGGAATCTGGGATCGTTAAAGAGTTGATTCTACGATAATCAATCACAAGGCGATGTTGTTTTCGACCGTCTGGGCCAGGGCGTTTAGGGACTATCCAGAGGGGAGAATTCCAAGGGCTCGAAGATGGTTGGATGACTCCTTTCTCCAACATCTCGTTAATTTGTTTCTTAACTTCCTCTTGTAGCATAGGAGGATAGCGGTATTGACGGGTATAAATGGGTGTGTCGTTTTTTAAAGGGATACTATGCTGCACTAGGTGTGTGCGAGGTGGATCATCGCCAGGTAGCATGAAGAGGTAGGGGAACTTCTCTACTACTCGTTGAAGTTGAGCCAAAGATTCGGAATCATGGTGTTCTCTTTTTAGAAGTTCAATGATTTTGGGGACTCTTTCTTCAGGAAGACAAGGGGTTCCTTCACCTTCAGATTCGAAGAAGTCTTCAGAGTCATCAAATTCGAAAGGGTACAGATCCTGAACTGGGATTTCAACTTCTTGGGGTTCTTCTTTAGTGTTCACGGCTAAGACGTAACAAGAGCCATTTTCGTTAGTCACCGCGGCTTCTCCGATAAAAATTCCCGTAGGGGTCTGAATTCGGGGTAGGTACGCCTCCCCTTTTGGAGATTTCTGCGTAACGGGGACTTCGATCGCGACTCTAGCGCGAGCTGGCAAGACGTATCTAGTACGAAGGGCTTTACCTCTCAGTCGACGAGCCCTATAATGAAAAACTGTAGGTGGAATTTTACTAGATGTGGGGTGAGCATCACAGGTAGTAGAAGGTGTATGATTTTGGGTACTCTGCCTGTCGTCAGAATTCTGGGATTCCGAGTCGCTACTATCTGATGCACTTGAGAAAGAGATAGTTCGGGTTTTATCTTGTGTGATCAAAGTATTATTAGCCAGATCGATGCGGCCTTTCTCATTATGCAAGTAGCGGGATCCTGGAATGGCATCATCCTTTAACGAGGATTGTTCGGGGAGGACGTGCATTCGATGGGTTCTCCCGCTTTCGCAAAAGAGGACGGTACCGAGTGTGTAGACAGGCTGGGTTCCGATCCCGGTGAGTTGCAACACTCGTAACCTGTCAATAGGGTACGTAGGGTTTAGAGATTGAATTTTTATCACGCTCACGTCTGCGCCCGTGTCGATAAGGACTCTACCTTTTCCGGTTCGAAATATCTCGTTTGTAATAGTCATTTTAGGGGTACCGTAAGATCGTTTCCTCCCCTTTTTAAACAAATTTCCTGGGTTTTTGGGATCTAATATTTGAGGGGATTGATACTCAGAGTTTGGGCTGAAGTCGGAGGGAGTCTCAGAGGTGTCACAAGATTTTTGGGTAGAGTTTTCGGATTCTGATCCAGAATCGGAGCAGGAGTCTGATTCGGAAGAGAGATTTTCAAAAAGGGAATCTGGGAAGTCTTTCCGCATCTTTTCAGCTAATTTTGTTTTTAATAAACTTGCTTTTCGGAGTTTTTTTAAAGATCTTCTGCTAATGACGGCGTCTTGAGAGAATGGGGCGTCGTCACCAACAAGGTAAAATAAAAGTTTTTGTTTGTAAAATTTTAAGGGTACTCGGCCAGTGGACTCTGTTTTATCTCCGTCTTCACTCTGTATCGTGAGAGGGGGATTTTCAAGATAGTATGCGGAGTCTTTAAGGACTGAAGTTTTTAATCAAATTTACCTCGTTAGAAAGCGCTGCAGAGCAGGTGATATTGCCCTTATTGAACCAGGGGTGGTTTAATTTGACTGATGGTGCGCCCCTTGTTCCGACGATTCGTCGTACTTCCCGGACTTGTATGTTTTCACTGACCGGCGCTCCGGGTGTTGGTAGCTCGCCTGGGCGCCGTTCTGGCGAGCTGCTCCCCAGTTTAAATTATCAGGAGAGTCTACAGTCGCAGGCTTTGTAGGTGTAACCGGGCGAGGGATATTCGGGTTGTTCGCAGATGTTGATGGACCAGGGGATGCATGTCTGGGTGATGGGTTTGGACCGCGCGAGTCGTGCGGGTACCCATAAGCATAAGGGTTTGCGTAGGGCATTTGATACGGTGGCATAGACATTGGGGGATAGTAATAAGGTAGTGGCGGTGGGTAGTAATGCATCGAGGGCGGAGCGAAATAAGGGTTTTGACTTCGGTAGGGTGAAGGTTCTCTCGGTCTATCATAATTTTGATATCGGTTCCCAGGGCTTTCGGGTCTGGGTCGATCGTTCGGCGAACCTGGGCGACCGGGTCTGCTAGTCCTTTCGGGAGGTTTAAGTATGCCAGTCGGCTGGTCATAGCGAAGAGATTGGTGGGCGTCTAGCTTACCATCCGATGTGTACATAACAGTTTTGGACATTCGGGTATCATCTCTGTCATAAGAATAAGGGATGGTGCGATGGTAATTCCGGGGGTCGTCAAAATCTGAGAAACGTAAGTTATTTCTCGAAGAAGTTTCTCGATCCGGAGTCTGAGGGCGTTGGTACGGACTCGGAGATCGCGACCGGGGTGGTCGTGTCGAGGGCGAGTACTCGATGTCCGCACGGTTAGTCGTCCCAATGTTTACCCACTCCTCCGCGCTAACAGCGGCGTCCAGGGCATCGTTGAACGTTGCCGGGGTGTGTGTAGCCATTTGGTTACGAATAGCCGAGGGCAGACCACGTATGAAGTATTCTTTAGCCAAATCTTCAAACAGGGTCTTGTTGTGTTCCTTAATTTGATCGTTGGCCGCACCTTCGTTTTTCAACTTTGTGGCGGCGCGAACTATGGATGAAAGGCGATCAAAGAAGTTTAGCACGGATTCGCCTTGTTTCATATACGACTCCGATATTAAATTAAGGTAGTACGAAAGAGAACGCTTTTGGCTAAATCTATCTGTGAGGTGTGTGCGGAGGTCCGCTAGGGTATTAAAGGTCTTGCCTTCGATGCTTGATTTCGCCTTGCCGGTCAGGCGTGAAATCACTCCCTGCAAAAACACTCCTTTAAGTTCTGGGTCTGCTAACCGATTATCATAATTCTCGACATCCTGGAGCCAAACTCGCAGGGGAGAATTACCTGAATAAAAAGGGATGGATGCGAGGGCGCTTTGCATCAGGGCGGAAGCTTGCAAGTTCGCGAACGCGGCACGAGACTCGTTCAGGGTCGCGGCCATGACCGACATATTCTCAGCCATGCGGCGGCCGTGCTCGAGTCGAGCCCGGGTTTTCAGGGTTTCGTCCGTGAGGGCTTCTATTTCATCTAGTGTCAAATTTGCACCTGCCATCTTCGAATAGGGCCTAATAAAGTTTTATCAATGAACGACAAGAGTCCGAGAGGAGGTTGAAAGAAAAGTTTACTGTTCGGGGCGATGAGCTAAACAAAGTGGGTAGCAAATTTTCGAACAAAAGTTTTCGAATCGAACAATAAAATTTACACGTCAAACAAAAAAAACAAATTTTTTTTTTTTTTTTTTTTTTTCGGAGTCTTCGTAAAAGCGAATTGAAAGAAATGAACGGCGATTGAAAGAATGAAAGAAACAAAGAATGTGCGCGTCAGCAATAAGTCGCTAAACTTTCTCCTTGAAATTCTCGAACACGAAAAATATGATGAAATGAAATTTCAGCTCTGATTTTCACGAACTAATTAAACCAGATTTTAAATTAAGTAATTTATTTTTAATTTTAATAAATTTAAATTCCCAAAACAAGATCCAACCAAAGAGCTTAAGCGAAAAGGCAGGTATGGTTCCCCACAAGGGATGCCATTTATGTCGCGTGCAAACGTGACAATAATTATTTAATTATATTTGAGTTTAATTTAATTTAAGTGGGAACTTACCCGCTATGAGCAGATTACGCAGTAATCTGCTCGTCACCCTTTTCGCTTGTCTTGGGTGGGATTTATTTGGGGAAAAATAAATGTAATTTTTAAAGTTAATGTAAATTTTATTATTAATAATTATAAAATAGAAATTTTTACGAATCAAGTTTATCGTCCTTCGACGAAGTTATAAATTAACAATAAAAAAATCTTACTTGTAACTAGGTGTGAACCTAGGCTAGACGGAGAGGGGTCCGGGTTTCTAGCCCGGTGATCCCTATGGTTGACCCACGTGTCAGGGCTGTCGAATACAGTGGCCTGTCGAAGCCCGTGGAACTCCGGCTCCTTCCGTCCAGGTGTGCCTCTGCGACCTTCGGCTTGCGCTGGCCTCCGGGTCGCTTGGTGTCGGGAACGAGAGAGAGAGTTTGAGGTTCGCGCGAGCCGGGAGGTCGCCGATTATCCCCACCTAGGACTTAAGGATCGGAGCTGCATCCAATTAGCTCGAGCTTTTAGCTTGGCTCGCGACGGGCCCCCTTCCTCACTCTTTCGGCGGGAGTAATTAAGAATATTCGAAAAGTCGTTAGCGCAACTTAGGAGGGTGATGGGTATTGGTTATGATTTTTATTAGTATTATTATTTGTGTTAAAGGTTGATACACGACAATACGGTGAACCAGGATTGCGCCAAAACATGTGTTTTGTATAAGGATTGCGCCCGAATTCCTCCCCTTCAACTTTCACTGAAAATGGGCGCAATCCTTACAAAAACTACTCCTATGTTGCCAAGTCTTTTTCGTCAGAACTCGTGATTTTGAACAGTAAATTAATACAAACGCGAGAAAAAAATTGATTTCTAATAAAACACTAACGGGTTAACGGCCCGAAGGGCCCCCGCAGAGGCGCGCCATAAAATTTAGTTCTAACCAAAATCTAGTTCAATTCAATTCAATTTAATTAAATTTATTACCAGTAACAAATATATACATACATACAATTCAAATAATTTTTTTTTTTTTTTTTTTTTTTTTTGATTTTGAACAGTGAATTAATATAAACGTGAGAAAAAAATTGATTTTTAATAAAACACTAACGGGTTATTTTTTAAAACAATGCGCGCCGTGGGGCCCGAAGGGCCCCCGCAGAGGCGCGCCATAAAATTTAGTTCTAACCAAAATCTAGTTCAATTCAATTCAATTTAATTGAATTTATTACCAGTAACAAATATATACATACATACAATTCAAATAATTTTTTTTTTTTTTTTTTTTTGATTTTGAACAGTGAATTAATATAAACGTGAGAAAAAATTGATTTTTAATAAAACACTAACGGGTTATTTTTTAAAACAATGCGCGCCGTGGGGCCCGAAGGGCCCCCGCAGAGGCGCGCCATAAAATTTAGTTCCAACCATAATCTAGTTCAATTCATTTCAATTTAATTCAATTTAATTCAATTTATTACCAGTAACAAACATATAAATACATATGTATACATACAGTTCGAATAAATTTTTTTTTTTTTCTCTCTGTTATAAGGAATGTTTGTAAGGGTTATTTTGGTTCTTATGGTTTATATTTGTTGGGGTGAAAAAGAGGGATGATTATTACTTTAGCAGGGTAAAAAAGCGTCAATTTTTGATAGTTTAATTCAATTTATTACCAGTAACAATCATATAAATACATTACATATACATACAGTTCGAATAAATTTTTTTTTTTTTTTTTTTCTCTGTTATAAGGAATTTTTGTAAGGGTTATTTTGGTTCTTATGGTATGTATTAGTTGGGGTGAAAAAGAGGGATGATTATTACTTTAGCAGGGTAAAAAAGCGTTAATTTTTGATAAAATTAATAGTATTTATAATATTTGTTACAATCATTCATAATCTAAAAATCAAGTACTGGTTGACAACTATGTTTAATGACTTTTAAATAACTTAAAAGAATAAAATCACCATGTGCTTTCTTCATTTCCATATAGCTTTTTATGATGAATTCATTTTTCTCATCGGTCGTTGATTTTTTTCTACCAGGCTGACTTAACTTTAAATAGGTTTCAGCTTGATAATGACGATCTGCTGCAATACTAATGATGGAAAATAAAAATGTTCTGCTCAGTGTTTAAAGCAGTTATAGTATACATCTTAAACTGTAATAATGGTAAAAGTGAATATAAATGAGTTTAGGGCGCTGTTTCCAGGTCTAGGTAACAGCAGCTTCAACACGAATGCAGTAAAATTTTTCGTCTTAAAATTGTCCTGCTCAGTGTTTAAAGCAATTTTAGTATACATCTTCAACTGTAATAATCGAGGTAATAATGATATAACTGTAAAGAAATGAGTTTGGGGCGTAGTCCTAACAGTTCAGTGCTAGGATTGCGCCTCAAAATCGGTACATCCTCGAAAAAGCGGCAACGCTGCACAAAATTTGGGCGCAATCCTAGTATTTTTTTTTTAGCGCAATCCTGGCAAAATTCTTGTTTATTTTAGGGATTTGGGCGCAATCCTATATCAGCCACGACAATAATATAAGTAATAATAATAACAATGAAAGTAATAAAATGAATATAAAATGAATATAATGGTATACTATACAATCAATCAAAGTAACATGGGTAACATCATGAGTCTCATAATTATTATTCACTCCGAGAATCACAACTAACATTTCATTTCAAACAGATCTCGAGTTCAACAGTGTAGAAAAAAACTTAATCTTCTCCCTTGGTAATAAAGATGTGTGATTTGATTTGAACGGAGAGAGACTCGAGCGGTGCAGTGTATCGAAACATGTGATTTGTATAATTCATAACACGGACACTTACTCTCGTATTGACATTGAAATCGATCGAAAGTCCGATTGACTTGATTCTGTCGTTTGGCAGCTTTTCTGGACTCATTGATGTTGAAGTATGTGATGAGACCTGGGGCTCTGATCACTACCCTGTATTTGTAAGTATTGACGTCAGCAAGAACTTTTATTCAAGGGAGTCCTTCGCTTAGATCAGTCCGCACGGACTGGGGTAAGTTTGATCAGCTCCTTGAGACTTCTTACTCCGACTTCTTTACCAACTCTTATGAGTCCTCGCTAACGGGAAAGTATGTATTTTTTACCAATGTTGTTTCTGATGCTGTGAAAAGCAGCACTCCTACAAGGCCTTTTTTCCCGTCTCACCGTCGTGTTAGGAACCTGGTTCGATGGTGGGATGCTGACTGTGATGAAGTCTCAAGAGGCAGCGCTCAGCTGCCTGTAAGATTTGGGCGGACACCGGTTTGCTCGAGCACCTGATTGAATACAAAAAAAAACTTGCACCTTTTCCAAAATAACTTTCAAAGCCCAAAAGGGGGAGTGCTTGGGGATTGTGGAATTACTGTCCGGGACTAGATTATAAAGTCGAGTGATTCTGTGAGGTATCTTGGTGTAGTCTTTGACTACAGACTGGATTTTGGTTTTACAAAAGCTTCGTGCGATCAATCCTGGTCTTTGGATGTTTTGTCTGCTTTTCTAGACGCAGTGAGCTTCTTGCCATGATCGCGAGAATTCAGTAAGCGGCTGTTCGAACAACCCTCGGTTATCGTATAAGTACGCCGACTAACATCCTGCTTGCGGAAGCAGGTCTTACTCCAGTCAAGGAGAGAGCTTTCTAATTGTGCAATTGTTACTTGGCTAAGATGCTGCCCAACACTGGCTCTGCCACCTATTTGAATACGATGCGATACCTACGGACTTTCAGAAAGAGAGGAAAGGGATTGCCCACCTGGGCTAGTATTTTATGTCAAAGTCTGTCAATCAACCACTGTGTGAGTATGTGGTGAACAGCGGCTCGTGTGCTATTTTCACTGATGGTAGCAAGAGCGTTGAATCGAGCATTGTTGGGTTCTCTGTTTATTGTGATGAATTTAATTCAAGCATTAGGGGCAAACTCCCTAAAGGCGATAACAGGAACTTTGCGTAAACGCACTTAAGCAGCGACGCAGCAGCTGCTTGTATACCTGTATTTCAGGTAGCCGACGCACGGACCCCTGACCCCTGCGTATATACAGGTACACAAACAGCTGCTGCGTCGCTGCGTAAGTGCGTCTACGCAAAGTTCTTGTGATCACCTTAAGGTGGCTTCAGTTTTTTCGGCTGAATGTGCTGCCATCAGTGAAGCGATGAATATTGTTTATCTTCTGCAAGCGGCAGCTTTCTCGTTTTCTCTGACTCTCACAGTGCTTTGCAGTCCCTTGTGTCACCCAGGGTTGGTGTTCAAACTAACCCTTTTGTCCTGGACATTAAGCGAAAATACTTTGACTTTGTTTATCGATTTGATTTGATTTGATTTTGATATGTTTATCAATTGTACATTGTGTTGTACAAAATACATGAGTTCATAAATAAGTATTCTACAAATAAATAATAACAATGATGATAATGATAAAAATGAAAAAAAAAGAAAAAATTAGAGTTTGAAGGTATACAATTAGCAATATAACAATATAGGTAATATGGGTAACACGGATACTTAATCTTCTCCCTCGGCAGTAAAGATGTGTTATTTGATGAGATGTTTAAAACTGGGAAGGGATGATGATTGGCGAATATGAGGTGATAGACTATTCCAGGAGTAGGTAGCCTGTACATGAAATGAGCGTTTCAGAGACTCCGTGCGGAAAGGGGGAACAATCAACACGTCAAGCGCGTAAGCCAACCTCTTGAGGTTAGCCAACCTCAAGAGACATGAGCTGAGCTTCTCAGTAAAAAAGTCTGCCAAATTAGACGGAATACCCGTGTAAAGTATCCTGTAGAGCAAACAGGCAGCAAAATAATCCCTGCGGACCGATACTCGGAGCCAGCCAAGCTCACGTCTATAAGGTGTAACGTGATCGCTCTTTCTAATCCCAAAAATGTACCTGATTCCACGATTGAGCAAACCCTGAAGTATGAGATCCTGCTCACCCAATATGTCACAGAAAACAAGCGAACAATAGCAAACGATAGGAAAGAGCAGGGTCTGCACAAAGTGCTTACGCAGTTTAAAGGTGGTGCTGCGCCTAAAGTGGTTAAGACGATACAAAAAAAAATTAGCTCTGCGACAAACTTACCTTACATGATCCTTCCAGTTCAGCTTAGAGTCCAGCACCACCCCCAAACTATGCGCTGAGGAGATAAACGGCACAGCGCAGCCACAAAACTGCAGGCCATGAATACCCAAATCGTTAAAGTCATTGACATAGGACGGAGTCCCAAAAATCATGGCTTTGGTCTTACTAGCATTAAGAATTAGCTAATTAGTGGCAGCCCAGTCTTCCCGGAGTGGCATGAATGTCCTCAAGTCGGCCTCGCACGTAAGTCTGCAGATCATCCGCATAAGCCACATAGAAGACTCCAGGGCCAAGACCCTGAGCGATGTCAGCGATAAAAAGAA
Source organism: Encarsia formosa (assembly GCA_038277355.1). Classification (NCBI taxonomy): domain Eukaryota; kingdom Metazoa; phylum Arthropoda; class Insecta; order Hymenoptera; family Aphelinidae; genus Encarsia; species Encarsia formosa. The sequence continues at coordinate 55,964,812 of CM076186.1, forward strand.
GGAAGAGCGGAGGACCCAACACAGAGCCCTGGAGCACACCCCTATTAAGGAGACGGAAAGAAGTAAAACTGCCGTCCTCTGCCCTTACCGCCTGCGAGCGGCCAGTCAGGTAAGAAGCAACCCACCTCAACACCCCCATGAGAAAAACCCATAGAATGCAACTTCCTACGCAGAGTTACGTGCGATACCGAATCAAAAGTTTTACTAAAGTCAAAAAGTAATAGAGAAGTCATTTGTCCCCTGTCCATACCCATCTGAATGTCATCCGTGAGTTTCAATAGTACCGTCTGTGTACTATGTCCCGCTCTGAAACCTGCTTGACAATCATCCATCAGACTCTGCGATTCAACATAAGTAGAAATCTAGTCATGGACCAGCCTCTCAAGAATTTTTGACAAAAAACAGAGCAGGGAGATAGGACAAAAGTCACTGAGGCAAGCTGGAGAGGAAGTTTTACTAAGTGCGATCACTATTGACTTCTTCCATTGTTCAGGGAAGGTCGATGTGGAAAGGGAAGTATTAAAGATTTTGCAAATGAAAGTACTAATGGATGGGAAAGATGATTGAATAAAGCTCTGTGGAAGAGAGTCAATGCCCACCGCCTGGGAAGTTGACTGACTAATAGCAAGTGCTATGTCATCTACGATCACATCTACAAATGAAAAGCCACCATAATCTTCCTCTTTTCCCAAGTCATTCAGAAAAAGAGAGAGATCCGGTGCCAACTCATCAAAAGAGACAGAGGCAAAGTGAGCATTGAGATCCTTCACTGAGGACCTTTGGGTTCGAATAAATCAATTTTTTTTTTCTTTCATTTTTTTGCTAAAAAATGTTTCAGAAATATGTTTCAAATTTCAAGTCATTTGGAGCAAAACTCGCAAAGTTACAGAGTTTTCAGTAACCGTACTTTCAAGTAGGCAGAGAGCGTATCATCACGCCGTTCAAGCATGAGCAAACGACGAGCACTGTACGACGTTTGTTTTTTGTTTGTTTTCATTATTAGTGTGCTTAATTAAAAAATGTACTCATCGTGAATTTGTGTTTCTGTATTTTTTTTTTATCTTGTAAGATTTCAACAACAAAAAAAGTTTCTAGAAAAACTCTCAAGAAATGCCTCTCAAAAATCGCATTTTTCTCGAAACCACTATTTTTAAATCGGTTGCCAACGGCATTTGAAAACTATTGCACCGATCGTTCTAGAAATTGGTGTTCTTCTTCTATATACTTAATACGAGGCCTTCAGGAGAGGATTTTTTTTTTCAATTTTAAACAAAATGGCGGTCACTAAATGGTAGATTTTTCAATGAAAATCGCTATTTTCACTTTAAAACGGCGCCATTGTGACAAAATTGAAAAAAAAAAATCCTCTCCTGAAGGCCTCGAAAAACTTATTATTAATCAAACCCACTTTGAATTTTTCATTTTAGACAACCCTGCGAAATGCTACGATGGCAACCGCAAAAAAACTTACATTGGAGGTGTCTTCGAAGATTTACTATCATTGGCTTGGTTTTAAATATTTTGCTACAAAAATTTGACTGGATGTTCTCTTAAAGTTACTTTATAATGTGCAATAAAAATTATTAAACAAAATTTAGTTGTTTCATTGTAAAAAAAATCGCAAAAATACACATTTTTTTAACCCAAAAGGTCAAAGTACCCCCTTAATAAATCTGAACTGATACGATAAGAATGATATATTACCGCGAGAGAGTAGATGTAAGAGTATACCTATTAGGTTAAAAACCGGTCAAGATCCTGTGCGTTCGTGATCAGCGTTGGAGTATCACCCTTCTTCCTTCTTACGTAGAAGTTACCATTCCTGACGAAGGTGACAAAGCCAGAGTTAGGTTGCTTAGCCTTCCCATACACTGTCTGTCGAAATTTAAAAACCTCTCTAGGTAAAAACTCATTGACATTTATCAGGCAAGGCTTGATTGCAGCCGGTTCCAGCTCAGCTGGCAAGTGTGGTGTAAGAGCGGTGGAGTGGACTTTGCGCAACTGAATTTTTCTCTGGATGATTTCCAGAAGCAGTGCACGAGAATTGAGTGTAACTAAGATTGAAGATGGGCGTGGTGGTTTCAACACCGAAGCAGAGGCCACAGGAGATCCTACCATAGAGTCATTAGCAGTAGAGACTGATTTCCCCAGACTTGCGGCAGGTTGTACAGCCAGTTTACTCACGAGAAGGCGTGCTGAAACAAGGTCACGTGAACCTATGTCGGCATGCATCGTCTTTAGCACGGATAATGCTAATCTACCAATCACTACCTTCGTAGTGTTTGCGTGCCTGGAGTTTGAGACCTGGTTAAGCCGAGTTGATAGTTCAGCATTCTTCTTTTCCAGATTGAGGACTTTGGCAAGGATCTGGGGGTTATCATCAGTTGACATGGTAGTAGAGTGATCCAAGGGTTGCTTAATCTTATCCAGTTTTCTCTTGATCTCCTCTAGTTTGGCCTCAGCTGTGTCCACTCTTGTCACAAAACCAAGAATGGCGTCGAGTCCTGTCAGTTTCTTGCCAAAATCGTCGAAGCGCTTGTTGACCGAGGTCTTGAGGCCCTTCAGTTCTTCCATGAAGAGTAGAAACAATCATGGCTTCACTCGAGGTTGGATTTGTAGTTGTAGTCGCGGTAAAGCTTGGTGACGATACCGATGAAGAGCGAGTTCTAGAGGATGGAGTAGTTTTAGCGATTCAAGTAGGGCAGGCTTTGCCAATCTAGTTTCCAATTGTGGTGGATGCTTATTTTGTACAAGCGTTATCGTAAGATTGAAGACAATTATACACATATGTAGAGGCACTTTAGGCTGTGCAGTGCCATTACACTTTTTGCTTTTTAGTAAGTGTAGGTGTGCTCTTGTCTCCCATGATCGAGCAAAATGTGAAAATAACGTAGAGCAAAGTCAGCAAGGGAGGAGTACAAAGTAATTTTCGTCAGCCTTTAATTCAAAATTTGAATTTTTTCGGTTGATAGGCGAGTGGTGTAGGTCGTAGTAGGGTCAGCCGAGAGTTGAGGATTTGAAAATTCGCGCGGATTTGCACTGTGTTTACGAATGGTCGCCACTTACATGTAGACACTACTTAGGTACTTTGCCCGCTCAAACTCGCACTAACCTCACTTTGGAAAACGTTTTATAAGTAGATTAAAATAAATTTAAGATAAATTCAAGAGTAACATAGTTGACTTTGTTTAAGAATAAGAGGCACTAATTAACAATATAATAAGAAATTTAACTATGTACAATTAATTAAACACTTGTAACTTAAAATCACAAAGAAGAGCCTCGGCAGCGATGTGTACACATCGAGAGCCGACGAAAGAGACAGCAGAGGCCATATACAGGCCAGAGAACAGAATGATTGAGATACTGTTAACAACAGCATTCTCTTCTTATGGGTTCCTGCGCACGTTGGAATCAGAGGAAATGAGATTGATGACACCCTTGCAAAAGAGGCTGCCAGAATGAATCTTCCTACCGCTGAAAGGGTCCCGTTCACGGACTTTAGTGAGGGTTTTCGAAGATGTGCCTGAATCGAAGCCAACCGTACACTGCGTGAAGAGGGCTCTTTTAAGGGAGTCTACTACTTTGAGAACTATTGTTCGCGATGACATACTCCCTGTTTTACGAGTAGGAATCTCACCAGAGAGTTTGTTGTTACCATTAATCAATGTAGGGCCAATCATTACAACCTGGCAGCCTCTCTCGCCAGGGTTAACTTTATTGATGACCCTTCTTGTACATGTAGATGTAAGGCACAGGACCTGGATCGTATCCTGTGGCAATTCCCTGAATATGAGGGTATAAGAGAGTCTCCTGACTGTATTTAAGCAGCTGGGCTTCTGCACTCCCTTATGCGCAGAAATGTTTTTGGCAGGGCCTAACATCCTGGCTTGCCAACGAATCTTCTCGTTTCTTAAAGAATGTAGATTGCGCATATGATTGTGATTCAACTTCGTTGAGTACCGTTTACTTCATGTATAACTGTGACATCTTGATAATATGTAATACATATATTTTTTTATATGTTTTTCCTGCATTGCTGCACATGTAAATATACAGTACTTAGCACCTTTGGCTCATAAATAAATACAAAAAAAAAAAAGAAAAAAAAAGAAAGACAGGTATACAATGAGTTAGTGAGAAATATTTTGATTTATTATTTAACTGTTAAACGGATTCATATGAAAGCTTACTTTTGCATTCGTTTGCCAAATGTATTCTACATGCTATCGAATTCTGCCTTTATTTTTTTTAATCAATTTTTTGGTTTTTTTCAAAATGTATCAGAGTATAAGAAGCTTTGAAACTTCACATTTTCCTTGTTTTTTTTTTTTTTTTTTTTTTTTTTTTCAAGAATTTCTTTGGACCTAATTTTAATAAACTGAACTATCTGCGAGTAATATTTCAAAACGCATTTTCCAGATTTTTTGAGTTTTAAAAATCAAAATTGTAAATGTTCAAGTTTATTCCAATTTGATCAAGGAATTTTTTTTTTAATACTTGAATGAACAAAAGAAATGTGATGTTTGAAAGCTCTCTAAAAGAAGTAAGCTTAGGGTAAAAAATTTTTTAAAATAAATCAAAAAAGTCCGAAAAATACTGTGTAAGCCATACTATATAGATCACTAAGTAAGCCATAAGACGGATTGATTGATGACTTGTTCAAATTTTTAGTTCCAAAAGTTTCGTTAAGTTGATTAGCCTTTCCATGTTTCTAAAGCCTCTTTTTATTGAATTTTTTGAAATATAGATTTAAATATGTTTTACTTAAAATTCCTTGATTTTTTTTTTTTTTTTTTTTTTAATTTGAGATAAAAATTATATACATCATCAAAACTTATTTACTCAAGTTTTTAAAATTTTTTAGTTCAGTTCCAACATATTTCAAATGGTTTTCTTATTTATCGTGGTTTCGGTATGGAAATGAGGCTCTTCTAATAAATCAATGGAAGGACGTAGATAAAATTGCTTGCACCCAAAATAATTCAACATGTCCAAAAACTGGTCTTATGATTCTTCAGACTTTAAACTTTGATAAGGTAAACAAAAAAATACACAGATTCGATTTAAAATTACTTATACTGATTCTTTATTTTACAGAATGATTTTTGGTTGGATGTACTTGCTCTATTATCATTGATGCTGATTTTCCGTGTAGTAGCTTTGCTAGCATTAATTTTTAAAACTCTACAGAAAAAAAATAACAGTCATTTTTGATAAATTAAATGAAAAACCATGACACTTTCATATACAAATTTTTTAGTTGTTTTAGTTATATTTAAATCAAGAAAATATTTTTCTGTAACTGGCAATAAAAACCTAAAGAAGATTTTTAGAAATTTTTATACAAAAAAAAATAGTAAAATTTTTTCCTCTTTTTATTGAATTTTTGTTTTGCCATAAAAAGCAAGAAATTGCATTCCGTCATCCCGTATTTATAAACAAATAGTTGGCCTTCGAATAAGTGAATAGAAGATACTGAAAAACAGAGTTAAATGCCAGTGATGGACTACTAAAAAACTTTATAAACTTTTTATTATCGCTTATGGGTCAACCCGAACGAAAGTAAACTTTCAAAAAAATAAAAATTTGTGATATCTTTTTTAATTTTGATTTTATTAAAATTCATAATCGTGAATAACAGATACGAGTAGCGGCGATTTTTTGACGGTAAATTTTATAAATCAAAGCCAGCGGTAACTGGCTTGAGAGAATTTTCCAAAAAAAAGTAGCCAACTACCGCACTTTATTTACAGGAACAAAAGCTACTGTAACCACATTAATAATTTAAATTATAGGTTTTCATGAATATTTTCAAGTGTTCACAACTTAAAACTCTTTAAAAGCTTCTACTTTAGCATAACATTCATCATGCCAACCATTTCAGCGGGCTACACTTGATAGATCTTTTATTTAAAATTCACGTTTTGGAAAACGGCCGAAAAAAAATTCTTCTCCCTTCGGCGTTCGAATTGTTTGAAAATTTCGGCATTTCGGAAATCTGACGACAGATGGCATGACGGCAGTATGCGAAATTTAGAAAGAACAATTTATAAATTTATTATTAACATTTTTAGTGATATAATTATTTAAATATTAACGTTATAATAATTAAGTAAATAATAATAATTAACAATACTTAATTTATAACCAAAAAAATTTTCAACATAGTTTAATTGATAGTTTCATAGCGTTTCGTTATAATACGAAAATCTTTTGCCAACAAAATTTACGTAAAATCAGTTCAAACTAAACAATGAAGATTATTCTTAAGAGGTGTTTAAGATCAGGGTAGAATCTGCTGTACCACCAGTCGGCGATTACGGCCTGGAGATGTTTTTTCTCTTAAAAGTTCTGAGTGCAGAGGGGTCAGGATGGACACCAGGTGTACTGGGCGGTGATTACGCCCTAGAGGTGATTCCTGCTGGAAGTTTCGAGTTCGGAGGGGTCATAATTGACACCTGGTGCACTGGGTGACGATTACGCCCTGGAGGTGAGAGTGCCAGCGTCGCCAAAATTTAAAAGGGTACATGTACCTAAAATTTTTCAAAAAATCAATTTTCAGGTTTTTTGATGTACTTTTACATCAGCTTTCAAATGCCGCAGACCACGTTTCTTAATTCGTTTAGGAAAAAAAGTTACAGTTAATTTAACAAAGACATTCAATTTATGAAATTAACGTTGAAATAGCTTTTTTTGAAATTCAAGAATTTCAAGTCAGTTCTAGTAGCAGAAATACTTTCTACGATACTATAGGTACAAATGCTTTTTCGATGTATTTTTTCCTTTTCTAATTTTCGCAATGTAGGTATAATTTTTTTTTTTCCATCCATGAACAGAACTGTAAGTATTTATATCGTTTTCGTCTCATAAAAGCGATGAAAGAACAGAAATTTTTTTATCTGTGATTAGATTTTTCCCGTGACATAATATCTTACTAATGAAAATTAAGAATGAAAGATTAACTTTCATTTCAAGTCTAATGCTAAAATCAATTTATTAAGTTAGAATCGATCGCATGGAAAAATTTATAACCCTTATGACATAATATATGACATGTATTACCTCTACGAGTCTACTTTAGTATATTACATCAATTAGTATCGAATATCGATCTATCGATATCAAATTATTTCCGCAGCGTTGCAAGTTCATGACGACTTTTTTGATCTTTGAGTTATCTTTCTAGTGAAATTTTACTTTACTTGGTTTTGTTTTTGTTATTATTTTAGTCTCAAGAAAATAAGTTAGTTTTATTCAAAAAAAAAAAAAATTTAAGAATAAATGACCAATTCTTACCAGTTAAACTTATGAAGTTTTTTAGTTGTTAAAAAAAAGGTGTTTATGTACAAATGTAAAGTGAAAAAATAATTCTGTGATTTAATGTTAAAGATAATTTTTAGATAATTGCATATAAGACTCCGCTGACTCAAAGTCTTAACTTGGTCTTGGTGCGTAATAATGTGTAATCTGTGTTTTTGATAAAAAAGCTAATTGGGTCACTTTACGAGCAGGAGCAAAAAATAAAGTATCCGGCTGTGTGCAAAAGAGTATTTACATCAAGCAAGAGTCCTGTGACAAGATATTTTCAAGATATAAATGTTCATGTGTTCGTGCGTTACATTTTATTCATCAAAATCTGTTCAGAACTTCAAAAGCCATTTTCTCAAATATGTGATTTTGGAGAAAATGAGGGCATTGCTCATAAAGCCAAAATTTTTCCAGACAGCGGATGGACCCAGAACTTTGCACACTTGTTGTACATGTGAACTCTCATGAGCGCAACCTCAGGCAACCAAATCTAAGCATTATTAAGCTGATGGTACACCATAAATTGACCAAAATGATAAAAACTATCAAAATTTTTACCACATTAAGCAATTTTAGAGTATGCAAGTAGGTTAATAGTGCTTGGATTTGGTTGCCTGAGATTCCGCTCATGAGGGTTTACATGTACAACAACTATGCCAAATCCTGGCTCCATCCGCTTTAAGGAAAAATTTTGACTTGATGAGCAATGAACTTTCATAGCCTAAATAAGCTGAATTTTATAACACTTATAAAAACACTTATTTTAATTTTCAAAATGTAAAAAATTATGTAAAAATGTGTGTATATTATGAAAAAAAAATATCTTTTTAAGTAAATAATTTTTAAAAAACTTACAAAATTTTTTCTGTGGTTTTTTTTTTAGTTATATGTACCCCCTTAAACTTTAAGATAAAGAATTTATACTTTTTCAATCAAGACATATTGATCTTGATATCATATTTTTAAAAAATAAAAACAAAAATTTGAATATAAATTTTCATGAAAGGATGTTTTGATGCGTTTTGATGCGGTGAATTCGTCTGCTGAACGTGGCACGAGATGAGATCGGTCGGAGAAGCAGCTACACGAGAATTTTTTAAAATATATTGTAATAACCACGCAGGTTATTATTAAATAAAAACAAAGACTTTACTCAAACTAAACTTTATTCACTAAATCAAACTTTAAAAACAACTTGTTCGAATCACAACTGAACTTCGAACCTCAAAGTTTATCTCTACGAACAACAACATAAAACATTCGAATATATACATGACAACCGCGCGACATTCAGAAACGTTCCAGATTCGAACCCAATCATAACATTACTCCCTCCCTTCTCTAATTGTCGTCCTTGACAAAAACAAAAATTGTACATGCATTCATTCAAACCATCATACAAAAATTATTTACGATTTCAAGACATTCATTCATAAGATTCCATAATATTCTCTACTATTTACATTACTTAACGAGCTAAAACACTTCATCAATATTTACAATATCCATCATCTACACTTCAATGCGATTGAATACTTTACAATAAAAACTTTTCCTGAAGAAGATCTTGTTTTCTTCTTCAGATAGGAATGGGAATTGCTTTACCATGGATCCATACCTATCTTTGCTCCGACAGATTATACTTAAAGTCTATTACTCAAGGGAAAACCATGGTTCTAAAAACCTTGAGAGGAGCAGTTAATTTAAGAAATTCCATTTCCACCAGTCCTCCTGGATTAAAAAGTCGTTCGTTTGATCTTGTTGTTTTTCTAATTTTCTTTGCCGATTGCCAAACATCAGAGCTCAACATCTCTCGAACCAGTGACTTCCTCGACGCAACATTCAGATACGTTCCAAATTCGAACACATTCATAACATTATTCCCTCCCTTCTTTAATTGTCGTTCTCGACAAACAAAAAAAAAAATATCCAAGTACTCATATTTACAATATTTCAAACTGAATATCTTTCACAATAAACTTTCCACTGTTCATACTACTTAACTACTATTTACAATATTTCATCACTATTACAAAAATTGATCTTAATTAACAATACTTTCCGCATACAGTCACATAATACAGATCAAACATTTTCATCAAAACACTTCTGAAACTTTTGAAAGATCTTTCTTTCATCTTGGATAGAGATGGGAATAACTTTCCATGGATCCATTCTCTATCCCTGCTCCGACAAATTATACCTGAGCTCAAGGAGAAACCATAGCCTAAAAACCTTGAGAAGAGCAGTCAGTTTCAGAAGTCTTTCTTTCTGTATTATCAACCAATTCAAAGATAGCAACAATTTTTCCAAACTTCTTCCTTCTGTTCATTCATGCGACGTGCTTCCGAAACAGGTTGTAGCTCTCCTAGTTGCACTTCAAGAAGGTGGACGAACCAGGGCCAAAAACCAGAAACCACAAATCAGAATCAGTCAGCTCAAAAATACCTGTAAATTAAAATTTGTGAGATTATACTCTTATTTTTCGTTCTATATCTTGTCATTGTCTGATGTTTCATCATGGTCTATCTGTGTGTTCTGTGTTCCAAGTTCAACGAGATGCGTACCACCGTACAATCATTATACAACAAGGCATAAGCTATTGTACAACTCAATCACCTTACCAATGAACCACCATTGTACAACATCTACACCATACAACGGGTTACCTCCTATTGTACAATCCCATGTACAACGGGAGAAGTATAGTAACACTATGGCGAATGTAAACAAAGATGATTCACCGTTGCGAGCAGTCTCGCGTGGTGGCGCCGGCGGCTCATGGGTGCTGCGGGAGGGGGTGCTCGGGGCCGCTTGGGAAGGAGGAGGAGGGCTTCCTGGCGCTGCGAGCAACCTCGCGCGGTGGTGGTGGCAGGTGACGCGGGCGAGGCGGCGGCTCGCGGCTGCTGCGGGAGAGGGTGCTGGGTGCTCGGGACCGCTCTGGAAGGAAAAGGAGGAGGGTTTCCTGGCGACGGCGACGAGGCTGACGCAGTGGAAGCAAAGGTCGCTGAGGCGGCTGCAGCTGACTCTGCAGGAGCTGCTGCTGCTGCTGCTGTGGCATCTGTATCTTGTTCTTACTGATAGTTTTTTAGGATTTATAAAAATCTGCGTATATTTTAAGGAAAAATGTTAAGACTTCAAGAGATTATTATGTTCTGGATCGTGCATTCTTTATTGGAAGTGCTTTTTTTTTAATTTATTTATTTTTTTATTATTATTTTTTTTTTATATTTAGCTTAAGCCGCAAGAGCTTCGAAAAAAATGTAACTCCCTGCATCATCTGTTTATTCACCGTAGGAAAAATTATCATTTTGTCAGTAACAACTGTAACATTATACTTCTTGTTTATCATCATGGAAGTTTTATTCAAGGCTTTAAAAAATTGCAACTCTAAAACTTTTTCAGAGTATCACATTCTGTAATTATGTTTTGTGTAATGCAAAAATAACATTTTATTTTTTGCTCGTCAGTTTTTATTTTGTTTCTTTTCTTGATGTGTAATATCAAGTTATCAATTTTTTATGAAAGCAAAACACTGAATGAAAGTCGTTTGAGCTTTTAAACATTCCATATGTGATGAAAAAATAAAGAGTGTAACGCTTAGACTTCAGCATTACTCGTGTTCTTAGTAGATTTTTGAACGTTACAGAATACACAGCACTTGAGCAAGCTTAACCATAATACTTTTAAACATGTCTGAAATAACAGTAAAAAAAGTTAGCGAATATTATAAAATGCATTTTGAGAGTATCTTATCAAAAAGATGTATATATTAAAACAATGTGTGGTGTAGTGTGGTCGAAAAATTTATCAAGCTTACCGATGCAGATCCTGGAAAAGAAACTGCATTTTTTGCTTCTACACTGTAGTAAAGATACAATTGAATACCTGTACAGGCGAGGAATATTTCACGATGAGAAAATTATTTTGATTTTAAAAAGTGTCTTGAAACTCAAAAATTTACTGCTAAAACGGTTAAGGTTCTTAACAGACTTAAAGGTATTCGAATAATTTGTGTGCCTGTGACAAAAAAAGAGCCATTCTTTTAATTTTCTAACTTTGTATAATATAATTTTAGAATTTTTCCGAAATGATGCTTGATCACGAAGGTGATGAGTTTATCAAACTCTGTGTGTACGAGCAAGGCGAACCATCAACATCAGCAGAAAATAACAGTTCACCGTCTTCGTCATCTGAAAGTAGTTCGTGTTCTTGCAGTTCTGATAGCGATTCATCTGATGATAATGATGATGATGTCGCTGCTCAAAATCTTAATAGTGAGTATAAAATTGTTTATTGGATTAAAATAATTCATAACGAATTTTGCATTTTTTTATTTTTTTATTTTTTTTTTTTTATATTAGATGTATTATTTCAGAATGGCAATGGTAGACAACCAAATTAACGATTAGTCATAGAAAATATTAGAAGTAGATTTTACCAGAGATTCGAAGTGGAAGGAAGTAAAATAAATGTAAGGATACTGCCACCTCGTGCTGAATCAGACGTTTTTCGGTGGCTAGGAGAAGCTTCAAGCGATCTGCACGCTGCCCTTATTAAAGACACAACTTCTTCTGATTTTATCGGGCTGACAATAAATACAGAAAGACTCAATCACGGTCCAGTATGGCTCTCATTTGGGCCATTGCGCGATTTTAACGTAGAAGAGTTGTGGCAACTACTTTTCAGTATATCTCAGAGCTCAAACGAATACAACATTGAAGATCCTTTGAATATAACTTGCAACATAGTTAAAAATGTAACAGGTTGCGGACGAGTAAAGCTCACCGAAGAAGCTGTCAAAAAAAAAGTCAATACTTACTATTAGAAACGACGATAATCTTTGCCTGCCTCGCTCTCTCGTTGCTGCATGCGCTTACAGTATCAGAGGACAGATATGCTCAGGTGTTTTGCATGCTTATTGGAACAGCGTACGTCAAATCAATGGATCTACTCAAAAAAGCAGCTCTTGATTTAATAAAATAAGCTCGAGTTGATGTACCTGCAGAAGGTTGTGGAATGAGAGAAATCGAAAAATTTCAACAATATTTTGCAGCAAAAGGAATAGCTATAGTAATTTACTCTTAGAGATTTCGCACGAGGTGAAAAACCTCTTTACGATGGATCAAATTTAGTTATTTACAAGTACAAAAGCATCAAGTATATTTTATATATGATGTATTATGCCTCTTTAAATCATTTTGAACCTATACTTAATTTGGTTGATGTATCAGGTAGTATAGGTTATTGCATTCCCTGCAATAAAAGTTATTCAAGGTTTCTTAGCCATAGATACACGAACAGATGTTCAAAGTGTTTACAATATCCTGTGTGCAACGAGCAACAGCCAATGACTAGATGTCAACTGTGTAATAGATATTTTTACGGTGAAGAGTGTTATCAAAATCATTTAAAAATTAATTCTTTCAAAAAATCTAGCGTGTGTTCGAGTATTAAAATTTGTCAAATATGTTTTAAAGTTTCCGATGACAAGCACGAGTGCGGAAAAAGTTTTTGTACAATTTGCTGCAAGTACATGTCTGATCACGAGTGTTTTATGTAACCAATAAAAGAGTCTGAAAAATCAAACAGGGTAATATTTTTTTTTACGACATTGAAACTCAACAAAACGTACACGTGCTTGTAGATGAAGACAACAAAATTCATAAACCAAACTTGTGCGTGGTTTATCAAGTTTGCAACTTTTGCTTACAAGAGACCGATATAAAGGCTAAATGCGATAAGTGCGGGGTACGTGAACATGTTTTTAAGACTGACTCTGTAAAACAATTTATGGATTTAGCTTTAAAACCACGTAAACTGTTTAAACGAGTTGTGTGTATAGCTCATAATGCTCAAGGCTATGATGCCCACTTTTTTTTTAAATTTTTGGCTGAAAAAAGTGAACGTGAAAAACCTTCGGTGATACTGAATGGTACAAAGATTATAGTGATGGAGTACATGGGCATAAAATTTATCGACAATCTAAACTATTTTCATATGCCTCTTAGTAACTTACCCAAAGCCTATGGATTGACGAGCACAGAAAAAGGTAGGTTCCCGCATTTTTTTAATAAACCTGAAAATGCGAATTACGTAGGTCCTTTACCGTCGATTGAATTTTACTGCCCCGATACCATGGATGAAAAAGAAAGAGAAAGCTTTATTACGTGGTACAATGAGCAAGTGGCTAAAAACTTTATCTTTGACTTAGATGCTGAATTAACTAAATACTGCAAACAAGATGTAAAAATCTTAAGACTGGCCTGTTTGAATTTTCGAGAAAAATTTATGAAATTTGGTGTGGATCCGTTTCTGGAGTGCACCACTATTGCTTCCACAAGCAGGAAAGTGTTCAAGAAAAAATTTTTGAAAAATAATCAAATTGGTATAATACCAGCAGGAGGATACAGAGGTCGTAACAAACAATCTTTGAAAGCTATTCAATTGAATGGAGAAATCATTGAAGCGCCCCATCGAGCATGCGGGTCGCTGTCGAGAAAGAAGACCATTGGAAGGGATTTTAGTCGATGGTTACAGTGCTCCAAAACACCTGGAGAGTCACAGAGGATTGGTTTTTCAGTTTCAAGGGTAACTTGAATTTATTTTTTTTTATTTTTTTTTCGCAAACACTGATGACACCTAAATTTTTTTCTCTCTTTTTTAGCTGTTATTGGCACGGCTGCCTGAGCTGTTACCGTTTTAATAGAGATGAAAAATTATCGAATGGGCAATCGATGGATGAGAAGTTTGAAAGAACTTATGCTCAATCAGAAAGGATAAAGAGTTTGCAGTACAGGTTAATTGAAATCTAGGAGCATGACTTTGACGAATTCAAAAAAACAAACGAAGATTTAAAACGGTATTTGACTGAAAAAATAGATTTGATTTATCAAAATCCCTTGAATCCTCGCGATGCTTTGTTTGGTGGGCGCACGGATAATACAGTTAAGAAGTACTTTTGTAAGCAGGACGAAAAAATAAAGTACGTTGATTTCAACAATTTGTATCCGCTAATTTGTAAACGATCGAAGTATATCGTAGGTCACCCCAAATTGTACGTAGGTAAAGAGGAGTGTAGTCTACTCGTGCGCGATAAGAGCGATTTTTCAAACGTTAACGGTTTAGTAAAATGCAAAGTGTTACCTCCTAGAAATTTGTACCACCCTGTATTGCCAGTGAAAATGCACCATAAATTCCTTTTTCACTGTGTCGAACATGTACCGAGCAAATGATACAACGAGAATGCAGCCATGAAAATCTAAGAGATAGATATTTAATAGGTACTTGGGTATCCGAAGAATTAAAAAAAGCGATAGAAGTAGATTAAGTAGTCATTAAAATGTTTGAAATTTGGCCGTACAATATAACGCAGTATGATCCTGTAACAAAAAAAGGAGGAATATTTGCCGAATACATAGACACTTCTTTTAAGTACTCAAAAAACGCAAGCTTCAGATTACCCGATTTCGCGAGGGGCTGCCTCAAAGCGGAGATTACGCAAGCGACCATAGACCAAAACTCGTAAGGTAAATGTCCCATCTTAAGGAACGCTTTTCAAGTAGTCACAGACTTTCAAATGCAAAAAAAAAAATTAAAGATCCGAATGAGCACAAAAAAAGTTTTATTGGCTTCTCGTATGTTTTAAGTTTAAAATGCAATAGTTTATTTTTACAATTATCGTCAATAATTTACAATTTATAATGAAAATTACCGAAAAATGAAATGTCCCTTTTTAACGAACACTTGACTTAGCGATGTCCGGCGTTCGTTAGAGGTTGTCCCTTAATAACGAACACTTTTTTGTAATCAATAATTTAATAATATCAATGTATTTTAGGCATTCAAACACCGTTTTTAATTTGAAACATAAAAGCGAAAAGATTTATTAATAATTTGATTCAAATAAGTAGCTTTGAAAAAAAATAATGAAACCTTGTCAGAAACAAATTGTTAGGTTATAAAATCTAATTCATGTCCATCGGTTGAACTTAGGAGCTGACATAAATAAAAAGTTCTTAATTTTTTTGTTAAAATTTTTCCAATTAATTGCTTAAGCAATTTCATTAATTAATTTATTGAAAAAATTTTTCAAGATCACTGATTACAAAAATAGTACTAATAAAAAAAGCTGAAATTGTACAGATGTTAAAAGCTTCAATTCAAGATTTTGACTTTTTATTAATATTAACATACACATTTTATTAAACTCTCAATTTCTCAGTAAAATAATATCAAAATACATTAATTAAAATTATTATCATATTGTTAACTTCAAAGCATTAAAATCTAAAGCGAGAAAGTATTTTTAATGTAAATCACTAGTCTTTTGATATTTAATTTATTTTTAATCTGATGATCTTTATGAATTATGTAAAAATAGTTCATGGTTTCAATAAATAAATTTTTATTCAAGTAAAATTTTATACTTTTAATACCTCTGTAAATTCATGTCAAATAACATGATTCAAATGAAAATTAAGGCACATATAATTCTAAATTTTGAAACATTAGCATCTTAAGCGAGTGAGTATTTATTGTGTGAACTGATGTTTTAAAGTTTTATTTAATTCATTTCAAATATCACAGATCCTTATGAATTGTGTATAGATAATTATACAATTTTTTTATTGATATTCACACTGACACTGAACTAACACAATATAATTAGAAATTATATTTTATTTTCTTTTACTTTTTCTTTTAATTTATTCATTTCTTTGAAACTTTTTAAAAGATACAAAAAAAAAGAAAACAAAAATACTTTTTATTCATCTTTTCAACAAATTTATTACATTTTCTTGAAGTACAAACTTTTATTTCATGTGTTCAATTTTATGTAAAAACTAGTCAGATATGAAGCAAATGGTCAAGAACAACAATATTAAGTAAGCAACTATTATTTATTTTATTTGTTCAAAAAATAATTAGTTCATATTTTTCAAAAATGTTTGATAAACATTGTTAAAAAACTATAACACTTCACAGTTAAAATTTCATTTCAATCCAGGTATCAAAATAAAGATTAAAGTTTTTTTGTTTGAATAAATTTTAGAATAATAAAGATTTTTGCTTATTCCTTTGTTTTTTTTAATATTTTAAGTAGGATAAATTCACCACTACCATCTTCATCATCCACTTCTAATCACAACAATCACAACAGACAAACTTTTTAGGTTATGTGTATCAATCATATAAGAAAACTAATTAAATTACAAAGTTTGCGAATAAAAAACTTTCCAAAAACTTAAAAATCGATCAAATTTTGAGATCACTGATAATTTTTCCTCAAATAATAAACATTTTAATTGAAAACTGACTTTAAAAAGTGTTCCTTATGATGGGTCATGTGTACACTATTAACGAACAGAGAAAATAACGTGTTCGTAAAATCGGTACAGCATGTCCCTTGTAACGAACATCTACAAAAACTCTTATTAAACGAGAAAAGATTGATATTCAGTGTAATTTTACGGTAAATATAAATTCTGTGAGTCCCAAACTTAGTGTCAATGCCAGCTGCATACTATTTTTCAATAAAAGACTATGTTACAGCAGAAGTTAAATGAGAGTGTTTTTGCTTTTTCGACTCATGAATCTGAGCGGCCTATGTCAAATCAACGAACTCGTTCAATTTTATCTTATTTTTTGCATAAAAAAATTATAATTATAATGAGCTTTGGTAGTTTTGGAATCTCTAGATATCCAGCTTTGCTAATAAATTTTTATTTCATGTCAAGACTAACTGAAGAAGTTTTTTTTTATCGATTTGTAAAAAAGTGTTCGTTAGCAGGGTCACCGTTCGTTATCAAGGGACGTTTACCTTAATTGTTGACGACTTGATGCATGAATCGAGCACAGGAGGCGCAGTTGTCGATTTATTTACAAAAGGGAGTCACCACAACATCTTGTCGGTAATATTCATCACTCAGAATATTTTTCATCAAGCCTGAGGTCAACTTGAAATATCGCTGAACGCGCAATACATCGTTGTTTTTAGAAATCTCCGCGATCGCACTCAGATTACGCATCTCTCGCGTCAACTGTGTCCCGAAGATCCGCGTTTTTTGCAGGAAGCATACTGGGACGCTACTTCTGAGCCCTACGGCTATCTGCTACTGGATTTGAAACAAAATACTCCGGAAAACTGCAGATTTCAGACATCTATTTTTCCCGACGACGAGTGGCAGTACGTTTAAGTGCCGCGTAAAAATACAAAAGGTGGTGACAAAGCAAATCTCGTACCAGTCGCGTCACTGTGATGGCTCGTAAACGTAGAGCGCCGTTTCTCGAAAAAGAAAAACATATTTTGCGGGCCTTGTATCACCTCAACGAGGAGCAGAGAAAAGCAGTTTTGCGCAAAGCGGATCCTTCATTGATTAAACGTATTTGCGAGTGCGCTTTGAATATCTTAGTGGGAAACGTACCACTGGGTAAAAACCACAAGTCACGTCTTCGGCACCACGCCTCAACTTTACGAACGCTATCCAAGCCCAAGGTTAGTTTGGCTTGAAAAAAAAACTAATCGTTCACCGGGGAGGCGGATTTTTACCTGCGCTGTTGGCACCTCTTCTCGGTACCGTTTTATCAACTCTCATAGCTAAATAATGGACCACGCCCGAAAATTACTTTTACTACCGTACGACAGTCTTCAGCGAATACAATAGCTAGTAGGCAAAGATGGCCTCCTTAAAACAGTCCAGACTCCTGGCACACCAAGTGAAAGGCTCGACGCGCATATGAACGATATTTTAAACTCAGCCGAAAGAGGACAAGACGATCGAGAAAAGTGGCTCGATTACAGTCGTGCGTTGCAGAGATTTCTTCTTTTTAACGATAAGACGGAAAAAAAATTGTCTCGGCCCCTGATAATTTAGCTCAAGATCTCTCGACCGATGAAAGTGAAGAGAAAAAAAGAAAAATTTTTTTGGAAGACAGCTTCATCATCGCAGGAGTACCCAAGACTTTTAAAAGCACTGCTACTAACCTTGTGCGTCATTTGAAACGGTCCGGTAACGTCACATGGTCTCCGAGTGGCGCTGTAACTATAAACGGGAATTCGGTGGTGGGAGCTAATACCGTTGACTTGATTGGCGATGCTCTGAGACACAGAAAACGCGCTCTACCTACAGGTCGTAAACAGTTTGCTGCTGCTCTTCGAGAGGCTAACACACCGCGCGAGTTTATCGGAAATAATCAACTGTGGGATCAAATTATTTCCAGTGCTCATAGTCAGTCATCCAGTGCTACTTCTTCTCCTTCCTCGGATATTTTGGCTCACGGCTACAACTCAGGAGGTGAAAGACCTCATTTGATTTCCCCAGCTGATATTAACGAAGACCGAAGCAGTGCTTTCGAAAAAAGTGACAATTTTGAAAAAAGTTTGTCGAGACGGCAAAAGAGAAACGCTAAAAAGGCATTGGGAAAAAATTCAATCGCTACCAGAACTCCGAAAAAACAAAAATTAAATAACCAGGGAGGATGGAGGTTTCTGTAGAAAACGCTACTCTTGCCGAGAGCAAAGAGGAAGAAAAAAGTGCTCTGGATGCTATCATAGACCTGATGCCTTTTGAAATGCATGTACCAGGTTATAAGTTTTGCGGTCCAGGTACAAAATTGTCCGAGCGTTTGAATCGTGGTGACGTAGGCATCAATCCTCTAGACGAAGCGTGTCGTGAACAAGATATAGCATACGCCGATAAAAAGGCCAACCACCGTCAAGCTGATCACGTGCTTGCCGAAAAAGCGTTTTCTCGTTTGTTAGCCGGTGAGACTCCTCCCGATGAAAAAACAGTTGCATGTATGACGGCCTGCTGCATGGTCAGCAAGATTACATTTGAAAAAATTTTCAATTGAATAAAAAAAGCTATCAAAAGGAAGGACAAGAAGAATAAAAAGAACGATAAAAAAAATGCATAGACGACTGCAAAGCTTGTATTACGGCCTACCTCGCGACACGGCATACGCGGGTGCAAACAATCTTTTACACTCTACACGAAAGCAATATAATAAACCGAAGGTTTTAAGTTGGCTAGAAGGTCGAGATACCTACAACTTACATAAGCAGGTGAGAAGACGGTTTCCTCGACGCCATTACAACGTTCGTAACATGGATGATGTATGGGAAATTGATTTGATGGACATGAGGTCCCTTAAATCTTACAGCAATAACTACGCTTATCTTCTTACCGTTATGGACGTTGTGAGTAAATATTCATGGGTTGAGCCGATAAAAGACAAATCTGCAAAAAGCGTTATTCTTGCTTTCGATAATATATTTAATAAGGCTAAAAACAGAGTTCCCGTTTCCATGCAATTCGACAAAGGTAAAGAGTTTGTAAATCGCGAGTTTCAACTTAACTTGAAAAACAAAAATATATTATGCCACGTTGTCCCTAGTCCCGATGTTAAAGCAGCGATCGTAGAGAGATTTATAAGATCGATAAAAGAGCGAATTTACAGATATTTAACGCATAAAAACACGCATAGATATTTAGATGTTTTGCCTAAAATTGTAGAAGCTTATAATCATACTAAACACACAGCTACAAAAATGACACTGGCGTCCGTTACCCTTGATAACGCTGCCAAAGCTCGTAGAAATATGAAGCATCGTTACGAACGCCCCATCGTCAGAGTTCCTAAATATAACGTGAACGACCTGGTGCGCGTCAGTCGAGCTCGAAACGTTTTTGCGAAAGGTTACGAGTGGTTGGACCTTGGAGTTATTCAAGATTTCTCGGATGTCCTTGACTAGTTATCCTCCTGTTTATCACCTAAAAGACTTGGCCAATGAAGAAATCGATGGATTTTTCTACGAGGAAGAGCTAAGCCGCGTAAAAAAAGATTTTAAAAAGGTTTTTCTAACGTCGAAAAATTTTTGAAAACTAGAACTAGTGCTCGTTCGAAAGAATATTTTGTTCGGTGGAGCAGTAATCCAGAAAAATTTTGCTCTTGGATCAAAGCAAGTCAATTGAAAAATCTAAAATGAAGGATCAATTTTATATTGTTCTTCCCAGTAACAGTAGCATGCATTATTACCCTGACAATACTACAACTCGCTTCGTCACGCAGCTACCTCAGCAGATACGCTTACATGGCACCTGGGCGGTCGCTTTAACATAGATAAGGATTCCATTGACCTTTCAGCACATTCTACTTGAGGGCGAAGAGAGATTAATTTCTGTAATACGATACCGAAAGAAACCGACGATAGATTACTTGTTACTCGACGCAGAAAAAAAAAACACAGGCTTTGACTGCTGCTTATGAAACTAATTTAACCTCTGACACAGGTGAAGAAGATCAAGAAACTACGTCTTCGACTTCAACTGTATCACTGGGCGTTTATAAATATATAAAATCTTTTATTCACGAACTCAATAATTTGGCTTGTACAAAAAATCTTCTAGAGTTTGGCATTGAACGCAGTGATTATGTATTTGCTAAACGTCTCTGCACTGAAGCCGAGTGTGCAGGTTTTAATCATAAAGTCAATCTTTCTGCGCGAATAAAAACTATTCTTGGCTTGGAGGTCAACAATGTCAATATATTTGAATCAAATGAGGCGATTGTTGGAATTCGTCCTGCTAATCTTTCAAATTGTCTACCATCGATGTTGATGATTTACACAGAAATTTGTGAGCCGTATTTTACAGGTGACGTGCAAACTCGACTGCTACGCATTAACTCACTGGGTACCGATGAATACACTTACGGGGGTCTTCGAATCAAAAGTTTCTCCCCACCCATGTATTTAGATTTACTATATAATTCTTTTGAGACTATCGAAATCGATATAAGAGACGAACACGGTGAACCAATACCATTTGATTTTGGTACGTTGGCAGTGACACTACATTTCAAGTGTACGGATTAAACTATTGAAAAAAAAAAAAATGGATATGGAGCGCTACAACGAATTTTTGATCCTTCAAAATGGCGGAGGTGTTGGAAAAAGTGTTGGTCATATTTTTATCGGATCTCCCTATCAAAGAGGTCATGGAGGCATAGGATCTTTTCTTGCGGGCATCTTTCGGTGAGTTCTACCTTTACTTTCGAGTGGTGCTCGTGCCGTTGGCAAAGAAGCTTTTCGTGCTGGTATGAACGTTGTGACCGACGTGATTCAAAATACTCCGGTAAAAGAGTCACTGCGCAAACGCATACGTGAGTCTGGAATGAACTTGAAGCGTAAAGCCGAAGATAAATTCAATGAATGCAATGATGATGGAAGGATCAGGTTATAAAAGGCCTCGTGGCATGAGCGCTTTGCAGTTGTTAGCCGACTCTGAGACTGTTTGCAAGCGCAAGAGAAAATCATAAATAAAAAAAAGCACTTAAGAGAAGTACAAAAAAAAATAATAATAATAAAGCAAAGAAAACAAAGAAAAAAATTGTGAAAAGAAGTGCAAGAGATATTTTTGATTAATCAGCAAAATGGCGTTTCTACATACTCAATCGTGCGAGTGTTTAAAATCAGAGCTCTTGTTATTCGATATTCCTCCAACCTTAACAGCTATAGAAAGTTCAAGGTACGTTCAATATAAGCCAATATCTTCACTCACTGACGAGTCGCCTATAGAGTTTGTTATCACTGGTACAGGAGACGAATATCTTGATTTAACCTACACGATGTTGAGTTTAAGAGTAGCTTTAAAAGGTACAGTTCCAAAAGAATCTTCAGAGGAAGAAGCAAAAAAAGTTGGACCTGTTAACAATTTTATGCACTCCCTGTTTAACCAAGTGAATGTCTTTTTCAATCAAAAAGCTGTTTCGCCACCCAATCATGCTTACGCTTACAGAGCGTATATAGAAACTTTACTCAACTACGGCCCCACTGCCAAAAAATCTCATTTGACAAGCGTTCTTTGGTACGACGGTACAGCTAAAAATATGGATGACTTAGGAACAGCAAACAGTGGCCTCCAAGCTCGTAGAAAACTTTTCAACTCCAAAAAATCTGTGGATCTAATTGACCATTTACACGGAGATGTCTTCAATCAAGAAAAATTATTAATAAATGGCGTCGAAGTGAGAGTTCGCTTGGTAAAATCAAGAGATGCTTTTAGTCTTATGAATCCTGTAGGATACTACTCTGTTCATATCGAAGAAGCGTCTTTATTAGTGCGCCGTGTAAAAATCAGTCCTAGTGTTTTGTTAGCTCATGCTAGAGCGCTTTCAAAGTCAACTAGTAAGTATCTCCTTACTTGCGTAGAAACAAAATCTATTACGATGCACAGTGGTATTCACGGTGAAACCTTAGATAATGTCATTTTAGGGCAACTTCCAAAAAGAATAATTTTAAATTTTGTTAATAATAAAGCTTTCAACGGTAATCGCCGCCTTAATCCCTTCAACTTTAAAAATTTTAACATTAATTTTCTATGTCTGTATGTTGATGGTGTGCCGGTACCGTCGAAACCTTTGCAGCCTGATTTAAAAAAAAATGGCGCGTATATAGATTGTTATCACTCTCTATTTTCGGGTACCGGTGTTCATTTTCTTAACGAAGATAATAACATACCTCGCGAGTCTTACCCTGATGGCTACTGCTTTTTTGCTTTAGATTTAACGCCTGACTTATCTGCAAACGAGTGTACTCATTGGAATTTAATTAAACACGGTAGCGTTAGAATAGATGTTAGATATGACGATCCTCTGATCGAAACAGTAAATTGTATAGTTTATTCAGGATATGAAAATATTTTAGAAACTGACGCGTCGAGGCAGGTTCTTGTAGACTTTAGCGACGAATCACTAGATGTTGCTTTTTAAGTATATAAAGTTAGTCTCGTTAAAAAATGAATTAGTTAACGAAATAGAGTCCTACAATGGAGCTCATTGCAGATGTTCAATTTTTCAAAGATAAAAATAACAAGTTGGTACCTAAAGAAATAGCTTTGTTATCTTTAAAAAATGGATTTGTCACGCATTGGATTGTTAGCGCTGTGCATCGAGTAGATTCGCTACCTTGTGAAGTTCGTAAAGAGAATAATTGGTTGACAAGGAATCAACACGGCATAGATTATTTAGAAGGGAGTGTGACTTTGAAAACGCTCAATCATACGCTTAGCGATATTTTTAAAAGTGTCGATAAAACTTATGTTAGGGGTAAAGAAAAGTTGTTAATGTTTCATGAAATGACTACTAGAGAAGTTATTAATTTAGAGTACGATACGAACTGTCCGTCATTTGATAACCTACCGTGGAGCGATAAGTACTGTATAAATCACGCTGTAAAAAATAATTATTTAAAATTTGCTCTTGCTTTAAATAACGTCTACCGAATAAAAGCATACTTGCTATCTAAATCTCAAAGCTTAAATAACGATTTCCCTTTAAGTTCACCTGTAATATTTTACAATGAACAGCCTGCAGATTCTAAACAAGTTATCGCTGATGCCCTCACATACTATCGGTGTGTTCCCTGCGGATCGGATTCCATGGGTGTGGATGAAACCGACGGCCTTCGTATTTAACACTGATAATCACACTCAGTCTGGTATGCATTGGGTTGCTATACATGTAGATTCACACGGTTTTGGGCATTATCTGGATAGCTACGGTGTACCCCCGTTCATACCCAATCATATTAAAACTTTGCGCAAAAATTGTAATCATTTAAGATGGAATGTTAAACAACTTCAGAGTGAGACATCCGACATATGTGGTCAATATTGTTTAATGTTTTTACATTATATGACTAACGGATTGGGTTTCGAAGCTTTTCTAAATAATTTTTCTGATGACTTGAAAAAAAATGATTGTATTGCAGGATCTTTTTTGAAACACAAATCACGTGATGATTATCAATTTACGGGTAACGGCGGTTGTGTCATACATTGTTGACAAAGAAGTAGCGTGAAAATGTCTTTATTGTAAAATCACGTTGTCAGGACTTTGTAAAACGCCAATGCTGCATTTGCGAGGCTTGCAATATTTATTTTAAATAATTTATACCTATAAATTGCACGACGAAAGTCAGTCTTTCCATCAGTCACAAAGTGTACAGCCCTCGACTTAACTGACCACCTACTCTTTACCAGCCGAACAAAAGCCAATAAACAAGCTCTCGGATTTTTGAAAGTCATCTTCCTGAAAATACTTGTAAGTAGATTTGGTGACCTCTATTATTTTACACTTTATTTATTAATTTTCTTAAATTAATCAAAAAAATTTGTTCCAGGCTTAAAAATATGGCTGCAGAAGAAGTAGGCATCGACTGGCTTAATAGTATATCTCAAGCACCTGATTTACCCCGTAAAAACTTAAAGCAGCTGGACATAAATCACAAATACAAAGTGACATCTGTAAACAAGACGACAACAAAATATGGACGCAAAGTTTTGGCTACCTTTGATAACGAATTTGCTATTTATCTGCCTCAAAAAATTTCGGATGCTCTGACCAAGCACAATTTCTTTTGGGAAAAAGTGCAAGATAATGTATAAAAGGAAAAATTTTATGCCACCTACATGGGCAATTTTCAGTTCGATTTTACTTTCAATGACTAAGTGTGAAAAAGTAAAAGTTTTGTAATGAAATTTAAATGTAATGAAATAATGTAAGCATTCAATAAATGGAAAAAAAGTTAAAAAATATATACTTCACTTGTTTTTAAATATCCTTCTCTGGACTTGAATCATTTTTATCAGGATTAAAAGTTATTATAAAAGTAAGATTGATTAGTAATAAAGTAAAATCAAAATATTTTTCAAAGGAATAAAAATTATTAAAAAGTAAAATTAATTAGTATCAAAGTATATTCAAAGTATTTTTTCAGTGGTTTAAAAATTATTATTATTAATTTCTAATTTTTTTTGATTTCTTAAACTATTTTATTAATTTAAAAATGACCGATCCAGAATTAAATAATCTCTTGAAGAATAGAACAAGATACAGATGCCGCAGCAGCAGCAGCTCCTGCAGAGTCAGCAGCAGTCACGACGTCCGAGCGCAGCCGTCTCAGCGACCTTCGCTTCCATGGCGTCAGCCTCGTCGCCTTCGCCAGGAAACCCTCCTCCTGCTTCCCGAGCGACTCCGAGCACCAACCCCCGCAGCACCCGCGAGCCGCCGCCTCGACCGCGTCACCAGCCAGCGATACCGCACCAGGAAGCCCTCCTCCTCCTTCCAGAGCGGCCCCGAGCACCCCCTCCTGCAGCTCCCGCGAGCCACTGCCTCGACCACCCCACCTACCACCACCACCACCGCGCGAGGTTGCTCGCAGCGCCAGGAAGCCCTCCTCCTCCTTCCTGAGCGGCCCCGAGCACCCCCTCCCGCAGCAACCACGAGCCGCTGCCTCGACCACGCGAGGCTGCTCGCAGTGGTGAATCATCTTTGTTTACATTCGCCATAGTGTTACTATACTACTAACGTGTAACCTCCCATTGTATAACCTTATCACTGTCGCACACGGCCAACCCAACTACACCGTACAACAGGACGCCCGATATCATACAATAATCAAAAAATGGATAACATCTCGCTGTATTAAAAATTAACCAAATTCATTCATTACAACTATAATCCTATTTGAAGTTACAAGTCACTGTGTCATCCCCAAAGTTTAAACCCCCCGTATTTTCAATGTTGATGTCTGTATGTGTAGGTAAATGGTTAGTGCACAAACATTCAAACGACTTATCTGGGAACTTTAGGTCCATCGACGTGACGTGGTTTTTACGATTTGCCCTTGACCTTCAGTTTCGTCGACTCCAAATCCTTCCTCTGCGAATCATTTGAATTTTACGAAATCCGCTCCATTGCACTATTTTCTTGATTTTGAAAATCTTCAGAGAGGAAAACCAACTTTTTTTCGACTTGACCTTCATTTTTCTTCAGTTCTATCCCTGGCGAACCCCCAAATGTAATAACCACGCAGGTTATTATTAAATAAAAACAAAGGCTTTACTCAAACTAAACTTTATTCACAAAATCAAACTTCAAAAACAACTTGTTCGAATTACAATCGAACTTCGAACCTCAAAGTTTATCTCTACGAACAACAACATAAAACACTCGAATATATACATGACAACCACGTGACATTCAGAAACGTTCCAAATTCGAACTCAATCATAACAATATAGTTTACTGAACAATTACGTCCTAGAGATTATTTCTCCAGGAAGTTCTTACTTTGTAAAGGTCAGGAGGAACATTTCACGACAAGACCGGTAGTAACACCCTGGAGATGATTTTTCTGCAGAAAGTTTTGACTCTGCAGTGCAACGTCGTAAGTAAAAAAATAGTGAACACTATTGAAAAAATATACTAATGATATATTTTGTATACAAGCTACCTGCTCAAGTTGTGGAGGTTATAACCTAACTAATTGTAATCAATAAGTTCTTTGTTTAAACACTTTTTAATCTAGGGCACGTTATTGTCTCTAGGTTCACCATGTGTTTATTCTAACCTTCATGGTGTTAAGTGTGTGCGACACTTAACGTTCTTCCTAATTATAACAGCCTGGACGAAAGATTTTACCGGGGATCGCGGTCCCCACGCATTTTTAGACGGGAGGAAGAAGTCAGAATAAACTATGGGACTCGGAATAATGCTACACGGTCTAATTCTAATACTAGATGTTAAATACTAAAATCTTACCTAGAGTTGAAGGTGAACTCCCTGGTGCTCTGCTTCAAGTGGAGGTTGATTGTCAAACAGAAAACAGACAGCTTAACTTAATTAATTATTTTATTGGGTCCTGATTGTACACTTTTATTACACAAGTATAGACAATACAATCTATCCGATAAAGGATCACTATCCCGCGCTGAGCTACACTTAATTATTAATTATAATTTCTACACGATTCTCCGACAAAGAAGTAACGCGTCTGGCTTAAATGCTACACCAATTAGGACTGCCAGCACTGCTGCAGTCTTGCCTGGGCGTTGCCTTGCTGGCAAGAATGCAGCGCGTGCATTTTCTGTGTAAGCGACCCATTTCACTCATATTCATAATGCTGTATATGCATTATAAATATAAGTAGAATATGTCACATAACACAAGGAATAAAAATTTTTTGGAGAAATCATGTGTAGGTGGTCATTACTTCAAAGGATTTTCCATACTGATCACTTTGAAATGGAAACTGAGTTAAAATCTGATGATATGGTATTTTAAGATTTGAAATTTGTGAAAATTAAATTTTCAAACAAAAATGAGTGATATCCCCCAAAAAAACCTTGCCAAGGTAAACAAACTTGAGGGAGTTTTTGCAATAGTTTACTTAACAAAAAGGAAGTGATATCATTTAAAATATTTTTTAAGGACCGTTTTTCACTCTTTGATACAAAATCTTATTATTCTAAAAGTGATTTGCAATTTTTTATGGTAATATTTTTCAGTAGAATTCTAGATAACTCTGTCAAATCTTGCTAAAACTGAACCTTCAAACTGATTTGGCAGAGTTATCTAGAATTCTACTAAAAAATATTATTATAAAAAATTGTAAATCTCTTTTAGACTAATACGACTTTCTATCAAAGAGTAAAAAACTTTCCTTAAAAATTTTTTTAAATGATATCACTTCCTTTCTGTTAAATAAACTATTGCAAAAACTCTCTCAAGTTTGTTTACCTTGACAAGGTTTTTTTTGAGGGATTTTTTTATTTTCTCAGATATTTGAAATTCTTAGTCGTTTTAAAATTGTCGATAATTATCCTAATGTTTTGTTGCACAGCAACAAGGGAGGCAAGTTTGGCAGTTTTGCTGTGCAAAAAAACCACCTGCCTTGAACGATCTGATGTTAAACTGGCAAATAATAGTTTATAAGTAAAATTTAATAAAATTTTATAGTACTCCTGGTCACTCTAACCTCAAAATCAAATCTTTGATGCGTGTTTTCGGTTACTCGTACTATAAAATAGTATATAGCACTGGTGCAGCACGTCACCAGGGCGGTTTTAAGGACCCGAGTGCGTAGCGAAGCGGAGCACGAGGTCCTTAAAACCGCCCTGGTGACGATGCTGCACCCGTACTATAATATACTATTAAAACTATAAACGTTAAAATACTTGAGTAATTAAATAATCTTACATATTGAAAATAGTGTATGATTGCGTAAATTTAAATTATATATATATCTTACTATATTATATAGTTGGTTTTCCTCTCTCACGCCCCCCCCCCCCCCACGCCCCCAACCCGCCCCCCACAAGCCTCTCAAAAAAGTGCTTAACTAACCGTAAAAGTGTACCGAAATATGCTTCTTTCTATGAGTTTTGAATTATCCTATGATTTTCCAATCACGCCCCCCGCCCGCCCTTCCCACGCCCCCCCCGCCCTTTTTTTTCCCCGCCCCCCATTTTTAATGTTTTGTTACAAGTTTTGTATATTTTATTAATTTAATAATTCTTTTTTAATGGTCTAATTAAACTATATAAAATTTTAAAATTTGAATTCATTAATTTTAAAAAATTTCATTATAAGATTAATTAGAAAAATCCAAGTTTTTAATTTAAAAAAAATAAAAAAAAGATTTTATTTTCAGAAAAATTAAATTTATAATGGAGTAATTTTTTCTTTTTAAGGACGTTTCAGGGATTTTCGGTCAACGTTATCAAATTTTGTAACTCGGCATACAAGAAGATTTTTATGTGTTCTTTCCAATGCCACGAAAAAAAATAGGGCAAGCGGGACTCGTTTTTGAGTTATGAACGCTCAAAGTTCGGTCGTTTTGCATGGGATGGCACGTAGAGCACTACAATTTTTTAATGTTATCGACGACTGTAAATTAACTAGTAGTTAACTTTTTCTAAAAAAAAGAGTATATTCTAGCTATTGAAACAAGAATCAATCTAACATTTTTCAAAATATGGCAACCGGGCCTACTTTCAGAGTAATTTAACAGTAAAGTTGATTTTTTCGTCTTTGCGGTTATGCTGCGCCACGAGAGCGAGAGAGACAGAACGACCGGCGCGTCAGCTGTTTCTCGTGCGGAGAGCCCCAAAACTGAATGAGAGTCACTGGAGGTCTGAAACGTCCTTAATAAATTGTAAAATTTTTTTTAAAAAATTCTTGTTAAACTTTAAATCCTTATTTATTTATTTTTTATTTTTTTTATTCTGTAATTATCATCCAAATATATTCATGTATGTATTCATGTATGTACGCGTGCGCGTACGCGGAGGAGTCTCCACGTAGGCGCAAACTTACCCTTTCAAACAAAAATTTGCGCGTACGCGCAAATTAGGTGTTCCGCGTACTCACAAACTAAATTATCCCGCATGCGCGCAAACTTAGGTACTCCGCGTGTGCGCAAAAACTTTTGATCTCCGCGTGCGCGCAAAAACTTCCGATCTCCGCGTGCGCGCAAAAACTTTTATTACGTTGCGATAAATGCATCAATTATTGTCCTTCTAAACATTAAAATTGTGATTAAAAAAACTTCCTAACTCTATAAAATTTATTTTTCACACACGGTGCAGAAAGTTCAAACTTTCTGATTTTTCCCAAACAGGAAGTTTGAATTCCTTGCTTTGAGTTGAAAAAAACATTACACTCGACGCTGGAAAAGTATGAGCTAACCCTTAGCAAACCCTTGACACTCTCGCCTTTGGCTTAGGTTTTGAACACAAATTGTTTGAAAATTAGCTAAAAACCCAAAGAAGTGACCCAAATGTCTAGTCCTAGCGGGTCCTCCTCTCAGGGTTGGATAAGTTTTTTTGGATCATCGATTGCAGAAACTTTGGAAATCGCTTTCTGGTACCGAATGATGAGCAAAATCATCAATAATTTTCAAGTCTTAACTCGAAAAATTTGAACAGGAATAATTTGTTACTAGAAGTACTTTTTAGCATTTTCTGAGGTTTGAAATATAAATTGTTCAGATTTATACTTTTTGAGTTATGATTTGAAAATATTTTTCCCTTTAAGTTCATAAAGAGACAAAAACATGCGAGGATACACATGTCTCGGAGTGCAATGGGCTTTGAACACAAATTGTTTGAAAATTATTTAAAAAACAAAAATAATTCAAACATTTTGTGTGGATAATCGAAAAAAGGACCATTTAGAGAAATTATTGATGATTTTGCTCATCATTCGGTGCCAGAAAGCAATTTCCAAAGTTTCTGCAATCGATGATCCAAAAAAACTTATCCAACCCTGACTGACTGACTGTATAAGGTTTTTATTTCGGCCTTGGGGTATAACCCTATTTGGTCGCTTGACAAGTACATAGAGTGATACAAATATATGGTAACACGTTCGCATGAATAGATAATTAAATGCACTTAAAAT
The DNA here is from genome assembly GCA_038277355.1 of Encarsia formosa. Lineage (NCBI taxonomy): Eukaryota > Metazoa > Arthropoda > Insecta > Hymenoptera > Aphelinidae > Encarsia > Encarsia formosa. The sequence continues at coordinate 55,995,373 of CM076186.1, forward strand.
TAGATTACAACGAAGTAAATAACAAAGATATAATATATAATATGTTCTCGTAGGTAGAATAATAAATGCACTTAAAATAGTATATTATAGTCTAGGTGCAGCATCGACACCGGGGCGGTTTTAAGGACCCAAGTACGTAGCGAAGCACAGCACGAGGTTCTTAATAAGCCCTGTTGACGTACTGCACTCGTACTATATACTATTTTATAGTACGAGTCACAGAAAACACGCATCAAAGATTTGATTTTGTAGTTAGAGTGACCAGGGGTACTATAAATTAACTTACAACAAAGTGACTTATAGGGCAGGAAACAAAATTTATTAACTGGGTAAGTGTGGCAGGTGCAATAGTAAATCGAATCGAATCGTGGGATAATCCATTCACTAGAAAATATATGACGTTTTCCCGTGCGAGATCAATTTTATTGTCGTTTAATACATTTTTTTTCCCGCGCAATGTTAACTCTACTCCCATTCAATATATTTTTTTTCCCGTTTAATACATTTAACTTCCGCTCAAGTATTTTTTTTCCGTGCATTTATTTTCTTTCCCGTTTAATCACTTATTTTTCCGTGCAAATGTCCTTTTTCCCGTGAATTTGACCTAAAATTTCCCGTTCGTTTGCTTTTTTTTCCCGTGCTAATAAATTAGACCCTTTTCTAATCACCCCCCCATGCCCTTTTTTTTACTTATATATCTACCCCCCATTTTTGATATATGTTATCAGTTTCTACCCACATCGCCAATTTTTGATACAAGTTATCAGCTATGTATCTATAGAAGAAATTTAAAAAGTAACTACGAAGCATTAAAAAAATTAACTAATATCCAAATATAAAAGAGAGAACCCAAAAAGAATGTCAGCATTTTATTCGTGATGTGATTGGTTGAAGAACAAAATTTAAAATTTTTATTTTTATTTTTAATTTTTATATTACAATTCAATTAAAACATCTAGAGAATAGATTTGATGAAAAAATAATTACGTAATCGAGTTTTCGAAATTATCCGATTATAATCATGAAAATAATAATTATTAGTATACAAACTGAAACAAAACCAATGAATCTATAACCACAAAAGTTTAAATGAATATGAACTCTGAACGTAGCGCAAAGGTAAAGGGTATATATAACTTATTGTCGATTAATTTAGATGAAGCTTCGACAAAACTTGTTTTAGATAATATAATACAATTGTGCGTGCGCTTCGCTTAGAGAGCTTCAAGGTTTGGCAAGAGGGTAGGTACATCGGTAGATTCAAAAGTGGGTAAGTGCTTACCTACAAAGGTTTATACAGGATCAAAAACAATAGTATAAAAGATGTTAGTTTCAGGGTTAGATGTTGAGAAAAAAAAAAAAAAAAAGTACAACATACGTTCAAAGTTACAAATTGAAGTATGAAAATAATAACAAAGTGAAAGAGGCTACACATGGCTGGAAACTGGTGTCGTAAGATAAACTTCGATATTAATCAAGATAGGTTGATTGGGACAGACCTACGTAGAGAAAGCATTGATAACAAATGTAAAAGGATGTAGGAAATATTTGTCAAAAAAGTTTAAGAGCTGTGTGGGTAAAATTGTATGAAGATGATTAGTTTCACGATTGCAATTACAAAAAAATTTGAGAAGAACAATAGAAAAGATAGTTTTCACAAAGATGAGAACAAAGATTCAAAGTTAGAGACCAAAGCATGAAATAAAGAAAAAACAACAGCAAACACCAAAATTTAAGCAGGTAGATTCATGTGAAAGAGATAGAAACAATATTAAGCAAAAATGTACATATAAGCGTAGGTTCAAAGTTACAAACGTAATGACAAGTCCAGGTACGGCAGTGGGTACAATGAAGTTACCACAGTAGTTATCAAGTTTGAAACAATGTTATGGACAAGGTTTGTTATAGGGTTATTTAGAATAGTAAGTACAAGAGGATAAAAAAGATTATGCACAAGGCTAGATTCAGTGTAGAAAATTAAAAAAAAAAAAAAAAGAACTAGAGTTAGTATGGGAGTAGAAACAGATGTAGAAACAAATGCATGTGTAGAAGGTTCGGCGTTAGAAGCTTGAGTAAAAAATAGGTAGTAAGCACAAGATCATTAACATATGTAGGAAGTATTGGATTGAGTTGGCATCTACTTGATGAAGATTCATAATATGTAGGAAGTAAAAAAAATCAACAGACGTAGTAAAGAGAGTCGGATAAAAATACTCAACAGACGTGGATAGTAGCAAGGTTATAAAGCAGGGAAGGTTAATAAATAAAAAGACGAAAATAAGTCGGTAAAAGCATAGAAACAGATGTTTAAAAAAGGATTGAAATGAAAGTATGATCAAAGATTAGAACAAAGTAGTCTTAGAATTAGAAATAATAACATGAAAAAAAATTCAAACTACAGTTATCACCATGATAGAAATATATATATAAACATGAGCATATTCCTGGGTAAGAGTGTAGTTATAAAAAGCAGTAAGTGCAACGGTAAGAACAAGGGTAGTTACAAGGGTTTGGACTAAGATGAAAGGTGAGAACAAAGGTACACCGAAAAAAAGAAGCGGGAGAGATTACAGTAAACCTGTACGCTGTGACTCTGTCGGTAAAACGCGCAACTATTACACCTATTCTATTGACTGAGTGCGCATTTCGTCAACGCAACCGCTCCACACAAAATCATGTACACTGACTCTCGAAAAAAAACTGCACTGAGTATAGTTTTTGTTGCGAGCTGAATTCACACGGCGCGTTACTTTTTACCTGCACATATGAGTATATTTATTGATGCATTTATATTGTGTTTTATCCTATCAATATTTATTAGCATTAAATATTATTATTCAATTATTATCCCTTATGCTTATGCAGCTGCACAGAGCTCTTGTGCAGCTTCACAGACAGCGCCTGAGCAGTTAGATACACCTTGGGGATGATTTCCTCAGGAAGTTTTGACTCCGGAGGGGTCAGAACGGACACCTGGTGCACTTGATGATAGTTACAACTTGGGGATGATTTCCTCAGGAAGTTTTGACTCCGGAGGGGTCAAAACGAACACCTGGTGCACTTGGTGATAGTTACACCTTGGGGATGATTTCCTCAGGAAGTTTTGACTCCGGAGGGGTCAGAACGGACACCTGGTGCACTTGATGATAGTTACAACTTGGGGATGATTTCCTCAGGAAGTTTTGACTCCGGAGGGGTCAAAACGAACACCTGGTGCACTTGGTGATAGTTACACCTTGGGGATGATTTCCTCAGGAAGTTTTGACTCCGGAGGGGTCAGAACGGACACCTGGTGCACTTGGTGATAGTTACACCTTGGGGATGATTTCCTCAGGAAGTTTTGACTCCGGAGTGGTCAAAACGAACACCTGGTGAACTTGGTGATAGTTACACCTTGGGGATGATTTCCTCAGGAAGTTTTGACTCCGGTGGGCTCAGAGTAAGTACTTTGTGTGTCTTTTAAATGACTACACCATGGAGATGATCTCCTCGTAGTAAACTTGATGATATGACCCCTCCGGAGTCAAAACTTCTTAAGGAAATCATTTACAGAATGTATTCATCGCCAAGTGTACCAGGTGTCCGTTCTGACCCCTCCGGAGTCAAAACTTCCTGAGAAAATCATCCCCAAGGTGTAACTATCACCAAGTGCTCCAGGTGTCCACCCTGACCCCTCCGGAGTCAAAACTTCCTGAGGAAATCATCCCCAAGGTGTAACTATCTCCAAGTGCACCAGGTGTCCGTTCTGACCCCTCCGGAGTCAAAACTTCCTGAGGAAATCATCCCCAAGGTGTAACTATCACCAAGTGCGCCAGGTGTCCGTTCTGACCCCTCCGGAGTCAAAACTTCCTGAGATAATCATCCTCAAAGTGTAACTATCACCAAGTGCACCAGGTGTCCGTTCTGACCCCTCCGGAGTCAAAACTTCCTGAGGAAATCATCCCCAAGGTGTAACTAACTGCTCAGGCGCTGTCTGTGCAGCTGCATAAGCGCACAGAAACCTGTGCAAATATCTCTGTCCCGGCCTCAGTGTTGCCGGCCTAAACACTGCCACTGAAAAAACTGTACTCAGTGTAGTTTTTTTTCGAGAGTCATTGTGTTAGCTGTCTAATAGAACAGTTGCGCCGCCGCATTAGACTGAATGTATTTAACAGGTAGAGCAGTTACGCTGTATTACCGACACAATGAATGCGTTGAGTTTTGTGCAATCTCTCCCGCTTTTTTTTTTCCGTGTAGGCACGAAATAAGGTGCAGGTGTAGTCACAAGCTGTGAAAGTAGAAACAATGGTATGTATCAGAGTAGGTACAGAGGTAGACACAAGAGTATGTGTGTAAGCGTAGGTACAAGTGTAGATTCAAGCATAAAATTCTGGGGGGTTGGCGAGCGAAGCGAGCAAGGGGGTACCCCCCCTAGTATATATATATATATATATATATATATATATATTGACTCTAACACTTCATTCAATTTTATCTTGGTAAGAAATTTTTTTCATATATTATTGAATATGAATTGTCACTGGGCTCGAATTAAGGAATTTAATTCCTCGGAGAATCGTGATTGATCACGAGAACCCGCGGCGGTCGTCGTCTGCACTCCTCCGACCTGCTGACAAAATGCACTTTCTGTGCACACGACAATCCGTCGATTTTTCTTCAATCCTGAAAATTGGGGGGAAGACGCGTACGCGAACTAATGTTATTATTACGCGGCGCGGCAGCTCTCCTTCGTCGGTAGTGGCGTGAGTTTACGCGGACCAATTGCAGGAACACGGGTAAACACAATTAATAATCAAATGTAATTTTTAATAATTTTAACTAACAATTAAAATAAAAAAATCAAAAGTTACATGATATCTCAAATTAATTCTACCCGATTGTTTACAAACAAGTAAACCCGAATGACTCAAAGTCTTAAGTCGACGAAAATTGATTTTAAAAAAATAAAGTTCGTCGTCTGTGTTGTGGTCGCTACTAACACACCGACGCACACACATACTCTCGCGCTCGTCTGCTTGCTGCAGCGCGCCAAAAGAACAAAGGCGTGGACTAACTCCGATACAAAATCTAAGTAGTTACTGTAGTTCACACACACACTCCGACTCTAACTATCACACGAACAAATACTCAATGATTAACTGCTACGCGGACTTACTTTTCTAGCAGGTGCACCTTCGCTTGATTAAACAATAAAAATGATAATTACTACTAGCCCGAATGGCTTCACACAAGATGACAATGCCTTCCAAGGCCGCACGCTGACTTTCCGTGAGATGTTCGCCTTCCCCGCTCCGATCCAGTGACAACTGGATCACAGGAAAATCTACACAACTTCTCACTGATAACTTTATCTAACACAACCTCAATAAAGTCATCTAACAACACAAAAAAGTAAATAACTATATTCGCTCTCTAACACACGTGTGATCGCGTCAAGCGCCGAAATTAGAGTAATGCTGATCGGTAGATCTCGTCATCACCTGACTTACCGATCCGCATCTGCATTTCATAACAGTTAGCGCCGAATTCGAATTTAATCAACGCGCTAGCTGTTACAGTCCCCTCCCAGAGGTGACGTATCCGGGATTCGTTACCTCGACAATCCCAAGAACGCAGCTTACTCAAGTAGGGATTACATCAATTCCCATATCGTCACAGGGCCCAGATTAAAACAATCTCCATAACACCCGATCGCACGCTACCTGACACTTGCGAGTGTCAGGATTTTCGGACGCATCCCTCGGTGGTTGAATTTCCTCTTCCGACGGTTCTTGCTACAGTCTTGCGATCCAAGTTTCCAGCCAGATATTGTAATTACCGACTGTCTGATTAATCAAGTCGTTGGGCTTACAATCGCCAAGCCCGTCATCTACGACTCCTAACCTTAAAAATTTTCTAGGTTTTTCTTGACTTAAAACCTCATTCAATTTCCAGCCATCCAGCTCTCTGACCAAATAGTTTATGGCTACATCAGTCAGATTCTTCCTCAGCAAACACTTGTCGGCCTGACCGATTAACCTTGACTTCGTTAATTCGGTCATAGCCACAGCTGTATCTTTGAGGTTAAATTTCTTAATAACCCACAATTGAATTTTCCAGATACCTGCTGCCATATTATGTTTACTAGCTTGCTCAGTTTTTATCTTACCAACTGGACAAGCTTGGGCGCCATCTCCGAGTGATGGCTCGGCCGCAACTTTGGCGGAGTAGAATTTATGACTTTCTACTCCGCTGGTTGTTCGTTTTCCGGCCGTTCAGGACAATTAAACCTTATGTGCCCTCTTTTCCCGCATTCCCAGCACTTAACTGGAGAATTTTTGCCAGGACTTCCCTTACTTCCATCACTCTTACTCGATCCTGGAGATGAGCTTCTAACCTCTTCGTCATCCGTCGACTTACGTCTTGCTTTGGTCCTTCTGGCCTTGTATGAACCTTGGTGCCTTGGATCCGTAGGCTTTCCAAACGACATACAATTAGTCTCGAGTTTGTTAAGCACAGTCTCGAGACGGCTAATAACCGAAGTCTCGGCAGACCTGCCTTCCACAGCCGTTGCGGCTATGTTAACTTTCGGTATTCTATTAGCTCGATCATCTCTATAAGCCAGATTAGGCCATACTGACGTAGACGGTAATGGAGGTGGCTTATACACCAATTCCATATTGGTAATTCTCTCGACCTCGACTGCTTGGCTTAATAAGCCTTTAATTGACTTAACCTCTTCACGCCTGTTCTGTCTACGCAATCGAGGCAACATGTTCGTCAACATAGAGTCAATCTGTTCTTTCTCAGTCGGTACCGGTCTAATTTTCAACAAATATGACTGCAAGCAAGTCATGAAATCCCGCACTGACTCATGTTCACCCTGAGTCCGGGTAGTCGCTTCCATCCTTGCGGTCTGCTGGTAGTCTCCGACTCCGTACCACTCACGGGCTTCCTGACAAAATGTCTCCCATGAGTTGATTGTGCTCCGCACGTTACGGAACCACGTAGCCGCTATACCGGTCAACATCATTGGTAAGGCATCTAATAACTGAGAACCGGTCAAACCAGCGAGTTTATTGTATTCCTCTTTCTGCAATAAAAATTGTTTAATACTAGATTCACTATCGCCGTTGAATCTAATATTCCATCTTCGAACAATAATGCCGACGTCGATTGGCTTCATCGGTATGCCTTGAGTCTGGATTGACTCCTGAGTGGCTAAATCAGCCGTCTGCCCATGGCTTCTCAATTGTTCGAGCTCGGCCTGCAAGGCCTTAATCTGTTTTTCGAGTTTTTGTTCTCTGTCCTGCCTCACAACTAGAGGACTAGAACTATTCCTCGCATTCCGCACTGTCGTCTCTCAAAAATTGACCCTAGTGTGCGGTACATGACCATCGGTCGAAGTACTGCAGTCGTTCAACGAATTCTGCTGTTTCGGCCTTATTGTCGAGGAAACGGGACCTCCTGCTCCCCGGTTCCGATCTGGCTGGCGATACCTATCAACCTCCATAGTTGCCACTTTGGTTAACAAGTTTTCATATGCCCTCTTCAACGCCTTGAATTCTTCCGTCAACGACTTCATGGCTTGGAGCCAACCTGGTCCGGTTGTCCATGTCCAGCCAAATTCCCACCTTCCGGGTTGCTATTATGCGTCTGACTGCTCGAGTATTCTTCATGGATTCTCGAAGCTGCCTCCCGGACCATTTCCTCTTCCATGAGGACAGCCAAGGGGTGTGTGCCACTCGTGGTATAATTTGGATCTTTTATTGTCGACCCAGATTTTTCCCACATTGTTGTTGCTATGAAACTAGCTCTCAGACTTTCTCGCTTAACTTTTATCTCAACCGGATCCTCGGACTCGGTTGCGATAAAGTCTTCTGCTGAATAATCACCCAACAGCCATTTCAGCAACCTACCACTTTTCTCGATCAACGTACCTCCGGGCTTGAGCTCAAGCTCATCTAAAGCCTCGGACACGACATCTGCCCCTTCGGCCAAGATCTATGAAAAGACAAAGTCTTCCTTTGTAAGTTCCTGCATCATAACTGCGTCCGATGTCACCTAGCTTACAAAGAAAACAGTACCCTAACCCACGTGACAGTTTCAACACACTCTAATTTATTAATATATTACACAAAATATATATCTCGCAATCCTGAAATAGACGACAAAATTCCAATTATATTTCTGAGTTATGTAAGAAAACAAAAAAAAAAACAAAATCGATCCACTGATCTCAACAGCAATAATCCGAAATGACCAAAAAGTCCACCAACCACGCTTGGTTTTAACAAAAACTCCCGATTGGCTAAAAAAAACGAATTACCCGTTGAAGCCAATATAGAATCAACCACAAGTGTCATAACCCGATTTTTCAACTCAGAAATATAAATCACAGTTGTTAACGAACGTTAGTCGATAACAGCCTGTATGCAAAATAATTTTTCACAATAATCATACAATAAATTAATATTATTCAGCGCTCTACTCTCGCTGCTGTCACGTATTGGTACTGCTTGGTGGAGTACCTGCTCTAAAAAAAAAACCAAAAAAAACAAGTCAAAATCGAAAAACGCAGCTCGAAATATCCACGTCGCGGTCGTAGTTAAATTACTAGGCTATGCCTAAACAAACACCTTACCGTATGACAACACGGTTTAATTAAAACAACTTCGATGTGAATTCAACTTCGAGTTGCAAAACTCTCAAACCCGAGAAAAGAAAAAAAAATAAATTAACGATTTTAACTAAAATCCAGCAAGCACCCTCACTCCACCGAGCAATTAACAGGAAAAAAAAATTCCTCGACTTGCTGTGTTACACTATAGCAGCAACAAGCTCTTCGCCTTTGTTTTTATCCTAATATTAACTCTGCCAACCGACCTTGAACCCCCCGCTGGTCAGCGCACACCTGCGATCACTCACTCACACTAACCAATAACCTTTGTTTTGGTTACCTAACTACCTACACGTTGTTGGGCGCCAATTGTCACAGGGCTCGAATTAAGGAATTTAATTCCTCGGAGAATCGTGATTGATCACGAGAACCCGCGGCGATCGTCGTCCGCACTCCTCCGACCTGCTGACAAAATGCACTTTCTGGGCACACGACAATCCGTCGATTTTTCTTCAATCCTGAAAATTGGGGGGAAGACGCGTACGCAAACTAATGTTATTTTTACGCAGCGCAGCTGCTCCCCTTCGTCGCTAGTGGCGTGAGTTTACGTGGACCGATTGCAGGAACACGGGTAAACACAATTAATAATCAAATGTAATTTTGAATAATTTTAATTAACAATAAAAATAAAAAAATCAAAAGTTACATGATATCTCAAATTAATTCTACCTGATTGTTTACAAACAAGTAAACCCGAATGACTCAAAGTCTTAAGTCGACGAAAATTGATTTTACAAAAAATAAAGTTCGTCGTCTGTGTTGTGGTCGCTACTAACACACCGACGCACATACACACTCTCGCGCTCGTCTGCTTGCTGCAGCGCGCCAAAAGAACAAAGGCATGGACTAACTCCGATACAAAATCTAAGTAGTTACTGTAGTTCACACACACACTCCGACTCTAACTATCACACGAACAAATACTCAATGATTAACCACTACGCGGACTTACTTTTCTAGCAGGTGCACCTTCGCTTGATTAAACAATAATATGTACTTCCTTGCACAGCAGCAGGGAGAAGATTTTTCGTGACCGTTGACGAGGTACTACCTCTCGATTCAAAGTCATAAAACACCATTTCATTTTTTCACATTAATTAAACTTTATACATTTTTATTCGATACTGTCCCCTGACGACAAACACTAAACGCTATATCCCCAGCAAAAAGTGTGGAGCAGATGAGCAAAAGAGCGAAGCGAGCAAGCAAAAGAGTTGAGTATTATTATAATTATTATAATTATTAATTTATTGTTTCCAGGTATAGAGAATATGCCCTATGATACTCGTTATAGAGCATATACATGTAGTTAACAAAGTAATATTATCATAAAATAACAGTGATATAGCAACAAAGTAATATTATCATGAAAAACAGTGATATAGGAATAGTAAGCTTAATAAGAATTGCAGATAATAGTATATTTAGTAGTGAATCACATGGTAGAAACGTATGATTAATATTAAAATAACATGATAAAAAAGTAAAATAAAAATAACTAACAAAGTCTTGCATAGAGATCATGTTCTAACCACTAGTAAATCACTCAATAATTAATACTTTAGATTAAAGTCTTATGATAGTAATGTCAAAGAAAAAGAATTCACTACACTAGTCACACTAACTGTCGCGTGCACAGTTGTTTGAGAGTGGCAGGATACCTTTTCATGTTGATGCTGGGTGTGCCGGTAGAAAATCATGAGTCAAAACATTACCATTATTTATCTGACTGTGTGCCTCTTTATTTATTTACTCATTCCCGACTACCGGAGTGGGTGGCGATATCATAAATCTGGCAGAGTGGACTGCAAAGGTGGCGGTATCAGCGTTAAATTCTCGATTGTTGCTTTGACGAGGCATTTATCACAATCACGTTCAAACAAGGCTCTTTTCAGTGCTCCCTTGAACATTTTGGTTGAATCCGAGGTTACAAAAATCGAGCGAAAATAATTGAGTGAGACACTTGTTTGATTAATAAAGGAGCCTCGGTAACAAGAAGTGCGTGATAAGTGAAGTATTAAAGGTGGACGTCAAAAGCGGGGCGATTTCCGGAGTAGTTCAGGACCAAGGTCGATGTCATACTTCTCGTAGAGGTAGAGAGGTTGTTCGCTTCTCAAGACCGAGTAGGCCAACGAGCAGGTCAGGTACTCTCTTCGGGAATCAGCCGAAAGCCAGTGAAGGCTCAGGCGATACGGTGTGACATTCAATTTCCAAGGTATGGATCCATGTGCAAATCAAACACAGGCATTGTGTAATGTGTGGAATTTATGCTTTTGGTACTCTTTCAGTGTGGTGAACAACGGGGCTGTAGAGTCAAAGAGAGACAACACTAGGGTTTCAACAAGATTGACACGTACGGCACGGGATGAAGATTTTTTAAAATAGCGAAGAGAGTAAAGTGAGTAGTGCACTCTTTTGCTGAGTGAATTTATGGATCGGTTCCAATTCAGATTTTGATTGAGTTAAACACCTAGCGTTTTAATGTGGGTTGAGAAAGGGACATGAACGCCGTTGAGTATGAGGCGGGGAAGATGATCGTAGTTGATGCTTTTCAGATTGTGATCAGAGCCCATGATCATGATGGTCGTTTTCTTCGGGTTTAGTCTCAATTCATTCTCGTCAGCCCAGTTAGGCTCAGCTTCCGCGTCTTCGTACAAGAAGAGTAGGAATAAGACAAGTTGCTCGCGGGTGCAGGTGATGTAGATGTGACTGTCATCGGCATAAATGGCGTGAAGCGAATGTAGAAGACGAAAAACCAGGTCATTGATGAAAAGAAGAAAGAGCAGTGGACCTAGTACACTGCCTCGTGGCACTTCTGCTATGATCTCATGCCAGCTCTCATGAGTATTATCAAGCTGGTGCACAGCTAGCCTGCAGTGTCTTAAATAACTGGAAAACCAGCGTATGACTCGATCAGTGCATCCTATTGACCGTAGCTTCCGTAGCAAAATACGATGCGATACAACATCAAATGCTTTCGAAAAATCGAAAGATATTATAACTGTGAGGAGACCACGGTCAATAGCAGCTCGAGTGTCATCAAGATTATCGACAAGCGCAGTCTGAGTCGAGTACTTTTTCCTGTAGCCAGACTGGTAGGGATCAATGAGTTTAAATCTCGTCAGGTGATCAAGGAGCTGTGAATGCACAATTTTCTCCAGGATTTTCGACATTTCATTCAGTTGAGCAATAGGGCGAGTATCAGATGGAGTCGGCGTCTTTGCTAACGGAATTATTGAGGCCTTTTTCCAAGCTGAAGGGAAGACACCACTAGCAAGCGAAAAGTTAAAAATTCCAGTGAGAGAAGGTAATAGGGTACTGAAAGCAAGTTTCAGCATCGTAGATGAAATACAGTCAGGGCCCATGCCTTTCGAGTTACTAGTTTTGAAGATGTTCGTTATTTCCTGATCAGTCGTAGGTTTAAAATCAAAGAGAGCTGTTGAAAAATCAAGTGGTGTATTCAATATGTGGTGTATCATGTTATCAGTAAGTGGTGTGGTAGTTTGTAAGATTGATGAAAAATGTGTGTTTAATAAGCTGGCTGAAAAGATAGTAAGTGGAGAAGGATAACTTTGAGCATTGATGCCTACATTTCGGATGGCTTTCCATTTAGATGCTATGTTGGGCTGTGACTCAATGTGTTCCATTATGTAGTTGGCTTTGGCTTTCTCTAACTTGGATTTGACTGAGGAACGAAGTTGCCTGAAGTGAGCATGTGAGATCGAGGATTCCGACTGGGATCTGCGTGCACGCTGCAGGGCAGCTTCTTTCTCATGTATCTGACTTTTTATTTCAGGCGTGATCCAAGGTGGTGTCGAGGGGTTGAGTTTTATAGTGCGAAGCGGAGCAAGGCAGTCAAAGGATTGAACACTGGCACGGGTTATGAGATTAACCTGTTCGTTCAATTGCGAATCTGTAATGGGTAGGTAGGCTGGCAAACTAAAGTCAACTCGTGTATGGGCACTAGAATGAAAGTGGGTGTCACGGTTCACAGAAGGTGATAAGAGCGGAGTCAAGTTTTTAGTGATGTGATTGTGTAGTTCAAGTGGGTCTACAGATTTGAGTTTGCGTGAAGTTACATGGCGGATGGGTGCGGTGGGTGTGATGATGTTGTAAGAGATTGAGATGAGGTCATGATCAGTGAACGGTTGCTGACTGTAGTTGATGGTTGATTCAAGTTTTCTGGTCATGAAAAGATCGAGGCAGGAGTTACGAGAAGTTCCGTCTTGGCGAAGGAGTAGACGAGTAGGTTGACGATTGACAAGTGTAAGACAGAGGGCTTCTAGTTGATCTTCAAGTTTAAGTGAAAAAGGATCTTCTCTTGACATGTCGACGTTGAAATCGCCAGTCAGGATGACTTCTTCATATGCCGGGATGAAAGGTGAGATGGTGTTGAAGAAAGCATAGGGAAATTCAGTATTAGGTGGTCTATAGATGACAGCAAGGAGAAGTTTTTTTGAGGCAATTCTCACTTCGACGATCAAGAACTCCGTGACATCCTCGCGGGTGTTGGGCGAAGTGAGAAGGAGTTTAACTTGAAAATCTTCCCGGTAATACAGGCCAACGCCTCCTCCTTCCTTGAGTGATCTGTTATGATAAACAAAATTTTACCTGGGTATGTTGTCAATATGGATTGGAGTGTCGCATGTGAGAAACGTTTCGGAGAGTGCGATCAAATGAAAATTTTGCGTGTGCGATTCGAATTTGAGCTCTTTGAAATGAGTGAACGGGCGATTAATGTTGGCATGCGCGATTTTAACGGATGAAAGTCCCTGCGAGGTGAGATGATTGTCGGGGGATGAAGTTATAAGTGAGGTTGTATGGGCATGAGCTATCTGTGAACCAGGAACACGTCATTCTTGGTGTGTGTTGGCGAGGTTACGCAATAGGGTGCCAGCAGCTATGAATTTCTGTTCAAAATTGTGCAAATCCTGGGCCATGAACAGATTAACAGGACGAGCAGAGGTATTCAGGTGGAGTGAAATTGTGTGCCCATTCGAGGGCCTTCGATGCGGTATTTTTTTGAGAGCTGGCGAGCTTTAGCCCAAAGGTCATGCACTGCAGGAGGAAGAATTGCTTCCATGTAGATCATGGTGTTGGTGGTAACGCCGAAAACATCACGAGTGGTTTTACCGTACAGTGCACCTTTGTGCTTTATAAGGAAGTCACGAGTTTTCTGTGAGGAAAAAAGTACGGCGAGTGAAAGAGATGGAGAGGCATTCGAAGTGGTTGTTGAAGCACTATCGGCGGGGTTGAGAGTTGTTGGTTTCGGTCTGTATGTCCATTCTCGGATGTCGAGAATTTGTGTATTGGCCTGCGGACACTTTATAAAGGCGAGGATTTTGGCAATCAAGTCGTGACGTTGAGGTGGTTCAACCACAGGGAGTCCTTTGAAGAGGATTTCACACGAGTCAGGCTCTTCAATTCTTTGCTGGATAACCGAAACTCGATTCTCCACCGAGTCAATGCCAGAATTCACTCGTTCATAGTTGGTCCTCATTTGATCGCTTAGAGAGGTAAAGCCACTCTGCACGTGCAGATTGCCGCCGAGCAAGCAGAGAGTTCGCACGCTTTGTGTGTAGGGGTGCCACCCTGTGAATGAAGCAAATCTAAGTGCGAAAAATGTAACCTCAAAATATGGTTCACGACCATAAATGCACAGCACTCAAGTAATTGTTTATTGTTCACAGGTCACGAGTAGTTTGCACTGAAGCACAGCACTTCCGATTTAGCAGACACTATGCTCTGTGTAAGATCAAGTCGAAAATCGTAGACCAAAGCAGAACACGGAACGAAATTCACAGCGATGTTGCCACTTGTAGTGCTACCAACTTTTATACTCTTAATTATATGTAAATACTTAACTAACTTTATTTGTCAGCACTTACAGTAGTGTAGTGATTAGAGTAAATACTGAATAGAAGGTCGGCAGTTCAAGTCCGCGATGCTGTTTTTTTTTTTTTTTTTTTTTTTAGTGAATTAATTAATTTAAAAAAAAATTATAAGTAATAAAAACAATTTTTTTTGAATTACAACAAAAAATTTGAACTTTTTAAGCGTTAAACAGAAGAGAAGATTTCACTGCTAAAAACTTGATAAATACATAAAATAATTAATTTCAAATCTAGAGTTCAAGTAAACCTAGAAGAGTTATTCGAGAATGGTTATTGGAAAACTACTGTCAACCTAAATCTTGATAGATTATTGGATTGAAGGTGAAAACTAGTGTCCACGTAAACCTAGAAAGATTATTTGGGAACGGTAATTGGATTTGGAAAAAAAACTAGTGTCCACGTAAATCTAGATGGGTTATTTAGGGAGGGTTATTGGATTTAAGGAATAAACTAGTGTCCACGCAAACCTAGAAGGATTATTCGCCCTCCAGGTGGAATTTAGAATGCAAGCAGCAGCAGCAGCGATCATATGGGCTATCGAGCGATAGCGCCCCGATGACCTGAGAAGTGCGAAGTGAGCTGGCTAGGCCAAAGGTGCCCTGGATAAATATTTGACCCAGAAGGGCAGTATTGCCCTTTATTTTATTAATGATTTTTGAGATAATTTTGGGGCCATGTTAAAGGTTTAATTTTCAGTCATAATACCCCTAGTGCTTCAAAATTGTCGATAATTTCCGACTGTGTTTTGTTGCACAGCAACGAGGGGGCAAGTTTGGCAGAGGAGCATTAAGCGCGAGTGATTTTTTGTCAAACTGGCCCCGCAAGTTGCGGTGCAAAAAAACTGGAGGAAAATTATCTACAATTTTGAAGCACGAGGGGTATTTGACTGGATTATTTTCCCCAGCTGAATTTTAACTCATAGAAATGCTGTATTTTACATTTTTGTGGTTATAGTTCTATTACTATTTGTTTACTATGAATATACCTATGAATACTCATATATAGGTATACACCGCAGTGACTCGGGTCAAACCCAAAAGCTGAATCGAGGAAGTCTAACAATTCGAGTTGCTATGCGACTCAAAACGTTCGAATTGGAAATAACCGAAAAATTATCAAAATAATTTTACCCACACCCCTCCACCAAATGTCAAATACGGCATTCCTATTGGTTGAAGTTCAGCTCGGGAAAATAATCAGGGTATATTTCAAAATTTTTTTTCTGCTCATGGGTTCCCTAGAAACTTCGTTGCACAGATGGGGAAAGAGCGTAAAGCGCTACTTACGTATTAAAAAATGATCAAGTTTAGGTTGGTTTTTTGAACCGCGTAAAATCAATTTCAAAAATACCAAAGTGCGATTTACACAGAATGCTTCATTTTTTTAATAGCTTTCTAACAATATATGATTTTTATAGGTTGAATAAATGAAAACACTTCCAGATAGAGAAAGAGTGTAAAGCGTGATTTCTTACGTATTATAAAATGATCAACTTTAGGTTGGTTTTTTGAACCATGAGAATGCAATTTTCAAGATATGTGGTTAACGCAAAAATGTTCTTTTTTCAATATCTTCAAACCAATGTATGATTTTTATTGGTTCCCTAAATTAAAAACCTTTCAAGGTACTAAATGAGCGTAAGGAGCGATTTTTACAGATTACAAAAAGTATAAGTTTTTTTAAATTTTGTAAACCAAGCGAGATCAACTTTGATGATACAGGGGTGTGATTTACCCAGAAAGCTTCTTTCTCTCTACTTTTTTCTAAGGATGTAACATTTGTAGTCATTTGATAAATAAAAAAAATTTCAACATCTCATAAGAGCGTAAAGAGCGATTTTCTACGGATTAAAAAAATGAACATTTTTTTGTTTTTCTTGCTTACACTCACAAGCGAACGATGAACTTTAACAGACCAACCTTTCCAAAACTTTGGAAAAATTACTGAAAGTTTCTTGCAGGAATAAATAAATGAATGCCCATGTTGACGCGTTTATCGCCTTCCCTTTAATTACATTGTGGACCGGCTTAAAGGGATGTGAAAAAGGTGGCGAGGTAAAAGAGAACACTTTGATTAACGTAAAAGCACTTATATTACAGGAACTATTTACAGGCACGATCGGGGGCCGATGCGTGCCGAATACACTTGTGATCGCGTACGATGCATTTTTAATGTAAACGAGAGTCGTGATCGGGCACGATACACGACCTCGTAAAGAGAACGCAGTTTTAGGTTAACCAGGAGCCATGCGTGCGCGCTATAACGGTGACGCAACGCGACTGACACCAGAAGGTTGAACGGAGCGGCGGGACGCTTCCGATCTTATAAGTTTTAAAGTCCAATCAAAGCTAAGGTCTAATTGACTCAAACATGCCACCCGCCTCGTCCAGAGACGAAACTTACAAATTCGCAATCCCAAAAGCCAGCATTGCAGAATCAAAATTAACTCCCAGTTTTTGCAAGCGAAGAACTGGGTTGAGAAAAAAACAAAATTGATTCTCTGTTGGAAGCTGGGTGACATGCTTTACAAGGTTTGTACTGTTAAGAACAGAGTACATAAAGTAACGAATAAGGCTAAATTTTACAATAAAGATTCATAAAAATTCATTTCAAAGGTACTTAAAACCAGCCAATATTCATATAGCTAACGTCAATTTTAAGTAACTTAAACTAATAATTATTCACAGAGGTTTTGTTTCGACGAAATCGCCCGCCATGACGGCTCACATCTTAGTAAAAATTTCAAGAAAAAAGTTCAGTAAATAACATCTGCATTTAGAAAAGCAGAATTAAAATCATTCTATAAAGTCATACAAGAAAGAAAAAAATCAATTGCTCTCACAAATCCACACAGTCCAAAATGGTTGTAAATCATCTAGGAATGTCAAATTTCAATCAACCCGCATGGTTGTAAATCCCACTAAAGTCAAAAAAAATTCATTTGCCTTGGGTTGAACACTAACTCAAGTGATGCAAATCGAATTAATGAGGCAAATTCATAAGTTCCTGAGAAGTAATCTCAAAGGTTTAGCTGGATATTGATATGCTAGAAAAAGAATGAGCAATTTTTTTTTTACAGCAAGCAAGCAAAGACTTACAAAAGGACAAAACAAGTCCAAAAAGGATTCTAATTTTTAAATCAGATTATATTTAAGGTGCAAAAGCGTGTACACCTTTTCATGTCAAAAAAAAATCAAAGAGTTTCAAAAAAAGATAAATTCAACTAGAAGCAAGGCTTCTATAAATACAAAGCTGTCTCAAAATATTTTAAGCTATAGTCAGTTTACTTTACATTAAAGACTTCCAAAAGGCACAGTAAGAGACTGTACTTCTTTTTTATTAGAAACAAGGATTTCTAAAAGGGCGAAGCTCACCCAAGCTGTTCAAAGTTAAATTGTCAGCAAATACTTGAATAAGGCATAGTAAAAGACTACACTTTTAATTTATTAGAAATAAAGATTTCTAACAGGGTCAAGCTAACCCTAGCTGATCAAAAAAAGTTCACCCGCCAAAGCTACTGGTGTTTTAATTCAATGTCAAAACTGCTCATAAATTTTCATGGTATCAATTACCAGCTAATTAATTATAAAAGTTAATTCTATAATAGTAAAACAAAATACAAAAAAGTGTAACATAATGTAAAGAAAAAGCTCAAGCTTAATCCTCAAATGTAAGCATTTAAATTTCAATTTTATAAACCATCAAGAAACTCAAGCGAGGCACTCTTAATCACAGATGCTATGGTTGAATGCAAGTTTATCTTAAAGCGAGTAATAAATTCAAAAGGTTTATCTAGGGCAGCCAAAAGTTTTAGATTGCTTGATAACAGATTGCTATTCGACACAAGCAAAGCAAATAACAAGGTAAGGTACCGATGGACCAATAAAAGCAGCCTGTGTATCGAGCAAGCCATCACTTTTAGGTTCAAGATTATACAATAATGTTTAGTCATAGTATCAGCTATCATGTAAAGGTCTGTAATATGACAGCATTAAGTCAAAATTACAATGTTAATAGAGTCATGTTAACAGAGAGGCACAAAAAGAGAAAAGCTCAATCTAAATTTAATAAACTAAACTACACTAAAAACACAGGACAGAATTTTGATATCTATCATAATAAGTTTCCAATGAAGCAAGGAACAATACGCTGGACCATAAAAACTCAAAGCGAGTACTCAGAGTAAGAGTCAAAATATTCAAATTAGTTATGGATTATTGATGCAGTATTTTGTGCAGTCCCACCTATCAAAAAACAAAAATCAATCAGCAAGATTGAAATGAGAAAAATGTGCCAACTGGCTGAATGTAAACAAAGCCATATTTGAACCATCAAGCCAAACAAAGGGTACATCTCTACTGCAATGAATATTTAAAAAACTAATAAGTCTCAAAGTTCATAATAAATCTTCAGTGGTCGCTGCTGACTGAATCACTAGATGCCAAAGGACCAACAGGATAGTTGAAGAGTTGATGTTTCTGGGGTGCGATTCTATACTAAGGTTAACGAAGGTAAACGATAACTAACAATAACTGCTAACCAAAAAATACCATGAGTGAGCATGCAATTAACCTCAAACTTGTTAATCTTAATTAATATTAGTTACCGTTGACCTTATTATAGAATCGCACCCCTGGATCGTATGACGCCAAAAGTCAGGTGCTGACTGGATCACTCGATGCCAAGGATGTCAAAATGAGGTGAAGGTATGATAATTGTTGTTATTGTTGTTGTTTGAGGTTAGGTTAAATTGCCCTGTAGACGACGATAAAGTACAAGGGACCCGCAGGTCACCCTTTCAAGTAAATATATCCGTTCAAGAAACGACGCTGCCGGTTGCAGGTCACAAGCGTTAACAAGCTTTTAGGTTAGAGTGTCCAAGTTTACACTCAGCTGCTCTCTCCCGCAGCAACAGCAGTTCTCAGGAGATCGAAAACGGCTTAACCCAATTGTGATGCTCCTGGTGACGTTGTATGCTGGACTCAGAGTCAGCTGCACTGAACAGACGCTCAGGGTTGTTTTCGGGCGACTGCAGTGCATGTGCGGTTGTGTGTGAACCAGAGTTCACTGCTTAACGCTGCCCGCAGGTGATCTTGTGTTCTTCTATTATTGTTATTGACTTCACAGATGCACAGGTCAGCTGATCGGAGACGATGCATGCCTCGTTGTGGTGGTGAAGTCTGGGTGTGTTCGTTGTTGCCCGTCAATTAGTTTAGTTGATTGTTTGACGAAAAGCAGCCGTAATGCCTGAAGCACACTTGTTAAGATGTTGATGCCGAGCGAACGCGTGCGTGCGTCGTCGGCTTACTTGTTTGTGACGCGCTGCTGGCAGCTTGGAGTGAGTCCAGCAAGCGCGCTGCACAGGTGTAGCACGCGGCGGTGGTGTAGAGGGCCGAGCGCGCGCGCGCACCACACCAGCTCCCGCGTTGGCATTCCGACTGCCAAGGCCCAATTTTAAGATGGCCACGGAGTCGGTTCCTGCTGGCTTTCAACGGCCCACAGGAGAAAATGGCTATGATTACGCAATTGCGTAAGCCATGATGCCATAAATCGGTTTTGGAGATCCAAGTGGATCGGACCGATTTAAGGAAAAAATGAGATGATATGCTTGAGGAGAAAAACTCTTCGAAGGTTTTTCTATTTTTCAGCTGTTAAGTCAGCGTGAAAATGCCGCAGTGTCCAAAGAAAGTCACTTTCGCATGTTCACTAGGCCGGGGCTTAATTTTTTTTTTTTTTTTTTTCATGTTCGCCGGGCGGAAATAGTTTCTAAATACCTAAAAACTGATGCTAAAACCAAGAAAATGTTATTCGGAACGTTTTAACACGTGCCTCAAAGCACCTGAACTTTCTTATGGGATTTGCGTGTAAAAAAGAGGTAAAAACGTTAAACCACAGTGCTCTGGATAAAAATCATCGATTTTTAAATTTGAAATGACATAAATCGATGTAAAATTTCCCGCTAAATCCAATGGTACCATTGTTTTTTTCCATTCTAGTCTTAAAAAAATTTTACTAGCCAAAAACAGCCAATAATCGAAAAAATATCAGTCTAAATAACATTATTACACGTGAAAATGATAAAAAATATCGTTTTTAATATTTTAAACGACATTAATCGATGTAAAATTTTTCGCTTAATCCAATGGAATCATTGTTTTTAACCGTTCTAGTCTTGAAAAATTTTACGAGCCAAAAACTGCCAATTAATAAAAAAATATTTGCCGAAAAAACTCTATTTCGAATAAAAACTATGAAAATCATCGAATTTTATTACTTCAAACGATATGATCCGATGTAATTTTTTCCCCTGAATCGAATAAACCATTAATTTTCACCATTCTGATCATACATTTTTCGCAAATCCACAAATATTCTGAAAAAAAAAAAAAGAAAAAACGAAAAGGATCTTAGAACTTTATCACCTCCCTTTTCACCATAAAACTTGTTTGATTTTATAATTTTTTTGCCTGTTTTTTTAGTTTTACATAAGGCGTTAATTAAAAAATAAAATCTTGTTTTGGCTACAGTGCTTTTAGTACGATTATTTTTAAGTTTTTCAAGAAGAAATGGCTTGAAAATGGAGCAGGAGCGACGCGAGTTTTCTCTAGAAGTCATTTTGTTAATATAAGATACTTTAACAGATTTGTCATTCCAGGGATATTAGTGACGACTATTTCTGTGTTAAATTTAAATTAATAGCTTACTATGAAATAAAGTGTGATTCATGAGTGGATGTAAATATATTTATTAACTAATCAATGCATTTAACTTTTTTAAATAAGAACTAGTTTGATGAATAAAATTAACAAAACTAATAAAATTGTGAATAAAACTTAAATCCTCGTTGCTCACTGTTTTCATGCATTTTTTAAATAATTTTTAAAACTAAGTAAAAAATGAATAGTCTTACATTCATCCATATAACCCTAAATTGATCGCAGTGCTTCTCACCGACGCACACGCATACACTCACAGACTTGTCTGTTAAGTTTTAAAATTAAGTATTAAATCCAATAAAACAAATTTTAATTTAACTTTGGGAAAATACATTATAACACGTTATTTATTACTCAGTTTCTAATGTGCTGCAAAAGCAGGGCCCTTGCGTAATAAGACGAAAGTGTCGACAGTGTCAGTGCCAGAGGTGTGTAGTGAAGTGAAGAGTGAACTAAAGTCGAAACGACTTAACTTCACTTGAGTTAGAAGTTGCGCATAGCGCGGCGCTGTGCGCTTAATATATATATATATATATATATATATATATATATACGTAAAATGGACTTAAATAATTTTTTTCTTTAGCTAAATATTTTGACAGCTACAGGGTCAGGGTGAACACCTAGTACAATAGATGATAGTTACGCTTTGGAGATTATTTCCCACGGAAGTCTTGACTCCGGAAGGGTCAGGGTAGATACCTGGTGCTCTTGGCGATAGTTACGCATTGAAGTCTGCAAGGGTATCCTGTGATCTTGGTGAAAGTTACACCTTAGGGATGATTTCCCCAGGAAGTTTTGACCCAGGAGAAGTCAGGAAAGGCACCCGGTGCCTTTAGTGATAGTTACGCTTCAGAGATAATTTCCCCAGAAAGTTTTGACTCCGGAGGAGTCAGGACGAACACCTGGAGAACTCGATGATAATAAAGCCTTGGAGATAATGACCCCAGGAAGTTTTGACGGCGGAGGGGTCAGGACGAACACCAGGGGCAGCTGCTGATACTTAGGCCTTGGAGATGATTTCCCCAGGAAGTTTTGACTCTGGCGGGGTCAGGGTAGATACCAAGTGCTCTTGATGATAGTTACACTTTGTGGACGATTTCCCCACGAAGTTTTGACCCAGAAGAGGTCAGGAAGGGCAACCTGTGCACTTGGTGATAGTAACACCTTGGAAATGATTTTCTCAGGGAGTTTTGACCCAGCAGAGGTCAGGGCGAACACCTGGAGCACCTACTGATACTTGCACCTTGGAGATAATTACCCCAGGAAGTTTTGACCCAGGAGAGGTAAGGACGAACACCTGCTTCACATGGTGATAATTACGCCTCGTAGATGATTTCCCCAGTGAGTTTTGGCTCCAGAGAGGTCAATATGGATACCTGGTGCACCTAGTAATTACGATACTCTGTAGATGCTTTCCTAGTGGTAAATCTGATGTATTACCCACTGAGGTCAAAACTTCCTAGAGAATTAATCTCCAAGGCGCATGTATCAGCAAATTCCTCAGGTGTTTGTCCTAACCCCTCTGGAGTCAAGATGATTTCCCCGGGAAGTTTTGACTTCAGAGAGGTCAGGAGGAACACCTAGGGCACCTGATGATAATCACGCGATGAAGACGATTTCTCCAGGAAGTTTTAACCCCAGTGGGTTAATCTTCAGATTTACCAATAGGATAGCATCTCCAGAGTAAAGTTATTACTAGGTGCACCACGTATCCGCTTTGACCCCTCTGGAGTCTAAACTCCCTGGGGAAATCATCTACAAGGCAAAAATATCACCAGGTGAGACAAGGGTTCGACCTCACCCTTCCGGAGTCAAAACTTCCTGGGGAAATCATCTCCAAAGCGTAACTCTCATCGAGCGCACCAGGTATCTACGCTGACCCCGCCGGAGTCGAAACTTCCTGAGGAAATCATCTCTAAGGTGTAAGTATCAGCAAATGCCCCAGCTGTTTGTCCTGACCCCTCTGAAGTCAAGATAATTTCCCCAGGAAGTTTTGACATCTGAGGGGTCAGGAAGAATACCCGCGGCACCTGATGATAATCACGCTTTAAAGACGATTTCTCCAAGAAGTTTTAACCCCAGTAGTTTAATCTTCAGATTTACTAATAGGATAGCATCTCCAGAGTGTAGTTATTTCTAGTTGCACCACGTATCCGCTTTGACCCCTCTGGAGTCAAAACTCGCTGGGGAAATCATCTACAAAGCGTAATTATTACCAGGTAAACCAGCTGTTCGTCCCGACTCCTTCGGAGTCAAAACTTCCTGGGGAAATCATCTCCAAGGCGTAAGTAATAATCAGCAGGTGCCCTAGGTGTTCGTCCTGAGCCCGCCGGAGTCAAAACTTTCTGGGGAAATTATCTCTGAAGCGTAACCATCGCTAAAGACACCGGGTGCCTTTCCTGACCTCTCCTGGGTCGAAACTTCCTGAGGAAATCATCTCCAAGGTGTAACTATCACCAAGAGCACCAGGTATCTACCCTGACGCCGCTGGAGTCAAAACTTCCTAGGGGAAATCATCTCCAAGACCCAAGTATCAGCAGGTGCCCCAGGTGTTCGTCCTGATCCCTCCGCCATCCAAACTTCCTGGGAAAATCATCTCCATAGCCTAAGTATCAGCAGGTGCCCCTGGTATTCATCCTGACTTCTGTGCTGTCAAAACTTCCTGGGAAAATCATCTCCAAAGCTTAAGTATCAGCTGGTTCCCCAGGTGCTCGTTCTGACCCCTCCGAAATCAAAACTTCCTGGGGAAATCATCTTCAAGGCGTTATTATCATCAGGTGCTCCAGGTGTTCGTCCTGACTCCTCCGGAGTCAAAACTTTCTGGGGAAATTATCTCTGAAACGTAAATATCACTAAAGGCACCAGGTGCCTTTTCTGACCTCTCCTGGGTCAAAGCTTCCTGGGGAAATCATCTCCAAGGTATAACTACCACTAACTGCACAGGGTGCCCTTCTGGACCTTTTCTGGGTCAAAACTTCCTGGGGAAATTGTCAACGGCCGGTGAGAATGGCAAAAAAGTTTACTGAAAATGTTTAAAAAGTCGGTCAATATGGTTTTATTCTTTGAAATTCGTACTTTCAGAATCCATCCAAACGGAAATCCTAGCTGATCTTAACTTCAAATGGCGACAAAATAACTTTTTCTACTTATTAAGTTTTAGAACAAGTGGTTTTTCGTAAAAACTACGTTAACTTCGAAAGCTCCGATTTAAATATTCTGCATGTTTCAACCCACAAAACTTTTTTTAAACTCTGTAAAGATGATATTCAAGCATTTTAATGCATAAACACTGGTGAAATTATCAAGGTAAACACCAAAAAACCGAAAATAAAAAAGGTGCCACCTAGGAGACAAACATTAAACTTGAGCTTGTCCCGGTGCCACTGATGGGACAAGTAGTCTCAAATGTCCCCTTGAGCGGCACCCCCTCGATAAATAATGAATAAAGATAAATTCACGGTAAAAATTGATTTAAATATTTTGTTTAAGGTGTTAAGCAAAAAAAAAAAGTTTTCAAGTTTTTAAATTAATTCTACGCTTTGCAACTGATAAAACAAACGTGCATCTTTTGATGATAATTCGAGATTTTCCTGGGGGTGCCAAACAACTTTTGCAGGTTTTGAAGGGCTCACTTGGAACTGATTTTTAAGCTGGTTTTAAGGTTATAATCTAAGTTTTTTTTATACTACAGTAGAGTTTAGTGGTTAAACTAAATTTAGAATATTTTTTCGGGGTCTAAAGGGTGATTTTATCATAAATAAGGGGGGAGGGTGCCACAGTAGTGGATAATTACGTTGCTGTCCAATAATCCCGGACATTTACCTTAAATTAAGTACGATAAAGGTTCACATAAAACATCAGATTTTATTGCTTATATTTCT
Source organism: Encarsia formosa (assembly GCA_038277355.1). NCBI lineage: Eukaryota > Metazoa > Arthropoda > Insecta > Hymenoptera > Aphelinidae > Encarsia > Encarsia formosa. The sequence continues at coordinate 56,020,526 of CM076186.1, forward strand.
CATATAGTTCGTGTTGTTCGTATCAGTCATACGGCCACACAGACTACAGAATTGACCGCAGCGCCACGCGTGATCAATTTATGTAACTTGTCATGACGTCATTTTTAGCATTTAACTTAATTTTAGAAACAACCCTATCTCTTAAACATATTTATTTATCAATTGCTTGAATAATTCCTGATTCATCAATTATTTTTGAAGGTTTTTTCGTTTAAAAGGAAATAATTAATTTTTTAAACGAATTTTTTTAATAAATTTCACAAATCTCATCTTTTTTGTGGTAGTTAATTTTATTTTTCTTTCACAGTCAATTTTTTTGAAACATGTGCGACCATGAATCAAACAGATTAAAGCTATGCGCGTTGTGTGGTGAAAAAATCGTCTCAAGGAAGACCAGTCAGAGTTTTATATCACAGATTATAATGAAAAACTTATTTAAAAGTTATACGTTAGCGAAAATTTCAGTGAAAAAGATCCAAAGTTTCCACTAGTAATTTGTGGCTCTTGCCGGCTCGCTGTCGATGATCACACCCATAATGACCCAAAGAAATAAAAAAAAGAGTTCTACCCATGAAGCCAAATTTCAAGGATATTTGCTCACCTACACCAAAGAGAAACAATGATTCTACCTGCAATTGTTACATATGTATAAAAGTTGGTACAAAGGTCACAACAAAATAAGAAAAGGAAGAGGACACACCCGTAAAATAACTACGATAATTGATATTTCAAACGGTTTGAACGGAAATTTGAAAGTGTCGGAACCACTCACCGAGCAAAAATAAATCGTGTTGAAAGATGAGAATTTAAATAAAAAAAGATCTGCACTAAGTGCTTTTAAGAAGTAGGTAGAGGTTTAAATCATCAGTGCTCTTCCAGTAATGCTCGTGAAAACTTGGTTCAAATTTTAAATCAATTGCCAGAACCAAATCAAGATCAAGTGATCTCAACTTGCCTAAAAAGAAAACTGGATTCGGTATCCTCAGATTTTGATGGTGCCCAAACTTCTACTAGTGATTTTTAGTAAACTCGAAAAAAATTAAAAAAGTTAATTTTAGTACACAAAATATGAAAAATTTACAAATTACTACTGAATTGAGTTCAACTCAAATGAAAAAAGTGGGAAGTTTTATAAGAGCAACTGCTGGTAGAGATTCTGTGCCAAGTGATTTTTAAAAAATTTTGTCTGAAAATTCAAATATAATTGAAAAGTTTTATCATGAAGGAATTTTTGAATTTGAAACTGGAAAAGGGATGAAAGAAAGAAGACCTGTTATTTGGGCGGATGCCGAAGAGTTAGTAGAAGCTGCTTGGGAACATAGACAGATCATTGGACACATTTCCATCAAAGTAATGGCAGATGGTGGAGGAGTTTTCTTTAAAGTATGTTTTTTGTTGTTTCCATCAGATTATGCATCCGACCCAATTTATAATAAGGTAGGTAAACCTAGTATGGCCTCCTAAGCAAAAATCGACATTGTGGCGACTCAAACCGATATTTTTTAACGTGTAAGGTCTCATTTCAAAGGTTAATTCAAGAGCTTTAAAATGAGACCTTACGCGTTCGATTTTGATCAATGAGCTTGAAATGCCAGAGGATTTACCAAAACACGTTTTTTCAAGACACCAAAAATTTTTGTACCTAATATGGCCCCCTTAGAGTAATTTATTAATTACAATTTGTTCCTATATTTTAAATAAATCAGGATATGAGATTTGAAAAACTTCAAAATTTTTATTATTTTAAAAATGATTTATTTAAAAATTGAGCCTTTTGTTGTGTCATGAAGACACATTTTGTAATTATAAGACATTGTGTCATGAAAGACACATTTCGTTAACTAAGCATTTTTATGCTATAAGTAAACACGAAATGAGGCCAGCTTCAGTCTTTTGATCAGTAAAGCTGCGGGACTCCGAAGCTGGCCACTTCGTAAGTAAAATCATACCTCTTAATTTTTACCGTAAATCGGGTCTGGAGTCATATCTCCTTATACATAAAATAAATAATAATCATAAAGATGTCTCAAATTATAAATAACTCTATATCTTAAGCTATGCATATATTTATATTATGTAATATTATATTATTAAAATTAAAATAAATAAATATAAAAACTAGATTATATCTTATTAATAAACTAATACATAACAAAATGGTTCCGATACAATTGAATTTCGAGTGCAAAAATAATAATTAATCGTGTGAGAGACGGTTAAATCTGTGAAAAATCTAAATAATAATAAATCGTGTGAGAGACGGTTAAATTGTGAAAAATCTAAATAATAATTAATCGTGTGAGAGACGGTTAAATCTGTGAAAAATCTAAATAATAATAAATCGTGTGAGAGACGGTTAAATCAGTGAAAAATCGGAAGTAATAATTAATCGTGCGAGAAACGGTTAAATCTGTTAAGAATCTAAAGTGATAATTAATCGTTTTAGAGACGGTTAAATCTAAGTGATAGTTAATAGTGTAAAACGGGTCATCGATGAAAAATTTTAATAATAATAAAATAAAGTGAAATAATAATAATTACTCATCGTGCGAAAGACGAAGAGAGGATAAATCTATATTTTAAAAATTGTAACTAAATATGAAAATAAATGTATTCCGTACATCGTACGCCGGAAAAAAAAGCCGTGAATAATACAAACGAGGATAAACCAATAACGAGAAGCACGGTAAAAAATAACCCGGAATTACGTGAGAAGATCTTACCGGGATTAGACAACGTAAGTAAAAAACGAAACCCATCCAAACAGTTAAATTTAAACAAGTGTACCGATGAAAATGCGTCGAGTACATCGACAGATCTAGTGTCGGGGGATTCATCGTTTGTGAATTCTCAAGATCCAATAAAAAATATAGAAAATTTTATACCAGATAAAACGAATCAAATACCAAACGTTAATAACACACAAAAAATAACGTCGGGAAATAATTCGCTAATAGATCTCGAAGAAAGCTCCGAAGTAAAAGAGGTAGATAATCTATTAGATTTTATAAAGTTCACAAGAATGTCTAAATTTAAAATAACGGATCTGGTCAACGAAAGCCCGTTTTTTAACGGTTCGAAAAAATCGGCGGAAGAGATAATTAAATACGTGGCAGAAGTAGAATCATTAATTGCAAACGACGACATTCCAAACTTTCTAAAATATCTAATTTTGAGAAAATGTGTTGAATCAGCGGAAGAATGGTTTACGGATAAAAAACCAACAACAATAAGAGAATTCATAACAAGTATTAAAAATTCATTCCCGACAACAGAAAACTACTATTCTTATTATAACGATTTATTAACAATAGCGCAGAAAGAAGACGAAGACGTACGTAACTATACAACGCGGTTGAAAAAATTAGTAAAAAAAATTAAAGAACTAAAAAAATTGACCCCAAACTTAGAGAATACAGAGTATCAAACTTTTGAAACTAAATTAGAAGCTGACGCGCTGAAAAGTTTTGCTGATGGTTTTAAATTTAAAATTAATGTTCAGTTAGACAAGACGGGAGATTTTTCAGCAATATTAAATAATGCACTGATCTTAGAGAAAAAACTAAATTTAATTGAAAATCAAAATAACATACAAGTAAATCATTGTGCTAATAATATGATGAAGAAAAATATACCGATCTGTCAAATTTGTACAGAACGCAATCACGAAGCTTTATTTTGTCCATCCGCGGCGTGTGTATACTGCAAGTCGCAGAATCATAGATCTTTTGATTGTAATAGAGCAACTAAAAAAATTAAACTACTGTGTAATTTATGCAGTAATTACGGTCATTCAATTAGCGCATGTGAATTTAATAAAATCGGAAGTAAAAATTGTCAATTTTGTCAAATAGCAGGTCACCAATGCGAGAACATAAAAGAATTTGAACTTTGTTGGAAATGTTTTAAACACGGACACACTCCGTATTTGTGCCCAAATAAGGAAGAAAATCGCGAAAACTGCGAAAATTGCAAAAAAACGGGTCATACGGTTAATGAATGCCCCGAAGTTATTTGTCAAAAATGTAACAAGAAAGGTCATACTATAAAAAATTGTAATATTCAAGAAAATAAAAACAGATATCGTTTCTGTACTTATTGTGAAAATATTGACCATGAACTAAATGACTGCATTCAAGTGAAAACTTTAATAACGCAGCAAAAAAATAAAAACTCAGTAATTTGTCAAATTTGCGATAAATCGGGTCACAACGCTAAAGATTGCTTTAAATTTTTAAATATTACTAAAAATAAACAACAAAACACTCAAACTAATACCTATTATAAAAAACGGAATCAAAATAGAAATAACGTATCACAAAAAATATGCGAATATTGCAATTATAAAGGTCATGATCTCGATATGTGCACTAAATATAAAGACTTAAAAAATTACACAAGTAACAATCCTGAAAATTGCCGACACTGTAACTCTCCGGGACATTCGTTGCGAAATTGCTTAGACCTGCAAAATTTACAAAAATTAGCCGGGAATTTTTGCTCAAATTGTAAAAATATCGGGCATACTATTGAAAAATGTAGACGTGCACAATATTCGGTGGAAGCAAATTATTTTTCTACAGACGTAGAATCTAGTGAGAAAATAAACCAATTATTGAACGATAACGCCGAAAATTCCTTAAATGATACTTGTGAAAATTTGATAGAATTAACAGACGTAAAAGACTATACGTGTGAAGAAAATATTATAATACCAACTTACGTAGTAAAGTTGGAAAACCTCTTGAAACATATTCGAGTCGAGAACGTCAATCCGAAAAATACATACGAATTTTTAGTAGACAGCGGTGCTCAATTAAATATAATTAAAAATGATAAAGTTAGACAGACAGATATTGATCCGAGACATCAAATCATGTTATCAGGAATATCGAATAAAATTATGAAAACTGTAGGGACTACAAATATACTTATTAACGGTTTATTTTATGAATTTCATGTAGCTTCCGATGCATTTAATTTACCATACGATGGTATTTTGGGTATAGAATTACTAACTGAGGGTAAATTAAGATTAGATGAGGGCTATCTAGAAATAAATAATGTAAAATTCGAGCTGTTAATAAATAAGAATAGGATGGTCAACGAAATACAAAATAAAAATTCCATAAATGACACGCAGAACTTGGTCAATGATTCGCTTAGCTTGCAAGTCACTACATCGCATGATCGCGAAAAAATTTTTGAAAATGAAAACGATGAGGTAATGAATGTTTTGAAACTTGATATTAATACAGATGAGATAAACACGGAAAAAGACACTTGTTTCACAGAAGAGATAAAAAAATTACTGAACACAGTAGCAGAAATCAGCTATAAAAATAATGAGACAGAGCCTAATAATAGTAAACCAAATTTACGCAGAGTGATAGAAACGGAAAATAATATGCAAACATTCGTAGCTCAAATAAACTGTGCCTTAGAGAGTGAAATATGTCAAGAAAATGTCGAAAATAAAGTATTAGACTACCCTTGCTTTTTGAAAATACTTGATAACAATGTAAATTTCAACCCAAATGAAAATGATAGAAAACATCTTAAACACAACATACAAGAAAATAATATGAAATTCGAGATCGATTTTAACAACACTATAGAAATTTACAATGTTAACAATAATAATTACGTCGATAAGAGAGAGAGAACTCAAAAAATATTAAATAAAATAAATCTAAAACATTTGTCCAAAAAAATGCAAGGTTGATCGGGAATTTAATTGAGAGAAATGATGATATATTTTACTGTGAAGGCGATAAGTTAGAGAGATGCACAGTCGAGCAACATGAGATAAATCTTACACATGACAGACCGATTTATGTCAAACAATTTCCATTGCCATTAGCTTTAAGAGATATTGCAATACAAGAGGGCAAAAAATTGATAGAGAATGATTTGGTGAGAGAATCCCATAGTCCATATAATTTTCCAGCTTTTTTGGTATCAAAAAAGGGTCTTACCCCCGAAAATAAACCTCAACATCGTCTCGTGATAGATTATCGAGAATTGAACAAATTTACAAGCCCTGACCCATACATTATCCCTAGCACTACAGAGATTTTCGATGAAATGGGATCAGCTAAGTATTTTATTACACTAGATTTAATATCAGGATTCCATCAGATAAAACTAAGACCTGAAGATACGAAGAAGACAGCATTTAGTATTCACCCACTGGGCAGGTTAGAATTTAAAGTAATGCCTTTTGGGTTAATGAATAGTCCCAGAACTTTTCAAAGAATTATGAAAAGAGTATTGAAGGGTTTGATAGGAAAAATTTGCTTTGTCTATATTGACGACATTATAATTTTCGCAAATACTATAGAAGAACTGATAGAAAGATTCGAAATAATAGCTGATAGATTGAGAAAAGCACACCTTAAACTCGAATCCTCAAAATGTAATTTTCTTAAGACAGAAATAAATTTTTTAGGGCATATAATTTCTGAAAAGGGTATTAGAGCGAATGAATCAATCACATCAGCAGTAAAGAAATTCAAAATTCCAAAAACCGCAAAAAATATAATGGAATATTTAGGACTTACTAATTACTATAGAAAATTCATAAATGACTACGCAAACTTATCAAAACCTTTGAATGATTTACTTAAGAAAAATGTTGAATTTTCATGGGGTATAGCACAGCAAGAAGCTTTTGAAAAGCTAAAAAACGCATTATGCAATGCACCGATTTTACAATTTCCAGACTTTACAAAACCATTTATAATCTCAACTGATGCAAGTAATTGGGCCATCGCAGCTATTCTTTCTCAAGGTAAAGTACCGGAAGATAAACCAGTGTCGTACGCAAGTAGACTGTTAAAAGGGTCGGAATTAAGATTTCACACTTATGAGAAAGAAGCTGTAGCCATATTTTGGGGAATAACTTACTTTAAAAATTATGTTTACGGAAACAAGTTTACTGTATATACAGATCATAAGCCATTATTGAAATTTAGGTCAGCCGATAAAAACACCAGAGTCCAAAACTGGAGTTTAAAATTAGCATCATATGATTTTGACATAATTTATAAACCGGGATCAAAAAATACGAATGCAGACGCGCTCAGTAGAGGAATTGATGACTCGAATGAAATTTTTGTAATAACGCGCGCGCAAGCAAAAAAATATATAACTCCGCAGACCATGAATAAAGACATTTATGCAAAATCGGAAAAAAGAAATTCTCGAAAGATAAATAGACAAAAAATAAATAAAAAGAAATGTAACGATACAATAAATAAAAACCTAGCTGAAAATATTGTAAAAGTAAAAGATACAATAAATCTAAGACAAGATAATATAATGTACTTCATGACAAAAAGTAAAATACCTCTGGACTCTAAAACATATGAAATCGTAAAATCAAATAACTTACTGATCGACAGTGAAATACAACCGAGAGAGATTGAAATCCTAAAAATTAAAAATAAAAAACTGTTTAGCATATGTCTAGACACTGCAAAATCGAAAGATTTCATATTAAATGATATATCACTATCACTAAAATTACTGAAAAACATAATGATTCAAAAAAATATCGCAACCATAAGTATTTCAAAATATATTGAAATTATAAACGTTAAATGGGAGAAAATAGAACAAATATTAAGAGACATTTTTGAAAAATCACAAGTAAAAGTTATAATTTGTTTAAATACAATAAAATATATCGAAAGTAACCATAGAGATACAATATTTAATGAAATGCACACAAGTCCTATAGGAGGACATGCAGGCGTGCTTAGAACTTACTTGAAAATTAAAAATAATTACTATTGGGAAAATCTTAAAAGAGACATACAAAAAAGAATCAAAAATTGTGATGACTGTCAGAAAAATAAAATTAAACTTAGAAAAACGAAACAACCATTAGTCATAACAGACACCCCTTTGAGAACATTTGATAGAATTGCCATGGATGTTGTTGGCTCACTCAATGTAACAAAGAAAGACAATAAATATATTTTAACTATCCAAGACAATTTGTCAAAATTCTTAATAGTAACTCCACTTAAAGATCAGACAGCAGAGAAAATTGATGACGCATTTTAAAAAAATTTATTTGTATTTTTGCCAGTCCCAAAATTGTTTTATCAGATAGAGGACAAAATTTTTGTTCGAAATTAATGAAGGCACTGTCACGTAGATTCAAAATAAAAAAGATAGAAACCACAAGTTTTTCACCATGGGTTTATGGGTCGCTAGAAAGACAACACGCACCATTAATAACCTTTTTAAGAAATTTTTCAAATAAAAATATAGAATGGGATCAGTTTCTTGAACTTGCTCAATTAAATCTAAACTGTTCAGTTAACTCTTCTCATAAATTTACACCATATGAAGTTGTTTTTGCATATCCACCTAGATTACCATATAGTGAACCTTTAAAAAAGTCAGAACAATTGCCAACATTTAATGACTATTTCGAAAAATTACTGAATAACATGAAAAATATAGCCAATTTGGCAAGAGAAAATCTAATTATATCTAAACATAAAGCAAAGAAATACTATGACAAAACTGCTAATCCAGTAAATTTCGAAGTAGGCGACAAAGTGTACTGGCAAAAGCAGCCAAAGCCAGGAAAACTAGAGAAAGACCAAAATTTAGGTCCATTTGAAATAAAAAATATAACGGATAAAGGTGATATTATATTTTTATACAAAGAAAAGCAAAAACAAGTTCATCCTAATAAATTATTTTTACATGAGAAAAAACTAATTTAATTTTTGTTTTAGGAACAAATAAAAAAAAAAAAAGATAGATAGAGAAAGCAAACAAGATAACATGCATTTCATACTAATCACATTCTCATTAATCATACAATCATACGCACAAATTATTGGATATGAGTGTGGCTCTACCACACCAAACATCACAACGTTCTCATTATTGGACACGGGCGAATGCGACTTCCATGAAATAAGACCAAATTCGACAAATATTACAATCGAGCTGGTACAACTTGCGGAATTTCGAGAAGTGAATACGATTCACTGCAAAATAATCATCCATCGCACAGTTAATAGCTGCGGCATTTTTGGACATCTATTACCTGTGGAGAACGGTGAACAAGAGTACCTTTACGAATTATCTCAGGAAAATTGCAAACTACTACATGACACAGGCATTTTTAAATACGACGATACGCATATCATAGCCGATATCAAAGTCAACGCAACACCAATGACAGTAGGAGTGGAATTCGCGGGTAGTGCAGCAGACAAATCCTGTTCCGGAGCATCATATGCAGACAAATTCAACGCATATACAAAGGTTTTTGTATATGGCACTATACAAATCTTACTCATACAAACTATAGCTAAAGTAAGTCTTGATACAGATAAAATTAGATTAAGTACGGATACAATATGTACATTTTCAAATAAACACTGTGTAGATTTAGAATACGGGCATACTTTTTGGGATATTCTACCTGTAAACGAATGTTTTAAAAATTCTTTTGATATATTATATAAGGGAATAGCTACTAAATTTACAAACGACATTGATCATCAGATTACTTATGCGGTAAATTCTAATGATATAACTTTTGCCTTATCCTCAAAAGGCGCGATAACTCAATGCAATAGACAATTTATTACAACTGAACATCCTAAACTACTTATTTTCGAATCACAACTAGGACTTAATAATTTGTATTATGATAACGATATTGTCAAAGAGAATACTATAAATCTAGATATTTTTACATATATTAATTCTAAGTTCATTTATGTAGAAAAACATCTAAGGATAGAATTAAATGACTTATACATAAATTTAATTACGGAAAAGTGTAATCTTGAAAGAGAAACAATCCAAAACTCCCTAGCCCTTGCTACTTTATCGCCAGATGAATTTGCATACACAGTAATAAAACAACCAGGATACACTTCCTTGATAGCGGGTGAAGCTGTGCATTTTATAAAATGTACGCCAAGACCTGTAAAAATAAAGCACATGGAAGAATGTTATGAACAACTTCCAGTGACATTACAAAACGAGACGTGGTTTTTAACACCAAAAACACACATTCTTATTAAGACAGGCAAACAAGTCACCTGTAATAAAATCTTACCAAGATACTATAAAATAAGAGACAAATGGATCAAACTAGATCCATATCCAACTTATGACGTACAATCTCCACGCATATTTCAACCATCAACAAAAATTCATTGGAATTATAAATTGATAGAAGCTCTGGCCACGTCCGGGGTATACTCATCATCTCAGCTTCAACGAGCTCAACAACAGATCACATTTCCTCTGGAACAACCAGCCTTACTTAATATTTTAACAAGGCAAATGGCTGGAGACACAATTATAACGAAGAATCCATAAGTAAATTGTTTACGAGTACGACTATAAAAGGAATCTTGGCAAATCTGTGGTCAAGTATTATCGACAATTTAATTAAAGGTGGATCAATTTCATCTGCAATAATTATGATAATTTTCTTGCTACATCTAATAAAAATAACTATAGATACTATAATAAACGCCTATCTATTACAACAATTATACGGCTGTGGTTTACATCTTCTAGCTGCAGTGTCAAGTTCAATAACGCATTTCTTTATAATCCTGGGCAAGGAACAAACAAGAACTAAAGAGATGGCAGAACACTTGGAACTGCAAGAAATAAAAGTAGATCCTATTAAAATCACACCTAAAATTCCTCCACCATTACCATCCACACTTCCTAACCAAAATAAAACTAAATTCAAACAAGAGACACCTTCCGTAAAAAAAATTAAGAATGAAAATTACGGTTTATTTAGTTTATAATTTTTTCTTCTTTTTCTCTGATTGACTTGTTCCTTAGAGTTTTTCAAAAAATCTTTTTATCAGGGAAGGAAACCTATGTATCTATGTTATAATACCACTAACAATACGTTATTTAATTTTTAAAATTTATATACTATTTATAAACTTAAGTTGTAAAACTCACAGATTACTTTGTTATTACTTATTTTATCCACACATTTTATAAAAAACTAACAAGAAAGCGATAACAATAGTATAGTCAAAATAAACACTTAAAGAAGAGGATGCTATGTTATAAAAAAAAAATAAAAAAATAAAAAAAATAAAAATAAAAAATAAAAAAAAATAAAAAAAATAAAAGCGAAAAAAAAAAAAATAATAATAATAATAATAATAAAAATAAAAACAAAAACCAAAACAAAACAAAAACGTGGAGATAAACATCTAAAGGGGGGAGGTGTTGTGTTACGAAGACACATTTTGTAATTATAAGACATTGTGTCATGAAAGACACATTTCGTTAACTGAGCATTTTTATGCTATAAGTAAACACGAAATGAGGCCAGCTTCAGTCTTTTGGTCAGTAAAGCTGCGGGACTCCGAAGCTGGCCACTTCGTAAGTAAAATCATTCCTCTTAATTTTTACCGTAAATCAGGTCTGGAGTCATATCTCCTTATACATAAAATAAATAATAATCATAAAGATGTCTCAAATTATAAATAACTCTATATCTTAAGCTATGCATATATTTATATTATGTAATATTATATTATTAAAATTAAAATAAATAAATATAAAAACTAGATTATATCTTATTAATAAACTAATACATAACACTTTTTACAATTTTTTTGAAAGCTTTGCAACCAGTAGTAATTACAACTTTAAATTTTTATCAAAGTTTGTTTTTTGAGCTAAAATGTTTTTTTTAGTTATAAAATGAAAAAAAAGCTTTGAAACAATTAAATTTATTTTTCTTAAATAACATTAGGATAGGATTTTATAAAAAGTAAATATGAAACTAAGGACTCTTATATTGGTATTTCTACTAATTTGCGGGGGGCCATATTAGGTACAGTGCAGAATAAAAATATTATTTAAGAATAAAACCCATTCGAAAACGAGTTGAACAAAAACTAAGATCGCGCTTTAAAGCTGAAACAATAACGAATCGAAGTTACTTAAGAAAAATAATAACGAAGGTATACAAAACGAGTTTTAGCCATAAGACGTGCACAAAAACAATTTTCAAATGTTATAAACAACTCAAAACTTCATAATTCAGTGTTTTTGACTTCTTCTTACCTTGTAGAGATGCCGCATATCGAGCATATTGAAAATAACAGGAGAGGCCATATTAGATACTCTTACCTTATAAATAAAGAAGGCACTTTAGCGCAAAGAAGATTTACATATTCAGATCCATTTTCAGCTGAAAAAATGAAATTAAAGAGTGTGAATAAACTTATTCTTCTCTGTATAGTGCCTAAAATAAAAGAAACCTATGAAAACGTAAAAATTCTACTTAGTTTAATTAACATAAATAGCATTCATTTCAAGTTTGTCTCAGAGTTTAAGTTGATTTTAATTATCATGGGTCAACAAACAGCTTCCTCAATGTACTCATGTCCCTTTTGTTATATCTCACTTCCAGACTTGATAGAAGCGAAGGAATGGAATGATTCAAATTTCAACGTTGATTACGATCGAACGGATCATTTACCTGGTGGTGAAAAATGTTTTAAGTTGAAAACTTTTAAAGATGTCAGAGAAGATTATCAGAAATTTGAGTCCCTACATAAAAATAAAAAACACGCCAAAGATTGTTACAGTACAGTTAATCTTCCACTGTTTCATGAGGATGATGATGTTTTGGTCATTACTAAGTGTGTGATTCCAGAACGACATATTTTATTAGGACTAGTCAATCATTTATTTTGGAATGACCTTGCACCTGTTGTTGGAAGAGATTTAGCGCTGATTCAGCCAAAAAAATTGTATTTAGTATCGAAAATGTGCCAAGAAAAATTTTCGTAGGAAACGTTTGCAGAAAACTTTTAGAAAAAGCTGATAATCTCTTAATGATGCAGAAACTTTTCAAAATATTGATTATTTTTAAATACTACTCTTCATCAAAGCTTTGAAAGCTATGCAAAACATAGTTCTATGCTGTTTTTCTGTAAAACTTATCACTGCCGATTTAGATAAACATGTATCTGAATTATCGAAAGCTCTGCAATGTATTGAAATCTCTCAGACGCTGAAAATTCACGTTCTCCTTAACCATCTAAATCATAGTCTAAGCTTTTCAAATAAAGATGGCTTAGGACTTTGGTCAGAACAAGCCGGAGAAGCTATACACAGCGAGTTTTCAAGCTCCCCATTGCAAGTATCCTCGGTGAAATCAGCGTTGAATTCATCGGTGAATTCCTCGCTTTTTTTGGTGAAATCCTCGGCATTTTAACGGTTTTGAAAACGAAGGAGTCAAGACGGACATCTGGTGCACCTGGTGGTACTTACGCTTTAGAGAGGATTTCTCCAGGAAGTTTCGACTCCGGAGGGATCAGGACGAGCACCTGGTGCACCTGGCGATACTTACGCCTTGGAGATGATTTCCCCAGGAAGTTTCGACTCCGGAAGGATCAGGGCGCACACCTGGTGTACCTAGCGATACTTACGCCTTGGAGATGATTTTCCCAGGAAGTTTCGAGTCCGGATGGGTCAGGGCGGACACCTGGTGCACCTGGCGATACTTACGCCTTGGAGATGATTTCCTCAGAAAGTTATGACTCCGGAGGTATCAGGGCGCACCCCGTACGGAAAAAACCCCCAAAATTATCCCCAAAAAAACCCTCAAAATCACTCCCAACTAGTCACTCTCAATTGAGTCTACTTTCGGACATCCCTCAACCTACTTGAGAGTTACTCTCAAATTGAGGGTAAATTTTACACTCTCAAAATTTACTCCCAGTTTACCCTCAAGTAGGTTGAGGGATGTCCGAAAGTAGACTCAACTGAGAGTAAACTCTCGCAACCTCTCAACTGAGAGTAAGAGTAACTCTCAATTGAAAGTTTTTATTTGGGGGTTAAATTTGAGAGCGAATTTTCGTTAGAATTTTATCCTCAAATTGAGAGTTAAATTCTTATTTGATTGCTTTTAAATTTGAAAGCAAACCTGAAATAAATTTAAACAACAAGATGATTATTTTTATTTTATTTATTTTGAACATGTATACATGAGTTTATTTCAATTAATAGCTGTATAGTTTTACTACATAAACTTAAAACCTGATTTTTTTTTCAATACCTTAAAATATTCTATTTAATAATTTATGAAAAATGAAAAAAAATGACAATCTTATGAAGTTAGAAATTTTTTTTAGTTGCAGAAAAAAAACTATTTTTCATTGCACAATAGTAAAGACTTTGATGGTGAATCTTTTTAATTGTATCTTCATGATAAAAAATAAAGAATGTAGTACATTGAGAAAAGATAAAGAATTTTTTTATGAATTTGATAACTAAAAAGTAATATTGTAACTAATTAAAAAAACATTTTTGAAAAGTTTTTCATCATCATATTTTTAAAATATTTTAATACTGTGATTGATTAAAAAAAAAAAAAATGTTTTTTATCTCAACTGTATTAAGCCGAATGATTTTAATCACTTAATCAAAAGATACTCATGTTTATAAGTAATTTTAAGTATGATATTATTAGTTTGGTGTAAATACAAAAGTTTAAAAAAAATTATATTTCAAAGTCATTCAATCTTGTTCAAATATCACTAAATTATCAATAAATTCTATGTAAACATAATAAAGAACTTTCTACTTACAAAGTGAAAATACCAACGTTGGCCATAGTAAATAAGAAATTATTATTTGGCTTGTTTGCTGATGAAAGTTTTTTATTTAAATAACAGAAACAAACACCTTTTCATATAATTTATAAAATACAGCAGAGTTGTATTTTTTCAGCGCTATCATATATCTTAAACCTTGACCAATATTTTGCTGTTTATTTTCTGAAACTAATTTTTGCACAAAATTAGCTTCCGGTGTAATTCGGTCAATCACTATTTACATGAATGAAAAAAGAGAAATAATCATTTGATAAATTTTCTTTTTTATTTTTAATATAAAAAACACTGTTTACTAGCACTGCAGTATTTCTGCAATTACTTTAGTTTGTTTGATGCGCATTAGAAAACTCTATCATTATATTTCCTCAATCTGCTGGAATTTTTTGGTAATTTTGTGATATTTCTGCTTGATTAACATTGCATTTTCAAAGACTTTATCCATATCTTCTATCTTGAATTTAGTTAGGGACATCTTGTTTTGAGCTGAATTTAATGCAATCATTAACTTCACCCACTGCATTAAATTTGAGTTTTCACCTAATAAAACATAAATATTTACCAAAGAATCAATTCTCAAAGAAATTGTTTGATATTAATAAAAGATTGACTGCTTGTAAATGTAGATAAAAATATACTTATCTAATTCTGAAAAAAATCATAACCCTACTGATTTTTAGGTATTCTTTCTGTTTTTAAATTTTAATTAATACATTGAAGTACAGTGTAAAATTAAATTTGTTTGAATAAAATTAAAATAATGCACTGAATAATAATCAAGGAACTACTTATTCAACAATAACTTTTTAAATGAACTCTTAGAATACTACCGGTCCACCAACACGTGGTATATTAGACTCACTGACTAACCTAACCTATACTAGCGAGTGGGCCAGCCAGAGTCCAGCAGTTATAGCAGTGGATCGTCGGGTGGGCGGGTTCTTTAAAAATACAAGATTTAAAAAACAATTTTTTTTTATTCTCTTCATAAATTAATTAGTTTCAAAATCAGTCGCATATAATCTATTATTATTATTTATTATTTTGATACAATCAATAAATTGTTTTATTACAAATTTATCAATAGCACCATATTAAAAATAATGTAAACAAGATATATTTAAAACCATTATTTGTTCAATCAGAATGTAATAATTTATTAAAATAACATAACTCACCAACTTTAAAAAAAATTCGTGTAGAACAGGAGAAAATTAAAAAAAACTTTTCCGTACATGAATTAAAAATAAAACTTTTTTTAAAAGATTCATGAGTTTATGTAAGCATATTAGATAGCACTGACATTTTAAGTATATAGGAATATATTGAAAATTTTTTATTCTCAAAAGCTTGTGAGATAAAATAATTTTTAATAAAGTCAAAATATTAAAAGGATTGATAGCTTAAATATAGCTTTGATATCATACATACGAAATAATTAAACTTATAAACAGCATGTTAAAGTATAGTATTAATTAAATTAAAAAGCTCGATTACAAGTTAAATTTTTGACAAAAAAGAAAATAAATTAAATAGATTTATTTTTGGTTAAGGTAATTCAAAATAAAAAACTAATAGCGAATTCGAGAGTTCTGACAAAGTACTTGGTGTAAAATTTGAATATTACCTTGATTCTTTCAGAATTATTTTCTTTCAGAAAAAAATAAAAATTGATAGTAAATCATCAAATACTTTGGAGTAACTTTAATATAATGTTTAAGTCCCATCCTTCAAATGTTGGAAGTTAAGTTGGAATATTAAGAGAATACTCTCAAGAAGTTAGAGTAAAGACTCAATCGTAAGAGCTTACTTTGAAATTTTGAAAATCACCCTCATAAGATGAGAGTGAAAAAGAAAAGACTTAGCGATTAGAATTTACCCTCAAATTTTGAGAGTCACCCTCAAAAGTTCATAGTACAGTCTAAAATTTGAGAGTGTGCTCTGAAATTTTGAGAGTCACCCTCAAAAGATGACAGTACTGTCTCAAATTTGAGGGTGTGCTCTGAAATTTTGAGAGTCACCCTCAAAAGATGAGAGTACAGTCTCAAATTTGAGAGTGAACTCTCAATAGTTGATAGTAAAGACTTAACTTTGAGAGTAAACTCTCGAAATTCTAGAGTTTACTCTCAAATTTGGTACTTTACTCTGAATATTGAGTCTTTACTCCCAAAATTGGGAGTTTACGCCCAAATTTTCAGGGTTTTTTTCGTACGGGAAGTGCCGCACTCAGATTTACCTTAAAAAATATATATACATCAATAATAACGTTAAATGCTGCCCTGGTCATTTGGATGACTCTGGTAATCTTTCCCATCAATTTTTAGATCTACTACGCTTTGTAAATAGACCAATCTTACTAAAAGGGAATGAACTTAAGAGAATCTTAGAAGAACTCCGCAATGTAGCTAATACTGTTTGTCATTCGAAGTATGAAAACGAGAATAATTTTACTGATGAAGAATTTAGTTCATTGAGCCCTATTAACAAAGAGCAGTTTCGTGATCTTTTTAATTATTGTGATCCAGTTGAACAGGCAAATGGATTACTGTATGTAACAAAAAGGCATTTGTTAACTTTTCTGTGTAAAATGCGTCAAGATTTATCGGACGAATTTTTGACTTTTATGTTCGGATCCAAGACGAGACAATCTACGAGTATGAGTATTGCAACAGTTAGAAAAAGTTTAATGCAAAGATTTGCACCTGAAAATGTTGGCATTAACTCTATAACTCGTCAGAATTTCATTGAGAGACATGTTACAGCCTTTGCAAATCAATTATATAACCCTGAACCACAGAATCCAAAAGCAATAGTTTTTTGTGACGGCAGTTTCTTAGAAGTTCAAAAGGCTTCTAATTTTCAAGCACAAAGAATGTCATATAGCTCTCAAAAACACTATAATCTTGTGAAACCTGGATTAATGGTTGCTCCGAATGGTTACATATTAGATGTACATGGACCATACTTTTCCGATAATCGAAATAATGACGCTGCAATGCTGATTAATGAACTTCAAGGTGATGAAAATCATTATACGGAATGGTTTCAAAATGGTGACATATTCATTTTAGATCGTGGTTATAGAGATTCTGCACCAGTTTTGCAAGAACTAGGAATTTAAATGAAGATGCCACCGTTTCTCGAAAAAAATCAAGCACAATTTACGACTGAAGAAGCAAATGACTCACGATGAATTACAAAAAGCAGATGGATCGTTGAATCAAGGAATGAACATCTAAAATCTATTTTTAAATTCTTTGATGGGGCCATTTCTGTCGTACATTGTGTTAATCTCAAAGACTTTTTACAAATAGCAGCTGCGATAATAAACAAATATAAAGAAACAATTAACATGCAGAATGCTGACATAGATCTAGCAAACGAGCTTTTGGAACGAGCGACTACAGAGAATATTATGCAAGCACGAGTAAAAGTCGAAAATCTCAAAGCTCGAAACGCTAATTGGATTAAACTAAACCATAACTATACTCCTGGTTTTCCAGTTTTGACATTGGACTATCTCAGAGACTTAACTGCTGGAATATATAAGGTTAGACTTGCTCCTGCATACGTACAAGATAAAGTTCTAAGGGATAATGGACAAGAATTACAGTTCGATACTCTAATTAATGAACCAGGACTACTACGAGCTCGTATACACTCAAGGTTTTCAATTGATAGACTACATGGCTCCATCTATGAGTCTAGGTGGGGACTTTAGTCCCAATTCTCACTCCCGAGCGCCGTAGTGCTGGGCTGTACCGCTGTCGCCGTTGCTGCTGCCACAGGCCTCGCGTGCTGGCTTCTGGTTTTGGTGCTCAAGTGTGTGTGTGTGTTGCAGAGAGTTCTCCCGGCTTTTTCACAGTTCGTCTCAACAGCACTTCTCTTTGCCTTCTTCACCAGGTAGTCCCGGAACCTGCCTTTTCACCGTGCACCAGCTCATCCAGACGATCACAGACAGTAATTCTGTGATCATCAACAACCTCGGAGCCGCACCATTACCACGTGTATCAGCTACTCTTCACCAGTGGTCTACGGAGAATTTGTCTGGTTCAAGGACAATCCTCACTCATCGAACATCTCCAGGTATTCAGGTGCAAGGAACAGTCATTTCCTTGCCCCTTCTCACTTTTCATTTTCTCTAGCACAGAATTTACGACTCTGTGCTGATTTCATCTATCTCAATGTGATCAAGCACGTAGCCATTTGGGCCATTCTCTCTCTCTCTCTCTCTCTATCGGGCAATCTCTCTCTATTTTCAAGGCCACTCTCTGCTGCTACTCTACCAACGCTCACACCTTTTAATGTAAATAAGAAAATTCTCATAATTTAAGTTCAAATCAATATCGGTGTTTACATTTACTTATGACTTGACTGTTACGCTCGGGCCTTGAAATTGATCAGTTACCCCCGCCCCCCAGCTCCAAGCCACCAAAACCCTGGGCACCCGATTGCAACAAAATACTAATTGGCTACCCCCCAAGATCTAACCCCCAAAACCCTGGGCGCATGAGTTCAACAAAAAACCAGATTGGTACTACCCCCCCAAGCTCTAACCCCAAAATACCCTGGGCTCCCGGGTTCAAGAAAATACTAATTGGCTACCCCCCCAGCTCCAAGCCACTAAAACCCTGGGCACCCAAATTCAACAAAATACTGATTGGCTACATCCCAAGCTCTAACCCCCAAAACCGTGGATGCCTGAGTTCAACAAAAAACCAGACTGGCTACCCCCGAGGCTCTAACCCCAAAATACCCTGGGCGCCCGGGTTCAGCAAAAAAAGTGATTGACTACCCCCCCAAGCTCTAACCCCCAAATACCCTGGGCTCCCAGGTTCAACAAAAAAATTGATCGGCTACCCCCCAAGCTCCAAGCCACCAAAACCCTGGGCACCCGAATTCAACAAAATACTAATTGACTACCCCCCCCAGCTCCAAGCCACTAAAACCCTAGGCACCCAAATTCAACAAAATACTGATTGGCTACAGCCCAAGCTCTAACCCCCAAAACACTGGGCACCTGAATTGAACAAAATACTGATAAGCTACCCCCAAGCTCTCAGCCCACAAAACCCTGGGCGCCCGGGATCAACAAAAAAATTGATCAGTTACCCCCCCCCCCCCCCTCAGCTCCAAGCCACCAAAACCCTGGAAACCCGATTGCAACAAAATACTGATTAGCTACCCCCCAAGCTCTAACCCCCAAAACCCTGGGCACCCGAATTCAACAAAATACTGATTGGCTACATCCCAAGCTCTAGTCCCCAAAACCGTGGACGCCCGTGTTCAACAAAATACTGATTGGCTACCCCCCAAGCTCTAAGCCCACAAAACCCTGGTTGTCCGGGTTCAATAAAATACTGATTGACTACCCCCCAAGCTCTAACCCCCAAATACCCTGGGCGCCCGGGTTCAATAAAATACTGATTGGCTACCCCCCAAGCTCTAACCTCCAAGACCCTGGGCGCCCGAGTTCAGCAAAAAAAGTGATTGGCTACCCCCCCCAAGCTCTAACCCACAAATACCCTGGGCTCCTGGATTCAACAAAATACTGATTGGCTACCCCCCAAGCTCTAACCTCCAAAACCCTGGGCGCCCGAGTTCAGCAAAAAAAGTGATTGGCTACCCCCCCAAGCTCCAACCCCCAAATACCCTGGGCTCCCGGATTCAACAAAAATATTGATTGGCTACCCCCCAAGCTCCAAGCCCCCAAAACCCTGGGCGCCCGAGATCAACAAAAAAATTGATCAGTTAACCCCCCCCAGCTTCAAGCCACCAAAACCCTGGGCGCCCGAGTTCAGCAAAAAAAGTGATTGGCTACCCCCCCAAGCTCCAACCCCCAAATACCCTGGGCTCCCGGATTCAACAAAAATATTGATTGGCTACCCCCCAAGCTCCAAGCCCCCAAAACCCTGGGCGCCCGAGATCAACAAAAAAATTGATCAGTTAACCCCCCCCAGCTTCAAGCCACCAAAACCCTGGGCGACCGATTGCAACAAAATACTGATTGGCTAACCCCCAAGATCTAACCCCCAAAACCCTGGGTGCCTGAGTTCAACAAAAAACCAGATTGGCTACCCCCCAAGCTCTAACCCCCAAATACCCTGTGCGTCCGGGTTCAACAAAATACTGATTCGCTACCCCCCAAGCTCTAACCCTCAAAACCCTGGGCGCCCGAATTCAACAAAAAACTGATTGACTAGCCCCCCAAGCTCTAACCACCAAATACTCTGGGCTCCCAGGTTCAACAAAAAAATTGATCGGCTATTCCCCAAGCTTCAAGCCATCAAAACCCTGGGCACCCGAAGTCAACAAAATACTAATTGGCTACCCCCCCCAGCTCCAAGCCACTAAAACCCTGGGCACCCGATGGTAACAAAATACTAATTGGCTACCCCCCAAGCTCCAACCCCCAAAACCCTGGGCGCCTGAGTTCAACAAAAAACCTGATTGGCTCTCCCCCAAGCTCTAGCCCCCAAAACCCTGGGCTCCCGGGATCAACAAAAAAATTGATCGGCTACCCCCCAAGCTTCAAGCCACCAAAACCCTGGGCAACCGAATTCAACAAAATACTGATTGGCTACCCCCCAAGCTCTAACCTCCAAAACCCTGGGCGCCCGAGTTCAGCAAAAAAAGTGATTGGCTACCCCCCCAAGCTCCAACCCCCAAATACCCTGGGCTCCCGGATTCAACAAAAATATTGATTGGCTACCCCCCAAGCTCCAAGCCCCCAAAACCCTGGGCGCCCGAGATCAACAAAAAAATTGATCAGTTAACCCCCCCCAGCTTCAAGCCACCAAAACCCTGGGCGCCCGAGTTCAGCAAAAAAAGTGATTGGCTACCCCCCCAAGCTCCAACCCCCAAATACCCTGGGCTCCCGGATTCAACAAAAATATTGATTGGCTACCCCCCAAGCTCCAAGCCCCCAAAACCCTGGGCGCTCGAGATCAACAAAAAAATTGATCAGTTAACCCCCCCCAGCTTCAAGCCACCAAAACCCTGGGCGACCGATTGCAACAAAATACTGATTGGCTAACCCCCAAGATCTAACCCCCAAAACCCTGGGTGCCTGAGTTCAACAAAAAACCAGATTGGCTACCCCCCAAGCTCTAACCCC
The DNA here is from genome assembly GCA_038277355.1 of Encarsia formosa. Lineage (NCBI taxonomy): Eukaryota > Metazoa > Arthropoda > Insecta > Hymenoptera > Aphelinidae > Encarsia > Encarsia formosa. The sequence continues at coordinate 56,042,300 of CM076186.1, forward strand.
CAAATACCCTGTGCGTCCGGGTTCAACAAAATACTGATTCGCTACCCCCCAAGCTCTAACCCTCAAAACCCTGGGCGCCCGAATTCAACAAAAAACTGATTGACTAGCCCCCCAAGCTCTAACCACCAAATACTCTGGGCTCCCAGGTTCAACAAAAAAATTGATCGGCTATTCCCCAAGCTTCAAGCCATCAAAACCCTGGGCACCCGAAGTCAACAAAATACTAATTGGCTACCCCCCCCAGCTCCAAGCCACTAAAACCCTGGGCACCCGATGGTAACAAAATACTAATTGGCTACCCCCCAAGCTCCAACCCCCAAAACCCTGGGCGCCTGAGTTCAACAAAAAACCTGATTGGCTCTCCCCCAAGCTCTAGCCCCCAAAACCCTGGGCTCCCGGGATCAACAAAAAAATTGATCGGCTACCCCCCAAGCTTCAAGCCACCAAAACCCTGGGCAACCGAATTCAACAAAATACTGATTGGCTACCCCCCCCAGCTCCAAGCCACTAAAACCCTGGGCACCCGATTGCAACAAAATACTGATTGGCTAACCCCCAAGATCTAACCCCCAAAACCCTGGGTGCCTGAGTTCAACAAAAAACCAGATTGGCTACCCCCCAAGCTCTAACCCCCAAATACCCTGTGCGTCCGGGTTCAACAAAATACTGATTCGCTACCCCCCAAGCTCTAACCCTCAAAACCCTGGGCGCCCGAATTCAACAAAAAACTGATTGACTAGCCCCCCAAGCTCTAACCACCAAATACTCTGGGCTCCCAGGTTCAACAAAAAAATTGATCGGCTATTCCCCAAGCTTCAAGCCATCAAAACCCTGGGCACCCGAAGTCAACAAAATACTAATTGGCTACCCCCCCCAGCTCCAAGCCACTAAAACCCTGGGCACCCGATGGTAACAAAATACTAATTGGCTACCCCCCAAGCTCCAACCCCCAAAACCCTGGGCGCCTGAGTTCAACAAAAAACCTGATTGGCTCTCCCCCAAGCTCTAGCCCCCAAAACCCTGGGCTCCCGGGATCAACAAAAAAATTGATCGGCTACCCCCCAAGCTTCAAGCCACCAAAACCCTGGGCAACCGAATTCAACAAAATACTGATTGGCTACCCCCCCCAGCTCCAAGCCACTAAAACCCTGGGCACCCGAATTCAACAAAATACTGATTGGCTACCCCCCAAGCTCTAACCTCCAAAACCCTGGGTGAACGAGTTTAGCAAAAAAACTGATTGGCTACCCCCCCCAAGCTCTAAGTCCACAAAACCCTGGGCTCTCGGGTTCAACAAAAAAATTAATCGGCTATCCCCCAAGCTTCAAGCTATCAAAAACCTGGTCAATCGAACTCAACAAAATACTAATTGGCTACCCCCCCAGCTCCAAGCCACCAAAACCCTGGGCCCCTGAATTCATCAAAATACTGATTAGCTACTCCCCAAACTCTAAGTCCACAAAACCCTGGGCGCTCGGGAACAACAAAAAAATTGACCAGTTACCCCCCCAAGCTCTAATTCCCAAATACCCTGGGCTCCCGGGTTCAACAAAAAAATAGATCAGTTACCCCCCCCCCCCAGCTCCAAGCCACCAAAACCCTGGGCACCCGATTGCAACAAAATACTGATTCGCTACATCCCATGCTCTAACCCCCAAAACCCTGGGTGCCTGAGTTCAACAAAAAACCAGATTGGCTACCCCCCCAGCTCTAACCCCGAAATACCCTGTGCGTCGGGGTCAACAAAATACTGATTGGCTACCCCCAAGCTCTAACCCCCAATACCCTGGGCGCCCGAATTCAACAAAAAAACTGATTGACTAGCCCCCCAAGCTCTAACTCCCAAATAGCCTGGGCTCCCGGGTTCAACAAAAAAATTGATCGGCTATTCTCCAAGCTTCAAGCCATCAAAACCCTGGGCACCCGAATTCAACAAAATACTAATAGGCTACCCCCCCAGTTCCAAGCCACTAAAACCCTGGGCACCCGAATTTAACAAAATACTGATTGGCTATCCCCCAAGCTCTAACCTCCAAAACCCTGGGCTCCCAGGTTCAACAAAAAAATTGATCAGTTACCCCCCCCCCCCTCAGCTCCAAGCCACCAAAACCCTGGGCACCCGATTGCAACAAAATGCTGATTCGCTACATCCCATGCTCTAACCCCCAAAACCCTGGGCTCCCGGGATCAACAAAAAAATTGATCGGCTACCCCCTAAGCTCCAAGCCACTAAAACCCTGGGCACCTGAATTCATCAAAATACTGATTAGCTACCCCCCAAGTTCTAAGTCCACAATACCCTGGGCGCCTGGGATCAACAAAAAAATTGATCAGTTACCCCCCCCCCCCCCAGTTTCAAGCCACCAAAACCCTGGGCACCCGATTGCAACAAAATACTGATTCGCTACATCCCATGCTCTAACCTCCAAAACCCTGGGCTCCCAGGTTCAACAAAAAAATTGATCAGTTACCCCCCCCCCCCCCCCTCAGCTCCAAGCCACCAAAACCCTGGGCACCCGATTGCAACAAAATGCTGATTCGCTACATCCCATGCTCTAACCCCCAAAACCCTGGGCTCCCGGGATCAACAAAAAAATTGATCGGCTACCCCCTAAGCTTCAAGCCACCAAAACCCTGGGCACCTGAATTCAACAAAATACTGATAAGCTACCCCCCAAGCTCCAAGTCCACAAAACCCTGGGCGCCCAGGATCAAAAAAAAAATTGATCAGTTACCCCCCCCCCCCCCAGCTTTAAGCCACCAAAACCCTGGGCACCCGATTGCAACAATATACTGATTGGCTACCCCCAAGCTCTAACCCCCAATACCCTGGGCGCCCGAATTCAACAAAAAAACTGATTCAATAGCCCCCCAAGCTCTAACTCCCAAATACCCTGGGCTCCCGGGTTCAACAAAAAAATTGATCGGCTATTCTCCAAGCTTCAAGCCATCAAAACCCTGGGCACCCGAATTCAACAAAATACTAATTGGCTACCCCCCCCCCAGTTCCAAGCCACTAAAACCCTGGGCACCCGAATTCAACAAAATACTGATTGGCTATCCCCCAAGCTCTAACCTTCAAAACCCTGGGCTCCTGGGTTCAACAAAAAAATCGATCGGCTACCCCCCAAGCTCCAAGCCACCAAATCCCTGAGCACCCGAATTCTACAAAATACTGATTGGCTACTCCCCCAGCTCCAAGCCACTAAAACTTTTTTTGTTGAACCCGGGCTCCCAGGGTATTTGGGGGTTAGAGCTTGGGGGGTAGCCAATCAGTTTCTTTGTCGAACTCAGGCGCCCAGGGTTTTGGGGGTTAGAGTTTGGGGGGTAGCCAATCAGTATTTAGTTGAACTCGGGCGCCCAGGGTATTTAGGGCTTAGAGCTTGGGGAGTAGCCAATCAGTATTTAGTTGAACTCGGGTGCCCAGGGTATTTGGGGGCTTAAAGCTTGGGGGGTAGCCAATCAGTATTTTGTTGAATTTGGTTGCCCAGGGTTTTGGGGGTTAGAGCTTGGGGGGTAGCCAATCATTATTTTGTTTAACTTGGGCGCGTAGGGTTTTGTGGGCTTAGAGCTTGGGGGGTAGCCAATTAGTTTTTTTGGCATCTGACAGAAATTTTATTTAAAAACTATCTTACCGTCAGAGATTTCTTTTTCAGCCAAAAAAAATTTTGTCTGCGAGATTTTAGTCGGCGAGAATTTCATTTAAGGATTTGCAACATACCCCTACCCTCTGTATCAGAGAATCTGAAAAAAAATAAAAATCTCATTGAAATAAATGAAAGTTCTTCTCACGGCATTGTAAAAAACATTGATCAGAATGAAATTTATGAATCAGCAGCCACAGGTTTAATTTTTCATCAAATTCATAACCTTCATTTATTTAGTTTCTTTTTGTTCAAAAATTGAATAGTTTATAGTAACTGAACAATTTCTTTGTTCATTTTATTTTTTTAATGTAAAATTACCAAAAATTAGAATGGTTAAAAAAAAAAGAAAATATATAGATATAACTTTATGTGAACAGTAAGGTTTGAAAATTACCTGAATTTTAAAGACTATGACTTCAACTTGTTGTCATGGTAAATCTTTATATTGTTTCAATATATTTGAAAATTCAAAATTTTTAATTTAAACTACTTTTGAGCTATGTTTCTATATTTTTGTTTTCAAATTGGATTAATTTTGAACTTCCAATCTCTTGTATTTTGTATTTTGTTAAATTAATTTTTTTATCAGAAGTAAACATAAGTACCTAGATGAGCCAATACTTTTGAAAATAATTGTTGAAGTATAATGTTTTGGTTTAAACATAAGATTTTCAAATACTCTATTTTTTATCTTACATTATGTAATTTTAACTAAGCACATCCTATTTTTACTGTAGAAAACTTTTTTAAGTATATTAATTAACTATTACAGTACGATAGTACTGTAATACTTTAAGCGTACACTTACTCTCTATAAAAATTAACTTAATATAACTGAAAATATTTTTGTTCCTAAATTAGGGTTAGAAGAAAGTATACTGTTTTTGTAAATAAACTTCTATCAAAATTAAAATTAATAGTTATCTGAGCAACAAAATTCTTTGGTAAAAATAAACAAAAGATTTATAATTGAAAATACAAAAAATTTTCAAATGTTATACTCAAGCCAGTTTTAACTATAGTTAAGGAATCATAATAAATATTACTTAAGTACATTGATAAAAAAAGCAACTTTAGAAAAAACTGATAAACAGTATACAAAAAATGTATCGTGAGTTCAATCTTGATCCAATGACTAAAATAATTTTAATGCGTATTAGAGTTTTTTTCAATTAATAGTACTGCAGAATTTTTTAAATTTTCTCTTTGAACAAAAAAAAAAAAACTTGATATATAGTTATTAACTAATTCTTTTGGATGTCAGTTATTCTTTTAAATTCTATGATTTTTTAACATTATACTCTGTAACAGGGGTGGATTTAAGGGTTTGTATAAGCCGATACAAATACCTACGGTGCGTACTAAATCCTTATCACCTGTACTTAGTGCTGAATCCAAGCACTCGTCGAACTGCAACTCGTCGACCTGAAATAATAAAATGAGGAAATCGCGTCCGCGAATATTACTATACTTCGCGACGTGGTCGGCTAGTTCGTTCATCGGTAGTGGGTGCGGGTATTAAAACAGGATCGATTCGCAGGAACACTAGGTTTAGTCAATAAAAATTAAATTAACAATTTAATAATTTATTAAAACAAATCTAAACCTAAAATACAAATTCCGAATTACGACTCGGTGTCGTTTAAACCAGTAAACAAAAGAATCTTCAATGCTCTCTAAATCGTTGCGCGCGCACACAAATTCCTGCTGCTATCGGCAGCTAACGCGCGCAAGAGAAAAACAAAGATTATGACAATAACAGTGTACTAAGGACACTCACACGCATTCGCACTCACTCGCACATTTACAATTAACTTACGGAGTCGCTAAGGTGCACCTCATACCAAGCCGTCAGGCTAAACAAAATGCCAGGCTACGATGCCGACCAGCCGCAATATCTACCATACACGCCGTGTAGCCATCGGAAAGCGATCCAGGCGATGACGTGAAATGACAACTTCACAAATAAGACCACACTCTCACACTACGGCTCTACCACAACGCACGACGCGAATGTCAATAATTGCCTCGACTTCCGTAACGAGTAAGCTGCTTCAAGATCTGCCATGAATCGATCTCCAGATCTTTGCGTGTCTGCCGGACGTCGGTCAGGTTCCCCGACGTCCACGGCTTCCAAAAGCCGGTTGACTCGTCTAGACAGAAGAATGCTTACCGGGCGATGACCATCGATCCCGCACCTTCTATCTTTGCCAACTCTCTCTTCGACGACATTCCACTCCCGAGGAGTCCGGTTAGCCGTCGAACCGAGACGAGTTAAGTTCCATGTACGTGCGAACTCACGAACACGAAAACTACGAGTGGCTTCCCGATTCCCGATCTACCACCTCAGAGGTCCGCTCTGAGCTGCATTCGACAGTCACGTGACTCGCGCCAAATCCTAAATCGTTACCAACGATTTAATTACGATCGCTGACTATCACAACTCATAAAGTCAATAGTTTTGATGAAAAATTATCTTTTAGAGTCAGATAATGAAAGTTTTTCCAGCACAACGATATCAACTGCTTTGGTACAACAGTCAGCTATGGAAGTCGATGATGAAAATTTAGACAGTAAAAAAAATGAATCATTAGACACAACCACTAAAAGAAGCATTGCAAAAGTAATCCAAAAAAATCAACTCTTGCAAGCAGCAACTAAAGGTTTGAATTTTATCAAATTCATTACGCTTAAAAAGTTTTTCTAATCTATAAACCAATTCTTATTACTTTTTTTTTCAACCTAAATTTATTTATTAAACTTGCTTTAGATTCGGGTTTACCCAAGTAAATTTTTATAAATAAAAAAGGTCTTAACTTTTTTTTTCTTAACCAATATTAAATGAAAGTTAAATTTTGGATTCATTTAGGGATTAATAAATATATTTAGATAGTTTTTTTTTTAAAGTTGAACTACATGTTTTGATAGTTATAGTAAAAAAATAGCTATGCAGTAATTTAAAAAAATTCAAATTCATTCGTCAATAAACAATCACAATTTGATATGAAAATTTAAATTCTTAGCAATAGTTTACACAACTTTAATTAACGATGAAATTAAATTTTTTTCTAGAACAACTGAATGTCATGCTTGGCCCAGAACCTGAGTCTCCAGTAGATAATTTAACACCTCCTTTGAAAAAAGAGCTACTGAATCAGTAATTACGACAAGACTAGCGACTGTACTAGACAAGTGTACGGTTAGCAAGAGAAATGTGGTTTACTTATTAAAGGCATCTGCTGAAGCTTTTGGCGTTGATGACAACAATGCCATTTTAAACGATAAATCTATCCACAACGCTCGTTCGACACTACGTGAAAAACGATATAATCAAATTAAAAATCTGGCTCCACATCTTTTTTTAAATTCGTCTAGTACCATACACTGGGATGGCAAGTTGTTGCCAGGTCTTCTGCGCAATAATTCTTCTGATAGAATAGCGATAATTGTTACTGGTAAAGGGATGGAGCAACTTCTCGGCATGCCGTCCATTATTTCTTCGACTGGAGAAAATCAAGCAGACGTGGTTTACGAATCGTTGATTGAGTGGTCTATGGAAAAAAATATTGAAGCTCTGTGTTGCGACTCGACATCTAGTAACACTGGTCGTATAAAGGGTGCTTGCACCCTTTTAGAAAAATTATTAGAAAAAGACCTCATTTACTTCATTTGCAGGCATCATGTTTATGAACTGGTTCTGAAATGCGCATTTGAAGAAAAATTTGGTCCTAGTACTGGTCCAAATGTGGGCATTTTCAAAAAGTTTGAGAAATTTTGGAAAAACATTGATCAAAACAATTTTGAGACGGGTATAAGTGATCCTTTTGTCAACAAATCATTGCAAAATGTTCGCGACGAAATTTTGAAGTTTTGTTTGAACCATTTAAAAGAACAACAGCCAAGAAGCGATTACAAAGAATTTTTGCAATTAGTAATTATTTTTCTTGGAGGTAAACTACCAAAAAAAACAATTTTTTATTCACCTGGAGCTATGCACAATGCTCGCTGGATGGCAAAAGTAATTTACTCTTTCAAAATATTTATTTTTAGAAAACAATTTTTAGATTGTAAAAAAGATGATAAAATAAAGTGTAGAGACGTTTGTATTTTTATAATTAAATTATATCTTCAAGCTTGGTTTGGTGCACCAGTAGCTTCTCAAGCACCAAACCAAGACTTGCAATTTTTGAAGAGCCTGTATCACTACAAAAACATTGATGAACAAATTTCTGATGCGGCGATTAAAAAATTTATGAATCACCTCTGGTACCTGACGCCAGAGGCAGCAGCACTCTCGTTTTTCGATATAAATGTAACAACCGAACAGAAGCTTGATATGGTTAAGGCCTTAGAATTAGATTCAGCTAATTTTGCTTATGAAAAACGCATTCTAGCTAATAAAAAAAACATCTTAGAAGTAACTGAATCTCAAATAAGTGACTTTATATGTAAAGAGTCCTTAAAATTTTTTGATCGCTTTAAAATCAATTCAAATTTTTTATTAAAAGATCCTTCTAAATGGAAGTATGATAGAGATCATAATATAGGTTTAAACATTGTTAAAAACTTAATTTTCGTAAATGACGTGGCAGAAAGAGAAATTAAATTAATAAGTGAATTTAATAAAATACTAACAAAAAATGATAATCAAAAACAATTTCTGTTACAAACTGTAAAAGAGTATCGAGCTCTTTATCCTGATTGTAGTAAAGGTACTTTAACCCAAAAATATGAATAAATTTTTATTAAAAAAATAGCAAATTTCATAATAATTTATGTAAAAAGTTGTTACAATTTTTCAATATAGACTATTGTACCTAAGATGTAACTTTTTAAATAATTTTGGATGTATTCAAATATATTTTCATATATCTTTGAGAATATGAACTATATAGTTTACAATCTTAAAAAATGTTGATAAGTTGAAAAATTATAAATTCAAACAAGTTTTATGGTGAAAAGTAAGGTGATAAAGTTCTAAGATCTTTTTTGTTTTTTTTCTTTATTTTTTCAGAATATTTGTGGATTTGCGAAAAATTTATGATCAGAACGGTGAAAAGTAATGGTTTCATTCGATTCAGGGGAAAAAATTACATTGGATCATATCGTTTGAAGTAATAAAATTCGATGATTTTCATAGTTTTTATTCGAAATAGAGTTTTTCGGCAAATATTTTTTTATTAATTGGTCATTTTTGGCTCGTAAATTTTTTTTAAGACTAGAACGGTAAAAAACAATGGTTCCATTGGATTGAGCGGAAAATTTTACATCGATTTATGTCGTTTCAAATTTAAAAATCGATGACTTTTACCCAGAGCACTGCGGTTTAACGTTTTTACCTCTTTTTTACACGCAAATCACATAAGAAAGTTCAGGTGCTTTGAGGCACGTGTTAAAACGTTCCGAATAACATTTGCTTGGTTTGAGCATCAGTTTTTAGGTATTTAGAAACTATTTCCGCCCGGCGAACATGAAAAAAAAATAAAAAAAAAAAGCCCCGGCCTAGTGTTCACTCTTTTCACTCGTGCAATTGATCACTCGAAGAATATGCCGGAATTCGAGATCCGGCTCGAAGGACCATGGTCCTTCGTGCCGGATTCAATATCATCACAGGCAACATCTTTCCTGCTTGAGTTATATCATGACACATCTAACCTGAGACCTTTTACGCTGCTACCTGCACCGGCATTGTCGTAGTCGTCCAGCAGCAGCAACATAACTCAACAACAGAAAGGAGTTGCCCTGTTACTACAAGCTTTAGTTTCCTGCAAGGCTGTTCGTCAACTGAAGAACAAATATTTAAGGTTTTTCCAAGTGGCATTGAAAGCAGTAAAACTTTTTTGTGTTGTTTATTCTTGTATTTTCTTTCTTTTCACACTGGTATTTAAGCCAGATTTGTTTACATCCTTATTTGTTATTGAAGTTGCACATTAGTGACAGAACACTGTGGTGACAATGTAATTACTGCTTTCAATGTTCAACCTTTATTTAATCTAAGTTCATTTATTAATAACTGAGTACTCGCTTTAAGATTTATGTCCAGCGTAGCACTGAATCATAAATTTAAATTAACCTCTAGTTACTGAACATTTTTGTTGTTGATCAATACATGCTTATTTAAGATTTATGTCCAGCGTAGGACTTTGCCTGTTTATCAATACTGTCATGTATCGATCTTAATAATCCCACATTCCCAAGTTGCAACAGACCCGATCTGAATCAGCCAAAAAGGAGTTAGGAAACAAGCCGCGTTGATTGCAACTAAGCAATTAATTGACCAACGCCTTCACTCTGCTCGAACAGGTGGGGCAAGGTAGCCTGCTTCTCTCGCTAAGCCACGCTCCCAAAATCACTCTCGTCCCCGAAACTCGAGTGGTTCGGTCACAGCAGCTGATCGACATAGGGCCACACAAAGCACACCTGGATTTGTAGAGCCGGAGCTGGCTGGATCCGATAGTGAAACATCGCCGCATGTTAATGACACACTTACACAACACAACACAAACGCTTTTGGAATTCGACCCGTTTATTGTGCATACATTTCACATTTGATTATCCGGAATTTTCGCGAAATAATTACGACGTTCGATTTTTTTTCTTCTCTCCAAGTAGAAATTTTTACTTCAACAACGTTATTCTTTAACTTTTATTTGATTCAATATGGCTAATCTCGTGAATCTTTCTTTGGACGAGATTGAAGCCATTGCAGACAAAGACCAAAAGAAGGTGGCCGAATCACACGGCGCCCGCCGGATGGCCGAAGATATGTCTACAATGGCAGCTATATTAAATGAGTCGCGAACCGCATTCGCGAACGTTCAAGCATCCTCGTTAATGCAAAGTGCTGTTGCGGCGATCCCATTTTACTCGGGAACTAAACCCTTCAGAGCGTAGTTACAAGATGTGGAAAGCTATGATAATCGAATAGCTGACCCTGTCCTTAAGGAACTGTTCCTGCAAGGCGAGCTTGGACAGTGAAAATTTTGATACCCTTAATGAGCTTCGTAAACATCTTCAAGATCTGTTTTCACAAAAACGATCTTTGTCATATTATCTAAATCTTATTTCCCATTCGTATATGAAACAAAACGAGTCTGTCTTAAACTTTCATGATAGACTCTCGACTATGCTACGAAACTTAAAAATGAGGGAGTAGATGACGAGGACATCAAAAAACATAATAAGACCCTTTTCGAAGACCTTGCTATTGAATATTTCATTCATGGATTACCTTCTGTTATCCGTAATCAAATGTCAAACCATAATCCTGCTAATTTTTCTGAAGCCTTAGACGCAGCTTTGAATGCTGAAAAGTGAGTCAACATCGGAGCACCTAACCGGGCTGATGTAAAGTATTCCTCCACCCAGAAACTGACTCCACGATCCCGAACTCCTAGCCAATATGGACGATCCGGGACACCCGAAAGAGAATCATCTCACGATCGCCATAATGTTAAATTTTCTGGTTTTAACAACCCCCGAAACTTTGATAGAAACATCTCATACTCTTATGATCCAAACGATATCAAAATGCCTAGGACAATGACCTACACAGCAGAAGGAAAGCTGGATGCTCACCCTTCTCTGCGTTACGAAAAACCTCCAAGTATCCTGAAAAACCCAGAAAGAGACAGCTGATCCGACCAATCCGGGCCATCAGATCGTTACTCCCACCCTAGGTCTGAAAGCCCTAAAAATCGATACCTTAATAGGCAAACAAGCCCCTTTTCCTCTCACATCCCTTATCAAAATTTTCACCCTTATATGCCCTATTATCCCCCTATGCTCTACTACGACCCCGCAGCGCCTATGCCCCCTATTCACCTGCCCTATCCTAATTCCGCACTACCAACTTACTTCCCTAACAACTATTACGAAAAGCAGCCTGCCAGACCTGCAACCCCAGGTCCTTACATCACTACTCCACGAGCCCCGAATCCAAGGAATATTCCCACAAATATCTTCCCTAGTGAAAATTTAAACTGGAGACAAGCTCGTCCGGACAGCGCAACTGCAAGCTTCCCACGCTCTCGGAGCCCCGAGCGCTGATCAGTGAAAACATTCAAAACGCAGGAGTACGGAAAGTCTGCAGCGAGAAAACCGCACCAACCATGAAAATTAAAAGTTACTTATTCAAAAAGGGCGTCATAACATGTTCCGCCGCACAAACCAATGAAGTGAATGTCATCAAAGTTTCTGTTTTTAAAGACTCGGTTTTCTACTATCCTCATCCTCCCATTACAATCCAGGAAGAAAATAATAGTCAAGTTGACGCTGATGGTAAAATCACGATTCGCATTTGTAAACAAAAAAATATATTCCATCTAATTTACGACGATGCCTCTTTTTCACAAGATGGTGTGGTCTGCAAAAGAACTTTGAAGAAACTTCGGAGACTTAAGCAAGCCGGGAAGATTAAAAATCTCCCCAATTCTCTTTTTGAAGGCCTATCCTCAGACTTAGATTTTTCTGAATCAGAATCCTCTGGTTCAGAATCTTTTTCCGGAAATTCAACCACCCAGAGTAGTGACATCCATGATATAAACAAACCTACTAACGATTTCGACACATATTCACCTCAAATTACAATCCTAAAAACCAAAGAAAAAGAAAGAAAATTTCGTACGGCTCACCTAAGATCGAAACTATCAATGATATATTTAAAGCCGGAAAAAGGCGCGTTTTAATTGACACCGGCGCAGGCGTGAGCGTAATTCAAATTAAATCTCCAAACCCCACGTATAAAATCAATAAAAATCGTACTCTTCAACTGACCGGGATTGGAGTAGAACCTGTCTACACTCTTAGTACGGTTACTTTTAAAGAAAGGGACGGTAGAAAACATCACATGCACGTCCTCCCAGAAAGTTCTTCGCTTAAAGAAGACGCCATTTTTGGTTCCCGTTATCTTCAAATTGAAAAGGATCAAATTGACTTAGTCAACAATCAATTAATTACTCAGAACGGTACTCAAGACATCTGCTTTTCAAGCGCTACAGACAACAGCGATTCTGAATCTTCCGAATCCCCTACAGAATTTTCTGATTCTCGTCGAACACCTCAAAGTCAAAACACCATTCCCGACATTCAACCAACGTCCAGCAAAATACCTTCGACTATTTTCCATTGTAAAGCTTGTCGAAAACAAGGAAAAGCTCTGTCCATGAGATACACGTTGCCAGCATATTGTAAAATTGCGATAGAAATTCCTGTGTCGCCAAACTCTCTAAGAGGGGAGGCGTATCTTCCCCGAGTACAAGCCCCTACCGGAGTATTTATCGGCGAGTCAGCCGTTACCCATAAGAAAGGTTCACGTTACGTGTTAGCCATTAACACGAAAAACAAACCTCAAGAAGTCGAAATTCCAGTGCAAGATCTGTATCCCTTTGAACTCGATAATTCCGAAGACCTCTTCGATTCTGATAACGAGGGAACACCTTGTCCTCCTGAACAGAGAGTACCTCGAATATTCGACCTTCTGAAAAGAAAACATCACGACAAAGCATCCCTAGCTCAATTGAAGAGAGAGGTTGAACGCTTTCCATACCTTTTTATGTTACCTGGCGACGACCCTCCTCGTACACATCTAGTACAACATAGCATTTCCCTAACCAATGATAAACCGATATATACACGTCAATATCGTTATCTTCCAATGTTGCACGAAGAGATTAGGAGGCAAGTAGACGACTTGCTGGAGAAAGGAATCATCCAACCCTCCTCCAGCCCTTGGAACTTGCCTCTTTGGATAGTTCCAAAACGGCCTGGCCCTGACGGTTCTTTTCTCAGACTCTGTTCTTATTGTCGCCGATTCATCTACCATTTCTCTGAGATTACAAAACCTCTAGACGATCTTCTCAATGAAAATTGTAAATTCCACTGGGAAGAAAGCCAAAAAGCCAGTTTTGAGAAACTAAAGATGGCTCTTTGCACGTCGCCAATTCTGATTTGCCCAGACTTCTCTAAACCTTTCATTCCAACAACTGATGCAAGTGCATATGTAATCGGGGCAGTTTTGAGTCAAGGCGAACCAAATAATGATCAACCTATTGCATATTTGTCAAAAACGCTCAATAAACATCAAAGAAACTACTCTGCCACTGAGCGAGAGTGTTTAGCTGTAGTCCTAAGCATTATGCAGTTCAGACACTATCTTTACGGTCACACTTTCTATGTATACGCTGACCATGAACCTTTACAATGGATTGATTCAATCAAAGATCTAATGTCAAGATTAAACCGCTGGAGAACCCGACTTCGTGGCTACAAATACATCTTCCGTTAAAAGCCTGGAAGGCTTAACACTAACGCCGACTGGCTTTCGAGAAATCTGATAGACCAGAATGAGGTAGAAAACGAAAAGTCAGCGAACATATCCTCTCAATCATTGAAGAGAATCAAAACAAAAACCATGCTACCTATTCAGAAACCAAGACAAACAAAAACATCCCTTGCTCGACAAGCCCATGATAAAAGCAAAGAAGAAAACTTCTCTGATGCCTCACAAGCCAGCCCTTCGCGAAGAGGCAGACCAGAAGGGTCCAAAAATAAAACTCGAGTATCACTAAACGTATCTGGTCAAGGTAATCTTCCAGGTAATATTATTGCCTCCCGTCTAAGACTCAGATGAAATCAACAGGTAGAGCTGAAAAATACTAGACCCATCTACCAAGCAAACGACGAAATCTTTACCTCAGAGATAGAAAATTCAGACGAAACCAAGGACGCCTCTGATGCACCTGTACCCTTGCAAAACCGATCCTTGAAACCTAGTTCGGTAGAACCACTCAACACAACAACCACATCGCCTGCCACTTAATCTGAAATCAACAACCAAGAACAAAATGAGATTTCTGGCAAAGCGAATTCGATGAAACCATGGTACCAACAGATGATTTCGAAGATGTAGTTGCTCTTATTCAAAAGCCCGCATCTAGGAAGGGATTCTTTGATTCTCCATCAGAAAGAGTGAAACCTCCAGCAAATGATGACGATTCTTCATCTTCTGACGAGGAAGAACTCAACGAGACTACCCCTGAAAAATGAAATTCGGAACCCCAAGCTCAGCTCAAACCTTCCAACTTCAACGTAGATTTTTTCGTCGTAGATTTTTTCATGGAATCGTCGAAATTTTCGAGAAGTTTTTCCCATTTTCCATTTTTCCATTTTTTCATGGAATCAACCTTCCAACTTCAACTCTAAGCAGAAAGAAGAGTTTATCGAAGGATTTAATTCTTTGTGGTGGGACTCTGGAAAATGGGAAAAACTTCTCGAAAATTTCAGATTCCATGAAAAAATCTACGACGAAAAAATCTACATTAAAAAATAAAAAATAATAATAAATTAAATAATTAAAAAATTTAATTTATTTTAATTTATTAATTTATTAATTTATATAATAAATATATTATTATTTATTTATTTTTACAAATGTTCATAATACAATTATCGCTGATATATTTCTTAAATACTCAAGTACATCATCACGATCATAATCATTAACAATATTTTTCAATCTTGCGTCATAATCCTTATACTTTTTTCTTTTTGGCCCTACTTTGACACCAGTTTTCAATTGCTCAATCTGTACTTCCGTGAAATTTTGTTCTTTCTTCAAACAATTTATCATATCGCTAATCGCAGCATGATTTTTATCAACTATGTTGGCGAATCTGCAGTGCCATCCTTCAACAGCATTGTTAGTTCTAGGCAAATCATTTTTTAGATCATAATAACAATTCCATAGCTCTACACTAAATAATGGCTAGTTGCGACTGTTATTTCTACTTTCAGCTCCTACCCATGTTAATTCAAAATAATTTAAAAAATAATTTAGTAAATCTTCATTTTGTACGAAATAATCAGTTACTATTAATAACTCGTAAGCTATCATTTTAATTGCAGTCATGAAAAGTAAATTTTCAGCATACAGTTTTTGCAGACCACAATCTTGAACATGTCTGTATAAACACTGCATGAAATGAAACCAACAACATTTTATTCTGGTAGTAGTAAATATTTTACTAAAAGAGTTAATAAAAGCTGGTTCAAAATCGATTAGTATTTCATCAGGATTATAATTGTCAATATTATCTTTTACAATTGTCAAAGCGGATTTATATAATTTTTTACTTTTTCTTGGAAGTCAAAAATATACAAGTGGCAGGGTTTTACCTTTGTATAAATCGTGAATACTATAAAGTTGTTTAAAAATAATAGGTGCAACTTTCAAATGTGCCATCGGATAACCAAATTTTACATTTTTTTAATAATTTAAAGTTCTTGTTTGTACTAAAAACGAGAAATTTATTATTATTGCTATCGTGTATCAAAATCTTAACTATTATTGCTATCGTGTATCAAAAACTGTTTTCCTTTAATTGTAAATTTGTAGGGATCAGGAATAACTAAATCATTAAGATCATTGTACACTGGAAAATAATCGTCTTTTTTGTATCTTATATTTTGAACCATTCTATTCAAACAACTAGTGGACGGCAGGTTGGCATTAGCTTCGTCAGAAATGTTACCAAGATTATTAACAATTACTTTCGATGTTTTTTCAGTTGAATTTTTTGCATCATTTCTTATTCTGTTAACAACATCACGTGACTCCAAGTTG
Organism: Encarsia formosa; assembly: GCA_038277355.1. NCBI lineage: Eukaryota > Metazoa > Arthropoda > Insecta > Hymenoptera > Aphelinidae > Encarsia > Encarsia formosa. The sequence goes on from CM076186.1 coordinate 56,058,569, forward strand.
ACGAGATCAGGAGCGTGAGTATGGTCTACAGCCGAAATTATTTGACCTTTAAAAATTTTTTAACTTAAAAAAACTATACATTTTTAATAATTATTTCAAAAGACAATTTTTGTTTACCATCTGCATCTTTAGATGTAGACCGCACTTCGCCTGGACACTTAATTTGTTTATACTTAATTCATTTCCAAACAACACTTTCTTTATTATCTCTTTGCCAATTATGCAGAAATCCATTATATTGTAGAAGATATTTGTTTTTCTGACTCAACACTAAATGCAACGGCATTGTAAATACAAACACAAATCAACTCAGAACATTAACTTGATAATCACACAAGACAAACCTTCTTCGACGAAGGATACAGTAAAGTAACTTAAATAAGAATTTCTTAAATCCTATTCACAATTTAGATGTTTTGTATTGACATATCAACATTGTATTAGTTCTACTTTCTTTTCAATTAGAATAATAATGATAATCTGATAATTATAATCTCAAATGTAAACAAATAATAATTTCTGGTCAACCATGATATAATTGTTGAATTTCAGCACAAATTTATAATGAAGAATATTATTTATTTTCAAAGACATTTTTTAATTTCATAGATTTTTTCATCGTAGATTTTTTTCGTAGATTTTTTCGTTCGTAGATTTTTTCGTTCGTAGATTTTTTCGTGTCACCTAGGAGCTAACTATCACGAAGCGGATCACTCGGTAGTCCACAGCGATCCGGGCTATTTGGAAAATGATCTTATTGACGCAGACGATAGACAAAATTTGAATAATACACAATCTTTGTTAGAATTGGATAAATGGCAACTGACCGATGATTCAGAATTCAAAAACCCTCCCTTATCGTCCACTCTCATAACACCAAAAATACCTCCAACAAATTTTGATGACACTTTTAATCTTGAAAACACTAAAATCATGTCTAGCGAAGATTCCGACTCTTCAACAAATTCCGCAAAAACCATTGCGCTAGATCATAAACCGACGGAAGCTCCATCGAAAAACTCTCTAATTCCACAAGAGAATGTTACTCGTCTTCGAGATATCGACAGAACGACCCTTCCATCCTCGCAACTCGACTTTTCTACAAAACAACCAAATTCAAATTTAATACCTCAAAGTTCGAAAATTACTACGTCAAATACTAACAATGATACTTTCACAAGCGTTAAAAACATTCCGCCAATTGTTCCACCGATCCAAAATGCTTTTAGCACCCCGATCGAACCTCCTGAACGACTGACAGTGAGACTCACCCGAGACGTCCTCAAGTGACATAAAGATAATATAATACATTTTATCCCTGCGAATCTGAACCTAAACACACCTAACAACCAACTTCTTACCGAGTTAGAACTAATCTCAAGGAATGAACTCAAGGATTTGAACCCTACAGTTGGCAGTGTTCTTGTCTCTAAAACCCGAGGCCGAACTATCTTCTTTTTAGTAGTTACAGAAACCGAAAGAAATCCTATTAAGAAAAGTTCTTTGAAAGAATGCTTACACAACCTTTATCATCTACTGCTCGAAAAAGAAATAATATCGGTCCTTATGTCACGAAAGGGCAAACTCACAGACGCACTGCCACGCAAAATTCTATATCGAGAAGTCCGAGACGCTCTCAAAGACATACCTGTGGGCTGTGACACTAATGATTTGTCTAGGTGCCTGCATAATACCTCCACCCGAATCTGGCAACACCATCCTGAAAGAGTGCCACGATAGCCTATTCAGAGGACATCATGAGGTAGAGAAAACTTACAGAAGAGTGAGAGAAAAATTTACTTGGCTTGGTTAGCGTAAAGATATAGTCAACTATATTCATCCTTGTCGAATATGCCAAGAGTTTAAACTCATAGGTTATCGCACGAAAGAACCCATGGTAATTATCAATACGCCCGCAGAGCCGTTCTTCAAAATGGCTATCGACGCGGTCTGAACTATGCCTCGAATTGTCAATGGCAACGCTTACATAATCACTATGTAATGTTTATTTTCAAAATTTTGTATAGTGGTACCTGTACCTCATCTTAAAGCGCTAACTGTAGCACAAGTCCTCGCTGAGCATCTTATAGCTGTTCATGGAGTACCTAAAATTATCTTGAGCGATCAAGGTACAAGCTTTAGAAATAGACTCCTCAAAAATCTTGAACCCTTCAGGATGCCTAGACGACTTCGACAATGACACATATAATGCTTACATTTACGATTTAGCAACGAGAATTGCTGAAATTCGAGAAATGGCATTGAAAATTTTAGAATCATCCAAACAAATTAACAAAAGAAATTACGACAAATCTACTAAACCCCTCGATATAAAACCCGGAGACAAAGTTTATGTCAATAAACTACCACGTAAAAACAAACTAGATCAATTCTACAACGGAGTTTTCGATGTCCTAGAAGTACGTGAAAATAACACTGCCCTCTTGAAAAGCCAAAAAAAAAAAAATCTTAGTCCATAAAGATCGTCTGAAAATTTTTTACTCAAAGCCTTGTTCTTCTCAAAAATCACCGCCTCATTTAATTTAAATCTGTCCTAATTTTTTTTGTTCCGAAAAATGTTTTTCATTTTACTGTGGTGCATAAGCTTTGCTCCAGTCGGGACCGTTAACACGGACAATAAAACCTTTTATGAAGTACAACCAATCCCCAATAACCCGGGTATTTTCTATGAACACGTCGGAAGAAATAATTTAGTCAGAACAAAAATTCACATTAATATTTTCGTAAATTGTCTCACTAGAGAGAAACTTCGAAATGGAACACAAAAATTTTAGACAGTTGGTGAGTGAAATAAGTCGAATTTACCCCGATCAAATAACACCAGGATTCTCGGAACTTCACATAACCCGAAAATTACTCGCAATTAATGATTTACACGAATCTATAAAAAGCTTTTTCGTTTTACAAGAAACTAATAATCGACCCTATAATCGCAAAACTCGAGGAGCTCCAATCGAAGTCGGCGGTTGGGTTACAAAATGGTTATTCGGTATCATGGACTCAAAAGACCGCAAACTAATCAATAATGACATTGACAAACTGTACGACAGTCATAATAATTTATCCCAAATTTCACTCGAATCGATTCATCTAATCAAATCAGAGCTCGAAAGTTTATATAAATCCAACAATAATCTAACACTAGAAATTTCACGCTTAATCAGTTGTGTCAAAAACATTTCCGAACAAAACTCGGCCATGAACAAAGAGTTGCAATTAGCAAACATTACCAGATGGTGGTTCGATTACACATATGAACTTGACGAATTAAAACGAGGTTGTGAAAACTTGTTGGAAGTAATTCAAACGACCGCAAGAGGACACCTACACCCTCGTCTTTTATCTTACTCACAAATGTCCGATCTACTTCTAAAAATTAACAACAATTCAAATCTTTGATTACCAAACACCGCAGAATTAATCACACTCCACTACCTATTCAACATAGCAAGAAAGACTATTTTCATCACTAATGGAAAGCTTCACGTTTCTATAAGACTACCTTTAGTAAATGATGACGACCTAGATTTGTACAAAATACACTCTTTTCCGAACCCTAAAAACCTCCCCTTTAATAATACAGGCTATTTAGCAAAAAAACCAAGAGTTAATTATGTTTTTATATCGAGAAACCAGACATATGTTCTCTTAGATGACGAACTCCTTCAATCGTGTTTCACTTATGATCACACCAAGCTATGTGAAGACTTTTTACCCCTTATCGACGGAGTTACACACCCACTGTGCGAATATTCAATGTTCAATCGGCCGACAACCTCTTGTCTAAAAACCTGCTCGACAGTTATTATACCAAAAATTCCCATAATTCAAACACCCTTGCACGCATCGAATTTATGGTTATATTCAACTTTAAAACCGACTAAGTTCACAATAATCTGTCATAACCAACATCGTAATAAATTTCTCATAAATGGTACAGGTTCACTTTACCTAAGCGGCGAATGTACCGCACACACGTCAAGCTTTACTTTACATGGTCTTCGAAAAATCTCATTCACATCAGAGTACAACTATAAACCCGAACTTTCAGTAGAATTGAACACAATAAAACCCGAGATACATGAATAACAAACAAATACCCCATGGAGGTGGAGAAAGAACTCACTGAATCACTCCAAAATTTTAACCCGATTCCCCTGAATGAAATCGAAAGTAAACTGCGGGCGATACGTGTCCGACGAACGGAACAAGAACGAACACATTTATTTGTGGCCATCGGCTTGGGATCCTCAGTCGCGTTAACATTGGTCCTAAAAATCTTGCTGAATAAATTTCTTTGAATCGAAAAGATCTTGCTCTTCTTCTTTATCTGCAACAGAAAGAAGGAAAGTAAATGGGACATGAAAGCAAATGAAGAAGAATACATCCGAGAAACATGCACATGTAAGAAAAATCATCAGGGAAAAATCATCACCCAAAAAAACCTCAAAGAGGTAAACAAACTTAGGGAGAGTTTTAGCAACAAAACATTAATTAAAGGATTTTTAACAAAAATTCGTGATATCAAACTATAAGAATTTTTTGATTTTAAAAATACGACATTTATCTGTTAATTCAGCTAAACTCTATCAAAGCTTACAGAAGTCAAAAAAGTATCTTCATGTAGAGTTTGGTAGAGTTTAGTTGAATTAACAGATAAATGTCGTATTTTTAAAATCAAAAAATTCTTATAGTTTGATATCACGAATTTTTGTTAAAAATCCTTTAATTAATGTTTTGTTGCTAAAACTCTCCCTAAGTTTGTTTACCTCTTTGAGGTTTTTTTGGGGGATATCACTATTTTTTGTTTGGTATAATGTTTTATTTAATACGTATTTTTTGCCTCTCCTTCAATTTTACTAATCGAAGTAAAATCAAAATTTAAAATAAGATACAAAAATTTTTTATCATCAAGATACAAAACTTTTTGTCATTTATGACAAAATATTTTAATATTGATTAAATATTTTAGTATTGATATCAATTTTCTTTCAAACTAATACAAATTTAAAAATTAGTGTAAAAATTTGCAAAATTTTGCCATTGTTCCTGCTTTAAGAACTTTTTATGCTTTTTTATGAGGTACTAAAAACCAATATAGGTTCTAATGAAATAGGGAAGTAGTCTCAATTTAAGATCAAGCCAAGCCAGCTAACGGTAAGAAATTTTTTTACACGATTGATCAATTTAGCTTTTAAAGTTTTATCAATCTATTGATAGGTTATATAATTAATTTTTTTTTTTATCATTAAATCTATTTTAATCCATAAAATATTAGAAAGAAATCTTTCAATCAAATTGAATATATTTTTAAGTTTATTTTTAAAAGAAATTACGAAAACAAATTTAAATTAATTTTTTTAATAAAAATCGCTACTGCGCCATCTGGTGAAAATTCTGTGAAGTGCCGAATGTCGATCGGCGTTTGAATGTTTTTCGAAATTCGAACACTGGAAAGTCCGAAAAAAAGGCCGAATTCAAAAACGCGAGTTAATAAATAAGGAAATTAAAAAAATATACGATGCGAAAACAATCCTCATCTCTTCGGTAGTGAAAAATAGGCGTATTCTAGAGGTTTTATGACGCAGGTAACGTGTTTTAATTTTGAAATAATAAATTAATTATGATTAGTAGGGTTAAGGTAGCTCCAGTAGCTGTAAATAAAGCACGGCAGCTGGGTACTATTTTGGCGCGAAAAACTCTCCTAAGCCAGCTACCGCTGGCTTTAATTGACAATTTCTTTTTTTACATCCTTTCAAAAAGTTGTTTTTGTTGCTTTTTTTGCTATTTTTTTCAAAAATTATTGAGGTAGTTTTTTTTTTTTTTGAATTATTCAATAAATAGCTATTGCAAGTACTTTTTAAATCAATCAATGAAACAAACACATGTAAATTAATAGACTTGATTAAATATTTTTTTTATATATCACCTCAAAAAGAATATTTTAAGGTTTTTCAGTAATATTTTATTTTTAAATTTAGTTTGTTTACAGCATTTTTTGGTGTAATTATATTTATTAGATGTAAAAGCTCTAAATTATGTTAAGTCTTAGTTAAAAACTACTGTTTCACTGAAAGAAGTATTACAAAAATAAATTTGATATTTTTTATTATGCACTGCTGGTTTCGATCGAAAATACTTAGTAAATTTTAAAGTTATTGTCTTCGATAAAATGTCATTCAATTACATCAATAGTTTGTAACTATTCGTCTCTGATGTATTTTTTTTTTCTTTTTTATACTTATGAAGTAAGATTGCATGTTATTTTATAATTGAAATTTCTGATTCACGTTTCTAGTTTTAAAAAGTTTAATGTAATGAGTTTAATTATTACCATCCCAGTGATTTCATTTAACATGAAAATAAAATGTATCTGACGTAAATTTTAATTTTATGACAAATTAATTTACTCACAAATAATCCTAACTTTTATAATTATTATATTATTTTCCTTATTATTGTTTCAAAATAATGAAAAATACCAAGTTAGATGATGATTTTTTCTTATAATCATCTTATGAATACATCATTTATGATTAGTATCATTATATAATATCTTGAAAATTTTTCAAAGGTTAAAACAAATTTGATTTAAAAATATGTGACTGTGTACCTGATATTAGTTATAAATGATAGAAAATATGACTGTTAAATTAAGGAAAAAAAATTCTATGATAAATAGTATTTATTAATTTTCAAACAATTTTTGGTGCTTTATTCATTTTTGTGATAATTTAACACATTTTCATACACTGACACTGCATTAAAATAACATATTTTCAAATTATAGAACTACAGTTTTTACAGTAAATTGTATTTATTAAATTCAACAAGAAGATTCATATACAAATTTGAGGCATCTTTTAAATTAGTTGGTGTAGACACATTAAACACAGACTCCACAAATTCAATAAAAAATGGATCACAATACTTAGGAGTATCTGCAAAAAGATTAAATGAATTTTTTATGTGCTCTTGACTAACACTTTGACTCCATTAATCTGTGCAACCGTACGCTTCTGGCACATAGTACATGTGGTTGGGCTTACCATAGTTTATGTTAACACCTTTTTGCTTTCGAATGATATGCCTGTTCCACTCTGTTCTACAAAGTTCTAAATCTAGTCTAATTAAAGGTCCAAAACAATATCGAATACACTCAACATAAACTATACTTGATCTATTATAATAACCTTCATCACACATGTCTTTAAAAAATGATATCCAAATTGTATGCAATGCTTTCGCATCCTTCCCCAGGTGCTTTCAATACGTTGATTGGCTGTACTCTTGCCTTTGATGAAAATATAAGTACCAGAAAATTTATCTTTGTGGTCAAACCTTACAGCCATATGCACATTTTCAATATACACATTCTCCGTACCATTGTCTGATCTTATAATGGTAGGAATCTTTTTTAACTTTTGAATCGTTTTTAAACAATAGAACATAATGACTCTAGGATTCTTGTTTTTTGTACTAACTTCAAGCCACAAAAGTTTGCGGGAAAAGCCATCTATGCAGCCATGCATAGAAAATCCAAATGGAATGAGCTTATCATATCCATCAAGATGCCACAAGAAGTCTGGTCCCAAAACGTGGTACTCACGTCTTTTAAGTCCATACCGAGAGCGACACTCTATCCCATCTGGATCAAATGCATGGAGCAGGTCTAAAACTGCTTGACGGTAGACGTCTAATCCATACAATAATTTTAGCCTTTTCCATAAACTTTTATATCCTAAACACCGGCCACTTCTCCCCAATTCATTTAATATACACATAAAGATACTGAAAAAATCTTCATTTTTATTATTTCTTTTAAGTCCCATGGACTTAATCACTCTTTGCAAGTGTCTATATGAGATATCTACTCCATTTTTATCAAAAATTGAACGAATTTCTTCATAAGTGTAGTCCTGTTCAAAATATTTATTAATAATATCAGTTGAAAAATCTTCATTTTGTTTAAAACTTTTTTTTCCATCATCTATTCTATTTGTGTCATTGTTTACATCCTGATCATCTTTGAAATATTGATAATCTGTGGGAAATGTCAAAATTAAATTTATTTTTACTTAAAATGATTACAAAATAAGTCACAAGTTCCTTACCTTGATTCATTCTGACCTCATAATTAGTAACTCCTTTGTTAATAAATATACGACCATTATTCATCCTTACTCCTTCTATGAATCCATCATCATTAACAAAACAAAGTCCAGAGGCTTCTGAAAAAGCACTCTGTAATGTATTAAAGCTCAGAGTTCCATTACTTTCCAATGGAACCTGGAGATGTTCATTATGATATTTAATGAATATTATATTATCTTCCATCTAAAAAAAATGTTTTTTTTTTATTAATAATGTTTAGCTTCAGAAATTTTTTTTAATTTTGCGAAGCTAGAGAAATACTAAAAATCTACTGATATACTCTGATACTTTACATTGTAAAATTAAAAAACAATTACATAAATAAACTGTCATAAATTACCTCGATAAAGAAGCAATCATTTAAGTATATCTGGTTGTTTTTTTTCTATTTACTACTGTATTTCTTTAATCAGGGACCCTGATTTAGGGTAGTAAGCAACACGTATTTGCACTCTGACTTTTAATGTAAACATTAAATCATAACCTAATTTTGATGACCTCAAAACATTGTAGACCACGTGACTACCAGGTGTCATGGTGGCTAAACTCGAAAAAGTTCGCACACAACTCGAAAAAGTTCTCGACCGGTCTGAATATAGCCGTGTCGTATTAGGGCTTCCGTACTCAACGCCGTCGTCGTAGATCAACCGCTTATCTACGACGATTCCACCTAGTTTACCTGAGGTTGAGAGACTCCCGGCCAAAACGGCGAGCTCTCTCTCCTCATTTGTATATAGTTTAAATAAATAGTTTAAGTGCAGCATAAAAAACTATAAGTGTTGTGCTTTCCAAATAACCTCGCTTTTCACCTTTTCCGCTCCCTCGCGATCGCATTAAATATCCTTTACCTTAAGCACATCCTCCGCGTTTCCCCAAACATTTGGCATCCCTTGTGGGGAAAAGTCTCCCGAAAAATAGGCGCGTCGCGAGTGAAACGAAAAAGTGAGAAGTTTGTGCCACGCCACGGCCATTTTCTTCTCTGCAGTTCAAACGAAGAAGATGCCAGTGACGGCTAACCCGTGGCGCGCGCATCACCACCGCGCAGCCACGCTTCAGTGTGAGTGACAACAGTCGTCGTGGGAGGAAGAGAGACGGACGATAGCGCTCCGCGACTCTCCTCTCCACACCGAAAGCCGCGCTCGCAGCTGGCCTAAGGCGGCCTGTCCAGCGAGCACTCATCGGCCAACAAGAGCGACCATCTTGTTGGCACCTCACCATCCAGGTTACCCTGGAGCCTACCACGCTACCCGCGTAACCAGTACCCAAACCTAAGACGGCGGTGGATTAGAAGGAGCATCTGAAACCCGTCGTCCTACCACGTCCCTGCCGCAGCCCCTCTGCAGTGGGAGCGAGAGAGAAGGCACCTCGATCAGCTGACTCCGCTAATATGGTGGGTCCGCTCCAAGTGGCAAACTTGTGTTGCGCAATTTAATAATTAATATTCTTTTTCTTTTGTTTGTTTGTTTAGATTCTGAACGGTGTAGGTAAAGTTGACTACACTTGTTTTCAATTATAGACTTTTCTTAAAATTATAGCCTTTTCTTGTTTATGTTTACCTTTTCCCAAATCAAATAGTCAGTTGACCAAATTACTCAATCATTGAGTACAGCTGCTATTATTTTGGCAAATAATTGATTATTTTAGGGTAAAGTGACCAGTAAAATTAGGAATAATTTTTTCTATCTTTACCTTTGTTTATATTGAGATCATCTGTATACTTAATTTCATTTTATTTTGTTCCACCTTATCTTACACTATTGAATTTGCAGCTGCAACTACCTGGTAACTTGTAGTCTATGCTGACTGTTCGCCAACATCTGAGCAACCATTGGCACCTGTAAGAGCAAGCGAAGGGACTTTCTTCACCAACTGGTAGTCCTCGAGTCCTCATACAGCTGCAGCAGCACTCCCAGAATTCTTCGATACCCTTGGGTTCAAAGGTACTGTTTTGTATGGTTGTTAGAGTCAGCGTTGGAACCAATTTTTGCCAATCTTTATTAGTATAGTTTGTTTCAAGACCAATTTTCTCAAGACAATTATTTAGCCCACTATGCCCAACTACGTGCTAACTATTATCACCCTTTGGTTTGTTTTCTTCTCGAAGCGGTGTTCAGCTTGTTTGAACACCTTTTGATCTTTTAATTTGAAAGATCAATCCAAGTGCCTACTAACCCTTGACCCCACTCAACCCAATTACAGTTGTTTAGGGATTTTCATTTCCTTTTTTCTCTATAGTTTTTTGTTTATCTATTTACCTTTTTTCTTTACCTTTATTTTTTGATTTTTTCACTTTCTTCATTTTTTAAACTTTCATTAAAAATTATGTTAAGGTTTTCTTACGAAATCAGCCACCTGCCTGGCTTAGTTGTTTTTATTTAAATTATATTTCAGTTTAAATTATTCTTTACCAGTAATATTCATAGGTTTCAATATTTTCCGATTTTCTTTTATTTAAATTGTATTTCAGTTTAAATTCTTTTCCACCAAAAATATTCATAAGTTTGAATATTTTTTTATTCTTTTGTTTAAAGAATAATCGCCTCATCTTAATTGTATTTCAATTAAAGATTGTTCCACCAGTGATATTCATAAGTTTGAATACTTTTCCATTCTTTCATTTAAAGAATAATTGTGTTTCAATTTACATTTTCACCACTCATGTTTTTTTTGCCGTGTCCAAATCGCTCAAGTTTAAAAAAAAAATTTTAATTGTGTTTCAATTTAGATTTTCCCAAGCCAAAGGATAGTTTTTAACTTTATCTATTGATCTATTATTTCAAGTACCAGCCTACCTTGCAAAATGAATAAAACAAATTCATTTGCTCAAATCCTTAGCGCACAAGTTTTAATCCGAAATCAAATCGTCACTCATTTCGAAATCTTCGAGCAAAAGGGAGCCTTGATGATTCGCGAGTTAGCAGAGAAACGCATCCTGCGTCTCGAACAACTCTGGCAAGATTTTGTCAAAAATGACCGAATTTTAAGGAACTGCCAGGATGTAGACCATAGCCACGACTACTTCGTAAAAGACATGTACTACCATACGCAGGACACCTTTGATGACGTGTGGTGTGACTACATCTAATTTCTTAAAACCAAGCCACCTGCGACACCTCAAGTCCAGGCCTCGGCTACTCATTTCAAGGTTCAGCCACCTGCGACACTTCAAGTCCAGGCCTCGGCTACTCATTTCAAGGTTCAGCCACCTGCGACACCTCAAGTCCAGGGCTCGGCTACTCATTTCAAGGTTCAGCCACCTGCGACACCTCAAGTCCAGGCCTCGGCTACTAGTCCGGGGGCAGAGGCCGATTTTGTAGGATTTTGAGACCGGCTCACTTTTTCAAGTGATTCCCATGTATTTTGGCCCGCTAAATACGAATATCGAGGTTAGAAGTGTCAAAAGTTGTCAGATAATTTGTTATTAACAAATTTTAACAACAATTAGGAAAAAATCGTGTTTTTGCTAAATAAAAATTTTTTTCAGGTTTTTTGGATCAAAACAAAGAAAAAATGTTCTATAAAATTTTTCTTTTGGATGCGTAATTTTTGCGTTAAAAATCGCCAAAGTTTTAAAAAATGCGATTCTTACGATTTTTGACTTCCAAATACTATGTGAAAAAAATTATTTTTTCACACGATTATAGGGTTTACTCGTTGTCTGGGATCTATTCAACAATATGCGTAACAAGTTTTATGTCATTGTTGATTTTAAGTACTTTTTTTTTATTGACAAAAAACATGGGCGCTAAGCGCTACGCAACTCACTCGAGGAGCGCCTGTTAATGTCCAATACTCTTGGCTCAGTTTTCATCAGACTTGAAATTTTTGAAATCAACATTTATGCATTTTTTACATGTTCGAGAAGAGTATGAGAGATGGAAAGTATCAAAAACTGTGTGAAAATCTATAACTGATAAATTTAAATAATAAAAAAATCACTTAACCTAGAAAAAAAATTTTTCTTCTTCTAATCAAAAGTAATAAAAGTAATAATACGTTGACATGAATTTTTTTCGAACCCGTCAAATTTTCGAATTTAATTAAAGCTCCTTAGTTAGAAATGTGGGCATTCGAATAATACGTAATTTTTTGTTTTGAAATAACTAATGTCATTTACGTTTCTTAAATTTTATATAACATATATAAAAAATAATCGTCAAATAAAATAAAAACGAGATTTTTATGCATTTAAATTAGCATTCATGCACGTCTTTAAAATACAGTTTGTTAAATAAAAAAATACATAAAATGGAGTCTTCTTAGTAATGCATAGAATTATAAAAATTTTAAAACAGTTTTTACGTATACGACAAACCGATTTGGGAAAATGTAATATAATTATTTACTTCTTTAAAATAATTTTGATAATCTTTGACTTTATATAATATATTTTAATTTAATTGATCGTAATATCACATTTTTTTAACGAGCACATTGAATTTTTTCACCAGTCTGAATCATCATCACTTTCTAAATTATCTATTAGATTAAATTTGTTTTTGCAAGTATTATCCTTTTGGCATTTGCAAAATTCGCAACATGGTACTCCTGAAGATTTGCAAATGCAGTGTTTTGTGGTGCATACTCGACACGAGCAGCTAGGAACTAGTTCATCTGATGGAGGTATAAGAATTTTAACTTTTGCTGGTATCAAACAATCATTTTGTTCTTCCCATCATTTTGTTGTCAACTAAAATGCATCAAAACAAATTATTTTAGAAAATTACTTAAAAAAATTCATGTCAACGTATTATTACTTTTATTACTTTTGATTAGAAGAAGAAAAAATTTTTTTTTTGGTTAGGTGATTTTTTTATTATTTAAATTTATCAGTTATAGATTTTCACACAGTTTTTGATACTTTCCATCTCTCATACTCTTCTCGAACATGTAAAAAATGCATAAATGTTGATTTCAAAAATTTCAAGTCTGATGAAAACTGAGCCAAGAGTATTGGACATTAACAGGCGCTCCTCGAGTGAGTTGCGTAGCGCTTAGCGCCCATGTTTTTTGTCAATAAAAAAAAAGTACTTAAAATCAACAATGACATAAAACTTGTTACGCATATTGTTGAATAGATCCCAGACAACGAGTAAACCCTATAATCGTGTGAAAAAATAATTTTTTTCACATAGTATTTGGAAGTCAAAAATCGTAAGAATCGCATTTTTTAAAACTTTGGCGATTTTTAACGCAAAAATTACGCATCCAAAAGAAAAATTTTATAGAACATTTTTTCTTTGTTTTGATCCAAAAAACCTGAAAAAAATTTTTATTTAGCAAAAACACGATTTTTTCCTAATTGTTGTTAAAATTTGTTAATAACAAATTATCTGACAACTTTTGACACTTCTAACCTCGATATTCGTATTTAGCGGGCCAAAATACATGGGAATCACTTGAAAAAGTGAGCCGGTCTCAAAATCCTACAAAATCGGCCTCTGCCCCCGGACTATAATTTCTTAGTAATATTTCAACAAGATGACACTAATTTAAAGCATATTTACAATAATCATGTAAACACAGATATGTCTTATAAAAAATTTAAAAATTTGTGTTCCGCGTGTTGGAAAGAGGGTAAGCATTGTTTTCTAGTAATAGATAAAGAGAGAAGTATAAATGATGGGAGATATCGTAGAGGTTTCGATTGCTTTGCTATAAATATAGCGTAATTTTTTTTTTAGATCATCATTACTCATAAAGATGGATAAAGTGCAACGAGAAAAAGATGTTCTTCGAAAGTTTATTAAAGCTCGAGATGCTATAAAACGTAAATAAAAAATGATAAAATTCAACAACGTTAGCACTGAACAGCTGCTGACTGACACGTTTAAGCCGATCATAGATCCTCTAGAAAAAAAAGCTACCAACATTAAAAATGAAAATTCTCCGTCTCAATTTGATTTGAAAACTCCATCTAATGTTAGAAAATTTCAATCTCGTGTGAACTTTGGAACTCCTATTGTACAAAGTACTCCAAATAGAAGTAAAAATGCTCTCATAAATAGTTTGCGGAAAAAAGATGAAAATACAAGTGGAATTAATTTTTCCATTGATAATTTAAATGAACCTTTAAACATACCAAAAATCGGAGATTTTAATTCAACAATCACTAGTGATAATGAAACCGTAATGTATAATGATAATAATGATGATGATGAATATATTCAACTTCTCAAGACAAAAGATTCAGTCTTGTATAAAATTTATGGCGTTAAACGAAAAGAAGATGGCACATATACTCATGGAAAATCTAAAATTTCTTTTAGCTCTGATTATATCATAGTTGATGGAGTGAAATTCAACATAACTAATGGTTTGGTGGATTTATTACCATTAAAAGCACCAGGAGAGCCTCAAAGTTCTGAAAAAACAAATTATAAAAAAATCTTAGAGTTATCTGAGGCTCATTTAAATAAAGACGGTTCATTGAAAGTGCATAAAAGTAAAAAGTTCATCGATATCATCGCTCCTTTGTTTGATGAGATGCGAAAACGTGGTGGTATTTCACCTGATTTTAAGATTGCGAGAATAAATTCAAGTGTCGATTACAAATACTGGGATGATCCCAATGAATTAGTTGAACGATGACGGTTACTCATAGCTGAACGTACAGCTGGAAACCTCGCACATAATAATGAGATTTTAGCAATTATTGAGGAGCTTCGAGAATCGGGGTATATATATTGAATTGCACTTGCATTAAATTTTTGTTTCATCATGAGTATCGATATGTTTGGTCATAAACTAAAACCCCGAGGAGAAACCAATTATAAACTAACAGCAGAAAAGCAGTATGATGTTAATGATAAACGTTTATGTAACGTTGCTCCTCCCAAAGACTCGTAAGATGCAGTTAATCTTAACTTTTTAACATCAAAATCGAAAACTGCAGAAAAATTATACGAAGTGAGTATAAATGAAATTAAAAAAGATTTTCAAAACTACAAGGCATTTAAATTAACTCCCGATCACCATATAGATATAGAAAATAAACGTTTATGTAACGTTGCTCATCCTGTAAACCCAAAAGATGCAGTCAACCATGAATATTTAAATAATTACGTGCAATTTGTGAAAAAAATTGATGATGCAGATTGGAATCGTCTGAGAAATTATATAAAATGGAATGTAGATGAGTTAGTTAAAAGATTTGATGTCAAACATGAAGAATTATTGAAGAAAATAGCTGATAGTACAAAAGCTTCAGCGAAAACAAAACCTGATAGTACAAAAGCTCCAGTGAAAACAAAACCTAAAACAGGATAAATGGAACGTAAAAAAATAGTGGAAGAACTTCATAAGTCTGCAACGAGAAATTATCCTCGTAGAACATTCGATTATCGAGATGTTGTTGAAACTTGGCAAGCTGATCTCGTAGAAATGCAACCTTACGCTAAAGAAAATAAAGGTTTCCAGTATATGCCTACAGTCATTGATGTCTACTCAAAATATGCATGGGCTCTTCAAATCAAAAGTAAATCTGGTGAGAATGTGACTGCAGCCATGAAATCAATACTCGAGCAAGGTCGAGTGCCAAAAAATCTTCAAACTGATAATGGAAAAGAATTTTATGATTCAAAGTTCGATGAACTAATGAAAAAGTTTAAAATACATTTATATTCTACGTATAGCAATCTTAAAGCATCTATACTTGAACGTTTTAATCGAACACTAAAAAGTATGATGTGGAAACAATTTAGTTTGAATGGAAATTACAAATGGATAAATATTTTACCCGAATTAATTGCTACTTATAATAATAAAAGACATCGAACTATAAGCATGAAGTCAAAAGATGTAACCAATAAAGATCAAATTGTATACACCACTAATATTTATAAAAAGAAACCAAAGTTCAAGGTTGGTGACAAAGTACGCGTAAGTAAAACCAAGAATATATTTGAAAAAGGCTATACTCCCAACTGGACAACTGAGATCTTTACTGTGAACAAAGTGTCAAAAGCGCTCGTACCCCTGTAGTTTTACTACTTAGTTTTTTGTTTCTTTCTTCGTGTTCTTCCTTTGTAATTTTTAATGTTCTTTGTGCCTTTGGCAACTCAAGGAAGTCGTCTGCTTCCACCGGTGGTACTGTCGCTTCCACGTCAAAGTTGTTTGTATTAATCATAAGTATTGTGCAGCGTCCGTCGTTGACGTTTGTTAGGCATTTCCCGGCGTAGATGCCTGGACCCAGATCTATGTTATCTACGTAGCCTTCTCCTTTTTGTTTGTTTGATACTTCCAGTCTCACGGCCTTTTTGGTCCTTGCTGCAAGCATAACCTTGACGCTTCTGGGCCTATTACTGAATTTGAATTTATCCATTCCTACCAGAAGTTCTCTATTTGTGAAGTCTAAAGCCCGTTGTTATCGCTCAGGAAGCTTGAAACCAGCAATCGGTCACATTTCAGGGGAAAATCGGCGCTTACTAGGTGGAATTTGACTTTTAGTCCTTTGACTTTTATCTCTACCAGTTCTAGCGTCCTGACGAGGCTTTTATTTATTCCTGTAAGTCGAATTATTCTTTCTTCATCTATCTTTACGCCGTCTTTTATTTTATTTTCTTTTAGTAGGTTTATTTCCGAGCTGGTGTCTAAAAGCAGATTTATTGTTTCCTTCTTTACGTCGCTAGACTTAAATGGTATTTGTGGGCAGTCCGACTCTAGTTGGTTTATTGTGTAGACCATCCGCTCTTCTGTGTTGTGCAGACGCTTTGAGTTCTCGACTGCCTCCAGTTCGCGTCTATTCCTGGAAGCGTCTATTCGTTTTTTGGAGTCTCTTGGTTCTTTTGGTAGTTCTGTCTTCTCTGTTCGCGGCTGCAGTATTTGTCAGTGTGGCCCCTGCATTCGCATATTGTGCATTTTAGTGCAAATATTCTACAATCTTTTATCTCGTGATTATTCTTGCCACAAGAATCGCAGTTTGTTTTATTATTGCTCTGTCTTCTCAAGTGACCCTCCTGGTTGCATTTATAACATGTCAGGGGTCTTCTTTCTTCGTTTGTCTGTTCTCTTGGCTGAATTTTTGGGTTTCCTTGATAGTTAAATTGTTGGGCTTTTTCTCTCGCATGCTGGCTGTTTGAGCCTGGCGATTTGAAGTTTTGGTTGCTGGTTCTTAGGTCTTGTCTTGGTTGATTTTGGTTGTATTTGGTGTTTTGCTCTCTTTGGTTTACTCCGCGTTGGCTGTTCTGTTCGATCGTCCAGCAACTTCTTGCTATGTGCCCTTCTTGATTGCACTTGTAGCATGTTACTTGTCTTTTTTCTTTATTGTTGCTTGAAGTTTCTATCTTGTTTACTTCCCTCATTTTTGGTACTGAGTCCTTTATTTTGTATAGTTCTTCATTTGCCCTTATTTCTCTCTCTATTTGTCTAGCCCTTGTTATGACTTCGTCGAGGCCGTCGTATTTCATGCCTACTAGGTGTTTGTTTATAGATGGTCAGATACCGGTGATGAATCTTATTATCCCCTGCTGCGTCATCAGTCTGTTTAGTCCTGGTTGGGCTCCGCATTCTTTCCTTGATAGTGCTATCATGTCGTTGACGTATCTCTCAACTTTAACGCTCCACTCTACTACGCTCTCGTTTTCCTGTTGAGAGATTTTTCCTAGCTCGTTGCTGGTATTTGTGTAGTCGCTGTCTGCCCCGAACACTTTGGATAATTCGTTTATTAGGTCATCAAAGGTGTCGTACTGCTTTCTTTTTACAACTTCCTTGGCGCTGCCCTTTATTTTTGACAGAATTAGTTTAAGTACGATCTTTCTGTCTGAATTATCTCTGCATTCGTAGTTAAAATCTTTGAGGCTCATGTTAGCGCCATCGTATTCTGGTATAAGTTTTAGCGCCTCGGATGTTGACAGGCTCCTGTCATCTAAATCCACTACTGTTCTGGTTTCCATTTGCAGTGATGCCACTGACGGAGCCTTGATAATAGCTCCGGGTTCTCTCGTTGTGTCTGTATTTGCTGTCATAGCTTGTTCTAAGCTACTAGTGTCACTTTCACTCCCGGCAAGCGCGTTGCCCGACGCGCTCTTCGCAAGACTGTCCACACCCCGATAATGTTATTTTCCTAAGTCTGACAATTATTTTTGTCAGCTCGATTATTTCCGTAAACAGAACTATCCTAGCGTAGCTCCAATCGCTTTTTGTCTAATATTTTCTCGGTCTTAGTTTAAATTCCCTGAAAATGTCACTCGCGGCTGTGGTTCTCAATAGTTCCTGCGCTAGCGTGTGCACATGGTTAAGAAAATTTTTGTCCATGAATATATCCTGCTCTAACCAGCCCTTTGCGGTTTTTACTGCCCAGTAATTATTGTTCTCGAAGTCTCTCAGTGTATCCCAGGAGGTAATAAAAATAAAATAAAAGGCAAAATCTGCCTCCCGAATCTCGTTCACTGGTGGAGAGAGAGAAGAAAAGAAATAGTCACTGCAGTATGATATCTGCCCTACGGTGACTCATATCATGTTACAAAAATTATTATAGACTTAGTTTTACTGGTTTCTATGTAGTTAGCGCGGTCCTGGTCCCTCGAAGATCTGGCTGCTGGTTGTGGTGTGTGGTCGGGTGGTCCTGGCTCTGATATGCTTGTTGCTGTTGATTTTGTTAACGGTTTCACTCGGTGATTGCCCACGTCGCGGACAGTTGTCCGTCCAACGGTGCGGCTTTGCGCCGATGCCCACGTTGGCACAATAACTGGAACCTTGTGCTTTTAATGTAATTTCGTTTCTATGTGTATCCTTCTTTTCTTTTTTTTTTTTGCACTATTATTTTCGCTAATAACCCTTCTCACAGTTTCCGCTGTCACCACTGTAAAATACTGAAGTTGTTGAGTGTATGTGCGCGTGTCGTCGCTTAGGTATTCTGTGCACACGTATTATACTTGGAGAGTCGTGGACGCCACGCATGTCCGGGGCGACGGTCGGGTACTGTAGGCACACGTGGGAGTGGTTAGCGGTGTCCCTGGCAGCACCTATATCCAGCGGCGTTAACTCCGATCTGCTTCTCCGTGCTTGCGCTCGATGGTGTGCGGGTGCTGATAAGCGACCACTGCTGCTGTTCCCGTGAGTCGATGAACTCGCGCTCTCTCGTCGATCTGCCTGCTACCACTACTGCTATGCGCGCGCTGTTGGTGGGCTTTTCGGCCCGCACATTCTGCTCGAACTCTATGCTGCTCGCGGAAGGCTAAGGGCGGGTAAGCTGTGATGTAGGAAGGGTTAATAGTAACGTCACTGATGTTAACTGTTAACAGCACGTAGTCTTTATTTTGAATGTCACTCTTCGGTTGATACAAGAATTATTATTATTACGAAAAGGTCGCGGATTAGACGAATTCGAACTTATCAAGTGTTACTGGGTTTAACAGAAGGTAACTTAGTCTAGAGAACCGAAGTACGTAGATGCTGAACGCCTCGCGTCAAATGCAAACGCGCGAGCTTCAGGTTCAAGTCAGAGGATCAAACCAATCAGACGAGCCGTTCGTCGGGGGCCTCTGTTTACTCGTTTCCACCCCCTTCCTAGGTCTTTGTCTCCCTGCTTTTCCCACCTCGACCGCGTCCTCCCAGATGGTCGATGGCTTGTTGACGACCCTCCCCCTCAGAAATGTGGATGTTGGTCCTTGATCTTTTCCCCCAGCCCGCTTTCCCGCTGCACGTGTGCTCTCGATTTTTGTGGCTCATGACATCTTTACGGCCGCTTTCTTCCAATTCTTGGACATTGCGGGGTCGTTCTAGGCTGTCGGTCTGGACTGTCAGTCGTAAACTGTCTAATTTATTGTCCTTTTTATGGTGCGTATTTAGTGGCCGTCATTAGTTGGGTCGTATAAGTGTTTCGTGTTACGTTGTTTAATTGCGTTTGTCTTGCGCCCCCGGTTCAGTGTTTCGATATGTCTTTGTCCCGGAATCTTTGGTTGGCCGTCAAGGGCTGGTGCTTGGGTCTTGGTTTCTCACGATCGCGTTCCGTGTGATTTTCTTGGTAGTTTGGTTCTCGCTGGGTGTAATTAATTATGACGCGTGATTTAGTAGTCGAGCGCCTGAACTGTGCGTGGCTCATTTTGATTTTTTGCGGTATTCGAGTGTTGGGTGCGTGGGAAGTGTGCACGCCGTACCGTTGCGCCGCGGGTATATTACACTTTTTGTCACGGCTATGTTACACTACCTATTCAAGATTCTTTATTCAAATTGTGAGGGGGAACTGGAAGAGAGAAGTGGGGCGTCCAGGCCTTTTACCATTTCGGAGCAGCACGTGGAGGCTGGAGCAGCAGATGCTTGCTGTATGTTAGGACGGTTAGAAGTGTCCCTACTGCTAGTCAAAGTAACGTTCAATGTATTCAGAAAGTTTTTCCATAGTTGTTTAGAGACAACTTTAAATAATTTCTAATACATTTTCGGATTATTGGGCCGAGTAAAGGTAAGTATCATTTAGTTTTGTATACAATGTATTTACTCTATAGATATAAATTCAAAATAATAAAAGAAAAAATTTTAATTTCAATAAAAATTTGTTTAGTAGCTAATTAATTATCTAGACATAATCATTTTTGTTTCTGTTTATCAAAATTCGTGTCAAGAATATTAGTACAAAACTAAAACTATTAATAATTTAGGAAAAACACTGTTTTTGATTTGGAGCAAAAACACATTCCACCCAAGATGTGCTGAGCCACAGGTCGGAGTGGTCGAGTTTACTGCTCATCAGAATATATACGCAAGTATGTAAACGTTATATTTTCATAATATTATCTCAATATTATAATAAACGGAACCGGAGTTCTGAAAGTGCTACCACAAATTTAACTAATTGGAATTATCGACAAAAATTAAAGTTGAATTAAGTATATGTATATATTTTTAAATAGGAAAAAAAATTAATTACGAAACCACACATTGAACTCAACATTTACAAGCACACTTTTAATATGTTATTTTTAATTCAACAAACTTTTTTATATTTTACTATTTAAATTCTTTGGTTCTTTCACATAATTATTTAATACTTTTATTATAGTAATGTTTAATTGATATTTTATTTTCCTTTTTTAGATACTGATTAAAATCATGGACCAAAATCGTTGTATTCTCTGTAATTCTGCAGATTCTAAATCCTTAACAGAGATTAAAGCAAAAGCTTTTGGTACCGGCTTTTGGTTAAATCGAGTACAGAAAGGTGTGACAAAAAACATTTGCCGAATCAGAAGCAGAGCACACCCTTGACTATGAACCTCCTTCAAAAAAATTGAAGTCTTCATTGAGTCAAAATTTCTGAAATCGGACAGAAAAACAAAACTTTCGAAATTCGATAGCCTTTGTACACAAAAGTTAAGTGTTATGCTTTAAAAAAAAGCAAGTAAAATTTTTTTTTTAAATAATAATTTTTCTAAAAGTTATAAATAATTAAACTTTTGGGTGACTATTTTTTTAAATCGCCATTTCTAGAGAACTATTGAATAAAACTTTACAAAATTTTAACAACGACTTTACAAATAAGTAAAGTATTGAATGATAAATAAATTAAAAAAAAAAATTTAATTTGTTTATAAAAAATTAAATTTTTAATAAACAATTGAAAATTTAATAATTTTCTCATATGGGTAGGGCAAAATTTTTTCAGCGATAATGTTCCTTAAAGTGTTACCTAGAAGTACGTGAAAAAAAATTTTGGTAATATTCATAAGAACAAAAGTTGTGAATTTTTAAAGACCGCAAAACGAGCGCTGCGACGAGCACGGCGAGGTGACGGAGCCACGGCGCTCACTGAGGTAATTTTTCGGTATCTGCAGAAAAGTAATTATATAAAAAAGGGACGTGCTAGAAACATGCGGTTTGGTGGAAATTGAAGAAAAGGGGTGAAACTATTTGGGAAAAGTCAAAAAGTGCATGATATTTTCTTATTACGTGGTTAAAATCAATTTTGAAAAAAAGGTTATGTTTGGCAATAATGCTATCGGCTTGATAACTATCCTAGACACTTTTTATGAGTTTTTTCAGATTATTTCATCAATATTTAACTTATAATTATTTTTCAAATATCTAAACTCTTAATTATTTTAAAAAATCCATGAATTTCACAAATCAATAAGTATTATGAAAACTGAAAGAATTATTTCCATTAATAGACTTTTTTTTGCTGAGAATTTATCATTAAATTGAATAATTATAGTTACTTGAAAAAATATCAATAGAACCAATAAAACTAAAGTTAAGAATTTTAGATCACACAGAGACAATATTTTATCATCTCGTGAGTAGCAAAAAAAAAAAAAAAAAAAAAAAAAAAAAGAATAAGAAAGGAAAAAATGACAGTATGATTAAGTTAACTATTTTAGATTATATATTCATACTTTTTTTTAGTTTTGATTGTTTTTTTCTTTATGAAAAAAATTTATATATATTTAAAAAAAATAAAGATGACAAATAATTTAATTTGACATCAGGCATAACATTGTTCTATCGTAACTCTGTCAACACTTATTATGGAAACTGATAGCAATGATCTTACTTTTGTATGGTAAGTACATTTTTACACATAATTTACTAAGCTTGAAGCTAAATAATCATAACTCAAAGAAACGTATGAATATTTAATTTAAAATAGTTAACTTAATCATACTGTCATTTTTTTCCTTTCTTCTTTTTTATTTTTTTTTATTTTTGTTACTCACGAGATGATAAAATATTGTCTCTGTCTGATCTAAAATTCTTAACTTTAATTTTATTGGTTCTATTGATATTTTATCAAGTAAATATAATTATTCAATTTAATGATGAATTCTCAGCAAAAAAAAATCTATTAATGGAAATAATTCTTTCATTTTTCATAATACTTATTGATTTGTGAAATTCATGGATTTTTTTAAAATAATTAAGAGTTTAGATGTTTGAAAAATAATTATAAGTTAAATATTGACGAAATAAGATTAGAATAATCTGAAAAAACTCATAAAAAGTGTCTAGGATAGTTATCAAGCCGATAGCATTATTGCCAAACATAACCTTTTTTTCAAAATTGATTTTAACCACGTAATAAGAAAATATCATGCACTTTTTGACTTTTCCCAAATAGTTTCACCCCTTTTCTTCAATTTCCACCAAACCGCATGTTTCTAGCACGTCCCTTTTTTATATAATTACTTTTCTGCAGATACCGAAAAATTACCTCAGTGCGCGCCGTGGCTCCGTCACCTCACCATGCTCGTCGCAGCGCTCGTTTTGCGGTCTTTAAAAATTCACAACTTTTGTTCTTATGAATATTACCAAAATTTTTTTTCACGTACTTCTAGGTAACACTTTAAGGAACAATATCGTTGAAAAAATTTTGCCCTACCCATATGAGAAGTTTATTAAATTCTCAATTGTTTATTAAAAAATTAATTTTTTATAAACAAATTAAATTTTTTTCTTAATTTATTTATCGTTCAATGCTTTACTTATTTGTGAAGTCGTTGTTAAAATTTTGTAAAGTTTTATTCAATAGTTCTCTAGAAATAGCGATTTAAAAAAATAGTCACCCAAAAGTTTAATTATTTATAACTTTTAGAAAAATTAATATTAAAAAAAAAAATTTTACTGGCTTTTTTTTAAAGCATAACACTTAACTTTTGTGTACAAAGGCTATCGAATTTCGAAAGTTTTGTTTTTCTGTCCAATTTCAGAAAGTTTGACTCATTGTAATCGTTGCCTGATTATTGATTGACAGTTGTATTTGTAAATATTTATACATTATATGCGAATTTAAGATAAAAAACTATAAATATGTGTAAGATAATAAGAATACTTTGAAAAGTTTATTTTCTATATTGAAAGGTACTTGCGTTTTTTACTGTCAATAAATAATTAAACAATAGTTGTTAAAATTTGTGTATATAATAAAAACTTATTTTTCAAAATAAATGTGATACTTGCTATTATTTAAAAACCTTTTCCTGGTGTCAACTTCTTTACTACTATTTAAATTACTAATTTTTTAGTGCATCCATCGAATAATTATTGATTAAATATTGTTATTAAAAATTTTTTTTCCACGTAGCTGTTAAAAACTGTAACAGCTAGCACGGTAATTAAATTCGAATTTGGCGCTCACTGTTATGGAACGCAGATGCAGATTGGTAAGTCAGGTGATGACGAGATCTACCGATCAGCATTACTCTAATTTTAAAGCTTGGCGTGATTACACGTGTGTCAGAGAGCAAATATACTTATTTACTTTTTTGTGTTGTTAGATAACTTTATCGAGGTTGTGTTAGATAAAGTTATCAGTGAGAAGTTGTGTAGATATTCCTGTGATCCAGTTGTCATTGGATCGGAGCGGGGAAGGCGAACATCTCACGGAAAGTCAGCGTGCGGCCTTGGAAGGCATTGTCGTCTTGTGTGAAGCCATTCGGGCTGGTAGTAATTATCATTATTATTTTTAAATCAAGCGAAGGTGCACCTGCTAGAAAGTAAGTCCGCGTAGCGGTTGATCATTGTATATTTACTCGTGAATGATTAGAGTCAGAGTGTGAATGTATGTTTCACGGAAGTACTCAAGTACTTGATCGAATCTTCGCCTTTGTGATTTTGGCGCGCTGCAGCGAGCAGCCGACCGCGAGAGTGTGTGCGTCAGTGTGTTCGAGTCTACCGCGACACTGACGCCGAACTTTGTTTTTGTGAAAGCAATTTTTCTTTCGACAATTTAAGACTGCGAGTCATTTAAGTTTACTTGTTAGTAAACATTCGGGTGAAATTTATTTGGACTGTTTTGTAACTTTTTCTATTTTTATTGTTGATTAAAATTATTAAAATTTACGTCTGATTATTCATTTAATTAACTAGTGTTCCTGCGATCAGTCCACGTTAACTCACGCCACTACTGACGAAGGAGAGCAGCCTCGCCGCGTAATAATAACATTAGTTCGCGTACGCGTCTTCCCCCCCAATTTTCAGGATTGAAGAAAAATCGACGGGTTGTCGTGTGCACAGAAAGTGCATTTTGTCAGCAGGTCAGAGGAGTGCGGATGACGATCGCCGTGGGTTCTCGTGATTAATCACGATCCTCCGAGGAATTAAATTCCTTCATTCGAGCCCTGTGACAAAACTTATTTTTTTTTTTTAATTTTACTTAATGCTCTCAAAATGTTTAAACAATAAATAATCAAATTATACTTCGCCTTTTTTTCTGAAAGCCCACCAACATGAAATTTGTAGCTTTTATGAGCAGAACAGCAATTTTTAACAATAAATTATATCAAACAAGAAAGAAATTATAAAAATTTTGATAATTTTGATGTAAAAAAAAGGATTTTTTCGGTTTTTTCGATTTTAATAAAAAATTTCCTCTTGTAGTATACATTTTTTTTTTGGAAATAAGACGTGTTAACGAAAAAAAAGAGTCCTGACAGAAATTTTTAAAATAAAATTTGATAACCCTTTCAAAATTTTGAAGTTTAACGCTTTTTTGCGAAAAAAAGTTGATTTCTCGGACATGATATTTTTTTTTTTTGATATTTTTGCACAAAAAAATTATGAAAAATTTTTCACATAAAAAACTTTACTTTCACCAAAAATTAGGAAATAAAAAAATTTTTGTGCCCAGGACGCATCGAAAAAGGAAATCTTATGTTTTTCACGTTTTTCTCGGAAAATATTGACTTCTCCGGAAAAACTCATATTATAAAAAATGTTTATTTTTAATGTACCTACAACTTTTACATTCCAATGTTTTTCATAAAATGCATAGATTTTCCGGAAAACCGGATTTTCTATAAACAACTCTAATTTACCCCTAAAAATCGACCCCATTTAAAATAGACAACTTTTGGTGTCCACCAAAAATTTTTACCACATATTGTACATCGTCAATAACAACTTCTGAGTATTCTTTACCTGCTACAATTTGATCACACTTTTGAATAAAATTCATGCCAGCGCTCCTGGACTATTATGGGTACGTTGACGGACGCGGTTGACAAGAGAGCGAGCCGCTGCTTCAGTGATGAGAGAGGCGTCGGCCGTAGTATACACTACCGTGGAGGCCCTGAGGACTATCGAATGCCCGAGGTGGTCTATTACTCTCACTCTTACAGTGATAATCAAGACTGCCTGCTTTGCTATCGAGTTGACAGCACACACTAACTTAGGTTCGTCTGGAGCTGAGCTAGGGTTTCTGGAAGGCCCTGTACCGTTCAGGGCTTGATTGCTCGGGTTTGGAACGCGTTTGTACGAATCGACGTGCAACAAGGTATGGTGCGCTTTGCAGCACACGTTGCATCTCGATGTCGAGCCTCAGTCTTTCGTTGGATGTCCAGAGTGCAGACAATTATTGCACACCCTAAGCCCTTTCCAACTTGTTCTTTACGAGTCGTGGGGGCAAGGCCTTAAATTTTAGAGAATAGCCAAGGTGGTGGTTGCCCGAGCAAAGGCTATAACTTCGACAAGAGCTGCTGCGCACGTGGGGTGTACTATCTGTCGACGAGCGCATTTCAGGTGATTTTGAAATGGACAATGTAGATTTAAAACGGTCTACAAATTGGCTTGGGGTGGATGCCCTATTTGGTTGTGGCGAGGGCTTAGCGCGGGGTGGGTCAATCAACCCAGCGAACTCAAGTTCTTGCACCCGGTTCTCAAGGAAGTCGGAGAGCCCTTGAAAGGTCGGGGTGTCCTTGCTATTAGCGAGGGAGGTTTCCCAGGACAACCGAGTTGCACGATCCAACTTCTGGACCAGTAGGCAGACGAAGAATTCGTCCTACTGAGTAGTGGGTTTCTTAAGGGTACAAAAGGCTCGTATCGATTGATGAAGGGCGTCCATGAGGCGTCGAATTTCTGACGGTTTTGATTTTTCCACGGGGGGGATTGAGAATAAATTTTTCATATGAAAGGACGAAATGATTCGAAGATTACCGTACCTCACTTCCAGATCTTACGAAGCGCCCGCTAAATTCGAATTGGTAACGGTAGTATTTTTCACAAGCTCCGCTGCCTCACCAGTGAGCTTAGATTGCAAGTAGAGAAGTTTCTGGCTTCCGGGCAAGCCTGGTACGTCGTTGACCAAAGCCTTGAAGAGGTCCCGAAAACTCTCCCACTTCAAGGGATCTCAGTAAAAAACGGGGATGTCTACAGGGGGCAAACTGATCCGCGGTACGGCAGGTTGCGTATTTTTCGTTGGCAAGGTTTGCGTAGGGATTGCAGCGGGGACCACTGCAGCTCGCAATTAAGCAATTTCAGTTTCGAGGATTGAAGCAGCCTTGAAAAAGTTATCTTTGGCTATGCCGAACCAATCCACGGTAGCGTATTCAGACGCTTCGAATTCAGCGAATTGAATCATTTTGCGATGGTTACCGAAAAAGCATCCCCGTAACGCTCTAGAAGCTTCAAACGACGTTTAAAAAAGCCTAGGGTTCGAGTTTCCTGGCTAGAAAATTTCTTTGAATTTTCGATAAAATTCGTTACATAGTTGGCAGTGACTCTGCTTGGTGACGAGCTGACTAAAGGTGAGAGCCATCTTGCCTTAGATTCCGCAATAATAAGTTTAATCTTAAGTCGCAAAGTAAAGAGTCAATTCAGACAAAATGCTCATAAAAGTTGATTATTAATAATTGTCAAAGTGTAAGCTTATTTTTAAACAAGTTGCAGAAAAGGGCAACAAATGCATAAAGTCACACATGGACTCCCACCAACTCAGATCAAACCAATGGACTAACTGAAGCAACTTGTTAACTCACAAGCCTACACTTAGAGATGCTAAGAGGTTGTGTGTGCGATTACTTCATTTTGAAAAGGTGAAATTACGTAATATTATTAACGGTAAAATTTTTAATCTTGATATTCCTGAAAGATTTGTAGTTTTAATTGTCCGTGTTAACTCGCCATGAAATTTAAAATTTAATATAAATATTTTTTTTTCTTAGTGTTTATAATTTTCAATATGTCTAAATTTTGCAGTCAACAAATTTGTAAATTAGCAGAAAGTTTCGAAGAAATCAGTGATTATAACGCTCCGTCGTAAAATAAAAATCGCATGAAAACTTTAGCTGAATTATTAGTGATCAAATGATCAATCTGTAGATACAATATAAGTAGTGATTTATTTTCACTGATTTAGACTGAGCTTTGCTTCAATTAGTCGAAAATTGTTAAATAAGTTTCCAAATTTATTTGATAAAATTTTGATTTTAGTGTAAAGAATTAAATCGCTCATTAATTGACGTAAACTTAGATTTTTGCAATAAGTATTTTTGTTTGTGGAAACGTGGAGGATGCGCTTAAGGTAAAGGATATTTAACGCAATCGCGAGGGAGCGGGAAAGGTGAAAAGCGAGGTTATTTGGAAAGCACAACAGTTATAGTTTTTTATGCTGCACTTAAACTATTTATTTAAACTATATACAAATGAGGAGAGAGAGCTCGCCGTTTTGGCCGGGAGTCTCTCAACCTCAGGTAAACTAGGTGAAATCATCGTAGATAAGCGGTCGATCTACGACGACGGCGTTGAGTCCCGTGACGCGTGATTGCGGCATCACAGTTGCAGCAAGACTGGTGAGGGCGGAAACTGGTCACTCCGGGCAGCTCTGGCGTCGGCCGCTCGCATGACCAATCCCGTGGCAATAAAAGGCGGTAAATCTCAAACATTCCACCTGCCTTAATTGACTGTAGTCGATTAATATCTGTGAACATAATAAAAATAAAAATAATATTAAGTAATATATAAAAATAATTGTAGGTTAAGTCTGGGGTGGTTAGCAAGCGTACGATCAAACGTAGGGGCTTACTGGGCAATTTTGGTAAGAGCCTGATGCTCTGTCCAAGGAAAATTCCTGGGTCGAAAACATAACAGTTAAATAATGATACAGCCAGGGTCTGAAGTTGAGGTACTTCAAGTGGTTGAACGCTTGAGATCGTGATTGGGGCCTGAACCTAGACTGGTTCAGGTGGCTGAATTTTTGAGAATATAGCCGGCGCCTGAAGCTGGATTAGTTCAGGTGGCTGTACTTTCATCATGATTGCCAGAGCTTGGACTTTAATTGTCGGAGGTGGCTTAACTCTGGGGTTTTTAGCAGAGGCCTGAACTCTTTGCAGTTCAGGTGGCTGTTTTTCGAAAGCGATAGCCGGTGCCTGAGCCAGGACAGCCGCAGGTGGCTTGTTCTCGGAGAGGTTCACTGGACCCTGGACTTGAGGTGTCTCAGGTGATTTCATCTTGGAGGGGGTCGCCGAAGCCTGAATTTGAACTAATTCAGGTGGCTGATTTTCAAAAGACGTGACCGGCGCCCGGGCTTTGGCTGCCGCAGGTGCCTGAGTTTTGAAAAGTTAGGCCGGAGCCTGAGCTTGGATTAGATCAGGTGGCTGGACTTCGAAATGAGTTAGTCCGGGGGCAGAGGCCGATTTTGTAGGATTTTGAGACCGGCTCACTTTTTCAAGTGATTCCCATGTATTTTGGCCCGCTAAATACGAATATCGAGGTTAGAAGTGTCAAAAGTTGTCAGATAATTTGTTATTAACAAATTTTAACAACAATTAGGAAAAAATCGTGTTTTTGCTAAATAAAAATTTTTTTCAGGTTTTTTGGATCAAAACAAAGAAAAAATGTTCTATAAAATTTTTCTCTTGGATGCGTAATTTTTGCGTTAAAAATCGCCAAAGTTTTAAAAAATGCGATTCTTACGATTTTTGACTTCCAAATACTATGTGAAAAAAATTATTTTTTCACACGATTATAGGGTTTACTCGTTGTCTGGGATCTATTCAACAATATGCGTAACAAGTTTTATGTCATTGTTGATTTTAAGTACTTTTTTTTTATTGACAAAAAACATGGGCGCTAAGCGCTACGCAACTCACTCGAGGAGCGCCTGTTAATGTCCAATACTCTTGGCTCAGTTTTCATCAGACTTGAAATTTTTGAAATCAACATTTATGCATTTTTTACATGTTCGAGAAGAGTATGAGAGATGGAAAGTATCAAAAACTGTGTGAAAATCTATAACTGATAAATTTAAATAATAAAAAAATCACCTAACCAAAAAAAAAATTTTTTCTTCTTCTAATCAAAAGTAATAAAAGTAATAATACGTTGACATGAATTTTTTTAAGTAATTTTCTAAAATAATTTGTTTTGATGCATTTTAGTTGACAACAAAATGATGGGAAGAACAAAATGATTGTTTGATACCAGCAAAAGTTAAAATTCTTATACCTCCATCAGATGAACTAGTTCCTAGCTGCTCGTGTCGAGTATGCACCACAAAACACTGCATTTGCAAATCTTCAGGAGTACCATGTTGCGAATTTTGCAAATGCCAAAAGGATAATACTTGCAAAAACAAATTTAATCTAATAGATAATTTAGAAAGTGATGATGATTCAGACTGGTGAAAAAATTCAATGTGCTCGTTAAAAAAATGTGATATTACGATCAATTAAATTAAAATATATTATATAAAGTCAAAGATTATCAAAATTATTTTAAAGAAGTAAATAATTATATTACATTTTCCCAAATCGGTTTGTCGTATACGTAAAAACTGTTTTAAAATTTTTATAATTCTATGCATTACTAAGAAGACTCCATTTTATGTATTTTTTTATTTAACAAACTGTATTTTAAAGACGTGCATGAATGCTAATTTAAATGCATAAAAATCTCGTTTTTATTTTATTTGACGATTATTTTTTATATATGTTATATAAAATTTAAGAAACGTAAATGACATTAGTTATTTCAAAACAAAAAATTACGTATTATTCGAATGCCCACATTTCTAACTAAGGAGCTTTAATTAAATTCGAAAATTTGACGGGTTCGAAAAAAATTCATGTCAACGTATTATTACTTTTATTACTTTTGATTAGAAGAAGAAAAATTTTTTTTCTAGGTTAAGTGATTTTTTTATTATTTAAATTTATCAGTTATAGATTTTCACACAGTTTTTGATACTTTCCATCTCTCATACTCTTCTCGAACATGTAAAAAATGCATAAATGTTGATTTCAAAAACTTCAAGTCTGATGAAAACTGAGCCAAGAGTATTGGACATTAACAGGCGCTCCTCGAGTGAGTTGCGTAGCGCTTAGCGCCCATGTTTTTTGTCAATAAAAAAAAAGTACTTAAAATCAACAATGACATAAAACTTGTTACGCATATTGTTGAATAGATCCCAGACAACGAGTAAACCCTATAATCGTGTGAAAAAATAATTTTTTTCACATAGTATTTGGAAGTCAAAAATCGTAAGAATCGCATTTTTTAAAACTTTGTCGATTTTTAACGCAAAAATTACGTATCCTAGAGAAAAATTTTATAGAACATTTTTTCTTTGTTTTGATCCAAAAAACCTGAAAAAAATTTTTATTTAGCAAAAACGCGATTTTTTCCTAATTATTGTTAAAATTTGTTAATAACAAATTATCTGACAACTTTTGACACTTCTAACCTCGATATTCGTATTTAGCGGGCCACAATACATGGGAATCACTTGAAAAAGTGAGCCGGTCTCAAAATCCTACAAAATCGGCCTCTGCCCCCGGACTATTAACAATGTCTCGAACTAAATGTTTTGGTATACTTGCATAAGATTGACAAAGGTAAAAACAATCAACTTTTTTATGCCTACCCATACAATCGAATATTATAATCGAGTTAGGTAACATTTTATCCGTAGTTATTACATCATCGTGTTCGCTAAAGGGAAAATATTGAATTTCCTCTATAGAGTCAAGTAGTTCTTTGAGAAATTTTTACTTCGGTTGATTAAGTGACTTCAAATAGACATAAACATTTTCAAATCTTACACCGTTTAAGTGAGTAATGAGACCGAGTAAGCTGTTAGTTTTTCCAGATCCAGAAGGTCCGCAGAATACAGCACGTATATCGCTGGGTAAGAGGTCACCATGACGTTTGCATGTTTTGTCTTCTGCAATATCAAAATTGTCAACGGGGAGTTTAACCGTCTGCTCTGTGAAATCCATTTTCATGTAATAAAACATATAAATATATCGCCACCTATTTATACTTTCAGTTGATTTTCAACAACCAGTAAGTAATGATTAACTATAAAAAACTAGGTTGCGGTCTAATTAATAAATTGATCAACAACTTGCCATTCGAGTTACACCTTCCCGGTTATCATTATTGCGGTCCTGGAACTAAATTATCTCAGCGTTTAGAAAAAGGTGACTCTGGTATAAATTTATTAGACTCAGCTTGCAAGGAGCACGATATAGCTTATTCACAAAATCGTGAAAATATCGCAGCTAGACACGCTGCAGACAAGATCTTGGAAAATAAAGCTTGGCAACGAGTTTCGGCTAAAGACGCTAAATTTGGAGGAAAAGCCGCAGCGTACGCAGTAACGAATGCAATGAAAATAAAAAGGAAGTTGGGCATGGGTTTGAAAAAGAAAAAGGTTAATTTCACAAAAGTAATCAAAGCTGCTGCATCAAAAAAACATGATGAAAAAAAACTAGCGAAAGATGCGATAAAATCAGCTCTACATAAAGCTCGAGAGTATATTAAAAATGTTGGAGGTAAAAGTAAAGTTGCTGTACCACGCATTTTGCCTATACCATCAAAAATTTGAGGATACTTGCCGTTTCTCATACCTCTGTTTGCCGGATTAAATGCAACCGGAGCATTGGCCGGAGGTGCTGCTGGTGTAGCTAAAGCTGTTAATGACTACAGATCGGCGCAAAAACAACTAGATGAGTCTCAACGACATAATAAAACGATGGAGGCTATAGCACTAGGTAAAGGATTATATCTTAGCCCTCATAAAAAAGGTTATGGACTACATTTGAGACCGTATGGAAAAGGATAAAAAAAAAACTCGAAGAAATACCGAAAAGGGCTTTAAACAATATTGATTTACTGAAGTTTGCACAAACATTAAAAATCCCTAATTTTCGAGGTTTTTTTTATGAGAAATACTTCACCATCACATCTTCACGACAACGAGTGTGCGATTGTAAATTTAGATGATTTTAGTGGACCTGGAACACACTGGGTCGCATATCGTAAACAAGGTGATGACGTTACATACTTTGATAGCTTTGGAGATCTTCCCCCTCCTATAGATCTAATGATATATCTAGGCGTGCAATCAATGAAATATAATTACAAAAGATTTCAAAAATTTAATAGTTCCAATTGCGGAGAGCTTTGTTTGAAATTTCTCAGTAAAACTATATAAAGAGAGTTGATTATAATTATGATTTCATTTTATAAATAATAGAGGAGTCATTAACACTTACTTTATCCGGAAAATCATCGGTTCTGAAAGCAGAATATTTTCCACCAATCGAACTATCGCCTAATAAGAATTATTCTCTCGGCTTAATTCAGTTCTTAACTTTTCATTCAATTCCTAATATTGATGAAGGTCACCACAAGTTTTATGTTGGTAACGAAGTAATCACTATACCGACTGGTGATTATGAGCTTGAAGATATTATAAACTTCATGGAAGATGAGCTTCAAAATAAAAATAAAAAAATAGCAATTAGTATCACGGCTAACAATAATACTCTTCATTGTAAAATCAAGAGTAACGAAGATATTGATTTTACACCATCTGATTCAATTGGGCAAATTTTAGGTTTTAGTAACCGAATTATTAAGAAAAATTTAAAACACATTTCAGATATACCTGTAAAAATCATTCAGATTAATGCTTTAAGAGTGGAGTGTAATCTCACCGCTGGAGCATATATAAATGGACGACTTTCTCATTGTATACACGAGTTCTTTCCAGCAGTTCCTCCTGGTTATAAGATTAACGAAGTACCTAATCAAGTCATATATCTACCCATCACAGTGCAAAGCATTACTCATTTAGAAGTACGTATCCTTGATCAGAATGATAATTTAATTAATTTTCAAGGTGAAGAAATTACAATCAGACTTCATATTAAAGCATCATAATGGGAATCGTATTCAATAGTAAAAGGTATATAAGTACAACTCCAGTATGGAGACCATCAGTCGCCAACGTTCTATCAAGGCGTTAACACGGGAAAGCAAAAAGTTCCTTCAAAGTATTGGTTTAAGAGTGCGTGGATGAAAATCATTTGTTTCTGCTGCAATCATGGACGAGATACTAAATAAATTTTCAAGAACCAACCGTTTTTGATGAATCAATAATTCATTATGAGATTCATCCATATCAACCTTACAATTCAAAGAGTTATAATAACAATGATGAGATTAGAATTATGATACAATCTCAAGATCTTATCCTTCTACCATCACAAAGCCCCCTACACATTTGTGGTGAAATAAAGAAAAAAGCAAACAATGAAAATGTCACTAATACTTTAATTGTTAATAATGGGCTTTGTCATTTATTCGATGAACTCCGTTACGAAATAAATTCAGTTGAAATTGATAGATGTAAAAATGTTGGTATTACTACATTGTTAAAAGCTTTTATTTCAAAAACACCTTCTCAGTTCAATATTATGCAAAATGCAGGTTGGGTAGATTTACCTCAACAAACTTTGAAAGTTACCGATGATAACGGGCGTTTTGATGTAACCATTCCTCTGAGTATGGTTTTAGGTTTTGCTGAAGATTATCGAAAAGTAATAATGCATGCAAAACATGAATTAATACTTATCAGATCGAGAAGTGATAAAAATGCAGTTGTGAAAACTAATATAGCAACAGGAAACGAGGCTAAAAAGTTTGAAGAATATAAAATTAACATAAATAAAATAGAATGGCTTTTTTCTCACGTCCTTGTGTCAAATAAAATGAAATTAGACCTATTAAATCAATTGAATAACAATGTTATAATGAGTTTTTGCACGTGGGAAATGCATGAATACCCTCTACTACCAAAAACTAAATCTCATGTTTGGACTGTTAAGACCTCTCACAGTTAGAAAAACCTCGCTTTGTAATACTAGCATTCCAAACGTATCGTAATAATATAGAGGATAATAGTACAAGTAACTTTGATCACTGCGAGATTCATGATGTAAAACTCCATCTAGGTTCACAATCCTATCCGTATAGCAATTTAAATCTTGATATATTAGCTAATAAATATTCTAAGTTACATGAAATGTACTTCAACTTTCAATATGCTTACTATGATAAGCCCCCTGACCTTTTCTTAGTGAAGCAGATTTTATAACATATGCACCCATCGTAGTTATAGACTGTGCAAAACAAAATGACTCATTAAAAAATGCACCAGTAGATATAATTTTAGAATTTGAAACAGTAAATAATATTAAAGATTTTACTAAAGCATTCTGTCTAATTTTACACGATCGAGTCATCGAATACAATGCTGTTTCGGGAATAGTTAAAAAACATTATTAATATAAATGAGAGTTACTTTAATGGAATTAGTTAGTTTTATACAGCATGGAGTACATAATAGACCTACAAGGTTTTAAAAAATTTCCTAATGAATTTATTTTCAAAGAAGTAACAATTTATACGCTAGAAGAAGATTCTTTGCCATTGGTGTAATTATTTGCATCTCCTTACAACTGGTCAAACTAAACTAAAGAAGAGATGAGTGTAAATATTTGGTTAACATCAAATTACCATAGACTTTTTTGGCATCAAGGGGATATTCCATACGATGATTTATATAAAACTCTTCATAATACTCTTCACAATGCTTAATTTATATATATCAAAGGTCTTGAAAAAAAAATGGTTAGATGAAATTGGAATAAAAAATGTTTCAAATTTAGAAGATATACAATGTCCTTCATTAAAAAAACTTTGATCGCAATCAATTAAGTATGCTTGTCATCATCACAACAAAATGAAACGTAGTAGCATCCATCCTCACTGTGCAGTCCATAATGGATTTTTATTAAAAAACTGGTTAATAAACTCGTACCAAAAAATTTTTTTATCGACAACTGAGAAGACTTAAAGTTTTTTTATCAACAACTGAGAAGACTAAAAGTTTTTTTATCGACAACCGAGAAGACTAAAAGTTTTTTTATTAGTGGAATGGGCCTATAGAGGACACCACTTTGAAAAAAAAATGCGCCAATCACATCTACCTCTAAGGTGGTGGGGAAATGATGTATAAAGCACCACGTTTTCATAATTATAGTTCAGTCATCATGGATCTCATTGTAGACGCAAAATGTTTCTATGATAGCAAACGAGATTTTATTATAAAAGAATTGGCTATAGCTGCAGTAAATGAGGATAACATTAAGCATTGGATTGCTCCATGTCCCTGGTCAGAGCTACCATATCCGACTCGATTACTCAATAACTTATACACCAAAATTCAGCATGGTCTTCAGTGGTCTGATGATGACGTTCCTCTTTCGGTTGTTTGGATGATGCTTTGAATATGAAATATTTGTTGAAAGGTGGACGGGAAATATCAAACTAGATTATAAAAGGTTAATTATGGAACAAATTTTGCTTAGTACGGTTCAAACATGGCTAGCTCTCAAAAAGATTATATAATTAAGATTCAGTGGTATCAGAGTGGTAAATTAAGATTAACACCAAAGAAGGTATCCGTCCTATCACTGCAAAGTAATTCCATCGGGCATTGGATTATTAGACCATCCATTTCAAATACATCCTTATCTAATCAAGTTAAATTAAACAACGATCATTATAGACAGTATAAACATGGCTTAGAATCGTATGATGGGGGTATTCTTGAGGCTCAATTAAAACGACAATTGCTTGATATTGCTCGAAGTGCAAGAGCAATTTTCGTTCATGGTAAGAAAAATTTGAAGTATTTGGAAACCGTAGTCTGTCGTCTTATTATTAATATTGAAAAGTATCATTATCCAAGTTATGATAATATTAAAACGATTTCAACGTCTCAAGATCAGTGTTTAATTCACGAGTTGAAAGAAAATTCATCATTCAAGTATTGTACTTTGCATAAAGCATGCTTACTCAAAACATGGCTTCTAAGCCTGAATAAACAATATCCACTACAAAATAATGTTGTCGGAGATTATCCCATTTACTTGGATGTTCTTCAAGCGCATAAGAGAAAAATGGATCTGGATGAATTTTATAAAAAAACTACAGATGAAAATTATTTTTCTCAACTTTTAAATAAGTTTTCAAGAGTACTAAAATAGAATCATCATGAGTTCCTTCAAGTAAAAACTTCAAAGACTTCCTCGTGTGGATTGTGAAAATTATTGTTTACCTTATTATGAAGGTAGTGATGATGATGAATTAAATATAACTAAAAAGAAGATTATATGCTTTATTAATTCATCAACTATAAGAATACCTACTAGACCGCAAAAAATTCCTACTACAAAAAGAAAGTGTATAAAATCTAATAAATTTTTCATTTTTACTCATTGTAATCATAACACTCACTCAGGTCACAATATGGAGGATCAAATTATTGAACAGCAAAGGTAAGTTTTAAGCGTTAACAATGTCAACAATTTCAATTAATACTTTTATTTTGTTTACAGTTCAACTCAGGCTAAAAAAACCTTGAAACCCGTATCTCAGTTTAAAGAAAATTCTGAGAGAAAGTCAAAATCTAAAAGAATTTCAAAATTATATGAAATCATCGATTGGTTAGAAGTGAAATTATCTGATTTGAAAGCTATTGCAATCAAAGAGCAGCTTATTTCCGAGAAGAAATTGATAAATTGAAGTTTATTCAAGATAATAGAGCATCAGAATTTCAAAACCATATTAGACGTAGTGCTGAATTGAAAGAATTTTAAGATCTTAGAGACTTTAAATTTCGTAATGACATTGAAGATATTTATACTCGTTTAGAACGATTAGAACTCAAGTGAATGTAACTAACCTATTAAATAAGTTTCAAGTGTGTAAATTGAAATGAATAAATAAATAAATAAACACTCATATTGAAAATAATTAATATTTATTTATAAAGACCTTGTTACTTTTTTATTTTATTTTTTTTTTTTTCAACGCCTGCAGTTATATATAATTTTTTCACACAACTTTATAGATACTAGCAAACTAAATTTTTTTACTTCTCTAATGAATAATGACTCCAGGGTAGAGTATCTGTGCGACCTTCAAATATAACTCTTTTATCGTCATATGGACTCAAAGTTATTTTTGAAAGTTTTACTGTATAAACTGTATGATTATGTGAACGAATTACAAATTGATCTTCTTTTGGAAGAGCTTTATGATGAAACAAACATGCTCCATAATTTTCAATAGTCATTTTTCTCATAACAGAGTTTTTTATACCTTTCGCTCTTTTTTCTACATGATTTTCTATACTTTTTGCTCTTTTATTAACAGGTTCATAATCATCATCATCATCATCATCATCATAATCATCATCATCATCATCATCATCATCATCATCATCATCATAATTTTTTTCTTCTTTTTCTAATTCATAACAATACATTTTAGGCCTTAATCCCAAGTATTTAATTATGTTCATTCCATTGTTGACATCTTTAAATTTCCCTACTACAGTGCCATTTAACAGAATTATTCCATACACGTTTCCCCCAATATAACCTGATGTATCAAATTTGTCAGAATCTTTTTTTATTAGTTTATATATGTTAAAGTTACGGAACTCGTAACGAAATGAATCAGTATCAGTCTTCATCGACAGTCGCTATTTGTGTTTGGCACTCCCTTTTTGTATTTTATGTTGAAATCAAACTCCGAGAGTTTGGCTTTCATTTTTATAAGCCTGGGTGAGGTGTCTTTGAAGCTGTTCAGATATATTATTGGTTTGTGGTCCGTAAATATGGTAAATTTTCTTCCATATAGGTATCGTCTGAAGAATTGTACGCTGAACACTATAGCCAGTAGTTCTTTTTTTATCACGCTGAATCCTTCTTCCGTTTTGCTTAGCGTCCGTGATGCGTACAAAATCGGCAGGTCCTTGCCGTTTGTCATTTGTGAGAGGATGCCCGCGATTGCATAGCTGCTCGCGTCGCAACTGACTATGAATTCTTCTTCAAATATAGGGTATTGTAGAATTGGCTCGGTGATTGGCCTTTCTTTCAGGGCGTCGAATGCATCCTGTTGTTCTTTTTCCCAGATGAATTTTCCCCTTTTCGTAGTAATTTTGATAGTACTTTTGCTATTTTAGAATCGTCCTTTATAAATCTCCGGTAGTAGCCTGTTAGTCCTAGGAATTCTTTAATGCCTTTCGTTATCTATGGTGGTTTGAACATGCTTACTGCTTTAATCTTGTCAGGGTCTGGGCTGACGCCGTCCTTACTTATTTTGTGCCCCAAAAATACTATTTCTTTTCTTAAGAATATTCATTTTTTGGGCTGCAGCGTTCTGCAATCCTGCTGTTTTTAGACGTTCTAGCAGTTTTTTGAGTTTAATGTAGTGTTCACGTAGCGAGTGGCTAAATATTATTATATTGTGCATGTAGATAAGTAGGTCTATACCTTTGAGTTCTGACAGTAGGTGGTTCAGCACCCTTACGAAATATGTTGGCGCGTTTTTCAGTCCCATCGGTAGCCTTTTGAACATATACTTTTCATCGTTTGCTGAAAACGCGGTCAGTAGTCTTGATTCTTCGTCTAGCAGTACCTGGTAGAATCCAGACACTAGGTTGAGCGTTGAGAAGTATCTTGCGGATCCCAGACTCTCTAGTATTTCTGTAATCAGTTGCATGGGGTAGCTGTCTGTCCTTGTGGCTTCGTTGAGCTTTTTGTAGTCTATCACGGCACGAAACTTGCGCTGATTTGTGCTACTCTTCTTAAGTACCACAAAGACGCAAGAGTTGATGCTGCTCACGCTTGGCTCGATAATGTCGTTTTTCAGCATATCGTCAATTTGTTTTTTGATTTCTTCCTTCAGATGTACTGAGTGTCTGTATTGACGCACGTTAATAATTCTGTTGTCTATCATTTCGATCTTGTGCTTAATTGAAGGTATATAACCGAGCTTGTCTCCTGGTAGCTAGAATTTTGCCGAATATTCCTTTACTATTTCTAGAATGCTTTCTTTTTCTTCCTTGTTCAGGTCCTTTAGGTTAATTAGCTCTTCTAGCTTAGTAGTAAAACTACAGGGACACGAGCGCAGCTTTCTGCGCATGCGCGAGCTTAAAAAAGCGCAAATTCACGACTGGCGCTTGGCCAAAAACCCCCACGTGAACTTGGCACGTGGCCGAAAATGCACGTGGACCGTCGCGGGGGGGAAGGGGAGCCAAAGAAACTAGCTGTACCGATGACAAGACAACACGGGTAAAAATTTTTTATTCAAAATAAAAATCAAACGCGAGAGAAGCCACGTGGGTGTTAAAAATAATGCGGTTTCAAAAACATGCGACAGGAAAAATAAGCAATTATTTTTCAAGTTACAGTGTCCACTGGTTTTAAAAAGTATATTTTCGAAAAAAAAATCCTGTCACATGTTTTTGAAACCGCTTACCCTAGACCCCTCCTTTAGCGAAGAAGCGTGAATTCAAACTTTAAATAGAATCCCCCTTCGGCTAAGCGTCTCGTAATAGTGCAGCGCGGTTAATGCGTAGCATTATTTTTAACACCCGCGTGGCTGCTCTCACGTTTGATTTTTATTTTGAATAAAAAATTTTTACCCTTGTTGTCTTGTCATCGGTACAGGTAGTTGCTTTGGCTCCCCTTCCCCCCGCGACGGTCCACGTGCATTGTCGGCCGCGTGCCAAGCTCACGTGGGGGTTTTTGGCCAAGCGCCAATCGTGAAGTTTGAGCGGCGCTTTTGGCCAAGCGCCAGCCGTGAATTTGCGCTTTTTTAAGCTCGCGCATGCGCAGAAAGCTGCGCTTGTATCCCTGTAGTTTTACTACTAAGCTAGAAGAGCTAATTAACCTAAAGGACCTGAACAAGGAAGAAAAAGAAAGCATTCTAGAAATAGTAAAGGAATATTCGGCAAGTGACAGCCGCAAAAGACGCGCCTCCTGTTGAAAAGAACGATGTCGAAAATACATTGAGTACGGGGTTAGGTATCAGAGGCAACGGTAGCATGATCATCGTCGTCGGGTGCGAATCGCCATGTACAAAGGCACGTCGAGAGGGACGGACTGCCAAGGACACGCTTTCCGAGGAAGGCGCGGACCCGGTTGGTCAGCCGAAGTACATGGAAGCTAGTCAGATGGGCAGTGAGGATACCAACGGTGCCACGAGCGAGAGCCCAAAGGGTACGTCTGATCAGCAGACCAGGGACGTTTGGGACACCAGGGGTTCCAAAAGACCGTGTACACTTCGGGATGGTGAACAAAACATCGCCGAAGCTAGCGTGATGAGCGTAAGCCCAGTAAAAAAATCAAAGGAAGGTAGAAAGTTTGAGTTGAAAAAGTTTGATAAGACAAAGGATGTGAGTGTCGTCGAAACGGGGACGCTACCTAACCCTTTTGGCTGCCAGCCCCGGAGAAATCTGGTGTGCGCCAGGAAAAATGAAAATGTTGATAAAATGAATGTAAATAACGATGAAACGAAAGCTTTCGGTGGCCAGAAAAGACTGGTGTGCGCCGGTAAAAATAGGAATGATGATAAAGCAATAAAGATTGATATTGAAACGAAAACTTTAGGCGACCAGTCCTGGAGGAGAGGGTTGGTGTGCGCCGACATAAATGAAAGAAATGATAGAAAAACAAAGCGCCGACGTACTGGCAAGCAAGTGTGGACTATCAACAAAACGACATCAGGAGGCACGAGGCTAGTGAGGTCAGAAAGCATGATGGACAAAACGCTGCATGCTTAAAAAGAACGGCAGCAGCAACGACATCAATAGACTGCCCGAGGCGGAGATATTTATAACAATAATAGACGATATAACCTACACAAGAAACTCGGTATGGCTAAGGACCGAGTCAATAATACACCTACTGTCATGCGACACGTCATTGAGAAACCCAGTGACGAAGGACCTACTTGAAAACGGTCTTGTAGCACTGGACGTGCTGGTCGAATGTAGACCCGCCACCAGAGAAATACTAGTGACCGAGTACAGGAAGAGAAAGATTTTTCACGTCTTCGTGAAAAACAACTACACTGACCACCTAATGCTCGAAGTAATAATAAAATCATTCAACCTGCTGGCGAAGTTAATAAAAGAAGAAAGAGTAAAGGCAATATGTACCAGAAAGACGAAAACTTCGCAAGAAATAACCTTATCATGGAAAATCTTAAAAGAACAATAGACACCGCTACAACCAAGCTCACAATATACAGCGGGGACGTCAGGGTACCTCCCAAAGAGCTTAGAGAGAGCATAATACTAGAAAGTCACGGCACCAGGGCTACAGGACATAGAGGGCAAATAAGGACCTATTTCAATATTAGGAAAAACTACTTTTGGAAAGGTATGAAAAGGCAGATCAAAAACTTCGTAAAGACGTGCCACAAATGTCAACAAGTAAGAACGTCGGGGCACAGAACGAGAAACGAAATGATTATTACGACAGCCTTCGAAGAAACCTTCGAAAGAGTGCAACTGGACATAGTCGGCCCACTACCAGTAATAAAAAAAAGTAACTGCTTTATACTAACAGTGATAGACGCCTTCTCGAGGATGGTCGAAGGCATACCACTAAAAAGAATAGATTCTGAAAGCAGAGCAAAGGAATTTACAATACACTTTTTATTGAAATACTGTTGCCCAAAATCGCTGCACACCGATAACGGTACGCAATTAATATCGAAATTACTAAACGAGTTCTCGAAAATATTTGGTATATCAAGGATCACTTCGTCAATATACAGAGCACAATCCTTAGGAATATTTGAACGAACGCACCACGAACTATGCGAATATATAAGATACTTCATCAACGACAACAACTGGGATGAACTATTACTCTTCGCAGTGTTTAGCTTTAACACCCAAACTTCGGACGCAACATCATTTTCGCCCTACGAAATGGTGCACGGTAAACCACCCAGAGTGCCAACGAGCTTTACGGAAAGAACGACCGCAAGGACATACAACAATGAGGTCGACGACATGATAGAAAGATGGGAGCTCATATCAAGCAAAGCAAAGGCAAGGATTGCGGCAGCGAAAATCAGGTCCAAAAAATATTACGACCAAAAACTCAACGTAAAAGAATTTTTTGCGGACGAATATGTATACATGGCAGTACTAAAACACAGGCAAAAATTCGACCTCAAATGGGCAGGCCCCTACAAGGTGCTAGCGACCTTCAAGAATAACAACGTGATGATAGAGGTCGGAAGGATGGCAAAAATAGTCCACGCAGACCATCTAAAGCTAGCATACATAAGGCTGGATCCGATCGATGACGTTCCACAGGACCCCAACGAAGCTGGGGGCGCGATAGACACAGCCGACCTACTGGACGAAGAAACCGTCGAAAGGATGGAAAACTGCAATTCA
This sequence comes from Encarsia formosa, assembly GCA_038277355.1. Lineage (NCBI taxonomy): Eukaryota > Metazoa > Arthropoda > Insecta > Hymenoptera > Aphelinidae > Encarsia > Encarsia formosa. Next base: position 56,102,016 of record CM076186.1, read on the forward strand.
GTGCGAGACACGATCATGACCGACACGCGGGGGCCGACCGCACCTCGAACAACGATCCACACCCGGAGGGGGGGGGGGAGAAACAAGCACGGGATATAAAGACAGGCACCACTACCACCTCACGATATCGTTTTATGCGTTTTTATCTTGCCGGAGACTACGCAGCACGCGAGCGCGCGACGCGAATAGACCCCTATGCATTCCTTTTGCAAAAAAAAGGAAAGAGATAGAAGGGGGAGAATTTTAAAACCTATTAGTTTTAAGATAGTTCTAGAAGTACAGTAATTTCCAAAAACCGAGCTCCTACACTCGAGTATCGCAGGTGTAAGCCGCGCGGTCAAACGCTACTTACTTTTCAAACGGATGGTCCCTTTAAGTCCCACCCCTCAACAATTAATAATTTAAAAATGAATCTATTTTATAAGATGGTGTATATGAAAAATCTTTTTGCTTTTACCTGAGTTTCCAAAAAAAATCAAATGTTTTAATAAGGATTCATTGGGGAATGATTGATGAATCCGAGATTTTGATATCAATGCAAACAGCTTGAACAATTTATGAATGCCTTTATTGATCATAACGTATTTATTGAGACAATTCGATTTTTCTCAAATATAAGCAGGATTACCCTAAAAACAAAAAAGGGAGGAGGAGAAAAATCAGCAAAAACCAATGCATGATTAATTCAGTTCTTAAGAAAAATGTTTTTTTCCCCATTAATTACAAACGATTTTTAAAAAAATTTTTAGTAGAAAAGGGGGTGAAACATTAATTAATTAATTTTTTTTTAGATGTCTAAGAAAAGACTTAATTTTCATTTAACTAGCCACTATCCAGCAAAGTCCTAACATGCTGACCTGTGAGCGCACGTATGGCGTTGCCGGACGCTTCTAGCGTCTCCCCCTCGACGCGCTCCCTTCCTCCTCCTCTTCTCCCGGAAGGCATTAAAATCGCCCGTGGCACCTTTAAAGACAAATTCAAACAATAATTACGATTGATCCGTGTGGGCAACTTGGAATTTTTGTTTTAACACTTCTTAAATGTTCGAAAATTGCATACTGAAAAGAATTGTAAGAACACCTTTACTATAACTAAGCAAAACATAACGTAGCAGCGCATGCTTTTACCTCTTAACCGGTAATTTAGAGGAACTAAGTAAGGATAAAATTAGGGAGTCCCAACGAACAAATACCAGCGAGCCACCGAATAAATGTGCGCGACCCAGAGAACGAATGAATTTCTATACCGAGCCTAACGAACGAGAAAAGTGCAAATTCTATGTAACGAAAAAAAAAACGATAACGCAGCTGGACTATTCAAAAATAACCACGAGTACAGATTATACAGACCAATTTCTGTCGAAAATGGGGAAAGAATTTTTTTTTAATAATAAGCACGCCCAAAAGTGCAAATTAAACACCGTGCGCAAAGCAAAACCAACAAAGTACAACAGGATCCCTTGCTATAATAAACCAATAAAAAAATTCTCCTACAAACCCTTTTAAATTACTAATTTTTTAGTGCATCCATCGAATAATTATTGATTTTAAATATTGTTATGAAAATTTTTTTTCCACATAGCTGTTAAAAACTTTTTTTTTTTTTAACTCTATTTAATGCTCTCAAAATGTTTAAGCAATAAATAATCAAATTATACTTTGCCTTTTTTCTTATAGCCTACCAACATGAAATTTGTAAGTTTTATGAGCAGAACAGCAATTTTTAACAATAAATTATATCAAACAAGAAAGAAATTATAAAAATTTTGATAATTTTGATGTAAAAAAAAGGATTTTTTCGGTTTTTTCGATTTTAATAAAAAATTTCCTCTTGTAGTACGAAAGGCTCGTATCGATTGATGAAGGGCGTCCACGAGGCGTCGAGTTTCTGACAGTTTTGATTTTTCAACGGGGGGGATAGAGAATAAATTTTTCATATGAAAGGACGAAATGATTCGAGGATTACCGTACCTCGCTTCCAGATCGTCCGAAGCACCCGCAAAATTTGAATCGGTAACGGTAGTATTTTTCACAAGCTCCACTGCCTCACCAGTGAGCTTAGATTCCTAGTAGAGAAGTTTCTGGCTTCCGGGCAAGCCTGGTACGTCGTGGACCAAAGCCTTGAAGAGGTCCCGAAAACTTTCCCACTTCAACGGATCTCCGTCAAACATCCAGCTTACTCAGTCCAGACCAGAGCAAACATCAACTTGATTCAATCCTAGAAGTTTTCTCCTTCGAAAAACTATGGGATGACAGCCCCAGCCGTGGGAAAGTCATTAGTCATTGTTCTATCCAACAAAATCTTGACACTCAGGAATGCGTGTCTTGAGCCTCCTGTCCAGTCGGAGGAAGACGTAAAGCTGAAACAATTCTTTACCGACACTTACACTCGAGATCAGACTGGTCGCTTTGTCGTTTGACTGACGTTTAAAGTTGATCCTCGACGAAACCTTGCTTTGAATAAAGGCAACGCTGCGGCTATGTTATTAGCCCAGGAGAGAAAATTCGTCTAAAAACCCCAACTGTGGGATGAGTACGTTAAATTTATGGAGGAATATTCAGAACTTGGCCATATATCTCCCTCTCACTGCGCAAATTCGGGTACCTTTATTCCACACCATAGCGTTTGGAAAATCCAACCTAAACCAAAACTACGCGTCGTCTTCAACGCATCACACATCACAGAGTCCGGCAAGTCTCTGAATGACTTCCTGGCCTCAGGCCCGAAACTCCAGACCGATCTGTGGACAGTCATTACACGGGCTAGAACCTTCAAGGTGTTCTTCACGGCCAACATCGTCAAGATGTTTCGTCGAATTTTAGTCCATCCCTCGGATCAAGTTTGGCAACAGATCGTCTGGAGATCGTCGCCATTTGATTCAATTATGTCTTTGTTATTGAAAACAGTGTCCTACGGGACAAATTGCGCTCCTTGGCTGGCCCTGGAAATCCTGTTGTGGTTGACCGAAATATACAAACATAAATATCCACTCAGCTCTAAATGCACAAAATACAACAAATACGTCGATGATTTGCTGGCCGGCGATGACGATATTGAATCCACTCGAGAAGTCAAACGTCAATTGACTGAACTTTTACTCTCGGGGGGGTTCAGCCTCAGCAAGTGGGCCTCTAATTATCCAGAACTATCCGAATGCCCACCTGGTGAGTCAAAGCTGATTCAAGAATCAGACACAGTTTCCACCCTTGGCTTGTCTTGGAACCCGAGTGACGATTCATTCTCTCTTAAAATTGACATGGAACGTTTTAGTTCCTGCAAGTCGACCAAAAGATCGATGTTTTCGGACATTGCCAAAGTGTTCGACCCCCTGGGTTGGTATAGCCCAGTGTTGGTTTCTGCCAAAATCATGATCCAAAATATCTGGTTGTTGGGTCTTGATTGGGATGAGCCAATAACTCATGAAATTTTTTAGCAATGGACCCAGTTTAGGTCCGTTCTACCAAATCTCGAAAAAAAAAAAATTCCCAGATGGCTAGAAACCTTGTCTTCTAACACCGACCTGGTAAAATTTTACGTCTTCAGCGATGCCTTGGAACGAGCATACGCTGCTACAGTGTATTTGAAGGTTGAGAGCGATGTCAACTCAGTCAGCAACCTCACCATGGCAAAAACCAAAATGGCATCGGTCAAAACAGTAAGCATTCCTCGACTTGAGTTGTGTGGTGCTCTGCTGGCTGCCAAACTTGTCGTTAAGATGCAGTCAGATTTGCATATACCATGTGCCCCTATCTTCGCCTTCACGGACTCTGAAGTAACGTTGGCTGGGGTAAAGTCTCACGCCACAAAATGGCCCACATACGTGTCCAACCGGGTAGGGAAAATACAAGACTTGGTGACACCTTTGAATTGGAGTCATGTCCTGCACACCTCCGAAAACCCAGCGGACTTAGCAACCAGGGGAATCACACCCTTAGAATTGAAGAGCTCTAGCTTGTGGTGGAACGGACCGACCTGGTTGTCATCCACTCAGGAAACTCTCTCTGTCGCCCAACAGAGCGAAAGTGAAATCGCATTCATCTAAAACAAATCCACTGATGATTCGAATGACTTGTTGGTAAGATACTCTAGTTTGTACACGTTTTTTTGAATCACTGCGTACTGCCTGCATTTTTTGATGCCTGTACGTCTCAATCACCTTGTCAAGCCAATTCTAGGCCCTTTACACCCACTGTCAACACTTGAGATGACTTAAGCTCTCGAAAAATGGTTGCTAACTTCTCAAGATAGACACTTTCACGATGAAATTGCTCTCCTGTGGGCCCAAAAACCATTGCTAAAACGCCACAAAATTAAATCTCTCAGGCCCTTCCTTGACGAGAACAATTTATTGAAAGTACGAGGCCGGCTTCGACACTCTTCCTTGAGTTTTGATGAAAAATACCCGGTAATAGTCCACAAACGTAGCTTTTTGATACGGCTTATCTTTCGTGAAGCTCACGAAAAGACCTTGCAGGGCGGGACGCAATTGATGATCAGTCATGTCGTCAGAAAATATTGGATAACGCACATAAACCCACTGGCTAAGTCCGTCATAGATGAGTGCGTTGACTGTGCTCAACACGCAGCTCAAACTATGAGCCAACTTATGGGTGACTTGCCCAAACTCAGACTCCAAACAATTCGTCCCTTTGTTGCCAGTGGCGTAGACTATGCTGGCCCCGTTATGTTGAGAACGACGAAAGGCCGTGGGCACAAGGCCTATAAAGGCTATATTTGTTTGTTCGTATGCATGTCTACTAAAGCCGTCCAGCTGAAAGCTGTGTCCGAATAAACATCCAGGGCCTTCAAAGCAGCCTTGAGCCGCTTTGTCTCTCGCCGGGGTCATTGCCAATCTTTAGTCAGCGACAATGGTACCACGTTCCGAGGCGCTGACTCCGAACTTAAGGGTATGTTCCACGAGGCTTCGGAATTCTACAAAAACGCCTGTGTTAGCCTTGCAAAGGACTATGTTGAATGGACGTTCATACCTCCGTTAGCTCCACATGAAGGCGGCCTTTGGGAAACTGGTGTAAAATTAGCCAAGCACCATCTGACGAGGGTCATTGGTGACAAAACCTTGACCTCCGAAGAGATGACCACCTTGTTATGTCAAATCGAGGCTTGTTTGAACTCCAGGCCTCTCGTTGCGGTTACTAAAAACTCCACAGATCTAGCACCCCTGACTCCGGGCCATTTCTTGGTGGGTCAGCCTTTCTTCACCTTGTCTGAGTCCTGGTTTGTGAATTTTGAAATTACCCTATCCTCTAGATACAGACTGATTTCTCGCATGAGAGACGACTTCTGGCGCCGATGGAAGTCCGAATACCTCTCGACCTTACAACCTCGAGCCCACTAGCACGAGATCAAAGAATAAATCAAGGTTTACTCAGTCGTCTTGCTGAAGGATGAGAACACACCCCCGTCCAAGTTGCCTCTAGCCCAGGTCATCAGGCAGATACGCCATGTTTACGTGCGTACCGCCAAGGGTGAATATAAAAGACACTTGGTTAAGTTGTGTCTGTTGCCAGTAAATCCAGGATAGAGCATTAATTGTCAAATTTAGGTAGTCTGGGTTTGAGTATCCTGGCTTGGACATGTTACTTTTTTAAGTATACCTTTGTCAGATTTCTAGTTAAGATTAGGTTATTTCTCGTTATTAATATTAACTTTCTACGTAAAAGATTTGCTTGTGTATTCTCGCTATTGAAATGTAAACCGTCACGGCGGGTGGTTCACGAGAATAAGGAAAAACCACCATAATAATATTTCAACATTGTTTTAATCAGTTGATTATGTTTAAACATTGTATAAAAAAAATGAAATAAAAAAAGAAAAAAATAAATAAATATCATGTAAAACATGCCTCCGGCCATCGACAGAGCATGGGCTTGTTTCCTTTTTTGTCGTAATTTCGTTTCTATATTGCTTAAGCAATGGTAATTTTTAACTTCGTCTCTGGACGAAGCGGGCGGCATGTGTCAGCCACTCAGAGCTCAGCTTTGATGGGCGACCAGAAGGAGCGAGATCAGTAACGTCGCGTCGCTCCGATCGTCCTTGTGGCAGCAGTCGCGTCGTGTTACAGTCATAACACGTACGCGCTGCTTCTGGTGTAAAACTCACGTTAGTCGAGATCAAGTCTCGGTTCTTTTTCTACACAAGAGTCGTGCATCGTCCACGATCACGACTCACCCTTATTTGGCACGCATCGCGTGGTGATCTTGTTTGTATATATTTAAGTTTTTTAATAATAAGTGTTTTCAGTGAATTGGCAGTGTTCTTCTTTTGACCGCGCGTCTTTTCCCTCTCCCTCTTCATTAATGCCAAGCCATTCTCTAGCCACCTGGGCGACACGGTGAAAAACGTATAAACAGCCTATAAACTGAGGAAAGTTGGAGGCGCATTTGTAAGATCTAGAAACAAACTGCAGAAGAAGCCAAAAAAATAGGTTTTTATGACCGTTCGAGAAAATTTCGAAGATACAGGGAGGCAGTTTACAGTCATAGTTTAGGCAGAAAGCTTTTTTTGTATCGGATTAATAAATTTAAATAATTTCAATTTTTAAAGTAGAGAAAGAGCGTAAAGAGATTACTATATCTTCAGAATAACAAAACCGAACAGAACAGAGTTTAAATCCCTCTTTTTGAAATTATCACTTATGACAAAAATATTTTTTTTCGAGAATAATTAAATAATTTTTTTTTCATTAGATTCATCCATGCACCTAAAATATTGATTTCCATTATTTTGAATTTGAAATAATTTGACACAAGTAACAATAGATTCAACATTATTTATCTTTATTTTTAAAAAATTGTTCTATACAATCATAAAAAGTTTGAAGCTAAAAAAAAAAAAAATTATTGTATGTACGGTTTTTTTTAATCATGTTACTACTAAACGATTTTTTGTGGAGTAATAATTGTTTCAAAAATAATCATGCATTAGTGATGTTCCGGACTAACCGGTCCATCAAATTTATTTTTATTTGCCGGATAAAACTGGTAGGGGAGGGTTGTTAGAAAGACTGGAGAAAGACATAATTTCATAAAAACAGTAATAATTTTATTAATAAAAACCAAATATTTTATTTACAATCATCACAGGTAATAATTTGTGAGTTTAGTATGAAATTACTCCATTTTATTTTAAAGAACAAGAATTAAATGTGAACAAATTACCTGTTATGAACTGACAATTTCTAAGAATTAATTTCAGTGTAAATAAAATTAATAAATTCGATAAACACCACTCTAGGCACAACTCATCACAAATTTGATTATATTAATTCAAAAAAGTATACCCAAGTAAGCTAGAAAATTAAAGAGATAGACAATAACAAAGAATGGCCTTGAAGAAGTAGAGAAAGATGGCCGCGAGAAAGTAAACAGCAGCAGAGAGTGGCCTTGAGAAATAGAAAAAGAAAATGGCCGTGTGCATGAGGCTTGCTCAAAGAAAAGGGAGAGTTCACACTAAATTAATTACTGGGTGTTGAGTAAAGTGAATGGCTCAAGTAAATTATTGTTATTTGAGCCAGAAGAATACCTGGAGATGTCCTATGGAGGTGTCCTTCAGAATAAGCTTTCCAATCCGCCAAAGATGAAATTGACGGTGAATCACGCCGGATGCAAGATTGATGAAGTGGCTGCAATATAACTGAGTGCAGGCACCGAGATGAACCAGATTACAGCACTCCTTCAGTAGTAACACTCCACAATTAAACACCAAAATCAGCTCAAAAAATTAATATACAAAAGGAAAAACCAACTTAAGGTAAGAGGAAAATTCTCTGCTGCTAGCTACGAGAGCGCCAAAACGAGAAGTGATGAAGAAGGCCCACGCGAGGCCGGCTGCGTCAGCGACAGCAGCAGCGCTGAAAACGACCGCCCCAAGCTGCGCAGACGGCGGCGCGCGAGCACCAGTACCCTGTAGTTCTGCGTGATCCGAGAGGTGGAGCCACGCAGTCTACAAACTCATGATCATGAGTTTGCGATGATGTGTACGGAGTGAAATTATTGTTCACTCCGTAACAAGTGACTTTTAGGCATGTACATAAAAGTACACTCTATCGACGATCTCCAGCTTGGAAAACAAGTCCGAATGGGGAGCGCCGAACATCTGAGTCGGTGAATCGCTACTGAATGAGCGTTTGCCAAACTATGCCAAACACTCCGATTTGGCAGTGAGCAGTCGGAACTCACCATGCAACAGCTATCCATAAACCCCGGGGCCCAGCCACTCCCGAAAAATATCTATGTCTTTGAATTTTTGCATCAATGCCATCTAGCGTTGAGTGGCTAACTAAATTTTTGCTCTGATTTATCCCGAAAGACTAAAATCACAAAGACCAGCCAGGATATGCTGTGATAGTTCCTGACAAACTGTGGCCACTATAATCCCTTAATTTTGACGAAAAAAAATAAGGGTACGTCTTATCAGCACGTCAAAAAAAAGGGAAAATCACGGAAAATTTTAAGAGAAATGCACGCATGGAGAGAAGGTCCACTCTTATTTCGTAGCGCGCCCCCTGCATTTGTAAATACGGTGCGCACGTGCACTCGTTTTTGAGTGCGCCAGTGCGTGGTGCACTGTAAAATCCAGTGCACCCGTTCTACTCAAAACGAGCTGGCGCGGTTCTGATTTGGGCCCGATACGGTCTCTTAAAAAATCGCTGGCATTTTTTATCTAATACGAATATTGTAATGTAACTTTAGTAAAACATTCTTTGAAACCTAATAAAAAACTTCCTCGCTTGAAGTTTTTTCAACTCTTAATTTTCATACCTACTTTTTTAATCCAAAGTTCGAGGTTAGAAACAGTGAATTTTTGATTTTAATTAGTTGATTACTCGGCTTTGAAACACTTTTAAATATACCTAGATCATTCTATAGGCATCGGAAAGAGTTTAAGAATATTCTGCTAAAGTTTCATTAAAAAATATTCAGTAGTTTCCGAGTTGTTGCGAGTTAAACACAAAACTTGGTTTTCTTTGGATTTATAAATTTTGCGTTTAACTCGCAAGAACTCGAAAACCATTGAATATTTTTTAATGAAAATTTTTGAACTCTTTCCGCTGCTAATGAAATGGTCCGGATATTTTTAAAGTGTTTTAATGCCAAGTAATCAACTATTGAAAATCGACAATTAATAGTTTTTAATCTCAAACTTTGGATTAAAAAAGTAGGTATAAAAATTAAGAGTTGAAAAAACTACAAGCGAGGAAGTTTTTCATTAGGTTTAAAAGAATGTTTTACTAAAGTTGCAGTACAATATTCGTATCAGACGGAAAATGCCAGCGATTTTTTAAGGGACCGCATCGTGCTCAAATCATCATTGCCAGCTCGTTTTGAGTTGAACGGGTGCACTGGATTTTACAGTGCACCACGCACCTCAAAAACAAGTGCGCGTGCTGCACTGTCTTTTCTCGTGCAGGGGGCGCTACGAAAGGAGAGTGGACCTTCTCTCCGTGCGGGATTTTAATGGATCGCACGGAAAAATAAGTGGTTGCGTGGAAAAAAAATTGATTGCACGGGAACTAAAAAAAATTGAATGGTAATTTAATTTATTTCACGAAAAAAATATAAATTGAACGGTAAATAAATATTTTTTGCACGAAAAAAGGTTTGATAAAAAAAATTGTTTTAATTTACTGAACATTTAATTTAATAAAATTCAGAGTCAGTCATAATTAACATATTTTTCATTTAAATTTTGGTGTAATATTGTAGTCATGGCTACTTTTAAAATCTAGATTAGTCAATGACAAAGAATTTTATTTTTATTTTATAATTGATTTAAAAAATTTTTTTTTTGAATAATATAAGTACTATAAAAATACAAATATTTTTGTTAATTTTTTGATTGTAGATCACGAATTACATTTAAAATCAAATAAAAAAATAAAAGTATAATATTTTTAAGTACCTTTGTTTTGCCAAAAATAACATGAGTATGTCTAGAGGGCATCTCAAGCGTACGCAATAGCGCACGAGCGTACGCTATATAATATAGCGTACGCTATGAGATGTTTACAGCGTACGCTATAGCGTATGCTATGAAATAGAGCGTACGCTATAAGATCTTCGTAGCGTACGCCATTGGGTATTTTTAACTATGACATCACAAGAGCAGTTTGCATAGGCTCCAGTGATACGTCACCACGAGCCGATTGCATAGGCTCCAGTGAAAATGACGTCATAGTTGAAAATACCTAATAGCGTATGCTATGAGATGTTTCCAGCGTATGCTATGAAATAAAGCGTACAATATAAGATCTTCGTAGCGTACGCTATAGCAATTGCTATATAATATTGCGTACGCTATAGCGTGTGCTATAAAATAGAGCGCACGTTTTGAGATGTTTACAGCGTGCGCTATAGCGTATGCAATGAGATATAGCTTTCACTGTGAGATCTTCGTAGAGTACGCCTTGAGAGGTTAATATCGCACGTTAAATTGTAGCATACGCTAGGAGAGGTTTGTAGTGTACGACAAAAATAGCGTACGCTAGGAGAGGTTCGTAACGTACGCTAGGAGCAGTTTGTAGCATACGCTATAAAATACAATATAGCGTACACTGTAAGAGGTTTATAGCGTACGCTATAGCGCATGATATAAAACTAATACAGCGTACGCTATGTATAGCGCATGATATAAACCTAATACAACGTAGGCTATAGCGCATGATATAAAACCAATAAAGCGTACGCTATAGCGCATACTATGAGTTTGCAACGGTTGATATAACATATTCAGTGTGTCTCAGCGAAAAAAAAACCTCAGGCCAAAAGCTGCCAGGTAAGGAGCTAGAAGAAATGCTTGCCACGATTAAAAAAATCCGTAACCCCTAGTTTACCCGAAATTTTCATGCGGCGATAAGAATTTTAACTAGTTTCCCCCCAGCCAAGAAAAGAGCAACAATACCCTTCGCAGCCACGAATAAAAAATTCCTTAAATTACAAAATTCAAAAATGCTTTCCCACCACGTTAAAAGTACGTGGACAGTTTCATGCCACGTTAAGAATGCGAGCTTCTTGCGTGCTCAATCACCACGATAATAAACAATTAAATTATCGACCTCCTGCCATGTTTCATGGAAAACTTCCGGTTTGGAAGACTTTTCTATATTCGCGTGAGGACAGGTTCACTTTCACAAATAAAACAAATTTCTAAGGGAAAAAGCCGATGCTGAAAGAACCCTTTTTATTCACAAAAATCCAAATAATATATCGTATCGTATAGCACAATTTTTCACAATAATCGATCAAAAAGTAAAGTAAAAAATGAGTAAGTAGTTACTTCTCTCGCTTGTCGCACAGAGAAAAATAAGCTTCTCTCGCTTGGTCTCACAGAGAAGAACTAAAGAGGCACTAAGTCGCACACACACTCGACGATCCGTCGATCGCCGTGGGCCGTCGGTCCTCACAATAACGCATGCGTTATGTTAATCAGTAACACGCTCTGATTAAGCGCGCGTAAAATTAAAATATCCAAATGCATAAATAATAATATGAAATCGATTACAAATTCAAATATCCATGCAGTAAATTAAACGATCTGAAGTGAAAAATTAGTAATAATAACCTGCAATAAAAATACAAAATAAAATAAACTAAAATATAAATTAAATTTACTTAATACACAGAACATGCCAAGTTAAAAACGCGAAAAGTCGTTTCCGCTATTTTTGATTTATCCCTTGCTAAGAAATACGTAGCTTGTTATGTCGAATCCCTGCCACGAAGAGAATTAAAGCTAACATTAAAAACTTTGGGGCCATCGAATATTTTTATTGGATATAAATACTTTTTATTTCATAAAGTTTAGCTTAGCGAAGTGGACTTTCGCCCTTACGGGCGTTTAAAGTTTTTGCATCTCCGATTTGGAGAGTGCAGTTATCATACAGCTGAGGCCTTATAGGAAGATCGAGTACTAGTATCGAACGTTACCGTTCGTACTCGTGAAGCGACCTCTTTCTTGATAAATGTTTGATTAAGTATTCATAGAAGTCTGATTATTGGTAAAAAATATGTAATGTGGCTCAACGTGTCTACATCTACATACTAGTAAAAAAAAGGTACCACGAGAAATATACCAAGCATAAAAAATATTTATTAAATAACAGCGTATTCTTAACCTTCGCTAAATAAACTCGACAAAAATTAATTTTAATGTTTACTATGAATAATATGTACCTGTCAATTATGTATCCTCTGGGAACAATCCAAGATCAAAGATATATAATGAGAAGCGCTTGAGAGATAACCTGCACCGATTGAGAGTGATTTTTTTTATTGCTTTGAAAGAAAATTATAAATTTTTTGGTTTGACAGGTTGGATAGTTAATACCTTTGTTTCTAAGAAAATAAAATGTTCATAACTTAATGCAATAATTTAATTTTTTCTCTCCTTTCTAGAAAAAAGTCTGTAAAATTAAAATTTCTGGTTTTATGAGGTCGGTAAAAACTCGCGGGGTGAACCGTTCAATAAAAAATTGATTATGAAGAAAAGGGTCAAGGTTTCAAAGCAAGTTCAGATTTCCTAGCGTAACAATCTAATTAAATTTTTTAATGACGGCTTGATGCCAGAGATGTAAGTTAGAAAAAATTTAATAGTATACCAGTATTGTATCTGTATATTCTTTATGGATAATCCAAGAGCAAAGGAATACGATGAGAACCACTTGGGACCAGTGGTGTTAAGTGAACTGATCTATTTGAGTTTAGTTGAGGAGTTTAGTCGAGTTCAGTTGGGAAGTCGCATACCGAAGAGCTGTGCGCATGCTGGATTATGGTGCCCCCCGCTTTATTTGGGAAGATTGACCGTCACAGTTACCGCGCAAGTTTGAAAGCTGAATAAGAGAAACCGTTGCAAATAATTAATCAATGAATAAATAAATGAAAAAAAAACGCCAAGCTCTAGGCCTCAATAACGCTGGGGAGAGCGATAAATAAATATTTTTTATAAACAATTGAATAAACTGCCAAGCTCGAAACCCCCATAACAATGGGGGGAGCGATAAATCATTAATTTTTTTTAAACAATTAAATAAACCCACAAGCTCTAAGCCCCCATAATGCTGGGGGGAGCGATAAATTATTAATTTTTTATAAACAATTAAATAAACCGAAGAGCTCTAAACCCCCATAACGCTGGAAGGAGCGATAAATCATTAATTTTTTATAAACAATTAATTAAACCACCAAGCTCTAAACCCCCATAACGCTGGGGGGAGCGATAAATATATTATTTTTTATAAACGATTGATTAAACCACCAAGCTCTAAACCCCATATCGCTGGGGAGAGCGATAAATAAATAATTTTTTATGAACAATTGAATAAACAGACGAGCTCTAAACCCCCATAACGCTGGGGACAACGATAAATAAATTATTTTTTATAAACAATTAACTAAACCGCCAAGCTCTAAGCCCCCCCAACGCTAAGGAGAGCGATTAATAAATTATTTTTTATAAACAACTAATCAAACCGCCAAGCTTTAAACCCCCATAACGCTGGGGGGAGCGATAAATATATTATTTTTTATAAACGATTAATTAAACCGCCAAGCTCTAAACCCCATAACGCTGGGGGGAGCGATCAATAAATAATTTTTTTTAAACAATTAAATCAACCAACAAGCTCTGAACCCCCTAACTTTTGTAAACAATTAAATAAACCGTCTAGCTCTGAACCCCCATAACGCTGGGGATAGCGATAAATGAATTATTTTTTATAAACAATTAAATAAACCAACAAGCTCTTGACCCCCATAACGCTGGGGAAAGCGATAAATAAATAATTTTTTTAAACAATTAAATAAACCAACAAGCTCTAAACCCCCATAACGCTGGGGAAAGCGATAAATAAATAATTTTTTTAAACAATTAAATAAACCAACAAGCTCTAAACCCCCATAACGCTGGGGATAGCGATAAATGAATTATTTTTTTAAACAATTAAATAAACCAACAAGCTCTAAACCCCCATACGCTGGGGAAAGCGATAAATGAATTTTTTTTATAAACAATTGAATAAACTGCCAAGCTCGAAACCCCCATAACAATGGGGGGAGCGATAAATCATTAATTTTTTTTAAACAATTAAATAAACCCACAAGCTCTTAGCCCCCATAATGCTGGGGGGAGCGATAAATTATTAATTTTTTATAAACAATTAAATAAACTGACAAGCTCTAAACCCCCATAACGCTGGGCACAACGATAAATGAATAATTTTTTATAAACAATTAAATAAACCGAGGAGCTCTAAACCCCCATAACGCTGGAAGGAGCGATAAATCATTAATTTTTTATAAACAATTAATTAAACCACCAAGCTCTAAACCCCATAACGCTGGGGGGAGCGATAAATATATTATTTTTTATAAACGATTGATCAAACCACCAAGCTCTAAACCCCATATCGCTGGGGAGAGCGATAAATAAATAATTTTTTATGAACAATTGAATAAACAGACGAGCTCTAAACCCCCATAACGCTGGGGACAACGATAAATAAATTATTTTTTATAAACAATTAACTAAACCGCCAAGCTCTAAGCCCCCCCAACGCTAAGGAGAGTGATTAATAAATTATTTTTTATAAACAACTAATCAAACCGCCAAGCTTTAAACCCCCATAACGCTGGGGGGAGCGATAAATATATTATTTTTTATAAACAATTAAATAAACCAACAAGCTCTTGACCCCCATAACGCTGGGGAAAGCGATAAATAAATAATTTTTTTAAACAATTAAATCAACCAACAAGCTCTGAACCCCCTAACTTTTGTAAACAATTAAATAAACCGTCTAGCTCTAAACCCCCATAACGCTGGGGATAGCGATAAATGAATTATTTTTTATAAACAATTAAATAAACCAACAAGCTCTTGACCCCCATAACGCTGGGGAAAGCGATAAATAAATAATTTTTTTAAACAATTAAATAAACCAACAAGCTCTAAACCCCCATAACGCTGGGGAAAGCGATAAATAAATAATTTTTTTAAACAATTAAATAAACCAACAAGCTCTAAACCCCCATAACGCTGGGGATAGCGATAAATGAATTATTTTTTATAAACAATTAAATAATCTAAGAAGCTCTAAACCCCCATAACGCTAGAGAGCGATAAATAAATAATTTTTTTAAACAATTAAATAAACCAACAAGCTCTAAACCCCCATACGCTGGGGATAGCGATAAATGAATTTTTTTTTATAAACAATTAAATAATCTAAGAAGCTCTAAACCCCCATAACGCTGGAGAGAGCGATTAATAAATAATTTTTGATAAACAATTGAATAAACCTCCAAGCTCTACACCCCCAAAACGCTGGGGAAAGCGATAAATAAATAATTTTTTATAAACAATTAAATAAACCAACAAGCTCTAAACCCCCATAACGCTGGGGAAAGCGATAAATAAATAATTTTTTTAAACAATTGAATAAACCTCCAAGCTCTACACCCTCAAAACGCTGGGCATAGCGATAAATGAATTATTTTTTATAAACAATTAAATAAACCAACAAGCCCTTAACCCCCATTATGTGGAGAGCGATAAATAAATTATTATTTATAAAAAATTAACTAAACAACCAACCTCTACACCCCCATTACGCTGGGCCCCTGAGTTCAACAAAAAAACTAATCGGCTATGCTCCAAGCTCTCAGCCCCCAAAACCCGGACCCAAGTTCAACATAAAAGCTGATTGGCTACCCCCCAAGCTCTAGGCCCCCAAAACCCTGGGAGCCCCAGATCAATAAAAAAGCTGATTGGATATCCCTCAAGCTCCAAGCCTCCAAAACCCTGGGCGCTTAAGTTCAGCAAAGAAGCTGATTGGCTACTCCCCAAGCTCTAAGCCCCCAAAACCTTGGGCGCCCGAGTTCAGCAAATGAACTGATCGGCTATCTCCCACACTGAGAGAGAGAATCAGTGACTGCTACTGAATCATTCAGTAAAAAGTACCGTAAAATATAAGAGTGTCAGCAAATACATATGAGGTAACTATTAACGCATGGGATTTTGTAAGACGCTCCTAATTTTACTTATGCTTTCAATTTGACAGTATAAATTATTTTATTTTTGTGAGTTGCAGTTTATGTTAAATTTATTTAAAAATTTTTTGTCTTTGAATCGATACTGTCTATATTTTAAGAAAAAGTTGCTTTGGATAAATTAAGAACAACAGAAAATTTGAAATTTTTAACCTCAATCTCATGGGTTTGCAAGAACTTGGAAAGAAGATTCAATACCTCCTTTGTGGTAACAGTTACCACATTTTTAGTCACTACAAATAGGTGAGTTTTCAAAACCTTATTACTGAATTCAGTAACTGTTACTGCAGTGTGGTAACAATCACAGTTTATTTCTCTCAGTGCATGCTCCAAGCCCCCAAAACCCTGGGCGCCCGAGTTCAACAAAAAAGCTGATCGGCTACCCCCCCCCCCCAAGCTCTTAGCCCCCAAAACCCTGGAAGCCCCAGTTCAATAAAAAAGCTGATTGGATATCCCCCAAGCTCTAAGCCCCCAAATCCCTGGGAACCCGAGTCCAACAAAAAAACTGATTGGCTACCCCTCAAGCTCTAACTCCCAACGGATCAGTTTGTTATAATGAGCTCGAGCTCTCGGGTTTTTGGAGCTTAGAGCTTGGGGGTAGCCAATCAGATTTTTTACTGAACTCTCCGCCTCAGGTTTTGGGGGTTTAGAGCTTGGAGCATAGCTGATTAGTTTTTTGTTGAACTCGGGCGCCCAGCGTTATGGGAGTTCATAGCTTGGCGGTTTATTCAATTGTTTATAAAAAATAATTTATTTATCGCTCTCCCCAGCGTTAGGGGGGCTTAGAGCTTGTCGGTTTATTTAGTTTTTTATACCCTTCAGGCATATAATCGGTGCGTTTTCATAGCCCAAACCCAGTCGATAACTAGGTCGTTTTCATAGCTCACGACTGTTGTACCGGGGGCCTTATTCTGAGATTTTTAACGCTTTCGTAAGGATCTTTAAGATGCCATTGCGCGCGCGTAGTTCAATCATTTATTAATTTTTAACGAAAATTCAGCACGTTATTACTTAGCGATGGAAGAATGTCAATTTAACGCTCGGAAAAATCGATGTAACGCGTAATGTCGACAGTTTAACGCTAACTTTATCAAGCGTTGTATTACGCATGTTAAAGTAAACGTTAGACATTAGTAATGATCGAAATTTAAAAAAGGCAAGCTAAATACTTCAAATCAACCCATCATGAAATGAAGAATAAATGTAAAGCCTGTAAATAAATGTAAAAAATGATTTGTGTGTAGAATCCTTTACATTAAGCAAGAACGTTAGATTTTGCCGTCATCAGACTTGAAATTTATACTCGAACCCATCAGCTGATTCAAAAATCCTGATTTACAAACATACATATATCAATGTTAATATTATCAAATTGATAAGTTTTTTATGAATGATTTTCCGAATAGAGTGAATTTGTTTCAAAATGATCAGAGACAAATTACCAAAATAGAAAAAAAAATTAAATAAAAAAAAGCTCAGTATTAAGCAAACTCAAATTTTTCTAACAAAAAATCTGTTTTATTCGGGTACTTAGAAAATTAACAAATAACTTTACATCGTTTAATTTCAATCATGTGAAAGTACATTTTAAGAAAATGTACATTTTTTAAATCATGCACCGACACGAAGAACAATTTATATTTTTCCTTAATAATACTTTTTATAAAATCTTCGGTGAGATTAGTAACAATTATATAACCAAACAACATATGAAGTTACAAGAAACACTATTTTCTATCGGTGATATATGGGCAAAAGTAAAAAAGTCGGCCATTTGAGCGGCCCGACCACGTTTTTACGTTTAACATGACTAGATTTCATGAGTTAACGAAATTTGTATGAAATGTTAATCAGCAGGGTTCAAGTACACCGAGAGAACTAAAACACAACAGTTAATACGCCGACATAACAATTATGTTGGGTCGCTTAACTATTAGTGGCGGACAAAATCTCGTAATAGTTAATACCTCCGACTTAACTGTTAATGCGAGGTACCTAAAAAATTAATCTAGAATTTTTTCGCGCTGAGCGTAGGTGTGCGCGTGCGCGCTTGTTCTCAATTCATAACCATTAACCATAAAACGATAAATTAATAAATTTGAGTCTTTGAACACCGAATAAACAAACAATTTGAAAAAAAAATTGTGAAGACTTTTGTCCTGTAATTCCGCAGCTTCATAAAGCAAATTGGACGTCGTCTGCTATATGTGATTTTACGTACGAGATTTTTCCCGACGCATTTACTCTGTTGAATTTGTTTGGTTTTATGTGGTTATCTATCAGTGACAAATTTTTCTTTGTACCTGTTTTTATTTTTTAAAAAACAATGAGCAAAAAAAAGAATGAAGAAATAGAGTAACTTACAATTCTACTGCACGTGTTCATTTTTTAATTTCTTTTAGCTAATATGAACAATATAAATGTTGATTTTGCGTGGCCAAATAAATTTTTAGTAACCTTATTATTAGTATCAACAAAATAAATTATGATTTATGAATTTAGAGAACTTTTTTTTTATTAATATTATCCTAGAAGTGGCCGACTTTTTTACTTTAGCCCATATACAAAACAAAAAATTTAAACGGAAAATTTAAACTTAACATCAACTAATAAACTATTTCTCATTTCAATCTTAAAGGTTAAAATAATTAGTGTTACCGTTGTTGTTATTATCTGCATCTTCATTTGTCAAATGATTTGTGACTTGAAAATTTGCAGGGTTCAAACCATAATTTCTTTGGCAGATCATACCCATTTTCAAACCCAACATTTCAAACCCGTTCGTACGTACCGCTACCATTTCCTTCAAAACAAGCAATACAGCCTCATAACGCTGGGCGTTCGAATTTTTTTAAATAAATAAATAAATTATCTAACCACCAAGCAATAACATGCTTGTCTTTAAAAAGTTTTGAGAAATTATAAAAAAAACGTACTAAAAAGTAGAAAATAAAATTTTAATACTTCTAAATTCTTTCAAAGTACTATAAAAGATTTAATATAAATAGAACAAACAAAATTTCGTGATGACTCTAAACAAAAGCATGGGGCTCCAAAGATGACTTAAATTTAAGGCGTACGGCTGTGTTTCATCAAGTGCCCCATGCTTTCGTTTAGACTCATCACGAAATTTTGTTTGTTCTATTTATATTAAATCTTTTAAAGTACTTTGAAAGAATTTAGCAGTATTAAAATTTTATTATTATATATAATTTGGTTATTATTGAAATTTTTATAATCCTTTTTACAATTATAATATTTGAAAACATTTTTTTTATTCAAATATATTGATAACTACCAAATTAGAACCCTTGCAGAACTCATCAAGTCATCCTTGCAAAATCTGGCCCAAACTCTCGAAGATGACCTCCAGGTTCCCCAGGTACACCCGTCATCGACGACCTGGCTGTCCAGGTTCAAACTTCTTTCTCATATGCTCTAAAACACCCCCGAACTCTATCCAAAGTCATACTCCGAGAATTCGACCGAACTCTCGGAGATGACCCCCAGGTACCCCGGACACCCCCATCATCGGTGACGTGGGTACCTAAGTTCAAATTGCTTCGATAAATATTCCAGAACTTCTCTCAAAGTCATCCCCGAAGAATTTAGCCCAAATTCTCGGATATGACCCCCCAGGTACCCCCGTCATCGGCAACCTAGAGGTCCAGATCGAGAAGTGACTACGGATTAATGTAATGTCATCCAAAACTAGACCCTCTGCAAAATTTCAGAATTCTAGCTCTTACAGGCTCCAAGTTATAGAGCTTGGCAGTTTTGAACATACGACGACGACGACGACGACGAAAAACCACAGAGTTAAAGAAAAGCATGTAATAATAATAGTAATAATAATAATAATAAAATAAAGTAACTGCTTTTTGGGAAAACGAGAAAGTTTTATTGTGGTAAGATTTTTGCTTAATGATTTGATGTTTAACGATAGCTCAAAATTTTAACGAATAATCGTTCGTAAAACTGATCGTTTCGAATTCGTTAAATCTCAGAATAAGGCCCCGGCGAGCAGTAGAGAAACGCCTGTTTCTTTACTGCTCGCACAGAAACGCTACCCAATTATGCACTGGACAAAGTACAACACGTGTGATTCAGCCGGTAAAGATGGCTCGAGCCGACGCCATCTTGAGGGTTATGTTATGCTAGTTGGGTTAGTACATACTTCTGCAGTCTGCTGCGCGCGTATTGATAGACTTGAAGAATCAACTACATTGAATAAATATACACGGCAATTCAAAAACTACTTTTAAAACATAATCATCATTATTTATTATTATTATTGTTATTTTTTTTTTTTTTTGTTATTTAAAAGTTTCATAAAATCATGAAGTGTTGATCTTGATAGCTGATACATGTATCAATTAATAAACAAGATGATCAAGTGATTTTTATAAATAGTTTTTTAAATCAATTATTTTACAATCAAAAAGTTTTTCACTATAATTTTTGATAAATCATCTGTGTTGTGTTATTGTGTATCTTTGAGTAAATTGTGTCTAGTTTGGGTGATATAGGTTATATTGATTAAGAATTGATTCCAAAACAATTTAACTTAATCAAAGCGGTTTTTACCAATGCTTATTAAATACAGTTAAATTGTAGTTATAATAAATAAAAATTTGATTATCAAATTATTAAAAAGGTGTTGCTATAAATTTAATATTATCTTTTTTTTTTTTAAATAAAAAATTATCATTCTATTGAATGAGTTTTACTAAACAACATATAAGAGAGTCATGCTGATAATTTTTTTTCCCAAGAATATTGACATTTTAGCAAATTCAATTATTTACACAGCTTTAATATACAATATTAGTCGGATTAACCTGACTACTTATTTCATTTAACTATAAATGTATAATTTGATATCAAAAATTTTTATACTTTTCTTATTACAATAAAATTAAGTTTTTTTTAGAAAAAAAAATTTCTTTCAATCACTAAGAAATACATTGTTTTGTTTAAAAAAAAAAAGATTTTTAAGTATTTTTTCCCCCCTGGCGGGGGCTTCGCCCCCTGCACCCCCACCAGGGGCTGCCGCCCCTGGACCCTGCAATAGTGTCCTTTTCCAACCGGTAAATTTTTTGTTTTTGTACAAAAGTTCAAATCTTTTTTTTTTTTTTTAATATTATTGTAAATTATTATAAATATTATTATTAAAAAATTTTTGACCCTCGACATTGCTACGGTCTTCTTACCCAGCTTTCATTAATTAATCGTATGTACAAATGTATTTTTTACATTTTCAAGTTTTAACAATTATATAATTAACAAAATTTTCTTTTTTATTTGCGGTTTTTCTTTCTATCTCGATGTCAGCTGGTTGTCGCCGATTATATGCCTTCAGGGTATAAAATTACGTACGTACTTCAGGGGACTAACTGCCATGTTCGCTTGGGTCGAATGATTTTTCGAAAGAAACACGGCATCCCCTTCAGTACGTAAATAACTATTATAATCAATAATTTATTTATCGCTCTCAAGCGTTATGGGGGTTTATAGCTTGTCGGTTTATTTAATTTTTTATAAAAAATAATTTATTCATCGTTGTCCCCAGCGTTATGGGGGTTTAGAGCTCGTCTGTTCATTTAATTGTTTATAAAAAATAATTTATTTTTCGCTCTCCCCAGCGCTAAGGGGGCGTAGAGCTTGACAGTTCATTTAATTGTTTATAAAAAATTATTTTTTTATCGCTTTCCCCAGTGATATGGGAGTTTATAGCTTGACAGTTCATTTAATTGTTTATAAAAAATTATTTTTTTATCGCTTTCCCCAGTGATATGGGAGTTTATAGCTTGGCAGTTTATTTAATTTTTTATTAAAAATAATTTATTGATCGCTCTCCCCAGCGTTAAGGGGGCGTAGAGCTTGGCGGTTCATTTAATTGTTTATAAAAAATTATTTTTTTATCGCTTTCTCCAGCGATATGGGGGTTTAAAGCTTGGCGGTTTATTTAATTGTTTATAAATAATTATTTATTTATCGATTTCCCCAGCGTGATGGGGTGTAGACGGGTGTAGGGCTTCTTGGTTTATTTAATTGTTCATAAAAAATTATTTATTTATCGCTTTCTCCAGCAATATGGGGGTTTATAGCTTGGCGGTTTATTTAATTGGTTATAAAAAATTATTTATAAATCGCATTCCCCAGTGTTATGGGGGTTTATAGCTTGGTGGTTTATTTAATTGTTTATAAAAAATTATTTATTTATCGCTCTCCCCAGCGTTATGGGGGCTTGGAGCTTGTCGGTTTATTCAATTGTTTATAACAAATAATATATTTATCGCTCTCCCCAGCGTTATGTGGATTTAGAGCTTGTCGGTTTATTCAGTTGTTTATAAAAAATTATTTATCTATCGCTCTCCCCAGCGTTATTGGGTCTTAGAGCTAGGCGGTTTATTTATTTATTTAATTATTGATTAATTATTTGCAATGGTTTCTGTTACTCAGCTTTCAAACTTGCGCAGTAACTGTGACGGTCAATCTTCCCAAATAAAGCGGGGGGCACCATGTCTGGGGCGCACCATGTCTATGACCCCGATCGCGTTTGGCTGACACTGTCTCTCTTACCGCTATAGGAACTCTTTGGAACTCTTCGTAACTCATCGTCACTCACTGTGAGACTTCCGAGGCGAAACTCTTTGGAACTCTTTCCTGAGTGCGGAGTTGTATACCCTTGGGACTCACGCTAAACATGCACCCCAACAAGGCCCATGAAAAATTTCAAAAAATAACTAAAATTCGTAAAATTTCCCTCTTTTTCCGAATCCAGGGCCAAAAGTCGGGTTTTCCCACTGAAAACTCGGGGATAGAGTCCGTAAGGCCCAAAATAAAGATAAAGGCCCTATCTCGGCTCAGATAGGCCCATGAAAAATTTCAAAAAATACCTAAAAATCGTAAAATTTCCCGCTCTTTCCGAATCCGGGGTCAAAAATAGGGGTTCCCATTTAAAAAAACGGACTTTAATTCCGTAGGGCCCAACCTGAGGCCCTAGGTGTGAGCGTTACCAGAGGTTCTTAATAAACGGGTCCTGCAGGGCCTCAATAAGGCCCATAAAAAATTCCAAAAAATACCTAAAATTCGTAAAATTTCCCTCTTTTTCCGAATCCGGGGCCAAAAGTAGGGTTTTCCCACTGAAAACTCGGGGATAGAGTCCGTAAGGCCCAAAATAAAGATAAAGGCCCTATCTCGGCTCAGATAGGCCCATGAAAAATTTCAAAAAATACCTAAAAATCGTAAAATTTCCCGCTCTTTCCGAATCCGGGGTCAAAAATAGGGGTTCCCATTTAAAAAAACGGACTTTAATTCCGTAGGGCCCAACCTGAGGCCCTAAGTGTGAGCGTTACCAGAGGTTCTTAATAAACGGGTCCTGCAGGGCCTCAATAAGGCCCATAAAAAATTCCAAAAAATACCTAAAATTCGTAAAATTTCCCTCTTTTTCCGAATCCGGGGCCAGAAGTAGGGTTTTTCCACTGAAAACTTGGGAATAGAGTCCGTAAGCCCCGAAATAAAGATAAAGGCCCTATCTCGGCTCAGATAGGCCCAAAAAAATTTCGAAAAATTTGGCCGCTAGAGGCCTCCGCGTCTACGTAAATCGCGCATGTAACGTAATAAAAAACTAAAAAAAAAAAACTTTGTCTCACTAACATTATATAATTTTTTTTACCTTTGATGAGATGCTGCTTTTTAAAAACGAGTTATCATCAGGTTATTACCTTGAGGTGCGGTCTAACCTCAAAAAATTGCAAAGAATTAAAAAAAAAAGTCCGTATTGAAGAATGAGGTGTTGGAAGTTGACTTGTTTTAATAATTTTCGATACTTTTTTAAATAATTCAATCAAATGAATCACGGGTTTTTGCTGAGTTTGTTTTGTACTATCCCTAACCTAAGTCGTAAATTGTGCTTGATTTTTTTCAAGAAACGGTGGCATCTTCATTTGAATTCCTAGTTCTTGCAAAACTGGTGCAGAATCTGTTAGCATTATCACGACGTAGAATAGCTATTTCCCTTACTTCTTGATCTTCTAGCCTATCAATATGCTGCATCTGTCGCGGTGGTGCGGCTGTGTAACAAACAAAACAAGGTAACCGTCCTCCGCGAGCCATAACTTTTTTTAATAAACTCTAAGACAGCCACGTATCATCCGAACTTATTATATCAGATAAACTTAAAAATAAGACTCTTTATTTTTATTTATATTATCAATAATTTATCACTTTTATACAACAAATACTTCATTCCGTAAGTCGTCTGCCATCAGCATACTATGATCACAATGAACATAGCAAGATTTATGATAAAAGCCTTAACATAGTGAATTTGTTTCATGTTCTCATTTACAACTCAAATTGTTTGTTGCAGTGCACCTTTTTTAAAACCTGATATTAAAACGTAAGGCATTAGCCATTCAATCTTTGAGATATTAATATCGACGACTTCAAATGCTTCGTTACCTGCTTTTGTTTGTATTATAGCATTCAAGTCATTTCTCGATCGAGTGATGATTAACTCGAGCTTCACGTTAACTACAATCTTACGATAATCTTCTGCAAAACCTAATATATAACTGAGAGGAATGAACACGTCAAAGTACCCATCCTCGTTGAGTATCTTTTTTTTCTTATTATCCAAATGACCATACCATCCTGAATTTTCAGCAATCAAACTTTGATTAGGATTAAAAGATAACCAATTTTTCATCAACGTAGTTAAACCCACGTTTTTACACCGATCTATTTCAATTCCATTTAACTCTAATCGAACATCGTCGAATAAATGACAAATACCGTTATTAACAAAAAATGTATTTTTCGGTGCTTTTTTCGTAGTGGTATCGGTGAGTTGACCGCAAATATGAAGAATGCTCCGCGATGGTAAAAGGCACAGATCTTGATGTTGTATAGCGATACGAATTTCATCACTGTTCCCATAATTTGCTGCTGTATACGGTTGGTGAGCGTGTATCTCGTAATGAGAGATACTTTCATCAAACGCTACAGGATTTTGAATGCTTAGAATATTTTCCATTTTTTTTAAAACAGCAAAAGAATATGCAAGTTACTTCCCACCAGGAACTACTTTTAAGCCTAGACTTTTGAGAAACTGGATATTTGCTCGTGTTAACACTTTGAGAGTTCGTTGGCGACTGATCGAAGAAGTGCATTTTGTGTTATTTTTATATGTTTTGGTTTGGAATCCTCCACCGTGAAAGACAATACCCATTATGAAGCTTTTATATGAAGTCAAATCGTTATATTTTCTTCGAGAAAGTTAACTAACTCATCGTCTTGATCGACCACGCGCAACTGACTGAATCAATACAGGGTACTGTTATAGGTAAGTAAATTACTTGCGAAGGAATTTCGATTATTTTGAAACCAGGATCAGCCACTGGATAAAATTCGTGAATTGTGTGAACTTTTTTGTTATTAACGTACGCTCCGCTCGTGATGTTGCACTCGACTCTTATTGAATTTATTGTAATTATATTTACGTGTGTGTCGGAAATGTGATGATTATTTGCGGAAAGCAGACGATGACTGAATCCTAATATTCTAGCGATTAAATCTCGCGGACGGAAATCAATTTCTGCAGTGCACTTGATTTCACAGTGTAACGTGGTTTCGTTAGGTTTTAAAGAGAGTCCAGTATTTATTTTTCTCTGTTTAAGAGTTTCTTGAATATGTTTTTCTATGTTATTAATTTCGTAACAACCGATTGGAAATTCAATCACTTGATCGCCGATATAAAATTTGTTGCACCCAACGTCGATGTTTGGAGTAGAATTGAAAGTTAAAAATTCAACTAATCCCAAAGAGTAATTTTTATGTGGTGATAATTCAATCGGAGGGTAATACTGAGCTTCTAAAACTGAAGAAAATGCTGACAAAGTAAGCGTAAAAGATAGTTTGACAGCGGGTAAGCTAAAGCAGCTCTTTATATACCTTTTATCTGGCCGCTTAAAAATTTCAAACATAAATGTCCACAATTATACGTATTAAAATCTTGATATTTATCAGGATTATATTTTATATTGTCCACATTTAAATAATTCATTAATTCAATCGGAGGGCTTAAATCACCAAAGCTGTTGAAGTAAACGACATCTTTTCCTCGCTTACGGTATGCACACCAATGTGTACCAGGTCCGCCATCGTTATCAAGGTTTATAATACCAGATTCGCGATAACGAGGACTTGATAAAGGTAATTTATTTTTCATAAACACGCCTCGAAAATGAGGAATTTTCAATTTATTAGCGTACTTAATTAAATCAAAATTTGTCAGCGGATGATCGGGTAATTTTATTTCCGGCTTTTTTTTTTAACCCCTTGCCGCTATATCGTTTTAAATACAAACCAAGACCTGTCTTGTATCGTTTCAGGTATAAACCTTTTCCCAAGGCTATTGCTTCCATGGTTTTATTATGTCTTTTACTTTCATCCAAATTTTGACGAGCTGATTTAGCTTCGTTAATCGCTTTGTAAACCCCTGCAGCTCCTCCTGCGAGAGCACCGGTTGCACTAAGTCCTGCGAATAAAGGCACAAGAGGTAAAAAACCTCCTATTTTTGACGACACCGGGAGAACACGTGGAAATTTTATTTTGTTTTTACCTCCCGATTTTTTTATGGCGGTTCTAGCAGCTTTGAGTGCTGCAGTGATTACACTTTTCGGTGACTTACCTGCAACTCCTGATTTAGAAGCTGTTTTTATTATACTATGAAACGACGTCATCTTTTTACATCTTTTTTTACACTTCTTTTTAGATTTCTTTCTGGATTTTTTCAAACCCATACCCAATTTTGACTTTGCTTTCATGATATTGGTGACCGCGTACGCGGACGCTTATTCTCCTAATGACGCGTCGTTGGAAATGACTCTTCCCCAAGCTTTATCAGCTAAAACTCCGTCCGCTGCGTTTCTGGCAGCGATACTTTCTTTATTTTTCGAGTAAGCGACGTCGTGCTCTTTACACGCAGAATCGAGTTGGTTAATCGGTTGATCACCACGAGCTAGTCTAGCGGCTAATTTTGTGCCGGGTCCGCAGTAATTATATCCAGGTAAGTGAAGCTCGAAGGGAAGTTTGTTAATAATTTTATTTATCAACCCGTATCCTCGCTTCTTTTTCTTTTTACCGTAAATGATCATTCCTTTACGAAGGTCGATTTACGACTAAACTATAATCTATAAAAACAAAGTATTTATACTAATCACGTCATTCCCATTTACAATCTCACACGATCAACATGGAATTTATTCAAAATAACGTTAAATTACCTTATTTTAAATAAAGAAATTTTTTTTTTTCAATTGTATCAATTAACTGTAATTACTATCAAAAATATTTGATTTTCAGTAAAAAACTCAGCCAAGGAAAAGAAAATAAACAACAAAATACAATGCCAGTACAAGCATCGACAATAGTTGATTCATCGCTTATTGAAGAGGTATGTACATGAAAAATGCTTATTTTACTTCAATGAAAATGCCTAATACTGACAGTTTATTTTTTTCTTCTTCAAATAGCAATTTGATCCATCTTTTGTTGTACAGCCATCCAGTAGTCGCACAAATGTGACTGAACAGGTATGTTAAGATTAAAAAATTTTCCTGTTTTATTTACAACTCTTTGTGCAAGTATTATAAATTTTTGTTTATTTTCCGTATTTTATAATTTTTTGTTTTATGTTCTGGAACAGATCAGGTCTTACATTCCTCCGTTATCTCCTACTATAAGACAGATCTCCAATGACCAGGTAATTAGACCTAAAAGTTTTTAGTTTTATGTGATTCACTAAAGAAAACAATTTTTTTTAGTCTCCATTACATAGTACACGCACTTCATTAGAAGCTGTAGGGTCTGCACAACTTGGAACTCCAAGGTCTTCAAGGATTCAAGTTAATTTTCGGAGTACTCCAACATCTTTAATCAGAAGTCCTGTTAGGCCTGACCAATCCGGAGGAACTCCCACATCTGTATGCAGTCAACAACAGTATGGACAGATACGGGTACAAGAATCAAAATACAAATTTCTCTAAAAACCAGTTTGTGTAATACTTTACTGTAATTCTTTTCACAGCCTTCACCACAAAACATAACTGATTCGACTAGACAGCAGGCAAATCATGATTCTGAGGTGAAGTATACTAATAAAATTTAAAAAATTCTAGCATTAATTCTTTTTGATGATTAGAAATGTATCCTATGCTTGTCTTTCCAACTTTTACTAAAATTATATTATATCTTAATTTATCAAAGGCAAACAATAGCACTTATTTGAAATTTTTATCCATTTTATAATAGTTTTATAAACTGATTTAATATTTTTTCTTTATTCAGCACACTCCTGCAGCTATTAACCAAAAACAAAAGGATAAGACTAAAAAACGACAGTTGATTCTTGAAAATAACAAAGCTTTAGCTACTATGATTCTAAATAAATTAAGAAAAATTTCTGATCCAGATTTACATTCATGTACCTGTCTAATTTTCTAATACAACGTTAGTTACATAAAAATTAGATAGTCTACTTTTTATGTAAAAATTAAAACATTTAATTTAGTTATATTTGACATATACAATACCAGTCACGCGAATAATAGCTTCATCTTTTAATTTTTCTTAATTTATTTAGAATCATAGTAGCTAAAGCTTTGTTATTTTCAAGAATCAACTGTCGTTTTTTAGTCTTATCCTTTTGTTTTTGGTTAATAGCTGCAGGAGTGTGCTGAATAAAGAAAAAATATTAAATCAGTTTATAAAACTATTATAAAATGGATAAAAATTTCAAATAAGTGCTATTGTTTGCCTTTGATAAATTAAGATATAATATAATTTTAGTAAAAGTTGGAAAGACAAGCATAGGATACATTTCTAATCATCAAAAAGAATTAATGCTAGAATTTTTTAAATTTTATTAGTATACTTCACCTCAGAATCATGATTTGCCTGCTGTCTAGTCGAATCAGTTATGTTTTGTGGTGAAGGCTGTGAAAAAAATTACAGTAAAGTATTACACAAACTGGTTTTTAGAGAAATTTGTATTTTGATTCTTGTACCCGTATCTGTCCATACTGTTGTTGACTGCATACAGATGTGGGAGTTCCTCCGGATTGGTCAGGCCTAACAGGACTTCTGATTAAAGATGTTGGAGTACTCCGAAAATTAACTTGAATCCTTGAAGACCTTGGAGTTCCAAGTTGTGCAGACCCTACAGCTTCTAATGAAGTGCGTGTACTATGTAGTGGAGACTAAAAAAAATTGTTTTCTTTAGTGAATCACATAAAACTAAAAACTTTTAGGTCTAATTACCTGGTCATTGGAGATCTGTCTTATAGTAGGAGATAACGGAGGAATGTTAGACCTGATCTGTTCCAGAACATAAAACAAAAAATTATAAAATACGGAAAATAAACAAAAATTTATAATACTTGCACAAAGAGTTGTAAATAAAACAGGAAAATTTTTTAATCTTAACATACCTGTTCAGTCACATTTGTGCGACTACTGGATGGCTGTACAACAAAAGATGGATCAAATTGCTATTTGAAGAAGAAAAAAATAAACTGTCAGTATTAGGCATTTTCATTGAAGTAAAATAAGCATTTTTCATGTACATACCTCTTCAATAAGCGATGAATCAACTATTGTCGATGCTTGTACTGGCATTGTATTTTGTTGTTTATTTTCTTTTCCTTGGCTGAGTTTTTTACTGAAAATCAAATATTTTTGATAGTAATTACAGTTAATTGATACAATTGAAAAAAAAAAACAAATTATTCAATCATACCTTCTTCTCTTTATAAATGGATCCAAAAACTTCATAGAATCCTTAAGGTACCAAGATTTATTATTTTTTTGTTTTTTGTTGTAGTAACCTCGCAAGAGGGAAAATTTTTCCTCACATTCTTTAGCTGCAAATTCAATTACTTTCTTAGTTTAGCGAACAATTGAAAATATTTCAATACAATTATGAAATATCATGCAATTAGATATCTGTTGATATGAAAAAATGTTATTCTTACCTGGTCTATTGACGATTTTTGCAACTTCTCTATATGCTTGATTAATGGAATTCTTTTTTAACTCAGAACTAGCAAACTTCCGTTTGTTATAGATGACAGGATGCTTCTCTACTGCTTGAACGAGTTCCAGATTAAAACGTTCATCATCTTTTAATGATTCTGAAATATCTTCCTCAGAAGATTCTTCAGGTTCTTGTAGATACAGTGATCTTTGGTAATCATGCAGATTTGCTCTGCTCAGATTCATATTGATCTGATCTGATAGTAATAAAAAAATAATATTATCAAAAAATTATTATAATTATTAACAAGTTTTTGCATGTTGTTCAACAAAAGTTGTATGCAAGAATATTTTTTTACAGACTTGATAAAATACACAATTTAATGAATGACTTTTTCATGCTGCTAACTACAAATCAATTAATTTAAACTAATTACAATTTTAGGTTATGGTTAGCAATTAATTTAGAGTAAAAATAATTGACTGGAAAAAAGTTTGAAAACTTCAAATTTATTTACTTAAATCATTTTTAAAATAATTATAAACACGTAAAATAATCTACTCACTGCAATGTGTTGTTAATTCAATGGATCAAGATTATTAATTTTTGCAACTAACGCCCATTATAGTGACTGCAACTTTTCACAGCGTAAGTTTTTCTTTAACCAAGGTACAGCTCTTTTAAGTTTTTAAAGAAAAACTAATAATTAATGATAACACACATCGGGCGTATTTTTCAAACGATGCCAGCTGTCTGTGGGTTGTTACGTTTGGCAACACAGTTTTCGTTCAAATGGTGCACACTGCAGACGATTTCTGATTTCTAGCTCAGTCGACGGTGCCACGCATTTTCCGAGTTCGCTCTCCGCACGAAAAGCTTGATTCACGCGGCCACTCAAAATAAACAAAAACAAGCCCTTACATGCT
This sequence comes from Encarsia formosa, assembly GCA_038277355.1. Lineage (NCBI taxonomy): Eukaryota > Metazoa > Arthropoda > Insecta > Hymenoptera > Aphelinidae > Encarsia > Encarsia formosa. The sequence continues at coordinate 56,133,050 of CM076186.1, forward strand.
TTTCTTTCAAGTTTTCATTGAGCCTGAGTTGTTTTACCAAAAAATTTTTGTGATAAAAATGATTTGCGAAGATGAATATCTAGAGATAGACGAAGAAGAAAGCAACACACTGATTGATCTTGTTGGACAAAAACCAATGCTCTACGATAAACGCAGCCAAGAATATCGCTATGAAAAAGATAAAAAAGAGAAGCGGCAGGATGACTTATTACCCAACTGTATTAGAGCAGTCATTTCCCGACCATCGAATTGCGGAAAAACCAACAGTATACTTACTCTCCTGACACACCCAAACGGTTTAAGATTCGAGAACGTTTATGTGTACTCAAAATCACTCAATCAACCCAAGTACCAGTTTTTAAAACAATTTTTTGAACTCATCGATGGTATTCAGTACCTCGAATTCAATGACAACGAAGAAGTTATCGCACCCTCGGAAGCCCTTTCTAATTCAATCATGATCTTCGATGAAATTACCTGTGAAAAGCAGAAGCACGTGAGAGCTTTTTTTTGCATGGGCAGACACAAAGACGTGGATTGTTTTTATCTCTGTCAGTCGTATGCTGCTGTACCAAAGCATCTGGTGAGAGACAATGCTAATATGTTAGTTTTATTTCGTCAAGATGAAATTGAAAGAACATATAACGATCATGTCAATACCGACATGCAGTATGAAAAATTCAAAAGCTTATGCTCGAATTGTTGGAAAGGCGGTAAACATAGTTTCATCGTAATCGACAAAGACCGGGGTATAAACGAAGGTTGGTATCGTAAAGGTTTCGACTGTTTTGCTATAAATATAGCTTGAAGTTTAAAAAAGCTTTTAGTCCATAGTGTGACATCTTACTGACAACATGGCAGACTATATTAAACAGAAGAGAGTTTTAGAGCAGCTGGTTAAAGCTCGCAACGCCGTTAAACGAAAGTATAATTTTATAAAATTACAAAAATATGATACCGATCGCGTCTTGAATGAAACATTCAAACCCATCACTGATCCTCTTCGACAACTTGTTGAAAATGAAAAACGATTAAAGATTTTTAGGAAAAATGAAGAAGAAAAAGAGAAAAGTATCGTACAAGAAGAAGATGAACAAGAGGAAGAAGAAGAAAATGATAATGAAATAGAAAATTTTCAATCAACCAATAAAACGCAAGCTGAACAAGAGGAAGAAGAAGAAAATGATAATAAAATAGAAAATTTTCAATTAACCAATAAAACGCAAGCTGACTTTGAAGCAAATGATGAGTCATACCACGAAATTGACAAAACAATTCAACGCGAAGAAGAACATGACTTGGGAGTATCCCACCTTGATCGAGATAAAATATATGGAATTGAAAAAACCGATTGTGGATATATAGACTTGGAAACGCATCGATAAGATTTGAAAGAGATAACATCGTTGTTAATAATGTTCCTTTTCCTAGAACCAAAGGACTTTTCGAACTTTATTACGGCTCAAGGCATTTATTCATGTGGAGGCCTTAAAGCAAGCCTAAAGTAAGCTTAAGGTAGCATAAGGTAAGCTTAAGGTTAGCGAGTAATCCACCTATGTACTATTTGAAAGGTTATAAAGGTGACCCTGTAGATGGGGGGGATTTTACACCAAAGAGTTGTTGAAAACCGAGTGTCCAGATGTATATTTAGTTGAAAAAGTTATTAAGAAACGTGGTGATAGACTGTTGGTCAAGCGGTTAGGATTTGATGATAGTCATAATAGTTATATTTATAAAAATGATTTGTAATTAACTAAAGCTACCTATAGCTTGATTTAAGCTTACCTTTAAGCCTGCTTCAAGCTTACCTTAAGCTTGCTTTAAGCTACCTTAAGCTAACCTTGAGCTTACCTTAAGCTACCTTAAGCTAACCTTAAGCTTACCTTATGCTACCTTAAGCTTACTTTAGGCTTGCTTTAAGGCCTCCACATGAATAAATGCCTTGAGCCGTAATAAAGTTCGAAAAGTCCTTTGGTTCTAGGAAAAGGAACATTATTAACAACGATGTTATCTCTTTCAAATCTTATCGATGCGTTTCCAAGTCTATATATCCACAATCGGTTTTTTCAATTCCATATATTTTATCTCGATCAAGGTGGGATACTCCCAAGTCATGTTCTTCTTCGCGTTGAATTGTTTTGTCAATTTCGTGGTATGACTCATCATTTGCTTCAAAGTCAGCTTGCGTTTTATTGGTTAATTGAAAATTTTCTATTTTATTATCATTTTCTTCTTCTTCCTCTTGTTCAGCTTGCGTTTTATTGGTTGATTGAAAATTTTCTATTTCATTATCATTTTCTTCTTCTTCCTCTTGTTCATCTTCTTCTTGTACGATACTTTTCTCTTTTTCTTCTTCATTTTTCCTAAAAATCTTTAATCGTTTTTCATTTTCAACAAGTTGTCGAAGAGGATCAGTGATGGGTTTGAATGTTTCATTCAAGACGCGATCGGTATCATATTTTTGTAATTTTATAAAATTATACTTTCGTTTAACGGCGTTGCGAGCTTTAACCAGCTGCTCTAAAACTCTCTTCTGTTTAATATAGTCTGCCATGTTGTCAGTAAGATGTCACACTATGGACTAAAAGCTTTTTTAAACTTCAAGCTATATTTATAGCAAAACAGTCGAAACCTTTACGATACCAACCTTCGTTTATACCCCGGTCTTTGTCGATTACGATGAAACTATGTTTACCGCCTTTCCAACAATTCGAGCATAAGCTTTTGAATTTTTCATACTGCATGTCGGTATTGACATGATCGTTATATGTTCTTTCAATTTCATCTTGACGAAATAAAACTAACATATTAGCATTGTCTCTCACCAGATGCTTTGGTACAGCAGCATACGACTGACAGAGATAAAAACAATCCACGTCTTTGTGTCTGCCCATGCAAAAAAAAGCTCTCACGTGCTTCTGCTTTTCACAGGTAATTTCATCGAAGATCATGATTGAATTAGAAAGGGCTTCCGAGGGTGCGATAACTTCTTCGTTGTCATTGAATTCGAGGTACTGAATACCATCGATGAGTTCAAAAAATTGTTTTAAAAACTGGTACTTGGGTTGATTGAGTGATTTTGAGTACACATAAACGTTCTCGAATCTTAAACCGTTTGGGTGTGTCAGGAGAGTAAGTATACTGTTGGTTTTTCCGCAATTCGATGGTCGGGAAATGACTGCTCTAATACAGTTGGGTAATAAGTCATCCTGCCGCTTCTCTTTTTTATCTTTTTCATTCGTACCACTCGATGAAGATGCAGACCCCGTAGTACTTTTTTTCAATGCACCCTACTCGTGGAATTATAAAAATATTAATTCCGACTTGCAGCGTAACTATCACGGGTTAGATTGGAACACTGGTTCTCTTCCCTACACGTCGATAGGAAAACTTATTCGCGATTCGTTCAAAGACGCCACTGAGATTTACGTTGCAGGTTCGATGAAGAAAAAATGGTTGGAGCGCTTCAGGTATAACGTAAAGGATGTGGCTGCGTACTCGTATCCTCCGTTGAATGAAATTAAATTAGTGACAATTTGTGAAAATCATAATGGAAAGTTCAAAACGTGTTGCACGCTGCACAACGTGAGACTTTAAAAAAAATTTATTGTAGAAAAAGAAGCGCAAGAATCGGAAAAACCCATGGAGTGGGTATAAATACATTTGGTTTTCTCAATTTTATTCACTTCACATTCAACATGGGTCAAAAGCAGAGCTCCTCCGGCTACGGAAGAATGAAAGATGAAAAATCCTCAGGTTTTAAAAGTTATTCCGAGGAAAAAAATCGACAAGATGATCAATATAAAAGCTTTCAAAAACTTCAAGAAGAACAAAAAGCTTATGAAAAGAAAAATGAAAAAAAGATTAAATTTGAAAAAATTAAAGAAAAAGAAAAAAATTTGATTGAATTGTAATAATGTTTTAAGTTACTAATAATGTACCATAGTTTTAAGTAATTTTTTAATAAATGATTTTTTTTTAAATAAACTGTTTTTCTTAATTTATTTCATTAGAAATAATTCAATAAATTTGTTGTACGTTGAAAATTTGTTGGTCCTTAAAAGGACCGGGGATTAACTCATTAAATAACTTTCAAAGCATCAAATACTCTGATCAGGCTGCCGTAAGATAGGCGCTGGTTAGCGGCTGCAGCATGCGAGCGGCAGAAACTAGTAGGGGAACGAGGCGAGCGGCAGAATAGCTCGAGGGCGCAGTAACCGTAGCGGCTGCAGCATGCTCGCGGCAGAACGAGGCGAGCGGCAGAATAGCTCGAGGCGAGCGGCAGAATAGATCGAGGGCACAATAACCGTAGTGCGCAGTACCCGCTGTGCGCAGTGCCTGCCGAGCGCGGGGCCCGCTCTGTTTTACCTACTGATGCATAAAGATTTTAAAACTTAGAGCCTAAGCCTTTTTATTTACACCCTTATCCATGAACCCTACATATTTAACATTTTTTTTGCAAATCAGTTAGATATGATAATTCAAATAAGTTATATGTAATAATTTTATTTAAAAAAATTATCGAACAATTATGAAAATAACTCATTTGTCATTATTTACTGAAAATCCTTTATACATGATGAACGATGATCGAATATCCTCAATTTATTATTAATGTGATTGGTCTAAAATGTTCAAAATTTGAATAACTTGAAATGTTGAATACTTAGTTACTAAGAAAATTTTTGCAATCTTTTTTAAATAACTGAATACTTTGTTATAATAAATAAAAAAAATTTCTTAGTAGAATTCTATAAAATAAAATGAGAGTTCTAACAACAAAAAATTGAACAGAACTTAGTTGCAGGTTGCAAAAGTAATGCGATGAATTAAGTGTTGTTATTATTTACAGGTTGATTGCAATTAAAATTTTCTAAGAATTTTCTCGTTCAACTTCCTTTTTTTTTTAACTTAAAATAAAAATATATCGTTTGTTTACTTTCAAGATTAAAAATTTGATGGCACATATAAAAAATTTAAAGTTGCGTGCCGATTGAGACTAGTTTCATAAAAACAGTTATTTATTTATTTTAAAAAATTTTTAATTTAGCTTTCAGATTAATAAAATTATCACGACCGTTACCGAGACTTTGAAACCGAGACCGAGACTTGTAAAATTTTTCGAGATCGAGACCAATACCGGATAAAAATCTCGTATCGTCTCGTCTCGAACAGCCCACCTCGGGCCCCAAGTGGTTCTCATCATATTCCTTTGCTCTTGGATTATCCATAAAGAATATACAGATACAATACTGGTATACTTTTAAATTTTTTCTAACTTACATCTCCGGCATCAAGCCGTCATTACAAAATTTAATTAGATTGTTACGCTAGGAAATCTGAACTTGCTTTGAAACCTTCACCCTTTGCTTCATAATCAATTTTTTATTGAAAGGTTCGCCCCGTGAGTTTTTACCGACCTCATAAAACCAGAAATTTTAATTTTACAGACTTTTTTCTAGAAAGGAGAGAAAAAATTAAATTATTGCATTAAATTATTAACATTTTATTTTCTTAGAAACAAAGGTATTAACTATCCAACCTGTCAAACCAAAAAATTTATAATTTTCTTTCAAAGCAATAAAAAAAAGCACTCTAAATCGGTGCAGGTTATCTCTCAAGCGCTTCTCATTATATATCTTTGATCTTGGATTGTTCCCAGAGGATACATAATTGACAGGTACATATTATTCATAGTAAACATTAAAATTAATTTTTGTCGAGTTTTTTAAATTTTTTCACTTTGAGATAGTTGCACGTCTTAATATCTTCTCTTAGATGTGAGCGCAAATTAACATTAGTTATCAAGATATTTATCTACATTTTTTTTAAGGTGAAAAAAACACATCAGACGAGTTTGAGGAACACCAAAGACAGCTTCAAAACTATTTGCAATGGCCTCGCTAGCGTCAGTGTTCAATAGAATTGATGGTTTCCATACTGGAACAGATTTGTTTACAGCACGAAACACAAACTCAAAATCATCCTACGTTTCTCCTTTTGTTACTGCTATTGCAAAAGAGTGAAAAACGTGATTTGCATCGCTTATACCTTCAAGAAGAACAGGATAACCTTGCCAAACAAGTTTGTAGTTAGCATCAGTTTGAACCAGCTTATTAAATTTTTTGGCGATAGAAAACAATCTACGAGTTGAAATTACTACTTTTATATCCTGTTCCTGAATATCGTATGATTCAGCAAAAATACGAAAATCTATAACATAAGGTTCATCTTTGTCTTCTGGAACCGAAGTTCGCTCCTCACACCATGTGTGGATTTCCGTAGCAGAAATAGAAGGAACACCTTTTGCATTCCGAAGTGTTTTTAGGAACTCAGTAATCTTTGTTTTTGCTGGTTCAGGCAGTTCATTTTTACGAATTAAGTTCAGTAAAGCGTTTGGCTTCGTAACTCCGACATCAAATTTTTGCTTTATAAAAACTTTCAAATCTATAGATAATCCTCGAGTCGGATTATTTGAGTGATTACAGTGTTCATTTTCAGCCATGAATAAAGACACATAGCTTCTTGTTTTATGGAACAGTAAGTATAATCCAGCTCGGCATTCCAACTTCCTAAACTGTCCTTGATTACATCGATATTCAACACGTCTTCCTGTCGATAAAATTTTTAAATTTTAATTTCACTAAAAAAAAAAAAAAATACTTCATACGTGATTTTTTGATAAATGAAAATAAGCCCGAAAAAATTTGTGGCTACCTGCAGGTGTAGTACTAACAGACGAAATTTTCCAAATTTTTACCTCTTTGACGGCCTTTACAGCCTCAGCTGCTGATAGATACTTTTCTCGCTTATGCCACGTACGATTTACTCGCCTGCGTTTTCGCACTGGTTCCTCCATCAAAGCATCTTCTAACGAAGTATCAGAAGAATTTTCGAAATAGGCTAGCTCACTGTCCATTGTTTATAACATACTAGTCTGTCTTGCTTGAAACCAAAACTAAAATCACGTGCTGTCTAATTCGCCACTCAAAATAGAAAGTATGAAAGTAAACAAATGGGCGTAGTTAAAAAGTATCAAATAGCTGAATTTTATGTTCGCGCAAACACATTAAGATTGAAACTTTGACTGTTTTTTACTATTACCTTAATATCTGGATTTCTCATCAAGTGAGGGAATAATTCACAGTAACTAATTGAATGTCATCGGCATTTACATACGCAGCAGATGCCGATTTATTGAGATTTTAAATTAAGTTTTGCAACCGTTTAAAAAATTTTTTCAAAAAAATCAGATAATAATGAAAGTGTAGATTAATTTTAACTATTTTTTAAGATTTTTTGTAATGATTAAATCATTGTTGAAGGCATATTTCATCAGGAACTTTTTCTACCCGTAATACAACGTTAGGCGGCGTACGAGGCGAGGTAGGCAGCACTCTTCAGAGACGTGTTCTGTAGCCAACGCTGTACAAGGCTACTCTGCTGTATGGCCACACGAGTGCCATACGAAAAAAATGGACTTGAATAATTTTTTTTTCTTTTGCAAAATATTTAACACCTATGGCGTGTCATGTGAGGAACATTTATGAAATTTATTTTATTTAAATAATAATTTAAAATATCAATAAAATTCGACTAAAGAAAGAATCATCTTTCTAACATCATTTTCCGCCCAGACATACCCTAAGCGAGTATATCGTGGGACGCACTCGCTCTTTAAGAGGCAACCTACCTCAGCGCAGTAGAGGACAGGTTGCGCCGTTCCTGCTCTGCACACACCAAGCGGCACCAGCTAGAGCACTCGCTCTACACCCCCCCCCCCCTTCCATTATGAGACCATGTTCCATATTAACTGAAACATGCTGATATTTCAAAGATCAAGTCAGCCTAATTATCTTATAAAAAACTGTCGTTGTAGCTCAACTTTTTGCCCAAAGCATTCCCGTGGAAAGTCACGAGTTAACCTTTTCGCGCCCGTATCTGTTATTTACAAACAGCACAGGAGCAGGTAAAGAGACGTCTTGACCTGTTCTAACGCCTCCAGTAAGCCAGTCATGTGCATTGACTGACTATCCCTCTAAGATAATTGCTTCAGTTCCATCTGCGCCGGCGCGCCGATTGGATGTTATATTTGCTGCTCCGAGCACTACACGTGTTCCAATCGATTAGATTGTTTAAATTTGCTGATTCCGGCCTTTAGGCCTGTGTTAAGCGTTCTGTGTAATCTTTGCGGTTTTTGCTTGTAAGAGCGAAAACTGCTTAACGTTTTTGTGGTTAATAGCTGACCTCTGACAGCGTAGCTAACCTCAAAATGGCCGCCTCGTTCCCGGCTGATTTCTTCGTCTCAGTTCCTCAGTACAGTGACCCTTCAGAAAATCGCCCGAAAGATGATCAAGCAATCGTTTTACAAATTCGGAAGGATATTCCTATGAAAGTTTACTGCGAAGAGCTTAACAAATACATTAAGAATGAAGATAGTTTTAAATATGTTTCTAAGATTTCCGGTGACCGTCTGTGTGTTGTGCTTGAGAAAGCTGAACAGGCAGCTATGCTTGTCGATCAAGTTCAAGGAATTACTGTAAACAACGAGCCAGTCCAGATAAAATTTTTCGTGGGAAAATCAGTGAAGGTCATTATTTCAAATGCGGGTTATGGAGTATCAAACTCTTCGTTGAAAAAATTTATCACTGCAAAATGTGGAATACGTACCGCTTCTAGTGTTTCGGAGCTTAAGGCCAGCGTCGATCCAGGCGGCTCTAGCTTTAAAAACACAGGTAGCTTTAGGCGCGCTATCTACATACATCCAGAGGATGTGAACAAATTGCCCAAAGGACCGATAAAGTTCTACACTGGTACCACAGGATTCAACGTATTTTTCGAAGTCGATAACCCAAAATGTTTTCTCTGTTCCCAGCCAGGCCATTTTAGAAATTCCTGCCCCAGCATCCAGAGTTTTCCCGGCGATAAGAATCTTGCAGCAAATGGAAAAGGAGAGAACGAGAGTAACAACTCGATCTCCAGCTTGCTCACTCAACAAAGCGCAGATGATTTGCCGGTCTCAGCGCATGCTCCGCTCGCCTCGCCTGCTTCTCTCTCGAACCCACAGAGTCTTCCCTGTGATAAAAATCCTGCAGTAGATGGAAAAGGAGAGAACGAGAATAACAACTCGACCCCGAACTTGCTCAGTAAACAAAGCACATATGACTTGCCAGCCTCAGCGCATGCTCCGCTCGCCTCGCCTGCTTCTCTCTTGAACCCACTCGCCTCGAGCCAACCTATAGATACTCAGGAGCTTCTCCCACCTTCTGCACCTTGTCCTCTGGCTCCAAGTTCAGGCTCGTATACAAACATGGATCTTAAAGATAAATTCAAAAGGACTCACTCCACCACCTCAGGCGAAGATTCGTTAGTAAACGCAGATATCATCGAAAATAGCCCTGAAATCTTCAAACAGCCAAAAACTAAGAATAAAACTAACGCTTCGAAAAAGGCTCGAAAAGAAGATGCAAAGAAAGAAACTAATTTTATTGAGAGATCTCGTACAGTTAGATCATTACTTGCACCAGCTCAATCACATATTGAAGCCACGCTAGTCGATCACTTGCTTAATTTTGAAGACTTCGTGACTCTTTTAAGTAAATCGTCTTTGTGCAATCAAGATGACAGAAAAACTCTTGTTACCTCCCTACACTATCCTCAGGAAGTACTCAAGCTTATTGATGCAGTTTACAACATAATCGCCAACAAAGGCTTAAGGCAGAAACTCACCTATCTCAGGAAAGCCATCGAGCCGGGACCCGACCAGAACGATTCAAGCCAGTCTGAAATTTCTGAAGCTTCAGACTCTGAGTTCATGCAGTATTAGACCAGGAAAAAGAAGGAATAAAGAAAAAAAAAAAAAAAAAAAGAAGGAATAAAGAAAAAAAGAAAGTGAAGGAAGAGAAAAAAAAAAAAAAAAAAAAGAGAGAGAATAAAATTAGTACAATGAATTCCAATCTGTCAGAGAACTCACTAATAAAAGATAACCTGAGAATAGGTTTTTGGAATACCAGAAGCATAAACCGACGCAAGGCAGAGTTAATAAAAATTCTTTCTGATTTTGACATTTTTGTTGCCGTCGAATCTTGGCTCTGCTCTCAGTACAAGATCAACTTCTCTGGTTTCAAAATTCATCGTCTAGCCAGAGACTCAAGAGGTGGAGGAATTATCTTTCTGGTTCGCAACAAATATAATTTTACAGTTTTGAAAGATCTCAAAACGCCCTCGACTACGGTAGAAATTGCAGGTATCAAATTGACAGGTCTTTCTGAAGCTCTCGATATTATCACTGTTTATCGAACTCCTGGATATTTGCTGATGCAAGAGCAATGGAATACTATCATACAAAACGTCACGAACACAAGAAATAAATGTCTTCTTCTCGGTGACTTTAACGCTCACCACATCGTTTGGAATTGCGAAAAAAATGATCGCAATGGAACACGGCTTTACGACTCTTTGGACAGCAACAATCTGATCATCCTCAACCAAGATTCTAAAACTCATTACGACTTTCATCGAGGGAAAAAATCTAACATCGACTTAGCTATTACTGATCCGTCATTGGCTACAAAAATTAATCACTACGTCCTGGATGAAACCCTCAGCTCGGATCATTATCCAATCTATATAACACTTGAAATTGAGAAATTTATTTATCACAGGAAATCATTCAGGCTTAGGTCCGTTAAAACAGATTTCGATGCTGTCTCTAAATCGCTAGATGAACGATACGTAGAACTGCTCAGTAACGATTATGTTAACGCATCAGCATCTGTCAAGTATCAAATTTTTATGGAAATTCTTTCCGACTGCATCCGCAAACACACCCCTGCCAAGAAGTCAGTGAACAATGAGATCCACAGAAATCCTGTAGATTGGTGGGACCAGGAATGTGACAAACTTAAAAGATTAAGGAGAGCAACCTTTAAAAAATTTGATTTTACCAAAAGTGAGAAAGATTGAATTGAATACAACAAGGCCAATGCCAAATTAAACATAACAATCAGAAGGAAAAAAAGATCATCATATATAAACTTCACCGAAACCATCGATTTCAGGAAAAATTCAAGTTACGTTTGGGACAAAATGAAAATTTTTAAAAACAAATGGTCCAAGACTTCAGTTAGTGACCAGTTTGACGATAAGAAATTTGTAGTTATGGCCGAAGAAACTCTAAATAAGATTGCTCCCCCATTTGTACCTACCTCACCAGGAAAAGTACCAAAGGCTGAAGAAAATTATTTTTTTGACAAACCTTTCGATTTCGCTGAATTCAATATGGCGCTTGAATCAAGAAATCTCAAAACCAGTTCCGGCATAGATGGAATTGACTACTTCTCTCTCAGCAAGCTTCCCATTAAATTTAAGCTATTATTATTAGATATATTCAACGATATGTATCGAACCTCAAACTACCCTACTTCTTGGCAGGAATCCTTCATTCACTACATTAAAAAACATGATGGTTCAGGACTAAGACCGATCGCCATGACCTCCTGTTCGTGCAAAATCTTCAAACTACTCATCAAAAATCGTCTACAGTGGTGGTGTGAACATCACGAACTATTCTCGTTGGAGCAGTCAGGCTTCAGGAAAGGTAAATCTTGTTCAGATAATCTTACTAACTTGGCTCTTTGTATCGAAGAAGGTTTCAAAACTGACAAAGATACGGTAGCTGTCTTCTTAGACGTCCAAGGTGCTTTCGACAACGTCGTCCCAGAAATTTTGTTAGAAAAGCTTGTGAGTGTAGGTGGTTCCCAACTTTTGATTAATTTTGTGCACCACCTGATATACGAAAGGTTTGTCTCTTCAGAAGTCAACAAAGATTCTCCGAGAAAAGTTTCCAAAGGTGTACCTCAAGGTGGTGTCCTTAGCGCCCCCTTTTATATCATCTACACACTTGGACTTACTGCAGGAACATCTAAGTTTGTACGCAAGTCACAATTTGCCGATGACTTGGGATTGTATTGTAAAATTTCTCCGTTAGGAAAGTGCATAAGTGTTCTACAGAAATCATGCGAAACTGTCCAAAAAAATTTGCTCGCTTTAGGTCTCGAGCTAAACGTCGAGAAAACAAAGTTAATTCACTTTAATTAATAATAGAAATATCACACCTGGTGACACTAGTATAACTTTGAGTGGCTCTCAAATCAACTCTGTCGACCAAGCTAGATTCCTGGGAATTCTGTTTGACTATCAGTTATCTTTTAGTCATCACATAAATAAAGTATTCTCGAAATGTTACAGAATTCTCAATGTCATCAAACTTCTATGTAGAACCTGGTGGGGTGCTCGCCCTGAGACACTACTTACTATCTACCAAAGTTTCATTAGATCCGTAATTGACTACGGCATATTCATCTATTGGCCCAAAAGACAAAAACTTGTTGACAAACTTGAAAAAATACAATTTTCTGCTTTACGAATAGCCCTAGGATATCGAATTCCTACACCAAAAAACATCATTCTAGAGGAAGCCAAATTGATGTCTCTGCGCGACAGAGAAAAATTTCTGGGTTGTAATTTCATCTCAAAAGTTCTAGCAAACAAATCTCACGCATGTTTCAAATCAGTAAATAACTACTTTACTAAATTTAAAAGGGACAGATCAAAAAAGAATAGAATTCTCGTAAATTGCTTACTCTCGGTGTGCAACTACACTCTCCCCAAACTTCTAGTCATTGACAAGGACTCATTTTACGAAACTAACTTCGAAGACCTACTGTTATCATCATCCGTAGACTTATATTCTGGCCAAATTATTGGAGACCATGGCAGAGCGAACACTATCTTCCTTAACCTTCATCATGATGACTCCGCGATCAAGATCTTCACTGACGGTAGCAAAATCGAAGGAAATCCTTTAGTAGGCTGGTCAGTGGTGTCCCTGGCTGAACACTACTTCATCCAAGGTTCCCTACCGATAGATGCATCTATTTTTATAGCTGAAGCCGTCGCCATCAATAAAGCACTTGACTGGATTTTGTTAAATCCAGACGTCAGACATCACATCTTTTCCGACTCACGCAGTGTGTTAATGGCACTCGACAGTAGTAAGCCTGCCAGAATCATCAATCCTTACGTCATCCAAATTAGAACCAAGATTTCCAAAGTCAAAAAGCTGAGTATTTTGGATAACCCTATTAAGTTATTTTGGATTCCATCCCACAATGGGATTGAGGGCAACGAACAGGCTGATACTTTAGCTAAGGAAGCGACTCTGTTTGATCCGATTCCTTCAGGAGTTCCTTGGTCAGATTTTAAACAACATGGAAGAAAGAAGCTTATGACAGCACTCGTAGGTCCAACTTTGCTCAGGGTGAATTCAAAGGAATAATCTTCTTCAAAGACTACGCAGCTCTTTCCCGCAAGCCCTGGTTTTATAAATGTAAGCTAGCAAGAAAACACATTGTTTCTCTCAATAGATTACGGTCCAACCACTACAATTCCGCTGCTTCGTTAGCAAGGAAAAACATCGTTGAATCTGCTGAGTGTTCATGTGGTCATCCTTTGCAGGACGCAAATCATTTAATTTGGTACAGTCCTATCTTCGAGGAACAAAGAATCTTTCTTATCAATGACCTTGTCAAACTGAATCAACTGGAGCCCTACACCATTGAAAAATTCCTAATCAACATGAAGTTAGAAGTTCTCAAGATAGTATTGAAATATTGTGATGAATGTGGCATAAAACTATAAAATTCTCGATTGTGTAATTTATTTATGTAATAATTATTTTCTAAATAGCTGTATAGATCAACAATGGTCTGGGTAGGCTTGAATAAATAAAAAAAAAAAAAAAAAAAAAAAAAAAGATAATTGCTTAAAAGTTTGGACTACGCAATTAAGAACACGTATTTTCTCCACAGTTATTCACTTCAGTGAATACATTTAATTTGATCAACTCGCCGATCGGCCAATCAGTGGGCTTAACCCAACCCAAAATTCAAACTTAGCGCTGATCAGCGATGCTCAACTCAAACCTCGGTACGCGAAAACTTCAACTCAAGGGACTACTATTAAGCAAAATTTATTGACCTACAAAATAAATCTCGAGCAATCGGGTAGAGCGACCTAAACTGATTTGTCTCGATTAAAAACTTATCACCTTTCATTAATCGATCCTAAAATTTGTAAATCCTAAAATCCAATTTTTCCGACTGAACCAATAAACCTTATAGCCCATAATGACAGCGTCACCGCTTCAGTCATTGTTTGAAAAATTTACTGATAGTAAACTTCATAATTTAGCGCCGAGAGATTTATTATCTCCAGACGGTCGAGGAATTTTTCCATTCAGGACAAAACCAAAGTTCGCGAATCATCTGGCAAAGCAATTAAGAAGGCTTTGCCTAATTCTAGAGTCTACTCATCCAAGAACCATCAGGGTCGTCGCCAAGGTAAAAACACTACCTACTTTATACCTTCAATACTTCATGTGCAAAATATTTCAAAAATTATATTATTTGAAAACTTAAATCTGATATGAATACTGCGACTTTTATTATAAAAATCTTTGTAATTAGTCAATTATTTATTTGTTAATAAGTTAATATAAAAATATTTAAGAGATGGAAATTTTGGGAAATTAAATCAAAAACACATTAGTAAAATAAGTTAAACCTAAATCGTTAAACCTTTTGAACCCTGTAAATTTTTCGAAATATTTTCAATTATTTATTACTGAACTTTTATTAAAAAACAGCGAATAAAACTAATTAAAATTACAATTTATTTGGAAATCATCACTTTTTATTATTCAGGTAGATATTCATAATTAAAATATTTTATTTAATCATCAATGTATAAAATTTAAAAAATCAATTTCTTTATAATTGAATCAAATTACTTTGTAGTCCCAAAATTATATTTTAGTTCAACTCATGGTTAGCAAATTTTCTTTCAGCTAAATATAGTTAAAATTAAGGCCCCTAGACCGTGGCGAGGCATACAAATACCTAGGCACTCCAACGGGCTTTCAGGTTAAGCCATCGCCGTACACTATCATACAGAAGCTGACAGCGGACATCCGTGCAGTCGATGGTTTACTGCTGGCCCCTTGGCAGAAACTTGAAACCGTGGCTACTTTTATCCTGCCACTGCGGCCTGATCTGGTGATCCGGAATGAGATCGAGAAAAAGATCACAACCGTTGATGTAGCCGTGCTGTTCGAGAACCGGATAGAGAGATTCTGTGAAGCAAGACTCTTGCTGCAAAAGCAGGGAAGCTTACTAAGTACCGCTCGCTTGCTGAAAACTTGCAACGGCAGGGCCACTTGGTCACAGTGGAAGCGTTTGTCGTCGGCGCCCTTGGCAGCTGGGACCCAGGCAACGAGTGGGTCATGGGATTTCTCAACATCAGCCTGTTTTATGCGTGGATGATGAGAAGGCTCATGATTAGCGGCACCATTAAATGGTCCCGGAAAATTTATGTAGAGCACCTGTCGGGGGTTAGGGAATATTGACTCTATTTTTGCGTAATTTGTTTCATTGTTTGTTTTAATGTCGTTTTGTGTGATTTAGCCTGGCCCCAACAAAGCGTGTCCTTTATTCTTTTGCTGTATGTAGCGTTTTGTTTTATTCTGTATTGCTACTAATCGGTATTTATTTTATGCTGTATGTACGAATTTTATACTTATTATCTGTTGTGTTTATTAATTGCACTGCAGTTTGACTTAGTTGCTAAGCAATTACCTGACTGTGATCCCCGATATTGATTGTGATCGCCATATAGTTATGGACTGCATAAGTTGTGGGTTAAAATAATGAAAAGACAGTCCAATTAAATAAAATATTTTTCAATTAAATTTTAAAGTCTTAACAATGGCTCTAGGGCCAAGATTAAGCTTGTGTGAAAAACGAGGTTAGTTGTCGCTCGTGACGAGGTTGACAAGAGACTGAAGGTGGCGACTGGTAACGATCCTTGTAGTCGTGCGTGGACTGGGATGCGCCAGTGAATGCAGGACGTCAAAGGCATGACGGCACAGGTTGGCTGGAAGGTAGGGCCTGACGATGTCATCTTCGATGTTGCAGGTGATTGAAGAGCCATCGATGTGTCGTACATGGAGTACCTGCACCAAAATGCCTTTGTCCAGTAAATGTTCCAGCTCGTTGTCCTCGAGTTTTGCTGCCTCAATGTCCCGAGTAAGCAGAGCGGATGGCATGGCGATTGCGTTGACTCTGGACAGAGTATCAGCTAGTACATTGTCCTCACCCTTCACGCAGCTGCAGGTCCTGGACAGGAGGTTTTCCTTCCACAGCCGAGAGTGGCAGTAAGGACACGACCGAACCAGAGTCGACCAGGAAGCGTCCGAGGTGTTGTTACGCAGGACTCGGAGAGTGCGTGTGACGTGCGCGGGCTGGAGGTTGAGCCATTTGACCTCGAGCGTGTAATTGTAAACAAAGATTTAGATATATGTATATGTATAAAAAATGGAGGGTTGTATTATATTTTAAAAAATGTAAAGTTGAAACTATTTAAATAATTTTTAACATTTAAATATTTTTTGAAAGGTTCATTTTTAAATTAAATAATTTTCAATCAAAAAAATTATAAAATATAGAATATATAAAAATTATAAATAGGTTAAAATTCATGAACATTTATAAAAATATAGATTTTCATGAAAAATTCATGAGGAGCAAGGTAAAAAATTAGCAAAATTGTAGCAAAATGATGTCATTTTGAATGTAATGATATGAGGAGCATAAAAAAAGAAAATTTTTAAAATGAGGAGTAAGACAAAAATAACGTAAATATAAGATAAAATCAAATAATTTGATTGCTCCTCAGTGAGGAGCAATACTACTCCAAGTGAACACTAAAAAAACAGAAACAGAGGAGCACGTGAGGAGGACTTCGTATCTCGAAAACTGAAAAGAATTTCTTTATAATTCGGCTTCTAAAAGGAAGTGAGGAGCAGTTTGAGCAGCAAAAAAACGCAATTTTTCATTAAAAATTGACTGCGCCTCAGGATATAACTATAATATAGGGAGATATTTTATAATTTTTTTGCTTGAAAATTATTTAATTTAAAAATTAACTTTTCAAAAAATATTTAAATGTTAAAAATTATTTAAATAGTTTCAACTTTACATTTTTTTAAATAAACAACAACCCTCCATTTTTTATACATATACATATATCTAAATCTTTGTTTACAATGCAAATTTTTTAACTAATTTTATTTATATACGTTAAAATACCACCTTATTGTAAATTTTTTTTGAGAATGTTTTGATGGTGAGTAATTTAGATAAATTTTGATATTTTAATTTATCAACATTCATTTTCAAAATTTTTGGTTAACCTAATTTGTGTGAGTATTTTTAAAATTTTTATGATTCATACAATTATTATTTTTTTTTTATATTGAAATTAAAATTTAATATAATTTAATTAATCTTTTACTCAGATTATCTCTAACTCAACAGTCTATCATTTTTATGAAATTAACCTTTGAAAACTGCAAGTTCTTAAATTAATTTGTATTCTATTTTACCTGGAGTTCCATTTAGAGAAACAAAGTGTATCTCAAAGGTAAAATTATTTTATTTCATACAGTTCAATTTGAAAGAATATTCAGTTTTAACTGATCTTGGAACTTTCAAGAATTTGAACCAAACTTTATCAATTTTTTAGAAGTCCCAAATAATAGGAAATATATATAAGTTGAAAAAAAATTCTTTTTTTTTTTTATAAATATACATTATAAGCACTAACCGGACAGTTCATATACACGTTCGGCACTAACCGGACATTTCGACACTATCCGGACAGTCAGGATAGTGATTGGCCCCATTTTTTCCGAGAATAAATAAAAATGAGTTCCAGGAATTGGGTGATTGGTTATTTAGGAAGGATTATTTTGGTTGGGTTATTTTGGTTGGACCGCGCAAACCTAGAAAAAGTTTTTATTGATGGGTTATTTTGAAAAATAAAATAAAAAAAAGATGGGTTATTTTGGTTTTTTTAATTACGTGGGTGGATTGTGCGTAATTTGCGCTTAAAGAGGGTGTATTATTACTTTAGGAATTTTTCATGTGGTAAGTACAGTGGTCACTATCCGGCCGAAGGCCGGAAAAAAATAAAAAATAAAAAGTAAAGAAATTTAAGCAGAAAAGATAACTGAACTAGGCACAAAAATTTATGTCATTAATAAATTTTGAAAATTCCCTTATAAAAGAGAGAACCCACAAAGAATGTCAGCATTTTATTCGTGACGTGATTGGCTGAGACGATAAAATTCAAATCATAAATTTTAAAGATTGAATTTTTCAAGTATTAGTTTTTATTATTAGTGTAGATTTTTAATTAATATATTGGAGAAATAATGAATAATTTTTTCTGACTTTTTTTTGCACCAAAAAAATGTAAATATTTTTTTTAAATAATAACAAAATGTTTGCAGTCGATTTCATACTGAGTGAATTCATGTTCAGAGAGGTTGCTATGACACCTGCGGTTTTATTATTGGTGTTGTTAACCTATCCAACATTTGACCAAAAGTGATGAATGTACATTCATCATAATCATCATCATCATCATCATCATCATCATTAACCATCATTAACCATAAAATAAAAAAAAAAAGAACCTTAAAAACGTTGAAATTTTATTCGTGTTATGATCGGTTGAAGAGCAAAATTAAAAAATTGAATTTTAAATTTTGAATATCACAACTTAATATCAATAAAGTAATCGTGGATAATTAAGATTAAGATTATATGATTAAGAAATGGATATTTTAATGATTAATTTAGAATTAAATTATAATTTTACAAAAATCAAAACGAATAAAAGTCATCAACCTATCAAACTTTTTGCTTATGATAAAAAAAATATAACTTTTGCAAGTCCAAAAAAAATTTGTTGCCCCTTTTTTACTACTCTGCTATTATAAGCAAAAAGGTAGGTAACCGCAATCTGTCACTTTTCGAGTATTTAGAATTCAAAGTTTGAAATCTCATGGATGTTCAGATTAAACAAATCGTTACAGAAAAAAAAGAAGGAAATATATGAGTAAATCTGCCAAACTCTGTTTTTTTTTTAGTAATTTTGAAACTTTTTCAATTTTTGAAGCACACTCTTGAAATTTTAGCAATAATTCTTTAAAATAATAAGAAATAAAAAATGTAACATGGATGGTCATAACAAGTTGCCTCAAATAATTATTCAAACAATCAAATTATCTTCAAACAATTAAATTATTCAAACAATTAAACAATCTGCCGGGCGACTACGCATGCTGGCTCGCAAGTTTCTACGTGTGAATTCTATCGAGAATTGACACTTAGAATCTTCAGGAAATAAATCCAGACCAGGAGAGAATAATCCACGGGTTCTCTTCCTTATCACCCAGTACACCTTTGCACACACTTCACACTCGCTCGCGGGGGAGGGGGGGGGGGTACAAAGCTTTACGCCGCGCGGGTGGAGATCTCCGTGAAGCAAGGGTCTTGGGTTGCTCGTTTGCTCACCACAAACTCACACGCTCGTGCACGTCACACTCTCCGCGACTTCACAAGTCGTAGCGAAAAAAAAAACAAACTCTTCAAGAGTCGCGATTACAAATTTTTTCTTTAACAAAGAGAAAAACGAGAGAGAGACGGAGTGTATAGCCTAAATCATCTAAGTAGACTGGCGCGCTTTCGCCCTATTCCAGCCGGTCCGACCGCTAACGGTCGGTCCGTTCCGGAATGGTCTGCCAGCAGCTGATCGTCGGCTGCTGGCCCGCATCCACACAAAAAAATACCGATCGTGTGGACGAGTATTTTCACTAACCGTGACACACTGTCATGTAGTTTCATTATCTGGATTGCCAAAAAGCAGATTGTTCAGAAGAAATAGGTAATATCGATTAAATGATTTTGGGTGATATCCTGAAATAGACTGTCAAAAATTTCAACCGAAATGGATCTATGATTCTTCGCTTGGCATGTGATCAGAAAAAAATCAAACAGTCACCCTAGTCTGAGAATTCGGGGGGGATTTTTTCTTTCTGCAGCACATTTATTACTTACATCGAATGTACAATTTACATTACAAAATTATGTACAATCAAGTCGAGTGAGAATTGTGCATTTTTGTAAAGCGATTGCTACCGCAATTGTGCTGCGTCGAAAGCTGCAGAGCGCAGCGAGTTGAGGAACTATTTTCAAAAATCAAAATATTTGTACTGAAAAAATGTTAGATTTCACAAATTTTCACAGATTTCTTAATTTTGCTGAAGATTCGTTTGATCGCAGTGTTCGATCTTTATATTAGCTAAAATTAACTTCAAATAGAAATATTATTAATGTCCTGTTTTTTATGCTGATACAGCGACTTCTTTCTTAAATTTTCAAATTTTTTTTAGCTTTTTTGATGCAAAAAGAATGAATTATTCCCCGTTTTCAAACTTCGGAGTCGTTGTTCACCGCGACAACGTATATGGCTTTTTGATAAAGTTTTTAGACTTTTCAATGGAAGAACAATATGCCTACCAAATCAAGTTCAACCTTTTCTAAGGTTCGGATATTCAGATAATGTTCAGGCATTTGAACATATTAAAAATATATTACGAGTTTTGAAAAATGAAAACAATATTATAATAATTTTCATATTGGTTATAACAAAAGTTTTTTTTTTTACTGTATATTGAAATAAAAATTTGTAAACGAATTTATGATCGAAACGAGATTTGAGTTAGGAATATTTATTCACTAGATAGATTTATTAAACAATTGATTTTAATATTAATTTCTAACTAAAACATATGATTTTTATCAATTAAAAATTATTATTATTTTTTTTTAATTCCAGCTTTAGATTGTTTTTTAAAAAAATTAGCTTTTTAACTTATGTTAAATGCTATTAAGGATCTTAAACCTAACCTAGATACAGGACTTGATGAAATACCTGCCGACCTTTTGAAAAACTGTCCTTCTGTTATATACCCTTTAACTACACTACCCCATTGCAAGTATCGTCGGTGAAATCAGCGATGAATTCATCGGTGAAATCCTCGGTGAATTCCTCGCTTTTTGCGGTAAAATCCTAGGTGAATTTTAACAGTGAAATCCTCGGTGAAAACCTCGGCAAAATCCTCGGCATTTTAACGGTTTCGAAAACGAAGGGGTCAAGACAGACATCTGGTATCAGGGTACGTCAACTCCCGCTGAATAAAACGGACACTCTCCCGACTAGAAATTGGTTGCCTTGTCGGCGGAGAGGGTGCGCTGTAAGTAGAAATTATAGAAGAAGCGGGGAGCGCCAATACAGCCTTTTGAAATGAATAAAAAAATTATCCGCCAAGCTATAAACCCACGAAACCCTGGGCATCCGAGTTAAATTAATGAAAGAATTAAATTTATAAATAAACAAATGATCCCCCAAGCTTTAAACCCTAGATGCCCTGGGCGTCCGAGTCAAATTAATGAAAGAATTGAATAAATAAATGAATAAATGATCTCCCAAGCTTTAAACCACGATGCCCTGGGTGTCCGAGTTCAAATTTTAAATAAATAAATAATCCCCCAAGCTTTAAACCCTACATGCCCTGGGCGTCCAAGTTTAATTTTTAAATAAACAAATACTCCCCCAAGCTTTAAACCCTAAATGCCCGGGGCGTCCGAGTTTAATTTTTAAATAAATAAATGCCCTGAGCGTCTGAGTTAAATTAATGAAAAAATAAAATATATAAATAAACAAATAATCCCCCAAGCTTTAAACCCAAGATGCCCTGAGCGTCCGAGTTTAAATTTTAAATAAATAAATAATCCCCTAAGCTTTAAACCCTACATGCTCTGGGCGTCCAAGTTTAATTTTTAAATAAACAAATAATCCCCCAAGCTTTAAACCCTAGATGCCCTGGGCGTCCGAGTTAAATTAATGAAAGAATTGAATAAATAAATAAACAAATAATCCCCCAAGCTTTAAACCAAAGATGCCCTGAGCGTCCGAGTTTAAATTTTAAATAAATAAATAATCCCCTAAGCTTTAAACCCTACATGCTCTGGGCGTCCAAGTTTAATTTTTAAATAAACAAATAATCCCCCAAGCTTTGAACCCTAGATGCCCTGGGCGTCCGAGTTAAATTAATGAAAGAATTGAATAAATAAATGAACAAATAATCCCCCAAGCTTTAAACGAAGATGCCCTGGGCGTCCGAGTTTAATTTTTAAATAAATAAATGTCCTGAGCGTCTGAGTTAAATTAATGAAAAAATAAAATATATAAATAAACAAATAATCCCCCAAGCTTTAAACCCTAGATGCCCTGGTCGTCCAAGTTTAATTTTTAATGAACAAATAATCCCCCAAGCTTTAAACCCTAGATGCCCTGGGCGTTCGAGTTTAATTTTTAAATAAATAAATGCCCTGGGCGTTCGAGTTAAATGAATGAAAAAATAAAATATTTGAATAAACAAATAATCCCCCAAGCTTTAAACCACGATAACCTGGGCACCCGAGTTTAAATTTTAAATTAATAATTAATCTCCCAAGCCTTAAACCCTAAATGCCCTGGGCGTCCGAGTTTGATTTTTAAATACATATATGATCCCCCAAGTTTAAAACCACGATTCCCTGGGCGTCCAAGTTTAGTTTTTGAATAAATAAATAATCCCCCAAGCTTTAAAGCACGATACCCTGGGCGTCCGAGTTTAACTTTTAAATAAATAAATAATCCCCCAAGCTGTAAACCCTAGATGCCCTGGGCGTCCGACTTTAATTTTTAAATAAATAAATGCCCTGAGCGTCTGAGTTAAATTAATGAAAAAATAAAATATATGAATAAACAAATAATCCCCCAAGCTTTAAACCCAAGATGCCCTGGGCGTCCGAGTTTGAATTTTAACTAAATAAATAATCCCCTAAGCTTTAAACCCTAGATGCTCTGGGCGTCCAAGTTTAATTTTTTAATAAACAAATAATCCCCCAAGCTTTAAACCCTAGATGCCCTGGGCGTCCGAGTTAAATTAATGAAAGAATTGAATAAATAAATGAACAAATAATCCCCCAAGCTCGAAACCCAAGATGCCCTGGGCGTCCGAGTTTAATTTTTAAATAAGTAAATGTCCTGAGCGTCTGAGTTAAATTAATGAAAAAATAAAATATTTGAATAAACAAATAATCCCCCAAGCTTTAAACCACGATAACCTGGGCACCCGAGTTTAAATTTTAAATTAATAATTAATCTCCCAAGCCTTAAACCCTAAATGCCCTGGGCGTCCGAGTTTGATTTTTAAATACATATATGATCCCCCAAGTTTGAAACCACGATTCCCTGGGCGTCCAAGTTTAGTTTTTGAATAAGTAAATAATCCCCCAAGCTTTAAACCACGATACCCTGGGCGTCCAAGGTTAATTTTTAAATAAATAAATAATCCCCCAAGCTGTAAACCCTAGATGCCCTAGGCGTCCGAGTTTAATTTTTAAATAAATAAATGCCCTGAGCGTCTGAGTTAAATTAATGAAAAAATAAAATATATGAATAAATAAATAATCCCCCAAGCTTTAAACCCAAGATGCCCTGGGCGTCCGAGTTTGAATTTTAACTAAATAAATAATCCCCTAAGCTTTAAACCCTAGATGCTCTGGGCGTCCAAGTTTAATTTTTTAATAAACAAATAATCCCCCAAGCTTTAAACCCTAGATGCCCTGGGCGTCCGAGTTAAATTAATGAAAGAATTGAATAAATAAATGAACAAATAATCCCCCAAGCTCGAAACCCAAGATGCCCTGGGCGTCCGAGTTTAATTTTTAAATAAGTAAATGTCCTGAGCGTCTGAGTTAAATTAATGAAAAAATAAAATATTTGAATAAACAAATAATCCCCCAAGCTTTAAACCACGATAACCTGGGCACCCGAGTTTAAATTTTAAATTAATAATTAATCTCCCAAGCCTTAAACCCTAAATGCCCTGGGCGTCCGAGTTTGATTTTTAAATACATATATGATCCCCCAAGTTTGAAACCACGATTCCCTGGGCGTCCAAGTTTAGTTTTTGAATAAGTAAATAATCCCCCAAGCTTTAAACCACGATACCCTGGGCGTCCAAGGTTAATTTTTAAATAAATAAATAATCCCCCAAGCTGTAAACCCTAGATGCCCTAGGCGTCCGAGTTTAATTTTTAAATAAATAAATGCCCTGAGCGTCTGAGTTAAATTAATGAAAAAATAAAATATATGAATAAATAAATAATCCCCCAAGCTTTAAACCCAAGATGCCCTGGGCGTCCGAGTTTGAATTTTAACTAAATAAATAATCCCCTAAGCTTTAAACCCTAGATGCTCTGGGCGTCCAAGTTTAATTTTTTAATAAACAAATAATCCCCCAAGCTTTAAACCCTAGATGCCCTGGGCGTCCGAGTTAAATTAATGAAAGAATTGAATAAATAAATGAACAAATAATCCCCCAAGCTTTAAACCCAAGATGCCCTGGGCGTCCGAGTTTAATTTTTAAATAAATAAATGTCCTGAGCGTCTGAGTTAAATTAATGAAAAAATAAAATATATAAATAAACGAATAATCCCCCAAGCTTTAAACCCTAGATGCCCTGGTCGTCCAAGTTTAATTTTTAATGAACAAATAATCCCCCAAGCCTTAAACCCTAGATGCCCTGGGCGTCCGAGTTTGATTTTTAAATACATATATGATCCCCCAAGCTTGAAACCACGATTCCCTGGGCGTCCAAGTTTAGTTTTTGAATAAATAAATAATCCCCCAAGCTTTAAACCACGATACCCTGGGCGTCCAAGGTTAATTTTTAAATAAATAAATAATCCCCCAAGCTTTAAACCCTAGAAGCCCTGGACATCCGAGTTTAATTTTTGAATAAATAAATAGAAAACTGTACTCCGTCTCACGGGATTTTGTAAATTTTTGCAAAAACTCAATTCGATTATTTATTTACTAAAAAATTAAACTCGGACGCCCAGGGATTCTAGGGTTTAAAGCTTGGGGGATTATTTGTTTATTTGAAAATTAAACTCGAACGCCCAGGGCATCTAGGGTTTACAGCTTGGGGGATTATTTATTTATTTGAAAATTGAACTCGAACGCTCAGGGCATCTAGGGTTTACAGCTTGGGGGATTATTTATTTATTTAAAAATTAATTTTTGACGCCCAGGGTACCGTGGGTTGAGAGCTTGGAGGATTATTTATTTATTTAAAAATTAAACTCGGGCGCCCAGGGCATCGGGGGCTTAAAGCTTGGGGGATTATTTATTTATTTAAAAATTAAACTCGGGCGCCCAGGGCATCTAGGGTTTAAAGCTTGGGTGATTATTTATTTATTTGAAAATTGAACTCGAACGCCCAGGGCATCTAGGATTTACAGCTTGGGGGATTAATTATTTATTTAAAAATTAGTCTCTGACGCCCAGGGTACCGTGGGTTGAGAGCTTGGTGGATTGTTTTTTTATTTAAAAATTAAACTCGGGCGCCCAGGGCATCGGGGGTTTGAAGCTTGGGGGATTATTTATTTATTAAAAATTAAACTCTGACGCTCAGGGTACCGTGGGTTGAGAGCTTGGGGGATTATTTATTTATTTAAAAATTAAACTCGGGCGCCCAGGGCATCGGGGGCTTAAAGCTTGGGGGATTATTTATTTATTTAAAAATTAAACTCGATCGCTCAGGGTATTGTGGTTCGGAGTTTAGAGTTATATTCATTCGTCGTTTCAAATTACTATGGCCGTTCCGCGCTCAACCAGCTATTGACTACAGCGCGCCCTCTCCGCCAGCAAACGAAATAGATAGAGGCCAATTCGCCCATCTGAGTCATCGTACCCTGTCTGGTATACCTGGTGATACGTACTCCTTGAAGATGATTTCCACAGGAAGTTTCGACTACGGAAGGGTCAGAGCGAGCACCTGGTGCCACTGACGTTACTTACGCCTTGGAGATGATTTCCCCAGGAAGTTTTGACGCTGGATGGGTCAGGGCAGACACCTGGTGCCCCTTGTGATACGTACGCCTCGGAGATGTTTTCCCCAGGATGTTTCGACTCCGAATGGGTCAGGACAGACACCTGGTGCATCTGGTGATACTTACACTTTAGAGAAGATTTCCCCAGGAAGTTTCGACTCCAGAGGGATCAGGGCGAGCACCTGGTGTATCTGGCGATACTTACGCCTTGGAGATGATTTCCCCAGAAAGTTTCGACTCCGGAAGGGTCAGGGCAGACACCTGGTGCATCTGGTGATACTTACACTTTAGAGAGGATTTCCCCAGGAAGTTTCGACTCCAGAGGGATCAGGGCGAGCACCTGGTGTATCTGGCGATACTTACGCCTTGGAGATGATTTCCCCAGAAAGTTTCGACTCCGGAAGGGTCAGGGCAGACACCTGATGCACTTGACGATAGTGGCACATCGGAGATGATTCCCCAGGAAGTTTCGACTCCGGATGAGTCAGGGCGGACTCTTGGTGCACATGGTGATAAGTACGCCTTGGAGATGACTTCCCCAGGAAGTTTCGACTCCAGAGGGATCAGGGCGAGCACCTGGTGTATCTGGCGATACTTACGCCTTGGAGATGATTTCCCCAGAAAGTTTCGACTCCGGAAGGGTCAGGGCAGACACCTGCTGCACTTGACGATAGTGGCACATCGGAGATGATTCCCCAGGAAGTTTCGACTCCGGATGAGTCAGGGCGGACTCTTGGTGCACATGGTGATAAGTACGCCTTGGAGATGACTTCCCCAGGAAGTTTCGACTCCGGAAGGGTCAGGGCGGACACCTGGTGCTCATGATGATACTTACGCCTTGGAGATGATTTCCCCAGAAAGTTTCGACTCCGGATGAGTCAGGGCGGACACCTGGTGCACATGGTGATACGTACGCCTTGGAGATGATTTCCCTAGGAAGTTTCGACTCCGGATGAGTCAGGGCGGACACCTGGTGCACATGGTGATACGTACGCCTTGGAGATGATTTCCCCAGGAAGATTCGACTCCGGATGGGTCAGGGCGGACAACTGGTGCAACTGGCCATACTTACGCTTCGGAGATGACTTCCCCAGGAAGTTTCGACTCCGGATCGGTCAGGGCGGACACCTGGTGCACCTGGTGATACTTACGCCTTGGAGATGATTTCCCAAGGAAGTTTCGACTCCGGAAGGGTCAGGGCGGACACCTGGTGCTCATGATGATACTTACGCCTTGGAGATGATTTCCCCAGGAATTTTCGACTCCAGATGGGTCAGGGCGGAAACCTGGTGCAGTTGGCGATAGTTGCACATCGGAGATGATTTCCCCAGGAAGTTTCGACTCCGGATGAGTCAGGGCGGACACCTGGTGCACATGGTTATACGTACGCCTTGGAGATGATTTCCCCAGGAAGATTCGACTCCGGATGGGTCAGGGCGGACAACTGGTGCAACTGGCCATACTTACGCCTTGGAGATGACTTCCCCAGGAAGTTTCGACTCCGGATCGGTCAGGGCGGACACCTGGTGCACCTGGAGATACTTACGCCTTGGAGATGATTTCCCAAGGAAGTTTCGACTCCGGAAGGGTCAGGGCGGACACCTGGTGCTCATGATGATACTTACGCCTTGGAGATGATTTCCCCAGAAAGTTTCGACTCCGGAAGGGTCAGGGCAGACACCTGCTGCACTTGACGATAGTGGCACATCGGAGATGATTCCCCAGGAAGTTTCGACTCCGGATGAGTCAGGGCGGACTCTTGGTGCACATGGTGATAAGTACGCCTTGGAGATGACTTCCCCAGGAAGTTTCGACTCCGGAAGGGTCAGGGCGGACACCTGGTGCTCATGATGATACTTACGCCTGGGAGATGATTTCCCCAGGAAGTTTCGACTCCAGATGGGTCAGGGCGGAAACCTGGTGCAGTTGGCGATAGTTGCACATCGGAGATGATTTCCCCAGAAAGTTTCGACTCCGGATGAGTCAGGGCGGACACCTGGTGCACATGGTGATACGTACGCCTTGGAGATGATTTCCCCAGGAAGTTTCGACTCCGGATGAGTCAGGGTGGACACCTGGTGCACATGGTGATACGTACGCCTTGGAGATGATTTCCCCAGGAAGATTCGACTCCGGATGGGTCAGGGCGGACAACTGGTGCAACTGGCCATACTTACGCTTTGGAGATGACTTCCCCAGGAAGTTTCGACTCCGGATCGGTCAGGGCGGACACCTGGTGCACCTGGTGATACTTACGCCTTGGAGATGATTTCCCAAGGAAGTTTCGACTCCGGAAGGGTCAGGGCGGACACCTGGTGCTCATGATGATACTTACGCCTTGGAGATGATTTCCCCAGGAATTTTCGACTCCAGATGGGTCAGGGCGGAAACCTGGTGTATCTGGCGATACTTACGCCTTGGAGATGATTTCCCCAGAAAGTTTCGACTCCGGAAGGGTCAGGGCAGACACCTGATGCACTTGACGATAGTGGCACATCGGAGATGATTCCCCAGGAAGTTTCGACTCCGGATGAGTCAGGGCGGACTCTTGGTGCACATGGTGATAAGTACGCCTTGGAGATGACTTCCCCAGGAAGTTTCGACTCCAGAGGGATCAGGGCGAGCACCTGGTGTATCTGGCGATACTTACGCCTTGGAGATGATTTCCCCAGAAAGTTTCGACTCCGGAAGGGTCAGGGCAGACACCTGCTGCACTTGACGATAGTGGCACATCGGAGATGATTCCCCAGGAAGTTTCGACTCCGGATGAGTCAGGGCGGACTCTTGGTGCACATGGTGATAAGTACGCCTTGGAGATGACTTCCCCAGGAAGTTTCGACTCCGGAAGGGTCAGGGCGGACACCTGGTGCTCATGATGATACTTACGCCTTGGAGATGATTTCCCCAGAAAGTTTCGACTCCGGATGAGTCAGGGCGGACACCTGGTGCACATGGTGATACGTACGCCTTGGAGATGATTTCCCTAGGAAGTTTCGACTCCGGATGAGTCAGGGCGGACACCTGGTGCACATGGTGATACGTACGCCTTGGAGATGATTTCCCCAGGAAGATTCGACTCCGGATGGGTCAGGGCGGACAACTGGTGCAACTGGCCATACTTACGCTTCGGAGATGACTTCCCCAGGAAGTTTCGACTCCGGATCGGTCAGGGCGGACACCTGGTGCACCTGGTGATACTTACGCCTTGGAGATGATTTCCCAAGGAAGTTTCGACTCCGGAAGGGTCAGGGCGGACACCTGGTGCTCATGATGATACTTACGCCTTGGAGATGATTTCCCCAGGAATTTTCGACTCCAGATGGGTCAGGGCGGAAACCTGGTGCAGTTGGCGATAGTTGCACATCGGAGATGATTTCCCCAGGAAGTTTCGACTCCGGATGAGTCAGGGCGGACACCTGGTGCACATGGTTATACGTACGCCTTGGAGATGATTTCCCCAGGAAGATTCGACTCCGGATGGGTCAGGGCGGACAACTGGTGCAACTGGCCATACTTACGCCTTGGAGATGACTTCCCCAGGAAGTTTCGACTCCGGATCGGTCAGGGCGGACACCTGGTGCACCTGGAGATACTTACGCCTTGGAGATGATTTCCCAAGGAAGTTTCGACTCCGGAAGGGTCAGGGCGGACACCTGGTGCTCATGATGATACTTACGCCTTGGAGATGATTTCCCCAGAAAGTTTCGACTCCGGAAGGGTCAGGGCAGACACCTGCTGCACTTGACGATAGTGGCACATCGGAGATGATTCCCCAGGAAGTTTCGACTCCGGATGAGTCAGGGCGGACTCTTGGTGCACATGGTGATAAGTACGCCTTGGAGATGACTTCCCCAGGAAGTTTCGACTCCGGAAGGGTCAGGGCGGACACCTGGTGCTCATGATGATACTTACGCCTGGGAGATGATTTCCCCAGGAAGTTTCGACTCCAGATGGGTCAGGGCGGAAACCTGGTGCAGTTGGCGATAGTTGCACATCGGAGATGATTTCCCCAGAAAGTTTCGACTCCGGATGAGTCAGGGCGGACACCTGGTGCACATGGTGATACGTACGCCTTGGAGATGATTTCCCCAGGAAGTTTCGACTCCGGATGAGTCAGGGTGGACACCTGGTGCACATGGTGATACGTACGCCTTGGAGATGATTTCCCCAGGAAGATTCGACTCCGGATGGGTCAGGGCGGACAACTGGTGCAACTGGCCATACTTACGCTTTGGAGATGACTTCCCCAGGAAGTTTCGACTCCGGATCGGTCAGGGCGGACACCTGGTGCACCTGGTGATACTTACGCCTTGGAGATGATTTCCCAAGGAAGTTTCGACTCCGGAAGGGTCAGGGCGGACACCTGGTGCTCATGATGATACTTACGCCTTGGAGATGATTTCCCCAGGAATTTTCGACTCCAGATGGGTCAGGGCGGAAACCTGGTGCAGTTGGCGATACGTACGCCTTGGAGATGATTTCCCCAGGAAGTTTCGACTCCGCATGAGTCAGGGCGGACACCTGGTGCACATGGTGATACGTATGCCTTGGAGATGATTTGCCCAGGAAGATTCGACTCCGGGTGGGTCAGGGCGGACACCTGGTGCAACTGGCCATACTTACGCCTTGGAGATGACTTCCCCAGGAAGTTTCGACTCCGGATGGGTCAGAACGGACACCTGGTGCACCTGGTGATACTTACGCCTTGGAGATGATTTCCCAAGGAAGTTTCGACTCCGGATGGGTCAGGGCGGACACCTGGTGCCTCTGGCGATAGTTGCACATCGGAGATTATTTCTCCAGGATGTTTCGACTCCGGAGGGATCAGCGCACACACCTGGTGTACCTGGCAATACGTACGCCTTGGAGATGATTATCCAGGAAGTTTCGACTCCAGATGGGTCAGGCCGGAAACCTGGTGCACTTGGCGATAGTTGCACATCGGAGATGATTTCCCCAGGAAGTTTTGACTCTGGATGGGTCAGGGCGGACATCTGATGCATCTGGTGATACTTACGCTTTAGAGAGGATTTTCCCAGGAAGTTTCGACTCCAGAGGGATCGGGGCGAGCGCCTGGTGCACCTGGCGATACTACCGCCTTGGAGATGATTTCCCCAGGAAGTTTTGACTCCGGAAGGGTCAGCGCACACACCTGGTGTACCTGGCAAGACTTACGCCTTGGAGATGATTATCCAGGAAGTTTCAACTCCAGATGGGTCAGGCGGGAAACCTGGTGCACTTGGCGATAGTTGCACATCGGAGATGATTTCCCCAGGAAGTTTTGACTCTGGATGGGTCAGGGCGGACACCTAATGCATCTGGTGATACTTACGCTTTAGAGAGGATTTCCCCAGGAAGTTTTGACTCCAAAGGGATCAGGGTGGACACCTGGTGCACTTGGTGCTACTTTTGCCTTAGAGAGTATTTCCCCAGGAAGTTTTACTCGCAGTTGACGGTGGGATAGTGGATCTTACCCCAGGTAGCACCAGGTCGACTATCAGGTAACCAGAACAATTCCCCCAGGAAGTTTTACTCTTAGTTCATGGTTACAGAGGGCCAAATCGAAGGTCCATTTTTAAAAATTAATATCCCATAGAATATTAGGACTAGAGTAAATATCCGGGAGCTGTTTTCTTCGTTTGGAGGAGTACTTTGAAAAAAAATCCCAATTTGTTGTAAAAAATTTGATCATCAGGAACTGCTCCAACGATTTGCAAAGAGGGGTATGGAATGTTAAATAAAATCATAAAATAAAATAAAAAGAATTGCAATTCTGCCAGATTTTTTTTCGTCAAGATATTGATTATCAAGCATCTAAGTCGCACAAAATTTTCCGGGTCATTTTATCATCGGGAACAACCTTAACGAGCTCAGAGAGGGGGATGAAACGTTACATAAAATTATAAAATGTTAAAAAAAAAGGATTGCAATTCGAGACCTCAAAACCCTGGGGGCCCTGGGCGTCCGAGTTTAATTTTTAAATAAATAAATGTCCTGAGCGTCTGAGTTAAATTAATGAAAAAATAAAATATATAAATAAACGAATAATCCCCCAAGCTTTAAACCCTAGATGCCCTGGTCGTCCAAGTTTAATTTTTAATGAACAAATAATCCCCCAAGCCTTAAACCCTAGATGCCCTGGGCGTCCGAGTTTGATTTTTAAATACATATATTTTTAAATACATATGATCCCCCAAGTTTGAAACCACGATTCCCTGGGCGTCCAAGTTTAGTTTTTGAATAAATAAATAATCCCCCAAGCTTTAAACCACGATACCCTGGGCGTCCAAGGTTAATTTTTAAATAAATAAATAATCCCCCAAGCTTTAAACCCTAGAAGCCCTGGACATCCGAGTTTAATTTTTGAATAAATAAATAGAAAACTGTACTCCGTCTCACGGGATTTTGTAAATTTTTGCAAAAACTCAATTCGATTATTTATTTACTAAAAAATTAAACTCGGACGCCCAGGGATTCTAGGGTTTAAAGCTTGGGGGATTATTTGTTTATTTGAAAATTAAACTCGAACGCCCAGGGCATCTAGGGTTTACAGCTTGGGGGATTATTTATTTATTTGAAAATTGAACTCGAACGCCCAGGGCATCTAGGGTTTACAGCTTGGGGGATTATTTATTTATTTGAAAATTGAACTCGAACGCCCAGGGCATCTAGGGTTTACAGCTTGGGGGATTATTTATTTATTTAAAAATTAATCTCTGACGCCCAGGGTACCGTGGGTTGAGAGCTTGGAGGATTATTTATTTATTTAAAAATTAAACTCGGGCGCTCAGGGCATCGGGGGCTTAAAGCTTGGGGGATTATTTATTTATTTAAAAATTAAACTCGGGCGCCCAGGGCATCTAGGGTTTAAAGCTTGGGTGATTATTTATTTATTTGAAAATTGAACTCGAACGCCCAGGGCATCTAGGGTTTACAGCTTGGGGGATTAATTATTTATTTAAAAATTAGTCTCTGACGCCCAGGGTACCGTGGGTTGAGAGCTTGGTGGATTGTTTTTTTATTTAAAAATTAAACTCGGGCGCCCAGGGCATCGGGGGTTTAAAGCTTGGGGGATTATTTATTTATTAAAAATTAAACTCTGACGCTCAGGGTACCGTGGGTTGAGAGCTTGGGGGATTATTTATTTATTTAAAAATTAAACTCGGGCGCCCAGGGCATCGGGGGCTTAAAGCTTGGGGGATTATTTATTTATTTAAAAATTAAACTCGATCGCTCAGGGTATTGTGGTTCGGAGTTTAGAGTTATATTCATTCGTCGTTTCAAATTACTATGGCCGTTCCGCGCTCAACCAGCTATTGACTACAGCGCGCCCTCTCCGCCAGCAAACGAAATAGATAGTGGCCAATTCGCCCATCTGAGTCATCGTACCCTGTCTGGTATACCTGGTGATACGTACTCCTTGAAGATGATTTCCCCAGGAATTTTCGACTCCGGAAGGGTCAGGGCAGACACCTGCTGCACTTGACGATAGTGGCACATCGGAGATGATTCCCCAGGAAGTTTCGACTCCGGATGAGTCAGGGCGGCAACTGGTGCTCATGATGATACTTACGCCTTGGAGATGATTTCCCCAGGAAGATTCGACTCCGGATGGGTCAGGGCGGACACCTGGTGCCCCTTGTGATACGTACGCCTCGGAGATGTTTTCCCCAGGATGTTTCGACTCCGGATGGGTCAGGGCAAACACCTGGTGCCCCTTGTGATACGTACGCCTCGGAGATGTTTTCCCCAGGATGTTTCGACTCCGAATGGGTCAGGACGGACACCTGGTGCATCTGGTGATACTTACACTTTAGAGAGGATTTCCCCAGGAAGTTTCGACTCCAGAGGGATCAGGGCGAGCACCTGGTGTATCTGGCGATACTTACGCCTTGGAGATGATTTCCCCAGAAAGTTTCGACTCCGGAAGGGTCAGGGCAGACACCTGCTGCACTTGACGATAGTGGCACATCGGAGATGATTCCCCAGGAAGTTTCGACTCCGGATGAGTCAGGGCGGACTCTTGGTGCACATGGTGATAAGTACGCCTTGGAGATGACTTCCCCAGGAAGTTTCGACTCCAGAGGGATCAGGGCGAGCACCTGGTGTATCTGGTGATACTTACGCTTTAGAGAGGATTTCCCCAGGAAGTTTTGACTCCAAAGGGATCCGGGTGGACACCTGGTGCACTTGGTGCTACTTTTGCCTTAGAGAGTATTTCCCCAGAAAGTTTTACTCGCAGTTGACGGTGGGATAGTGGATCTTACCCCAGGTAGCACCAGGTCGACTATCAGGTAACCAGAACAATTCCCCCAGGAAGTTTTACTCTTAGTTCATGTTCACAGAGGGCCAAATCGAAGGTCCATTTTTAAAAATTAATATCCCATAGAATATTAGGACTAGAGTAAATATCCGGGAGCTGTTTTCTTCGTTTGGAGGAGTACTTTGAAAAAAAATCCCAATTTGTTGTAAAAAATTTGATCATCAGGAACTGCTCCAACGATTTGCAAAGAGGGGTATGGAATGTTAAATAAAATCATAAAATAAAATAAAAAGAATTGCAATTCTGCCAGATTTTTTTTCGTCAAGATATTGATTATCAAGCATCTAAGTCGCACAAAATTTTCCGGGTCATTTTATCATCGGGAACAACCTTAACGAGCTCAGAGAGGGGGATGAAACGTTACATAAAATTATAAAATGTTAACAAAAAAGGATTGCAATTCGAGACCTCAAAACCCTGGGGGCCCTGGGCGTCCGAGTTTAATTTTTAAATAAATAAATGTCCTGAGCGTCTGAGTTAAATTAATGAAAAAATAAAATATATAAATAAACGAATAATCCCCCAAGCTTTAAACCCTAGATGCCCTGGTCGTCCAAGTTTAATTTTTAATGAACAAATAATCCCCCAAGCCTTAAACCCTAGATGCCCTGGGCGTCCGAGTTTGATTTTTAAATACATATATTTTTAAATACATATGATCCCCCAAGCTTGAAACCACGATTCCCTGGGCGTCCAAGTTTAGTTTTTGAATAAATAAATAATCCCCCAAGCTTTAAACCACGATACCCTGGGCGTCCAAGGTTAATTTTTAAATAAATAAATAATCCCCCAAGCTTTAAACCCTAGAAGCCCTGGACATCCGAGTTTAATTTTTGAATAAATAAATAGAAAACTGTACTCCGTCTCACGGGATTTTGTAAATTTTTGCAAAAACTCAATTCGATTATTTATTTACTAAAAAATTAAACTCGGACGCCCAGGGATTCTAGGGTTTAAAGCTTGGGGGATTATTTGTTTATTTGAAAATTAAACTCGAACGCCCAGGGCATCTAGGGTTTACAGCTTGGGGGATTATTTATTTATTTGAAAATTGAACTCGAACGCCCAGGGCATCTAGGGTTTACAGCTTGGGGGATTATTTATTTATTTAAAAATTAATCTCTGACGCCCAAGGTACCGTGGGTTGAGAGCTTGGAGGATTATTTATTTATTTAAAAATTAAACTCGGGCGCTCAGGGCATCGGGGGCTTAAAGCTTGGGGGATTATTTATTTATTTAAAAATTAAACTCGGTGGCCCAGGGCATCTAGGGTTTAAAGCTTGGGTGATTATTTATTTATTTGAAAATTGAACTCGAACGCCCAGGGCATCTAGGGTTTACAGCTTGGGGGATTAATTATTTATTAAAAATTAAACTCTGACGCTCAGGGTACCGTGGGTTGAGAGCTTGGTGGATTATTTATTCATTTAAAAATTAAACTCGGGCGCCCAGGGCATCGGGGGCTTAAAGCTTGGGGGATTATTTATTTATTTAAAAATTAAACTCGATCGCTCAGGGTATTGTGGTTCGGAGTTTAGAGTTGTATTCATTCGTCGTTTCAAATTACTATGGCCGTTCCGCGCTCAACCAGCTATTGACTACAGCGCGCCCTCTCCGCCAGCAAACGAAATAGATAGTGGCCAATTCGCCCATCTGAGTCATCGTACCCAGTCTGGTATACCTGGTGATACGTACTCCTTGAAGATGATTTCCACAGGAAGTTTCGACTACGGAAGGGTCAGAGCGAGCACCTGGTGCCACTGACGTTACTTACGCCTTGGAGATGATTTCCCCAGGAAGTTTTGACGCCGGAAGGGTCAGCGCGCACACCTGGTGTACCTGGCGATAATTACGCCTTGGACATGATTTCCCCAGGAAGTTTCGACTCCGGATGGGTCAGGGCGGACACCTGGTGCCCCTTGTGATACGTACGCCTCGGAGATGTTTTCCCCAGGATGTTTCGACTCCGGATGGGTCAGGGCAAACACCTGGTGCCCCTTGTGATACGTACGCCTCGGAGATGTTTTCCCCAGGATGTTTCGACTCCGAATGGGTCAGGACGGACACCTGGTGCATCTGATGATACTTACACTTTAAAGAGGATTTCCCCAGGAAGTTTCGACTCCAGAGGGATCAGGGCGAGCACCTGGTGTATCTGGCGATACTTACGCCTTGGAGATGATTTCCCCAGAAAGTTTCGACTCCGGAAGGGTCAGGGCAGACACCTGCTGCACTTGACGATAGTGGCACATCGGAGATGATTCCCCAGGAAGTTTCGACTCCGGATGAGTCAGGGCGGACTCTTGGTGCACATGGTGATAAGTACGCCTTGGAGATGACTTCCCCAGGAAGTTTCGACTCCAGAGGGATCAGGGCGAGCACCTGGTGTATCTGGCGATACTTACGCCTTGGAGATGATTTCCCCAGAAAGTTTCGACTCCGGAAGGGTCAGGGCAGACACCTGCTGCACTTGACGATAGTGGCACATCGGAGATGATTCCCCAGGAAGTTTCGACTCCGGATGAGTCAGGGCGGACTCTTGGTGCACATGGTGATAAGTACGCCTTGGAGATGACTTCCCCAGGAAGTTTCGACTCCGGAAGGGTCAGGGCGGACACCTGGTGCTCATGATGATACTTACGCCTGGGAGATGATTTCCCCAGGAAGTTTCGACTCCAGATGGGTCAGGGCGGAAACCTGGTGCAGTTGGCGATAGTTGCACATCGGAGATGATTTCCCCAGAAAGTTTCGACTCCGGATGAGTCAGGGCGGACACCTGGTGCACATGGTGATGCGTACGCCTTGGAGATGATTTCCCCAGGAAGTTTCGACTCCGGATGAGTCAGGGTGGACACCTGGTGCACATGGTGATACGTACGCCTTGGAGATGATTTCCCCAGGAAGATCCGACTCCGGATGGGTCAGGGCGGACAACTGGTGCAACTGGCCATACTTACGCCTTGGAGGTGACTTCCCCAGGAATTTTCGACTCCGGATCGGTCAGGGCGGACACCTGGTGCACCTGGTGATACTTACGCCTTGGAGATGATTTCCCAAGGAAGTTTCGACTCCGGAAGGGTCAGGGCGGACACCTGGTGCTCATGATGATACTTACGCCTTGGAGATGATTTCCCCAGGAATTTTCGACTCCAGATGGGTCAGGGTGGAAACCTGGTGCAGTTGGCGATACGTACGCCTTGGAGATGATTTCCCCAGGAAGTTTCGACTCCGCATGAGTCAGGGCGGACACCTGGTGCACATGGTGATACGTACGCCTTGGAGATGATTTGCCCAGGAAGGTTCGACTCCGGGTGGGTCAGGGCGGACACCTGGTGCATCTGGTGATACTTACGCTTTAGAGAGGATTTTCCCAGGAAGTTTCGACTCCAGAGGGATCGGGGCGAGCGCCTGGTGCACCTGGCGATACTACCGCCTTGGAGATGATTTCCCCAGGAAGTTTTGACTCCGGAAGGGTCAGCGCACACACCTGGTGTACCTGGCAAGACTTACGCCTTGGAGATGATTATCCAGGAAGTTTCAACTCCAGATGGGTCAGGCCGGAAACCTGGTGCACTTGGCGATAGTTGCACATCGGAGATGATTTCCCCAGGAAGTTTTGACTCTGGATGGGTCAGGGCGGACACCTGGTGCATCTGGTGATACTTACGCTTTAGAGAGGATTTCCCCAGGAAGTTTTGACTCCAAAGGGATCAGGGTGGACACCTGGTGCACTTGGTGCTACTTTTGTCTAGAGAGTATTTCCCCAGGAAGTTTTACTCGCAGTTGACGGTGGGATAGTGGATCTCACCCCAGGTAGCACCAGGTCGACTATCAGGTAACCAGAACAATTCCCCCAGGAAGTTTTACTCTTAGTTCATGGTCACAGAGGGCCAAATCGAAGGTCCATTTTTAAAAATTAATATCCCATAGAATATTAGGACTAGAGTAAATATCCGGGAGCTGTTTTCTTCGTTTGGTGGAGTACTTTGAAAAAAAATCCCAATTTGTTGTAAAAAATTTGATCATCAGGAACTGCTCCAACGATTTGCAAAGAGGGGTATGGAATGTTAAATAAAATCATAAAATAAAATAAAAAGAATTGCAATTCTGCCAGATTTTTTTTCGTCAAGATATTGATTATCAAGCATCTAAGTCGCACAAAATTTTCCGGGTCATTTTATCATCGGGAACAACCTTAACGAGCTCAGAGAGGGGGATGAAACGTTACATAAAATTATAAAATGTTAAAAAAAAAGGATTGCAATTCGAGACCTCAAAACCCTGGGGGCCCGAGTTCAACAAAATACTGATTTGCTACCTCCCAAGCTCTAAGCCCACAAAACCCTGGCCGCCCGAGTTCAAGAAAATACTGATTAGCTACTACCCAAGCTCCAAGCCTTCAAAACCCTTGGCACCCGAGTTGAACAAAAGAACAGATCGTCATCCCCCAAGCTCTAAGCTCCCAAAACCCTGGTTACACAGTGGAATAATTTTACAAGTTAAGCGTACTCAGAATTTGTACATCAAATCAATAAGAAGTGTTTTTTTTTCATTCCACAAGAACGTAATGGTAAACTTTTATGCACACTACTTTAAAAAATTACAAAATAACAAAAAAATAATATAAACTTAAAAAATTAATAACCAGTTAAGAAACGAAAATTTTTACACTTTTTTCGAAATGAGTCTATTTGTTAAAACATTCAATTGATAGTTAAAAAAAAAAAATTGTTGATGACGTTACAAAAAAATAGTTAAACAATAAGTAAAAAACTTATATCGTTTTCCTAGTCAACCACGCCATTTAGGAGTATAAAATCTCAGACTTACAATTTCATGATGTATTTGCACCAGAGCAGCGTCATTAGGTATACTTACAGAATTATTTATTTCATGCTCAAGTTAACTAAAATGCACACATATTTTTGAAATAATTCCAGTCAGGCTCCCAAGGTTTTTGGGGTTAAAACCTTACGGGATAAATGATAGTTGATCAGTTTTTTTGTTCAACTCGGGCGCCCAGGGTTTTGTGGGCTTAAAGCTTGGAGGGTAGCCAATCAGTATTTTGTTGAGCTCGGGTACCCAGGGTCGTTTATTTATTTAAAAATTGGACTCGAACGCCCAGAGTATTGTGAGTTTGAAGCTGGTGGATCAATTATCTATTTGAAAATTGAACTCGGACGCCAAGGATATTGTGGGTTTGAAGCTGGGGGCTCAATTATCTATTTGGTAATGTGGGTTCGAGGATTGGGGGATCAACTTTTCATTTAAACATTGAACTCGGACGCTCAGGGTATTAAGGGTTAGAGGCTTGGGGGATCATCTATTCATTTAAAAATTGAACTTGGGCACCACGAGATTTGTGGGTTTGAAGCTTAAAGGATTCTTTGTTGACTTCAAAATTGAACTTGGACCCCCAGGGTTTTATGGGTTTGAAGCTTGGGTGAGTGTTCATTTATTTAAAAATTGAACTCGGGTGCCCCGGGGATTGTGGGTTTGAAGCTTAGGTTACTGTTCTTTTATTGAAAAACTAAACTTGAACGCCCAGGGTAATGAGGTTTGAAGATTGGGGGATCATCTCAAAATTTCATTTAAAAGATTCATTTAAAAATTGAACTTGGACGCCTAGGGTATTGTGGGTTTGAAGCTGGGGGGATTGTTCGCTTATTCAAAAATTGAACTCGGACGCTCAGGGTACTGTGGGTTTGAAGCTTAGGTTACTGTTCTTTTATTGAAAAACTAAACTCGGTTGCCCAGGGTAATGAGGTTTGAAGATTGGAATATCATCTAAAAATTTCATTTAAAAGATTCATTTAAAAATTGAACTTGGACGCCTAGGGTATTGTGGGTTTGAAACTTGGGGGATTGTTCGTTTATTGAAAAATTGAACTCGGACGCCCAGGGTACTGTGGGTTTGAAGCTTGGGGGATTGTTCATTTATTTCAAAATTAAACTGGGACGCCCCGGGTATGGTGGGTTCGAAGGTTGGGAGATCGTTCATTTATTTAAATATTCAACTTGGACGCCCAGTGTACTCTGATTTGGATGCTTAGGGGATTCTTAAAATACAGAGTACTGTGGGTTTGAAGATTGGGGGATCATCTTTTCATTTAAAAGACGAACTCGGGAACCTAGGTCATTGTGGGTTTGTAGCTTGGGAGATTGTTCATTTATTTAAAATTTGAACTCGGGTGCCCCGGGGATTGTGGGTTTAAAGCTTAGGTTACTGTTCTTTTATTGAAAAACTAAACTTGGACGCCCAGGGTAATGAGGTTTGAAGATTGGGGGATCATCTCAAAATTTCATTTAAAAGATTCATATAAAAATTGTACTCGGACGCCTAGGGCAATGTGAGTTTGAAGCTGAGGGGATCAATTATCTAGTTAAAAAGTAAACTCGGATGCTCAGGGTATTGTGGATTTTGAGGCTTGGTGGGTGATTCATTCATTTTAAAATTGAACCTGGACGCCTATGGTATTAGTGGTTGGAATCTTGGGGGATTGTTCGTTTATTAAAAAATTGAACTTGGATGCCTAGGGTTTTGTGGGTTTGAAGTTTGGGGGATTATTCCACATATTTAAAAATCAAACTCGGATGCCCAGGACATTGTGGTTTTGAAGCTTAGGGGACTGTTCGTTTACTGAAAAAGTGAACTTGGACGCCCAGGCCGGTATTGTGGGTTTGAAGCTTTGGGGATCGTTTATTTATCTTAAAATTAAATTTGGACGCCCAGTGTCCTGTGGGTTTGTAGATTAGGGGATCATCTATTCATTTGAAAATTGAACTTGGGTGCCCAGGGCTTTGTTGATTTGAAGCTGGGAAAATCATTTATCTGTTTAAAAATTGAACTCGGAAGCGTAGGGTGATGTGAGTTTGGGCTTGGGGAATTGTTCGCTAATTTAAAAATTGAAATCGGACGCCCAGAGTATTATGGGTTTGAAACTTGGGGGATCGTTTATTTATTTAAAAATTGGACTCGGACGCCCAGGGTATTGTGAGTTTGAAGCTGGTGGATCAATTATCTATTTGAAAATTGAACTCGGACGCCAAGGATATTGTGGGTTTGAAGCTTATGGGATTCTTCGTCTATTTCAAAATTCAACTTGAGCGCCCAGGGTTTTGTGGGTTTGAAGCTTGGAGGATTGTTTGTTTATTCAAAAATTGAACTTGTGTGCCTAGGGCTTTAAGCGTTTGAAGCTTAAGAGATTCTTCGTTTATTTGAAAATTGAACTTAGGCACCTAGAATTTTTTAGGTTTGAAGCTTGGGGGATTGTTCGTTTATTTGAAAACTAAACTCGGATGTCCAGAGTACTGTGGGTTCGAAGATTGGGGGTTCTTCTATTCATTCAAAAATTGAACTTGGATGCCCAGGGCTTTGTGGATTTGAAGCTGGGGGGATCATTTATCTGTTTTAAAATTGAACTCGGAAGCCCGGAATGATGTGAGTTTGAGGCTTGGAGAATTGTTCGCTAATTCTAAAATTGGACTCGGCCGCCAAAGGTATTGTGGGTTTGAAACTTGGGGGATCGTTTTTTTATTTAAAAAATAAATTTGGACGCCCACCGTACTGTGGGTTTTAAGATTGGGGGATCATCTATTCATTTAAAAATTGAACTTAGGCGCCCAGGGCCATGTGGGTTTAAAGCTGGGAAAATCATTTATCTATTTAAAAATTGAACTCAGAAGCGTAGGGTGATGTGATTTTGAGGCTTGGGGATG
Source organism: Encarsia formosa (assembly GCA_038277355.1). NCBI lineage: Eukaryota > Metazoa > Arthropoda > Insecta > Hymenoptera > Aphelinidae > Encarsia > Encarsia formosa. Next base: position 56,175,009 of record CM076186.1, read on the forward strand.
TGTTCGCTAATTTAAAAATTGAAATCGGACGCCCAGAGTATTATGGGTTTGAAACTTGGGGGATCGTTTATTTATTTAAAAATTGGACTCGGACGCCCAGGGTATTGTGAGTTTGAAGCTGGTGGATCAATTATCTATTTGAAAATTGAACTCGGACGCCAAGGATATTGTGGGTTTGAAGCTTGTGGGATTGTTCGTCTATTTGAAAATTCAACTTGAGCGCCCAGGGTTTTGTGGGTTTGAACCTTAGGGGATCGTTCGTTTATTCAAAAATTGAACTTCACGCCCAGGGTATTATGGGTTTGAAATGGAGGGGATCATTTATCCATTTAAAAATTGAACTCGGGCGCCCAGGGTATAGTGGGTTTGAATCTGGGGGGATCATTTATCTATTTCAAAATTGATCTCGAACGCGCTGGACATGGTGTGTTTGAAGGTTGGTAGATCGTTTATTCATTTAAATATTCAATTTTTACGCCCAGTGTATTCTGAATTGGATGCTTAGGGGATTCTTAATTTATTTAAAAATGAAACTCGGACGTTTAGAGTACTGAGGGTTTGAAGATAGGGGGATCATCTTTTCATCTAAAAGATGACCTCGGGCACTTAGGTTATCGTGGGTTTGAAGCTTGGAGGATAGTTCATTCATTTGAAATTTGAACTTGGACGCCTATGGTATTCGGGGTTTGTAGCTTCAGGGATTGTTTTTTATTTAAAAATTGAACTTGGACCCCCAGGGTATTGTGGGTATGAAGCTTGGGGGATTGTTCATTCACTCATAAACTGAACCCGGACGCCCAGGGTATTGTGGGTTTGAAGCTTGGGGGATCATCTATTCATTTAATAGATGATCTCGGGCACTGGGGTTATCGTGGGTTTGAAGCTTGGAGGATAGTTCATTCATTTTTAATTTGAACCTGGACGCCTATGGTATTAGGGGTTTGAAGCTTCAGGGATTGTTTTTTATTTAAAAATTGAACTTTGACGCCCAGGGTATTTTGGGTATGAAGCTTGGGGGATTGTTCATTCATTTATAAACTGAACCCGGACGCCCAGGGTATTGTGGGTTTGAAGCTTGGGGGATTGTTCGTTTATTCAAAAATTGAACTCAGATGCCCAGGTTACTGTGGGTTTGAAGCTTGGGGGATTATCTATTCGTTTAAAAATTGAACTTGATGGCCAAGGGTATTGAGGGTTTGAAGCTTAAAGGAATCTTCGTTTATTTAAAAATTGAACTAGGGCGCCTAGGGTTTTGTGGGTTTGAAGTTTGGGGGATTCTTTCATATATTTGAAAATGGAACTCGGACGCCTAGGGTATTGTGGGTTTTAAGCTTGGGGGATTGGTTGCGTCGCGCCTTGTAGATGCATGTAGCGTTCTCATTCACACATACACATATTCCATTCGTGTTCACCGTTGGTCGTTGAGACAATAGATGGTGACATGATTCTAATATTATAATATTTAGCTATATTTCAACAATGATACAGTAAACACTTTTCAGACAAAACATAAAAAGAGCAAACTCAAGAGGAAGAGAGTCCTAGAAGCTTGCATCAACGAAGATATCTCTGTGGTCAAAGGCAAAATTGTATCAAACAGTAGAGAGAAATTTTACGAGCAAAAAATTGAGAATCTCATATCACACCTCTACATTAATCTTGAATTTGGCAGAACCTTTCAAGATTCCTCAAATCCTGGCACAATGGTTGACGATTCTTGTCGACAACGAAAGCAGCTCCCATTTTCATAGATGGCAACTTGACACCTGGACATCCCTCTGTTGGCTGTGCAACTTACTCTCCTCAAGATGAACTTCAACTCTCTACATCCATCACTGAGTTGGCCCCTATTTTTACGGCTGAGCTGCTTGCCATAAACCAAGGTTTAGACTGGGCTAGTCACAATCCCGATCAGAGGCACATCATCTTCTCTGACTCCTTGAGTTCCTTAATGGTAATTAAATCCACCAGAATCAGTAAATTGAATAATCCACATGTCTTTGAAGCCAAAAGGAAGATAAATACGATAACAGAAGTCAGCATTTTTGAAAATTCTCTAACCTTGGTTTGGATCCCGGCGCACGTTGGCATCCAATGGAATGAAATGGCAGACGCTCTGGCCAAAGCAGCTACAATGCCACAGCCTGAGAAGTTTGAAATTTAGTGGACTGATTTTAAAAGAATCTGTTAACTTAAGGCATTTAAAAACACTGTAGATATCAACTCCTCCATTGGTCAAAACAAAGGAAAAAATTATTTCAAAAACTTTCTCATCAATAGCAGTAAACCATGGTTCCACAAAAGCAGATCGTGTTCAAATAGCCATCATAAACAGTGAGGAGCAACACTAATCTTAGTGAACACTAAAAAAACACAAACAGAGGAGCACGTGAGGAGGACTTTGTATCTCGAAAACTAAAAGGAATTTCTTTATAATTTGGCTTCTAATAGGAACTGAGAAGCTGTTTGAGGAGCAAAAAAACGCAATTTTTCATTAAAAATTGACTGCGCCTCAGGATATAACTATATAATATAGGGAGATATATATTTTTATGTATATATTGAACGTTTGATATAGAAATCTAAAAATGATACATATAGATATAAATATATTATTAGGTCACTATCCGGACAGTTTATATGGGTAAATATAATACTTTTTTTTAAAACCGTCCCCATGAGGTTCACCGATTTTATTGCAAATTTTTTTGCCAAAATAACTATTTAATAGAAGACTTTTGCCGCAAACTAGAAGTCTCTATCTTATTTCTGCTTGGTACTAGATTTTTTCAAAGATTGAAAAATGGCCTATTTTGAAGCTGTTTTAAGCAATTTTAAGTTATTTTTCGAAAAATTCTAACAATTGATCAAAACGAGATAGAAACCTCTAGTTTGCGGCAAAATTTTGTTCAAAATAAGTTCTTCTTTGTAAAAATATTTTGACAACATAGTTTTGTTATTTTTATAATAATACAGTCCTACACAGATATTGCTATTTTTGCTCATTTGCAGGTATCTTCAAACGACCGTAGTTTTTTCTAGGCTAAATTCTTGTGCATATTAAAAATTTTCAAATTCTTTGTATGAAAGAACAAAAATTTTGCGACCAACCGGAACTCTGTACGATCTTCCGCTTCCAAGATGCAGCTGTTTAAATTTGTCAAAAAACACAAAAAACGCGTTTCTTACGATTTTCACACGCATTTTTGAACGGTTTCGACCTTTTTATTTCTCTCAAAAGTATGTGGAATCTTCTCTTCATATGTTTTCAAACAAGCTCTCATAGTAATTGTAGTGCGGATTTGGGGTTTTAGTTGATTCCAAAGCATACACTTTTGCCTCATTTTATGTGCTAAACTAGTGTTTTTTTAGCAATATACACGCTACATTTAACTTTTTCGTTTATTATAGATGTTTTGAAATTATTTTTTGGCTAAAAACTAATTAAATTCCAGCCAAAATTAGGTCGCCTGCTATGAAAAAATTGATACTCAACGAAATATTGATCTCAATATCAAAATGATATACTACTTTTATTCAGTTTTTTAGTTTTTTGATTCGTTAAAAATCTATGTTCAAATATTGTAAATAATATACCACTTGTTTATCAATTATTCTGATAAAACAATCATGGATTACAATTGCTTACTCTGAAAAAAATGAGTCCAAATTGAAAATGTTATTTTTTGAATGCTATGAAGCATAAAACAATCTATCAATCTACATTCTACTTATAATTATATCCACTTATGAAAAAGAGAATGAGAGATTCGATTAGAAAGTCGAGTCGATATATCGGATCGAAACTTGATCTCTGATTCTTGGAGCAAGAGCGCCCCCTTCGAGTAACGAAATTTAAATTTTTAATAGACAAACAAGTGGACAAGCTTACAACCCCATAACCCTAGGCGTAGTGAATAACAAATAATTAACTTTTGTAATAAACAAATAAGCCGATATGCTACAACCCTATAACCTTGGGCATGGCTAAAAAAATGGTAATTTTTTTAATAAACAAATAAGCCGATAAGCTACAACACCATAACCTTGGGCATAACTGAAAAAAATGTTAATATTTTTAATAAACAAATCAGGCGATAAGCTACAACCCCATAACCTTGGGCATGGCTAAAAAAATTGTTCATATTTTTAATAAACAAAAAAGGCGATGAGCTACAGCCTTATAAGACATGCGGTGAACACGGCGATACAAAGTTCAACAAAGGTGTCCCCGGCGTATCTAAACTTTGGTAGACAACCGCAACCGGTCAAAAGTCTTCGGCGAGAGCTGGAAGTGAGAGGTCCGAGGCTAGAGATGAATCTAGAGATATGGATGAATCGGATGAAGAGGTTGGATGCTTTGAGGGATCTAGTGGCGAGGCATCTTGACGAATCCAGGGAGACACAGGCAAGGGCGTACAGCAAAGGTCGTAGACAGGTGACATTTAACGTCGGAGATTGGGTATGGAGACGCATTAAAACGTTATCGAACGCTGCAGAAGGAAGGTCTGGAAAGTTAGCACCCAAGTGGGACGGACCATTCAAGATTGCTAAGTTCGAACCTCCAGTAACTTATTGGTTAGAGGGAGTTGGATCTAAGGCTAACAGTATGATCCATGTGAGTCGATTGAAGAAATATCTGAAGCCAAGGAATGGATAATGTGTGGTTGATTATTCTTTTATTGTTAAATTTTTTTTTCAGGTATGTGTAGACTAACCTTGTGTTGTCTGGTTATATTTCTTTTTTTTGGTGAGGGACTCATTGTCAACGTGAAGTCCGTAAGGATAGACTGTGCTGCCCTGTGTAGTCCGGGGAAGGTAAGGATCAAAATGAATTGTAGACGTATTCTTATTTTGTTTGTTATGAAATTTGTTGACAGGATGGCAGAAACGGTAGACACGGCGAACGACTGGTCCGAGCAATTCACCGACATGTTCGTGGAGGATCACTTCCACGATATGTTGGATGAGCTCGTGGCCGAAGAATGTGCGGCTTCCTTGCCATCGGAGCAACGATAAGCGCCCGAGGGCGAAGAAATCCCGGAGCAGGTGGTGATCACCCCACCGAGTGACCTGCCGATAGACCTTGGCCCCCTCTCCCTGGACGAGAACCGGGAGACTCCCTCCTTTAATGAGGTCCTGCATAGGGTGGAAGTCCTTCTCTTGCAGGGGGAGAGTGAGGGACCATGGCGCGTCATCAACGAGGTGGTCACCGAGTCGGAAACGGGATTCGACCCGGTGGCCGAGAGCCGCGCTGCTGAAGAGGAGCTCGTGGCTTACGAGTGGCGAAACGCGGGCCGGGTTTTACCTGAGGGAAGGGAGAGCGTGGAGTTCGTGGAGGAGACGCCGCCGTCCAACACCCCCACTGATGGGCTTATCCCTTGGGACCAAATCCCACCCCAGGTCACTGACTCGCCATCGCTCAACTATTCGGGACTCAAAATCTACCCGGCAGGTTACGAGGAACGAGGGAAGAGGCTCAACGAGAGGCGGAAGAGACAGCGCCGCGAAGGAAGAAGAGGAAGAAGAGGAAGAACAACCCCCGACGACACATTACCCTTGACGATAACGTCTCGGGGGGGTCCTACCCTTCTCCCCGCCGCTCTCCACCTCGCGTTCCTTCCCCAGTGACCTCACCAGCCGTAGACGAGACCCCGACGGCCACGACGATTATGGACCCACAGGCCCGGGTTCCTGTTGGGTGGGGGGCCGTTAAGCGTACCGTTCTGGTTTCGAGTCCGGTCGCTCCTGCGACCTCCGTGTCAGTTTCGACTGCCACGGAGACCGCGGAGGTGACGGGACCTCCTGCTCGGGCGGACGTCGACGGCCCGCCCCCCAACGGGTATGTACCTGTTTTTAACCGAGGCCTTCCAGCCAAGCTCGAGGGTCGATTGTTCGGGGGTCTGGCTATCGTGGCCACAGACCCCCACATAGACCCACCCCCCAATTGTTGTTTCGGATGCTGGTCCCTGAGTCATGAGACTCGCCGCTACCCCCGTTACCTAGTGAGGCCCTTCTGCGATAACTGCGGCCGCAGGGGTGTTCGAGTGGAGGAGTGCCCTCGCTGTAGTTCGGCGTACCGATTACGCCTGCGTAATCGGGAACGCAGCGAAGCGAGGGTGGTCCTCCCCGTCGATCAGTTTGCGGCCATGTCCCGAGCCAAAAGAAGGACTCGGTGGGACACGCCGGACTCTGCGGCCTGGGTTGTTCCAGGGGGGGCCACACCGGGTTCGGGACCAGCGGTTGGCGGAACGGCTTCGGGGAAACGCGCCTAGGACGGCAACGGGGACGAGCTTGTGAAGGTCGTCGAGGTTCCGGTCGCTCCTTCTCCGGCCGACCTTGTCGACGCTTCGGTCTGGCATCGCCTGGAGCCGATGAATCTGGTTGAGCCGAGAGTATTAAGTGCCATGGAGATATTGCTCATGGCTCAGCAGCTCTCGGACGATGCCAGACCCGAGGTTATTCGTCAGGTATGGCGAGAGAACGAGCGACTGAAGCGTCGGCGACTCGGATAAAAAAAAAAAATTTTTTTGTAGAGTTTATTATTATTTTTTTTTTTTTTTTTTTTGTTGTTATTTTTTTTTTTTATTATTCGTAGAAAATTTGTAGACTGACGGACTGTAGACGAATTAAGTAAATCCCAAGGAAATTGGAGTAGACTGAGCAGTGAGTATTCCACCATTTGAATATTTGTGGTTTCCAGAGGTGACTGGACGTTGCCAGGTGTTTGTCAGGCGAAACATAACAGGTATGTTTCGGCTTGGCAGGGGGGAGTTGCAAGGGAGTGAATCCCTCGTAATTTGTTTCCTACCTGGCAGTTTCGAGTCACCTGGGAAACAACCAAATTTGCTAATTTGTTTTGTTTACTTTCCCAGGTGATAACCGAGCCGCGTTCTCTCACAGCAGCAGCCGACCACGTGGCGATGGTTGCCATCGGTCGAACGCTGTTTCAGCAGCACGAGCACACGGCACGCACACGACACACACACACACACACACACACACACACACACACACACACAGACAGACACACACACACACACACACACACATGTTCACCACCCGGGAAGGCTCTCCCGGTCCAGGGCGCGCACGTACACACACATACACCACACACGGGTTCCGATTCTCCATCGGGGAGTTTTCGGCGACGGAGGAGGTGCGCGTGCGTATGATACGTATGAATCGAATCAATCGGAATCCTCCAATCTCGTGTTTGTAGAGATTCTCTTTGGATTATTCTGTTGGATTCGAGCCATACGCATTATCCGTACGTGTCGTACGCACGCTTCAGACGCGTCTAGTGTAGCTGCACCCTTAGAGCTTGGGGGATAACCGATCAGTTTTTTTGTTCAGCTCGGGCGCCCAGGGTATTAGGGGCTTGGAGTTTGGGAGGTAGCCAAGCAGTATTTTGTTGAACTGAGCGTCGCTCAGGGGTTTGTTGGCTTAGAGCTTGGGGGGTAGCCAATCAGTATTTTGTTGAACTTAGGCGCCCAGGGTTTTGGGGGCTTGGAGCTTGGGGGGTAGCCAATCAGTATTCTGTTGAACTCGGGCGCCCTGGGGTTTCGGGAGCTTCGAGCTTGGGAGGTAGCCAATCAGTTTTTTTTCTTGAACTCGGGCACCCAGGATTTTGGGGGCTTGGAGCTTTGGGATTCACCAATCAGTATTTTGTTGAACTCGGGCGCCCAAGGTTTTGAGGGCTTAGAGCTTGGGGGATCGCCAATCAGTATTCTGTTGAACTCGGGCGCCCTGGGGTTTCGGGAGCTTCGAGCTTGGGAGGTAGCCAATCAGTTTTTTTTCTTGAACTCGGGCACCCAGGATTTTGGGGGCTTGGAGCTTTGGGATTCACCAATCAGTATTTTGTTGAACTCGGGCGCCCAAGGTTTTGAGGGCTTAGAGCTTGGGGGATCGCCAATCAGTTTCTATGTTGAACTAGGGCGCCCAGGATTTTGGGGGCTTAGAGCTTGGGGGGTTGCCAATCAGTTTCTATGTTGAGCAAGGGCGCCCAGGGTCTTAGGGGCTTAGAGCTTGAGAGGTAGCCAATCAGTATTTTGTTGAACTCGGGCGCCCAGGGTTTTGAGGGCTTAGAGCTTGGGGGGGAGCCGATCAGTATTTTGTTGAACTCGAGCGCTCTGGGTCGGGGGCTGAAACTTGAGGGGTAGCCAAACAGTTTTTTTTCTTGAACTCGGGTACCCAAGGTTTTGATAGCTTAGGGTGCAGCTACACTAGACGCGTATGAAGCGTGCGTACGACACGTACGTATGATGCGTATGAATCGAATCAATCGGAATCCTCCAATCTCGTGTTTGTAGAGATTCTCTTTGGATTATTCTGTTGGATTCGAGCCATACGCATTATACGTACGTGTCGTACGCACGCTTCAGACGCGTCTAGTGTAGCTGCACCCTTAGAGCTTGGGGGATAACCGATCAGTTTTTTTGTTTAGCTCGGGCGCCCAGGGTTTTGTGGGCTTGGAGCTTGCGGGGTAGCCAATCAGTATTTTGTTGAACTTGGGCGCCCAAGGTTTTGGGGACTTGGAGAACTGCATTTTTTTTTTTTTGTTTAACATTTTCTAACTTTATATAACGTTTCATCCCCCTCCTGCAGCTCGTTGGGGTTGTTCCCGATGATAAAATGGCCCAGAAAATTCTGTGCAACTTATATGCTTGACAATCAATATCTTGACGTACACAAATCCAGGAGAATAGCACAACTTGTTTTTAGACGATTTTTTCATATACTTCGTCGATCACTTTTCAAAAGTTTTTTTGCAATAACAATTGTTTATAACAATTTTTTAAAACAAAGCGGGACATTTTCACAAAGTACTCCACCAAACGAAGAAAATGGTTCCCAGATGTTTACTCTACTCCTAAAATTCTAGAGGATATTAATTTTTGAATAAGGACCTTCGATTTGGCCCTCTGTTGCACCAACAACTACGAGTAACACTTTCTGGGGAAATTGATCTGGTTACACCTGGTACTTGACCTGATGCTACCTGGGGTAAGATCCACTATCCCACCTTGAGGCATGAGTAAAACTTCCTGGGGAAATTGATCTGGTTACCTGGGACTCGAATGAGCGCTACCTGGCGTGAAATCTACTATTCCACCTTCAACAACGTGTAAAACTTCCTGGGGTGAACGTCCCTGTTACTCGGACACAAGATCCACTATCCCACGGTCGAATACGAGTAAAACTTCCTGAGGAAATTGATCTGGTCACCTGGTAGTCGACTTCCTGGGGAAAACGTCCTGGTTATCTGGTAGTCGACCAGGTGCTACCTGGGGTGAAATCTACTATCCCACCTTCAACTACAAGTAAAACTTCCTAGGGTAAACGTCCCTGTTACCCGGAAGTCGACCTGGTGCTACCTGGGGTGAAATCTAGTATCCTAGCTTCAACTACGAGAAAAACTTCCTAAGGAAATTGATCTGCTTACCTGGTTGTCAACCTGGTGCTACTTGGGGTGAAATCTACTATTCCGCCTTCAACTACTAGTAAAACTTCCTGGGGGAAACGGCCCTGCTACCCGGTAGTCGACCTGGTGCTACCTGGGGTGAAATCTACTATCCCACCTTCAACTACGAGTAAAACTTCCTGGGGAAAACGTCCCAGTTACCTGGTGGTCGACCTGGTACTACCTGGGGTGAAATCTACTATCTTACCTTCAACTACTAGTAAAACTTCCTAGGGAAAATGGCCCTGCTACCCGGTAGTCGACCTGGTCCTACCTGGGGTCAAATCTATTATCCTAGCATCAACTACGAGTAAAAATTCCTGAGGAAATTGATCTGGTTACCTGGTTGTCAACCTGGTGCTACTTCGGGTAAAATCTACTATCCCACCTTCATCTACGAGTAACACTTCCTGGGGAAAACGTCCCGGTTACCTGGTGGTCGACCTAGTATTACCTGGGGTGAAATCTACTATCCTACCTTTAATTACGAGTAAAACTTCCTGGGGAAAACATCCCGGTAACCAGGTGGTCAACCTGGTGCTACCTGGGGTAAGATCCACTATCCCACCGTCAACTACGAGTAAAACTTCCTGCGGAAATTGATCTGGTCACCTGGTAGTCGACTTCCTGGGGAAAACGTCCTGGTTATCTGGTAGTCGACCTGGTGCTACCTGGGGTGAAATCTACTATCCCAACTTCAACTACAAGTAAAACTTCCTAGGGTAAACGTCCCTGTTACCCGGAAGTCGACGTGGTGCTACCTGGGGTTAAATCTACTATCCCACCTTCAACTTCAAGTAAAACTTCCTAGGGTAAACGTCCCTGTTACCCGGAAGTCGACCTGGTGCTACCTGGGGTCAAATCTATTATCCTAGCATCAACTACGAGTAAAACTTCCTGAGGAAATTGATCTGGTTACCTGGTTGTCAACCTGGTGCTACTTCGGGTAAAATCTACTATCCCACCTTCATCTACGAGTAACACTTCCTGGGGAAAACGTCCCGGTTACCTGGTGGTCGACCTAGTACTACCTGGGGTGAAATCTACTATCCTACCTTTAATTACGAGTAAAACTTCCTGGGGAAAACATCCCGGTAACCAGGTGGTCTACCTGGTGCTACCTAGGGTAAGATCCACTATCCCACCGTCAACTACGAGTAAAACTTCCTGAGGAAATTGATCTGGTCACCTGGTAGTCAACTTCCTGGGGAAAACGTCCTGGTTATCTGGTAGTCGACCTGGTGCTACCTGGGGTGAAATCTACTATCCCACCTTCAACTACAAGTAAAACTTCCTAGGGTAAACGTCCCTGTTACCCGGAAGTCGACCTGGTGCTACCTGGGGTGAAATCTACTATCCCACCTTCAACTTCAAGTAAAACTTCCTAGGGTAAACGTCCCTGTTACCCGGAAGTCGACATGGTGCTACCTGGGGTCAAATCTATTATCCTAGCATCAACTACGAGTAAAAATTCCTGAGGAAATTGATCTGGTTACCTGGTTGTCAACCTGGTGCTACTTCGGGTAAAATCTACTATCCCACCTTCATCTACGAATAACACTTCCTGGGGAAAACGTCCCGGTTACCTGGTGGTCGACCTAGTACTACCTGGGGTGAAATCTACTATCCTACCTTTAATTACGAGTAAAACTTCCTGGGGAAAACATCCCGGTAACCAGGTGGTCTACCTGGTGCTACCTAGGGTAAGATCCACTATCCCACCGTCAACTACGAGTAAAACTTCCTGAGGAAATTGATCTGGTCACCTGGTAGTCAACTTCCTGGGGAAAACGTCCTGGTTATCTGGTAGTCGACCTGGTGCTACCTGGGGTGAAATCTACTATCCCACCTTCAACTACAAGTAAAACTTCCTAGGGTAAACGTCCCTGTTACCCGGAAGTCGACCTGATGCTACCTGGGGTGAAATCTACTATCCCACCTTCAACTTCAAGTAAAACTTCCTAGGGTAAACGTTCCTGTTACCCGGAAGTCGACATGGTGCTACCTGGGGTCAAATCTATTATCCTAGCATCAACTACGAGTAAAAATTCCTGAGGAAATTGATCGGGTTACCTGGTTGTCAACCTGGTGCTACTTCGGGTAAAATCTACTATCCCACCTTCATCTACGAGTAACACTTCCTGGGGAAAACGTCCCGGTTACCTGGTGGTCGACCTAGTACTACCTGGGGTGAAATCTACTATCCTACCTTTAATTACGAGTAAAACTTCCTGGGGAAAACATCCCGGTAACCAGGTGGTCTACCTGGTGCTACCTGGGGTAAGATCCACTATCCCACCGTCAACTACGAGTAAAACTTCCTGAGGAAATTGATCTGGTCACCTGGTAGTCGACTTCCTGGGGAAAACGTCCTGGTTATCTGGTAGTCGACCTGGTGCTACCTGGGGTGAAATCTACTATCCCAACTTCAACTACAAGTAAAGCTTCCTAGGGTAAACGTCCCTGTTACCCGGAAGTCGACCTGGTGCTACCTGGGGTGAAATCTATTATCCTAGCTTCAACTACGAGTAAAACTTCCTGAGGAAATTGATCTGGTTACCTTGTTGTCAACCTGGTGCTACTTCGGGTAAAATCTACTATCCCACCTTCATCTACGAGTAACACTTCCTGGGGAAAACGGCCCTGCTACCCGGTAGTCGACCTGGTGCCACCTGGGGTGAAATCTACTATCCTACCTTTAACTACAAGTAAAACTTTCTGGGGAAAACGTCCCGGTTTTCTGGTGATCAACCTGGTGCTACCTGGGGTAAGATCTACTATCCCACCGTCACCTACGAGTAAAACTTCCTGGAGAATACGTCCTGGTTATCTGGTAGTCGACCTGGTGCTACCTGGGGTGAAATCTACTATCCCAACTTCAACTACAAGTAAAACTTCCTAGGGTAAACGTCCCTTTTACCCGGAAGTCGACCTGGTGCTACCTGGGGTTAAATCTACTATCCCACCTTCAACTTCAAGTAAAACTTCCTAGGGTAAACGTCCCTGTTACCCGGAAGTCGACCTGGTGCTACCTGGGGTCAAATCTATTATCCTAGCATCAACTACGAGTAAAACTTCCTGAGGAAATTGATCTGGTTACCTGGTTGTCAACCTGGTGCTACTTCGGGTAAAATCTACTATCCCACCTTCATCTACGAGTAACACTTCCTGGGGAAAACGTCCCGGTTACCTGGTGGTCGACCTAGTACTACCTGGGGTGAAATCTACTATCCTACCTTTAATTACGAGTAAAACTTCCTGGGGAAAACATCCCGGTAACCAGGTGGTCTACCTGGTGCTACCTAGGATAAGATCCACTATCCCACCGTCAACTACGAGTAAAACTTCCTGAGGAAATTGATCTGGTCACCTGGTAGTCAACTTCCTGGGGAAAACGTCCTGGTTATCTGGTAGTCGACCTGGTGCTACCTGGGGTGAAATCTACTATCCCACCTTCAACTACAAGTAAAACTTCCTAGGGTAAACGTCCCTGTTACCCGGAAGTCGACCTGGTGCTACCTGGGGTGAAATCTACTATCCCACCTTCAACTTCAAGTAAAACTTCCTAGGGTAAACGTCCCTGTTACCCGGAAGTCGACATGGTGCTACCTGGGGTCAAATCTATTATCCTAGCATCAACTACGAGTAAAAATTCCTGAGGAAATTGATCTGGTTACCTGGTTGTCAACCTGGTGCTACTTCGGGTAAAATCTACTATCCCACCTTCATCTACGAGTAACACTTCCTGGGGAAAACGTCCCGGTTACCTGGTGGTCGACCTAGTATTACCTGGGGTGAAATCTACTATCCTACCTTTAATTACGAGTAAAACTTCCTGGGGAAAACATCCCGGTAACCAGGTGGTCTACCTGGTGCTACCTGGGGTAAGATCCACTATCCCACCGTCAACTACGAGTAAAACTTCCTGAGGAAATTGATCTGGTCACCTGGTAGTCGACTTCCTGGGGAAAACGTCCTGGTTATCTGGTAGTCGACCTGGTGCTACCTGGGGTGAAATCTACTATCCCAACTTCAACTACAAGTAAAGCTTCCTAGGGTAAACGTCCCTGTTACCCGGAAGTCAACCTGGTGCTACCTGGGGTGAAATCTATTTTCCTAGCTTCAACTACGAGTAAAACTTCCTGAGGAAATTGATCTGGTTACCTTGTTGTCAACCTGGTGCTACTTGGGGTGAAATCTACTATTCCGCCTTCAACTACTAGTAAGACTTCCTGGGGAGAACGGCCCTGCTACCCGGTAGTCGACCTGGTGCCACCTGGGGTGAAATCTACTATCCTACCTTTAACTACAAGTAAATCTTTCTGGGGAAAACGTCCCGGTTTTCTGGTGATCAACCTGGTGCTACCTGGGGTAAGATCTACTATCCCACCGTCACTTACGAGTAAAACTTCCTGGAGAATACGTCCTGGTTATCTGGTAGTTGACCTGGTTCTACCTGGGGTAAGATCCACTATCCTACAGTCAACTGCGAGCGAAACTTCATGGGTAAGTCCTCTCTAAGGCGTAAGTATCTCCAAGGGCACTAGGTGCTCGCCCTGATCCCTTCGGTGTCGAAACTTCCTGAGGAAGTCATCTCCAAGGCGTAAGTATTGCCAGTTGCACCAGGTGTCCGCCCTGACCCCTCCAGAGTTGAAACTTCCTGGGGAAATCATCTCCAAGGCGTAAGTATCACCCGGTGCACCAGGTGTCCGCCCTGACCGATCCGGAGTCGAAACTTTCTGGGGAAATCATCTCCAAGACGTATGTATCACCAGTTGCCCCAGGTGCTCGCCCTGATCCCTCCGGGGTCGAAACTTCCTGGGGAAGTGATCTTCAAGGCGTAAGTATCGCCAGGTGCACCAGGTATCCGCCTTGATCCCTCCGGAGTCGAAACATCCTGGGGAAGTCATCTCCAAGGCGTAATTATCACCAGGTGCACCAGGTGTCCGCCCTGACCCATCCGGAGTTGAAACTTCCTGGGGAAATCATCTCCAAGGCGTAAGTAAATCCAATTTCACGCTACCTTTCAGGGTCCAAACCGATGCCAGCAAAGATTCAATTGGAGCGGTTTTGACCCAAGACTTTGAAGACGGAGAACATCCCATTTGTTTTGCCAGCCGTATGCTAAAAAACCATGAGAAAAACTACACAGTGTCGGAAAAAGAAATGGTGGCTGTTAAATTTGGCATCGAAAAATTCAGGCCGTATATTGAGGGTACTCATTTTACGGTAATAACCGATCACAGCGCTTTGAAGTATCTCAAAAACCTGAAGGATCCGACTGGTAGACTGGCAAGATGGGCTTTGTTTTTACAACAATGGGATTTCACGATAATTCATCGCAAAGGTGCTAATCATTACTTGCCCGACTGGTTGTCAAGAAGTTATGATGTAGACGAGGTGGGAGAAATTGTAGAGAGTGTAGATCCGTGGTATGTCAAGAAATTGGAAGAGGTTAGACAGTATCCAAACAAGTATAAAGAATGGAGCGTAGCGGGGATTTGCTTTATTGTTACCGCAGAGATAAGTTGTTGGATCCAGTGTCAAACAACGAGGAAGGTTGGAAAATGGTCATTCCAACGGACCAAAGAGAGAGAATTCTTCACGATGCTCATTGTCTGACGTCGTCAGGGCATCTGGGCCGAAATAAGACCTACAACAGGGTGGCCGGAGAATATTATTGGCCGGGCATTTGGCACGATGTCCAGAACTACATATATGAATGCGAACTCTGTCAGCAGTACAAGGTCTCTCAACTGGGACCACAGGGACTCATGGGCAGGCGAATAGTGGAACGGCCTTGGGCAGTGGTTTCAGCCGACTTGATGGAGTTCCCAATGAGCAAAACTCAAAACAAATACATCTTGGTGTTCCAGGACTTATTTACGCGATGGGTGGAGCTGAAACCTCTGCGTACTGCTACAGGGAAGAGCATAGCGAGAGCTTTTGAAGAATTAATCTTGTTCCGTTGGGAAACCCCCGACTTCTTCCTATCGGACAATGGCAAGGAGTTTCAAAACAAAGATCTGGACAAACTCCTGGAAGAATTCGGTATCAAGAGAGCTTTGATCCCACCGTATCACCCGCAATCAAATCCGGTAGAGAGGAGTAATAGAACTCTCAAGGTTATGATCGCCATCTTCGTGGGACACGATCATCGAGCTTGGGATCAACACTTACATGAGTTCAGACATGCGGTGAACACGGCGATACAAAGCTCAACAAAGGTGTCCCCGGCGTATCTAAACTTTGGTAGACAACCGCAACCGGTCAAAAGTCTTCGACGAGAGTTGGAAGTGAGAGGTCCGAAGCTAGAGATGAATCCAGAAATATGGATAGATCGGATGAAGAGGTTAGATGCTTTGAGGGATCTAGTGGCGAGGCATCTTGACGAATCCAGGGAGACGCAGGCAAGGGCGTACAACAAAGGTCGTAGACAGGTGACATTTAACGTCGGAGATTGGGTATGGAGACGGATTAAAACGTTATCGAACGCGGCGGAAGGAAGGTCTGGGAAGTTAGCACCCAAATGGGACGGACCATTCAAGATTGTTATGTTCGAACCCCCAGTGACTTATTGGTTGGAGAGAGTTGGATCTAAGGCTAACAGTATGATCCATGTGAGTCGGTTGAAGAAATATCTGAAGCCGAGGAATAGATAATGTGTAGTCGATTATTCTTTTATTTTATTTATTTTTTCTTCTTTTTCTCTTTTTCAGGTATGTGTAGACTAACCTTGTGTTGTCTGGTTATATTATTTTTTTTTTGTAGTGAAGGATTCGTTGTCAACGTGAAGTCCGTAAGGGTAGACTGTACTGTCCTGTGTAGTCAAGGGAAGGTAAGAATCAAATAAATGGTAGACATATTATTATTTTGTTGTTATGAAATTTGTTCACAGAATGGCAGAAGCGGTAGACGCAGCTAACGACTGGTCCGAGCAACTCACTGACATGTTCCTGGAGGATCACTTCCACGACATGTTGGATGAGCTAGTGGCCGAGGAATGCGCGGCTTCCCTGCCGTCGGAGCAGCGACAAGCCCCAGAGGGTGAGGAGACCCAAACCCAGGTGGTGATCGCCCCGCCGAGTGACCTGCCGGACTTTGTCCCCCTCTCCCTGGGCGAGAACAGGGAGACTTCCTCCTTTAATGAGGTCCTACATGGGGTGGAAGTCCTCCTCTTGCAGGAGGAGAGTGAGGAACCGTGGCGCGTCATCGACGAGGTGGTCACCGAGTCGGAGGCGGGATTCGACCCGGTGGCCGAGAGCCGTGCCGCCGAGGAAGAGCTAAGGGCCTACGAGCGGCGGAACGCGGGCCGGGTCTTGCCGGAAAGGGGAGAGGCCATGGAGTTCATAGAGGAGGCCCCCCCTCCAACATTGCCAGTGGGTCGCCCATTCCGTGGGAGGACATCCGAGACCAGCCGCTCGTCTCGACTACGGTGGTCGACGGAGTCCCGGTGGCCTACGCGGCCCTAAACATTTACCCAGCCGGCTACGAGGACGATCTGAGGGAGGAGGCACAAAGGGAGAGGGAAGAGGCGGCACCGCGAAGGAAGAAGAAGAAGAAGAAGAACAACTCCGACGACAATTTACCCTGGACGACTACGTCTCGGGGGGTTCCAACCCTTCCCCTCGCCGTTCTTCACCTCGCCCTCTTTCCCCGGTCACTCTACCCGTAGTAGACCAGACTCCGACGACCACGACGAATACGGACGGACCGGCCCGGGTTCCCGTTGGGCGAGGGGCCGTCAAGCGTACCGTCCGGGGTTCGAGTCCGGTCGCTCCAGCGAGCTCCGTGCTAGTTTCGACTGCCATGGAGACTGCGGGGGAGACTAGGGCTCCTACTCGGATGGACGTCGACGACCCGCCCCCCAACGGGTACCTACCTTTCTACAACTGAGGCCTTCCAGCCAAGCTCGAAGGTCGATTGTTCGGGGGTCTGGCTATCGTGGCCACAGACCCCCACATAGACCCACCTCCCAATTGTTGTTTCGGTTGCTGGTCCCTGAGTCATGAGACTCGCCACTGCCCCCGTTACCTGGTGAGGCCCTTCTGCGATAACTGCGGTCGCCGAGGCGTTCGGGTGGAGGAGTGCCCTCGTTGTAGTTCGGCGTACCGATTACGCCTGCGTAATCGGGAACGCGACGAAGCGAGGGCGGTCCTTCCCGTCGAACAATTTGCGGCCATGTCCCGGGCCAGAAGAAGGACTCGGTGGGACACGCCGGGCTCTGCGACCGGGGTTGTCCGCGGGGTGGAAGCGCCGGGTTCGGGACCAGTGGCGGGAGGATCGGTCTCGGGGAAACGTGCCCGGGACAGCGGTGGGGACGAGCTTGCGGAAGTCATTGAGGTTCCGGTCGCTCCTTCTCCGGCCAACCTGGTAGACGCTTCGGTCTGGCATCGCCTGGAGCCGATGAATCCGGTAGAGCCAAAAATATTAAGTGCCATGGAGATTTTGCTCATGGCTCAGCGGCTCCCGGACGATGTCAGGCCCGACGTTATTCGTCAGGTATGGCGGGAGAACGAGCGACTGAAACGTCGGCGACTCGAGTAGGAAAGAATTTTTTTTGTAGACGTATATTATTATTTTTTTTTATTTTTATTTTTTTTTGTGTGTTGTTATTGTTTTTTGTAGACAATTTGTAGACTGACGGACTGTAGACGGGTAGACCATTGTGAGGAAATTTAGGTAGACTGAGCAGTGAGTATACCACCAATCTTGTTCTTTGTGGTTTCCAGAGGTGACTGGACATTGCCAGGTGTTTTGTAAGGCGAAACATAACGGATATGTTTCGGCTTGGCAGGGGGGAGTTGCGAGGGAGTGAATCTCTCGTAAATTTTTTTCTTACCTGGCAGTGTCACGTCACCTGGGAAAAACAATGAAATAATTAAATTGTTTGTTTACTTTCCCAGGTGATAACCATGCCACTTTCTCGCGCAGCAGAAGCCGACCACGTGGCGACGATCGCCGTCGGCTGGACGCTGCTGTTGCAGCAGCACGAGCACCCGGCGCGCGCACAACACATATACACACACACATGTTCACCACCCGGGAAGGCTCTCCCGGCCCAGGGCGCGCACGTACACACACATACACCACACACGGGTTCCGATTCTCCGTCGGGGAGTTTTCGGCGACGGAGGAGGTGCGCGGCGCGTGTCGGCAGACGACGCAACTGCGTCGCCAAGCGCGTGCGCGCACGCTCACCACAGTAGACACGGGCGTGAGTGAGATATTATTTTTTTTTCTGTATTGTGTACGTTGCGCGAACAATGTGTGCGTATGGGGGAGAGCGAGAGAGAGAGTATGTGCGCAAGGGATAGGGTAACGCAGTGAGTGCCTCGTGTGCATTATTTTTATTCTTATTTTGAATTTTCGCGCGTACTATAGGTGGCGTGGCGATCGCCACCGGAAGATTGTAGACGGGAGCGTGATTGGGTGTTGTGGCGTGAATGTGTCTGATTGGTGGACAAATGACTGTTCCTCGAGTATGAATGAGGCTTAATTGGATTGATTTTTGTTGATTGGTGGAGAGTGTTTGGAGGGGATGGTGAGGAAGGAAGTCGAGTCAGAGAGACGCGGGGAGCGTCACTCTGTTCGCAGTAGCCACAGTGGGAGGTAGTGTTTGAGAGTGTGCTTTAAATTTTCTAAGTTCTTTTTCTTTCCGTAGACTTGTTTTAAGAGTTTTCTTTGAGTTGTAGACATTTTTCTTTTTTTTATTTTTTTAGCTAGGTACCAGATAACAAAACTTGGGTTAGTCCACTGAAAAAAATTGAGAGTTGGAAGCAAAATAAAAGGAACAAAAGAGCGTAATTGAAGCGGCCATTGTGAATAGAAATTTTTGGGTGAACGTAAGGTTTATATTATTCTATTTAAAATTTCATAAAGCATGGTTGTTCTTTTTTTTTTTAATTTGGGTATTGGTGCGTTAAATAAGAAAAAGAAAACTGATATATAATTGGAAGCGTCTTAGAGAAATTCGAACGAGATATTTTTTTTCTTGGCGCGGCGTCGTTACCCGCCATTTTGTAGACGACTTATAGTTCTGTTCATTTCCTTTGTTCTCAAATCAAATTTTATTGTTTTTTTTTTTTTTGTTTGTAATTGTAGACTTGATTTTTTTTGTAGACAAGAATAAAATCAAATTTTACCTAAAAATTTTGTAATAATTTATTTTCTCTCTCTCTAGCTCACCAACCGTTCCCGGAGGTTTTCTCTCCGTGGAAACCCTGACCCCAGATTAAGGAGTTTTCCCCGAGAGTTTTGTGAAAAGATTTTCCTTGTAACGGGAGGGCCCGGGAAACTTTCTTAATTGTTTAAGGGAGGCCCTTTTCACTAGAAATACCCCGTTGCACAATGAAAAATTTGCATATATTTTAAGAAAGAATTTTAACTCTGCTCATGCATCTACTCTTATCGCGCAGCGTCAGCTTTCATGGTTTGCCTTCTTTCACCGTGTTTGATATGAAGCAAAAAGCACGGCAAGCATATTTTGTTACACTGCAATAATAAAATTTTTATTGAAAAATAAAACTTCACAAACATTGTACTTTACCGTGTGAAAAAATGCTTATCTAGATCCTTTACTTCTCTTTCTATTCCAACGATCAGTCGAATGAAAGCCGTATGAGCTTTCGAATCACACGCGTTACTCAGAGCATTCAAGCATATTTGAATATAACATTTTTTTCATCATGTCGGAAGTTACATTGAAAAAGGCAGTGAATGTTATAAAGTGCGTTTTGAGGGTCGCTTATCAGAGAGACCCTTACATCAAAACAATGTGTGGTGAAGTATGGTCAAAAAATTTAACAAGTTTAACCAGGGAAGTTTTGGAAAAAAAGCTGCATTTTTTGATTTTGCACTGCAGCGAAGGTACAATCGAGTACCTATATAATCGAGGAATTTTCCACGACCAAAAAATTATTTTGATTTTGAAAAACATTTTAAAACTTAAAAATTTATTGGATAAACCTACATTCAAGCTTCTCAACACCTGTAAAGGTAGCTAAATTGTTTGTGTTATTATTATTATTTACCTTCTAATTTTGAAACTTTTTTTTAACTTATAATTTTAGAATTCGATGAAATGATGACTGATCAAGAAGAAGATGAGTTTATCAACCGTTGCGTATCTGATCTGGGTGAGCCATCGACATCAGCCGAAAATAACAATCCGCAGCCTTTGTCATCCGAAAGTAGCTCTGATTCAAACGATTCAGATACCGATACAGCTGCTGCTGATGATGATGATGATGATGACAACGAGCTCCAAAATGTTAATAGTAAGAATTAATTGTTTATAGAGTTGAAAAATAAATTCAGACTCTCATAGTTTTTATTTTAGATGTATTTTTACAGGCTGGTAATTTAAGACAACAGAATCAACGAATAGTCATAGATAGCGATAGAAGTAGATATTATCAAAGCTTTGGAATCGAAGATCTTGAAATAAAT
This sequence comes from Encarsia formosa, assembly GCA_038277355.1. Taxonomy (NCBI): domain Eukaryota; kingdom Metazoa; phylum Arthropoda; class Insecta; order Hymenoptera; family Aphelinidae; genus Encarsia; species Encarsia formosa. The sequence goes on from CM076186.1 coordinate 56,195,923, forward strand.
GTAAGAATAGTGCCACCGCATGTTGAAACCAATGTTTTTCAATGGTTAGAGGAAGCTTTACGCGATTTGCACGTTGAACTTGTTAAAAAAGCGACTCCTTCTGATTTTATCGGACTTACAATAAATTCAGAAAGACTCACTCGTGGTCCAGTGTGGGTTTCATTTAGGCCAGTGCGTGATTTCAACGCAGAAGAGTTATGGCAACTGCTTTTTAGCATATCTCAGAGTTCAAATGAGCACAACATCAAGGACTCTTTGAATATAAATTGCAGTATAGTTAAAAATATAACAGGTTGCGGACGCGTGAGGTTGACCGAAGAAGCTGTAAAAAAAAAATCAATAAGTACTATTCGAAATGACGATAATCTATGTTTGCCGCGTTCTCTCGTTGCTGCTTGCGCTTACAGCATCAGAGGTAAAGTACGATCAGGTGTTTTACATGATTATTGGAACAGCATACGACAGATCAATGGGACAGCTCAAAAAAGCAGCTCTTGATTTAATAAAATTAACTCGAGTTGACATTCCTGAAGAAGGTTGTAGTTTAATAGAAATTGAAAAATTTCAGCAGTATCTTGCGACAAAAGGAATCGCTATAGTTGTCTACTCTTTTAAAAATTTTGCACGGGGTGAAAAACCTGTTTACGATGGAACGAATTTAGTTAATTACAAGCAAAAAAGCGTCGATTATATTATTCGTATAATGTATTATGAAGCTTTACATCATTTTGAACCTATACTTAATCTCGTTGGGGCATCAGGAAGTCATGGCTACTGCATACCCTGCAATAAAAGCTATTCAAGATTCATTATTCACAGATGTACAAACAGGTGTTCAAAGTGTTTGCACTACCCTGCGTGCGACGAGGGACAAACATTAATCAAATGTCACTTGTGTTTTAGATTTTTTTTAGGCCAAGAGTGTTTTCAAAATCATTTAAAAACGAATTTACCTGAAAAATCTAGTGTATGTTCGAGTATTAGGATTTGTCAAATATGTTTCAAACTCGTTTCTAATCCTAAACACGAGTGCGGAAAAAGTTTTTGTAAGACTTGCTGCATGTACATGCCAGACCATCAATGTTTCATGCAACCGATTAAAGCATCTGAAAAGTCAAACAGAGTCATATTTCTTTTTTATGATTTTGAGACGCAACAAACTGTGCCTGTGCTTGGAGATGATGAGAAAAAAATTCATAAACCAAACTTGTGTGTTGTGCATCAAGTTTGCAATTTTTGCTTACAAGAGAGCGATATTTCGGTCTCATGCGACAACTGTGGAGAACGTGAATATGTTTTCAAGACCAACCCTGTGAAGCAATTCATGGATCTAGCCCTGAAGCCCCGTAAAAATTTTAAGCGAGTCGTGTGTATAGCTCATAATGCTCAAGGTTATGACGCACAGTTTATTTTCAAGTATTTGGCCAAAAAAAGTGAACGTGAAAAACCGTCTGTGATTCTGAACGGTACGAAGATTATAGTGATGCAGTACAAGGGTGTAAAATTTATTGATAGTTTGAATTATTTCCATATGCCCCTCAGTAATCTACCAAAGGCATATGGTTTAAAGAACATAGAAAAAGGTACATTCCCACATTTTTTTAATAAGCCTGAAAATGCAAATTACGTAGGGGTTTTACCACCAATGAAATTTTACTCCCCTGATACCATGGGTGAAAAAGAAAGAGAAAGCTTTATTACATGGTACAGAGAACAAACAAGCAAAAACTTTATTTTTGACTTTGAAGTGGAACTAATTAAATACTGCAAACAAGATGTAAAAATCTTAAGACTGGCATGCTTGAATTTTCGAGAAACTTTTATGAAATTTGGGGTGGACCCATTTCTGGAGTGTACGACGATTGCTTCTACTTGCATGAGAGTGTTCAAGAAAAAATTTTTGAAAAAGAATCAAATAGGTATAATTCCACCAGGAGGTTATAGATTTTGTAATAAGCAATCTTTGAAAGCAATTCAATGGCTATTTTGGATGGAAAAATCATTGAATTGAACCATCGAGCACGCAGGTCGCTGCAGAGAAAAAAGATTATTGGAAGGAATTTTGGTCGATGGTTACAGTGCTCCAAAACATCAAGAAAAACATAGAGGATTGGTTTTTCAGTTCCAAGGGTAAGTTGAAAAATTTTTTTTCATTTAATTTCTCATAATCAATTATATCAACTAAATTTTTTCTTACTTTTAGATGTTATTGGCACGGCTGTCCAAGCTGTTATCTATTTAATAGAGATGAAAAGCTGTCAGTCGGTCAAACAATGGATAAGAAGTTTGAAAGTACTCACGCTCAATCAGAGCGAATAAAGAGTTTGCAGTACAAATTAATTGAGATCTGGGAGCACGAATTTGATGACTTTAAAAACACAAACGAAGGTTTAAAACAGTTTTTAAGTGAAAAAATAGAAATGATTTATCAAAGTCCGTTGAATCCTCGCGATGCTTTGTTTGGAGGTCGCACAGGTAATACTGTTAAAAAGTACTTTTGTAAGCAGGATGAAAAAATCAGGTACGTTGACGTGAATAGTCTGTATCCTATGGTGTGTAAAAAAGCCAAGTATGTCGTGGGCCATCCAAAATTGTACGTAGGCGAAGAGGAATGTCTGCGCCTTGTGCAAAATAAAAACGACTTTTCAAACGTGAACGGTTTGGTAAAATGTAAAGTGTTACCGCCTAGAAATTTGTTTCATCCTATATTACCTGTAAAAATGCACGATAAGTTGTTCTTTCCACTTTGTCGTATGTGTGCCGAGCAAATGACGCAAAGAGAATGCAGGCATGAAAACCCAGCGGATAGACAGTTTATTGGTACGTGAGTATCCGAAGAATTGAAAAGAGCAATAGAATTAGGCTACGTGATTGTCTCAATTTTTGAAATTTGGCAGTATGATCTAACGCAGTACGACCCTGTAACGAAAAAAGGTGGAATATTTGCCGAATACATAGATACTTTTTTCACCCAAAAAACTCAAGCTTCTGGTTACCTTCCCGAATGCACAACCGAAGAAGAAAAAGCAAAGTTTATTTCAGAGTTTGAAAAAGTCGAAGGTATCAAATGAGATAAAAAAGCTATAAGTTTTAATCCAGGTTTGCGTCTAGTTCCAAAACTTGCAATAAATTCTATTTGGGGAAAATTCGCGCAAGCTCAAAATAAGCAGCAAACCGAAGTGCTTACCTCATCAAGCAGATTGTTTGAGTTATTACACAGTAAAGATATAGATGTTAATAGTATCCTACCTGTAAGTGACAAGTTGTTGTACATTGGTTGGTCTTACAAGTCTGAAGCGTTTACTCCCTCACGATCTACGAATGTTGTTGTCGTGGCATTCACCACCGCGCAAGCCCGATTAAAACTCTTCGAATATTTGTATTTTTTGGGCCCCGGAGCTCTCTATTATGACACAGATTCCGTGCTTTACATTAGCAAACCTGATATGCCCGATTTACCTATCGGAACTATGCTGGGAGAGTTGACGGACGAGTTAGCCGATAAAGGTGTCGGTACTTATATTACCAAATTTTTATCTGGAGGTCCTAAATTCTACGCCTTTGAGTACGTGAAACCAGACCGTAGCAAGGATTATGTGTGTAAAGTAAAAGGAATTAGACTTAACTTTATAAATAGACAGCAAATTAATTTTGAATCTATGCACAATATGATAGTAGGAAAAATTGAAAATATCGTTATTTATTCTTCAAACATACGCCGAACAGCTTTTCATGAAGTAATCACGCAAAACGAATCTAAGATTTGTAAACCCGTGTACGGTAAGAGGTATTTTAAAAGCTTAGAAAAAAGTTATCCTTATGGTTTTAAATCCCCAACGCTTGAATAGTCTCTCTGTGTTTAAAAAACTTGAAAAGAAAAAAATAGTCAGCATATCAGCTTTATTTCGACGATGACCTTAACGAAGAGCTCGTCAGCGTTTTTCACTAGGCTGCGTACGATCTTGTAGGTGTGATACGCGGGCATCACAGTGCTCGCGGTCGTAGACCCCTTCGCAGCTGGTGGTGGTATTCGCGTTTCTCCTTCGCTGATAAGTATGCAACGCTACTTTTCTGCTGCTGCTACTGCTGCTGTTGCCAACGAGTGAGATAAGACCTTGAAAAAAAGATTTCGCGTGCACAGTGCGTCAAAAAGTGTAAAATGGTTAAAAGTGAAATTTATCTCTCGAAAATTTTAAGTATTGTAAATAAAAATTGGTCCAAAAAAAAAAAATGTGTAAATGAATTAAAAAGCAAAATAAATCTATTGTTGGCAAAAACCCTTTTTTTCCCTCTCCTGTTTTCTTTATTTACTGAAAAAGTTCAAAATTTTTAACTTTCATGTTTTAATAATTAAAAAAAAAAAGCAGCAATTTTAAGTCTCAACAGTCTTCACTTTTTTTTGAAAATATTATTGATATAAACAAAAACAAACGCAGAAGCTCAAGCAAATGCTCAAGCTCAAGCAAATGCTCAAGCAAATGCTCAAGCTCAAGCTCAAGCTCTAGCTCAAGCAAAAAGAGCATCAGGCGCTTGCGCTCTGTCGGAGACCAGGCGTCTCCCTCTCCGGCGGGGCGGCAAAATTTAGACAATCAAGTAAATCGCGTCAGTTGTAACGATGACCTTACAGTGGGAGCACCCGTTTACGTCAATTCTGAGTGGTCCCACAGGGTGTGGAAAAACTGTGTTTGTGAAAAAATTTTTAAAATTCATCGATCGTATGTGCGACACTCGCTTTCAACGAAAAAATATTGCATTACGCTGAGTGGCAAAACGGCTATCGCGAACTCGGTGAAAAGATTGAATTTCGCGAGGGACTGCCTCAAAGCGGGGATGACGCAAGCGACCCTAGACCAAAACTCGTAATTGTTGACGACTTGATGCGCGAATCGAGCACAGGGGGCGCAGTTGTCGATTTATTTACAAAAGGGAGTCACCACAATAACTTGTCGGTATTCATTACTCAGAATATTTTTCATCAAGCCCGAGGTCAACGCGACATATCGCTGAACGCGCAATACATCGTTGTTTTTAGAAATCTCCGCGATCGCGCTCAGATTACGCATCTCTCGCGTCAACTGTGTCCCGAAGATCCGCGTTTTTTGCAGGAAGCATACTGGGACGCTACTTCTGAGCCCTACGGCTATCTGCTACTGGATTTGAAACAAAATACTCCGGAAAACTGCAGGTTCGGACATCTATTTTCCCCGACGACGAGTGGCAGTACGTTTACGTGCCGCGTAAAAATATAAAAGGCGGTGACAAAGCAAATCTCGTACCAGTCGCGTCACTGTGATGGCTCGTAAACGTAGAGCGCCGTTTTCCGAAAAAGAAAAACATATTTTGCGAGCCTTGTATCACCTCAACGAGGAGCAGAGAAAAGCAGTTTTGCGCAAAGCTGATTCTTCATTGATTAAACGTATTTGCGAGTGCGCCTTGAATATCTTAGTGGGAAACGTACCACTGGGTAAAAACCACAAGAAGCGTCTTCGGCACCACGCCTCTACTTTACGAACGCTATCCAAGCCCAAGGTTAGTTTGGCTCGAAAAAAAAAACTAATCGTACAGCGGGGAGGCGGATTTTTACCTGCGCTGTTGGCACCTCTTCTCGGTACCGTTTTATCAACTCTCATAGCTAAATAATGGACCACGCCCGAAAATTAGTTTTAATACCGTACGACAGTCTTCAGCGAATACAACAGCTGGTAGGCAAAGATGGCCTCCTCAAAACAGTCTAGACTCCTGGCACACCAAGTGAAAGGCTCGACGCGCATATGAACGATATTTTAAACTCAGTTGAAAGAGGAAAAGACGATCGAGAACAGTGGCTCGATTACAGTCGTGCGTTGCAGAGATTTCTTCTTTTTAACGATAAGACGGAAAAAAAAATTGTCTCGGCCCCTGATAATTTAACTCAAGATCGCTCGACCAATGAAAGTGAAGAGAAAAAAAGAAAAACTTTTTTGGAAGACAGCTTCATCATCGCAGGAGTACCCAAGACTTTTAAAAGCGCTGCTTCTAACCTTGTGCGTCATTTGAAACGGGCTGGTAACGTCACATGGTCCCCGAGTGGCGCTGTAACTACAAACGGAAATTCGGTGGCGGGGGCTAATATCGTCGACTTGGTTGGCGATGCTCTGAGACACAGAAAACGCGCTCCACCTACAGGTCGTAAACAGTTTGCTGCTGCTCTTCGAGAGGCGAACACACCGCGCAAGTTTATCGGAAATAATCAACTGTGGGAGCAAATCGTTTCCAGTGCTCATAGTCAGTCATCCAGTGCTACTTCTTCTCCTTCCTCGGATATTTTGGCTCATGGCTACAACTCAGGAGGGGAACGACCTCATTTGATTTCACGGTGATTATGTATCTATTAAACGTCTCTGCACTGAAGCAGAGTGTGCAGGTTTCAACCATAAAGTCAATCTCTCTGCGCGAATAAAAACTATTCTTGGCTTGGACGTCAACAGTGTCAATATATTTGAATCAAAAGAGGCGATTGTTGGAATTCGTCCTGCTAATCTTTCAAATTGTCTACCATCGATGTTGATGGTTTACACAGACATTTGTGAGCCGTATTTTACAGGTGACGTGCAAACTCGACTGCTACGCGTTGTCTCCCTGGGTACCGATGAATACACTTACGGGGGTCTTCCAATCAAAAGTTTCTCCCCACCCATGTATTTAGATCTACTATTTAATTCTTTTGAGACTATCGAAATCGATATAAGAGACGAACACGGTGAACCAATACCATTTGATTTTGGTATGTTGACAGTGACACTGCATTTCAAGCGTACGGATTAAACTATTGCAAAAAAAAAAAAAAAAAAAAAAACGGATATGGAGCGCTATGACGAATTTTTGATCCTTCAAAAGGTGACGGAGGTGTTGGAAAAAGTGTTGGTCATATTTTTATCGGATCTCCCTATCAAAGAGGTCATGGAGGCATAGGATCTTTTCTTGCGGGCATCTTTCGGTGAGTTCTACCTTTACTTTCGAGTGGTGCTCGAGCCGTTGGCAAAGAAGCTTTTCGTGCTGGTATGAACGTTGTGACCGACGTGACTCAAAATACTCCGGTAAAAGAGTCACTGCGCAATCGCATACGTGAGTCTGGAATGAACTTGAAGCGTAAAGCCGAAGATAAATTGGATGCAATGATGATGGAAGGATCAGGTTATAAGAGGCCTCGCGGCATGAGCGCTTTGCAGTTGTTAACCGACTCTGAGACTGTTTGCAAGCGCAAGAGAAAATCAAAAATAAAAAAAAAGCACTTAAGAGAAGTACAAAAAAAAATAATAATAAAGTAAAGAAAACAAAGAAAAAAATTGTGAAAAGAAGTGCAAGAGATATTTTTGATTAATCAGCAAAATGGCGTTTCTACATACTCAATCGTGCGAGTGTTTAAAATCGGAGCTCTTGTTATTCGATATTCCTCCAACCTTAACAGCTATAGAAAGTTCAAAGTACGTTCAATATAAGCCAATATCTTCGCTCACTGACGATTCACCTATAGAGTTTGTTATCACTGGTACAGGAGACGAATATCTCGATTTAACCCACACGATGTTGAGTTTGAGAGTAGCTTTAAAAGGTACAGTTCCAAAAGAATCTTTAGAGGAAGAAGCAAAAAAAGTTGGACCTGTTAACAATTTTATGCATTCCCTGTTTAACCAAGTGGATGTCTTTTCCAATCAAAAAGCTGTTTTGCCACCCAATCATGCTTACGCTTATAGAGTGTACATAGAAACTTTACTCAACTACGGCCCCGCTGCCAAAAAATCTCATTTGACAAGCGTTCTTTGGTACGACGATACAGTTAAAAATATGGATGACTTAGGAACAGCAAACAGTGGCCTCGAAGCTCGTAGAAAACTTTTCAACTACAAAAAATCTGTGGATCTGATTGGTCATTTACACGGAGATGTCTTCAATCAAGAAAAATTATTAATAAATGGCGTTGAAGTGGGAGTTCGCTTGGTAAAATCGAGAGATGCTTTTAGTCTTATGGATCCTGTAGAATGCTACTCTGTTCATATCGAAGAAGCGTCTTTATTAGTGCGCCGTGTAAAAATCAGTCCTAGTGTTTTGTTAGCTCATGCTAGAGCGCTTTCAAAGTCAACCAGTAAGTATCCCCTTACGCGCGTAGAAACAAAATCTATTACGATGCACAGCCATATTCACGGTGAAACCTTAGATAACTTCATTTTAGGGCAACTTCCAAAAAGAATAATTTTAGGTTTTGTTAATAATAAAGCTTTCAACGGTGATCGTCGCCTTAATCCCTTCAACTTTAAAAATTTTAACATTAATTTTCTATATCTGTATAATGACGGTGTGCAGGTACCGTCGAAATCTTTGCAGCCTGATTTCAAAAAAAACGGTGCGTATATAGATTGTTATCACTCTCTATTTTCGGGTACCGGTGTTCATTTTCGACCTCTATTATTTTTACACTTTATTTATTAATTTTCTAAATTAATCAAAAAAATTGGTTCCAGGCTTAAAAATATGGCTGCAGAAGAAGTAGGCATCGACTGGCTTAACAGTATATCTCAAGCACCTGATTTACCCCGTAAAAACTTAAAGCAGCTGGACATAAATCACAAATACAAAGTGACATCTGTAAACAAGACGACAACAAAATATGGTCGCAAAGTTTTGTCTACCTTTGATAACGAATTTGCTATTCATCTGCCTCAAAAAATTTCGGATGCTCTGACCAAGCACAATTTCTTTTGGGAAAAAGTGCAAGATAATGTAGATAAGGAAAAATTTTATGCCACCTACATGGGCAATTTTCAGTTCGATTTTACTTTCAATGATGTAACGGTCGAGTTAATTAATCGCGACGACATTAAATTAATTTCATGTTCGCCGCGCGACCGTTAGAACGCAGCACGAGTGGGAATGGAACGCGCGGGAATCGGTAGAATATCGGGCCGGTGAGAAGGAGGACAGGAGTCATTCTAATCACCGCACGCGTTCGAGTATAGATCGTACCGATTCGAAGCTTCGCGAAATTATAGAAAGTACGAGTGAAAGGTCAATTTTATTGTGTCGTGCGTGCTCGGGAGTTATCGTCGTGACGAAAACAAGTCTTCAACAGGATTGTCATCCTTGGACAACTTGTTAACCTGCGACAACGAAACGACGACACTGGACCGTACGCCGGCATCGAGACACGGCAGTCTGCGATTTGGGTATCTAGCTTGGAGGCTAGAGTTTCAGCCTTACGGCTTGTAACAGGTGCACCTGCGGCGTCCTCGTGAGTTATTGTTTGCTAAGCGACCATAATCGTTATCGTGTGAGAGTGTGAGTGATTAAAATCAGTTGTAAAATACTTTGTTTTTCTCGCGCGCGTAAGCTGTCGATAGCAGCAGGTTGTTGTGTGCGCGCGCAAATCAACTTAGAGAGCACCGATAACTCTTTGTTGTTGATTGGAATACTCAACCATATGAGTATTTGTTTATAAATTATCACCGTGTCAAGCATAGATTTTTGTATTAGTTTTTAAGTTAATTTTTTGTTATTAAATATTCAAAATTAACTTTCTGAGTAACAATTATTTTTCTGACCGGTGTTCCCCGCGCTCGAATCCTCTAGCCCGCGCCCACCTACCGAAATCAACGAGCTGTCGTGCCCTCCCCGATTAATAAGCCGTTTAGGGATATATAATCGCGGACGGAATTTTCTCTTTTTGCAGGAAACTCGTCGACGTGTAGTCGACTGCGGCAGAGCTTATAGAGGCTGTACGACAAACTCGGCAAATCTACGTGGGTTGTACTCCTGAGTCTGCTCGTTTAAATAACGCCCTATAACATGGCGCCCAACAACGTGGTGGGTTTTTAAATTCGAGTACCTACGTCACGGTGCTCGATAGTGTGTGTACGTGTGTGTACGAGCGTGGTAGCGAAATACCGTAGGCGATCGGTTCAAGGCCGGTCGCGGCGTTTAGAGAAAAACAAAGTAACGCGGGTGTGTATGTATGTGATATAACGTGTACTTACAAAGTGGAATTTTCTTTTATCGTTTTGTTATTGTTTTGATTGATTTTATATTCCACTTTGTAAAATTCCCGTAATTCGTGACAGTAAGTGCGAGTAGAGTGAAACACAATTATAAGTTTGAATTTATTTAATCGTTGTTGAGATTTTTTGTGAATATATTTTTTATTATTATTATTTTTGTTTGTTGACATAACAGCGTGCTACTGACTAGTGTTCAGTAGCAACTGTATTTTATATTTCTGAAAATAAAAATCGGTGTTCTGACACGGGTTAGGATAACCGGATTTTTTTTATTATAATTTAATTTTGGCTTTTCGGGTCGACCTTGGTTTTTGTCAAAGCCAATCGCGAGTCGACAGGCTAATAGGCCTATTAAATTTTATTTTCTATTTGTTTAGCCGTTTGAGGCGTTTGATAGAAGAATCAGAAATATAAAATTTTCTTTTGTTTTTTTTTCTTTCAGGATTGTTGGAGATTGAAAAATATATTTTATTTCATATTGCGATTGTAAATTTAAATAAAGTTAGAGTGTGGAAGTACTGTCACGAGGGATTAGGTTTTTTTTTGTTATTTTTAGGATGGATCAACAAGTAAAGGAAGACCTAATCTATTCATGGGTAATCGCTGAGGATGAAGATGTAGTCGACGAGGCTTTACGCGACTTACAGCTTAAGCCAGACAGTTCGACACGTCAAAGGCATGACAGACTGATAAAATGGCTGGTCGGCAATGATTCGGCTGAGGACTTTATTGAAGATGAGTCTGACGACCATGACGAAGTTAAAGTCAAGCGCGAAGAGATGCGGACCGAATTTATAGCCACTACCATGTGGGAAAAATCGGGCTCGAAAATTTTAGACCCGAATTTTGCCACAAGTGGGGAACACCCCTTAGCCGTCTTGATGGACGAAGACGTGATGAAGGCGGCGGAGCACATTCAGTCTGTGCAAGCGACTACCAGAAGCCGCGAGGTAACCGACAGGGCTGCGACTGAGGAAACAAACAACCGTGATGGCGGTATGATTGACGACCTCCTCAGGACAATGCAGGAGTTTACGGGAGAATTTAAGAAACTGCAAGAGAGGATAAGGGTTATCGAGGAAAAGGACGACCGACATGGTTTGGTTGACCGTAACCGGCAGACAAATGGACCCGTGTCCAGTACAATAAGGCCCGGCATTTTGCAACACTCTATGGATGAGTGTAGTATTTCTACGGAAAATACTAACCATGCCCAAGGGCCTAGGGTGAATTTTGGTGATACGTCGATGCACGAGAGAGACAGTTCGAGCCCTATTAACAGAGCTTCGATGTCTAGTGCAGAACGGAAGATCGAAGACCAAATAAAAGCCCTGACGGCTGAGTTGGAGCGTATACGAGGACTCCGGCAAGCCGAATTACCTACGCTACGACAGGATGGTTTTAACCCGCACAGGCTAGAAAAGCCTATCGACATTGGCTCGATCGTCCGAAGGTGGAACATTAAGTTCAACGGTAGTAACGAGTCAAGCATCGAGCAATTTTTGATTCAAGTCGGCGAGGCTAATGAACTAGCCGGACTGACAGAGAAACAATTGCTAGATGCATTACCCATACTCTTGACCGGTTTGGCGTCGACATGGTACCGGGATAATAAATCAATTATCGACACCTGGGCAAAGTTCTGTCAAGAAGCCCGTGATTGGTACGGCATTGGTGATTATCAACAAAGCCTACGCGTAGAGGCTACCAATCGTACGCAAGGGGCAGAAGAGTCAGTGCGGGATTACCTGACATGCCTACAGTCGTTGTTACTGAAAATGAGGCCTGTACCTACCGAAATGGAGAGAGTCGACTTCATGTTGACGAATATGCGGCCAAATTTGCGTAGACAAATTAGGCGAGACGAAGTGAAGTCGGTTAAGGGCTTGTTGAGCCAAGCGGTAGAGGTCGAGAAAACAACGATTAGCGAAATGTCATATAGACCACCACCATCACCATCAACGTCTCTTTGGCCAAATCTGGCATATAGGGAAAGCAAGGCAAAGAAACCGAAAATTAACGTAGCCGCAACGGCTATGGGAGGCAAGTCTGACGACGCCTCGGTTATGAGCCGCATGGAAAAATTGATGTCTCAAATCCAGGTTAAGTATAAGAACTCTGGTAAGCCATCGGGCCCGAAGCCCCAGAGTTCGAACAAAGCCAAACAGACCAAACAGAGACGTAAATCGGGGGACGGGGGAAAGTCTAGAAGCCCTTCTCCAAAGCGTGACAGGAGTGGGGAGAGGAAGAAAAAACCTTGGGATGATGATAAGACGGTTCAGTGTTACCACTGTGACAAAGAAGGACAGAAGCATCCAGAATGTCCCGAGAGGTCGGAAAACGGGAAAAAGGCGGAGTAAGACGACGTCGATCCTACTCCGCCAAGGTCTCAGACCAACCATCGCTCGGAGATGGTACTTATGCATGCTCAGTAGACCCGAAGGGTACTGAACGAGCAGGAAGAAAGTCGGCTACACAGGAGGCTGAGTCGGAAGGAAGATGGTGGCTACCCGTCGACATTGGTGAATTCCGAGTCAGAGCTCTGTATGATCCCGGAGCATCACTCACAGTTATGGGATCTTGAGCTATCCAGATGGCGTCAGAGTCCACACGTGTACCACACGTAAAATGGACTTGAGCAAATTTTTTTAAAGTTTGCTAAATATTATAACATTATGAAGTCAGGGTGGACACCAGGTGCACCTGGTGATGATAACGCCTCGGAGATGACTTCCCCAGGAAGTTTTGACTTCAGAAGGGTCAGGACGGACACCTGGTGCATCTCGTCATAATAACGCCTTGTAGATGATTTCCCCAGGAAGTTTTAACTCCAAAAGGTTCACTACAGACACCTGGTGTACCTGGTGGTAATAACGCCTTGGAGATGATTTTCCCATGAAGTTTTGACTCCAGAGGGGTCAGGACGAACACCAGGTACACCTGGTGATGATACAGTACTGCTCAAAAGTTTAAGACATCCCCAAATTTCACTATACACATCTGTCGAATTTGAGTTTGCGCTTAGCCGTAACGGCTCAAATCGGTGTGTCAAGGACTTAAACTTTTTTTTTTTTCATAAATATATTAATTTAAAAGAAAAACCATTATTGTAATAATATTTAATTTACAAATGAATGTTCTCTCACGTTTCTGTTTAAAAAGTTAATTTTTGAAATACAGCAAATTTCAGCCATTTTTTCACTTTAGGAGCTGTCTTAAAATTTTTTACCAAGATCCTAATGCATACACTATTTTTTTCCAAGTTTTTACAATGTTCAAGTTTAACGAGAAAAAATTTCAAATCGATCCATACAAAACTGTTCAAGCCACATAAGAAAAATGCATATTTTTAATCATTTATAAATAACTAGTTGTTTAAAATTTTAATCAATTTTATGCCTAAACCCCTCCCCTGGGGGCTGTAGGACCTTGTCGCGTGCTGTCGGGGGCATGACCTCGACAGCCTGGTGGGGAGGCTTAGTCGGCCGACTGACAGCGGGAGGGGCGAGACTGCATGAATGTTGTGGCTCTTTATAAACGGGATGTCCAGGCGTATGGAAGGCCCCCTATAAACGGGGGACCGAGGAATGAGTGATAGGCAACCCGAGAAGGGTTCGTCCTGGTGAATGTAGGGCAGGTTAAGTCCCGGTCTTCGCCCCCCTCGCTTGGAAAGGAAAACTGGCGACCAACAAACAGCCCCCCCACCCAGGGTGGTGGTCTGGCTGGGTATACACACCTCACATCCTGTTAACGCGGTAGACAGTATGTGATAAACATACACACGTACACTCACACTTACATACATACACTGCAGCGTAGGGTGCCCCCCCGGTTGCGACCCCTGAAGATGGGAGTGAAGAGTTCGAGGGTTAGCGAGACGAGGAGGGTACAGAGGTCAAACTGGGACTGGCGCGCCTGGGCCGATGGATAGTACAGGGGCCCGGGTAGGTCACTAACCAGACCGCCTGGCTGCCCCACCAGCCATCGAAAAATCCCTGGTGCAGTGATGCTGCCGGATGGTGACCGGACTGGGACCGCACCACTGAGGAGGGGGGGAACCTCCGAGGCCACCGAGTCAAACAGACCCTCGAACATCACTCCCTGTCGGAAGGGCAAGCTAACGGGAGACACCTGAAACTGACCACAACACGATACACCCGCTCTATCAAAACAAAATGGAGAAAGATAAAGAAAAGGACAGCACGCAAAAAGCGCCACCACAAGAGGTTAAAGGGGTTCCCACCCCCATGGATGTTGAGGTATGGGACTCCGCCCCCACGGGGGCTGGGGATACCGACCCACGAAAGGCCATAGTCACCGGACTGCTACGGGACTCCGCCCTCAAGGGGGCTGGGGATACCGGGCACAAGGTGGCTGGTAACATCCGGCGGGACACCACCTCATATACGGATAAGGACAGTGATACCGCCACCTATAGCAAGGAAACTCGACCGGGTGACCTCGCCTCAAAAGGGGCAAAGGACACCCCGATCGAAGGTAGAAAGAAAAAGAAAAGGGTGAGGCGTAGAACTGGCCAGGAGAGGAGGACCCAGAAGAAGGGTGTGGAGCAGGAGGGGACCACTTCGCAGGTCCTGACAAGATCCCTAACCCTTTGTGGGGGTGGATCCTCCTCATCGTATGGAAAGTAGGCCGAGGCAACTACGAGTTGCCTTTCAGTGCCTTTCTCATCCTTGTATTTCACGGTCGCTGTCACAATGTCTCTGTCACAGAAGGATCCCCAGGCTTCAGCAGCAAGCTCTTTAATTATCAGGGCCGCCCTGGCTGAGTCTCCGTTCCAACTGAAACGGTTGCCGCAACCGTTTAGACCTGTAATTTTACCCGCCCTTATCCAGGGTTCCTGAATAAAGGCTATGCCTGTATGCACCTCTGCCATGCGTTTGACTAAGACAGCCGAAGCGCTTTTGCAATGGTGCAAGTTGATCTGGGTGCACGAAATAGTGGACGGTGCCATACTGGCAGGCCCTGGGTTTCGTCCACCTCGACCCAGCCTCCTTAAGCTCGCCATGGGGCGAAGTTAGGAGCTAGCCTTTGGGTGTGGGGGTAGGGGTAGGATTGTGCTTAGCGCTTCTCCCACCCCCCAATTCCCTCCCATCTTCTCCCTTGTCACCTTTACCTTTGTCAGAGACAAGGACGGCGTGGGCCCTGCCACCCCCACAGAAGGGTCGGTAGTTCAGGGCCTTTAGGGCCTCCACCTCCGACTCCTCCACGGTGATGCTTAGCAGAGTCTCCACCGGTTGTCTCTCCTTTGCAGGGATCGCCTTATTGCTTACGAGGTTCCAGGACTCCACCTTGAGAGTGGGGTTCTGTCGCCTCAAGCGTGTGAGTGCGGTCTGGGGAACAATGTCCCCCGGAACGTACAAGGCGATCCTTTTTACCTTTAGGAGATCGCCCTGCTCAACGACGGTGAGCTTGGCGTTCTCCCATGGGCTCCATTTAGGGACCTTAGCCTTTAACCACTCCACGTCCAACTGGGTGTTGCAGTCGTACACTAGTGCACCCCGCGTCTCCCAGTTGGCCAAGAACTGTGGGAAGTGGCCCTCCTCAGTTTGGTCGATTTCTGCTTCAAGAGCAGATCTGACCAGATCGAAAGAGATCTCGGGACAATACTTATACTTACCCTGGTGACCTTTCCCAAGGCGTACCGAGGCGGTTTAAACCCAACTTTCCGATTATAAAGATCATGCAGGTAAACTGCCAGAGATCTTCAACTGCGGTCTGCGATTTAATGCAGAAGGCACTTGAGGCAGGAGTACAGATATGTCTGCTGCAAGAAACTCACATGGCCTTTGGTCGTCCGGTCGGTCTTCCATCTGGCCTGACTGTTTTTGCAACTCCAAACGGTAAAGCGGCCGTAGTGGTGTTGCAGGAAGAGATCTCTGCCATCCCTGTGAAACTGGGTTCCTTTGAGAATGGTGTGTGTATTCACACTAAAGGACCCTTCCGGGAGCTCTTACTGGTATCCCTATATTGCCCTCCGGGCCAGGATGTCCATCTAAGTCTGAATTATCTCGATGATGTAGTTGCACACGCTGCAGGACATAGGATCCTGATTGGAATGGACTTGAACGCGATCTCTGACTTGTGGCATAGCAAAGACAGTCTTGGAAAAAAGGCTGGACACAGCGCTGCCGCTAGGGGAGAAATCCTGTCCGATTGGATCCTCGGGTCTAGACTAGAGATTTTGAATGAACCTAATGAGGCCTATACATTTGTAGGGCCGAGAGGTTTTTCGGACATTGATGTGACTCTGGTTGGTGGTGATTGGGGTGACCAAAGTAGGGTGGAGAAATTTTCCTGGAAAATTCTGGAGGGATGGGGGCTGAGTGACCACAATCCAATTGAAATCGGAATTGTAGGCACTTCAGACCTAGATACCGTTGAACTCTTACCGTCCGAAAAGAGATGGAACTCTAAGGATGTGGATTGGTCGGCTTATACATGTTATGTTAAGCTTTGCGCTAATGATTGCGGCATCGAGCCGTTTAATCAACTTGAGGTTGAGGATAAAGTCAATATGCTGTGTGGTTGGATCACTAACGCTAATGACAGATACCTCAAAAGAACCTCGCGCTCGAAAAGGCCACAGAGACTCAAATGGTGGAACTCTAAGTTATCCAAGCTTAGAGCCCTGACCCGAAGAATAAGAAGGGAATACCAGATGGAGAGGAAAAGATCGGGTGACGAAGATGGGCGTAATCGGAGAAAGGGGAAGAGATCTGCTGAGGAATGCGCTTCCACGATCAAGTCAGCCAAACTTCGAAATTAGCAAGAGTTTGTGTGTGGAAAGGGAAACAGGAACCCTTAGGGGCCGGTATATAAAATCTGCAACGGCAAATCCCAGAGAGATACTTTGTCGAGCCTTAAGACTGCAAATGGCCAGACCCGAACGTGGGTTGAAAGCGCTCAAATTCTGCTGATGGAATTTTTTCCTCCGGGTAATGGCGAGCCTTCTGAAGGTGATAACGTTGACAACAATGACGCCCCGGTCGATCTTACGATTGACGAAATGATCTACTCCATCAAGCGAATGTCAGTGGGAAAAGCCCCAGGCCCGGACGGATTTTCGAATGAAGTCTTGAAAAAGGTCTGGGCGGTTATCCCTGAGTTCATGCGCAGCGTTTACAACTCTTGTATTCGCTGCGGATGTTTTCCACTGAAATGGAAAGAGGAAAGGGTGGTCGTGTTAAAGAAGGGACTTGATAAAGATCCAACAAACCCACGATCATACCGACCTATTTGCTTACTCGATGGCCTGGGAAAGCTTTTAGAACGGATTATGGTTCTCAGGCTCGAGGTTGTAATGTACAACAGATGGAACAAATTTCAGTTTGGCTTCGTTGAAGGTAAATCATGCGGAGACGCATTGGCTGAGTTGTCTCGTATTGCCAGGGAGGCCACTGGAAATTATGTAGTTGGGATCTTCGTAGATTTCAAAGGTGCTTTTGACAATTTACTATGGGATTACGCTCTAGCCCGATTGAAAGAAGTTGGCTGTTCCGAAGCCGATCTAAAACTGTGGCGAAGCTATTTTAGCGACCGTACTGTATATATGAGAAGCGCTACCGATAAGGTAGAGAGGAAAGCCAAGCGCGGGTGTCCGCAAGGATCCATTAGCGGACCTACCATCTGGAGGCTCTGTATGGATGAGCTATTGAACCTTCTTACCAGACTTGGTATAAGGTTCGTTGCCTACGCAGATGATCTGGTTCTCATGGTTGAAGCCTGTACCAGGGCAGCTCTTATCGCAGCCATGGCGGAAATTATGCGCCTAGTCTATGACTGGGGGCAGAAATTCGGTGTAGAGATTTCCGAAACCAAGACAGTAG
This sequence comes from Encarsia formosa, assembly GCA_038277355.1. Taxonomy (NCBI): domain Eukaryota; kingdom Metazoa; phylum Arthropoda; class Insecta; order Hymenoptera; family Aphelinidae; genus Encarsia; species Encarsia formosa. The sequence continues at coordinate 56,213,798 of CM076186.1, forward strand.
CCATGGACCTCATGGGAAATAGAAATCTCATGAAGACTAAAGCGGTCGAGGTCAAGAACGCGGATGGTGATACTGTGGCTAGGGTCGGCTTTAAGAGCGAAGTAAAGTATCTTGGCATAAACTTCACTGCTGGTTTGGGCTTAGATTCTCATATCAAGAAATTGGAGAGTAAAGTCCTTGCCTCGGTGGGCAAGTTTAGAAGGGTTCTGAGGAGGGAATGGGGACTGGATACTAAGACCTCCCTTTTCATCTTCAGGGGGACTCTGCTACCTGCAATTATGTACGGAGCGAGCGCCTGGTATAGAAGATTATGCGATAATAAAAAGCTAGCCGAGAGGATGCAGCGGTATCAAAGGAAAGTGCTCTTAGCAAACCTATATACTTGCAGAATCGTCTCTACCGAAGCTTTACAAGTTCTCGCGGGAAGTCTCCCGTGGGACCTTGATTGTGTAAGACATGCAAATCTATACAAAGCCCGGAAAAACATGCCCATGCAGGAAGGTGACTTGGTAACGACTGCCGAAATTTCTGGACTCACCTCCAGTGCTCAGGAAAGACTCATTAATAACAGGGCAGATCTCAAATGGCAGCAAAGGTGGGATTCTTCGTCCAAAGGCAGAATAACTTACGAGTGGCTGAAAGGAGTGAGATCCTCGCCCTTTCGAACGGGCTTCAAGTTAAATCTTGAACTGAGTTACCTGCTGACAGGACACGGAAGCTTAAATGCTTTCCGATTCGAACGCAAGTTTTCCGATACCGTGGCTTGCCCATGTGGGTTCATTCGTGAAGACTAGATTCATGTGCTCTGTGACTGCGAACTCTATAAAAATGAGCGAGACCTGGAGGGCATGGGGATTGTGAGGTATCCGAATCCTGCAGATGGATGGGATGTGAGCAGTGCCCTTCAGAGCAAACAGTCGTATAAGAAATTGAACGAGTTTGCAAAATTCATATTTAAGGACAGACCAAGGCAGGCGGTTTCGACTGATCCTGCTTGGTCCGTGGCCTCAACAGGCCATGACGGAAATGATCCTGCCCTCGACCCCAGTAACGGGGGTGGACATCACGGTACCCGCTCTCCGGAGCGGATACGTACTGCGATCATGCCAGAACCAAGCGTGCCTGATCGTAGTCATCGAAACCAAGGACTCTCTGGGATGCAGCTGAGGTCGAGCTTGAAAGGCGTTCAATGAACGAAAGTCTCGACCGTGCAGAGTCCAGATCTTTCCAGTAATCCCTCTCGGGCAGGAAGCGGTAGCAAATACTCTTGGGACTGGGGAGCAATTTACTCACCCAAGTCTAGCTCTGATATGACACTTCGCCCTGAGATAATCTTCTTTCGGCGTATGTGTTGTTGATCGAATGCGAGGTAGCAAAATGACTCGTCATTTTAGTGACGCAAATGGTAGCAAAATGACTCGTCATCTTAGTGACGTTTTTCGACTCCTGCGGGTGGTCGAGGCCTGTGGGTGTTACTGTGGGGATGACTCCTTGTGACTGTGTGAATTCTTATACCTAGACTTTGTCTCATGTTCCAAAACTCCTAATTTGAATCGACGGTGGCTACAACCAAAGTCTGGTGAGAGACTCTAGTGGTGCTCGCAAGAGAGGGTAAAATCTACCAAGGGCGTACCGATTTCCAAGCCGGGATTAACGAGCTCATAGAGGTGGTAGTAGCGTGGGAGCGGCTTCGGCCGAATTATGCTTCTCTCATTCCATCTCATTGGGCTTGTTCTTCCTGATCGGTCGAATGGGTCTGGACTCTTGGTGGCAGTGGTACTCTGTCGTATGACAGCAAGCAAGGGTGTCCAGCGAGTGGCGTCAACAGTGGGCTACGGCTCGACGTTCATGGTTCTGGATGAAATTGCGCGTTAAGGTTGCGTCTAGCCTGGTGTCAGACTCGTCGTCGACCAGGTCAACCGGGTTCCTGGCCCGTCTTAGTCAGGATGAAAGAACACTCGAATGGTGTGACACGTAAAAACCCTTACAAAGGGTCCTGTCAATTGTACTCACTTACTTTTGATCGGGAATTTGTAGGCGAGCCCAACGTACAGCTTTCGAGCCTATCCGGGGAGGTTCGCCCCGCTGAAGGACGTAATCCGACCCTATTGGCCAAGGTGGCTCGTGCGGGTTGAGCTTCTGCAGGTATCGCACGTTAAATAAATCGAACAACAATGTGTCACCCTATTATGGGTGCCAGGACACTCGATGATCCTGGGCAACGAAAAGGCAGACAGGCTGGCGAACCGGGGCGCCTTGAGCATCAGGGCGGACCAATGCAATGTTGGAATGCCCGATTGCTCAATGCAAGAAGCCATGGAACGCTGGATGACAGGTGTAGCTGACCGAAGATGGAATGATCACCAGGGGCTGAGGCTGGCAAAGAGCCTCATCGGTGACAAGCCGCCTGAAACATGGCTGCGAGACCTGAGAAGGACTAGCAGAACAAAACTCAGGATGATCATCGGCTGGCTTACGGGCCACTGGATGGTGAGACATCACCTATCAAGGATAGGACTCAGCGATGTCTCAAACTGCAGGTGGTGCGGAGAATCGGCCGAAACGACGGGACATCTTCTTTGTGAATGTCCCGCTTGGGCCACACTCCGGACCAAAAGGCTTGGCGGACCCATTATAGATCCATTGGATCTAAGGGAGGCAAGTGTTTCGGCAATCACGACGGCAATAGGCCACATCGAAATGGCCTTGAACAGGGATTGAGTAAGGCAGGGAAATCAGCACAATGGGTGTATACCTGAGTGCTAGGGTCGCATGTTCCCGGGTAGGGACCGCGTACCCCTCCCACAAATACCATACCATACCATGCCTAAACCTGTTATTTTTTTCTAATATAAGGAACAAAAATTATATAATAACTCAACTTTTTTCTATTTTTAACTTATTTAATACAAATTACATAGAAAACTTAAAGGATTTCATGAAAAGTTACAATTTTTTATGGTAATAATTGAACTGTTAAAGAGAAGAAAAACGTAAAATTTTTAAATGAATTATACATAAAAAAAACTATCATCATAATCATATTAAAGAACACAAATAAATCATTTAAATTACACTACATTGAATTTTTTTATCCATGAATTCTAATATTTTGTTGCTCCTCCTTTGGCTTTATAGCAAGCTGCGACTCTTCGGACCATCGACTTTGCAAGGTCTAAACAATAACTGCAACTTAAACTTTGCCAAGCAGCAGCTATTTCTACTTTCAAATAATTGAGATTTCTTAAATCTTTGTTTTGAATTATACGTTCTACTTGATCCCAAGCATTCTCAATAATATTTAAATCCGGCAAGCGAGCTGGCCATTTTAGCAAAGGTATTTTATTATCAGACAGCCACAGCAAACTTTTCTTTGAAGTATGGCACGGAGCATTATCTTGTTGGAACAGCCAATTTTTGCGCCTTTCAAAAAGTTTTTTTTTTGAAGGAATCATAGTGTTATCGAGAATGTTAATGTACTTGTCGCTATTGACTGTGCCTTCTACAAAATAAAGTTCACCTGTTCCTTTTCCTGAAAGACAGCCCCAAATCATCACAGACCCGCCGCCTTTCTGAACTTTTGCGGCAAGACAGTCTTGATTATATTTTTCATCTGCAGTACGTCTTACTCTTCTCGGCCGATTGGAGAACAGTTGAAATGAAGATTCATCACTAAATAAAACAGTGTTCAACTTTTCTTCAGTCCAAGATAATTTGTCACGGCACCACTCATAGCGATCTTTACGATTTTTTTTAGTGAGAAGCGGCTTACGGACTGCTACGCAACTTTTCAAATTTTTATCAAGCATACGCCTGCTGACAGTTTGTCTGGATATTACCACATTCACTTAATCTTTCAATTGATTTTTTAATTTATTAGCTGTAATTTTCCGGTCTCTTTTTACTTTGTTGATGATAATTCTGTCTACTCTGGCACTTGTTACACGAGGTCGACCCGACCGGCTTTTATTTTTGACGTTTGCTGTGTTTTGGTACGCGAAAATTGTATTCCGAACACAACATCTACTTACATTCAGATTTTTTGAAATCTCTGTTAGATTTTTTTTAACTTTAAACAAACCAATAATTTGCCATTTTACTGATTCTGACACTGCTTTTTTCCCCATGTTAATCTTAACCGATAAAATTACAAAATTTAAAACAAATGTATCTATTTAATTTCTAACTTTATCATGTAGATGGCGCTAAACGGTAAATAATTTGAACATAACATTCCAAGAAGTCAGTTCGAGATATGTCAAGCTCAAACAACTAATTTATTTAAAAAAACCACGTTAAAAATCAAATTGTCCGTTCTATTAATTTAATCGAATAGATTAATTTAAAAATTTTACGTTTTTCTTCTCGTTAAACAGTTCAATTATTACCATAAAAAATTGTAACTTTTCATGAAATCCTTTAAGTTTTCTATGTAATTTGTATTAAATAAGTTAAAAATAGAAAAAAGTTGAGTTATTATATAATTTTTGTCCCTTATATTAGAAAAAAATAACAGGTTAAGGCATAAAATTGATTAAAATTTTAAAAAACTAGTTATTTATAACTGATTAAAAATATGCATTTTTCTTATGTGGCTTGAACAGTTTTGTATGGATCGACTTGAAATTTTTTCTCGTTAAACTTGAACATTGTAAAAACTTGGAAAAAAATAGTGTATGCATTAGGATCTTGGTAAAAAATTTTAAGACAGCTCCTAAAGTGAAAAAATGGCTGAAATTTGCTGTATTTCAAAAATTAACTTTTTAAACAGAAACGTGAGAGAACATTCATTTGTAAATTAAATATTATTACAATAATGGTTTTTCTTTTAAATTAATATATTTATGAAAAAAAAAAAAAAGTTTAAGACCTTGACACACCGATTTGAGCCGTTACGGCTAAGCGCAAACTCAAATTCGACAGATGTGTATAGTGAAATTTGGGGATGTCTTAAACTTTTGAGCAGTGCTGTAACGCCTCGGAGATGACTTCCCCAGGAAGTTTTTACTTCAGAAGGGTCAGGACGGGCACTGGTGCCACTAGGCATAATAACGCTTGGAGATGATTTCCCTAGGAAGTTTTGATCCCAGAGGGGTCAGGACGGACACCTGGTGCACCTAGTGGTGATAAAGCCTCGGAGATGATTTCCCCAGGAAGTTTTGACTCCAGAAAGGTCACTACTGACACCTGGTGCACCAGGTGATGATGACGCCTCGGTGATGATTTCTCCAGGAAGTTTTGACTCCAGGGGGGTCAGGATGAACACCTGGTGCACCTGGGGATGATAACGCCTCGGAAATGACTTCCCCAGGAAGTTTTGACTTCAGAAGGGTCAGGACGGACACCTGGTGCACCTAGTGGTGATAAAGCCTCGGAGATGATTTCCCCAGGAAGTTTTGACTCCAGAAAGGTCACTACTGACACCTGGTGCACCAGGTGATGATGACGCCTCGGTGATGATTTCCCCAGGAAGTTTTGACTCCAGGGGGGTCAGGATGAACACCTGGTGCACTTGGGGATGATAACGCCTCGGAAATGACTTCCCCAGGAAGTTTTGACTTCAGTAGGGTCAGGACGGACACCTGGCACACGTGTGGAATATAACGTGTGGACCACACGTGTGCCACACGTGTGGCTATACAGCAGGGACTGTTTTACTTCTTGCTTCTGTTTTACTGCTTTACTTTCATCGCAAAAGTTCCTTCAGCTTCTATATATTTGCAATATCGTGATAAATGTATGAACTGAACTAAAGGATTCTGTCCTCGAATTGATTTCAAAGTTGGAGCCTTTAAATCTTTCAATTCTACAATTTTTTTTATGGTTTCAAAAGAATGTGTACGATCACAAGGCTCCATGATTTCTAACGATCAATCATAATCAGGTTCATTTTTTTTTTTTTTTGAGGAGGTTCCAAGTTGGTCGTGGATTCTGATATGTCAGATATACTTTTTAATAAAATTATTTTTATTTTATTACAGTATTTATTCAACTATATCGAATGACCACTTGTTTTGATGCAAAAATTATACTGAAAACGGTATCAATACTCAATTTTTTATGTAACTTGACCATATTTGACTAAATCAAATAAAATTATTTGTAACGCACTGTGCCAGAAATAAAAAGGTATGACCGCAATTGGTTGCCCTCCAACCTGTGACCCCTCCCTCAACGAAAAGCTAACCTCGCTATTGGTGCGAGCCAAGCAAATTTTGAAGCTAAAAATACAGCCAGTCCAGTGACACGAGTTAAGTCTTGCTGTGGCATCTAGTCCGACCTCATTTTTTAAGTTTTCAAGTTCATGCACCTTTCCAGTCATCACCATCTTCGCCATCGTCCTATTTCTAGGACCCAGGGTCCGTCGTGGTCATCCGTAGTCATCGGGAACTGAGGGTCTTAGGTTGCATCAGGCAGCAAGATTCAAGTCGAGGTCAACCGTCTCAAGTGTAAATCAAAATAAAAGTAAGGTCCTTTTAATTAAACGCGTGAAATTTATTTTCAGAAGTCCCAATCAAGCCACGATACTAACTGTTGTTGGTAAATAAGTTTTTTTTTACGGATTCGGCATAGAATATCGAACGGATACAACTTGAGTTTTCATGGCCAAGAAGTTACTGACCAGATACCCTGGTAGAGGACTTTTACGGCCTTCCGTCGAGAAATGAGCACATAAGTAATTTAAAAAAAAAAACCAAACCAATTACTTTATTTTATTTTTCAATTCCTTGAATTTGCCCTTGACGTTACAGGTGTCAGGGTGGACACCTGGTGCATCTGGTGACAGTTGCGCCTTGTAGATGTTTTCCCCAGGAAGTTTTGACTCCGGAATGATCAGAGTGGATACCTGGAGCACTTGGTAATAGTTACGCTTTGGAGATGACCCCAGGCAGTTTTGACTCCGGAAGGGTAAGGGTGGACACCTAGTGGACTTGGTAATGGTTACATCTTGGAGATGATTTCCCCAAGAAATTTTGACTCCGGATGGGTCAGGGTGGACACCCGGAGCACTTGGTGATAGTTACGCCTTAGAGATGGTTTCCCCAGGAAGTTTTGAACCCAGAAGAGGCAGGACGGATACATGGTGCCTGGGATAACTACATGAAGATGATATTTTCAGGAAATTTATATTCCAGTTTGAACATAGTGGACACCTGATGTACCTGGAGATTTGTGCATTCTATAAATGATTTCCTCAAGAAATTTTGACTACAGAGGGGTCAAATCCTCAGGTTTTGTTGGGAGGAAATCATCTCTTCGGTGTAGTTATTACCAGGCACACGAAGTACTTACTCTGACCCCACCGGAGTCAGAATTTCCTGGAAAAATCGTTTCCATGGCGTACTTATCACCAAGTACACCAGGAGTCCACCCTGACCCGTCCGGAGTCAAAACTTCCTGGAGAAATCATCTCCAAGGCGTAACTATCACCAAGTGCTCCAGGTGACCACCCTGACCCCATTGGTGTCAAAATATTTAGCAAAAAAAAAAAAAAAAGAAATTATTTAAAAGGAACCAGCGGCAAATTTTCAGCCTATAGAAATAATGGACCTAGAAGGCTGAAAATTTTATTCAACATGCATTTTTACGTATCTCCATTGATGGTGCATCGAGTTTTTGGTAAAAATCATTTTTGACCTTTTTTAGGTACTTTTTTGAATTATTGTACCCAAAAATTTATAGTTTTTCCTAGATAAAAAGCGTAAAAATTGCGTTAAGGTCAAACCCATGCGAGAGAATCTAGCTATTGCTCTTACGAACAATTTAAAAAATCTCAAATCGGTTGAGAAACAAAAAAGTAGATACAGTTTGAAGATGAGATGTTTTTAAAATAATTTGCTCTGGCCACTAAGAACATATTAGGCTCGTTTATTTTTCCAAATATCCATGAATAAATGTTTGATATCGATGGAACTTTGTAGATAGGATTTTCTCCGAGCACTGAAATCGAATTTGACGTTAGTTTTTCAATTGGACCTATGTTAAGGGCAGCACTTATCTAAGGGAGGATGAAAAATTAAAAATTTTTTTTAATTATTGATAAAAATTGAGTAAGGGGGGTTTTGCTCGCGCTAAACACGAATTTGATGTCCATTTTTCAGTTTGACCTAAACTAAGGGTAGCACTTACCTAAGGACTGGTATTTTTTTTTTCACTTTTCGATAAAATTTGGCAGCGGGGGTTTTTGCGTGCGCTAAACACGAATTTGACTAGCGTTTTTCAGTTTGACCTAAACTAAGGATAGCACTATTAGCTTAGGACAGATAATTTTTTTTTTCACTTTTCGATAACTAGTTATCTAGTTTGATAACCTAGATAATAAAAAATTGGTCCCAACTTTATTTACAGTTCAAGTGGCCTGTATTGTACTAAAAGAAATAAAACGCAAAAAACTCCCACATACCAATTTTTATCTAGAACTAAACAAAGAAAAAAATATTACCTTCCATTAGATAAGTGCTACCCCTAGTATAGGTCAAACTGAAAAACGCTAGTCAAATTCGTGTTTAGCGCACGCAAAAACCCCCGCTACCAAATTTTATCGAAAAGTGAAAAAAAAAAATACCAGTCCTTAGGTAAGTGCTACCCTTAGTTTAGGTCAAACTGAAAAATGGACATCAAATTCGTGTTTAGCGCGAGCAAAACCCCCCTTACTCAATTTTTATCAATAATTAAAAAAAATTTTTAATTTTTCATTCTCCCTTAGATAAGTGCTGCCCTTAACATAGGTCCAATTGAAAAACTAACGTCAAATTCGAGTTCAGCGCTCGGAGAAAATCCTATCTACAAAGCTCCATCGGTATCAAACATTTATTCATGGATATTTGGAAAAATAAACCAGCCTTATATGTTCTTAGTGGCCAGAGCAAATTATTTTAAAAACATCTCATCTTCAAACTGTATCTACTTTTTTGTTTCTCAACCGATTTGAGATTTTTTTTTTTTTAATTGTTCGTAAGAGCAATAGCTAGATAGAAGTAGAGTTGAATAAAAAAACAAATTGTTTATCTCAGAGGCTTTATACTAAAATACCCAGGGCATGAGAAAAATTAAAAAACTCATAGTTTATTTTAAAAACTTTAAACTAGAAAATACTGTGCATAAGTTGAATAAATGATTATCCCCTAGCCCATAAAGCTATAACCATGGGGGTTAAGATGAAAAAAAAAGATTATTTATCCCCAAAACATTCGACTAAAAAACCCTCGGCGACGGATTGAACTAAAAATTAATTGTTTATCCTTCACGCCTTCAAAACAAAACACCTTGGGCGTCGTAAAAAAAAAAAAGAAAGATTGTTTTTCCTTAAAAATTTCCATTAAAAACCATGGGCGTCGAGTTGATTAAAATAACCAACTGTTTATCTCTAATATTGATATTTGTGGGATAGCCGAAAAGTTTTTTTGTTGAACTCAGGCGCCCAGTGTACTTAGGAGTTTACAGCTTGAGTGATAGCTGATCAGTTTATTTATTGAACCTGGGCGCCCAGGGTATTTGGGGGTTTGGAGCTTGGGGGATAGCTGATCAGTTTTTTTGTTGAACTCGGGCGCCCAGGGTATTTGGGGGTTTGGAGCTTGGGGGATAGCTGATCAGTTTATTTATTGAACCTGGGCGCCCAGGGTATTTGGGGGTTTGGAGCTTGGGAGATAGCTGATCAGTTTTTTTGTTGAACTCGGGCATGATGAGATTTCAAAATTTCGATATTTTCCTTGATTTTTCAGCTGTACATACCAGCTTGAAAAAAAAATAATTTTTTTGACTTTATAAAATGCTATTATTTCATGAATACACTCCGCAATTTTCAACCTCATACGATTATTTAATCCTTCGATTGAATTTCACCGTGGGTTTCCCTTAAATTTACGGAGATCTTGAAAAAAAAAAAAAAAATACAATTATATATCGACAAATGGTGAAATTAGTTATGAAAATAAAAAATATGATATCTTTTCGACATAATTAAGCTTTTATAATCAAGCCCCGAAGGGGTACAACTTAAATGTAAGTTCCAATTTTTAAATTTAAATTAATTGCTTGGTGTGGTGGCTAAGGTCTCCGACTATTATTATACCGTCGTCGGTTCAAATCTCGACACCAACTTTTTTTTTTTTTTTTATCTTTCAATACATTTTTGTGGAACTCTGTCCATTTTAATTTCTTTTTGGACATTTTTTTACTTATTCATAGTATATTATGCACCATATATTATTTACCATATTTTATAGCATTGGTGCGTAGGGTGAGTTTATAAATTTCAAGGCGTGCATGAGTATATTTACTATTAAAAATTTTTTTTAAGAAGTAAAAAAATGTCCATAAGACATTAAAATGGTTCAGAGTTCAACAAAATTGTATTGAAAGAACGAAAAAAAAAAAAAAGTTATTGTCAGGATTTGAACCAACGACGGCATAATAGAAATCGGAGACTTAGACACCACACCAAGCATTTGTTTTAAATTAAAAAATTGGAATTTATATTTAAGTTGTACCTCTTCGGGGATTGATTATAAAAGCTTAATTATGTCGAAAAGATATCATATTTTTTATTTTCATAACTAATTTCACCATTTGTCGATATATAATTGTATTTTTTTTTCAAGATCTCCGTAAGATTAAGGGAAACCCACGGTGAAATTCAATCGAAGGATTAAATAACCGTATGAGGTTGAAAATTTCGGAGTATATTCATGAAATAATAGCATTTTATGAAGTCAAAAAATTATTTTTTTTTCAAGCTGGTATGTACAGCTGAAAAATCAAGAAAAATATTGAAATTTTGAAATCTCATAACTCCCACAAATATCAATATTGGAGATCAACAGTTGATTATTTTAATCAACTCGACGCCCACGGTTTTTAATAGATATCTTTGAGGAAAAACAATCTTTCTTTTTTTTTTTTTACGACGCCCAAGGTGTTTTGTTTTGAAGGCGTGAAGCATAAACAATTAATTTTTAATTCAAACCGTCGCCGAGGATTTTTTAGTCGAATGTTTTGGAAATAAATGTTCTTTTTTTTTTTTTTCATCTTAACCCCCATGGTTATAGCTTTATGGGCTTGGGGGATAATCAATTAGTTCATTTATTCAACTTATGCACAGAATTTTCAAGTTTAAAGTTTTTAAAATAAACTATTAGTTTTTTAATTTTTCTCATGCCCTGAGTATTTTAGTATAAAACCTTTGAGATAAGAAATTTGTTTTTTTATTCAACACCACGCCCAGGATAGGTTTAAAGGCTTGGGGTATAAACAATTACTTACTTTTTTCAAATCTACGCTCAGGGTATTTAAGTTTAAAAGCTTGGGGGATAAACAATTACTTTTTTTAATCAACTTACGCACAGGTTTTTTTAGTATAAAGCTTTAAAAAACTACCCAAGCATGGTTGGAGGAAAGTGAAAATCGAAAAAAGTGCATTTAAACAAATATTTCTATGCATCTTTTATATTAATTGAAGAATAAATAATTATAATATTATGAATAATAACAATAATATTAATAATGATCATAATAATAATAGTTCAACAATAAATTAATACATAATAAGAAAAATAGCATGCAGGAACAGATTCCCGACGTGATAAATAAAAAATATAAAAATGTTCATTAATTATCATTTAAACTTGCTCTAAACCCCCAAAATCCTGGGCGCCCGAGTTCAACAAAAAAACTGATCAGCTATTCCTCAAGCTGTTTGCCCGCAAAACCCTGGGCGCCTGAGTTCAACAAAAAAACTGATCAGCTATCCCCCAAGCTCCAAACCCCTAAAACCCTGGGCGCCCGAGTTCAACAAAAAAACTGATCAGCTATCCCCCAAGCTCCAAACCCCCAAATACCCTGGGCGCCCTAGTTCAACAGAAAAACTGATCAGCTATCCCCCAAGTTCCAAACCCCCCAAAAACTCTCGGCGCCCAGGTTCAATAAATAAACTGATCAGCTATCCCCCAAGCTCTAAACCCCCAAAACTTTGAGTGCCTGAGTTCAACAAAAAAACTGATCAGCTATCTCCCAAGCTCCAAACCCCCAAATACCCTGGGCGCCCGGGTTCAATAAATAAACTGACCAGCTATCACTCAAGCTGTAAACTCCTAAGTACACTGGGCGCCTGAGTTCAACAAAAAAACTTATCGGCTATCTCCCAAGCTGTAAATCTCCAAATACCCTGGGCGCCCGAGCTCAACAAAAAAACTCAGCTGTCCCCCAAGCTCTAAAGCCCCAAAAACCTTGTGAGCCCGAGTTGAATCATTCCAAAAATATGAGTACATTTTAGTTAACCTAAGCATGGTACCTAATCATGCTGCACTGGTGCAATAGAGCTTGAAGGATAGCTGATCAGTTTATTTATTGAACTCGGGCTCCTAAGGTTTATGGTGGTTCGGAGCTTGGGGGATAGCCAATAAGTTTTTTTGTTGAACTCGGGCGCCAAGAGTTTTGGGGTCTAGAGCTTAAGGGATAGCTGATCAGTTTATTTATTTAACTCGTCGCCCAGGGTATTTGGGGGTTTACAGCTTGGGGGATAGCCGATAAGTTTTTTTGTTGAACTCGGGTTCCCAGGGTTTTGGAGCTTGGGGGATAGCTGATCAGTTTTTTTGTTGAACTCCAGTGCCAAGAGTTTTGGGGTCTAGAGCTTGAGGGATAGCTGATCAGTTTATTTATTTAACTCAACGCCCAGGGTATTTGGAGGTTTACAACTTGGGGGATAGCTAATCAGTTTTTTTGTTGAACTCGGGCGCCCAAGGTTTTAGGGGTTTAGAGCTTGGGGGTTAGCTAATCAGTTTTTTTTGTTGAACTCGGGCGCTCAGGATTTTGGAGGTATAGAGCATAACATTAAAAAATATGTATATATCCATCCCGCTGTCGTACTTAAATATTTATATGTATCAACTACCCAATTCGACTTTCAGAAGTACCCATATTTCATTAAAAACTATCCTTTTAGTTAGAGGTACCCGTTAAAATATACACTACTATACGCCAAATTTTTCAAATCGACCTCCAGGGTATTTAAGTTTTAAAGCTTGGGGGATAAACAATTACTTTTTTTAATCAACTTACGCACAGGTTTTTTTAGTATAAAGCTTTAAAAAAACAACAATTACTTTTTAATTTTTTTCATGCCCTGGGTATTTTAGTATAAAGCCTTTGAGATGAACACTTCGTTTTTTTTTTCAACTCTACGCCCAAGGCATTTAGGTTTAAATACTTGGGGTGTAAACAATAAATTCTTTTATTCAACTCATGCCCAGGTTTTTTAGTATAAAACTTCTGAGATGAACAATTCGCTTTTTTATTCAAGTCTACTCCCAGGGTATTCAGGTTCAAAGGATTCGGGGTCAAACAATTACTTTCTTTTTTCAAATCGACGCCCAGGGTATTTAAGTTTTAAAGCTTGGGGGATATCAATTACTTTTTTTAATCAACTTACGCACATAATTTTTTTGTTTAAAAATAAACAATTACTTTTTTAATTTTACTTATGCCCTGGGTTTTTTAGTATAAAGCCTCTGAAAAAAACAATTTGTTTTTTTTATTCAACTCGACGCCCAGGGTATTCGGGTTTAAAGACTTGGGGATAAACGATTACTAATTTTTTTTTTTTTTTTTAGTTCGATGCTCAGGGCATCTAGCTTGCTACTGACGAAGACGAAGACCGACGGCGAAGACACTCTCTCTTCGTTCTGGTACTCGCGCGTACGGTCACGCGATGTTAGGCTTATCGAAGCCAAGTATTTATTTTATCCAATAAACTTATAATAACTATTTTAACCATACTGAACCTTTATTTCACGATCCACGATCCCTTTTTTTACAACATGTTTTATTAGATTATTTTGGAAATGTTATACTTGATAACCACACGCACAGCATCACGCTATGCGCAACTCCCCCCAACTCAAGTGAACTGAAGTCGTTTCGACTACACACCTCTGGCTTCGACTTTAGAGTTGGTCGAAATATCAAATGAAATTAAGGTTTTGTAATCAAGTTTACATTGATCAGCTATTTATTAAGGCCAGGACAGAGATAAAGGCTAGGACAGAGATAAAGTTATAAGCGCTTGTGCGTCTGTCCGCGGTTAAAAGACTCACATGTACACGAGTTATAACTACTAATACCAGTCGGCGCCCATGTGTGGCGGTTATAACTCGTGTACATGTGAGTCTTGTAACCGCGCAGAGACGCACAAGCGCTTATAACTTTATCTCTGTCCTAGCCTTTAAATTAAACAATTAAGAGTTTATTTTGAATTTTCGCGCTTGATAGTATTTTATTAAATATTTCATGAACAGCTGTTCTAATAAATGCTGAAAATTTTAAGAGAGTAATGAGAATTCCTATGCCAAAGAGAGATTTATTCCTAATTTTTCTTGAAAAGTCTGCACTAAGAACTTATTGAAATTAATAAAACAAATTAAGCATGGGTACAAATTATTACAATTTTAAAATTATCTCAGCTTTAAAACAAATTGGTTGCTGTTTGAAATGTTCTTTACGTCTAGCTGGTAGTGCTGTTTTAAAATGGAAAATTCAACTTAATACTGTAAAAGCCAAGGTGAGTAAAAAGTTTATAATATTTACGGTTTGTTATACTAGTTGTCTATTTCTGAAAATATTAATGTTTTAATATTGAAAAAATCTTTAAATGCCTTATCTCTGAATCTCCTAACAGTGAATCTTATTTATTTTAAAATTCATTTTTGTAATTATAATTAATGTTATCACATAATCTGATTGTGTTAATATTTGGTGAGTGAGTTATTAATGTTGTAAAATATTATATTGTTTTTTCACAATCAAATATTTTAAGATCTGTATAACTACATTAAAGTGTCATAACAATATACTTTTTCTAAGAAATATTGAAGGTAAAGACTGTTATACCTAACATACAGCTTTATTCATAAAGTGAAAGCATATATGTTAAAAAATAAAAATTATTATTATTATTTTGTTTTTATTTTATTTTATTTAAATATATTACATACTATATATTCATTAGAACTAACGAAATGTGTATAAGTTGGTCCAAAAGGCTACAATGATAAAGTTGATTTATAACTTTAAAGTTTTTTATTAGTTTTTTTAATAAATAAAATTCTTCTGATTACAATGGTGAAATGAAAATAGGGGTTACCAAGCTTTTTGTGGAAAAAATTTGAACTTCTGGATTTTTTGGTGTAGCTGCAGTGCAAATTTTTTCACTTTTCAATTAGTAATTTTAACTATTTCTCTAAAATTATTCCATGTAAACCAGAGTCTACATTGACCTTTAGGATCTTAACTTTCTATATTTGTAATAAAAATATCAAATGACCGAGAATATTAAGAAGAACATAAGTAAACAACACTATAAACACTGAAAAAATGTGTTTATAACCTCAAAATGCACTAGTCAACATAACTATTTTTTTTATTAAATAATTTATTTTTATGATAATCTAACCAAAAAATTTTTGAAAAATCATTTTTGATGATACAATGAATTTATATTATTTTCAAATCAGTCACAAAAGAATATTAACAAAGTTTATTTGATTCAAGAGCTCATTTGACATTGTGGCCTTTATGACCACCTTAAGTACTACATATTTATAATAAAGTATTATTTTTGAAAAATACTGTTCAATTTTGTATAGGTTTTTCAAAACATTTCAAATCAAAATATTTCGTCTGCATTCCTTCTTAATAATATTCATGCATATTATACTACAAAGTAAATACCTGCATTTTAAAATACTTTTTAAAAATGCATCTATATTTTACCAAACTTATAGTTACTACTATAAGTTTGATAAAATATAGATGCAACAGTTACTACCCAAGCTTTAAAGAGTTTCCAACTTTTATAAAGTAGATCTTCTTTTGGTAAAAAATCTTAAAAAGATTGGAGATTTACTTGGGTAAATTTCTAATAGTATAAAAAATTAATTTTATTTTTTTATTTTATTTTTTTATTTTATTTAAATATACGGGCTGTGTGCCCATTACAATAAATTCTTAAAGAATTAGTAATAAGTACATAATTAGAATATCTCAAAGGTAGAATGCAAAGTTTAACAGACTTAAATATATCAATTATAAAATATATAATTAATATATTAATAATTAAGAAAATATAAAAAACAAATTCTCCCTCTCATTTGTCCTGTATCTTTTGGTGGTTCAATAGAATTGTATCAATAGTTTGGTTTGTTGCTAATAAATTAGTTTGTACAATTATTTGTTAATGTCACAGTTCCATTTAAAGTCTGATCATGTTTTGTTAGTCAATTTATTCAAAGAATTTTAACAATGTAATTATAATGAACTGAAATAATAATAATAATTAGTCAATTAAATGTTTTCATCTTTTCAGTGTCCACTATTTTATCTAATTTTAAGCAAATTATTTGAAATTCTTTTGGACAAAATGTAAACTGTCCTATAAGTTTTATGTTTACAAGTAAATTTTAGTAACAACAAGAAAAAGTTCAAACTAGCCATATAAACTAAAATCAAGAGAGATGTCAAGTAATGTTTTGGTTTAAATCTCACTTAATTTCTCACCCAAAATTGTTGCTGCACACGGAGAAGGAAGTACACCATGAAACTTAGTGTACAGCGCCACCGTTTTAGACGATGCGTGGTACAGCGTGATTCCTTAAGTTACAGTCGTATTTCCAAGTGCATGCACCGTGTTTTCCAGTGCAAAATTTTTAGAGAGATAATTTCGATAGAGCAGACGACGGCGCTCAGAACACCCATGTATCCAGTTTTTCAAAGTTTTACTCTTAAAATTTTGTACGATTCTTACTTTGAAATGTTGTTGCTATCTTTCCTAACAAATTTATAAACTTCAATTATGATTACAAACTTGATATTTATATTTATACGCTTTTAAAGTTTCGAGGTTAGAGATTCAGCAGAACTTGAGTAACCGAGAAAAAAGCATGCGTCAACTGCGTACACTGGAAAACACCGTGCATGAATTGTGTTTCATAGTGTATCTCCTTCTCCGTGCAGAAAAATATTTCATTCCATCTTAAATAATTATTTGAAGTAAAATAAGTATAACCAGACAAATCGAAGAAAGTTATTTGATTGGCATTATATCTCAGAAACTAAAAGACATACCATCATTTGGAAGGTCTTTAAATTTTCTTAATTAAATTTACTTTTAATTAAAAATATTTCAAAAAAAATAAAAAGGGTGCCCGGGGGTCAAATTTTGGCTGAAAAAAAAAAATTCCTTTTTTTTGGTATACATAATGGGAATTTTTTTTTTTTAATTTTTTCAGAAACTTTAGGTTTTTTCCGATCACCCACCAAATTTCATCAAAATCGATGAAAACCCGGAGAAGTTATGAGATTTCAAAAAACAAGCTTTTTTTTCTTTGCCAAATTTTATTAATTTAATTAATGGCCGCCATTTTGAAAATAAGCGGATTTATGAAAAATCATTTTACCACGTTCATGTATATGCCAAACACTAACTTTATGCTAATTTTCGTCAAGATCGGAGATGGCACGTCAGATCGCTTTCGATCTCACGAAGACCGCCTCTATAGAGGCCGAACTGTCTTTATTTGTGTATGTATACAGAAAGTTAAATCAAGAATGATTTTTTGTACTAGTGTCAGTAAATAAATGGTAAATGAATAACGATGATGGAAAGAAAAAACTGAGTTGGGAACGCTTTTATACTTCACCTTATTCCTGTCCCCAACAGTAAGCCAGCCCTTATCAGGGCTACACGAACAACACAAGCCATTTTTACCCTTGTTTTCAACAATCTAATAACTAATCCAAATCTCAATATAAATAATAATATTAATCGTAATTATTGAATTAATATTTAATCAAAGTTTTAATGTAATCTTAGATTTATTCAAATATCATTTTGCCAAGACTTCATAAGTTTGCCCTAACAGTCTTGTATTATTAGGAATTTAGAGTAGAAATTTTGAGTAGCATTAGTTTAATTTACACTCAATAGTAGTTAATAAAATCGTTAGAAATTATCAAATAAAACTAATTTTAATCAGAAGGTAGACCAAATAATTTAAGTGGTGAGCGCGACAAAATATCGGGTTGCATCCGGTGTGCAACTCAGAATTTTTAGAACGCTCAAGGCTACTGACGCAGCAGTTTAGGTAATTGCACCGAAAAGTATCTCGTGGTAAAAAAAAAAAAAAAAGTGCTTAACTAACCGTAAAAGTGTACCGAAATATGCTTATTTCTATGTGTTTTAATTTTTCCTATAATTTTCTAATGGGAAGTATTAAAATGCACGGGAAATAAAATCATTTGCACGGGATGTGGGTCGCACGGGAAAATAAATACATTTGCACAGGAAAATAAATACTTTTGCGCGGGAAAATAAATACTTTTGCACGGTTTGATTAAAGAGTGTTTACCTATCAAGCCTAAAAACAAAAGACCACGTGCTCTTTCACTAAGCATCTCTCCACCCATTTTATTATTGAGCTCAGTTCAACTTACATTGTCGCCTCAGTCGACGAGTAGAGCAAAGAGCCAAAAGATGACTGGTGAGTGAACGTATTTTGAAACTTCTGAGGACTCATCTGAAGAAGAAAATTCATATCAAGTGATCCAGCAGACTAAAAAAATATGCAGGCGACCAACACGAGTGTCGCTTTTACGTCACAAATACCCATCAGCAACAGAGGCAGAAAGTGCTGTAAAGTTAAAAGAAGTTTGGAAAATATCTTCAACGAAAATAATGGCAGAAGGAAAACGAGTTGATCGGTGCACAAAGGAAATTTATAGAGTGTCTGAGTGTCTAGCGTGCTTGTACCTTTTATATCATTCTTCGGATACTTGCGTGTCCTTGTACGAAACAGAAGAGGAGCACGAACATAATAGTACAGTACCGATAATATATTGAGACAAAAAAATTGCAAAAGTGATTATGACTGCGGAAATCTGTTGTAAATATTATTTAAAACGTAGGAAAAAAATGTCACGCATGTGGCATTTGGGGTCAAGGAATGGGGGTGGTTTTTAGGGGTGAAAAGCGGTTATTCTTCGTTTTTCGCGTTTTTTGAACAAACTACTCATTTTATCAAAAAAGTTTGAGTGTAAAAGTTGTAGATAATATAAAAATCTACAACTTTTGTTCTATATATTTTTTTACATAACCTCAAAATTTCCGAGAAAAATGCAAAAAACCGTGTTTTTCGTTTTTGATTTTTCCTGGCCACAAAAATTGTTTAATTAGTACGGTATTCGGCAAAAATCAAGCATTTTATATGTTGAATTTGTAGTTTTTTTTTTTTTTGTTAAAAAATATTCAATTGTTTACGAGAAATTATCAAAAAAAGCAAAAAATTTTTTTTTTTTAAAGCCATTTTCTGACCAACATATTAGTGATAGAAAATTCAGTTTCGGCTTATTTTGTTCATCCAATTTTAGATTTTAATAAAATAAAAATAAATTATCACCTCACTTGAGGAAAACATTGAAAAAAATCGAAAACACCAAAAAATTCAATATTTTTCCACTAAAATTGATTTTATTGTTATAAATATTATATTGTTTATTAATATTTATGGTGATAATTTATGTTAACTGTTAAATATACTCGACCATGATATATTTATTGAGTATTCAATACATTAAATCACAAAAAGTGTTAAAAAAAATATCAAAAAATTGACCGTAGATTTAAGGATATTTTCTCGGATATTTATATAAATGTTCATCAATCTTAATTTAAAATTTTTATAACAAAAAATTAAAAATTATTCTTTTACTTTATATCAATAATAATATTACTAACTGAGAAAAAGTTTCAATTTGGAGATTTTACGAACAGAGATGATTGGTAGAAAAATCATTATATTACTGGCCAGTTCTGTTCAAATTTGATTTATTAATTTTTTCCATAAATTACATAGCAACGTTTCGCGTGACTATTTTTGTTTCGGGCCTTTTCAAGCTAAAATTAATATTTGGTATAAAAGTATTGCAACATGATTGCACAGTCAAAATGCTAATGATTCATTTGAACAGAACTGGTGTTACGGATTTGCCGTAATATTAATTTTTTATTTTTACTTGCCGGATTAAAAGCTAGTAGGGGAGGGTTGTCAAATAAATTGAGTAGACCATTATTTACCATTATATACAATTTTGATTATTTATTTACAATATTTACAGACCTTCTGGGTTGAGTTAAACAATAGTGTACACCTTACTTGAATATTTACAATAATAAAGAGTTGCAATCAACTCAGTTGAGTTGATGTACACCTTGATGAATGAGCTTGCAGTTATGATAAAACCTCTTTGTTGTTGAGCAGAAGCCTTGGGTGATTGTTAAAGATGAGTAGATCCTTTTGAGAGTAGACCAGTTGAGCGTTGAGAGGAGAATAATAATTGATTAAAGAGAGAAACTGAGATATGAGAATATGTTGAATTGAGAATTGCCAGCATTAATTTCCGTGTAAAGAAAATTAATTAATTTGAGAAACCGCCTAGTCAAAACTCTTGACGAATTTGATTATATTAATTCAAACCATAAATACGAGTTTTGCTTGAGTACAGTTGAGGTAAACAAAGTAACAGAGAATGGCCTTGAAAAGAGTAGAAAAGAAAATGGCTGCGTGTAAGACAGTACAAAGAAAAGAGAGAGAGAGCAAGAGAATGCACAGTAATTTTATTGATTTTCTGGCTGTGAGAATGACAATGAGAAACACCGGTAAATTATTGTTACCGGTTCTGAGCGAAATACCTGAAGATGCCACGCCGTGAAAGCTCTCCTTGCTGAGCAATTAACCCAAGAATTGAATTGAGCCGAGCCGTTTGAGTTGATTGAAGATCAAATGTCTCCCGAGTTGAGCCAACACTAAGTAGATGATTCGTCGAGTTGACTGTACTGATGAGATGACTACGTTGAGGATGATGAGAAAGAGTCACGAGAAAGAACCAAGAGAACCCGAGAGGTTTCACAAAATGGCGAGTGAAACCGTCTATTCACGAGCGTTGTCTTGAAGAGAGAGAGAGAGAGGCCCGAGCGTAACAGTCAAGTCATGAGTAAATGTAAACACCGATGTTGATTTGAACTTAAATTATGAGAGTTTTCTTACTTACGTTAAAAGGTGTGAGCGTTGGTCGAGTAGCAGCAGAGAGTGGCCTTGAAAATAGAGAGAGATAACCCGAGAGAGAGAGAGAGAGAGAGAGAGAGAGAGAGAGAGAATGGCCGAAATGGCTACGTGCTTGTGCACATTGAGATAGACGAAATCAGCACAGAGTCGTAAATTCTGTGCTAGAGAAAATGAAAAGTGAGAAGGGGCAAGGAAATGACTGTTCCTTGCACCTGAATACCTGGAGATGTTCGATGAGTGAGGATTGTCCTTGAACCAGACAAATTCTCCGTGGACCACCGGTGAAGAGTAGCTGATACCCGTGGTAATGGCGCGGCTCCGAGGTTGTTGATGATCACAGAATTACTGTCTGTGATCGTCCGGATGAGCTGGTGCACGGTGAAAAGGCAGGTTCCGGGACTACCTGGTGAAAAAGGCGATGAGAAGAGCCGTTAAGAAGAACCGTGAAAAAGCCGGGAGAACTCTCTGCTGCACACACACACACACTTGAGCACCAAAACCAGAAGCCAGCACGCGAGGCCTGTGGCAGCAGCAACGGCGACAGCGGTACTGCCCGGCACTACGGCGCGCGGGAGAGAGAACTGGGACTAAAGTCCCCGCCTAGACTCATAGATGGAGCCATGTAGTCTATCAATTTAAAGTTGAGCGAATGAGCCGAAATATTTACGAGCGAATAGTGGTCCACTCCGTAACATTCCGCCCGCCATCAACCGAAGTGTCCGAAGTGACCGAAGTGTTGATTAAAGTTGAGTTGAGTAGATCGAGAGGACCACTAATTCGTCCCTTAGAGTGTTGAGGTAACCAGGATGAGCATCACCACGAGGGTGAATCCAATGACTCCAGGATGACGTTTCAGCAGTAACAAGGAAATCACCAATTGTTCGCACCGTACACCACCCGAGTGTGGTGTAATGGGTGAGTTAAATTGCCAAGGAGCTTTGTCGTTTGCCAGTAACGACACCAGGGTTGAGCTGTTCTTTTGAGTTTATGACCAGAGCTTTTCGAGCGCCCGTGAGCTCGAAAGACCATGTTAAATTTTGTACCTATACCTGAGTATAAAAGAGTTCACGCCAAGTTGTAAGACGCCAGCGCGCTGAGCTGAGACCACCAGTTTAGTTGAGACTGACTGTTCCCAAGTGAACAGTCAATGAATGAATTGCCAAAACACACATCCTGACCTTTATGAGTTGTAAAGCTCGTCCTTTCCAGAAGTTGTTATGGCGTGGGCCACCACCATTGAGTTTTGAGCTTGTGAGAAAACCAAGGACGAGTGGGAGTTACCCTAGCTATAGGTAGTTATCCCTTGAGTAGGCGAGCCCGAGTACCCCGTTGTCAAGCCCTAACCACATCTGATCACAATGTGAGACTTGACAAGAGCTCGACCACCGAAAATCCAGATTCTTGCCTACTTTCAGCAAGATTGAGTTGAATGACACCGTGGAGGGTGTCCCGATGAGACCAACCAAAGTGAGATCCGTGAGTGGTGTGTTTGGCGTGAGAGTCACCAGCTGATTGATTGACATCCAAGCTGACCCAAACAATCTACGCTGAAGTGATTACCTGAAATTTTACCATCAACTTGCGGTCTATGCAGGCAATTTAGAGAAATCCGGATGATTGATATGACCAATGACAAACCGCCCGCCGTGCACAAACCTTCCAGATGATTAGTTTCGAGAGTGCCTAGCTGATGGAGGCCCGAGTGTGATTTAAAAAGGTTAAAGTTTCTTCTGAACTTCAAACCTTATCAGATTTCTTGAAGAGAAAAGTCGTCGTGAGCTTCTGCCAGGTGAGTTTGTCTTGATTAGTGATTTGCAGGTGAGAAGATTTAGCCACTTTGACGCCGACGCAGTCAATAGCACTCCAGCGGTGTATAGACAAGTTGAGTGAAGCCGAGAAATCAGTTGCGTTTCTGCATTGTTATTGAATGCAGTCAAGCAGATGAGATGTGCTAAGACGACTTCGTGATTGTAAAGAGTAACCAACCAAGGTGAAAAGAGCCAATGATAGTAGCCTTTCTTTCTATCTGAGAATGTGTCGCCTGACAATTATGTGTTTAACCAAATTGAGCGTTTACCAACTTGAATCCGCAGTAAGGCATGTTGAGCGATGCGATGGATAAAGTGAAGTGTAACGACGACCTTCGTGAGCAGACTGTAATTCACCAGTACCAATACTGGATGACGATGAGTGAGTGAGAAACTGGAATGTTTCTCCGATGACAGATGAGAAAAATGGCAATTCCATGCTTTGAACGATGAGAATTTGCACCAAGTGAAAAGCGAACATGGTGATGAGAAATGCTACAGCAGTAGCTAGAAGTGAGCCGAGCATTTGATGAAACGAACCAGCTGTTTGACCTTATCTTCCATTAAGAGTTTGAGTTGACATTGTTTTGAACAGGAGTCCCAGGATCGACTTCTGTCTCAAAGTGAATTATGGTGTAGTGAGCTTACCTTACACAGTGTTTGGAACTGGCGATTCCTAGCTGAGTAATTTCCCAATGAACTGAAACAGAGCGCTTACTCCACAACAAGCGCCTGTGTGTTGCTGATGAGAAGTACCAAGTCCAAGGCAGAAGGCAATGTGTTATACGCCGTCACAAATGAGCGAGGGTAATGAGCTATTCTTGTAGGTTGAGTTTGTCTGGTCACGGCGGCAGAGTAGGTTCCAGTAGACCAACATGTGCCGTTGAAGCCTTGACCATGAATTGAGTTGAGCATTGAGGTTGTCCACCAGAGGTTGACCGTAGTCATCGTGTATTACCACCGACGACGTTGAGTTTAGTTGGCCAGAGTTGTTCGCAGGGCCCGTTACCAGGAAACAAGGTACGGGTTGAGAGTCACTGCCTAAGCTTGTAGAGTTGTCCTGAGTGTACTCAAGTCCATTAACCTGGACTGTAGGCCCAGAGAAGTGAGTGTGTTCTGCAGCGCCAGTTGAATTGTCCGGGGTATCATCTCTCACCAGAGGGTTCACCAACCGCTTCTGAGTGAGATTTGACGTTGCGGTATGCCTGAAAGCCAGCATAGAGCCAGCGTCCTCCATCCTATCCTGCAGTGAGCGGTCCATGACAAATTCAGCCGTAGATGTTGAGAGTAACTGGAGATGTGACGAACTGACGAGCTGTACAATGATTAAGGCTGCAGAACTGAGAGATAATCAGCCAGAAAATTAGTTAAGCACTAATATAAAATAGAATGAGCGAATCTGAGTTAACCAGTGTAATAACCTTGACCTGTGGAGTAGTGCCAGAATCACCTGGTTCCTTGCTGAGACTTGGTGAGTTGCTCCTGGAGGACTTCTTGGTGTCTGCACTCTGCTTCTCATCCATGTTGAACCACCAGCGAGCACCAAATTAGCAGGAAAGTTGAGAGTACCTGGAGATGCACCGAATAAATGAGCAAAGTGACTCTTTTCATCCAGAGCTGACCAAGAGAAAAAACAGAGAAGAGCAAAGAAGAGCAGAGAAGACAAGAAAAACCCAGCAACCTACCAGCTATCCGGCTCGAAGGACCAAATGTTACGGATTTGCCGTAATATTAATTTTTTATTTTTATTTGCCGGATTAAAAGCTAGTAGGGGAGGGTTGTCAAATAAATTGAGTAGACCATTATTTACCATTATATACAATTTTGATTATTTATTTACAATATTTACAGACCTTCTGGGTTGAGTTAAACAATAGTGTACACCTTACTTGAATATTTACAATAATAAAGAGTTGCAATCAACTCAGTTGAGTTGATGTACACCTTGATGAATGAGCTTGCAGTTATGATAAAACCTCTTTGTTGTTGAGCAGAAGCCTTGGGTGATTGTTAAAGATGAGTAGATCCTTTTGAGAGTAGACCAGTTGAGCGTTGAGAGGAGAATAATAATTGATTAAAGAGAGAAACTGAGATATGAGAATATGTTGAATTGAGAATTGCCAGCATTAATTTCCGTGTAAAGAAAATTAATTAATTTGAGAAACCGCCTAGTCAAAACTCTTGACGAATTTGATTATATTAATTCAAACCATAAATACGAGTTTTGCTTGAGTACAGTTGAGGTAAACAAAGTAACAGAGAATGGCCTTGAAAAGAGTAGAAAAGAAAATGGCTGCGTGTAAGACAGTACAAAGAAAAGAGAGAGAGAGCAAGAGAATGCACAGTAATTTTATTGATTTTCTGGCTGTGAGAATGACAATGAGAAACACCGGTAAATTATTGTTACCGGTTCTGAGCGAAATACCTGAAGATGCCACGCCGTGAAAGCTCTCCTTGCTGAGCAATTAACCCAAGAATTGAATTGAGCCGAGCCGTTTGAGTTGATTGAAGATCAAATGTCTCCCGAGTTGAGCCAACACTAAGTAGATGATTCGTCGAGTTGACTGTACTGATGAGATGACTACGTTGAGGATGATGAGAAAGAGTCACGAGAAAGAACCAAGAGAACCCGAGAGGTTTCACAAAATGGCGAGTGAAACCGTCTATTCACGAGCGTTGTCTTGAAGAGAGAGAGAGAGAGGCCCGAGCGTAACAGTCAAGTCATGAGTAAATGTAAACACCGATGTTGATTTGAACTTAAATTATGAGAGTTTTCTTACTTACGTTAAAAGGTGTGAGCGTTGGTCGAGTAGCAGCAGAGAGTGGCCTTGAAAATAGAGAGAGATAACCCGAGAGAGAGAGAGAGAGAGAGAGAGAGAGAGAGAGAGAGAGAGAGAGAGAGAGAATGGCCGAAATGGCTACGTGCTTGTGCACATTGAGATAGACGAAATCAGCACTGAGTCGTAAATTCTGTGCTAGAGAAAATGAAAAGTGAGAAGGGGCAAGGAAATGACTGTTCCTTGCACCTGAATACCTGGAGATGTTCGATGAGTGAGGATTGTCCTTGAACCAGACAAATTCTCCGTGGACCACCGGTGAAGAGTAGCTGATACCCGTGGTAATGGCGCGGCTCCGAGGTTGTTGATGATCACAGAATTACTGTCTGTGATCGTCCGGATGAGCTGGTGCACGGTGAAAAGGCAGGTTCCGGGACTACCTGGTGAAAAAGGCGATGAGAAGAGCCGTTAAGAAGAACCGTGAAAAAGCCGGGAGAACTCTCTGCTGCACACACACACACACTTGAGCACCAAAACCAGAAGCCAGCACGCGAGGCCTGTGGCAGCAGCAACGGCGACAGCGGTACTGCCCGGCACTACGGCGCGCGGGAGAGAGAACTGGGACTAAAGTCCCCGCCTAGACTCATAGATGGAGCCATGTAGTCTATCAATTTAAAGTTGAGCGAATGAGCCGAAATATTTACGAGCGAATAGTGGTCCACTCCGTAACGTTCCGCCCGCCATCAACCGAAGTGTCCGAAGTGACCGAAGTGTTGATTAAAGTTGAGTTGAGTAGATCGAGAGGACCACTAATTCGTCCCTTAGAGTGTTGAGGTAACCAGGATGAGCATCACCACGAGGGTGAATCCAATGACTCCAGGATGACGTTTCAGCAGTAACAAGGAAATCACCAATTGTTCGCACCGTACACCACCCGAGTGTGGTGTAATGGGTGAGTTAAATTGCCAAGGAGCTTTGTCGTTTGCCAGTAACGACACCAGGGTTGAGCTGTTCTTTTGAGTTTATGACCAGAGCTTTTCGAGCGCCCGTGAGCTCGAAAGACCATGTTAAATTTTGTACCTATACCTGAGTATAAAAGAGTTCACGCCAAGTTGTAAGACGCCAGCGCGCTGAGCTGAGACCACCAGTTTAGTTGAGACTGACTGTTCCCAAGTGAACAGTCAATGAATGAATTGCCAAAACACACATCCTGACCTTTATGAGTTGTAAAGCTCGTCCTTTCCAGAAGTTGTTATGGCGTGGGCCACCACCATTGAGTTTTGAGCTTGTGAGAAAACCAAGGACGAGTGGGAGTTACCCTAGCTATAGGTAGTTATCCCTTGAGTAGGCGAGCCCGAGTACCCCGTTGTCAAGCCCTAACCACATCTGATCACAATGTGAGACTTGACAAGAGCTCGACCACCGAAAATCCAGATTCTTGCCTACTTTCAGCAAGATTGAGTTGAATGACACCGTGGAGGGTGTCCCGATGAGACCAACCAAAGTGAGATCCGTGAGTGGTGTGTTTGGCGTGAGAGTCACCAGCTGATTGATTGACATCCAAGCTGACCCAAACAATCTACGCTGAAGTGATTACCTGAAATTTTACCTCTTTAACAAAAATAGACGTTTATTTATTACTACTAATCTTAAAAAAGAAATATTTTACAAAATAAATAGAAAAAATAACATGTGCAAATTGATTTTTTATTTTCTCAGCTGGAGGGGACGTACGTCATTATCTTCTTCGCTTTTATCACTTTCATCTTTTTCTTTGTTATGATTGTCTTCTCTTCATCTTCTGTTTCATCGGTTTCTTCTTCATTATAATTATCTTCTTGTTGTTGTTGTTCTTCTTCTTCTTCTTGTACTTCTTCTTGTTCATCATCATCATCATCTTCATCATAAACGCAATCGACCAAATCGTATGGAACGTGAAAATCTTTATCTAAATCATTGAAATCTGGAATTACTTCTTCTTCTTCTTCAAAATTCTTACAAGATTCATGATCGCACTTTGTACACAAATTAGTACATTTTAAGCCGTGCTTCCGACATCCACATCTTTTTTTTTCGCAACCACTTGTACAACTGCAACTAACTTTTTTTAATAAATCGTCCGGAATCAAACCAATAATAACCAATCAAATTTACGAGTCTCTCCGCTGATCCGCCTACCCTCCACTTTTCTTTGGCCGACAAGCGCTCTCGCAACACTAATATTTTTATCATCGTTATAGTTTTTTTGACATTTTCTGTGGACATGAGCGGATCGTAAGTCTTCAAATTTTAAATATCTTCTGTCCAATCTGCTTTTGCTTGAATTAATTAGCGTTTCCACACCTCTTTGTTTAACGAGAGTCATGCCGGTTTCATCAGTTTCATTGGATATGATGCAGGCAGGTTTATCCATTTTCAACACTAAAAAACAAAAAATTTGCATTATTAGTAAACATAATATTTTATTTTACATTAACATTTAAATTTAAAATATAATTGAAAAAAAATTCATTGGTTTTAATTTTGCAAGTTTTATGTTGGATGAATTTATTCAGTAAGCCTTAATAAAAAAATATTTAAATAGAAAATGATAAGATGGTAAAGAAGTCATTTTGGAAATGTATTTAATTGATTATTTTTTCGAGCTGAATTTCAACCAATAGGAACGCCGCATTTGACATTTGGCGGAGGGGTGTGGGTAAAATTATTTCGATAATTTTTCGGTTATTTCCATTTAGTCGCATGGCAACTTAAATTGTTAGACTTGTTCAATTCAACTTTTGGGTTAGATCCGAGTCACTGCGGTGTATACCTATATATGCTCGTATATATGAGTATTCATAGGTTTATTCATAGTAAACAAATGGTAATAGACCTATAACCGCAAAAATGTAAAATACAGCATTTCTATGGGTTGAAATTCAGCTGGGGAAAATAATCCAGCCGAATACCCCTCGTACTTCAAAATTTTAGATAATTTTCCTCCAGTTTTTTGTCAAACTTGCCCCCTCGTTGCTGTGCAACAAAACACAGTCGGAAAATTATCGACAATTTTGAAGAACTAGGGGTATTACGACTGATAATATTACAAAAATATGTATTTCAACTGTTCTGTAATTTGCTCTTAGCTCTAATTTTTTCAAAAGTCTATTATATCCATAGTTTAATAATATTTTCACCCTTACATATTTTTTAAACATGTAATATATTAAAAAACTTAATAATAAAATTTATGTTTCTGATTATAAAATTACTAAAATCAAGATTATACCTGACAATGTAACCTGTTGCTGCTCCAATAACTTTGAAAACTTTCCACAATGACACCTTTGAAGACACCAATAAAGTCCTGGTAAAAAAATATTTTTTTATTTAATAACTTTTCAAATATTACATTTTAATTTTAAATATTAATACATACATTTATTTTTATTTTTTAAATTAGTCAAAGTAATTAAAAATTTAAACAAAAAATTAAAACAGAAAAGTAAAGACTTTTTTTACACTGTACTGCAAAATTCTGATTTTAAATGGACGGTTTTATTTATCACGAGCGTAACAAATTTTAAAAGTATCTACAATGAAAAAAAAATTATTGACTAATAATACTTTCTACAGATAGAATAGCTGAACTAAACTGTTCGACTGCCAAAGGCAAACTGTGACCCTTGAAAACCAAGGGCTTCTATACAGGTAGAAACTCCGCCCATTTTAGTAAAGTAACTCTGTTAAAGGAAAAAGGTACGTGCCACACAGCACGGAAAACTTTTATAATATTAAATAATAATGTTGAATTCTTTATACTTACAATTTTAATCAAAATACAGTAGACTCTATCATATTTCACATAATGATTGTACAAAAATTCTTCCGCAGCACACAAGGATCATGCACGTGGTTGAACGTTCTGACTCACTTTCGAAACTACCAACGCGTGCTCCAAAATAGAGTATCGGAAAGGCCCCTCACCCCTCGTAAATCCATACAAAGACCTAAATTTACTGTCTCTTACTACAGGGTCCCCATACCATTCAACAAAGACGAGGAAAAATTTTTAAAACGTTATTTCAGATTTTTAAAATATTATATTAACAGTATACTAAAGCTTTTTTTATTTATTTAAAGACAATTTTTTTTTCGTTTAATTTTTATGTTATTGCTATTATTACTTAGAAATTTTACTTAGCATAAAACATTAAATTATTACCATAAATATTAATAAACAATATAATATTTATAACAATAAAATCAATTTTAGTGGAAAAATATTGAATTTTTTGGTTTTTTCGATTATTTTCAATGTTTTCCTCTAGTGAGGTGATAATTTTTTTTATTTTATTAAAATTTAAAATTAGACGAACAAAATAAGCCCAAACTGAATTTTCTACCACCAATATATTGGTCAGAAAATGGCTTTAAAAAAAAAAAAAATTTTTGCTTTTTTTGATTATTTCTCGTAAACAATTGAATATTTTTAAACAAAAAAAAAACTACTAATTCAACATATAAAATGCTTGATTTTTGCCGAATACCGTAATAGTTCAACAATTTTTGTGGCCAGGAAAAATCAAAAAAGAAAAACACGGTTTTTTGCATTTTTCTCGGAAATTTTGAGGTTATGTAAAAAAATGTACAGAACAAAAGTTGTAGATTTTTATATTATCTACAACTTTTACTCATAAACTTTTTTGATAAAATGAGTAGTTTCTTCAAAAAACGCGAAAAACGAAGAAAAACCATTTTTCACCCCTAAAAATTACCCCCGTTCCTTTAAAAAATTTAATTGAATTTTTGTCTACTTGATGGAAATTCATCATCAAATTAGATAAAATAAATAAATAACAACAATTTAGTTACTATTACCCCAAATGCCACATGCGTGACATTTTTTTCCTACGTTTTAAATAATATTTACAACAGATTTCCGCAGTCATAATCACTTTTGCAATTTTTTTGAATTTTTGAATTTTTTCCGGTAACGGTACTGTACTATAAAAATATTGAATCCATACGAGGCTTATTATCAGAAATTAAGGCATTTTTAAAAGATATATATGCAGATGGTATTACAAAGCCAAATGCGCTACTAAATCTCATTCGTAAAAATCAGATCATAGAACCTGCAAAAGAAAAACTTGTTGCATTTCTCAGAACAATCCGAAGTGATAAAGGCACTCCTTCCGCATTGGCCACAGATCTTAGAGCTTGGAGCATTGAGCGCACTCAAGTTCCGGATGATGAAGATGTACCATACGTGGTTGATTTCCACATTTTCTGTCATCTGTCAATTGTAAGAATTTTTCTGAAATTCGTTCTATTTCCCTTGAACTGTGGACAAAGGCCTATCAGTGGGTGGCTTTGAAAACGACAATTCTTCAACGTGAAACTGATAACTCAACCCAGTACTTCAGTGCATCGACAAAAAGCCAAAAATCTATCACACCAAGACTTCTCAAGAATTATGAACGTCAAGAGAATAAATGGAGAACGTTCGATAATTACAGTGACTGGCGTAACAAAATTGCGATTAGGTGCATCTTTAAGTTTGAGTACATGGAATTCAGAGAACACTTCTTTTGCAACCAATTTAATTCAATATTCCATTAAAAGTTGGAGAGACCAACATCTTTGTTTGAATCATTTGAAGATTTAATTGAAACTCGATAATTCAATATTTCAATAAAAGCCTCTTGTTGGGCTCGTGAAAAATTTTTTTCAATAGTTAATGTGATAGACTGTAAAATGACTTCTTCAGTGTTTGAACTGCTCTTGAAAGAGCAAAAAACTACTTCGAAATATATATCTAATTTTACTGCGAATACAGATAAAATTGCTAAAGCTAAACTAACCTTAGGTGTTTTGAATCGTCAACTGGCACTTCTCGAAGGCTACTGGGATGGCTTTTGCAAGAACAATCGCAAGAGGATACAATGCCCAGAATACGATGGGTCTGAATACTATGCAAACGACAGCTACACTGACACTGAGAGAAATTACCTGGAGGCATCGGCTGATCTTGAGGAGGCTATTGAGGAAAAGCAGAAAGAAGCCACAGAGTCAACCGCATCGAAAACTCCAGCACCAACTCAACCAGTCATAGCCCAACGGTTCAACCTGCCACAGGTCGAGCTACCCACCTTCGATGGAGATCCTCTGAAGTGGGAGAGCTTCCGTGACCTTTTCACATCCATGGTCAAGGAGGTACCGGGGTTATCCGGGTCCTAAAAGCTACTATTCTTGCAGCAAAAATTGACCGGTCAATCAGCTGAACTTGTACGGTACACCGCAGTAACTGACCTCAACTTCGAAGGAGCTTAGGAGGACCTAGAAGCGAGGTACGGTAATCCGAGAATTATCTCATCTTTCCAAATGAAAAACCTATCCTCCATATCCCATGCTGAAAAATCCAACCCTTCGGAAATTAGGTGGTTGATTGACACCTATCGTCAATCAATCCGAGCCTTTCAAGCTCTCAAAAAACCCATTGGTCATTGGGACGAATTTTCGTATAGCTGCTAACCCAAAAACTATATAGAAATACTAGAATCGTTTGGGAAACCTCTCTAACAGATAGTAAGGAAATTCCATCCTTTCAATCATTGACCGACTTTTTGGAAAATCGCGTTCATGCCCTCGAATTTGCCAGCCCATCAGACTTTGGTCCGCGCGCGAAAAGCTCATATCAATCTAGTAAAACTTCGACAGGCAATAACTTTTCAAATCGTCCCAAGACAACATTGACAATTTCTAAATCACCCGAGCCTCGATCGGAGAAAGAACCGGGAAGTAATATGCCCAAACGATCATGCGCTCTTTGCTCCGGTAACCACAATATCAATTATTGTAAGAAATTCAAAAATCTGCTCCCTCACGCGCGGAAAGAACAGGTGAACAAACTAAACATCTGCTCAAATTGTTAACGACAAGGACACAGTGTCCAAAATTGTCCATCAACCTCACGTTGTACATTATGTGGCAAAGCCCATCATTCCTTGCTTCATCAAGAGTTGTTTAAACACAACCAATCCCTTGTTGGTCATCCTCAAAACAACTCGGAAACACAAGGTAATCAAAGTTAGTCAGGGTTCCTGCCCAAGACAATTTGTACACTGAACTCGATCGCAGAACAGCCAGTACTGATTGCCACCGCGCGAGTTCGAGTGGTAGATCGTTTCGGGCATTCTATTGTGCTTAGGGCAGTATTGAATACAGCCGCAGATGCCTCTCTCATCACGGAAGTAGCTGCTCGTTCATTAAACCTACCAAGTAACCCCGTGAAAATACCAATCACAGGCGTGAACTGCACCTCAGCAGGCAACGCTTGTCGCGAAGTAGAATTGATTCTTAAGTCACTACGCGATGATGCTTTTTCAATGAAACTTGGGGCATTAACCGTAGCGCGAATAACAAATCTGATACCTCAGACTCCAATAAATGTAAAAAAATGGTCCCACATTACCGGACTCCCGCTGGCAGATCCTGATTTTGCAATGCCTAACGAAGTCGATTAGCTGATTAGCGCCCAAGCCACAGGGCATTTATTGTTGGATAAAAGTCGCAAGGGCTCCTTGATGAGCCTGTAGCTCGTTTAACACCCTTTGGATGGATACTAACAGGTCCTGCTAGGTACCAGCGTCCAAACTTCGAAGCTGCTAAAGCTACAATAAACCTTGTACAAACGCCAAATCTCTACGCGTTGGAAAACTTTTGGGATGAAAAGCCAGTTGTTTCTAAAATCATATGTCACTGTTCACTCGACTCAAATGACATTGTAGATCATGATTGTGATTGTTGTGACATTAAACAATTTTGGGAGCAAGAAGAACTCCAAGACGTTCCCATTCCTTCGGAGGAAGAACGACAAGTTAAAGAATTTTTTCTTAAAACACATAAAAGAAACGAAACTGGTCGGTTTGTTGTACGTCTTCCCTTCAAAGTTGACCCGCGTCGACACCTGAATCTGTGCCAGAAATCGGCGGTCGCAATGCTTATTTCGCACGAGAAAAAATTTGCCTGTAATCCTCAGTCGCACAAAGATTATTCCGAATTCATGAATGAAAATTACGACCCACATCACGGGGTGTGGAAAATAGCGCGAAGTCCAAAACTACGCGTCGTATTCAATGCATCCCATACCACCAGTACTGGCAAATCCCTAAACGATTGTCTCGCGGCAGGTCCTAAGCTTCAGACAGAACTGTGGATGGTTGTGACGAGAGGTAGATTTTTTAAGATATTCTTCACGGCTGACATTGTTAAAATGTTTCGCCAAATTCTTGTCGATGAACGGGATCAAATTTGGCAACAAATTGTATGGCGTTCAGGCCTAGCTGATGCCATCAAATATCTTGTTTTACGCACAATCACATATGGTACGAATTGCGCTCCATTCATAGCCTTGATAAGCTTACTGCAGCTGGCCATGGAAAGTAAAGACGAATACCCCCTAGGCGCAGAAGCTGTTGAAAATACCTCGTTTGTTGACGACTTTCATGCCGGTGCTGATGACATTAAAACGGCACTCGAGGTTAAGCGTCAAATTATTGAATTGCTCCGTTCAGACGGATTCGAGTTGAGTAAATCGGCGTCAAACAACCCACGACTGCTGACAATCCAAAAACTGAAACTAAATTACTTCAGGTGTCCGAGACAGTTTCAACCCTGGGGCTATCTTGGGATCCAGTTGTCGATGCGCTCTTCTTAAAAGTATCGATGGATCGGTTCAACACTGGCGAACCAACAAAACGCTCAATATTATCCGACATAGCTCGTATGTTCGATCCGCTGGGTTGGTACGGGCTAGTACTCATCACGGCAAAAGTCATTATTCAAAACATTTGAGTATTAGGCCTCGATTGGGACGAGAAAGTTCCTGACGAGCTAAGGGTTCAATGGACGATCTTTAGAGCTACTCTGCCCGACCTTGAAATGATTAAAATACCTCGGTGACTGGGGACGTTGTCTTCTGATAAAGAATTCCTTGAACTCCACGCCTATAGCGATGCCTCGGAAAGAGCATACGCTGCTACAATCTACCTAAGAATTAAGAATGGTGAGGACTCGAATTGTAACCTATTGGCAGCAAAAAAAATTGCACCCGTTAAAACAGTTAGCATCCCTCGGCTCGAGCTGTGCGGCGCTTTATTGGCAGCTAGACTCGTGAATAGATTGAAGAATGATTAGAAGCTAACTGCGAAACCGATTTTTGCTTACACCGACTCGCAAGTCACCTTGTCTTGGATAAAAGCACATGCATCAAAATGGCCCACTTACGTGTCAACAAGGATACGAAAAATTCAAACACCCACCTCAAAATTGGAACCATGTTCGTTCAGTGGATAGCCTGGTGGACCTGGCAACCAGGGGCATGTCTCCGTCGGAGTTACAGAAATCTACGCTGTGGTGGAACGGTTCATCTTATTTATCATCCATCGACACAACGATATCACAAGTCAACGAGAAAGCTGTATTCATTGCGAGCAAATCCGCATCGAAAAACTCAAAGGATGATCTACTGACAAGGTACTCGAAACTATACACTCTTATTCGCATAACCGCGTACTGTTTACGTCTTCGAACTTACTTGCGTCCCAAGAATCTACAAAAAGTCGGTCCGGGCCCTTTACACCCACCTTCAACTGATGAACTTTCCTTGGCTCTCCAAAAATGGCTGTCCATATCCCAAGGACGGTATTTCCTTGCGGAAATTGATCTTCTCACAAATAATAAACCCTTGCTTAAACGCCATAAGATTAAGGGGCCATTCCTGAGAAATGATTTTTTTTTTTTTTTTTTTTTTTTAAGATTTTTATTTAGTAGTAAAAATGTTACAATCACTTCAAAATTTTTACGCAATAAAGTCAAATGGTTTAAAAACGACAAAAATTTTTTTTATTAATTTTTTTTTTGTCTAAATTAGCTCCGAGCTAATTGTCCTCTTTTTCCATGGTGGAAGTTCTCATTCAGCAACTGTTCATCTGAAACCAAAAAGTAAAATTTTTTCTTAATCTATATAGTTTTGGCAATCGCAGCACCTACAATTAAACAATTTCGTTATTATTTTACAAAGTTATAAACAATTTAAGTTGCAAAAAAATGGTCCAAAAATTCAAAAATCTGCCATTTTGTTATTTTTCATTTTTCTAAAATTATTTTAGGTGCTGCGATAACCAAAACTATATAGATTAAGAAAATATTTTACTTTTTGGTTTCAGATGAACGGTTGCTGAATGAGAACTTCCACCATGAAAAAAGAGGACCATTTTCGGAGCTAATTTAAACCGAAAAAAAATTAATTAAAAAAATAAATAAATAAAATTCTTTTTTAAATTAATTCAACTTTATT
Source organism: Encarsia formosa (assembly GCA_038277355.1). NCBI lineage: Eukaryota > Metazoa > Arthropoda > Insecta > Hymenoptera > Aphelinidae > Encarsia > Encarsia formosa. The sequence goes on from CM076186.1 coordinate 56,249,838, forward strand.
GTGTAAAAATTTTGAAGTGATTGTAACATTTTTACTACTAAATAAAAATCTTAAAAAAAAAAAAAAAAATTATTTCTCAGGAATGGCCCCTTAAATCGATGCGTCCATTCCTTGACTACAACGGGTTGGTGAGGGTAGGCGGTCGTCTCCATCAATCATCTCTTAGCTTCGACGAAAAGCACCCGATAATACTTCACAAAGACTGTTTTCTATCTCGTCTGATTCTACGTGAAGCTCACGGAAGAACCTTACACGACGGACCACAGTTGATGATCAGCCACACAGTCACAAAGTATTGGAGGTTAAAGCCTTGGTGGCAGCCTCGCGTTTGTAACTATGTGTCCCCTCAGAAGCACATGGTTCACGGTGGTCTTGAACCAACTTTAAATGAAAAGTCGTGGGGCACTTAAATTTCTTGTAGAATTTGATAATTTGGACTTTCCTGAGTATTTTCCAAAAAAAATTAAAATCATCTACAAGGCCGTTTTTAAGAAAAGTCGATTTAAAGGTTATAATCACGAAAAACAGTGGTCTTGTACATTTTTTTTTTTCTCTCTCTATTAAGTATTTTTTATATTATTTGGCTTATTTTCAAACAAAATTAAAATATTGTTTGACATTTTAGAAGGTTTTGATCACTTTGTAAAGAAAATTCTTTTAATATCATGAAATTATTTATTTAAAGCTTTTCTGAAAATGTAATGATCAATTCAATTTAATAGAATATGGAGAAATTTTTAAGTTTTTTGCAGTATTTATACAGTGAATTTACATAATTTTAAACAGTACAACAAATAAAAAATGTACAAATAATAAATACTTTTCATTTTAATAGTGGTATCAAACGTGAAGACCATTGAATTCGCATACTGCTCGGAATAGTTTTTTATCGTAGTCTGGATGATTTACTTTTACTAAATATTTATTCCATGTTTGATTTGAATTCATGATGAACAGATTCGAAAGCTTGTTCACTGAATATACCTAATCCTACTCCATGTTTTTTGCAAAACTCTTTGACATGAACAAAGATACAGTGTACTTTAGGTGTAACGGTGATTCCCAAAGCCAAATAACTTTTTTTAAAATTTTCAATGTGTTTTTCGAATTCAAAGTTTAAAGTTTTGCTGAAGCAAGAGTCAACTACTATTTTAAAATCACTAAAAGCTTGAACGTATTTTTGGCACTCATCTGGACATGATTGGCGCAGAACATCTAATTTTTTCAGTAACTGCTTGCAATTGTTATCGTTGAAGCCAAAAGAAACTTGTCGCTCAACATTGCAAGCTTTTGCCCAGGACAAGGCTGCACTCTCAAATTTTTTAGACATATTAGTAAACAAACCGTTTATTACCCCTAAGTACAAATGAAGTTCAGGTAGCGCCAAAATATCGAGTATCGGTTTTTCTTCATCACAGTCGAATATCGGTTTCGAAATGCAACATTTAAAGTTCTTAGCTGATTCTTTTTCTCCTCCAGCATTAATCCATTGAATGTGAGCCGCCGTTGGCTCAGTCGGCTAAGGCATACGTCTCAGTTGACTGAAACATCGGCGCGCCGAGGGACGCCGGTACGAATCCCCGCCAACTCGATTTTTCGAGCAGCGGCGAGGCGAGCCGCGCGTCCCGCATGAGACGAGACAAGAATTTTTGGGGAATATTGGTACATTCAGAGGATCAAAGGAGATGGCCACCGATGATTGGATTAATGTTCACCACAAATTAAAAATGTATCACACCAGATAAGGCTAAGACTGTTTAACCCATCACTGCTAAACCATCAATAGCTGATGGAACATCGGACGGCATCTTCACCTTACCAGATGAAGCATTCAAGACAGAGCGACCCCGACGAACTTAATTAGATACTATTGTAAAACCCCACTGTACCTAATAGCTAATAATCTGTAAAGGTTCAAAAAGCTTAATAAAAAAAAAAAAAAAAAAAAAATCCATTGAATGTAGTTGTCTGTGATATTTTTTATCGTCCGCAAAGTAGAAGAATTTTCAAGATTTTCTTTACTTACCTCACACCATGTGCATGGATAAGAGCTACTGCAAGGCATAATGCCGACCATAATATTGCATAGTTTTAAATCAGCGGAAACTTTTCCATCAATTTCATCGATTTTTATGTCTGACCATAATTGTTTAACATTGTCATAATTCTCTTGGACGTTTTGAACCAAACCAATTATGAACAATTTTTTCACGCCAGAATCTTGAAACAATTTAGAAGGGATGTCGTCTGAATATTTTCGTCGCTTTGTTGGTGGTGGTTCAAATTCATTGTCGATTGACTGTATCGATAAGCAGACTTTTAAAGATCCTCCTCCACCATCGATGCCGAATTCCAAACGCATATTAGAAAAGTTGCGTTTTTTTCTTACGTATTCTATTAAACCATGCAAATCCTTGCAATACACAGCTGTTTGAATTTGCTCGGTTTCAATTATTTCATATTTTTTCTTAATTTTTGACTCTTCAGATTTTTTTGATTTTTTTTCTGTTTTTTTTACGTCAGAATTTAAAACACTTTTTTTTGTTTTTGATCTGACATTTTTCTTGACTTTTTTAACTTTTTTAACATCTTTAGGACTCACTTTAGTTTTTTTAGGTTTTGATTTAATAGATTTTTTCGACGTACTAGTTGTTTGTTTATTTTGTTATGTTTTTGATTTGATATATTTTTTGGAAGTACTACTTGTTTGTTCAGCTTCACATATTTCTTTAACTTTCGAACATTCTAAATTGCTAGTTTTTTTGGAATTTGTGGAAGCTTCTTCAGTTGTAGTGATTTTGTCATCTTTTTTTTCTATTTTTACAGATTTTTTGAATTTGTAAACTTTTGTGTCAAAAAAATCATCTAGTGCGTGAATATTAGCCGAAAGATTTTTTTCTAGTTTTGGTTCAATTAATTTTCTATTTTTAGTCGCAACACGCAAATCTGATGCAATTTCAGTTGTCACATTTAGAGAAAGCCCGTATTTTGATTGAATATTTTGCATGTCAGTTGCCGTAATAATTGTTTTACTCTTTTCTACTGAGTTGGAGTTTTTCGGGTTAACATAAATTTTTAATGGTTTTCCCCGAACTTGGTTAACTGATAGCATATTCTTATCTGTTAAAATCATTTCATTTTTTAAAGTTGATGAAATTATTTGATTTTGCACTGTTGGTGTGGATTCTGATATCAATGATTGAACATTTTTAATACGTGTTGTAGTGTTGCATGTATGAGGTTTGCCTCTAGCAATTTTAGAAAAGCAATCATCTCACCGGTAACTTCTTTTAGATTCATGAGACTCAATACTGGCTTCCCTTGTTTAAAATAGAATGAAATTGTGCAATCGAGTAAAAATTTACTCATTCAATAACAAAAACAAATATTAAGTTTACCACTGATATACCTTTCAATTTATTATTAGTAACTTCGAGAATTTTTGTAGGTAAATTCTTTTTGATCGAAGTGCCAGGACGCTCTCGAGCTAATTGGCAAATGAGACAGCTACATGCCAATAACTTTTCAGATTGACGAGTTTCAATACTCTTATAGTTAAATGATACGGTTGGTTTTTCCAGTAACTTCTTTTTCTTACTATTTGAAACGTACAGCTTCTTTAAACAAGTCTTACATACTCCATTCGGTAGAGATGGATCATCAGCGTCGTAAGTTGATAGGTTAAAAATATACTGAACTAAAGTTTCAACGTTTCCATTTTTAATTATTTTTCTTACTTCGTGACAACCATTACGGCCTCTCTTTTTTAAGCAAAACAAACAAATCTTGCTACGATTTTCATCGTGTGTCAAGGCGTGATCTTTTTTGGGTATTTTGTGTACCATCTTGAGGTTAACTGAATGTAATCAAAATTAATTTTAACTATTAAAATAATTTCTGGAAGTAACCATAGTAACTATACTCGCGCACTTACTGAAGGATTGAAAGTTCGCCTGCTTTTCAAAGTGAAAATAACTTTGTAATTTTTTTTTGAGCCATGATTTTTTTAGATGATTTGATCTAAATCTTTTAAAATGTCAAACAATATTTTAATTTTGTTTGAAAATAAGCCAAATAATATAAAAAATACTTAACAGAAAGAGAAAAAAAAAAATGTACAAGACCACTGTTTTTCGTGATTATAACCTTTAAATCGACTTTTCTTAAAAACGGCCTTGTAGATGATTCTAATTTTTTTTGGAAAATAATCAGGAAAGTCCAAATTATCAAATTCTACAAGAAATTTAAGTGCCCCACGACTTTTCATTTAAAGTTGGTTCAGGACCACCGTGGGTTTCTAATTTGTTATATTTAAACCTCGCTGGCCCTCAATTTTTAGATAACATTGAGATAGATATCCTTTTGGGAGCCAAAATACATGCTCAGTCAATCCAGGGAAACGTTATAAGAGGTAAACCTGAACAACCAATTGTCACGGCTACCCTGTTAGGTTGGTTGATTTCGGGCCCAATTCCATTATTGAATTCATACAGTATCCAATTCAGTATCACTACACTGCCACAGTGATTCTCTCAATTTCGACTTGCAAAGGTTCTGGCAACAACCTACTCTCCAAATCTAGATTCTCTCACCCCGATAACGAAAAGTGCGAACAGCACTATATGCAGAACGTCAAATGGGATCGTGACGGCCGCTACATCGTCAAGTTGCCTTTTAAATTGTCCAAGAAAATTCGAATTGGAAATTCTTTTAGTAAGGCTATCGCCGTTCTAAGAAAGATTAAATCGTGGTTCGAAAAAGATCCGGGGTTCAAAAAATTGTACATTGAATTTATGCAAGACTACATTTCCTCTGGTCACATGGTACCTGTGTCCCGCGATGATCTCATTTTCAAACCTCTCGAGGATAGTTTTTTCCTGCCTCATCATAGTGTACTTAAACCAACGAATACAACCACGAAACTTTGAGCCGTATTTAATGGGTCAAGTTAGACGTACCTGAACATATCCCTGAATGACCAACTTCATACAAGCCTTAATCTATTGTCGGAACTTCCTGACCTAATTTGTGGATGGAGATTGTAAAGGTTCGTCTTTGTTGCCGATATCAAGCAGATGTTCCGCCAAATTAAGGTCAACCGGGAACACGTGCACTTCCAAGCGGTCATCTGGCGTTTTAACCCCAGCGACCCCTCCATTCAAATCCATTATCTCTGTGGCGTGGCACGCTACAGGGGTTTTTGTAACGTGGGAATGGCGTTGACGGGGGAAGGGAGAAGTCAGGGAAGGTCTAGGGCAGTTCCAGAGGGCAGCACGGCCGTCTTCTTCTCTCCTCGCGATCGGCCGTGGGCTCGATCGCACGGACGGCCATTTGAACTTCACTTGAGTCATAGCTACTGAGAGAAAAGCATCTCGCGCGCGCGAAGTTATCGGAGAGAGAGAGAATTAGAAGTGAGGTGATTGTGCAAGGTGTCGCGACAGCTCGCCCTCTCCTTCGTCAAGGACGAAACCAGCCAGCCAGGTACGAGAGGACGAGATCGGTGATCGCGGGGATCGCACCTTTGTGCCCGACTTCAACTACCGCTCCAGCGCCATCCAGAGCAACGCGGTCCGACAGCCAGCGGAGGACGCGAGCCGCGGAACGAGCAATCCACCCTCGTGGGAGGAGCAGCGGTCGAGAACTTGGGTTGTGTGGATCATCGGAGCAAGGTGCGTACTGGGCGTGGCCCGGTAATTTGTAGTTTTAAGTAGCGACGCGTAAACTCCTTGCCACCCGAGTTCTTTTTTCTATTTTTATTAAATTGAATGAACAGTGGACTTAGTGTTTTTCTTTCTGTTAATTTAATTTCCTACCCCTTTAGCATCCCTCTCTAGCATAACCGTCGGCTACCCGACGGTGGCAGACGCGGCGACGGCAACGAGGATCGGCTCTGGAGTGGGGCGTGTGTATATATACATATATGTTTATCTCAGTGGTTTCGTATATATTTCCTGGGCCGGCTGGTGTGTTTTTCTGGTAGATGTAGAGCTCTTGAGCCCAGGGTTTGTATTTGTTCTATTTATTCACGGGCAGCAGCCCTCGAGTAACACCGCGGGCCGATCTCACCCTTTACGGAGTCAGCAGCAGCAGAGCAGTGGATCGTCGAGTGACAACGGCGCGGACCAGCCCGCCGGCGAGCTAGCGGGGCCTTGGCGCCCAGAAAAATTACGGCCCTCGCGTTTTGTTTATTTCGGGGAGTAGTAGTGACCGGGGAGACGATTTTGTGGGCCTGAGGGCTTGGTCGTTTTAGTGTCTCTTTTTTGTTAATTGAGCTCCCCTGTCGCGACTACATTCTCGTCATATGACGTCACCAACGTGTGGCTCGACCCCACATAAACCCTGCTGCTGAGCGTGCCGAGTGTTAGAATTACGTAACTGCGTGATAGCGAACTCGCATTCTGAGCCAAGGCCAGCGGAGAGTTTTGGATGTTGTTTTGATCGCATAACCTTGGTCGGAATCGAGTTGAGAGAGTTTACTTGTCGTTCCGAGAAAAGCAAGACTCGTATACCGTCTTCACGGGAATATTAGCGTGCGGAATTCTTTTCCCCTCCTTTCTTTTCTGTGTTATTGTGGCAAGGAAGAAATTAGTAGTAATAATTTAAAACGAATAAATTCAAGCTTGATTTGTTTCTTTTGTACACCGTGCTTGACGGCCAGGCCGAAAAGGCAATAGTTTTCTTTCCCTTTCTCTGTATTTGTTTTTGTTTTTTTCTCTTGCTCGTCGGCTTTTGTCGTCGTTTTTTTGTGTGGCACAAGCACGGTTAACGGGTTGCCCCGTAGGGAAAGAAATCAGGCTCGAATTTTGTTGCGCTGTAGTCTAAGAATTGTATAAACTGCTGTTACCACTGAATAATTTATTTTACCAATACGCTCAATTAGTGAGCCTACGCGAGCTCCTATACGGTCTACCTCCTGCTAGAGCAGTAGAGGGACCGGATAGAGTAGATTCTGCCATTTTAAATACACCCGGGCCATAATAAAATTCTTGGCGTTACTATGGCAGACTACCGTGAGCCGGGGCTTACGGCGGAACAGTTAGGTGCGAGGTTGGCTGTAAATGAGATAGTTCGAACGTCCCGGGGCGCTCGAGACCTTGCAGGGACGATCGGCCAGCTCAACCCGCAGGCTTTGCTTGAGGCCCTTGACACTGAAGGTTTGAGTACGGTCGGCTCTACCGGGGAGCTTCGAAACCGGTTATTGCGATTTAACATCCCGAACACCCTCGTACCATGGGATCGCGACGTTGATGAGCGAGGCGAAGTTGTACCTGCCACGACCGCGGGCCTGGTCCTGGAGACGTCAAGGGAGGTGCAGTTGGAGTTGCCGAGGCGTAGAGGGCGTCCCAAAAAGGTCAATCCCTCCGGCTTGGCCACTGAAACTGGATCGCGGACTTCCAAAGAGCGACCAACTAAACAATCCAGAAAGTTACCAAAAAAGGGGGGGAGAAAACCACCCCCGGTGAGGGTGACGCGCCAAACGAGGGCTACGACGAAGCAGCAGACGAACCCAGCTGGGAAGGCCGCGGCTTCAGATCAAAATGCTTCCCCGGTCTTTTTAACAGTGCCCACCTCCGTAGAGGGAGTGTCAGTGGCCGAGACTCGCACGTCTGCTACGTCAACGTCCTCCAGGAGCGGTCAGTTGTCGGAGACCATGACAAGCACGTCCCAGAGTAGAACACCCAGGATGTCACCAACCGTAACTAGTTCCCGGGTTACCCCGTTTGCCCCAGTGAGTGCTGTGGGGGGAATGGGGGCCGCCTGGATGACTCACTGGAATAGGCAGGAGTTGTGCCTCATGCCGCGCTTGCACTTGGGGAACCTTCTTGACTGGTATAGCTCCGGCTGGGGTTTCCCGGGACTTACCACGGGGTGTGCGGGGAGTGGGGCAGTACAAACGTGGGAAGAACAATGTTTATTCGATACTCCACCACCCCCGGCAGGTGGTGATCCGGCGGGCGCTCCGAAGAGGGCGGCCGGCACTGCACCCCGCCCGCCTTGTTCGGGATCGGGTGCGCTCTCTGAGAGCACTATCGGGAGCGAAAGTGACTCCTTGGATTCAGATCTCTCTGATCCAGAGTCAAGTTCAAGGGAGACGGAATCAGCGGTAGAGGAGGCGTATCAAAGACAAAATGAAAGTCTGAGAATACGGACGACTCCCGCAGCCAGCCAACCGGCGAGACCGAAGCCGGTCCCTCCGTCCAAAGCGGGGCGGGGTAAATCGAGCAAGCAAAACCAGAATAGATCGCGTGGAAGAGTTTCGTCGCGAGACCGCTCCAACTATTCGGCTTGGAGCGACTCTCCATGCCCTTCGGAAAAGGGTGCAACTAAATTCCTCCGGCCGCCCCCGAGCGTCCACCCGGGAGGTCGATACTCTCCCGGATTGAGAAAACCCTCGAAGAAGTGAATCACAAAAGCGTATTCGTCGGGAACCGCGACGAAAAAAATCGGTTACCCAAATACATGAGAGTTTGAAATTAAAAAATCGCCGAGTATCGGAGACCTCGTCAGGGCGCAGGTCCGACTCGGAAGACCGGTCGAGCAGTGATAGTGACTCGAGCCTGTGCCGCAGACGCCCAAGCCCGCGTTCTAGGGAGAACCCAGCCAGGGTAGTCCGTGAGTTGAAGGCTTGGGACATCAAATTCAGTGGGGCCGATAAAGAAGATCCCGATGAGTTCCTAGGTCGCTTGGAGGACTTTCGAGGCTGTACCAGGTGGACCAGCCAAGGAATCCTGGATGCCCTACCGGGAATACTCACGAAATCCGCGGGTTCGTGGTACCGCCACCGGGGTCGGAAATTCAATTCGTGGCGGAAATTCGTGGAGGAATTCACAAATCATTTCATAGGGGAGATCGACGATGATGACCTCCTTGACGAATTGAAAGCCCGGACCCAAGCCAAGGGCGAAAAGATCGAGGCTTTTGTAGATAAATTTCGGTTGATTATTTCAAAGTTTCGGGATCGCCCGTCCACTGAGAAACTTTTGAAAATCGCTTACAAAAACCTAGACTCGGGTTACCGGAATTACATCGGAGCGAAACCAACGCGCTCGTTTTGTTCGCTCTTGAAAAAAGGAAAAGAGCACGAGCGGATGAGAGACTTGAATAATCGACACGTCCAACCCCCTTCTCGAGACAAAGCCAGACTTCCCGCGGCTGCTTGGTCTGGACCCCCGAAAGTACAACGGGTGGCGGACCTGCAGGCAAGGGTCCCTGATAAGGAGCCGGAAAAAAAGGCAGAGTTAGCAACGGAGGTGGACCCGAAAGAGCAGTCCAGGCAGCGAGTAGAAATTTCAATCAAGCCGAAGGACTCGCTCACTTCGGGTAGAGTAGAACATTCCGCTGGTTATCAGCCTGAAACCGAGGAAGTCGCGGGGTTCAGCCCGACGGAAAGACGCCCGGTAAACTCCAGCAAAGGGCCGGGGTGGGCTCGCCCGGACCAAGCCCAAACAAACTCAAACGTTCGGTCTCCAGGCTTGGTGGGGGGGAGGGAACGCAGATGCGAGTATAGTCTGTTTTCAATATAAACAAGCGGGGCACAAGGTTATCTCGTGTCCCCATCGCATCTGCTGTACCTGCCACAAGCCAGGGCATTTTTCGCCTGAATGTCCCGAACGTTTTTCAGAATTAAAATGTCAAGTGTGTGGGCAGCCAGGTGTGGCTGTCCCCGATTGCCCTAATTGTTCGTGGCTTTTGGAAAACGGCAACGCGGGGGGAGCAGTCGGTCCCATCCCCGCTCGCTAAGTCAAATTGGGACCACCCAGCACGAGGAGCATGCTCCCGCTCCAGAGCAAACCCTCGGCTGCGTTGACCTCGGAATAAGCCCTGCACTCGGGCACAGTGAAGGTGGGGGCGATGCTCGTGGGAAAATCCAGCCCAAAGCTGAGACACAGTACCAAAGCGAGATCGCCGAGGCCGTTGTGCAGTTTGTGCAGGAAGCGGGAGGAGAGGAGTGTCAACGCGAGTCCAAGGTACTCCCGGGTCAAAACCCGGTTGAGACCTGGAAGAGCTGGGACGTAGATGAGCGAGACCCCCGCGTAGCGGGGAACATAATCATCCACGATAACGTGATTGAAATGATTTCTGCGGTAAGGAGCGATAACAGGTGTTTCATACCAATAGTGATAAACGGGTATAAATACTTAGCCCTGTTTGACCCTGGGGCGATGCTTTCCCTGGCGGGCCCTCTCGCCGCCGACAACTTGTCCGGTAAGTTGAGGCCGACGGATACCCTTATCCGTTCTGTCACGGGTGAAACCAGGAGTCTGCGGGGGGTCTTGACCGCTCAGCTCAAGATTGACGGGGTCAATAAACCGTTCGAGATGAAGGTTTATGACGGCCTTGAGCATGATGCGGTACTAGGCATGGATTTTTGTAAGTTGTTTGGAATTGAAGTGCAGTTTGACGCAGGTTGGTAGAGGATAAAAGAAGGGCCCTGGCACCGGTTTCTCATCCCTCAAAACAAGCACGAGGATCCCATCGTAATCGCCGAATGTGCGGGAATCTGCGAGTTGACCAAGGGTCAGAGAGGGCAGATGACACGAGGGCTTAGTTTTCAAAAAGAAGGGCAGTGGCCCTTCCGGTGGGTGAAAACACCAAAATTGAGTGTTATATTATTAAAGGAGTATAGTTGTTTGCTAGCAGTCCTTGACTCGCAACGATCTTTATTGTGTCAAGTGTGGCGTAGAATGCCGAATGGGAGAGCTCCGCCTAGGCGTTATGAGCCCCGTTTACGGCTTCCGGGAGATGACGCTGTCGCCCCGCAGTGCCGAGTCAACAGCTCGGAGCTCCGGATCACAACTACGCCCCCAGCTCGGCGGGGCACCGACCCGAGTGGTACCGCCTCAGGACAAGGGCGACGAAGAAGAACCAGGCATCGACGCCAACGCTATCGCCGGTCCGCTTCCGAAACCCGGAACGCCGCACCAAGCGCCGAGAGAGCTGGACCCAGCCAAAATACTCAGAGGGGCCTCGAGTTTTGAACCGGACAAGACGCGGCACCAGCCGCCGGAAAAGCGACAGCCCGTCAAGGCCCTCGTGTCCGCCGAGAATCTCAAGAAGTCACAGGCCAGTCGAAGCAAGTCTTTTGGGGACGCTACCGGGGATGGGATCCGGGAGGCTATCCTGCTCCAGGCCGCCACGAAGAGCCAGAGCTTCATACGTTTGGAGTGACCCGTAGTAACAGCATCCAACTAATTATCCATTATTTGTATATCTTTCGTTTATTTATTATTGTTGGTAGCTTTCTTTTTCTCGCTTTTGTATTTTAGAAAGTACCATGTGGTACGATTAAGATTTAATTAAGTTCTGTTTTTTTTTCGTTCTCTTCTCTTTTTATATTTAATTTGATAATGTAGGTGGCAAGGGGGTCAAAATGATTGTAAACTTGGTCCGTTGACATTATACATAATTATTGTTAGGTTTGCGTTTCTTCGTTTCTTTTAGGTACAATTCATTATATATTTTTTTTTTGTTTTTTTTTGGGCGATGTCCCATCTTGGTGCGGGGTGGTCTGTGACGTGGCACGCCACAGGGGTTTTTGTAACGTGGGGATGGCGTTGACGGGGGAAGGGAGAAGTCAGGGAAGGCCTAGGGCAGTTCCAGAGGGCAGCACGGCCGTCTTCTTCTCTCCTCGCGATCGGCCGTGGGCTCGATCGCACGGACGGCCATTTGAACTTCACTTGAGTCATAGCTACTGAGATAAAAGCATCTCGCGCGTACGAAGTTATCGGAGAGAGAGAGAGAATTAGAAGTTAGGTGATTGTGCTAGGTGTCGTGACAGCTCGCCCTCTCCTTCGTCAAGGACGAAGCCAGCCAGCCAGGTACGAGAGGACGAGATCGGTGATCGCGGGGATCGCACCTTTGAGCCCGACTTCAACTACCGCTCCAGCGCCATCCAGAGCAACGCGGTCTGACAGCCAGCGGAGGACGCGAGCCGCGAAACGAGCAATCCACCCTCGTGGGAGGAGCAGCGGTCGAGAACTTGGGTTGTGTGGATCATCGGAGCAAGGTGCGTACTGGGCGTGGCCCGGTAATTTGTAGTTTTAAGTAGCGACGCGTAAACTCCTTGCCACCCGAGTTCTTTTTTCTATTTTTATTAAATTGAATGAACAGTGGACTTAGTGTTTTTCTTTCTGTTAATTTTCTGCACCTGCTCACTCTTGAATCTACCCTCTTGCCTCACTTTGAGTCTACCACTGTGCCTAACTCCTGTACCTCCCCTCGTGCGTACCCACGTACACACACTTGTGTCTACCCTTGTTCCTAACCTTTGTTCTACATTTACATCTACACTTGTAGTTTCCTGCACGTATTCTCGTGCCTACCCAGACTCATTTACTAAGATCTGACTTCGAAATCTGATATTTTCCGGACTTTGTATTGAGAGATAACTACTTTAAAAATCCAATATTTTCGACTTCTGCAACGTTTAGTTTAGACTGGTCGAATGAGGTCACATGACCTTCCGATTACAATTTATACCTTTCTCAAGCTACTCTCCCTCAACACACATACACTCTCGGTTTACTGTCGACCCTCTTTATATGCAGAGGTCATTCGAGCAAGTAAGATCGATAAAAATCTACGTGTAACTTCATCTATACTTGACTTCACAAACATAAATCAAAGAGCAATATTTAGCTCGATACATTTATATCTTCGATAAACGGACTGCCCTCCTTGTAATCGCACAGTCCTACATTGTTGAAGACAACAATGGACTAAGCGGGGAGGCATGTCATGTATCGACACTTTAATCCTCTTTAATCCCCAAATTGCGCTTTAAATTACACCGCCAAAAGTAGGGGAGGGGCCGCATAATTATTGAATGATTGATGTCTACCTCCGCGCTTCACGGTCTAAGTGGAAGAAGTAGAGCTCTTTATCGTTTGCGCCCGCGCTTCAAACTTTCGTCTGGTCCCCGACACCCAAACGCGGCGGAAGTTTGAACGCAAACGAGAAAGAGCGTTCCTGGGCTCACCTGGACCACGAGGCTGAAGTGGAAAGATCTCTGACAGTGCAAAATTGATCTTTCAACATAGTCTAAGCATAGCTGGAACGAAGTTAGAAAACTCGTCCAGTGAACAATCTTCGCCCGGAGGTTCGAGACATTTAATTATAGCTAAATTTGTAATTACTAACTTCAATTCAATCCAATCAAAATTTAGCTTAAGCTTTTCTTTTTCTTTTGTTTATAACTCTTAATTTATTCAATCATTGTCACAGAGAAATAGACACAGAGAGGGTGACGGAATACTTGCGTTGGCAAGTATTTCGAAGTTAGGTTGGCGTTATGTTTAAACCCTGTTATTTCGTCTGCTTTCTACCAAAACACAAGGTAAGTGAATGATTATGATCTAACAGACATCACCCACTAGCAAGTTTTTCAAAAAAATAAGTTTTAATTATTGTTTGGTTAGTTTATTCCTAGTGATGTAAAATGTAACGTCCGTAACGAAAAGTTTCCAAAAATCAAAGTGAAAAATTCATTAATGAAGATAATTACTTCAAATTTATTGAGAAATAAGAGAGAGTAGTTATTAACACTGCTGCGCTAATGTTTAAAAAGAAAACCACTTTTTTTTTAATTGTTTGATTTTGTAACGTTACGGACATTACTTTTTTTTAGCTATCTAGTGACTAGTGAATCAAATTGAATGACTTTAACCTCACTTTTAAAACTCATTTTATTGAGCTTAATAACCTTTTTGCATTTATGACATGGATTTAATTACTAACGTTGAAGTTAAATATTATTTATAATTGAAATTTTCTTATAATTCACTTCATTTCGTTAAAAAGTTTTTTTTTATTTAGTGTAGACCAGTGGTTTATCATGCATGACTTATTATTTACAACAATGTTTTGTATTTTTCAGAAAAAATTCCTGGAAAAGAGAGAATTGCTAGATACCGAGAAAAACTGAAACTAAGTAAAGATTTATGGAATGCTCACTTACAAAAAGACAAGGAATGAAAAAAAATCAAAAGAGAAAAAGAAAAAAATAATCAATTCAAAAAGAAACTGACACAAGAGGCAACTAGACTTCGAGTAAAAAAGTTCAGAGATAAAAAAAAAAGAAGTAAGGAAAAGCTGTAAAGTATTAGGTAGCTTTAATGATGAGCAATATTTAAATCAAGCAGTCAACAAGGTCAACAAAAATCTTCCTCACAGCCCATAAAAAAGACAAGCTGTTTTTAATTGTCTTGTAAAATCTAACTATGGGAAAGATTTGTTCCCTGCTGAAAAAAATTATAATAGAGCATATCCATTATCAAAAGAACTTAAAGAAAAAGTAACAAATTTTTATTGCAAAGATAGAATTTTTCGGCAGGCTCCAGGGATTGTATTTCAGTAAAAGATCCTGAAACTGGAAAAAGGGCTTTAATATAGGCCCGGTACATGCTTATGAGTGTATCTGAAGCAAAAATTATTTTTGATACAGAGATTAAATCAGATAAATCCATAAGTTTCGACAAATTTTTCAAATTACGCCCGGATCATATGAAGACATTTGATAAAATGCCGCATACAGTGAGTGTTTGTCATATTCATGCTAACATCATAAAACTTACAGAGGCTTTATTACCATTTCTCGATCCTAACATCAAAACTTATAAAGACATTTTCATTGAAGCAACTTGTGATGTGACTAAGGAGCAATGCATGACAAACGTTTGCGAGAATTGTAAAAATTTTGATATTATGTTGTTTGTCAAATCGATTACGCGGAAAATGCTTCATTAATATCTCAAGACGAAATTCAAAGTGCTCATTGGCATCATGGACAAGCTACCGTATTTACATGTGTTCTCTGGGCAGCTGGTCAAGTTCATTCTTATGCCGTAGTAAGCGATGATATAAGCCACTCTAAATATTCGTCCTAGGTTTTCCTAAAAACTATATTCCCTAATTTAAAAAAAAAAAATCTAAATAATCTATATATATTCTCGGATGATTGTTCATCTCAGTTTAAAAGCAAATACACAAAGGCTAATATTTGTTACTTAGATGATGATTTTGGATTCCAAAATATTTCATGGGATACATTTGCACCAGGGCATGGAAATGGATCAGTAGATGCAATTGAAGGTTCTGTGAAACAAATGGTCTGGCTTGCTGTTGAAACAAGAAAAGCAACTGTTAGTAATAGATATCAATTTTACCAGTGTGCTAAAAATGAGGCTGATAAGATTAATGTGCTATATGTACCCTCTTCCAACGGTAAGGATTCGTCGGGTTTATTGGATCAAAGATGGGAAAATGCTCAAGAAATCAAAGGTCTACAAGGTTTTCACCATTTTGAAAGATTTAACAAGTCCAAAGTTTCTGTTGCATTGACTGCAAAAACTTATCTCATTCACTACGAAACAATTAATTCAAAAAAATCACTGACTAAAAAGCCAAAGAGGCAATCGATATGTATAACCAGATTTATTCAGATTCAGAAGATAATGATTGAGCTCTTAGCTCGACATCATAATAAATATCTTAATCTGAAATAAATCTGTTCTAATAATGAGCTAGTTTCTGTATTCTGTATTCTGTATCTGTACCTGGTTGTAATTCATTTTAAGCATACTTTTTGTTTCTAACGATATTTATTTATATTCTTTCATTAGAATATTTATTTCATCAAAGTTCATTTGCAACTTACTAATTACTTTTGAGTTTCAAAGAATATATTATATTTATGAATATATACCTGTAAATATATATATTCTTAAAAACCCAAAATAACCTTTTTAATACCGAATAACCCTTCTAAAATCCAAAATAACCCTTCTTAAATCCAAAATAACCCTTTTTATTCTTAACCAAAATAACCCTTTTACGCCCTCCTAGAGTAATAATCATCCCTCTTTTGCCCTCCTAAAGCAATAATCCTCTCTCCAACCCCCCTCTAGAACCAAAATAACCCTTTCTAATACCAAATAACCCTTCTAAAATCCAAAATAACCCTTTTTTATCCACATAACCCTTAAATATTCCAAAATAACCCATTTTTAAAAACGTCCCAGAAATAGTCATATAGTATATACTTTTTCTGGGACGTCCAAGAACTAGTCATATAGTATATACTTTTTCTGGGACGTTCAAGAACTAGTCATATAGTATATACTTTTTCTGGGACGTCCCAGAATTAGGAGACGCGTCGCAGAAACAGTCGCTTAGTATATAAAGCGTCCCAGAAATAGTAATATTGCGTATTTATTATATTATATTATATTTTGTGTAAAGACAGCTTGCAACCAAATTTATGTTTACTTAAACATAAATTGTAGTTGGTAAATAAAAAAAAGTAAAAATTAAGATGCGTAAAGGTTTATTATTTCAAATATTTGTTCCGAAGTTAATATTTATGAAAAATTATGTTTAAAAAGTTAAGACATTCTAAAAAATTCAGTTAAATGCAATAAATATGTACTTTATTTGGTATTAGTTGACTTTTATTGATTCACTTAATTTTTGTGCATGTTTAACAAGGCCTTATTCTGTAACGTTCGTAACGCCACTTGCTTCAGCAAATCGTCAATTTCATTAAAAAATCATATAAACTTCTTATCAGAAATAAAGCTTTCCCAACAGTCGGGAATATTTTTGAACTCTTACCGAGCTTGAAATTTTAATTTAATGAAAATCTCTATAAATAAGTCAAACAGAAATTTAGGTACTTGATGAAATTTCAGCATTATGTTTTTGAACCCTTTCCGATGCCAATGGAATTGTTCAAATATTTTTAAAAATTTTCAGAACCGCGTAATTAACGTTTAAAAAAAAAATTTAGCGGTTTATAACCTAAAACTTTGGTTTAAAAAAGTAAGCATGAAAGTTCATATTTGGAAAAACTTCAAGCAAGGAAGTTGTTTATTAGTTCCTGAAGAACATTTCTGTAAAGTTTCAAAGAGATTCTTCAAACAGGTAAAAATTAACACCGTTTTTTAAAAAGCGGATGGGCCTGCCTGCATCAAGCTCCAGCGCTGCAGCCCAGCTGGCAGCACTCGGCCGCGGTATACCTATATATAGGCTTCGGGAAAAAAATAGCAACCTTATGCCGATTTTTTGGGCGTAAGTTTACCCGACTTTTTCCCTGGAATGATTACCGGCTGTTCTAGTCGGCCGAGTCCTATCCGTGTATGTCTGCCATCTTTCGAACCACCTGGAAGAAGATATACTATCTTCTCTCCCTGCCGCTTTTTCTCTTAGAACTTGAGAGGTCTCTCTTGTGGATTCTCTGTGGGCTCCGCTCTGCGAGACCACGGTTGAGTGAGAGAGAGAGAGCGAATGTAAGCGGTGTTCACAACGCTCACTGCGTCGAGCTGAGCAAAAGCACTCACAAGGAGAGGTCACACCCTCCGGGTCACCGATCTTGCCGAAACTTTGGGGATCGTTTTCTTATACCAAAAGATGAAGAAATCTACCAATCATCCCGTCTAATGGGCCTTTCATACCTAGTTCCTACATAACTTATATCGTATTTTTAGCTCTTTTTGGGTTTTTTTGCGAATTTTCAAAAAATTCCTGCTCGAAGCCTATTACACTTACAAAATTCTGCAACCCCGCATTTTTTTTTTTTTTCATCTTCTGTTGAGAAAAAATATTTATAAATCTAATTTTGAAGAAATAGTCCATGTAAAATTGAGGTAATCAAAAGCATTTTTTACTGTTTTTTTTGGTTTTATGAACTTAAACTGTACGTCGTCAGCCTTATCAAAATTATGTCTAAAAATATTTTTTCTAAAAAATTCATAAAAAAACAAAGAAAATGCGGGGTTGCAGAGTTCTGTAAGTGCAATAGGCTTTGAGCAGGAATTTTTTGAAAATCAGCTTGTTTTGACACTTTTAACACTTTTGTGCGACTTTTGTGGTTATTTGTGCCAATTTTCAAAAAATTCCTGCTCAAAGCCTATTGCACTTACAGAATTCTGCAACCCCGCATTTTCTTTGTTTTTTTATGAATTTTTTAGAAAAAATATTTTTAGACATAATTTTGATAAGGCTGACGACGCACAGTTGAAGTTCATAAAACCAAAAAAAACAGTAAAAAAATGCTTTTAATTACCTCAATTTTACATGGACTATTTCTTCAAAATTAGATTTATAAATATTTTTTCTCAAAAGAAGATGAAAAAATAAAGAGAATGCGGGATTGCAGAATTTTTTAAGTGTAATAGGCTTCGAACAGGAATTTTTTGAAAATTCGCAAAAAAACCCAATAAGAGCTAAAAATACGATATAAGCTTTGTAGAAACTAGGTATAAAAGGCCCATTAGACGGGATGATTGGTAGATTTCTTCATCTTTTGGTATAAGAAAACGATCCCCAAAGTTTCGTCAAGATCGGTGACCCGGAGGGTGTGACCTCTCCTTGTCAGTGTGCACTGGGCCTCTGTGCCGAGCAGACCTGCCAAGCCCCGTGCATTGTACCTAACTAAATAAAAAATATACAAATAAAAAATTTAAAAACGCCTCACCGATATGATTTAAATTTTGTTTTGATACCCTTGATATATGAAACAATGATTTATTATAATTAAATGATTTTTTTTTTACCTTTGATATACAGTTATAAAAGCTTAAAATTTTACTATTTGTTTTAACAAATAAATCAAAATTTAAAAACTGCATATGTTTGAATGATACATGCCACTCAACGAACATTGGGAAAATATCATTATAAAACCTAACATTTATTTTGAACGATATGCGCTACTTCACTGGACAGCGGACTCATTTCAAACGCCTCAAAATAGAGCAGTTGCCACTATGCAAGGTGTTGCGTAGTCTGCTTTGCCAGCACCCTCTGAACAACCTTGCTGATCGTTTCCCAGTGAGTGGTGCCTTCATGTCATTTTTTCCTTACCCCGCTCATAGGTCTAATTACTGATTTAAAAATATGAATTATAAATTTTTTTTCTGAAAAAATTTGAATGAAACATATTAAATAAGAGCGATTATTTTGAGTTTCATGCGCACTCGCCTGTACTAAATCACTTAAGGACGTTGCCTCGTGAAATGAAATCCATAAGATCCGTTTGAAAATTATTGCAATTTTTAAGTTTAGGCTTAAGGAATAACGTGTCAAAATTTCAAGAGGATTTACAATACAGTTGTTGAGAAATTTTAATTCAAAGTTGGGCTAAAATCGCTCCAAATCGGGTGATTTAACATAAGCTATTATGGGAAAACCATGCTGTTTTCATTTTGCTGTAGTTTTCGAACCAGGTTGGCAATCATCTTGAAATTTGGATATGTCATTCCTAGAGCCTTGAAGAACAAATTGATATGTTTTTGGAAAACTTCTTATGGATTTTTAAACAATTTCGGCATTGTTTTGTTATTAAAAAATCAGTAAAAAGTTTGCTGATTTTTCCTTATCTTTAAAAAAGTTTTCTAGACTTTTGATTCACACTGTTAAAAACTTTAAGTCTTCAGTAGTAGTCTGAAATAATTTCAGAAAGTTTTATTGATTCAGTCTCGAGTACAAACGAGTTGAAAATAAAATAATTTTGTTAATCGACCGGGTAGACTCGAGGCGAATGTCAGCTGTTCCCGTGCCTAACCTATGGGTGGCTTCCCCTACTACTGCCGCGGCATGCCGTGACGAGGCAACGTCTTTAAACTGTCTTGGACTGAAATATGTTGTAGTACTTTAAAAAATATTTGATACGTATTATTATAATTATTTTTTTTTTTTCGATTGTGCTGAAACTGAATTTTTCATGAACGTTTTATCAGCTGTCGAATAGTAAGTATTAAATTTTGAATTTGAACCATCTTATTTTTGATGGATACTTTATCGAATATTCCAAAAAATAATTCGGAAGGTGGTAAAATAAAAAAATGCTCTCTTTAAAAAACAAAGAAATGAAAAATTTATTTTTCTCGAAAACTCGAACTTGAAAAATTTTGATCATAAGCATGATAGCGACTTAATTCCACTTATTTGAAGCTATTAATCGAAAATTAGTTTTATTTAAATCCTTTATTACCCAGTGTAAATTCTAAGGCTTTTTCATAAGCAGACGATATTCATAATCTTTTCTGAGTTAATAGAAAAATAGATTGACGATTAACGGATCATTTCATTTTTTATTAAAGTAATTGTCAGAATCAACATGTAAAAGTAAATAAATAGAAGCGATTGATGATGATGCTCATACGTTTTTTATTTGGGCAAACAGACTTTTTTAAGAGAAATTTTTTTATAAAAAATTCTTAATACCAGAGAATAATCAAAAATCTATAGGGAAATAAATATCTTTATAAAAGATCAATAAGTACTAAAAAAATTAAAAGAAACCAGAGCAAATAAATTTTAAAAATAGCGGTCTGCTCACGAAAAAGCCTTCTTGCATTCTAAAAAAAAAAAAAAAAGAGAACAATAATGAGTTTTTTCAACTTTCCAATTAATTTGTATAAGAAAAAAAATCTATTTTTCTTTCATTGTTCATTTCAAAAGTTCTCATTGAATCAAAAGACTTCTTTAAATATTTGTTTTCTACTAAATTTATACTAAAAAGATTGTACTTATTTATTTAAATAAATATTTTTATATGCGTATCATATAAATTTCATGGGTCACATAAAAAACAATATTTATTTTCGACTTTAACTAAACGTGGCTTAGCCTCATTTTGTCCAGGGGACATCCTTGTTTTAAAAAAAGTGATTCACAAAAAAAAACCTGTTAAATAAAACAAATAAATAAAAAACCAAAAATGGATGAAGTAATGAAAGTTTTGTAATAATTCATAAAAATTATTGAAATTTATTATATCTAGTATCATTGTTAATTAAAATAGGATATTTTTGAAACTTTTATAATTTAAAATTTTGTTTTGAAAAGTGCTTTCAAAATTAAAAAAAAAATTAAGGATCATTGTGCGAGTGGTTGGCTGTTTGTGCGAAGCTGCTATTGCGATCCAAAGAGAACGTGTTTGAGGTTAGGTTAGTCGCACGAACAGCGACTGTATGTTAGGCTGTTTGTGAGAGCCTAATTATAGGTTTTATTTTTAATTAAATCATGATTGATTTTATGAAAAAGTTAAGGTGGCTATTACATTTGTCTGTAAAAAACATATTTTTGAGTATTTTTTTCAACTCTTTTTAAGGTTTTCTGGACTTTTTCAATAAAAAATCATTTTGGTTCGCACTAACATCCTACCTCGCACACACTCCCCAAGTTACCCTACTTACAACATGTTTCAGTTGTGGACAATTTGGGTGACTTAGTACAGGTGAATGCCCATGAAACTGGAAATGATTAGTAGGGCGTTTCATCGAAAAATTTTTTTTCGAATTTCAAAACGCCCATGGTGGCATAACCTTTATGAAGGTAAAAAAATGAGCCATGAATTTTTTCAAATTTTTTCAAGGTCATTTAGAGGTCGCTAAACTTGTTTCAAGGTCAAGTTTTTACGTAAAGTTATTAAAATAAATGATTATGAGGTTTTATCGTTACTTTCGAGTGATATAAGCTACGAAAATGACTAGAAAATTTTGTTTATTGACACAAAAGTTAGAAAAAAATTTTTTGAAAATTTTTAAAGGTCATATAAAGGTCATGCAGGCTTAAAATAATTGATTTTTTACAAAAAAAAGCGATTTTTATTACTTTTTTGCCATGAAAAAGCTATTAAGAACGATTTAAACTCTTTTAATTGATGGAAATGATAGTTCTTGATTAGAAAATATCAGAAAAAATTTTTTGAAAATTTTTAAAACTCATTTAAAGGTCAAGTGAGCTTAAAATAATTGATTTTTTTACAAAAAAAATGCGATTTTTATTACTTTTTTGCCATGAAAAAGCTATTAAGAACGATTTAAACTCTTTTAATTGATGGAAATGATAGTTCTTGATCAGAAAATATCAGAAAAAATTTTTTGAAAATTTTTTAAGGTCATTTAAAGGTCATGTGAGCTTAAAATAATTGATTTTTTTACATAAAAATGCGATTTTTATTACTTTTTTGCCATGAAAAAGCTATTAAGAACAATTTAAACTCTTTTAATTGATAGAAATGATAGTTCTCAATTCAAAAATATCAGAAAAAATTTTTTGAAAATTTTTTAAGGCCATTTAATGGTCAAGCGAGCTTAAAATAATTGATTTTTTTTACATAAAAATGCGTTTTTTATTACATTTTTGACATTTTAATTTCTCGTAACTGATGGAAATAATAGTTTTCAATAAAAACAGTATGAGATAAAGTTTTTTACTAATTACAAATCAGAAATTATCGATTTAATACAAAAAAAATCTTTTTTAACAACTTACCATTAATTGGTAACTGTAAATAACATTTAAATCCAATTGAAAATTTACGTTTTGTCAGCATGTATGACGTAGTAAGTTGATTATATTATATATTTAATTACTTCATGATCCAAAAAACTCATCTACAGCAGTGACATGCTGTAAAATAAGGAATATTTTACAGCATGTCACCCCAGGAGTGCGTATAAATCCAAAAGCAATATTTTGATTTTTTCTTTACTCAGTTCCGAAGTAGGAAATCGTGCTTCCATATTCTTGTTTATTTTTCCGAGAAATTTGTTAATGAACTGATTGTTTATGTTTTTCCATTGTGAGGTTTGGTGAACTCGCCTCCTCCCCCCTCCTTTACCTGGTCAGAGCTTATCACGTGCAGTTCTTAACACTAAGTCGGTGCTTGCAGTAAGCTTATATTTCGGTGCGTTTTAAACCGTAGTTTAATTGAGTTTATTTTAAACAGTGAGATTACGGTGCTTGCAGAAAGTGTCTGGCTGTAATCATAATATCACAGATTTATGGATTAAGTTAAATAAGTGATTTTTTTTTCCTTTTTTTTATTTAAAATGTTTACAAGTAAGGATGAAAAGTTTTGGCTGCTCGGGAAGTCAAGTTCTGAAGTACTTTCTAATAAAGGTGAGTTTAAATTATCATCTTGATAACTTTTTTAGTTTTTCAACTCAAATGCCAATATTTTTGCAGCTCAGCAATAATTATGTGTATTTATTTATTTTCTTTGTTTGTGCTTTTAAAAAATAACATGTTTTTTTGCTGCTGCTCTTTGAATTATTATTTTTTAATGCGATTCAGCTTATTTTAAAGCCTTAAGTCAGAGCTTTAAAATATTTTAAAGTGAAGAAAAGGTTTACTGGCGCGTTTTTCGAAGTTTTTTAGCTTATTTTCGATTCTTTAGGTGTAAAATGAAAAAAAAAAAAAGTAAATATGACTAATTTCATTGTGTAGAGTATCAAATTTTACGTGGAAAACCAGGTTACTAATTTTTTTTACGAGTCTAGGGATGAAAAAATATAAAGTATAACGATTAAAATTACGCCAATTTAAAAAATTCTTAAATTACTCTGGAACCCAGTGTGAAAAATTAACCACCACAGAAGATGATCAACAAAATTAGTATCAAAATGTTGAGTATCATAGAAAAAAATTTTCAGACTATCGTAAAAGTACAATTATAAATAACTTAAACAGTGCTAAGTTTGAGTAATAAATTTGTCAATGAATTAAAATTAAAAAAAGACATTCTATATTAAAAATTTAATTATTTTACACAACCTTATAAACTCCCAAAAATTTTTTACGATATTTTCTAATTAAGAACTAATATTTCCATTAATTACAAGAGTTTAAATTGTTCTTAATAGCTTTTTCATGGCAAAAAGGTAATAAAAATCGCATTTTTTTTTTTTTAAATCAATTATTTTAAGCTCACTTGACCTTTAAATGAGTTTTAAAAATTTTCAAAAAATTTTTTCTGATATTTTCTAATCAAGAACTATCATTTCCATCAATTAAAAGAGTTTAAATCGTTCTTAATAGCTTTTTCATGGCAAAAATGTAACGAAAATCGCATTTTTTGTAAAAAAATCAATTATTTTAAGCCTGCATGACCTTTAAATGACCTTAAAAAATTTTCAAAAAATTTTTTCTGATATTTTTGAATTGAGAACTATCATTTGTATCATTTAAAAGAGTTTAAATTGTTCTTAATAGCTTTTTCATGGCAAAAAGGTAATAAAAATCGCATTTTTTTTTTTTAAATCAATTATTTTAAGCTCACATGGCCTTTAAATGACCTTAAAAAATTTTCAAAAAATTTTTTCTGATATTTTCTAATCAAGAACTATCATTTCCATCAATTAAAAGAGTTTAAATCGTTCTTAATAGCTTTTTCATGGCAAAAATGTAACGAAAATCGCATTTTTTGTAAAAAAATCAATTATTTTAAGCCTGCATGACCTTTAAATGACCTTAAAAAATTTTCAAAAAATTTTTTCTGATATTTTCTAATGAAGAACTATCATTTCTATCAATTAAAAGAGTTTAAATCGTTCTTAATAGCTTTTTCATGGCAAAAATGTAACGAAAATCGCATTTTTTTGTAAAAAAATCAATTATTTTAACCTGCATGACCTTTAAATGACCTTTAAAAATTTTCAAAAAATTTTTTTCTAACTTTTGTGTCAATAAACAAAATTTTCTAGTCATTTTCGTAGCTTATATCACTTGAAAGTAACGATAAAACCTCATAATCATTTATTTTAATAACTTTACGTAAAAACTTGACCTTGAAACAAGTTTAGCGACCTCTAAATGACCTTGAAAAAATTTGAAAAAATTCATGGCTCATTTTTTTACCTTCATAAAGGTTATGCCACCATGGGCGTTTTGAAATTCGAAAAAAATTTTTTCGATGAAACGCCCTAATGATTAGTCATGAAGACTTATAAACGTTTAGTATTTTAAAATTTACCTAATTCATTTTCAGAGAAACTTCAAAAACCTTGGATCCTTGTTAAGAGAAAAACCATGTGTCGTGTGCCTTGGGATTTTACAAAATAATTTTATGAAATCCTTTACAAATTCGGTAAGAGTGAATTATTGTATAAAAGTATGTTTTTAACTTTGAATATATTTACTCATTCTTGATGAAGGAAGAATTCTTGACTCTTAAAAAAAGTAGTTTTCTGTAGCCCTAAAGGGCGGTAGCCCTGTAACCGCGAATGGGTTTTTGAAAACACTGACTGCCGTGAAAGCGTACTGCTTTATATACTTTGAATTTCGGTTGTAGGTTTGGTCATTCGCGAAAAACCCATATTAGGATGATTATTTTTCCTCGATCATATATTCTATGTATAGCCGATGATCCCCTAATTAAATAAAAAAAAATCCTCCTAAAAAAGTTCTGCGTTAAAAAGTTTTGAACGTTTCAATTTTCGAAGCACTGATTTCTTCTCGCTCAGGCGTCAGGCGTTTTCCGTATCAGTCGAGGACCTCCGGTTTCTCTGCATGGGGTGCATGTGGCCTGAACTGGAATTTATGTAATGCTTTTCTTGCTGTCTCACTCTTGTTGCCAGCAAGACATGCAGGTGAGCCACAGAGCGACCCTACGATACGAGAAGTTGAGAGGGCCTCGCATTCGTGTGTATGTATAATGTTGCAGACTGCTCACTGCCGTACAGCTGGGAGTGCAGAAGAAAAAAAAACCGCTGAGTTCAGACACCCACAAATTTGAGTTGCTCCACGAAACTATTTTTTATCATTGACAACAATTTTAACTCATACACAAGATATGACAAATTTACTTCTTTAGCTGAACAATAATTTACGTAGCGATGTGGTATCAACTTTTGGTTATCATGGTAACTACTATTATTCATATAGCTTCTTAGCAAATGAAAGTACAAAAAACAATGGTAATAAACCACACAGTTATCCTTCATTACAAGCAGGCTTTATTTTTGTAGTTATGCCGACTTTTCGGGCGACTAAGCGACCATCATCAGGGCAGCTAATTAAATAACAATTAATACAAATTAATACATAATTGGCATAAAGATACATAATAATATTTAATAAAATTACAATGGAAGTGATAGAATAAAATGAAATATATAAGATTATTAGTTTCTCACTCAAGACTTTGTAATACTGTCTGAATTATAATCGTAAATATAGCGAACTTAATAAAAACAATTAAAAAGTGTATAACGATGATAGTAGACTTACAAATAAACTTCCTTATTAAGGAGTTGGTCAGGTACATGGAACGTATTTCACGATGACAAGGCATTGAGTGTGTTCTCTCGGGGGTTGTCTGTACTTTTATTGTATTAAGATAGGAGGAGGAGGGGGGGGGGGTTAAGGAAAAAGGAAGGGGTAAAGCGTGTTAGGTCTAGGAGGCGAGGCATAAGGCTGAGGAAAGTATAAGTGTAAAGCAGGGCGTGTATGGTGGGAAGATACAATTGGGCATAAGGTAGACTAGTAGGAGTGGCCAAGTGGGTCTACCATGAATAGCTCTCAGGTATTCATGTGCTCCTAGCAGCGACGAGAACACGCTTTGCGTTGGTTTTAATTCGCAATTTTCTATTGTACATAAGTTTTAATATTGTCAATGCATTTTTTTAAATCGTTTTTTAATGTAATCGTGTCTGTAATAACATTCAGTGTGTTGTCAAAATAGTGTATGTTTAGCATTTCGCAAAATGTACGTTTATACAAATTAGGTTCCTTATCTAAAATTTTGTAATTATCGAAGTCAATTTTGTGTCCTGTATCAATCACATGTGTAGCAAGCATTTTTTAAGTTTCGTTTATCGATTGCGTATTTATGTTCGTAGAGCCTCTTACTTAATTTCACAGCCAACACAGTCAATTTTGTATACAATGTTATTGCATTTCTGTTTCGGTATTTTATCTTTTCCTAATTTTATAATGGTGTTAAGTTTATTAATGTTTCTATGTACAATGTTGAGTTTGTATTTACGTAAACTATTTTTAATAGAATCGGATAAATTTTTAACAAAAGGGTATAATGGTTTATCATCATAATTATTGTCATGTGTATAATTGTTGTTATTAAAATCGGTGTTATGTGAAATTTTAATCACTCTTTTCTTTGTATATTTATTTATAAAGCCAATGGGGTAATTGTTGATAATAAGGATTTCTTTGATTTTATCTAAATTTTTTCTATGGAAACGAGGGTGAGAAAGTTTGATGGCTCTGTCAGTTAAATTGTAAACTATAGCCATTTTTTGACTATGGGGGTGGTGTGAGAAATTATTAATGAATCTATTAAAGGAGGTGAGTTTTTGATACCAATTTCTAAAAAGTTTATCGCGTTCGCGGGTGATTGTTAGGTCAAGAAAGTTGATGCTACTATTTTCTTCCTCTTCACAGGTAAATTTAAGATTCCGGTCAAGGTTATTGAAAGTATCAAGTGTCTCCGCAGTCTTATCGCTTTCGATAATCAAAAAGCAATCATCAACGTAGCGGTGGTAATACAGAATCGAATTAAAAGCAGTATTAAAAGCTCTCATCTCTAACCTTTACAGTGAAAAATTTGAAAAACGAGAGCTACTACAAAAATCCATAGGAGCACCTAAAATCTGTTTGTAAAATCCACCATTAAATTGCAAATAATACAGTTTAAAAGGGTGGCTAGGTCAGCGAAAAATGTACTTTTACTCAAAAGTGTGTAAGGGCTAATCGAGTCTCATTTTTCGCTGAGTGTTTGCAGAATGAGGTCGTGCGAAATGTTAGAAAAAAGAGAAATTACGTCGAAAGATACCAAACGGCGGTTTGCAATTGATTCGATCTCATCAAGTTCTTTCTTCAAATCAAAACTATTTTTAATATTACTGGCTGGAAGGTCTAAAATTTTATTGAAGAAGTTAGTGAGGGCTTTGTCAAAGGTATATGTGGGACTATTTATCGCAGAGACAATAATGTGGATAGGAAAATCATTCTTATGGATTAATAATTTTATATATTTCATTTTATTCTATCACTTCAATTGTAATTTTATTAAATATTATTATGTATCTTTATGCCAATTATGTATTAATTTGTATTCATTGTTATTTAATTAGCTGCCCTGATGATGGACGCTTAGTCGCCCGAAACGTTGGCATAACTACAAAAATAAAGCCTGCTTGTAATTAAGGATAACTGTGTGGTTCATTACAATATTTTCCTTCACAAGCAACTGGGAGAAAAAATTTCAAATAAAAAAACAATGGTAGTAATCAAAGATATACGTTGTAGCTTTTTTTTATCCTTGTCTTCATGCGCTATAGATGCATGCTCTCAGATCTCTTAAATTTTGAAGGTGATTAATTAAAATGAACTAGCAGCTGAATTAAAACTTAATCAAACTAATCAAGTACACTGATTAAACAGTTGAAAAAAAGTAATTCTTTTTATCTCTTGTGACAGTCCAGTGACCAATTAAATCGTCAGTTGTGATTTAGAATTTGGCGCAAGTCAGGTAACTGCAGAACGCAGATCAGAGCGGACCTTTGAGGCAGTAGAGCGGGAATCGGGAAGGCACTCGTGATTTTCGTGTCCATCCGTTAACACGTACTCGAAAATCAACTCGTCTCGGTTCGACGGATTATTGTACTTTTCGGGAGTAGCACGCCGTTGAAGAGAGTGTTGTATGTGACAAAAGGTGCGGGATCGATTGTCATCACCTGGGAAGCATTCTTTTGTCAAAACGAGTCAACCGGCTTTTGGAAGCCGAAGACGACGGGGAACCAGACTGACGTCCGGCAGACACGCGAAGATCTGGAAATCGATTTATGGCAGATCTTGAAGAAACTTACTCGTATACGGAAGTCAAAGCAATTATTGTCATTCGCGTCGTGCGTTGTTGTAGAGCCGTAGTGTGAGAGTGTGGTGTTTATTTATGAAGTTGTCATTTCACGTCAACTCCTGGACCGCTTTACGACGGCTATACGGCGACTCGAGTGTGGTAGCTATTGCAGCTAGTGGGCATCGTAGCCTGGCATTTTGTTTAACCTGACGGCTTGGTATGAGGTGCACCTTAGCGATTCCGTAAGTTATTATGTCAATTGTCATAATCTTTGTTTTTCTCGCGCGCGCAAACTGCCTGTAGCAGATGAGTGCTTGTGTGCGCGCGCAACTCGAACTGGAGAAAATCAATACTTTGTTGTGTTATTGATTTTAGATTACAGCCGTTCGACGGTATATTTAATCATCGCGTTACTTATTGATTTTGTAGTAGTTTTTAGGAATTATTTTCTTTTATTAAATTGTTCAAATAAAACTGGAGGAATTATTATTCAGTAACCGGTGTTCCTACTCGTTCCTCTAGCCCGAGCTCACTACCGAAATTATTGAGCAGTCGCGCCCTCCAAGGTGAGATAAATCGTGTAGGGATTTATTACCGTGGATGGACTTTTTTCCCTATTTCGGGAAGATTGTCGGCGAGAAGTCGACTGCAATAAAAGATTATAGAACATGAACGGCTTAGCAACGGACCGTCGTGGGTTGTATTCCAGAGCCCACAGTTGATAGTTCGTGCACTATAACCCTCTATGGGTGAATCAGCTTATTCAAAATCTTAAAATTGTTTACCAACTACAGATTAAAATGTTTTTAAATCATCTTCAAAATGTGTGGGATCTAAACTAATTTAGTCTAAAGGATGAAATAGATTTTTTTTTAAATTTTTTTAACAAAAAATTATGATTTAAGTATTGCATTTATTGCATTAATACCGCAAAAACGAGATTTATTTTATTAAGTAAAATGTTAAAATTTACATTATTAAGATCAAAGTTTTGAAAAAACGTTTTAGAAAACCTAATAAAAACTGATTAAAAATCTAAAAAATAATTTTTTTAACGGAGATTTGTTTCTTGCAATAACAACTTCTTTTACATACCAGCAATAATTCAAAGTTTTGAAAAAAAATCAGTTTAACTTATTTTAAAACAAATTTGAAGAGCAATTATTATCACCACTGTTGCTTGTCGAAAATTCTTTTCGGCGTCATACCAGATCACCAAATTAATTGAATATATATCATAATTTCATCCTCAGTTTTATTGAGTATCGAAAATTATATGCACAACAACTATGTATCAACATCTTATCTTCATAAAAATTAAGATATATTTATCATAATCTATTTTTTATACAATTTTTTCATTAAAGCATCATTTTTTAAAGCCTAATGAAAGAAATCTGTTACGGAGCGAACAATAATTTCACTCCGGATACATCATCGCACACTCATAATCATGAGTTTGTAGACTGCATGGCGCCATCTCTTGGAACACGCAGAACTACATGGTGCTGGTGCTCTCGCGCCGCCGTCTGCGCAGCTTGGGACGGATGGCGCTGCTGCTGTCATTGACACCGCCGGGCCAGCTGCTCTTTGTTCACTTCTCGTTGTGGCGCTCTCGTAGCAGGCAGCAGAGAATTTTCGCTTCACCTGAAGTTTTTTTTTCATCTTGTGTGTGATCCTGTGAGCTCATGTTGGGTTATTTTAGTGGAAAGTGTTCCTGGTGAGGAGTGCTGTAATCCTTTTCATCTCAGTGACTGCAATCAATAATATTGCAGCCACTTCATCATCCTTGCAGCCGGCGTGGTTCAACGGCGAGTTCATTTTGGCGAATCGGAGAGCTCATTTTGCAGGACACCCCCATAGGACATCTCCAGGTATTCTTGCAGCTCAAGTAACAATAATTTACTTGAGCCTCTCATCTTAGTTCGGGCACAGTAATTGAATTTACTGTGCATTCCTCTTTTTCTCCTTTTTTTAAAAGTGCCTTCATGCACGCGGCCATTTTTTTTTCTTTGTCTTTTCAAGGCCATTCTCTGCTGCTACTTGAATTTCTCTTGCCCATCGCTCTCTCTCTCTCTCTCTTTTCAAAGCCATTCTCTGTTGTTGTTTATCTCAATTATATTCTAGCTAACTCGTGTTTACGTTTTGAATTAATATAATCAAATCTGTAAGGAGTTTTGGCTAGAGTCTTTACACGGAAATTAACTCTGGAAAATTCTCAGTTCAAACATATGATATTTTCACCTTTTATTTTTCTCTATTTGAAATATTTTTATCAAACTATATGAAACTCAACAAGTGTAATTTTATAATTGTTTGAATTTTTTTTTGTTTGTAAAATTAAGTGCTGTGTTAAAATTAGAATAAATTATCACTGTTTTTATTAAATCGTGTCTTTCTCAAATTTTCTTTAACAACCCTCCCCTACCAAATTACTCCGGTATAAAAAATAAATAAATTAAAAGACCGATCAATCCAGAACAGCGTGGCTCCATCTCTTGGACCACGCAAAACTTTATGCACTGCCGGCCTCGTGGTCTTCACTTCTCGTTTTGTCGCTACTCGTAGCACGCAGCAGAGAATTTTCCTCTAATCTTCAGTTGGTTTTCTTTTTTGTATGATAATTTCGAGCTCATTTTGTTGTTTTATTGTCGTGTGTTCCTGTTGAGGAGTGCTGTAATTCTGTTCATCTCAATGACCGCAATCAGTAATATTGCAGACACTTTATCAACCGTGCTGCCGGCGTGATTCACTGGTAATTTCATCTTTGGCATTGGAGAGCTCATCTTGCAGGACATCTCCAGGTATTCTTCTCGCTCAAATAACAATAATTTACTTGAGCCACTCATCGTACTTAACACACAGTAATTAATTTACTGTGCATTCTCCCTTTTCTTTGAAAGTGCCTCATGCACACGGCTATATTCTTTTTCTCTTTCTCAAGGCCATTCTTTGTTATTGTCTATGTCTTTAATTTTCTAGCTAACTTATATTTACCTTTTTGAATTAATATAATCAAATTTGTAAGGAGTTGTGCCTAGAGTGGTGTTTCTCAAATTCATTAATTTCATTTATACTGAAATCAATTCTTGGAAATTCTCAGTTCATAACCTGTGATATTTTCCCATCTAATTTTTGTTCTTTAAAATATGATGGATTAATTTTATACTAAGCTCACCAATTATTATATTACAATTTAATGTAAATTAAATATTATGTATTTACGTTTTTATTTATAAACTTATTGCTGTTTTAATCCAGGTGTGTCTTCTCTCAATTTTTTTTAACAACCCTCCCCTACCAGCTTAATTCGGCAAATAAAATAAAATTAATACACCGGTCATTCCGGAACAAAATCCAATCTTTAAAAACAAACTTTAAAAAATGTAAGTTATCAACGGCGAGCTGCCATACTCTTTATAACTAAAACTTAATAAGTAAAATTAGAATTACTTAATTTATACGTAAAAGTTTACTTTGAATTATTATAAATAATAAATATATTTCCTCTTCAACAATTTTATCTTAGAATTCAAAATTTTTTTTCCGCATCCTAAAATTTTTCGATGTAAATTATAAAGTTAACCGTCTGTTTTTATTTTTAATTATTTTATTAGTTCAAACTAGATGGTTAATTATTGTTAATTATTTTATTAGTTCAAACTAGATGGTTAATTATTGTTAATTATTTTATTAGTTCAAACTAGATGGTGCAGGTTTTGAGACATTGAAGTGGCCCTGTCAAGACGAATGATGTTATCAATATTGGAGGATAATTTAAAAAAAAAATTTTTTTATTTAATTTTATTCATGAATAAATTTAAATAAAAGTTTACTGGAAAATAATGACTTACAAAAAAATACTTTACGTAACACTTGACGTTTTTCATTCATTAGATTTCATTTCTTTCGTATGATTTCTATTTTCAAAGAATACAACAATATCTTTTTACAGATTTTCAAAGGTAGAATAAAAAAGTATTCATTTTTTTACAAACTAGCAGGTCCTTTAAAAACCCAACTCGACATTGATGTCTTAAATTTTTTAATTTAATTTGACACGGAGAAAAAAATTTGGTTATTCAAAAAAAAATTTTTTGATTTGAATAAATATATTTGAATATACGCACGATAATTCTAGCCTGCGGCACCGTCCAGAAACACACGCCCGTATATAAATCCCATAATCGAACATGTCCAAATATATGCTTTTTCGGGCTCCAATCAATTTTAGGTGCGTTATGAGTGTTGTTTACTGAACAAATGACAGCTAGTTCAGTCATAAACTGTGTTGCCAAGTTCTAACCTCAAAGCCTGGCTCCTTGGTTGTTTTCAGTAAGTTTCCGATAGATGGCGACTGCAAAGCAAACCAAAGATCGGAAAACAGACCAAATAACGGAAGATATTTGATCTGAAAAACAGACCATATATACACCTGTTATTTGGTCAGAAAACAGCACGAACAACGCACCGTTAATTGGTTGCTGACTGAAAAATTCAGTAAATTTGTATCGATCAAATATTTCAATAAATATTTATTTAATTTAAGGCAATTATTTGTTTGTCTGTAATAAATATTTAATTAGTTTGAGAATTCTAAAGATTTCAAGAAGAATCTTTGTCGAAACATTTTATATCTGAAACCAGCTTATACTTGTGCAATCTCCATGCGAAGACTTAATCAGGTATTTCTGGAAATAGGTTAGTGTGCAGCAAGTCGTTTAGGAATATACCTATATCAGTTTTACGGGAGCCGTTGAACACAATTCGCAAATTGGTTGCGCTGCTCTCTGGTTTCAGGACACTATGATATGGAAAAAAATATGTCTGCTCGACTGGCTTGAGCAGTAGTGAATCACTAGGGATGGAAATCAACAATCAAGTGACAACTGAAAATGTACTCTCCTATGAAGTCAAAATATATTTGTTCGACCTCAGGGTTGGATTGAAACTTATGTTCCAAACGTTTTAGCATAGAAGCCGCTTTATCAAAATAGTTGCCTATAAGGGTGTTAATTGGTTTTTTAAAGGGCAGTCTGACGCAGTATGGACCGTCACTATCGCGCTTTAGATTTTCTATATAATGTTTTTTGCTTTCCTCGGCGTCGAAAGTTGAAATTTTGGCAAATGGCATTTCTTCCTGCAGAAGTTCTGCAGGATCTCTGAAAGTGATTCGTTTTCAGCACAGTGAAAAGAATGAAATGCGACTGTATTTGTCACGTTCGAATACAACGAATGAAGCCAGTGACCAACCAACCTAACAACGATGCAATTCCTCTAGGCTCAGTTGGTCTTCCTTGGCAATATCTTCTTGAATTATTAAAGCGTAGATGTCTGCTCCCAACAGTACGTTCATTTCCGTGTCGTCGAAAAATTGGATCTGCCCGATTAAGGTTTGACAAGTGGAGAAAATTAGCAATGACCGTGGCAAGAAGGGGTGCATATGAGCTGGCTTAGGCACCACGAAAGCCTTTACTTCGCATGAAAAGCGAGAGTTGAAGTGTGGTTTGATGGTGAATCTGGTTTCTTGTCTCCCAGTGACTGCTTGCATATCATCTCCTGACGATGTAGGGGCATAAGTGGGTGAGTAGGAGAAACCTAATTTTCTGACTAAGCTGTCATCTATAAATGAGGGCTGCAAACCGTTATCTATGAACGCACGAGCTATTAACTTTGGTCATTAGGGCCTTGGACTACGATACGAGCTACACCTAGCAAGACACCGGTTTGGTTGGCATGATTCTTATAATTCAACGAAGCACCGTTGAAAGCTGGCTTGTCATTGCTTGGGATTTGGAAATGTGATTGACCTTGCGGGCGTATCTCATTAAATAGCGCTCTTCTAGGGTCAAGGATATGTTCTTGATTTTGTGAATGAGGTTCATGATAAATATTTTGATGAGCTGAGGATGCTTGCTGCTTGGTTAATGAAGCAGAGTTGTCTTTTCTGGGGTTATGCAATAACTTGTGAAGTCTTGATTCACACACGAGACAAGTAAATGTAGACTTGCAATCGTTTATGTTATGTGGGTTAAAAGAATTGGCTCAAAGCATTTTCGTTCGCTCACAAAAGACCGCTTTTCCGCTAGTGATTTTTGCTTGAAAAGTAGGTATTTGCCTAAAGAATGCTTTTCTGCGCTCATAAGGCAACTTTTGGTGTCCTCTTTCTTTCTCTTTTCTTTCCTTGGTGCATTAGTGACTGAAGTTTGCAAAGAAGAATTCAGCTGAGGCGAACAAGGATTCAGAGGATACTAAGCCCGAGAATTTCTCAATGGCTTCATAAATTAGTGCTTGACCTTGTAAAAAGGACTTTATCCTGTGAAGGGTCGAGTGAGTTGATAGTCTCGCCCAGATTCCTCTCCCATTCACTATGAGTATTCAAATCAATTAATTTTTCAAACATAAAACTATAATATCTGACCAATTCTTAGTGGATCGACCAACACAGGTGATTGCATCAAACGGAGTGACGAATTGATTAAGTACTCGCTTTATCTCAATACTGCTATCATTGGCCATAGGTTTGACAGCAAAAATTTTCGTCAGATGAATATTGACCAGTCTACTAGGGTTTTCGTAGTGAATTTTGAGCGTATCCCAGGATAATTAGTAATTGGCCTCTGAGATAGTAATATTTCTAATCACGTCAAGTTAAATGCGAATTGAGGCAATTTAACTTCATAATCGGAGTGTCTGACTACTTGTGGATCAATGATACATACATATCTCGAAAATGTGGCTATTCCGAGATCTTTCTAGAAAAAAATTGCAAAACAGTTTCAGGAAAATATTTCAAAATCGCAGAAGCCCCTCTATAATCGTCTTTAGATTAAGGTCTACATCGCTGCAAGATCGTAGTATTTTATCATTATTAACAAATTTACTCCAAAGTTGCTGTAACCTTTCCATTAGTGTTTCCACAAGCTCACGAGTCATATCAGCAGGTCCTTTCTTTTTAAGTTGTCATAATGATTAGTTATGTAAGCTTGAGTTGTAGTTTGGCACTTGAGGTTGGCCTAAGCAGTGACTAAATCACTCATTTTAGTTTGCTGATGATTGAAGAATTCAACACTCAAAATTAAAAAAGGAAACTTTAAGTTCGCCTCGAGTTTGTTCAGTTATACTAACTAGGAGAGGCTACACCCTACATGTCACCGATGCCAACGAAATTTTGGATATCGTTTTCTAATATCAAAAAATAAAGAAATTCATCAATAATTCCGTCCAATGGGCACTGATGTCGATTCGCCATATAGCTCAAATAACATTTTTTTGGTTTTTAGCTAGTTTTAAAAAAATTGCGGTTCAAAGTCTATTGCACTTACAAAATTCTGCAACCTCGCATTCTCTTTGTTTTTTTATTTTCTTTCAAGTAAAAATATATTTAAGTTTACTTTTGATGAGTTTGACCCCGTGCTAAGAGGGTTTCTCAAAGCATTTTTTAGGGTTTTTTTTGGCTTTTTTTAACTTTAATTATACGTGGACGACTTTATCAA
Organism: Encarsia formosa; assembly: GCA_038277355.1. Taxonomy (NCBI): domain Eukaryota; kingdom Metazoa; phylum Arthropoda; class Insecta; order Hymenoptera; family Aphelinidae; genus Encarsia; species Encarsia formosa. Next base: position 56,285,940 of record CM076186.1, read on the forward strand.
AATGATGTCTAAGAATATTTTTCCTCAAAAATTCATAAAAAAAGAAGGAGAATGCGAGGTTGCAGAATTCTGTAAATGCAATACATAGGCTTTGAACAGGGATTTTTTACAAATTAGCTAAAAAAACCAAAAAAAGTGCAAAAAATGTTATTTGAGATATATGGTGGATCGACAATGGCCGATCGTACGGAATTATTCATGGATTTCTTCATTTTTTGATATTAGAAAACGATCCCCAAAGTTTCGTTAGGATCGGTGACCTGCAGGGTGTAGCCTCTCCTAGTAAAGGCAAATGTAATTTGATGGCCAGCGAGTAGGCAGGATTACACAATAGTGAGGAAAATCCTGGTAGATTCAACGCTTGGTGTACTTGTAGTCTAAGTCTAGTGCGAATGCATGATTGGTGTGGATGACAGTATCAGCATAAACCTGTTAGTTCAAATAGTGATATGCAGCTGAAAAATCGAAAATTGAGAAATTTTCTTGATCAATTGTGTCAGATTGACACCTAAGCTCAAGTTGTAAATATTGAAAATGTCAAAAAATTTTACAAAGTTTTTAGTACTTTCTCAAGATCTCAAATTAAAAAAAAAAAAAAAAAAAAAAAAAAAAAAAAAAAAAAAAAAAAAAGGAATTTAACTTGAGTTTAACTAAACAAAAATCAATTGTAAAAAAAAATAATCTGAATTTTGAGGTTAGAATTATACGAACTACATGTCTGTCAAGTAAATTAAAGGTTAAACAAATAGTCAAAAGTTTTAAAATAAACCTGATGGCCAGCGGGCTAAACAAAATAAGCAAGCAAAAGGATTAGTTTCATAGAATGAAAAGTCTAGTCAACGAGGAGCGAACACACCGTGACAGCTTTTCCCGTGACGACCAAGTGGCTAAGCTGCAACTTGGTGACCCGTGGAAATCTACCACAACAAGCACAGCGGCACCCGCGCAAGCGGAAGCTGACACGATGTGTACTGAGCGGTGCGCATGGACAGCGCACACATACACACGTACACCATCGCAGCAAGCCGGCCCTTTTGGGCCTGAGCGTCTCTGGTTCGTAGAGGGCCGCTCTAGCTAGTCTTACTACCGTCGTTCACACCGTGCAGAGACCAAGCCAGACTCAACCGAGTAGCTACAGGCATATAGCGTTTAGTCTTCTACTTCCTGAGTCTGATGCTTGCTGGCGGTGATGCTCGTTGCAATGCTACTCTTTTTGGTGTGTGGCGAGCAATAGAGAAAGCGATGGCTTTAAAATGGCTGCGGCTGGGCTTGCCGCTTGACTGCGCGGCGTCCTCCTTATTATAACTTAGACGATGATGGCCACTGCATTAAGCAGCGCCATATGGTATTTTTTCTTTCTTGCACACTATTCACTAATCTCGAAAATAGAAATAATCAACCAAATATGAGAAAGATACTAGGGCAGGTTTAAGACAATTAAAGTTTACTGTTTTTAATAATAACTTTAAGTCTAACTTATGGTAAATTCAACTATTTATACTATAAGGAGAGTTTCTCACCGTTTTTGCTGAGAGAAACTCTACTTCTAAAAGTCACCATGCGACGAACACGAATATTAATCTAATTGCATAGAGGTTCCCGTGATGCGTGATAGCGGCATCACGGTCGCAGCAAGACTGATGCGGGTGGAAACTGGTCGGTCCGGGCAGCTCAGGCATCGTTTGGATGACCAATTCGGTGTGAAAAAGAGGCAGTTTAAACATTCCGCCCCCCCCCCCTTAATCGATCTTCCCCCCTCTTAATCTGTGAAATATTGAATATAAAAGTAATATTAAGTAAAAGATAAATATGAAAAATAGTTATTTAAGTTTGGGGTGGATCGCAACCGTACGATGAAACGTAAAGGCTTACTGGGCAATTGTGGTAAGAGCCTGAACTCTGTTTAATAATCAATTCCTGGGTCGAAGACCCAATGGTTAAAAAATAACGTAGCCAGGGCCTGAAGCTGGAGCCCTTTAGGTGGCAGAATTGTTAAAAAAACAATTAGTGATTGTATCTGGCGTGGTTCCAGTGGTCTAGCCTCGAAAAGGATCACCGAATCCAGAGCCTGGATTTGGTCAAGTTTAGATATCTGAAACTCGGAAAAAGTCGCTCAAGCCTGAACTTAAACTAGTTTGTTCTAAATTCGATAGTAATTTGCACAAATTTGTTCTATCCTCAACAGTAGTAACTTAGAATGTAGTGCCCAGAGTAAAATAAATAAAAAAGAAAAGAAAAAATATATAAATTAAGTAATTAACTACAATACAAACAACGAAAGCTTCTCAATGCAAATACTGGTACATAGCGTACCACTAATACTTACACGTAAGCAACCTGTGCTTCAAAAAAAATTTACTGAGAAAAATTTAAAACTAAAATTAAAAATTCAAAAAACAATAAATTAATTGCAATCCACGACTAATTTCGTCCTTAAGGACTTGTCAAATGGATAAAATAAGTAAGATTAATAATTACACATTAAGCACAGCTTGTGTGTAAGGCAAAAATCAAACTAAATTTATTCAAAACAAAGCTAAGCTTATATACTTTCAGTTTCAAAACAAGAATCTTCTAGAAGTTTAAATGAGAATCGTTTCTCGATTGGCTGAATAATCCATACGCTATATTCTATTCTAAATTCGATAGTAATTTGCACTTTTTTTCTACCCTCAACAGTAGTAACTTGGAATGTAGTGTACAGAGTAAAAAAATAAAAAAGAAAAGAAAAAATATATAAATTAAGTATTTATATAAGATACGAGGCTAGTGAGAATTAAACTAGTTCGGGTGGCTGTTTTTTAAAAGCGCTAGCCAAAGCTTGGGCTTGGACCGCCCTGGGTGGCTTGCTTTCAGAAGGTTTTGCCGGTGTCTGAACTTGAGGTAGTCCAGGTGACTTAAATTTTGAAAGTGTAGCTTTTAAGGTGTAGCCGAGGCTCGAACTTGAAAAGGTTCAGGTGTCTCATTTTTGGGAAGATTAGCCGATACCTGAATCTGAGATGATTCAGGTGACTGGATCTCAAACAGGATAGCCTAAGCCTGAACTTGGCAACGTTCAGTTAGCTGGTTTTTCAAGGATGATGCCGGAGCTTAGACCTTGGTTGTCGCAGGTGGCTGTGGTATCAGGACTGTTGTCGAATCCTTGACTAGAGGTGTCACAGGTGAAGTTTTCAGAAATTGGATGTAAGAGTCATGGACGTCGTCAAAGGCCTCCTGCGACTCATAGAACAGGTCTTTGAGGAAGTAATCGTGACCACAATTGGTAACGATGCAGTTTTTTAAAGTCGTGTTGTAGATAATAAACTCCTCTCAGCGTTGTTTGAGCCTCTGGATTCGAGTTCCGATTAATTCAGGTGATATCATCAAAGCTCTTTTTATTTTAAAATTGTCAAAATGACTTTTAGTTCTGCTTCTCGTTTGAGCTTAGAGGCTAAGAAATAAGGATCTGAACCGATGAAATAGGATTACTCAATTTGTAAGGTCTGAGTAATCTCGAAAATAGAAATAATCAACGGTTGAAAATTATTGATAATAACTCTCGTAGGCAAGCAGTTAAAAATCGAGTATTCGAACTGCAACTTAGTAAGGTAATGAAAATTATTATGAAAAAAGGGAGTTTTAAAATCCTTAAACCACTGTTAAGCTTCGCAGGTGGCAGGTTGAAACAAAAACCCTAGCAAATTCTAATAGAATGGTTTAAAAATGAAAAGGATTCCTTAATATAAATACTGTGTAGAAGAGGTTAGGATTGAAAAGTATTCAACATTTGCATACTGTGAAAAAATTAAGAAATCAGCTGTATTCAATCACATGAACTTTACTTGTAAGGGTAATTTCAAATTGACCATATAATTAAAATTGAAAAAAAAATTTTTCAAGTAAGAGAATTCGAGGGCATTCAAAAATTTGAATGTGAACTGCTAACTTAAGATCAATTTTCACTCTAGAAATTCAGAGAAAAAAAACACGATTCTTTAAATGAAAGAACTGAAAAATATTCAAATTTATGAATATTACTTGTAGAGAGAAATTCAAATTGAAAATACAATTTAATTTGAACCAACAAATTTTTAAATAAGAGAATCAAAGAAAATTCAAATTATGAATATTATTTAAGAAAAAAGTAAAATTGAAATATAACTTAAATTAAAAACAACAATTCTTTGATTGGAAGAATTAAAAAATATTTAACTTCTGAATATAACTGGTGAAGAAAAAATTTTAAATTGAAATACAATTGAAATTAAAACAGTTCTTTAAATAAATATTCAAACTTATGAATATTATGAATGGAGAAAAATTTTAAAATGAAATACAATTCAAGATAAGTCCTTCTTTAAACAAAAAAATTTATAAATATTTAAACTTATAAATATTATTTGTGAGAAAAATTTAAAACTGAAATACAATTTTAATTCAAACAACAATTATTGCATTAAAAGAATTGATAAATATTCAAAACTCATAACTTGGAAACTAAAATTAGCATGTATGTAAAAAATATTGAAGCTATTTAGACCAATAGGTAATGGTGGGAAAGATGAAAAAGGATTCTTCGATACAGATTACAAGGTTCTGGAGATTCATCGAAGCCTTTGTGATGTGATATAAAATAGGTGCTTGAGTAGACTCCAAGAATTGATGTGAAGTGATTTCAAGCAGTTAGTGGAATTGCACTCTGGAGTTATGGCAATGAACAACCTAAAAACAGAAATATTAAATGTCAAAAGATCTTAAAACTGCAAAAAAGGGTTAATTGGAAATTGTGAACAAAACAAAAATGGAAAAATCAAATTTGATTTAATGAACTACTTTTCAAGCCATATTATGGAAGTAAAATAAAAATGGTAAACTTAACTTTGAAGTTAAAGAAAAGTAAACAAAAGCTACTAGACTCTTCGGCTTGAATGCTAAATAGAAATATAAGGTAAGTGATAAGTTTTGTGGTTAAAAACTAATAAAACAAATTTGCTTCAGACACACCAGAGTATTTAACCCAACGACGCCAGGGTATTGCTACGGATGAACTCCTGTGTGTGGTCGCGTGATAAACATCTGGGCCCCGAGCTGCTGCTGTTGGTTGCTGACTGGTTGAGTTGGTGGCTTGAAGGTGCAGGTGACGCACTAACCTGTGAAACGCTGCGATTTTGAAATGTTAACAAGATGGTTGCTCTTGTTGGCTGCTGCTTGCTGCTGCTCCAGGGCTCTCGATTCCGTGATAATCCGAAACAAAGTGAAGTTGGCACCGCAAGGTTAGGTCGTGCAGTGTGCGTTCGAACAGCCACGCACAAGAATTGAAATTTTAGATGTGCGAAATGATTAATAACAACGACAGAAATTAATAAAATAATCATAATTGAAAAATAAATAAAACAAAAAGTTTATAAACTCATGAACGTGGGTTGAAAAGTTTAGACGCCAAACTTGAGAACTAAAAAACTCGGGGCATCAAAAAATTAGGAAAAAATTAATAAACAAGTTACCTCTCAAGCTCAACAACCCGATAACGCTGGGCACCCGAGTTTTAATATTAAAAAATAGATAAATAATAAACAAACTCCCAAGCTCAACGACCCAAAAACGCTGGGCAGCAGAGTATTATAGAGTTGAAAAATTAGGAAAAAATTAATAAACAAATTACCCCCCAAACTCAAACAACCAAATAACGCAGGGCTACTGAGTTTTGATTGAAAAAATTAATAAATAAATTAGCCCTCAAGCTCGACAACCAAATAACGAAGGGCGCCCGAGTTTTTTTATTAAAAAATAGACAAGCAAATAAACAAACTCCTAAGATTAACAACCCAAAAACGCTGGACACCCGAGTTCAGGTTTGAAAAAATAGGATAAATTAGTAAACAAATTACCCCACAAGCTCAACAACCCAATAGGCACCCGTGTTTTGATTTAAAAAATTAGGAAAAAATTAATTTACAAACTCCCCCCCAAGCTCAGCAACCCAAAAACGCTGGGAACCCAATTTTTTTTATTAAAAAATAGACGAACAAATAAACAAACTCCTAAGATCAACAACCCAAAAACGCTGGGGAGCAGAGTATTATAGAGTAAAAAAATTAAATTAGAAAAAAATTAATGAAAAAATTACCCCCCAAACTCAAACAACCAAATAACGTTGAGCTACTGAGTATTGATTGAAAAAATTGAGACAAAATTAATAAGTAAATTAGCCCCAAGCTCAAAAAAAAACTTATCGGCTATCCCCCAAGCTCTGAATCCCAAATACCCTGGGAGTCCGAGTTCAACAAAAAAACTTATCGGCTATCCCCCAAGCTCTGAACCCTCAAATACTCTGGGCGTCCGGGTTTACCAAAAAAAACTTATCGGCTATCCCCCAAGCTCTAAACCCCCAAAACCCTGGGTTCCCGAGTTTTACAAAAAAACTTATCGGCTATCCCCCAAGCTCTGAATCCTCAAATACCCTGGGCGTCCGAGTTCAACAAAAAAACGTATCGGCTATCCCCCAAGCTCTGAAACCTCAAATACTCTGGGCGTCCGGGTTTAACAATAAGACTTATCGGCTATCCCCCAAGCTCTGAATCCTCAAATACCCTGGGCGTCCGAATTCACCAAAAAAACTGACCAGCTATCCCGCAAGCTCTAAACCCCCAAAACCCTGGGTTCCCGAGTTTTACAAAAAAACTTATCGGCTGTCCCCCAAGCTCTGAACCCTCAAATACCCTGGGCATCAGAGTTCAACAAAATAACTCATCGGCTATCCCTCAAGCCGATAAGTTTTAAGGATAGCCGATAAGTTTTTTGTAAAACTCGGGCATCCAGGGTATTTGGGGGGATAACTGATCAGTTTTTTTATTGAACTCGGATGCCCAGGGTATTTGGGGGCTTAGAGCTTGGGGGATAGCCGATAAGTTTTTTGGTTGAACTCGGGCGCTCAGGGTTTTGGGGGTTTAGAGCTTGGGGGATAGCCGATCAGTTTTTTTATTGATCTCGGACGCCCAGGGTATTTGGGGATTCAGAGCTTGGGGGATAGCCGATAAGTTTTTTTGTAAAACTCGGGAACTGGGTGCCAGAAAAATGGGTGAAATTGGGTGCCCAGCGTTGGGGTTGCTGAACTGGGGGGGGGGGATTTGTAAATTAATTTTTTCCTAATTTTTTAAATCAAAACACGGGTGCTTAGCGTTATTGGGTTGTTGAGCTTGTGGGGTAATTTGTTTATTAATTTATCCTATTTTTTCAAATCTGAACTCGGGTGTCCAGCGTTTTTGGGTTGTTGATCTTAGGAGTTTGTTTATTTGCTTGTCTATTTTTTAATAAAAAAAACTCGGGCGCCCTTCGTTATTTGGTTGTCGAGCTTGAGGGCTAATTTATTTATTAATTTTTTCAATCTAAACTCAGTAACCCAGCGTCATTTGGTTGTTTGAGTTTGGGGGGTAATTTGTTTATTAATTTTTTCCTAATTTTTCAACTCTATAATACTCTGCTGCCCAGCGTTTTTGGGTTGTTGAGCTTGGGAGTTTGTTTATTTTTTATCTATTTTTTAATATTAAAACTCGGGTGCCCAGCGTTATCGGGTTGTTGAGCTTGAGATGTAACTTGTTTATTAATTTTTTCCTAATTTTTTGATGCCCCGAGTTTTTTAGTTCTCAAGTTTGGCGTCTAAACTTTTCAACCCACGTTCATGAGTTTATAAACTTTTTGTTTTATTTATTTTTCAATTATGATTATTTTATTAATTTCTGTCGTTGTTATTAATCATTTCGCACATCTAAAATTTCAATTCTTGTGCGTGGCTGTTCGAACGCACACTGCACGACCTAACCTTGCGGTGCCAACTTCACTTTGTTTCGGATTATCACGGAATCGAGAGCCCTGTGCTGCTCGCTGCCAGTACGTACAGCGAGTTGGTGTTGACTTGGGTCAGCTGCGTATGTGTGGAGATGGAGAGTCACGAAGCCCTCAGGTTGTCATCCGTCTCTGTCTCTCTCCACGATGCTCTCTCTTCTTTAAAGTTGGCTCGTAACACGTCTCTCTCTCTCTCTCTCTCTCTCTCTCTCTCTCTCTCTCTCTGTCTCTCTGGCTAGTGTTTGCATCTTGTTACAGTGCTCACTGGATGGCTTTTTGATGTGAAGCAGTTATCGCGTTACTTTAAGTGGATTGATTGACTTTTTTATGTTACTGTGATGTTTCTCATAGTAATTAACTCTTAAAAAACATATTACTTTACACCTGTGCAAAGTGAGGTTAGTGCAAAATTTTGGCGGCATCAGTGTTTCGGCGCGCAAAGTGCCTTAAGTTTTACGTACAATAGTGCGCACATATGTGCATGCCATTGTGAACCCAGTGCAAATCCGCGCGAATTTATAAACCACTAAAAGTCAGTGAAAAAGAAACTTTGACAGTTTCAAAGTTCCCTGAACTTGATAAAAATATGCTTGAAACAATAAACTTAGCTAAGTTACCAGGAAAAGTTTCTGATGTTCTTGTCTTTAGGTTCAGTCTTCATATAACCAAAGCAGATGTCGAAACTTTATCCGGCTTAAACTGGCTGAATGATCAAATTATCAACTTTTACCAGAATCTAGAAATTCATTAGATAATTATCCAAAAGTTTATGCTATATCAACATTTTTTTATCCAATATTATTAACTGGTTATGCAAATATAAAAAGATGGACCAAAAATATTGATTTGTTTAGCTACGACTTGATTGTTATTCCAATTCATCTAGGAGCCCATGTCAGTTATAGACCTAAAAAACAAATCTATTGAATATTATGACAGTATGGGATCTTCCAATTATAGGTGTTTACAAATTCTAAAACAGTACCTTTTGGATGAATACTTAGATAAAAAAAGCATACTTAATTTTTTTAATTGGAAGTTTGAGTGTGTTAAAAATGTACCTCAACAATTGAATGGGAGTGATTGCGGTGTTTTCTCATGTGTGTTTGCAGAGTATCGGTGTGCAAATAAAGAATTTATTTCTGTCAAACTTATATGCCATATTTTAGAAAAAAACTATTATATGAAATAATTACTGGTCAGCTATTATAAAAAATAATAATTATATAAGTAAACAACTTTTATTAATTAAGGCAATATTTGAATTTTTTTAATTAGATCCTTTCAAATTTATCAAATTATATTTTTTTATTGAAAAAAGTTTAAAGATGTTACTTTATTAATAAATAAACTTCACTCCTTTTAATTTGTAAAATATATTTTCATACTTTTTTTTTCAACACAGATTTTTTCACTTTAGAAAATACATCTTTTTACACAAACTTTTTAATTTTTTACACACGTTTTTACACCACATTTTTTTTCTAATTTTTCATGCTGCACTCTCTAAAATTACTTAAAAACACACAAATACCAGTGATTTGAGCAGCAAGTGGTCGATAATAGTGATATAGTTCAGTTGACAATATTTTGTAGGTTTTCCGGAGAGCAATTATTCTCTCAACGTGGACCCTGTGCTTTGACAATTTTCTGTCCTCCACAACATGATCTAAAGGGAGATAACCTTTTCCACGAATGAAGTTAGAAGTTCTTACGGCAACATCTTTTGTAACAAAAAGATCTTGTACAGTAAATCCTTGGTCCGCCATCACCATGTCACCTGGTAGACATAAACTAGGGAGGTCACTACGCTCGATAATTTGTCTATCACTTGTTGATCCACCGTAGCATGGAATGAAGTAAGTAACTAACCCTCCAGAGGAATTTCCAATAATAGTTTTCAATGTTGAGTTATTCTTGAAATGGCTGAATGCTGCCTGCTGGATCAATGAATTTTTGCTTCTTTGAGTAAAAATCTCACTTCAACCAATTCTTACCCTTGTATTAGGATAGTTCATTTTAAACTCGTCTGGCATATAGAAGTTAACCAGTTCTTTACTTGGCCATATGTCTATTTTAGGCCACCTCCAAGACATAAATATTATCCAACTCTTGAAAATATTTCCTTGAAAATATTAAAGTAGCTTTGATACCAAAGTGTTCCGATAGTTCATAATCAGTACAGTTTTTTCGCAATTTCCATAGAGTTAAGAACATTTGATCCTCAAGAGAAAGCTTGCAGCATCTAACATTTGCTACATACTTTATTTTTGTAAACACAGTTTCTGGGCCAAGACTCAAAAAGACCAATTTGAACTTGTTATACTCTTCAAGTCCAGTAAATTCCAGAATAGATCTTGGATTTGACTTTAGCATGTTTATTCTGTATCTCTATAGCCTACAAAGTGTATCTTCATCTTCAGGAGTTTTTTTCATCATATTTTTCTTAAATAATAATCACTCTCATTAAAACTACCTAAACTTTAGAACTCACCGAATCATCACAACAGACACATGCACTGCCACTACAGCAACTGCAGGGGACTGAGACTTGGGGAGTGAGAGTATGGTGGGGAGCCTGGAAATATTAAGACGTGAGCACAAAGTTTTTCAACTTTGTTTTAATCAGCAATCAAATTCCTACGTGTCAAATTGAAAATTAATCAAAATAAAAAAATTTATTATTTCAAATTTTTAAAAGTCTACCTTATCGACTGCAGGTTTTTACGAAAAGCTTGCAGACCGAAGGGAAAACCTTGCAGCAACGCCTCTATTGGCATTTTTTTCTTAACATCCTTATATAATTGGATTAATATTCGTGTTCGTCGCATAATGACTTTTAGAGGTAGAGTTTCTCTCAGCAAAACGGTGAGAAACTCCCCTCATAGTATAAATAGTTAAATTTATCATAATTTAGATTTAAAGTTATTATTAAAAACAGTAAAGGGTATAGCCGGGTAAGAATTTTCAACTTTAATTTTTATCTCAGAACCTATTAGGGCTAGAGACATGCGGTTTGCGGCAAAATTTTCTTAAAAAAAAAAATGTATTTCACCTATATTTTTTAATATTATTTTTAGCGGCAATTTTAAACCGTTTGGGCCATTTTTCTAATTTTTTACCTTAAATTTGCGATTAAAAAAAATTGAAGACAAACATCTCGCTAGAAAAAAAATATGTGATGTATTTTAACTAAAATTAACCGCTCTGATTTTTTCAGATTTTTAATAAGGGTGGAAGGCACTTTTCTGACTGATTTATTAAAACTCTTTACATAAAAAGCCCTCTAGCGGGCGCATATTTAGTCAAAATTGAAAATTATATGTACGGTTGAACTACATTTTTTTTTTTTTTAATTTTGTCATAAACCGCGTTTTTCTAGCTATTTGAGGTTATGAGATATTAATAAAAGTTCAAAAATCACTATTTTGCTCCGCAATGCGCAATTGAGGGAAAAAAAATTTGCGGTTTGCGTCAAAAATTTCCTTTTTTTAAGACCTTTCGATTGATATTGTAGGGGCTTCTGCGAAAAAGTTTTTAAGAATCATCCCAGGGCCAGTTTATAACCTAAAAATCCTAAAGGTTCATACAACCCTATAAATAATTAAGCTAGATAAGGAAGTCAAGTTTTTTTCACAGAAACCCCTACAATATATATGTATTAATCGAGAGGTCTTTAAAAAAGGAAATTTTTGGCACAAACCTCAAATTTTTTTTCCCTCAACCGCGCATGCGCGGAGCCAAATAGTAATTTTTGAACTTTTATTAATATCTCATAACCTCAAATAGCTAGAAAAACGCGGTTTGTGGCAAAATTTTTCAAAAAAAAAATGTAGTTCAACCGTACATATAATTTTAATTTTGACTAAATATGCGCCCGCTAGACGGCTTTTTATGTAAAGAGTTTTAATAAATCGGTCAGAAAAGTGCCTTCCACCCTTTTTAAAAATCTGAAAAAATCAGAGCGGTTAACTTTCGTTAAAATTCATCACATAATTTTTTTCTAGCGAGATGTTTGTCTTCAATTTTTTTTAATCGCAAATTTAAGGTAAAAAATTCGAAAAATGGCCCTAACGGTTTAAATTTGGCGCCAAAAATAATATTAAAAAATAAAGGTGAACTAAATTTTTTTTTCGAAAATTTTGCCACAAACCGCATGTCTCTAGCCTTAATAGGTTCTGAGATAAAAATTAAAGTTGAAAAATCAATATTTTAGACCCTAGGGTCCCTAGATTGAAAAAAGGGATTAGCGCAAAAAAATCTTTTTATGCCCTTTCGAATGATATATATATATATATATATATATATATATATATATATTGTTAGGCTTCGCCGTGGGGGCCGATTCGACTATCTTACCCGGCTATACCCTTTTAATTGTGTTAAACCTGCCCTAGTATCTTCCTCCTATTTTCGCTCGCATATAGTTTTACACGCGCCTCAATAGCACTGAAACGAAACAAATATTGATATGGCAACTTACTTTTTAATTAATCGTTTCTTTGTTGTAAAAATATGAACTAAATTTTTATAAAAATAAAAAAAAAGTTAAAAAAATCTAGGAAGTTATAACAAAAAATGTTATTTTCAATTTATTACAAATAATTAAAAAGTATTGCACTTCAGATGCGTATTTACTATTGAGCTAGTAAACTTTGTCAATTCACTTCTCCTACCATACTTAAATTTATCATACTTTCAGGTGATAAATCATACGGATACGACTAACTATGATTGTAGAACAGTATTTGTTCTATTAAATTTGCCATCTGCCATTCAGATTAGAGAACGTGCTGTTTATACTTACATTTCAAAGAAATTGAATATAGAAATCGTTTCTTGCTCAAAACAAGCAGCAAGTATCAAAGACGTTTGGCATAAATTAACAGACCCATTAATAAAACTTATTATGGGTAAAAAAATTGAGTATAATCAGTTTTCTTCTCCTTTTACAATAGAAATACATGCTTTGTACGAGAAAAATCAAGAAGAATGTATTGAACTGTAAGTCAATCAAAAGAATACACAACGAAAATGATAAATACTTAAATTTGTATGTTTCAATTTCAGATTAAAAAATTTAGCATATATGCGTGATGATAAAGTAAACTATGAAAAAAAATCAATTTCGAAGAAAAATATTGAGCTCGTGATGAGTTCTTTGTCAAATGAACAATTTAATACAGGTGCTTCTATCCCTCCAACACCACCTTCGAATTTTGCATTTATACGAGAAATTTTTTACAAGCATAATAGCATATATATCGCAGGTAATATATTTTTGATTTTAATATTATCACAATTAGCGATCAATGGATTTTTTAAAATTCACGGCCTTTTTTTCCAACTTTTGCATGAAAGTATATAAAAAACGGGGAAGGGAGGGGAGGAGGTAAATAAGAAAAAGTTTGCAATCTTAAAAATAAATCCATATTATGCTAAGAAAAATCAGTGTCTGGTAGTCGTCCAGATATATTTTTTGAAATTTTTAAAAAATTTTGACACAGTAACCGTTTATGTTAAATTTTCTGATATAAAATATAATTAAATTTATTCTTGGTGATTTTATATTCTTTTAATCACTGTAGAGGGCATTTAAATGGCCAATTTTTTTTTTTATATACTTGTATATACACTTTCATTTATTTCTATTCATATTACATAGTTCTTTGGTGAGAAAATTGGCAGGAAGTTAAATGAAATTAAGAAATTATAGTTTTTCTTCATCTTGGGATTAATTTTGTTCTAGAATTGATTTTTACAAGATAAGCACAGTGTCCCTGTTGCTCATCTAGTATTTTCTACCGGCCATTGTAATTAAAAACTATTGACTGTCATTATGGTGTCACGTGACATTACTACTTCTATAATTATTGTGAAAAGGATAATAAAGATGTTCGAGCCGTTCGGCCTTGTTCGGAGGATGTTCCACGAAATCGACTCTGAGAATGCGCTTGCGCGCTATCATTCCCGTCGAAGCCGAGACGCCGCGTCGGTTCGACTATCTGTTGAACACCTCGGATTGCCGTGCAGATTGGATCCGTCTCATTCTGCCCAGCGCGATATCGAAATTTTGTTTATTTTATATCTTTCTTAACGCACATAGTTACGGAAAAAAGTTGAATAAATGAAGTTCGCCTCAATTTTTACTTAATTATAAACTGTGCTGTGTTATTGATCGTTCCTTCTTTTACCTCTTTTACTCTCTGCTCTCGGCTTCCGATGTGTACACATCGCTGCCGATGCTCTTCATTGTGATATTAAGTTTCAAGTGTTTAATTAATTGTACATAGTTGAATTTGTTATTATATTGTTGATTAGTGCCTCTTATAGTTATTTATAAACAAAGACAACTGTATTATTCTTGAATTTATCTTAAACTCTTATTACAAACGGTTTTCCAAAGTAAGGTTAACGCGAGCTTGAGCGAGCAAAGTACCTAAGTAGTGTCCACCACACAGTGCAAATCTGCGTGAATTTTCAAATCCTTACCAGTGCCTTTCTCTGCTAATAATCCGGTGCACTGCTAATTTTTAATTGTTCAGTGATTTTCATTACTGCCTGATCACACTGTGGACTGACTATTTGACGATCACTATCACTTACCTGCCCACACAACACACTGTGGTCTGACCATTCGGTGACCGTAATCACTCGCCTGCATTTATACCACGCAGACAAGCAGAAATTTTGTCACGAGACTCAATGTCTGCGTGTACTGTTTTTAGAATGTACAAAAGCCCTGAGAGAAGCTAAAGTATCGGACGGAGACTCAAGTTTTTGCTTGATATCCGCCAGTTTGTATTCGACTACTTCAAGCCCAGACTCAGCGTCGTCCATTTGCTTGACCAGGGCAGGAATAGCATCAAGTCCCGGTAGCTTGGTGTCAATGCCATCAAACCGCTTCCTATTTGTATCCCTCATTGATTTCATCTCATTGAAAATAGACCTCAGCATTTTGTCGGTTGTAGCCTCCTTCGTAGTGGCATCCTTTGACTCCAACTGTGCAGAAGTATTCGACGAGGATGAAACAGAGCGCGTGCGAGATTGGTGTATTCCCTGAGCAGGAGGTGTAGCTTGAGTGATGCAGGGCAGACAGGCCTTGCTAAGCTTACCATCAATGCTAACTGCAGCTAGTTTGGCTCACGAAGGGTGGAAACCCTTTCCACAGTTGTCACATGTATTAATGTGGGCGTTGGATCGCGCTAGTTTCAAACAAATGGAGCAAAGAGACTCAGTTTTCCCACAGTTGTCATTCATCTTGGTGAGAAAGCGAGAGATAACAATTGCCGAGATTAGAGAGCCTGGATAGTGGTGAAAAGCATAGAGGTCAGGCCACCGTGTGGTATAAATGCAGGTGAAAAGTTACGGTCACCGAATGGTCAGACCACCGAGTGGTATAAATGTAGGCGAGTGGTTACGGTCACCGAATGGTCAGACCACATGTGTTGTGTGGGCAGGTAAGTGATAGTGATCGTCGAATAGTCAGTCCACAGTGTGATCAGGCAGTAATGAAAATCACTGAACATTTAAAAATTAGCAGTGCGCCGGGTTATTAGCAGAGAAAGACACTGGTAAGGATTTGAAAATTCGCGCAGATTTGCACTGTGTGGTGGACACTACTTAGGTACTTTGCTCGCTCAAGCTCGCCCTAACCTTACTTTGGAAAACCGTTTGTAATAAGATTTTAAGATAAATTCAAGAATAATACAGTTGACTTTGTTTATAAATAACTATAAGAGGCACTAATCAACAATATAATAACAAATTCAACTATGTACAATTAATTAAACACTTGAAACTTAATATCACAATGAAGAGCATCGGCAGCGATGTGTACACATCGGAAGCCGAGAGCAGAGAGTAAAAGAGGTAAAAGAAGGAACGATCAATAACACAGCACAGTTTATAATTAAGTAAAAATTGAGGCGAACTTCATTTATTTTTTCCGTAACTATGTGCGTTAAGAAAGGTATAAAATAAACAAAATTTCAAACCGACGCGGCGTCTCGGCTCCGACGGGAATGATAGCGCGCGAGTGCATTCTCAGAGTCGATTTCGTGGAACCTCCTCCGAACAAGGCCGAACGGCTCGAACATCTTTATTATCCTTTTCACAATAATTATAGAAGTGGTAATGTCACGTGACACCATAATGACAGTCAATAGTTTTTAATCACAATGGCTGGTAGAAAATACTAGATGAGCAACAGGGACACTGTGCTTATCTTGTAAAAATCAATTCTAGAACAACAATAATCCCAAAATGAAGAAAAACTATAATTTTTTAATTTTATTTAACTTCCTGCCAATTTTCTCACCAAAGAACTATGTAATATGAATAGAAATAAATGAAAGTGTATATACAAGTATATAAAAAAAAAAATTGGCTATTTAAATGCCCTCTACAGTGATTAAAAGATTATCAAATCACCAAGAATAAAATTTCATTATATTTTATATCAGAAAATTTAACATAAACGGTTACTGTGTCAAAATTTATTACAATTTACTTCAATTTATTCTCGCCACACTTGTTGAATTTCAGGCTCAAGGTAATGAAATTACCTTCGTAGCCATGATAGCGGCCATGAAGAGTTTAACCTTTCGTCGATAATAAATTTTCAGACAATCAATCAATTAATCACGCACCCTACTCCTCTGGTACCTTGCTATAACACTCTACTCCCTCACACGTATGCTCCCATTTTAATATCCCTCTAATTTTTTTTCAAACTCATTGCTCCACGCCCCTCGGAAGGGTCTGCCTGTTTTGTTCGCCACTCTTAGCCTGATACTCGCAGATTCGCACCCCTCGTCTCGCTCACCTACCCGTGTTCATATTGCTGATGTGTAGGCTTACCTGGACAATTCAGGTAACCATCAGCCTATAAAAAACCTCGTGTCCCTCTTCACCCCTCGCTTTGATAGTCTTGATGCCCTCACTTCCGGAACAGATGCTAAATTGGCTGTTCTTAAAAACGACGTCTACGCCCTAAAAGCCTGCCTCATTGAGTCCGATTCTTATGAGATAAGGTTCATTGTGATACACGCAAATTCCACAACAGACCCTCTTGCTGCTGTAAAGGCTATTCTCAATTTCATTGGCCCCTACCGTTGTCAGCCAGATCCAACGAGTACGCACTTGGAACTATAAATCATCATCCTGCCGAAACTCTGCAGCCCTTGTTCTCACTCCTACGCAATAGTAAAAAAATTTTTGTCCCTTGAAACGCACGCCCAATCGCCCTCCTCTCCGATCTTTCAAAACTTCTTAAAAGAATAGTGAACCCAAAGGAAAGTTCCCTTCTCATCACTGTCAGTGAATCCTACCTGATTCCGTACTCTTACTTCATCAAAATCCTTAAAATTCGTATATCATCCACACTGAACTAGTCTAGGTAAATTAGCAACATTATAAAACATGTCCACTTCTTCCTTTACTCTCTCCGCTACTTTCGTAAATCTCTATTTTGAAAAACACGCATTATCCTTACAAACTCCCTTATTCTACCTCTCCTAGAGAATTCTTCCTCCTTCCTTACCCACCTCACCAAACAATCCTCCTAACTTCATACCTTTCACAACACCTGCACTCGTTTCACCCATGGCTCAACCTCCTGCACTGCTCATGTCACCAGATACCGCTTGCCCATTAACTGGCTTTCTTCTGCCTCCCACCGTGAATATTTCACCACCTGGCTGGCATACACAATTATAGTCAATACCATCCCCCCCCCCCAATCGTATCGAAAGTACTAGCTTGATCTTGGCCAAGAATCAGTCAGACGCTCATATCGCCGTCCTCACCCCCTTTTATTTGCCCTGTTCTACGTACCTCTATTTTTAAATACTCCTTTACTATTATCTCCTCCACATATATAAATAAACTTGGAGAGATAAATAAACAACAAAACTTTTGTTAAGTTTTGTTAATGTTTCTCGTAAAAATTTCCACTTTTTACGAGACTAGTACCACTCAGCTCGCTGCAAGCGCACATAGGAAAAAAACAATGATTACTCACATGTAGATCGTTTGATACTTTTCCACAACATATTTTGAACTTAGATGAAAATATCAACAGTTTGAATTTTAATTTTGACAAATCTAAAACTAAGGTTGGAAAAAGCTTTTTGCGTTTTAAAAAGTGTTTGTTAAACACAGAAATTTCTGATTGTAATCAAACTTTACTCTTGTTCAAAAATGACATTAACAATATGAGGTTAGACTGTGAAAAAAGTAGCACGACTATTTTAGTAAAAAATTTTTTGAATTATTACAAGAATTACATAAAACCATATTTAAATCGACACAAAAATATTTTACATAAAAAGTTCAAAACATCTCTCAAAAAAACCGATTTTTATACTTATCAGAAATTCTTTTCAAATAATTCAAATAATAATTCTACGCATCTAAATTTTGAACGTAATTGTAACCAGAACTCAGCTATTATTGATGTAAACAATGATGACAGGTGGTTGATTAACCTCACGGATACTTTTATCCCTACAGAAATTTCTGATGTTTTAAGATTAGGTAATAAATTTAATTTTTCTACAATAATTGACCAAAAATTTTCTTTTCAATTAATGAAAGACTTGCAAAGCTCTCTCTATAGATTTCCTCACTTTCAAAATAATATCAGGAATGAAATAATCACTAAATTGAACTATAGTATAAAAAATCAAATTCACATTAATATTATTGATAAAATTTATGAACGTAAAATAAAATTGGCTAATTGTTTTTTGAAAAATAATTTAAATCTACTCATTAGTAAGAGTGATAAGGGTAACACATCTGTCATAATTGAGAAATCTGTTTATATTTCCAAAGTTGAGTCCGTTCTTGATGATACTAATTATTATGAGAAAGTTATTGAAAATCCTCTTAATAAAATTAAAAACAGCACTAACAATCTTATTAAGAAAATAAATAGTAAGACAAATTATATAGATTGCGATGTTTTTAAAAACAAACTACATAATGTAAACAGTTCGTCCTTGCCTAGAGCCTACGGTTTGATTAAGATTCATAAAGATGGTCATCCTGTTCGTATAATTGTTTCTACTGTTAATGGACCCACACATGAGCTTGAAAAGCGTATTGTTGCTTTATTCAATGCACATTTACCAAAACCTAAACATACAGCTAAAAATAGCTTAGAATTTAAAAGTCATATTGATAAAATACATGTCCCACACAATTATACAATGGTTTCTTTTGATGTTGTTTCCCTTTTCACAAACATAGACAAACACTTAGTTTTACAAGTCATTAACAACAAATGGCATTTTTTAAGAAACAAAACAAAGTTAAACAAACGAGAATTTTTAGATCTAATCATTTTTATTCTTAACTCCACTTTTTTCAAATTTAATAATAAGTTTTACCATCAAATTAAGGGTGCTCCAATGAGTGGTTGTTGCAGCCCTTGGTTTGCAGATTTATGTTTAGAAGCTATTGAAAATAACTGCTTAGAAAAATTCAAAACTAGTTATTTAATATTTAAACGCTATGTTGATGACATTTTTTTAATTTGTAAAAAATCGCGCCTAAAAAACATACATGATTATTTTAACAGCTATGATGATTCAATTAAATTTACAATAGAACACGAAAATAATAATTTGGAAATTAATTTTTTGGATCTAAAAGTTAAAAGGGAAAATGGCAAATTAATTACCAATTGGTACCGGAAAAATACATCCTCTGGTAGGTATGTGCACTTTGATTCCCATCACCCGATACAAATGAAAATATCTATCGTTTATATGTTAGTTGATAAAGCTGTTAAGCTCTCTGATAGAAGATTTCATAAGACTAATTTGAGTTTGGTTAAAAATTTGCTTATTAATAATGGTTATCCTGTTGATTTTATTTCTAAATACACAAAATTCAGATTGAGAAAGCTTGACAGTCCCAATATTCATAATAATGTAGATAATTTTCACAATGAACCTTTTATAGTTTTGCCTTATCACAAATATTTTTCTTCCAATGTTCAGTTTATTTTTAAGAAATTTGGTATCAGAGTTGTTTATAGGTACACTAATAAATTAAATCAATTTGTAAATTTAGGCAAGGATACTGTAGATAAATTTAATAAAACTAACGTTATTTATAAAATTAATTGTAAAGATTGCGAAAAAACTTATATAGGTCAAACTAAAAGATTTTTGAGAGAACGTATTAATGAACATGAGTCTTATGTCAGACTTTTAGATGACAAATCTGTAATTGCATTACATTGCAATAATAATAATCATTTTTTTGATTTTGATAATGTCAAAATTTTAGACACGGAGTTAGTTTTGAAAAAACGAACCTTTTTGGAAATGTTATATATCCATTATAATCCTAATAATATCAACAAACAGTTGGACACTCAGTTTCTGAGAAATGATTATAAGCGAATAATTGAGGCGTTGCTACTTTCAAAGCGTTGTACAAAGTAAGTCTTTAAGCCCAGTCAAATTTTATCATTTGAACTATGAGCATCGTTAGTTTTATTTTTTGACATGGTTTAATAATAAACCTACTGGTATTTAATATTTATATTTTACTTTTAAATGTTTTATAAAAATTTTTTTTGTAATTTAAACTTTGTGATCTTCGTTAATTTTTTAGCCCTGAAGAGGTCATTATAAATTGATGACGAAACGTTGGCATAAATAAATTAATATTTTCGTTCGTTCGACCAACCAACATATTATCTAATTATTTCTTCATCCCACGAACAACCAACAAACCACTACTATTTTTAAAAACAATGATTGTTGCCTCAAAAGGCACTTCTCGTGTATTCGAATATTCGAATATATCTTACAAAGTTCTCCACCAATGAGCTCATGAATAAAATCTTACATTAAAAATCTCATCAAAATGGCGCTACCTCTCTTTTACATAGGGAAATGAATGTCCACCAAGCAGACAAAAACTCAATCAATATAAATAAATATCAATCCATCTTTTACAAGTGTAGTTTTCTTCAAGAATATAAAAACTCTCTCAAGTTTACTCTTCAGATTGACTGTGCGGAGTGGGTACAATGTGCCTGCTTGGAAAACCTAACCTTGATTCTACCCAATATTTCTCGTCAAATTCCCACTTTCACCCCTTTTCACCCCTTACCCACCATTATTTTAGTATTATCCCATCCCTCTTCTTTATCTATTATGGTACACATCTACTGCGGACTCACAGTGGTCGGAAAGACTCGAGTGCCACAACTGTTTTCAGCTAGACAGACCTTTTTCTTAAAATTAAAATGTACTAATTATCATAAGTGAATTAACTGACAGTAAAGTAATAAATTTGTTTAATGAAACTAATGGGTTTCACTGACCAAAATTTGTTTATTTATAAAACCTACAACGTTTAGCCTTTTTTAGTAAATAATGGCCTGTTCAGGATTAAAATAGATAAAAAAATTTTTTATTTAAATGTACTAGTTTTAATACTTATATTTATGTTTAGAATATTTAAATTTCTTTATATTATTTTAATTTTCAAATTTTTAATTACTCATGTTCTACGTGTAATTTCAAATACAAGCATGGTGGGGTTTTTCTATGCTCGAAATAAACTATTAAATCAAAATTAAATTTCTCTTGTTCTTGCTGGCGCGTGAGACAAATGAGAGTACCTACTTCTTAAGTGTGCAATTAGGCCTAGTCTTTGTTAGTTAGTAAACAGATTTAATAAACATGATTAAATCCACTTTTATTTTGGTTTTTGTTATATAAAGCATTTATTAATCTTTTCAGAAAATTATGCTATAATTCGATATTATTTCAAGTCAATAAATATAAAAAATGCGTAAAAAATCATTTTGAAGCTTTTGGTTAAAGTTTTAAATTAAGCTCAACCTCTTTAAAAAATATTTATTTCAGCCCCCATAGCTGCAATTAAGGAGGTTCCCTACCAAATAGATCTAGCCCACAGATTTTTATTCAATTTCACGTACAGTCAATTTTTGATGTAAGAAATGGTGAGCTAAAATTTCAAGATGCTTAGGAACTTCAGAAAAAAGAAATTAACATTTCAATTTTGACTCATTTGACATGGTCTCTTATGGAAAATTTACTTTTATTAAGAATATTTTTATTTCTAGCCCATAGATTTTTATCAAATTTTTTTAGAAAATAAAAGCAAATTAATTAAAGTTTTTAGTTTCTTTTAATTAATCATTAGGAGACTCTAAGTAATAAATAAAAATCGTTTACGTGAAATATGCATGATTGCGAGGTTATGGGTACACTGCGCGTGTATACCTGTATATACAGAAATCTAATCGTAGCATCGCAGTTGACATATATATTGGTAGGGAACCTCCTTAACGCTCAGAGAGCAGGGTATTTTCAGTATTACTCTTAGGTTTTTTCATTATATTTTATAAAATTTAGCCCAAAAAATAAAAGGACTTGCAAGTGTTTTTTTAACTTCTAAAAATGATAGAAATCAAAAGCAAAATTTAAAAAACTTATTCCTGCATTTTTAAAAGCAATTTTTATTTAAGCAAAGTTGAAAATTTTTCGAGATTTACCCTTACATTCAAAATTTTGAAAGTATTCAGAACCTCAGGTGTCCACAATTATCCTTTCTTACGTTAAGTCATTTTGCTAGTTCTACTATTTAGTTCATAGCTCTGATTTAGAAAAAGTTTTCATTACTTGTAAAAAATCATAAACAGTTTCGTTTTTTGATAACTTTAATATTTTTATTGCAAATACATACATAATTAAATAGTCGAATCTTCATTTTATGGAAGTTGGAAATAAGAGGCGACCATGTTTTGCCTTTTATATTATGTTGTATGATAATCTACGTGCGTAAAAAATACATTTGACAAGAGTAGTCGTCAGCTCATTAGCTCAGTCACTTCCTAATCTCTAATTGTAACCAATAAGAAGTCATATTTACAAGAATAAAAAATCGGTTGATTTTAATTATTGCTACAGGTGCCTAATGAATTTTTTGAAACAAGAATAATCAAAGGGCTAGAATAAGTCATTGCGATCTTAGTAAATTTTCCATAAAAGTCCATGTATGGTCGTAGAATTTCAAATCTTTATAACTTTTTTCACAAGCTCCTTAAGCCTTCGAAATTTTAGCTAAGCTATTTTTATACTAAAATCTATGTGTATGTTTTTTAATCATCGACGGAGTTGTTGGATCAATTCATTCAACTAATGTGTGAGAATGTGTGAAATGTGGGAAAATTGGCGCCGAGCTACCTATAAATTACCGACCCGACGGTGAAGTTCGAATTTGTGTCCTAATTCGGATGTATTTTTTATGTAACTGCGTGTTCGATTTTTCTATTTTTGGTTGATGCTGTTTTTTGTTATCTTAACCTTGTATTCTTGAAATAAATTTGAAAACAAACATTGGTCCTTTTTAGCTGGATCTACATCAACGTTAGAGAAATTGAAAAAGGTAGGGGTTGTCAATTTTTGGTTCAACGAATTTCATACAATATGAGTTTGAAAGTAAACGGAAGAAGATGGGTTAATTTTCTTTATATATCAAACAGAACATATTGCGAGAACATAATGCAACTCAGTAAAGTGGAAAATGACCATTGTGAGAATTAATTTGAAGGCATGGTTAATTCATCTATGGCCACATCGCATAATTCAGTTGGTGGCACATTACAATTATACTCTAGCTTACGATCAGCGGTCTTTTCACCGCAGTCAGTGTAGTACCTGCGTCGCGAGCCCCATAGTTACGGTCATTCAACCCTTGTGTCGTAAACTACGTTGCTGTGGTCGCCTCAGTGTCGAAGGAAAAAGATCAACTCTGAGCCTTGAAACAACCTGCGGAGAATTGGAATAACCCAATAACCCAATAACCCTTGTGTCGTAAACTACGTTGCCGCGGTCGCCTCGGTGCCGAAGGAAAAAGATCAACTCTGAGCCTTGAAACAACCTGCGGAGAATTGGAACGTTTAAATCAAGCGACCAACTGACGTCTTGCGAGGATATCCAATCTATTGAATTGTTCGCAGTGTCCAACGTAGTGATAGGCTTGATAAGCAAGTCAAGAAGAAGGCGCGGCGTTAGTAGCCAATGAACGATACTTGCGGGTCGAAAAATTGATATGAATTGTTTCGACGCACATTTCCTTGCCAGAGAGCCTCCGATGCTTCCACGGAACTGATAGAGTGACATTGTCTTCGTAGGAAATCGGACAAGACAGCGAAAGTGAGTACTTTTTCCCTCGGGTCTGATGATTCCAGTTTCTTCCTAGACTCGCCTTGTCACATCATCCATACACGTTGACGAAAACGATCGTTAGATTGGATATCCTCGAAAGACGTCAGCTGGTCCATCTCTTTCGAAATGCTAAAAATATCAAGAAGCACTACACACGTCAACGCCGAGACTGCTTTACGACGGCTACACGGCGACTCGAGTGTGGTAGCTATAGCGGCTGGTAGACATCGTAGCCTGGCATTTTGTTTAGCCTGACGGCTTGGTATGAGGTGCACCTTAGCGATTCCGTAAGTGTGAATGCTTGTGAGTATATTTAGTACACTGTTATTGTAATAATCTTTGTTTTTCTCGCGCGCGAAAACTGCCGGTAGCAGTTGAGTTTTTATGTGCGTGCACAACTCGAACTGGAGAAAATTAATACTTTGTTGTGTTATTGATTTTGGATCACAACCGTTCGAGGGTATATTTAATCTTTATCATCGCGTTACTTGTTAATTTTGTATTGATTTCTTTCTAGGATTTGTTTTCTTTTATTAAATTGTTAGAATAAAACCTGAGACATATTTATTCAGTAACCGGTGTTCCTACGCTCGATCCTCTAGCCCACGCCCACTATCGAAATTATTGAGCAGTCACGCCCTCCAAGGTGAGATAAATCGTGTAGGGATTTATTAATGCGGACGGACTTTTTTCCCTATTTAAAGGAGATCGTCGGCCTGAAGCCGACTGCAGTAACAGATTATAGAAGCCGAACGGCTAAACAAGGGACCGTCGTGGGTTGTATTCCAGAGTCCGCAGTTGCTAGTTCGTGCACTATAACAAAGTTAAAGATAATTAAAAAATCTACAATTTTTTTTCCGAAACTTTTTAGACATAACCTCAAAATTTTCGAGAAAAATGCCACAAACCAGTTTTTTTGATTTTTATTTTTTGAGGTCACAATAATTGTTTAAATATTATGATATTGAAAAAAATTTAAGCATTTAATACGTTGAATTTGTAATTTCTTTTTTTTTTTTGTTCACTAATTTTGGAGAAATTTACAAATAAGTAAAAAAAACATACGATATCCTGAATTAACATAGAATACGTGTAGAGATCTCTGGTCGGGCTCATTTTTTCGTTAAATCGTACATTAAAAAAAAAAAAAATTTTGATTAAAATCTCCTTAATATCAGTGTTTTTGATGAGGATATGCACAATCCATTCGATTCAGTCAGTTGTGTTTTACGAAGATGTTGAAAAAAAAAAAAAAAAGAAGAAAAAGAGGTACAGGACGAAGAGAATCGTGGCGAAGATGAAGAAGAGGTACAGGACGAAGAGAATCGCGGCGAAGATGAAGAAGATTCTGATACAGGTCTTCCAGCAAAGAGAAGTAAAAAATAATTTTGCTTGCACATATAAGTGTAATTTTTCTTTTTCCAAATACATTGTAAAATATTTATTTATATTAGACAAGTAATTATCAATCAATATTTCTTTCTGCTACAAATCTGTATATTATTTATTACATGTAATACTTTTATATCAGTTAATACCATTGAACAAATGAATTATCGAATTATTTAATTAAAACCATTTAAGAGTAAAATTTTCATCCTACGATATTTTTTTATTTATAATGTAAAAATATATTTGTATCAATATCATTAAGTTAATATTTAGTTTAAAAAATTTGATAGTAAGTTTTTAAGTAAATATTTTAATTTTAAGCTGAACTGCGCTGGTAGATCAAGGTATTAAATGGCAATTTATACCCTCAAGAGCCTCTCACTTTGGAGGTTTTGGGAAGCTGTTGTTGAATCCTGCGCAGCATCATTGATTCTCAGGATCTCCCGTTTAAAGAACTTGGAACTACTCTGGCTAGCATTGAGCTAGTTCTTAATTCTTGACCCCTCACACTATTGGTCGGTGAGCCAGATGATTTTCTTACTCCAGGTCATTTTCTTGTCGGCAAACCACTAAATGCTATGATTGAGGCTAGTCCTACTTCTAAGAATTAGGGTCAAATGATCCACTGGAAACTTCTTTAAGGTATAAGAAATAAATTTTGGATCAGACGGAGCCGGGAGTGTTTTAAATACCCTTCAGCAAATAATTAAAGAAACTTGTGTTTGGTCTCACGAACAAATTTTATTTTTTGACAATTAATAATTACATTAATGCCGACGTTTCGTCATCGTTTTTAGAATGACATCTTCAGGGCTAAAAATATTCAAGATCACAAATTTTTTAACAAATGACTTAAGACTATTAGTTTATAAATTATAATTTAAAAAGTAGTTTAGTTTACCTATAAAAGGTGAAATATAATACAAATGAAACAGCCAATGTAGGTATTGACTAAGTCAAATTATCAAAGACCAACTAGTTGTTGGCTTTGTGGACAAGACACTACTGATTGATCGAATTAGATTTTAGAAACAAAGATGAAAAGGCAGTTAAGAGCTCAATGGTCAACAGTAGAAGGAGAGGGGGGAATAAGAGACCGGGCAATGTCCTTATAATCCTTTCGAAGGGATTGAGTATCCTGCTGTCTATTAATGTTTTTATCATAAAATTGAATATAAAGCATCTCTAGAAATTTACGTTTCCTCATAACAATTTCAGCATCTAAAACTGAAGCTCCATCAAAATCAAAAGAATTATTATTAAGTAGACAATGTGTCGCAATAACTGACTTTTCATCTTTATTTTTAACATAACGTTTATGTTCATTAATGCGTTCGTACAAATGCCGTTTTGTCTCACCTACGTAATATTTTTCGCAATTATTACAATTAATTTTATAAATAATACCAGTTTTTTCAAACTTGTCAATTTTATCCTTGCCTAGAGTTTGGAAGTGATTTAGTTTATTAATACTTCTGTAAACAGTTTTTATGCCAAATCTCTCGAAAATATAAAGCATTTTATGTGTGAAATATTTATGAAAGGGTAAAAGGATAAAGTTAATGTCAAATTTTCCAGCATTTTTCGATGAATCATCATTATTGAGGATCTTATTTGAACGAATTTTAATATGGCGTTTAATAAAATCAGAAGGATAGCAGTTATTGAGTAATAATTTTTCAACAGTTTTTAAATTATTTTCATGGAATTTTTTATCTGAAAGTAGAATGGCCTCATCAACGAGATTAAATACAATGGATTTTTTAATTTGTAAAGAATGGTGAGAGTCAAAATGAATATATCTACCAGATGAAATCTCCTTCCTGTACCAATTCATAACAAGTTTTTTATTTTCAGATTTAATTGTAATATCCAAAAAATTAATTACGTTTCCATCATTTCCTCCCTCAATAGTAAATTTAATATGTTTATTCAAATTATTAAAATTTTTATGGATATTTGAAAGTTCAGACTTTTTGCAAATTAGGAAAGTGTCATCCACATATCGTTTATAAAATAAAATACTTGATTTTAGTTTTTCAAGACAGTTATTTTCCAAAGCTTCAAGACATAAATCAGCGAACCAAGGGCTACAGCAACCGCCCATAGGAGCGCCTCTTATTTGTCGGTAAAATCTTCCATTAAATTTAAAATACGTGGAATTGAGAATGAAATTAATAGTATCTAAAAATTCTCTCTCGTTTAACTTGGTTTAATTACATAAAAAAGACCATTTATTTTTTATAATTTGCATAACTAAATGATGATCAATGTTTGTTAACAAAGATACAACATCGAGAGAAGCTATCATGTGGTCATCCGGAATATGAATGTTTTCTAAATCTTTCTTAAGGGTGATCGAATTTTTAATGGTATGAATGGGTTTTGGAATATATTTATTGAAAAGAGTGACAAAGCGTTTTTCTAACACACTAGTCGGTCCATCAACAGTGGAGACAATAATCCTAACTGGAAAATTTTCCTTATGTACTTTTATCAGTCCGTAAGCTCTAGGCAAGTTTACATTGTTTACATTAGGTAAGTGTGATTTAAAAAGATCGTCATCACTCTCTGAAATCTTACTATTAATCTTCTGAACAAGTTTATTTGTGCATTTTTTCAACTCATCAACAGGGTTATAAAAAATCTCTCGATAATATTTCTTGTCGTTTAAGGCTAATTCAACTTTCTCGATGTAATCTGACATTTTAACAATAATAGATGCATTACCTTTATCAATTTTACTGATATGCAAATTTTCATTATTTTTTAAGAAAGATTTTGTCAACCTAATCTTACGTTCTAGAATTTTGTCGGAAATATCCTCCTGAGATTTATTCTTTCAACTTAAATTAATCTTTGATTTTAGCTCTTTACGCTTTACCAGTTAGGATTATTGTGTCCACTGTTAATGGACCGACTAGTGTGTTAGAAAAACGCTTTGTCACTCTTTTCAATAAATATATTCCAAAACCCATTCATACCATTAAAAATTCGATCACCCTTAAGAAAGATTTAGAAAACATTCATATTCCGGATGACCACATGATAGCTTCTCTCGATGTTGTATCTTTGTTAACAAACATTGATCATCATTTAGTTATGCAAATTATAAAAAATAAATGGTCTTTTTTATGTAATTAAACCAAGTTAAACGAGAGAGAATTTTTAGATACTATTAATTTCATTCTCAATTCCACGTATTTTAAATTTAATGGAAGATTTTACCGACAAATAAGAGGCGCTCCTATGGGTGGTTGCTGTAGCCCTTGGTTCGCTGATTTGTGTCTTGAAGCTTTGGAAAATAACTGTCTTGAAAAACTGAAATCAAGTATTTTATTCTATAAACGATATGTGGATGACACTTTCCTAATTTGCAAAAAGTCTGAACTTTCAAATATCCATAAAAATTTTAATAATTTAAATAAACATATTAAATTTACTATTGAGGGAGGAAATGATAGAAACGAAATTAATTTTTTGGATATTACAATTAAATCTGAAAATAAAAAACTTGTTATGAATTGGTACAGGAAGGAGATTTCATCTGGTAGATATATTCATTTTGACTCTCACCATTCTTTACAAATTAAAAAATCCATTGTATTTAATCTCGTTGATGAGGCCATTCTACTTTCAGATAAAAAATTCCATGAAAATAATTTAAAAACTGTTGAAAAATGATTACTCAATAACTGCTATCCTTCTGATTTCATTAAACGCCATATTAAAATTCGTTTAGATAAGATCCTCAATAATGGTGATTCATCGAAAAATGCTGGAAAATTTGACTTTAACTTTATCCTTTTACCCTTTCATAAATATTTCACACATAAAATGCTTTATATTTTCGAAAGATTTGGCATAAAAACTGTTTACAGAAGTATTAACAAACTAAATCACTTCCATACTCTAGGCAAGGATAAAATTAACAAGTTTGAAAAAACTGGTATTATTTATAAAATTAATTGTAATAATTGCGAAAAATATTACGTAGGTGAGACAAAACGACATTTGTACGAACGCATTAATGATCATAAACGTTATGTCAAAAATAAAGATGAAAAGTCAGTTATAGCGACACATTGTCTACTTAATAATCATTCTTTTGATTTTGATGGAGCTTCAGTTTTAGATGCTGAGGTTGTTATGAGGAAACGTAAATTTCTAGAGATGCTTTATATTCAATTTTATGATAAAAACATTAATAGACAGCAGGATACTCAATCCCTTCGAAAGGATTATAAGGACATTGTCCGGTCTCTTATTCCCCCCTCTTCTTCTACTGTTGACCATTGAGCTCTTAACTGCCTTTTCATCTTTGATTCTAAAATCTAATTCGATCAATCAGTAGTGTCTTGTCCACAAAGCCGACAACTAGTTGGTCTTTGATAATTTGACTTAGTCAATACCTATATTGGCTGTTCCATTTGTATTATATTTCATCTTTTATAGGTAAACTACTTTTTAAATTATAATTTATAAACTAATAGTCTTAAGTCATTTGTTAAAAAATTTGTGATCTTGAATATTTTTAGCCCTGAATATGTCATTCTAAAAACGATGACGAAACGTTGGCATTAATTTTTTTTATTAATTGTCAAAAAATAAAATTTGTTCGTGAGACCAAACACAAGTTTCTTTAATTATTTATATTAATACGAACAACCACCAAACTAAGCAGCATAACCCTTCAGCAACTTCCAAAATGGAGAACTCGTCGGCGCAATAGCCAGGTGAATTATGCAGTGGTGATCGTCGATCCAACTCCACTGCTATCTAATGGCACTTGGCCTCTCGTTCTCATCACGTCGCGTCGGTCATAATTGGAAAGAACGGTCTGGTTAGCGAAGGTATAATTAAAACAGCCTTTTGAGAGTACAAGCGTCATATTACTCGACTGACACTTCTACCAGTGGCTTTTAAATCTACTACTACGATGGCAAGCGATCCAAAAAATGATAATTCACTGACTGCAGGTGAATATCAGGCATGTTTCAAAAACAAACCGGATAGAATGTTTGAATTTGTGTTTCAATTCGAATGTATTTTTTATGTATAAGGGCAAAAGTCAAAAAGTCGGCCACTATTTCGTTGTGTCATGTCATGTAATTCTGCGGAAAAAAAAGTATTTAAAAAAGAGATATGATTCTAAAAAATTAACAGCTTCTAAGGTTTGGTGAACAGTAGAAGCTGTTAAATTTTCAAAATGGTATCTCATTTGTAAGTACCTTTTTTTCTGCGGAATTACATGACATGATGCGACACAAAAGTGGCTGACTTTTTGACTTTTGCCCATAAGTCACTGCGTGTTCGATTGTTCTTTTTTTGGTTGATGTTGTTTTTTGTTATCTTAACCTTGTATTCTTGAAATAAATACACTTCTTGAGATCTTTGAAATCATTGAATTTGATTATTTAATTTGAAAATAAACAGTCGGTACGAGAAGGACTTGGCGCCAGGGCTGTTAGTAGTATTGCGAGACGCCGCACGGGTTGGATCGTCGATTTTTTTGTTAGCCTCTAACCGAAATTCAATTATGTAGATGTGTGAATTGAGTGTTGTCGTGTGCTCTGCAACAGCTCAAACGCAGGCGGCAAATAAAGCCTTGTCCGGGATACTTTGTTTTCATGTATTGGCTATCGAGCTGTGTGAGTTAAGTGATTACCCGACTTTGTAAGGTTAATGTGTGTGCGTGGATCCGTAATCAAGTCGATCAGAAAATGCATGAGCCTTATAGTACTTAGTACTCGGTAACTGTCTTTCTCACGTGCGCGTTCTTGTCCTTTGGGTCGAGACCGTACAGGTCGATTTTGTTAACGAATGAAAGTCAAAATTGTTTGACTCTCTTTTTGTCTTCATGCAAGCCAGGCCAAAGCCTGTACAAATTAAATAATTAATATTTATGGAAAACAACCCAAGAAACGTGTCATTGTTTATTTTAATTTTTTTTTCTTGTAATAGTAGTTTAAGATTTGTTTGGAATAATTATAATTTGACGAAACATTTCTTTTACTGAAAGGAATCCTCGGTCCACTCATGCGTTTCTAATTAAAACTCAATCCTCCTACCGACATATTGACAGAAAGCTGAGACGCGATCCCTTTGTTTTGTTTTCTTTGAAGAACATTAAGCCACGATTGCGTGATCACAATAATGTCTTAGCCTTTATTTTCAGATCCAAAAATAAGTAGATAAAGATAAAGAAGATAAAAGATAAAAAGGAGTGTAGAGTGTACACTCCTTTTTATCTGCAGGTGTTTGATAGACGACGGAGTTTGATGGTAGTAGACAAAATTCATTGTCAAAATTAAATCAAACCCTGTGACAGTTTAATTTGGATTAAATCTGTTGGCTAGCTCTATCTGGTAGGGAATTTTCTTAAATAAGCAAACCATCTTTCTTGCTTTAAAAAAAAAAAAATCAACTTTTTAATTGACACGTTAAAGTATGTTGCCGAAGCCTCTTACATTAATGAGTTTAAGTAATTTTTTTATGTTACGAAATTAAAAAAAAAATTTTTAAATGCAGCGTCTTCAAAAAATGTGAATAAAAAATCACAAAATTAAAAATAAAAACTTTTATGTTGCAATCCGTTGATATACATTGTTACGGTGCTCGTCCGGGGAAAAACAACGACGGTAACTCTCGCTGTCGGACCGATCCGTAAACAATTAAAATCCTGGAGTACTGTTGTCCGAGTACTCCTGCTGTCGTCGTCGACACTTGCAAATAATTAAATAGACATGCTTGGGGAGACGCGTACGCGGACTAACTTTTAAATGCTGGCAGTGGGCGGGGTTATTCCCCAAGCTAAATTACCATCAAAACAAATCAAACTTTCCAGGAATTATTAATCCTATAAGAGGAAAACTCGAGCGGAGGAAAAATATTTTGCTTTCTCTAAAATAAATCACTCGCAAAAGAAATAATTTCAAACTATAATTTATTATCAAAAAAAAAAATAAATAAATAACTACAAAAAAAAAGTGTCTAGAAGATTTACAAATTAAAACTCGATCCGTCGCGTGATCGATCGAACAAAGAAAATGTAGTGTAAACACACTCTGCCGGGCGACTACGCTCACCGGCTCGCAAGCTTCTACGTGTGAGTCTTAGCAAGAATTCTCACGTAGAAACTTTTGGAAATAAATCCAGACTGGGAGAGAACAATCTACGGATTCTCTCCCTTATCATCCAGCACACCTACACACACACTTCACGCTCACTTTCGGGGGCACAAACCTTTACGCCGCGCGGGTGGAGATCTCTGTTGAGCAGGGGTTCCGGGTTTTCTAGCTTGCACACCACAAACTCATACACTCGTGCACTTCACACTCTCAGCGACTTCGCGAGTCGTAATCAATAACAAACCCTCCGCGAGCCGCGATTACAAACTTTCTTTACTTCAACAAAAAAAGAACGAGAGAGAGACGGAGTGTCTAGCCTAAACTATCGAAGTAGACTGGCGCGCTTACGCCTCGTTCCAGCTGGTCTGACCGCTAACGGTCGGTCCGTTCCGGAATGGTCCACCAGCAGCTGTTCGTCGGCTGCTGGCCCGCGTCCACACGAAAAATCTCGATCGTGTGGACGAATGTTTTCACCGACCGTGACAACATATATTTTTTTATTTAAATTTATTTATTTATGCTTTTAAAGATTCTATTAATATACGTAAAATAAAATAAATAATACTGTAATTTCTTTTTTTTTTTCTTTGAGAAAATTAAAAGAATTTTGTTTTGAGGTTAAAGTTTTATATCTTCATGCCAAAGGAATTTTTCATCTCCAACTTGTGTTGGTTTCAGAAAATGATTTATTTTTGGTAACTTAAATTTCAGACTTTTTAAATATAATTTCTCGGCTTATGAGAAAACTAAGTGAGAATTATTATTGCACTTGGTAGTATACTAGAACCTATCTTTTTGAGATGAACAACTTCATTAGTAATCACATTATTATTTTATGTAACTTGAATTTCTTTTGTTTTAGGTAGATACAAAAAAAATTCTCGGCGGTTATCTCAAACTCCCTGGCTTATTGAAGGAAAGTCTAAAGAGAAAAATAAATGTATAGAAGAAATAATTAGTGGTACAATGATACAATTTACAAAAGCTCAGTGTAGGTACAATTTACTTATGAGTTGTTCATTTTTTTTTAATTCATAAATTTTAAATTTTTTTTAGCTGCAAAGTTTCTGTCTTCTGGTAGAGAAGATGTTGACGTAAGAATGCTACTTTTCGGAAGACCATTTGTTGTGGAGCTCATCAATCCAAAAATTACTCAATTTTTATTAAAAGATTTGATGATTTTAAAAAAAACTATTAACGACAAACACAAAAATGTTCAAATTTGCAGTGACTTAAAAAACGTTTCTAAGACTGATTTAAAAGTTTTAAAATGTGGTGAATATCAAAAGTCAAAAACTTACCGTGCTCTATGTGTTTGTAATAATATTAATGATGTCTTTCTCGCTATTGACAGCTTGCTAACAATTACAGACTTCAAAATCATTCAAAAAACTCCTGTCAGGGTTCTTCATCGACGCAGTCTGTTTCCTAGGGAACGCATAATTTATGAGTGTAGAGCTCGAATTCCAAACTTTGAAGAATTGAAGAAATACTACCTCGATGCTTCATTTTTTCAGGCTGATTCCAATTTTATCATACTCGACTTAAAAACTCAAGCGGGTACTTACGTAAAAGAATTTATTCACGGAGATTTTACCAGAACTATTCCAAATCTACTTTCTTTATTAAAAATAAAAATTGATATTATTGCTTTGGACGTCGTTGATGTAGCGTTAAGATGGCCTTAATTTTTGTTTTCACAATTCAAATTTTATTTTTAATAGCCTAATCGGTATGTTTAACCTTTCTTTTAATAAATAAAATTTTTTGAGTAATTAGTAAAGATAATATCTTACTATATTATACAGTAGTTTTTCTTCACTCATGCCCACCCCATGCCCTTTTTCCCCTTAAAAAAATAATAAGTTACCGAAAAAGTGTACTGAAGTATGCTTATTTTCTTGTGTTTTTATTTTTCTTATAATTATCACCCCATCCCCCCCATGCCCCTCATTCCATCCCCCATTTTAATTTTTTCACATTCTTTGTTTAATATTACAGGTTATTTTAGAAGGACCAGTAGCTTTTTAGCGAGAAGCTACAAACTCAAGGAGCGAGGTGTGTGACTGGAATGAAATAAATGTGATGCACTTATTATAAACTAATACTAAACTATATTCTATATAAAAATATGTACATGAGAGTCGTGGGCCTCGCCGTTTTGGTCGGGAGGACTTGGACTCTCAGAGCGCCGAACTAAGGCTACCAAACAAATAACTTATAATAACAGAACCGCCGCAATCGGCTTAACTTTATTTAGTCTGTAATGCCGCAAGTTGGGCCTAAATGTGAATAATCTCAGCGACGCGTGGCTGTTGCGTGCAAACGGAGAACGACTTTGAGTCGTACTCGCAAAACCCGCGATGCGTTGTGGCCGCGATCATGGGCGGAGAGAGACTGCTGTTGGTGGATATGGGCAGCTGGGACCGAGCGTGGTATCTGTCGCTCAGCTGATTTAAGTGGTGGCTTAAAGAGGCGCGAAATCTCAAACATTCTTATTTCATATTTTTTTCGTAAAATTAAGTTTTAAAAATTATTAATGAAAATTCTAATCATTTTGTTCAAAATTTTTATTTTGATTTAAGTAAAACCTTTGAAATTTTGAAAAATTTTTAAGTTAATTGTTTAAATTTAATAAGCTGTCACAGGGCTCAAATTAAGGAGTTTAATTCCTCGGAGGATCGCGATTGATCACGAGAACCCGCGGCGATCGTCGTCCACACTCCTCCGACCTGCTGACAAAATGCACTTTCTGTGCACACGACAATCCGTCGATTTTTCTTCAATCCTGAAAACTGGGGGGAAGACGCATACGCGAACCTCCTTCGTCGGTAGTGGCGTGAGTTTACGTGGACCGATCGCAGGAACACGGGTTAATTAAATTAATGATCAAATGTAAATTGTAATAATTTTCATTAACAATAAAAATAAGAAAGTTACATAACAGTCCAAATTAATTATACCCGATTGTTTACAAACAAGTAAACACGAATGACTCAAAGTCTTAAGTCGACGAAAATTGATTTTACAAAAATAAAGTTCGACGTCTGTGTTGTGGTCGCTACTAACATACCGACGCACACACACACTCTCGCGCTCGTCTGCTTGCTGCAGCACGCCAAAAGAACAAAGGCGTGGACTATTATTATTGGTTATTAGTAATGAAAGTTGACCGGGGTGCCTTTCGGCTCAGGGACACTGAGCTTTCGCCATTGTATCCCTATTCCCCCGGTTAAGTGGCCATGCTTCTAGAGCCTTTTAATTTTTGCTCCAGAAGGGACCTCTTCCCCCCTATAATCCCAGTCTCCTTTACATAGCACGGAAGCCGGTAGGTGCAATGCTAAGCGTGCTATGGGTATAGTAAAAACCCACATCGTAGGGAAAAAACCTATACCTGGATGACCGAGGCCGTAAGTACAGAGTTTCGATGCATGAACCCCCGTTGGTATCAGTCGCCTGTCCCTGTGGTACGTTACTTTACATCGAACTCCCATCTTCCGGCTTTCTCGGTCTCCGACCGAGCCGTGGTCCCCCATTCAGAACCGCGGTAATAGGCACATGAAAAATTTTTTCAGAGGTGCCGGCAGCGGGAATCGATCCCGGGCCCTCGGCGTGAGAGTCCGGTATCTAACCCATCGAGCCAGCGCGGCTCTAAGGCGTGGACTAACTCCGATACAAAATCTAAGTACTTACTGTACTTCACACACACACTCCGACTCTATCTATCACACGAACGAATACTCAATGATTAACCCCTACGCGGACATACTGACAAAATGTCTCCCATCAGTTGATTGTGCTCCGCACGTTACGGAACCACGTAGCCGCTATACCGATCAACATCATTGGTAAGGCATCCAATAACTGAGAACCGGTCAAACCAGCGAGTTTATTGTATTCCTCTATCTGCAATAAAAATTGTTCAATACTTGATTCACTATCGCCATTGAATCTAATATTCCATCTTCGAACAATAATGCCGACGTCGATTGGCTTTATCGGGTTGCCTTGAGTCTGGATTGACTCCTGAGTGGCTAAATCGGCCGTCTGCCCATGGCTTCTCAATTGTTCGAGCTCGGCTTGCAAGGCCTTAATCTGTTCTTCGAGTTTTTGTTCTCTGTCCTGCCTCACAACTAGAGAACTAGAACTATTCCTCGCATCCCGCACTGTCGTCTCACAAAAATTGACCCTAGTGAGCGGTACATGACTATCGGTCGAAATACTGCAGTCGTTCAATGAATTCTGCAGTTCCGGCCTTATTGTCGAGGAAACGGGACCTCCTGCTCCTCGGTTCCGATCTGGCTGGTGATACCTATCAACCTCCATAGTTGCCACTTTGGTTGACAAGTTTTCATATGCCCTCTTCAACGCCTTGAATTCTTCCGTCAACGACTTCATGGCTTGGAGCACCTCGCCGTTAATATCGTCAACCTGGTCCGGTTGTCCATGTCCAGCCAAATTCCCACCTTCTGGGTTGCTATTATGCGTCTGACTACTCGAGTATTCTTCATGGATTCTCGAAGCTGCCTCCCGGACCATTTCTTCTTCCATGAGGACAGCCAAGGGGTGTGTGCCACTCGTGGTGTAATTTGGATCTATTATTGCCGACCCAGATTTTTCCCACATTGTTGTTGCTATGAAAGTAGCTCTCAGACTCGCTTAACTTTTATCTCGTCTGGATCCTCGGACTCGGTTGCGATAAAGTCTTCTGCTGAGTAATCACCTAACAGCCATTTCAGCAACCTACCACTTTTCTCGATCAACGTACCTTCGGGCTTGAGCTCAAGCTCAACTAAAGCCTCGGAAACGACATCTGCCCCTTCGGCCACGATCCATGAAAAGACCAAGTCTTCCTTTGCAAGTTCCTGCATCATAACTGCGTCCGATGTCACCTAGCTTACAAAGAAAACAGTACCCTAACTCACTTGACTGATTCAACACACTCTAATTTATTAATATTTTACACAAAATATATATCTCGCAATCCTGAAATAGACGACAAAATTCCAATTATATTTCTGAGTTATGTAAGAAAACAAAAAAAAGAAAACCGATCCACTGATCTCAACAGCAATAATCCGAAATGACCAAAAAGTCCACCAATCACGCTTGGTTTTAACAAAAACTCCCGATTGGCTAAAAAAAACGAATTACCCGTTGAAGCCAATATAGAATAGACTACAAGTGTCAAAACCTGATTTTTCAACTCAGAAATATAAATCACAGTTGTTAACGAACGTTACTCGATAACAGCCTGTATGCAAAATAATATTTCACAATAATCATACAATAAATTAATATTATTCAGCGCTCTCCTCTCGCTACTGTCACGTATAGGTTCTGCTTGGTGGAGTACTTGCTCTAAAAAAAAAACCAAAAAAAAAACAAGTCAAAATCGGAAAACGCTACTCGAAATATCCGCGTCGGAGTTCAATTACCAGGCTATGCCTAAACAAACACCTTACCGTATGACAACACGGTTTAATCAAAACAACTCCGATGTGAATTCAACTTCGAGTTGCAAAACTCTCAAACCCGAGAAAAGAAAAAAAAATAAATTAACGATTTTAACTAAAATCCAGCATGCACCCGCACTCCACCGAGCAATTAACAGGAAAAAAAAAATCCTCGACTTGCTGTGTTACACTATAGCAGCAGCAAGCTCTTCGCCTTTGTTTTTATCCTAATATTAACTCTGCCGACCGACCTTGAACCCCCGCTGGTCAGCGCACACCTGCGATCACTCACACTAATCAATAACCTTTGTTTTGGTTACCTAACTACCTACACGTTGTTGGGCGCCAATTGTCACAGGGCTCGTCTTAAGGAATTTAATTCCTCGGAGGATCGTGATTGATCACGAGAACCCGCGGCGATCGTCGTCCGCACTCCTCCGACCTGCTGACAAAATGCACTTTCTGTGCACACGACAATCCGTCGATTTTTCTTCAATCCTGAAAACTGGGGGGAAGACGCGTACGTGAACTAATGTTATTATTACGCGGCGCGGCTGCTCTCCTTCGTCGGTAGTGGCGTGAGTTTACGTGGACCGATCGCAGGAACACGGGTTAATTAAATTAATGATCAAATGTAAATTTTAATAATTTTCATTAACAATAAAAATAAAAAAGTTACATAATAGTCCAAATTAATTATACCCGATTGTTTACAAACAAGTAAACACGAATGACTCAAAGTCTTAAGTCGACGAAAATTGATTTTACAAAAATAAAGTTCGTCGTCTGTGTTGTGGTCGCTACTAACATACCGACGCACACACACACTCTCGCGCTCGTCTGCTTGCTGCAGCACGCCAAAAGAACAAAGGCGTGGACTAACTCCGATACAAAATCTAAGTACTTACTGTACTTCACACACACACTCCGAATCTAACTATCACACGAATGAATACTCAATGATTAACCGCTACGCGGACTTACTTTTCTAGCAGGTGCACCTTCGCTTGATTAAACAATAATAATGATAATTACTACTAGCCCGATTGGCTTCACACAAGACGACAATGCCTTTCAAGGCCGCACGCTGACTTTCCGTGAGATGTTCGCCTTCCCCGCTCCGATCCAATGACAACTGGATCACAGGAAAATCTACACAACTTCTCACTGATAACTTTATCTAACAACACAAACAAGTAAATAAGTATATTCGCTCTCTGACACACGTGTGATCGCGCCAAGCGCCAAAATTAGAGTAATGCTGATCGGTAGATCTCGTCATCACCTGACTTACCGATCCGCATCTGCGTTACATAACAGTTAGCGCCGAATTCGAATTTAATCAACGCGCTTGCTGTTACAAAGATAAGGTACCCGAATTCTGCGGGCACCACAATTCGGCGGTTTTTAAAGTTGATGATTAAATGATGTTATAAGTATTGTATTACTTTGAATTATTTTTATTCCCTAATTTTTATTTGAAAAGAACATTATTTTAGCTGAAAACTGTGAATAATAACAATAATTTGTCTTATAAATATTTGTACCCGCAGAATTGGGCACCAGGGAAAGCCAATGCGCGTGGGTCTAAATCAGCGGAAACATAACCAAAAAACCACGGCCATGCGTCCGCAGAACTGGGGGCAACAGAATTAAGGAACAGTTTTTTTTATTTTTCAATTGGATATTTTTAATCAACCACAAATATTTCAAGCTTTTGCAAGGCCTTGTTTTGTTCAAGAAGAGTTTTATTTTAGATTTAAAAAAAAAGTGTAAAAAAATATTGGTTACAAAAATTCTACAGTTGCTCAAACTTCTGATAACCAAAAAATCCGCAGAATTAGGGTACCTTACCCTAATTTAATTTAAATTTCTGATTAAAAAATTGTAGTAAATTGTTGAATTTTAAAAGTTTAAATCTTCTAGGATTTTTTTAAAGAATAAAAATTCAATTTATCATGTAATTATCATTCGAATATATTTTCTTTGTTTCAATTTAACAATTAAAATATTTTATGATTTTTTTAAAGAATAAGAATTTAATTCATCATGTCAGTATCATCCAAATATATTTTTCTTTTTTCTCCATATCCATCGTTGCTATGAAAATAAATAAACATTGTCTTTGAAGTTTAGAGTTATGACGACTCAACTTATTTTCATAGTTATATATTCAGATATATCTTACTATATCATATAGTAGTTTTTCTTCACTCATGCCCTTTTTTTCCCTTAAAAAAAAAGTGTAACGGAATATGCTTATTTTCTCTTTTTTTTTTATTCTTCTTATAATTTTCTTGCATAAAAAGATATGAGAACAAAAAAAAGCGAATCAGTACCCTACTAAAAAAGTTCACATGTAAATCCACGTGGATATCCACGTGATTCATCCACTCTATAAATCCACTTGACCAAATTAATAAAAAAAAACTAAGTTTCACATGTAAAAATTTTATAACTTATGTACTTTTTTATAAACAAAAAAGTTTTTTCAGTTGAATGAAATATCCCAAGTTAAATTGAGTATTTTGATTTTTTCTACACTTTCAGGAAATTAAAAATTTTGACACTTGTGAATTCTTCGGGACTTGATAAAATTATGAGCCCTGAACTTTTTTCGAAAATTTCCAGCATTTAGAATTTTTTAGGAATTTGGAATTTTCATAGGCTTATAATATTGTTGTTGACTTAAAAATTTTAAGGTCTGTGGGACTTAAAAATTTATCTATTCTTAAAGACTTAAAAAATTTTTTGAACCGCAGACACTTAGAATTTTTTCAGTCTCTGGAACTTAGAAATTTATTTTGTTTTCGGACTTAGAAATTTTTCAAACCGTAGACACTTTTAAAGTGAGTTAAGTATGTGAAACATAAAAATTTTTTGAACGGCAGACACTTAGAATTTTTTCAGTCTGTGGGACTTAGAAATTTATTTTGTATTTAGACTTTGAAATTTTTCAAACTGCATAAAAAAATTAAGATCTTAAAAAGATCTGTTGAAGACATATCTTAGCTATGGCTGTTTTTGAGACATTTTAAGACGAAAAAAATGTTTTATTTTTTATATGTATCATTTCAAAACGTCTGAAAAAGTTCTTTTAAAGATAAAAGTTACTGATTTTTTCGTTAATTTTCATATGATACTAGGATGATTTTTAGATCTTTGATCATTTTGAGATAAATTTTAGATATTTTTAATTACGTATCCTTTTCTCTTAAAGAAATTAATAATAGTTTTTAGAAATGATAATCAGGCAAGTGATAATAATTGCAAGATTAATTTTGTGTATTTAAGATTTTTTTAAAGATCATTTTGTGATGAACTTTCGATATTATTTATGCGCGTTTTTTTAAAGATGTATATTAATATATTTTTAAAGATAGCAAGATTCTTTAAAATAAATTTTGTACGATTTTAAAAAAATTTTCAACCAGCATTTTGAATATTTCAAGACCTTTTTTTGAAACTAATTAAATTTCATTACTTTTTCAAATTAAAGAGTTTACCGTGAATTACTTTCCTAGAGCACTAAGGACTCAGGTACAATCTGTGCATGTTCGCGGCTAACCTTTACTTTTCTTTAATCGAGTTTCTGAAAAAGAAAAAAAAAATTGCCACAATGTATCATTCAAACATTTAACACCAAATTTAAATTACTGCTTAATATTTAAGACTTATTTGATCGGATGTTCTCCGGTAGAAGTTCAAACGGCTGACCAACTTTTATTCGCTCTCTTGACTTCTTTCGCTACTTTGTATCATTTGTCTGTCGATTCTGTATTTATTCTAGTTGTTGAACACATTTTTATTTTTATTTTATATAATTTACATTAAAAAAATATATCTTGAATACTCAAAAAAATATTTGTGATATTTTACCGTCTTTGTATGGTTAGAAAAAATACGAGAATAAACAATATGAATTTGGCTGCTAAGACGATCGATCAAATCGAACGTATTCATAACAACGACCTATGCACACGTCGTTGTTGGTGATAATGTTGGTTAAACTTCAGCATACCGAGATGACGAAGTTTAACCAATATTGCTAAGTTTTCAAAATATATATTTTTATAATGTAAATTATATAAAATGAAAATAAAAATGTGTTCAACAACTAGTAAAAATACAGAATCGACAGACAAATGATACAAAGTAGCGAAAGAAGTCAAGAGAGTGAATAAAAGTTGGTCAGCCGTTTGAACTTCTACCGGAGAATATACGATCAGATAAGTCTTCAATATGAAGCAGTAATTTAAATTTGGTGTTTAATGTTTGAATGATACTTTGTGGCAATTTTTTTTTCCTTTTTCAGGAACTCGATTGAAGAAAAATAAAGGTGAGCCACGATCATGCACAGACTGTACCCGAGTCCTCAAGGCTCTACGAAATTAATTCACGGTAAACTCTTTAATTTGAAAAAATAATGAAATTTAATTTGTTTTGAAAAAAGGTCTTGAAATATTTAAAATGCTGGTTAAAAATTTTTTTAAGATCGTATAAAATTTATTTTAAAGAATCTTGCTATCTTTAAAAATATATTAATATATATCTTTAAAAAAACGCGCATAAATAATATCGAAAGTTCATCACAAAATGATCTTTAAAATAATCTTAAATACACAAAATTAATCTTGCAATTATTATCACTTGCCTTATTATCATTTCTAAAAACGATTATAAATATCTTTAAGAGAAGAGGTTACGTAAAAAAATTTATCTCAAATTTATCTCAAAATGATCAAAGATCTAAAAATCATCTTCGTATCATACATATAAAAACTAACGAAAAAATAAGTAATTTTCACTTTCAAAAGAACTTTTTCAGATATTTTTGAAATGATACTGTAACGCGCGCGTGAGGAAATATGCTGAATTCAAATTTTATTTGAATTACAGCACGTGACCGTTAGAAACGCGTAGACGCACGGTCGGTAATGAGGCGACAGCGCCACAGTCCGAGTTGCGTCACTCTAGTCTTAACCGCGCGAGACATCACACGTGAGTTTAGATTCAGTTGTGCGTTCGATAAAAAAAAAATTAATTTGTTAGAGATCGCGAAGTTGTACGAGTTAAACGTCGCGATTGTTGATATCGGTGCGGTGTTGTTTGTGGAGTTTGAGTTGTCTCGTCCT
The DNA here is from genome assembly GCA_038277355.1 of Encarsia formosa. Lineage (NCBI taxonomy): Eukaryota > Metazoa > Arthropoda > Insecta > Hymenoptera > Aphelinidae > Encarsia > Encarsia formosa. The sequence continues at coordinate 56,329,100 of CM076186.1, forward strand.
CGAGTTGTCACTCGAGCCGTACGAGGTAGTCGTCCAGGAAAACTCGCAGCAACCAGCGTTCGGCCTTTGAAGGCATTCTTGGCCCAGTGGGGCACACAAGATTGCGATAGTTCATTCGAGGGCAGGTGCACCTGAATAATCAAAGTAAGTCCGATAAGCGTCTTATTGTAAGTTAATTGTATCGCGCGCGAGAGTGTGTTTGTCGGAGTACCGCTGTACTCAGAAAATCTTCGCCTTTGTTATTTTGATAGCAGCTAGCAGCCGAGCGGGAGAGAGTGTGTGTGTAGGTCGGTGTGTTACTAGCGACCGCAACACAACCGACGAACTTTATTTTTGTAAAATTAATTCTCGTCGTATCAAGACTTTGAGTCATTCGGGTTAAATTGTTTGTAAACAATAGTATATAATTAATTTAGAATGTTATGTAATCTTTAATTTCTTTTATTTTATAGTTAATTAGAATTATTAAAATTTACATTCGACCTTTAATTTAATTAACCCGTGTTCCTGCGATCGGTCCTCGTAGACTCACGCCACTACCGACGAAGGAGAGCAGCCGCGCCGCGTAATAAAAACATTAGTTCGCGTACGCGTCTTTCCCCCTCTTTTCAGGTATTGAGAGAAAATCGACGAATTGTCGTGTGCACGAGAAGTGCATTTTTGTCAGCAAGGCGGAGGAGTGCAGAGAACGAACGTCGTGGGTTCTCGTGAAAATCACGAACCTCATAGGAATTAAATTCCTAAGTCCAGCCCTGTGACAATTGGCGCCCAACAACGTGTAGGTAGTTAATTGAGACGGAAGTCTGTTTGTGTGAGTGATCGCAGGTGTGCGCTGTCCGGCGGGGGGTTCAAGGCCGGTCGGCAGATAGGATTTTGGAATCTAAACAAAGGCGAAGAGCTTGCTGCTGCTATAGTTTATAGCATAGCAAGTGAGATTTTGTTTTCTTTTTCTTGTTAATTGCGTGGTAGAGTACGAGTGCTTGCTGGATTTTTATTGAGACCGTTGATTATTTTATTTATTTTTTTTTTGGAGAATTTGAACAACTCGAAGTTGAATTCACGTCGGAGTTATTTGATTAAACCGTGTTGTCATACGGTAGGTTTTTTTTTGTTTTTTTAAGGCATGACCTGTTGATGTAACTCCGACGTGGATATTTCGAGCTGTGTTATTTGATTTTGGTTTGTTTTTTTGAAAGCAAGTACTCTACCACGCAGAACCTATACGTGACAGTAGCGAGAGTAGAGCGCTAAATAATATTAATTTATTGTATAAGTATTGTGAAATATTATTTTGCATGAAGGTTGTTATCGACTAACGTTCGTTAACAACTGCATTTTATATTTCTGAGTGAAAAATCGGGTTTCGACACGGGTTGAAACAGTTGATTTTTTTTTTTTTTTTTAATCCTTGTGGCTTCAACGGGTAATTTGTTTTTTTTTTTTTTTTAGCCAATCGGGAGTCTTTGCTAAAACGAAGCGTGGTTGGTGGGCCTTTTGGTCATTTCGGATTGTTAGTTGAGATCGGTGGATCAAGTTGTTTTTTATTTTAATTTTTTTTCTTTTAACATAACTCAGAAATATAATTGGAATTTGTTATTTGTAAAATACTAATAAATTAGAGAGTGTAGAAACTGTCACGTGGGTTAGGTTACTGTTCTATTTGTAAGCTTGGTAACGCAGGACGCAGCTATGACGCAAGAGCTTGCGAGGGAGGATTTGATCTTTTCATGGATCGCGACCGAAGGGGCAGATGTCGTTTCCGAGGCTTTAGAGGAGCTTGAGCTCAAGCCTGGAGGTACGTTGATGGAAAAAAGTGGTAGGTTGCTGAAATGGCTGTTAAGAAATTATTCAGCAGAAGACTTTCTCGCAACCGAGTCCGAGGATGAGGGCGAAGTTAAAATCAAACGCGAAAGTCTAAGAGCCACTTTCATAGCAACGACAGTGTGGGAGAAATCTGGGTCGACAATAATTGATCCAAATTATACCACAAGTGGCGCACACCCCTTGGCTGTCCTCATGGACGAGGAAATGGTCCAAGAGGCAGCTTCGAGAATCCAGGAAGAATACTCGAATATCCAGGTGCATGACCGCAATCAGGAAGGTGAAAATCTGGCGGGACATGGGCAACCGGACCGGGTCGACGATATTAACGCCGAAGTGCTACAAGCCGTGAGGTCGGTAGCAGAAGAACTTAAGGCGTTGAGAAAGACGAGTGAGGACACCCGAGCTAGGTTGGCAGCTGTGGAGGCTGATAGGTACCACCAGCCAAATCGGATCCGGGGACCGGGAGGCCCGGTCTCCTCGACAATAAGGCCGGAAATGCAAAACTCGCTAAATGACTGCAGTATGTCGACTGACGGTCAATTACCGCACGCTAGAGTCACCTTCGGTGAGACATCAGTGCGAGACGCGAGAGATAGTTCCAGTCCTATAGTCGCGAGACTGGACAAGATACAAAAACTGGAACAACAAATTAAGGCCTTGCAAGCCGAACTCGAACAGTTGAGAAGCCACGAGCAGACGGCTGATTAAGCCACTCAGGAGTCAATCCAGGCTCAAGGCAACCCGATGAAGCCAGTCGACGTCGGCATAATTGTTCGAAGGTGGAATATTAGATTCAGTGGTGATAGTGAATCTAGTATTGAGCAGTTTTTATTGCAGATAGAGGAGTATAATAGACTCGCTGGTTTGACCGGTTCTCAATTATTGGATGCATTACCAATGATGTTGACCGGTATAGCAGCCACATGGTTCCGCAACGTGCGGGAGACGATCCAGTCATGGGAGGCTTTTTGCCAAGAGGCCCGCGAGTGGTACGGAGTGGGAGACTACCAGCAGACCGCAAGGATGGAAGCAACGACACAAACTCAGGGTGAAAACCAGCCAGTGCGGACCTACTTGACATGCTTGCAGTCTTATTTGCTAAAAATTAGACCGATACCGACCGAGAGAGAACAAATTGACTTCATGTTAACGAACATGTTGCCTCGATTACGCAGGCAGATCAGACGTGAAGAGGTTAAGTCAATTAAGGGCTTATTGAGCCAAGCGGTCGAGATCGAAAGAATTACTAACATGGAGTTAGTGTATAAGCCACCACCGTCACCCTCTACGTCAGCTTGGCCACATCTGGCATATAAGGAAGAGAAGACTAATAAAAAACCAAAGGTCAACATAGCCGCAACGGATATGACAGGCAGGTCTGCCGACTCTACGGTTATTAGCCTTCTTGAGACGATAGCAAACAAAATCCAAGCTAAAAGCAAGAATCATGGGAAGCCTCAGGGCCCGAGGCCCTAGGGTTCAAACAAAGCCAGACCTACCAAGCAACGACGTAAGTCGGAGGACAACGACAAGGCGAGAAGTCCATCTCCAAAGCAAGACAGGAGTGGGGAGAAAAACAGAAAGGCTGGTAAGCAGGAAATACCTCGGTGTTTCCATTGTGAACAGCTGGGACACATAAGACCAAATTGTCCCGAACGTCCGGGAAACGCCAAACCGGCGGAGTAAAAGACATTGGCACTTATTCCGCCAAGATACCGGCCAAGTCATCACTCGGAGATTGCAGTCAGGCATGCTCAGTGGATCAGGAAGATTCTGAGCAGACGGGAGATCCGAACGAGCCAGCAGAAGATAACCTTGATGTGGAAGGCAGATGGTGGATGCCAGTTAATATAGGTGACTTCTGCATAAGAGCATTATATGATCCCGGTGCATCACGCACGGTAATGGGATCAACAGCAATTCAAATTGCTTCAGCATGCAACAGAAAAATCGAGGCATATTGCGGTATGGGAGCCAAAGTGGCAGACGGCCGCAGATGTCCAATTGCTGGACATGTTGTTTTACCTTTTGAGGTTGCCGGGGTAACTCGGGATATAAAGGTAGCTATTCTGACACGTCTCGACGCGGATTGTTATTTAGGTACAAATTTCATCCGTACGTTCGATACCGTGCTAGATCACGCAACGAACAAGCTGGAAGTAAGAATAGCTGGGAAAGCAATTGACCTCGAAGTCGCAGCTGTGTCAGACACCGAATTGACGAGTTTGGCGTCAATTGGGCTAGCTGACGTTCGTTCGGAAGAATTGGAAAGGCTTAATGAAGTGTTAGATCGAGCCATTCCGGAGGCTGATGGGCCATTAGGTTGTACAACGTGGATAGAACACGAAATCGACGTTGGTGATGCTAAGCCTATCAAACAACGGTACTGCCCAGTCTCAGCAGCTGTGAAACTGGAAATGTACGAGCATGTTCTACAGATGCTAGACGACGACATAATCGAGCCTGCACCGAAAAGTGGCTGATCGTCACCTGTAGTGATGGTAAAGAAAGAGAACGGTAAACGACGTTTTTGTATTAACTTTAAGAAAGTTAATTCTGTCAGTAAAAAGACAGAGGCTTACCCTTTACCATACATGGACGACATTTTACGCAAGCTGAAGAAAGCTAAGTATATTTCGACCATTGATTTGTCATCGGCTTATCACCAGGTTCCTTTGAGTAAGAAGTCGAGGCCGATAACGGCATTTACAGTACCTGATTTAGGCACTTTGCAGTTCAAAAGGATGCCATTCGGGTTAGATCAGGCTGGCGCCACCTTCCAACGCCTGATCGAAATGATAATAAGAGAATTCGGACCTTATGCTTATGCGTATTTGGACGATATTATTATCGTTACTGAGGATTTCGAAACACATCTACGAATCCTCGAAGCCATTTTGAAAAAGCTCAGGGAGGCAGGTCTTACGGTGAATAGAGAAAAAAGTCAGTTCTGCCAATCTGAAGCGAAGTACTTAGGCGTTGTCGTTAGCCGTGACGGAATTCGACCGTGCCCGGAAAAAGTCGAAGCCGTTTTAAAATTCAGTGTACCGAAAAACCGTAAACAATAAAAAAGGTTTTTAGGCATGGCCTCGTGGTATAGAAAATTTATTAAAAATTTCACCACGATTGCAGAGCCACTGACACGGTTAACAAGCACGAGAGTGTGCTACAAATGGGACGCAGAAAAACAGGACGCCTTTGAGAAGGTTTTAGTCTTGTTGGCGTCTGCCCCGGTGTTGGCTAGATCTGACTTTACCAAGCCGTTTACCATACAAACGGACGCCTCGAATACTGGTATTGGAGGCTGCTTGACTCAAACCATTGATGGGGAAGAACGAGTCATCGAGAACTTCAGTCGAGTCTTAAACCCGGCACAACGGAATTACAGCGTGACAGAATGAGAATGCCTAGCCGTAGTTGAGGCAATCCGGAAATTCCGTTGCTACGTCGAAGGATTTCAATTTCACGTAGTGACGGATCATAATTCACTTCGGTGGATAGATAGGTTGAAGAACGTAACGGGCAGATTAACGAGATGGTCGCTAGAGCTTCAAGGCTACACTTTTACGACAGAGTACCGTAAAGGGTCTCTAAATGTCGTGCCCGATGCGTTGTCACGCATGTATGAGGAAGAGGATGAACCTACCGTCGCAGCCGTAAGCTATCCTGTCGGAGAGCTTGACGTCTGGTACTTGAACAAGATAAAAGCCATTCAAAGAAATCCTGGCAAGTTTCTCAGGTGGAAAGTCGTGGCAGACAGGTTATATTATTATAAGTCTGACGACTTGATTGAACAGACGGTAGGTGATGACGATGCCTGGAAATTGGTCGTACCGTTGTATTTACGTCAGACAGTCATACAAGAAAAGCACGACGAGCCGTTGGCAGGGCACTTGGGCCGAGATAAAACCTTGAAAAGAGTAGCTCAGGAATTTTTTTGGCCTGGCATGTACAAAGATATCGAGGCATATGTCAAATCATGCCAAACCTGCCAAATGCAAAAGGTCGAGCAACGACTACCGGGAGGCCTCATGGGCAAACGGGCAATTGTAAGACCATGGCAAGTCGTATCGGGCGACATATTAGGCCCATACACCAGAAGCAGAAATGGACACAAATACGTGTTAGTTTTGACGGATTTGTTTACTCGATGGGCAGAGGTAACACCGTTAAACGGGCTGAAGGTGAGGCCATTTGGGATCATATCTGGCAAGACGTGATTTTAAGATGGGGTCAGCCAGAAAAGTTTTTATCGGATCAAGGTTCGGAGTTTAAAAACCATGCAATTGACGACAGATTAGTCAAGCTAGGTATTGAGCATGAAAACTCTCCGACGAATAATCCTGAGTCTAACGGCCAAGTTGAAAGGCTAAATCGGACTTTAAAAACGATGATTCGGTGCTTTATTGCAGAAAACCAGCAAAGTTGGGATGAATTGTTACCCGAGCTAGTCTGTGCATATAACAGGGCGGAACACTCAGCCACCAAAACGAGTCCGGCCATGTTAAACATGCTACGACAACCGAGTGACTGTAGCGTAGTCAACAAAGGATTGGCAGATGAGCTGTTACGGAAGTATGAAGAATTGGCCCTGGAAGAATGTAGGAAGAAAGAAGTGGGAGCAGTTATTCTTCGTAGTAAGGCTGGTGAAAATTCTCGCATACAACAAGACAGGGCAGCGGAGCATTATGACAAACGGCACCGCGAGGTTTTCTTTGAACCAGGAGACATGGTTCTAAGGAAAAATAAAGTCCTGTCGAACAAAGCCAGTCTGGCACCCAAATACTCAGGTCCGTATGTAATTATAGAGAGGCTTGGTAGTAATACGTATGCGATGAAAGATAAGTTTGGCAACGAAATTCAGCCAGTAGCAGTTCAACAATTGAAGAGGTGGATCGGAAGAGAAGAACTGGAAACTTCAGCTGAAGAAAGTCAGACACCGAGGGATGCGTGCGAAAATCCTGAGGCTAGCGAGCATCAGGTAGCCGATAAGCGTCTTATTGTAGCGTGCGAAGGCGAGCGAGATCTGAGCAATCTGAACGGGCCTGATCATCTGGCTATGGCGGATGATCAAGCCAAACCGGTTGAATTGGCCCCCGCGAAAAGGGGCCGAGGTAGGCCGAAAGGCTCCCGAAAAGGGGGGACCGTCGTATTGGCTTCGCCATCACCGCGGAGAACTCGCGCGCGACCGAAAGCAATCTGATTTCCCTGTTCTTATCCTTTCCTTTCCTACTCTGTTTCAGGAATGGCCGATCAATACTCAAGAGAGGACTTAGTCAGAATCATGAAGGAGGAGGTTAGAAAGGGGATAGTACTGCCACCTCCTGCCAAAGAGGAAGAGGACCAGTCAACCACTTCTTCGGCTAGTGCAATGGGAGCACTACAAATAAACCCTAGCGGTGACACAGCGGTATCAAACCAAGTGACCTCCACTTCACCAGCAGCATCGTCGGAGAGCTCAACATCCATTCCCACCTTGGACGATTGGACTAAAATGCTGGAGGAGCTTCGGGAATGCCGTGACTGGTCCATTAAGCAAAAGGCCTACGAGCACGAAACGTTCCAGAAGTTTCACCAGCTTAGGGAGGTCTGGCAAGGACCATTGCCTGACACGATGACATCCTGGACCCAACTGGTTGCTGATAGAGAGTCTGACCTGCTGGCCATCCAACAGCGTCGAGCAACATGCAGACAACTGCGAGAAAATGAGGCCAAAGCCAAGGCCGAACAAGCTCGTCTTGAGGCTTTGATGCAGTCAACGGCCGAGCAAAGAAGAAAATCGAGGAAAGAAGCACAAAGAGCTCAGCGAGACCTTTTCTACGTCTCGATAGAAGCCCAGAAGGAAGCGGCACATATTGAGAACCGCAAGCCAAAGGAGCAGCAACGACGATGTCCAAATTGCGGTTATCCGGGAGTCGCTGATCCTAGACTCTGCCCAGGGAGGGCAAATCATCGCCGTGGCGGCTAGTAGCCAACAGTATGACTTGGTAGTCATTCGGGTTGGCTAAACAGTCATTCAGGGTCATTATCTACATCCACTGTACAGAGTGATAAATAAAGTATCAATTACCTAATCACAGTACCTTATTCATTCAATCCCTATCTCATCCTCGTACCATCCCAACTCGCTTAGGTCGCGTTTCGGGTAGATATCGATGCGACGAATCCAAGGATACGTCGAATCTGGTCCGGGGGTGTAACGAGCGCGTGAGGAAATATGCTGAATTCAAATTTTATTTGAATTACAGCACGCGACCGTTAGAAACGCGTAGACGCACGGTCGGTAATGAGGCGACAGCGCCACCGGCCGAGTTGCGTCACTCTAGTCTTAACCGACATCACACGTGAGTTTAGATTCAGTTGTGCGTTCAATAAAAAAAAAATTAATTTGTTAGAGATCGCGAAGTTGTACGAGTTCAACGTCGCGATTGTTGATATCGGTGCGGTGTTGTTTGTGGAGTTTGAGTTGTCTCGTCCTCGAGTTGTCACTCGAGCCGTACGAGGTAGTCGTCCAGGAAAACTCGCAGCAACCGGCGTTCGGCCTTGGAAGGCATTCTTGGCCCAGTGGGGCACACAAGAATGCGATAGTTCATTCGAGCGCAGGTGCACCTGAATAATCAAAGTAAGTCCGATAAGCGTCTTATTGTAAGTTAATTGTATCGCGCGCGAGAGTGTGTTTGTCGGAGTACCGCTGTACTCAGAAAATCTTCGCCTTTGTTATTTTGGCACGCTGCAGCTAGCAGCCGAGCGGGAGAGAGTGTGTGGGTGCGTCGGTGTGTTAGTAGCGACCGCAACACAACCGACGAACCTTATTTTTGTAAAATTAATTCTCGTCGTATCAAGACTTTGAGTCATTCGGGTTAGATTGTTTGTAAACAATAGTATATAATTAATTTAGAATGTTATGTAATCTTTAATTTCTTTTATTTTATAGTTAATTGAAATTATTAAAATTTACATTTGACCTTTAATTTAATTAACCCGTGTTCCTGCGATCGGTCCTCGTAGACTCACGCCACTACCGACGAAGGAGAGCAGCCGCGCCGCGTAATAAAAACATTAGTTCGCGTACGCGTCTTTCCCCCTCTTTTCAGGTATTGAGAGAAAATCGACGAATTGTCGTGTGCACGAGAAGTGCATTTTTGTCAGCAAGGCGGAGGAGTGCAGAGAACGAACGTCGTGGGTTCTCGTGAAAATCACGATCTTTATAGGAATTAAATTCCTAAGTCCAGCCCTGTGACAATACATATCAAAAATAAAACATAATTTTTTTGTCTTAAAACATCTCAAAAATAGCCCATAGTTAAGATATGTCTTCAAAAGATCTTTTTAAGATCTTACTTTTTTTTACACGGTTTGAAAAATTTCAAAGTCTAAAAACAAAATAAATTTCTATGTTTTACAGGCTTAACTCACTTTAAAAGTGACTGCGGTTTAAAAAATTTCCATGTCCAAAAACAAAATAAATTTCTAAGTCCCAGAAACTGAAAAAATTCTAATTGTTCACGGTTCGAAAAATATCTAAGTTCCAGAGATTGAAAAAATTCTAAGTGTCTGCGGTTCAAAAAATTTTTCAGTCTGCACATTCAAAATCTGCTAAGTATCACAGACTGAACATCTTTTGAGTCCGGAAGAACTAAAAAAATTTCTTATGGACTAGATAAATTTTTAAGTCCCACAGACCAAAAATTTCTAAGTCAACAATAATTATATTATAAGCCTATGAAAATTCCAAGTTCCTAAAAAATCTTTAATGCTGGAAATTTCCAAAAAAAGTTCAAAACTCATAATTTTATCAAGTCCCGAAGAATTTATAAGTGTCAAAATTTTTAATTTCCTAAAAGTGTAGAAAAAAATCAAAGTACTTAATTCAATTTGGAATATTTCATTTAACTGAAAAAACTTTTTTGTTAGTAAAAAAATTAAATAAGTTATAAAATGTTTACATGCGGAACTTAGTTTTTTTTTAAATCTGGTCAAGTGGATTTATAGATTGGATGAATCACGTGGATACTCACGTGAATTAACATGTGAACTTTTTTAATAGGGTAGAAACCTAAGTAGAAAAAGAGGAATTTATTAGGAAAGATGCCAGTGCATGTACAGAAGTAGGTTTAACAATACGAACAAGTATAAAGCACAAGTATAGGAACCATAGTTATGGTATCAGGATAAGCACACGAATATAAACGAAAGAAGGAACAAAGGTAGGAATAAGAGTAGGTACAGGTGTAGCTACAAACTGTAGTAAAAATGTAGGAATAAGGTTATTCACAAGGGTAAACACAAGGGTAGTCACTAAGGTTCGAACGAGGGTACGCAGAAAAGTAGCTACAAAGTAGAAACAAGGTTAGTAGCAACAGTAAGCACGACGATAAGTACTAAAGTATGCACTCAAATGGGTAGATGGGTACGCACAGTGGTTGACACAAGGTTAGGCAAGAGAGTAGGCACAGAAGTAGACACAAGGGTAGGTACAGAGTAGGTACAAGAATAGACAAGATCATAGGTGCCTGAATAGACACTACATTAGACATGAGGGTAGGTGCAAGAGTAAACAGAAGGGTGTGCCAGAAGGTAGGTTCAGTGTTCAAAGTTTCAGTATAAAATGGTTAAGAACAGAGGATGCACAAAAGTACAAACAGACATAAGAACAAGAAAGAGTCAATTAGTAAGAACCTAAGTAGAAAAAGGGTAAGGTACAAGTATAGAAACTAGGGCATGCACAGAGGTATAGAGTATGCACAATTATAATAACAACAGTTTTATCACGAGGGTAAGCACACGAGTGTGGACGAAGACAATATCAAAGGTAGTCTTGAGAATAGGTACAGGTGTAGCTGCAAGAGTAGGTAAAAGGGTAGAAACAATGATAGGCACAAGGCAGGTGTAAGGATGTCCACAAGGGTAGGTTAAAAACTGATTGCTGTTGAAAATCGAATTGAAATCGTTTGAGGCGCACCATGATCTAGAAGCAAGAGTAGGAAGATGTAGAAAAAATGTAGGAGCATGTGTAGAACCCTAAGTAAATAAAGGTGTCTTTACTAGGGCAACAGGAACAATGGTATGCACGAGTGGCATTACAGGAGTAGCTAGAAAGTTACATAGGTAGATACAAAAATAACAACAAGGGTAGGCACGAGAGTGCGTGCAGGAAACTACAAGTGTAGATATATAAGCAGAAACAAAGGTCACGAGCAAGGGTAGACACAAGTGTGTGTACGTGGGTACGCACGAGTGTAGGTACGGGAGTGAGGTACAGTGGTAGACTCAAGGTTAGACAAGAGGGTAGGTACATGGGTAGATTTAAGAGTGGGCAAGTGGGTAGGTGGAAAGGTTGATACAGGATCAGTCACAATAGTAGGGAAGATGATAGGTTCAGGGTGAGATATTAAGTAGAAAAAATGGTAGCAACAGTATAAGCATAGAAGTACAAACAGACGTAAAAACAAAAAAAGTAAATCAGTAGTAACCTAACTAGAAAAAGTGAAAAGTACAAGGATAAAAATCAGGGAAGTCTCAGAGGTAGGTACAAAAGTGAGCAAAGCTGAATGAACAGCAGTTATGTTACTAGGTTCGCCTCGACATAAATTGGCGAGGAATTATTGAAGTTAATTGTTCCGGATTGACCGGTCTATTAATTTTATTTTGTTTGCCAGATTAAACTGGTAAGGGAGGGTTGTATAAAAGGTAACCAGAGACCACACTTGATAAAAACAATAACAATTTTATTTATAAATTACAGCAAAATTCATCCTTTACAAATAATAATAGCTTTTATACAGATTAATTTATACAAAAACAAAATGATCAAATATTTAATTGAAATATGTGATTAAAGTTGAATAATAATTTCAGTGTAAATGAAATTATTGATTTGGAGAAATACCACTCTGTACAAAACTACTTACAAATTGAATTATATTAATTCGACTTGTAAATATGAGTTAGTCCGAATATAAATGAGATAAACAACAACAGAGAATGCTTTTGACAGGAGAGAGAGAGAGATTTGATTTGGTTTTTTGATTTTGATGAGTTTATTGATTGTACATTATGTTGTACAAAATACATAAATTGATCAACAAGTAAACCATCAAATGTTAACAATAGTAAATTATAAATAATAAAATAATAAAATGAAATAAAATAAACATAATAATAAAATAATGAAAATAATAAAAATAAAAATAAAAATAAAGGTATACATCAAGATATAACAATATTTGGTAATCTACCTTAACTAAATTTAATTTAATTCAATCTAACCAGTGCCTGCAAAATGTCTTTGCAAATCAGCCACTAGTAGAACAACAAATCCTCACACAGTTTAAGCGCAGGTTGTTCAGCGGCACAGAGTACTCAACCTTCTCCCTCGGTAGTAAAGATGCGTGATTTGATGAGATGTTTAAAGGTTGCAAATGATGATGCCTGGCGAATATGAAGGGGTAAACTATTCAAATGTAGGCAGATGATACATAAAAGAAGCGTTTCAAGCACTCTGTGCGGCAGGAGGGAATAATCAGCGCATCCCAAGCGTGCTGATTCACCACCCTCTTCGGACGCGAGCTGTGCTTTTCAATCAAAAAATTCGCCAAATAAGACGGAATTCCGGAATTCAGTATTCTATAGAGCAAACAGGCCGCAAAGTAGTCTCTACGACCTGACACTCGAAGCCAGCCAAGCTTACGTCTGAAAGGAGTGACGTGATCCCTCTTCCTAACCCCAAATATGTATCTGATCCCACGATTGAGCACACGCTGCAGCATCAGGTCCTGTTCATCTGAGATATTCCGATAAACAAGACAGCAATAGTCAACGATAGGAAAAAGGAGGGTTTGTATGAGGTGCTTCCGCAGTTCAAAGGTAGTGCTGCGTCTGAAGTGGTTAAGACGGTACATGAGAGAATTAGCTCTGCGACAGACATACCGAACATGATCTGTCCAGGTCAGCTTGGAATCCAGCACCACCCCCAGACTACGTGTAGACGAGACAAACGGGACAGTGCACTCCCCAAATTGTAGGGTGCGAATACCCAATCTGTCAAAGTCATTGGCATAGGACGCGGTACCCAAAATCATGGCCTTAGTCTTGCCAGCATTCAAAATCAGCCCATTCGCGGCAGCCCAGTCCGCAACATGCACAGCACCTCGGCTCAGTCTGTCCAGAATGGTACGTATGTCCTCGACTCGGCCTCACACGTAAATCTGAAGGTCGTCCGCATAAATTATATGACAAATACCAGGACCAAGACCCAGGGCAATGTCAGCGACAAACAGAGCAAAAAACAGGGGACCCAACACAGAGCCCTGGGGCACACCCTTATTGAAGGGACGAAAGAGATGAAACTCCGGTCCTCAGCCAGAGATTTTGATTTTGATTTTGATGCGTTTATTAAATGTACATTATGTTGTACAAAATACATAAGATTATACACAAAGTTCTACATTAGGATATAATTTCAATATAAATATAAAATAAAATAAAAATGAAAATGAAATAAAATATAATAAAATAAAATAAGATAGAAAAAAATAACAATAATATAAGTTATAAGTAATAATAATAACAATGAAAATGAAAAACAATGAAAGTAATAAAAGTAATAAATGAATATAATGGTATACTATACAATCTATAAATTAAAGTAACAAGGGTAACATTATCAGTCTCAACAGTATTAGAATTCACTCCGAGAATCACAAACTAACATTTATTCCATACAGATCTCGAGTTCAACAGTGTAGAAAAACTTAATCTTCTCCCTCGGTAATAAAGATGTGCGATTTGATGAGGTGTTTGAATGAAGTGAAGGATGTAGATTGGCGAATATTTGGGGGTATGGTATTCCGAGCTTTTCAACAAAAAAATTCGCCAGATAAGACGGAGTACCTGTGTGCAGGATTCTATAGAGCAAGCAGGCAGCAAAATAAACTCTGCGGCCCGCCACCCGAAGCCAGCCGAGCTCATATCTGTAAGGTGTGACATGATCGCTCTTCCTGATCCCAAAGATGTACCTGATCCCACGATTGAGCAAGCGCTGTAATACGAGATCCTGCTCACCCGAGATATTACAGTAGACAAGTGAACAATAGTCAATTATAGGAAAAAGCAGGGTCTGTATAAGGTGCTTGCGCAGTTGAAAGGTGGTGCTGCGTCTGAAGTGGTTAAGACGGTACAAAAGAGAATTGGCTCTCCGAGAAACATAACGAACATGGTCCTTCCAGCTCAGCTTAGAGTCCAGCACCACCCCCAGACTACGCGCTGAGGGGACAAACGGGACAGTGCAGCCGCCAAACTGCAGGTCATGAATTCCCAATTCATTAAAGCTATTGACATACGACGGAGTCCCAAAAACCATTGCCTTGGTCTTACTAGCATTCAGTACCAGCTGATTGGCGGCAGCCCAGTCAGCAACGTGCTCAGCACCCCGGCTCAGTCTTCTCAGCGTGGCATGTATGTCCTCAAGTCGGCCCCGCACGTAAATCTGCAAATCATCCGCATAAACCACTTAGCAGACATCAGGGCCAAGGCCATGGGCAATATCAACGATGAACAGAAGGAAGAGCAGAGGACCCAGCACCGAGCCCTGAGGCACACCCTTATTAAGGGGACGGAAAGAAGTAAAAGTGCCGTCCTCCGCTCTTACCGCCTGCGAGCGGCCAGTCAGATAAGAGGCAACCCACCTCAAAACCCCATGTTCGTAATACATCTAAAACTCAGTCAGGAAAATCATTAAATGATTGTTTAATGGTAGGTCCCAAATTGCAATCTGAGCTCTGGGCAGTTCTTACTCGTGCCAGACGATTTCGTTTCGCTTTTACAGCTGATATTGTCAAGATGTTCAGACAAATTAATGTACATCCTGATGATATTATTTGGCAAAAAATTTTGTTCCGCTTTGAAGCATGGAGAAAATTGTTAGAATTCGCACTAACTACCGTTACTTACGGTACGAATTGTGCCCCTTGGCTTGCTTTGCAAACGCTTTTACAATTGGCGGAAGACGAGATTCATAAATTCCCTTTAGGTTCTCGATCCATTCGCAAAGCATCATACGTTGATGACTTTCATGATGGTGCTGATACCTTAGATTTGGCTATTGAAGTTAAGAATCAATTAATCGGCATTCTTAAAGCTGGTGGTTTTGAGTTGAGCAAATGGGCCTCAAATGCCCCAGAACTTTGTCCAAAATCAGAAAATGATGTTAAGGAATTTAAGTTCGATCCAGTTACAACACTTGGTCTTGTTTGGAATCCTCGAACTGACACATTTTCATTGAAGGTAGATATGAATGATTTTAAAAAGGTTCAACCTACTAAGCGTTCTGTTCTATCAGATATATCTCGACTTTTCGACCCCCTTGGCTGGTATAGTCCCGTTTTAGTTACTGCTAAAATTCTCATTCAAGATATGGTGTTGTTGGGTCTTGATTGGGATCAACAACTTTCTTCACAACTTTCAGAGATTTGGGAGAATTTTAAAACAAAATTACCCTTACCTGAAACAATCGCTATACCTCGCTGGTTAGGTACTGATAATTCCTCAGAGATCGAAATTCATGTTTTCACTGATGCGTCAGAACGTGCGTATTCTGCTACGGTTTATCTGCGTACAAAAAAGCAAGCAGCTAGTTTTGCCAGATTACTCTTGGTCAAGACAAAAGTTGCCCCTGTGAAAACCCTTAGCATCCCTCGTTTAGAACTTTGCGGTGCACTACTTGGTGCAAAGTTCGTTAATCAAGTACGTAAAAAACTAGAGTACGAACAGGTTCCTACTTACGCGTGGGTTGATTCTCAAGTCACCTTAGCTTAGATCAAAGCTCATGCGTCAAAGTGGACACCTTTCGTCGCAAATCGTGTTAGTAAAATCCAATCGATAGTACACCCGGATTCATGGCGTCATGTGCGCTCCGGTGAAAACCCCGCAGATCTTGCTACTAGAGGTATAACCCCAGAGGAGTTAATATCCAGTTCATTGTGGTGGAATGGACCACACTGGCTCTCTGACCATAAATTTAGTCCCAGTAAGGATGAATGCAATGAGACAACCTCTCTTGAGCTCAAAAGATGTAATGTAAGCACTGTTTATGTATCAAACTCATGTGTGAGTATAAATCTTTTATATAGATATTCAGATTTAAATAAAATTATTCGAATAATCGCCTATTGGCTACGCTATTTACAAAAGCTGAAAAGGCGAGATACGCCTAAAATTTGTTCCAAAAATAATTCAATTGAACCATTGAAAACTGTTGAGCTTTCTGAAGCACTTAGACTTTTGATTTTAAAGTCTCAACGACATTTTTTCAAAGCTGAAATAGATGCTCTTTTGAAAAATCGAAGACTTCCATCTGGTTCGTCCATAAGATCTTTGCGTCCTTTTTTGGATGAAAATAATTTACTGCGTGTTGGAGGTCGTCTTCAACGCGCTGAATTGAGTTTTGAAGAAAAACATCCTATAATTTTGCATAAAGATTGTCGTCTTGCTTATTTACTAATGTTCGAATCGCATGACAAAACTTTACATGGTGGGCCTCAATTGATGGTCAGTCACACCGTGCGAAAGTTTTGGATTACTCATGTGCAAGTCCTCGCTAAGCAAGTATATAGTGATTGTGTAGTTTGTGCTCGTTTTGCAGCAAAAACGATGACTCAAATTATGGGTAACTTGCCTGAATTTCGAGTCAATGCGATTCGACCGTTTTTAGCCGCGGCGTAGATTATGCTGGGCCTGTGATGTTACGTACCACGAAAGGTCGAGGTCACAAAGCATATAAAGGCTACATATGAATATTCGTTTGTTTAGCCACGAAGGCTGTTCATCTTGAAGCCGTTTCTGACTTGACCACTCCGGGTTTTCTCGCAGCCTTTCGGGGATTAGTTTCAAGATGCGGCCACGTTCAAACCCTCGCCAGTGATAACGGCACTAATTTTCAAGGTGCAGATAAGGAACTTCGCAGAATGTTTCGTGAAGCTTCCGAATTTTACAAAGATGCTTGCGTTTCACTTGCTAATGAAGGTACTGAGTGGACTTTTATACCCCCCTCTGCTCCTCACATGGGTGGAATTTGGGAGGCAGCAGTGAAATCAACTAAACACCATTTAAAACGTGTGATCGGCAGCTCGACCCTCACTTTTGAGGAAATAACGACCACTATTACAATTGTGTCAAATCGAAGCTTGCCTGAATTCACGCCCGTTAGTCGACATAAGTAGTCATCCCGAAGATCTTGCTCCATTAACTCCTGGGCATTTTCTCGTCGGTCATGCATTGACGGTGATCCTAGAACCGGGAACGGTAAATTTCGATCCAACCCCTACAAAACGGCACGATCTTTTATCTTGAATGCGCGATGATTTTTGGCGACGTTGGAAGGCGGAATTCTTGTTTACTTTGCAAGTTCGCTCGCGGTGGTGCGATTCTAGGGAGAATCTTAAACTCGATAGGCTAAGTGGCCACTCGCTCGCGTCAGATCGATCAATACTGGCCCCGACGGAAAAGTTCGCGCGGTAATAGTAAAAACGGCTACCGGTGAGCTCTCGCGTCCAATTCATCAGCTGTGCCTGTTACCAGTCCCAGTGAGCAGTGACGAGTCCGATCCGTTGATTCATTAAACTACTGAATCGAAACTACGTTACTACGTTTTCTTGAAATGTTAAGAATTTTTTTTCTATATATATTGATTATGTAAGCCGTCACGGCGGGCGGCATTCATAAAAAAAAAAAAAAAAAAAAAAAAACAATTTGAATTTTTTTATTGTTATTTACATATTAAAGCATTTAAATAATGCGAATCTTTTTTTATATTTATTTTGACACTGAAAAATGTAAGCCGTCACGGCGGGCGGCATTCAGTGATCAAAAAAGCAATTGCAAATTCATTTTTTTTGTTTTGTGTACATTATTATTATAATGTAATATCAGTTTCATTAATTTTGACGTAAATTCATCTCTTGGATGAGGCGGGCGGAATGTTCGTAATACATCCGAACTATGTTATTATTTCTAATTTTAAACTGATTTGTTCTTATTCTTTTCTTTTGTTTTTATTTTACCGCGAGTAAAAAAAGAACGTTCAACGTTGCCAAGCACTGCGTAATTGACAACGTTGAACGTTCTTTTTTTGCGAAAAACCCAGAGATTGCAGCTTCCTGAGCAATGTTACGTGCGAGACCGAATCGAAGGCTTTACTAAAATCAAAAAGTAGCAGCGCAGTCATTTGTCTCCTGTCCATACCGATTCGAATGTCGTCCGTGAGTTTAAGCAGTGCTGTCTGTGTACTATGTCCCGCCCTGAAACCCGCCTGATTATCGTCCATCAAACCCTGCGATTCAACAAAAGTAGAAATCTGGTTATGGACAAGCCTCTCAAGTATCTTCGACATGAAACTGAGCAGGGAGATGGGACGAAAATCATTCAGGCAAGACGGAGAGGGAGTTTTATTCAGTGCGATCACCATCGACCTCTTCCACTGCTCAGGGAAAGTCGAAGTCGATAGGGAAGCATTAAAGATCTTGCAGATGAAAGGACCAATAGATGGAAGAGCTGACTGAATAAAGCTCTGTGGAAGAGAGTCAATGCCCACTGCCTGGGATGTCGACTGACTGATAGCACGTGCTATCTCGTCCAACGTCACATCCACAAACGCGAAGCCACCATGATCTTCCTCTCTTCCCAAGTCATTCAGAAAGAGAGAGAGATCCGGCGCCATACTATCAAAAGAAACAGAGGCAAAGTGAGCATTAAGATCTTCCACTGAAAACCCGCCCAAATTAGAATCCGCTCCGGAAGAGATACCAAGTCGCCTTAGTTCCTTCCAGAGCTGCTGAGGATCAGTGATGTCCTTGAGCCTACACCAATAGTAATCAAGTCTCGCAGACTCGATCCTTTCATGTGCAAAATCTCGCGCCTGTCTGTATAAAAACAGTTCAATATCGAGTCTTGAACGTCGGTAACGTCTGTAGAGTCTGTCTCTTTCAGTCAATAGGTCCCGGTGGTAATTAGTAAACCACGGATGGCGATTCTTCTTTTGTTTGAGGGTTTTTAGGGGAGCGAAGATATCAAGAGCAGCATTAAGATTAAAATACAAGCAATCAACCCTCTCACTAAGTGAATACGACTCATCCGTGAATACTGACCAGTCACAGTCAAACAAAAATTTATTCAAAGCCCCAGCATCTACAGATTTAAAGTCCCTGTAAGTAAAATCATTAGCCAAAAGTTGTGGGGTTTGAATGTCAAGGGTAACAGTCTGTAGGTCATGTCCTGCAATGAAAGGGGTCTCTGTCTTCCAATAGTCAGTCACAGTGTCAAGTGCGTCAACGAGAACTAGATCTAGCCAGGTATCCGAGTGAGAGGTGTGGTGTGTAGGCCCAAATGGAACCGAGAACAGAGAGTTCTCCTCAATAAAATTACGCACAAAATTCGCATCAGGGGAGTCTGAAAGCTGGTCCGCGTTAAAGTCCCCGAGTATGACCTTGGTGCCGTAATCATGCATACTATCACGCAGGTCGGACACAAAGTCAGACCCAAGGACAAACGGAGCATGTGGGGGCCTATACACCGCACCTACAAATATGGGGTCAGCGCCACCCAGAGAAACCTCAGCAAGCAGATACTCAGGATGACCAGGCCTACCATCCCACTCAGTGGAAGACGAGCAGAGGTGTTTGACTGAGAGGGACTGATGCACATAAAGTGCTACTCCGCCCCCTTGGTTATTACGGTCACGCCTAAGGATAGTATAACCCTCAAGAGCAACAAGCACATCCTCAATCGAAGGACTCAAATGGGTCTCAGTGACAGCAATCACGTGTAACCTGGTCTGAGTCAAAAGAAACAGCCTGAGCTGCTCAATATGCCCCTTAAGCGAGTTCGCATTGAAATGACAGACACGCAGCAGCATGCCCCCGCCCCGCACGGACCTCTGATCAGGGGTTAGAAAGGAAGTTTGAGATGAATATGAAAATGAAGAAGGAGTATCATGGGGTGAAGGATTGATGAATCTAAGATGGTAAGATGAGTATGTTGTATTACCACGAGAAAGAAGATGTAAGAGTATACCTGTTAAGACAAAAAACGCTCTAGATCCTGTTCACTTGATATGGGAGTAGCGACATCTCCTTTCTTCCTACGGACTAAAATCTTGCCGTTTCTTACAAATGTAGTACATCCAGAGTTGGGTTGTCTTGCCTTCTGGTAAACAAGGCGTCGAAGTTTGAAGGTCTCTCTATCCAGGAAGTCGTTAATTTTGATAAGAGCAGGACTTATAGCAGTTGACTGAATACCAGAAGGAAGATTAGGAGAGAGAGCAGTAGTGTGAAGCTTGCCTAGTTGAATCTTGCCCTTGATGATTTCCAGAAGTAAAGCGCGAGAGCTGAGAGTCGCGATGATTGAAGGTGGGCGTGGTTGACGTGGCACCTGAATAGATGTAGATGTAGACGTTCCAGGGTTTTCATTAGTCTTATCCTACTGTGTGTGCGGTGCAGCTGTCGTCGTGCCATCTAGGGCTGTCTTAACAGCAGTCTTACTAATAAGCAGACGAGCAGAGATAATATCCCGTGAGTCAATGTCCGCGTACACAGTTTTTAAGACCGAATGAACAAGAGCCTTTAGCGAGGCACCCGGAGGAACCGTAAGGCCGCCGATCACCACATCAGACGAGTTCGAAGGTCCGTAGGTCGAGACTTGTGTGAGACGCATGGATAACTCGGCGTTAGTCTTTTCAAGGGCCAAGACTTTGTTGAGAAGCTCCGGGTTTTGTGCAGCAGAAACATCGGCTGAAGACTCAAGTGTTTGCTTGATCTCCGCAAGCTCGCGTTTAACCACTTCAAGCTCCGACTCAGCGTTGTCCATTCTCTTGACCAGGACGGGGATTGCATCTAGTCCCTGCAGCTTGGTTTCAATTCCATCAAAGCGCTCCCTATTGGTATCCCTCATTGACTTCATCTCGTGAAGAATCGTCCTCAGCATTTAGTCGGTGGTAGCCTCCTTCAGAGTGGTATCATCCTTCGCAGCGGTATCCTTCGTCTCAGAGTGTGCTGAAGTATTCGACGAGGATGATATCGATAGGGCGCGTGAGTTATGTTTTCCATGGGGAGGAGGAGTAGCTTGAGTGATGCAGGGAGGACAGGCCTTGCCAGGCTTACCTTCAAGGTTGACAATAGCAAGTTTGGCACACGAAGTGTGGAAACCCTTTCCACAGTTGTCACATATGTGGATGTGAGCATTGGATCGCGCTGGTTTTAAACAGATGGTGCACAAACACTCAGTTTTTCTACCTGACATAGTAAAGGCGAGAGATATGAGTCGACGAAAGTAGAAAAGTAGAAAAAGTAGAAAAAACCTGGCTAATGGTGGTCAGACCACAGTGCTGTATGAAAGCAGGCGAGTAGTTACAGTCGGCGAATGGTCGGTCCACAGTGTGGTGTAAAGCAGGCGAGTAGTCGCGGTCACCGAATGGTCAGACCACAGTGTGGTATGTAAGCAGGCGAGTGATTATGGTCGCCGAATGGTCAGACCAGAATGTGTTGCGTGAGCAGGCAAGTGATGGAGACCGCCGAATAGTCAGTCCACAGTGTAATATTCAGACACTATTACCAGCAGAGAAAATGTGTGTCACCACTCAGGATTTGAAAATTCGCGCGGTTTTGCACTGTGTTCACAATGTGAGTTTAAATATAGTCACTGAAACGGATTTGAAAATTCGCGCGATTTTGCACTGTGTTCACCAAGTGGTCGAAACTTATATGTAGACACTACTTAGGTACTTCACCCGCCAAAAATTCGCACTAACCTCACTTTAATGAACTATTTATGATTTGAGTTTAAATGTATATTACGATAGCACAGTTGGTTTTTGTTTATAAAATAACAACAAAAGGCACTAAAAACAATATAATAACAAATTCAACTATGACCGATTTGTTAAACACTCGTAACTCAATAGAACAAGAGGAGCACGGGCTGCGATGTGTCTCGTTCAAAATCTCGATCAAGAGCCGAGAGAGAGAGAGAGAGAGAGCGAGCGATAGCCGAGAGAAATGTTTATAGTATTTTATTAACAAATCATAGCATTTCATTTACAATAAGTTGAATTAGTCAAAAAAAATATCATAGGTTATGAACTGAGAAATTCCAAGATCTTTAATTTCTCTGTAATGAAATTAATAAGTGTGAGAAAAATCAATTAAGTCAAAACTTCCTACTGATTTAATAGTATTTACTCAAAACGTAAACAAGAGTTGACTGTATTGATGAGGCAAACAAAGAGTTGAGAATGGCCTTGAAAAAGAAAGAGAGAGCATAGGCCGAATGAGATAATAACAGCGGCAGAGAATGGCCTTGAGAAAGTGAGAAGAGAAAATGGCCGCGTGCATGTAGACTAGGGCGTTTCATCGAAAAATTTTTTTTCGAATTTCAAAACGCCCATGGTGGCATAACCTTTATGAAGGTAAAAAAATGAGCCATGAATTTTTTCAAATTTTTTCAAGGTCATTTAGAGGTCGCTAAACTTGTTTCAAGGTCAAGTTTTTACGTAAAGTTATTAAAATAAATGATTATGAGGTTTTATCGTTACTTTCGAGTGATATAAGCTACGAAAATGACTAGAAAATTTTGTTTATTGACACAAAAGTTAGAAAAAAATTTTTTGAAAATTTTTAAAGGTCATATAAAGGTCATGCAGGCTTAAAATAATTGATTTTTTACAAAAAAAAACGATTTTTATTACTTTTTTGCCATGAAAAAGCTATTAAGAACGATTTAAACTCTTTTAATTGATGGAAATGATAGTTCTTGATTAGAAAATATCAGAAAAAATTTTTTGAAAATTTTTAAAACTCATTTAAAGGTCAAGTGAGCTTAAAATAATTGATTTTTTTACAAAAAAAATGCGATTTTTATTACTTTTTTGCCATGAAAAAGCTATTAAGAACGATTTAAACTCTTTTAATTGATGGAAATGATAGTTCTTGATCAGAAAATATCAGAAAAAATTTTTTGAAAATTTTTTAAGGTCATTTAAAGGTCATGTGAGCTTAAAATAATTGATTTTTTTACATAAAAATGCGATTTTTATTACTTTTTTGCCATGAAAAAGCTATTAAGAACAATTTAAACTCTTTTAATTGATAGAAATGATAGTTCTCAATTCAAAAATATCAGAAAAAATTTTTTGAAAATTTTTTAAGGCCATTTAATGGTCAAGCGAGCTTAAAATAATTGATTTTTTTTACATAAAAATGCGTTTTTTATTACATTTTTGACATTTTAATTTCTCGTAACTGATGGAAATAATAGTTTTCAATAAAAACAGTATGAGATAAAGTTTTTTACTAATTACAAATCAGAAATTATCGATTTAATATAAAAAAAATCTTTTTTAACAACTTACCATTAATTGGTAACTGTAAATAACATTTAAATCCAATTGAAAATTTACGTTTTGTCAGCATGTATGACGTAGTAAGTTGATTATATTATATATTTAATTACTTCATGATCCAAAAAACTCATCTACAGCAGTGACATGCTGTAAAATAAGGAATATTTTACAGCATGTCACCCCAGGAGTGCGTATAAATCCAAAAGCAATATTTTGATTTTTTCTTTACTCAGTTCCGAAGTAGGAAATCGTGCTTCCATATTCTTGTTTATTTTTCCGAGAAATTTGTTAATGAACTGATTGTTTATGTTTTTCCATTGTGAGGTTTGGTGAACTCGCCTCCTCCCCCCTCCTTTACCTGGTCAGAGCTTATCACGTGCAGTTCTTAACACTAAGTCGGTGCTTGCAGTAAGCTTATATTTCGGTGCGTTTTAAACCGTAGTTTAATTGAGTTTATTTTAAACAGTGAGATTACGGTGCTTGCAGAAAGTGTCTGGCTGTAATCATAATATCATAGATTTATGGATTAAGTTAAATAAGTGATTTTTTTTCCTTTTTTTTATTTAAAATGTTTACAAGTAAGGATGAAAAGTTTTGGCTGCTCGGGAAGTCAAGTTCTGAAGTACTTTCTAATAAAGGTGAGTTTAAATTATCATCTTGATAACTTTTTTAGTTTTTCAACTCAAATGCCAATATTTTTGCAGCTCAGCAATAATTATGTGTATTTATTTATTTTCTTTGTTTGTGCTTTTAAAAAATAACATGTTTTTTTGCTGCTGCTCTTTGAATAACAAATTAGTTGCTGCTGCTCTTTGAATTATTATTTTTTAATGCGATTCAGCTTATTTTAAAGCCTTAAGTCAGAGCTTTAAAATATTTTAAAGTGAAGAAAAGGTTTACTGGCGCGTTTTTCGAAGTTTTTTAGCTTATTTTCGATTCTTTAGGTGTAAAATGAAAAAAAAAAAAAGTAAATATGACTAATTTCATTGTGTAGAGTATCAAATTTTACGTGGAAAACCAGGTTACTAATTTTTTTTACGAGTCTAGGGATGAAAAAATATAAAGTATAACGATTAAAATTACGCCAATTTAAAAAATTCTTAAATTACTCTGGAACCCAGTGTGAAAAATTAACCACCACAGAAGATGATCAACAAAATTAGTATCAAAATGTTGAGTATCATAGAAAAAAATTTTCAGACTATCGTAAAAGTACAATTATAAATAACTTAAACAGTGCTAAGTTTGAGTAATAAATTTGTCAATGAATTAAAATTAAAAAAAGACATTCTATATTAAAAATTTAATTATTTTACACAACCTTATAAACTCCCAAAAATTTTTTACGATATTTTCTAATTAAGAACTAATATTTCCATTAATTACAAGAGTTTAAATTGTTCTTATTAGCTTTTTTATGACAAAAAAATAATAAAAATCGCATTTTTTTTGTAAAAAAATCAATTATTTTAAGCTCACTTGACCTTTAAATGAGTTTTAAAAATTTTCAAAAAATTTTTTCTGATATTTTCTAATCAAGAACTATCATTTCTATCAATTTAAATAGTTTGAACTGTTCTTAATAGCTTTTTCATGGCAAAAAAGTAATAAAAATCGCATTTTTTTGTAAAAAAATCAATTATTTTAAGCTCACATGGCCTTTAAATGACCTTAAAAAATTTTCAAAAAATTTTTTCTGATATTTTCTAATCAAGAACTATCATTTCCATCAATTAAAAGAGTTTAAATCGTTCTTAATAGCTTTTTCATGGCAAAAATGTAACGAAAATCGCATTTTTTGTAAAAAAATCAATTATTTTAAGCCTGCATGACCTTTAAATGACCTTAAAAAATTTTCAAAAAATTTTTTCTAATATTTTTGAATTGAGAACTATCATTTGTATCATTTAAAAGAGTTTAAATTGTTCTTAATAGCTTTTTCATGGCAAAAAGGTAATAAAAATCGCATTTTTTTTTTTTTTAAATCAATTATTTTAAGCTCACATGGCCTTTAAATGACCTTAAAAAATTTTCAAAAAATTTTTTCTGATATTTTCTAATCAAGAACTATCATTTCCATCAATTAAAAGAGTTTAAATCGTTCTTAATAGCTTTTTCATGGCAAAAATGTAACGAAAATCGCATTTTTTGTAAAAAAATCAATTATTTTAAGCCTGCATGACCTTTAAATGACCTTAAAAAATTTTCAAAAAATTTTTTCTGATTTTTTCTAATGAAGAACTATCATTTCTATCAATTAAAAGAGTTTAAATCGTTCTTAATAGCTTTTTCATGGCAAAAATGTAACGAAAATCGCATTTTTTTGTAAAAAAATCAATTATTTTAACCTGCATGACCTTTAAATGACCTTTAAAAATTTTCAAAAAATTTTTTTCTAACTTTTGTGTCAATAAACAAAATTTTCTAGTCATTTTCGTAGCTTATATCACTTGAAAGTAACGATAAAACCTCATAATCATTTATTTTAATAACTTTACGTAAAAACTTGACCTTGAAACAAGTTTAGCGACCTCTAAATGACCTTGAAAAAATTTGAAAAAATTCATGGCTCATTTTTTTACCTTCATAAAGGTTATGCCACCATGGGCGTTTTGAAATTCGAAAAAAATTTTTTCGATGAAACGCCCTAATGTAGACCCATGCTAAGAGAAACAGAATCCACAGTAATATTACTGCACATAAACAAGATTGAGTGGTTCAAGTAAATTATTGTTTTTTGAACAAAAATACTTGGAGATGTCCGCTGAGAATGTTTGAAGAGAGTGTCCTGAAGAAGAGCTTTCTAATCCGCCAAAATGAACTCGCCGTTGAATCACGCCGACTGCAAGGATGATGAACTGGCTGCAATATTATTGATTGCGGTCACTGAGATGAAAATGATTACAGCCCTCCTCACTAGGAACACTTTCCACTAAAATAACCCAAGATGAGTTCACAGAATCACACACAAGATGAAAAACTTATGGTGAAACGAAAAATTCTCTGCTGCTTGCTACGAGAGCGCCAAAACGAGAAGTGAACAAAGAGCAGCTGGCCCGGCGGTGTCAGCGACAGCAGCAGCGCCAGCCGTCCCAAGCTGCGCAGATGGCGGCGCGAAAACACCAGCACCATGTAGTTCTGCGTGGTCCAAGAGATGGCGCCACGCAGACTACAAACTATTGATTTTATTACTCGACGATGTGTACGAAGTGAGATTATTGTTCGCTCCGCAAAATTCATTTTTGAAGGAAATCAAGATGATTTAGTACCATATTTTTGGTCAAAAAGAGAAAAAAAATTTTTCGCGATAATTTTTAAATTTAATGATGATTTCAATAGCTTTTACTTCCCTTTAAAACTTTTAAAACGAGTTTTAATGGAAACCACAGATCAATTTACGGCTTATATTCAAAAACTGTCTTGGAAGCTGGAAATGTATATATATTTTTTTAACGAAAAGTTACTGATCTCCCAAGCAGTTCAATTTTAAAAATCAGATGTAAATGAAAAAAATTGCTTTGAACATTTAAAAAAAATTTTTTTTCATTCTTTCAGTGGTGGTAAATAAATTTAAACTAAAAAAAATAATAACTGTTACAAGATGTTATTTACTGGCACGTGGAAACCGAAATTTAAGTCTGATTTTCGATATTTTCATTACTATTCCCAATATTGACCTGGACTCAATATTAAAAAAAGGAAAATGTAAAAAAATAGTATATTATTCACCGAGGGACTGAAGTGTGCAGGGGAGGCCTGCTGCGGTTCCAGCCCGAGCCTTTAGTTCCGAGTGATATATACACTTTTTTAATCTCGTATCGCAAGATTTAACTTGATTTCTTCCGATAAAAACCAAAAAAACGGCGAGGTTGCTCCCTGCGCATAACGATCAGCGCGCATCTCACAGCAGACAGCTGACCTGATATGCCCTTTGGTCGATTGCGCAGAGAACCCCCGCCGCTTTTGGCTCTCATCGGAGGCTCTCAAGTTATTACTTGCGATGCACGAGGTTCAAAAATATTTTAATCACCCCTTTTATAAAATTCTGTTAATTCTGTAGAAAAATGAATTCAATAATAAAAATTATTTTAAAAATTCTGAAGTTGCAATAGATTTTCATCCTAAGGTTAACAAAAACTTAAGATCTTACCACAAAAATGTGTTTTCAGATTCTTTTAAAGCCACAGTATTTTTAAATTTTTGGACAAAACAATCAAACCCAAATCATTAATAAATAATGCCTCAGATTTTTGAAAAATAGCTTATGAATCTACGCACATTACATTTGTTCAATCATCAGAGTACCTACAAGTGAATCTTACCATTTCTACTGCTATTTACCAGATGGATCATAGGCCGTATACAGTTTCCGCTTTGGGCTGAAAAAATTTATGAAAAAAGAATTCGTACTGGTGAATAATTAAAAGTCTATAACTTTTTACTGAGAGCATATTTTAGGACAATTAATTTTTCAATCATTCGGGTGACTGCCAGCTATCAGTTGAGTGTATAAAAAGAATGGAGTAAATTCTTTTTCACTATATTCTGGAATACTGCTGTACGTAAAACACGAAATACAAAGTATATGAAGCTAGTCACTTTCACGGCTCTGTTGGTAACCCACTCGTCGTAAAAGCGCTACCATGCTTTCCGATAGCAGTGCTGATGATGGACGCTTGAACGTCTGAAACGTCGGCAAATCGATACAAAACTGTTTGTCACTGAGGATAACTGTTTGCTTTATTTACAATTGACCTTCATCACAAGCAACAAAGGAAAACAACACACGAGCTCACAGAATAAATTTTTATTTATTTCTTTTTTTTTTAATAAAATTCTAGAACAGTTGTTCCATGCTGGCTCTCCTCAAAACTTCATTGTTTTTTCTTATTTTATGTTCCCTTCTATGTTGCCATCCCCTCTTGTCTCAAAATTTATGGGCCTTGTATTAAACTTCCTAGTTTCTATTGAATTGAAACAACTAGGGAAACTGAATATTTGCTAGGGTCTTCGTGTTCTCAAAGCCATGTAGTCTATAATTGAAAAAAGTCGTTTCCCTTGACTTGGTTTTGTAATTTGTACTGTGGGTTGTAGTACTTGTTTGACCTTGGTTCAAGTTGGCTTCGTACTTTTAATCAAATTTTTTTGGAATACTTTATTTTCAAGACAACCTGCCATTATTCATATATTCCACAGACTTACTTAGTCCTCTAATGAGAGGCTTGTTTACGCCTTCCTTTATACGATATCAGTACCAAAAAGGCCAGAAAGACAGAGATCATCATTATTATTATTATTATTATTATTATTATCATCATCATCATCATCATCATCATCATCATCATCATCATCATCATCATCATCATCATCATCATTATTATTATTATTATTATGATTATTATTATCATTATTGTCATCATTATATATCTACTTCTTATTGATCTCCTACGATCAGATTTTTAGAATAATTCTTCAACTCTTGTAAAAATATAACTTTATTTGATAAAAATAAGTTGTTTATTTCTGAAATCTTCCTAAAGAAATATATAGTTCATAATTGTAAGTCATTAAATTACTGATACACTGAAAAAAGTTCAATCTATTTTTTATACTTTTTCACTACCGAGTAGTTCTACATTCAACAGTCTGTGACTCGAAAATCGTTTTAAAATATAAGATGTTCGCGACTCAAACTTGTTTAAAATAAGAAGTACGCATATGCTCCATTTTTATTACGATTTACTAGCAAAACATTTTAATAAGCGCTGTGATCAACTTTCGTAGAAATTTTTTGTGCGCGTGAATACGATAAAAATCATTATAAAAATAGAAACACGCCTAAGCAACATAAAACTTTTTTACAGCTAATAATGGTTTTATTAATAAATTTATTATTATTTTTTTGTTATAATATGTTTCGTATTTGAGGGTATTTTCGCGTAGTTGTCGAAGGACCAGCTACCTTTTACCGAGAGATAACGAACTCGAGAATTGAGGTATGTGATGTTGCAGTAAAGGAATGAATTAAAGCACTTTTTATAAGTAAACACTAAAACTTAACTATATTTTGTGCTAATTATTTACAGTGAGAGCTGAATTTTGGCCGGGAGCCCTCAGACTCTCGGAATGCCGAACAAGGGCTCTTAACTTATTTATTTGCGGCTGAAACTATTAATTTATACCAAAATTGCCGCAATCCGAGCTTAATTGTAGGAGTTCTCCACGACGCATGGCTCTTGCGTACAAAACGGAGACCGATCTTGAGTGGTACTTAGGCTACCAAACAAATAACTTATAATAACAGAACCGCCGCAATCGGCTTAACTTTATTTAGTCTGTAATGCCGCAAGTTGGGCCTAAATGTGAATAATCTCAGCGACGCGTTGCTGTTGCGTGCAAACGGAGAACGACTTTGAGTCGTACTCGCAAAACCCATGATGCGTGTAGCCGCGATCACGGACGGAGGGAGACTGCTGTCGGCGGATAGGGGCATCTGTGACCGAGCATGGCGTCTGTCGCTCAGCTGACCAAAGTAGTGGCTCAAAGAGGTGCGAAATTTTGAACATTCCGGCCCTTTTGATCGCTTACCTGGAAGTATAATAATATAAATAATTGAAATCTGTAAAAGTCCAAAACAAACTAATTTTTTGGGTTAAGTAAACGTTGATTTAATTACGGTAAATTTTATTGATTATAAAGAGCGTGATTGCTCAGGACTAAGAATAACCAGAGGGTTGAAGTAATTGAAAGAAGCTCGTAAGCTCTGAACTTGTGAGGGCAAAATATGAAAAGCAGTGAATCTAACTGCAAAGCGAAAAGAATGATTGCAAGCACTGAACTTGGCCTTAGAAGAATAAAATGTAATGTAAAATAAGAGCAGAATGGCTGTGAACAATGGAAAAAAGAGTAAATTCAAACTTGTGACAATAAATGCAAAGTTTCAAAAGTGCTGATAAGCCAGCCTAAAAACAAACGTTGAAAACATTCGTTCAAGCTCTGAGCGTGCATTGAAATACATGAAGCAAAACTCTAAGGCAGGGCTCAAGAGTTAATCCAAAAAAAACTTGAACTAATTATATACAATATTTACAAAGCGTTTTCTGCCAAGTCTTGGTTCAGAACCAAGCAGAACTCCCGGTGTTCCAGCGTGAAAGCTTATGCTGAAGGTTCTAGGGTAGAGCTTTTGCTCATTGCGATTGATATTCCAGGATCGAACACTCACTGGAAAAAGTAACAATTGCAAGAATAGTGAGTTGGTACCAAGTCTATTTCATCCACCTTGAGAAACCCTTTGAAAAGCTGATCATAATAATGTGAACTAGTAGGGTGATCGAAATTTGCCATAGAGTTTGTGAGAGTAAGATTGTGAATAAATTCACAAATGAGAGAAGTTTCAGCAGATTGTTTGAAAAAAGATAGCGAACTAGACTGGAATTGAGTTTAAGTATTATAAGCTGTCGATGGTGAGAGCTTTGAACTAACATGAATGTATTTAGTTTGAAAGCTCAGATTGGCTGGAGCTTTCTCCGTTGGTACTTCGTCAGAATTCGAAGATTGAAGTCTTAAAAAGGTAATAAGACTTGTGTCGTCCAAAATTATTTGTGCATCAGAATTCTTGTTTGTAAGAATCTGATTCAAAACTGATTTGTGCTGGATGATTTCCATGTTTGAAGTGTGAATGCTTGATGAGCTAGGTACCTGACCTTTGTAACGGGGTATTTCTTAAGAAAAGGGCCTCCCTTAAATAATTAAGAGAGTTTCCCGGGCCATCCCGTTACAAGGAAATTCCTTCTAAAAATAATTCGGGGGAAACACTCCTTAATCTGGGGTCAGGGTTTCCACGGAGAGAAAACCTCCGGGAATGGTTGGTGAGCTAGAGAGGGAGAAATAAATTATTACCAAAAATTTTAGGTTAATTCAATTTTTATTCTTGTCTACGAAAAATCAAGTCTTCAATTACAGAAAACTAAATTTTGATTTGAGAACAAAGGAAATAAACAAAACTATCGAGTAGTCTACAAAATGGCGGGTAACGACGCCGCGCCAAGAAAAACTCGATCGAATTTATACAAGACTTTTCAATAATATATGACAAAATTTTTTTAGTCAGCGTACCAATATCCAAATTTTCCAAACAAAACCATGCTTATAAAATTTTAATAGAATAATGTAAAAACCTTACTTTTACCCAAAAATTTCTATTTCAAAATGGCCACTTCAATTACTCTCTTTTGTTCTTTTTTTTTTAATTGCTTCCAACTCTCAATTTTGCAGTGGACTAACCCAAGTTTTTTATTAATCTGGTATCCACCTAGCTGTAAATAAAATAAAAAAAAGTCTACAACTCAAAAGGAAAAAAAAAAGAAAAAAAACTTAAAATAAGTCTACAAAAGGAGAACTTAGAAATTTAAAGATCACACTCTCAAAAAACACTACCTCACTATGTGGCTACTGAGAACAGAGTGACGCTCCCCGCGTCTCTCTGACTCGACTTCCTTCCTCACCATCCCCTCCAAACACTCTCCGCCAATCAACAAAAATCAATCCAATTAAGCCTCATTCATACTCGAGGAACAGTCATTTGTCCACCAATCAGACACATTCACGCCACAACACCCAAACACGCTCCCGTCTACAATCTTCCGGTGGCGATCGCCACGCCACCTATAGTACGCGCGAAAATTAAAAATAAGAATAAAAATAATGCACACGAGGCACTCACTGCGTTAACCTATCCCTCGCGCACATACTCTCTCTCTCGCTCTCCCCCATACGCACACATTGTTCGCGCAACGTACACAATACAGAAAAAAAAATAATATCTCACTCACGCCCGTGTCTACTGTGGTGAGAGTGCGCGCACGCGCTTGGCGACGCAGTTGCGTCGTCTGCCGACACGCGCCGCGCACCTCCTCCGTCGCCGAAAACTCCCCGACGGAGAATCGGAACCCGTGTGTGGTGTATGTGTGTGTACGTGCGCGCCCTGGGCCGGGAGAGCCTTCCCGGGTGGTGAACATGTGTGTGTGTGTGTGTGTGTATGTGTCGTGCGCACGCCGGGTGCTCGTGCTGCTGCAACAGCAGCGTCCAGCCGACGGCGATCGTCGCCACGTGGTCGGCTTCTGCTGCGCGAGAAACTGGCATGGTTATCACCTGGGAAAGTAAACAAACAAATTAATTATTTCATTGTTTCCCAGGGGACGTGACACTGCCAGGTAAGAAAAATAATTTACGAGGGATTCACTCCCTTGCACCTTTTGGAAAACGAGTAGTTGTAACTTTAATATCAGGCTGGACCGATAAAAATGTAAACAACTTAGCATCTGGATTAAAAATAAACTACAAGTACCTTGATTTGTTGAGATCGTAGGCATCTTGAGCTTCATAAAAAATATCTTTGGTAAAGTATTCATGATAAAGATCGCAGTCAATGAGCAGGAGTATGTCCTCGTGGAATTGGACAAACCATTGCAACTGCTGATCTAATCTCTATAATCGCACTCCAGCGAGAAGAATCGTAAAGTCTTCTGCATCCATGGCTATAAAATTATAAAAGTTGTTGGAAATTCTATATAAGGTAGTGTACTGCTTGGAGAAAGCAGCTTTTATGTTAAAAACTTGCAAAATTACTCGGTGAAGTACAAGTAAAACTAAATGGATTTGAGTTAAGCAAGGCTTGACTCAATGCGTGGCAGTGCATAAAATATTGTATCTTAATTAAGAATTAAGAAGGCTGAATATGAATTCTGCGTTGCATGGCTAAGTACAGACAGAAACTGAACAGGGTTGTAAGGTCTGCCACGAGTGTGAATTTGCGTCGAAAATCCGCAACCTCGACTACGCAATTGTTAGCCGAGAAGACCAGACTAAAATGAAACCTTAGTTGAGTCAAACTAAGTTGAGTCTTAAACTCGAACTGAATTTTAGTTTATACAATTGTTAAATAAAAGTGAACAAAAGAAGAAAATCCAGATTATTTGTAGTGAATAATCTGGCCATAATGTGAAGATGATTAGTAACAGATTCAGTGTGATTCTGTTTTCTTAAATTTATATTTTGTTAAGATGTAAAAGTATGTAAATGTTCCTCAGAACGAGATAATAATCCATTCAAATCGTACTAATAAACTTTATGAATAAAGGCTTTATAAGGCAAAAGCAATAAATTTTTACGTCAAGACCTGGTCCAAACAGAATCAGGATTTTAATAAGCAGGTTGAGGAGTAGTTGAAAACATTTACTGTGATTTAAGTTTAGAGTGTTGAAGTAAGAGGTTGTAAATTTCTGTACCACAAGCCAAGGCCAGGTAGACGAGTGAATTTGAATTCTACTAAAAGTAAAATTAGTTCAAGCATGACTTGAAATTCTAATTTTATGGTATTGGGACTAATAAACGCTGCTTGTTGAAGAGTGATGTTGTGTTCGGACTAGAAATTCGATGTGAAATTCTCAAGAGGTGCAGTTGAGTTATTATCAACAATATCCAAAGAGTGTACTTAAGCTGACTGAGCGTCAACCAAACCAAACTGAGTATTTTTAGTTGAACTAATGCCAACTAAACCAAAAGATGAATTTTTAGCTGATCAAGGGTTAACTAAACCTAAACTGTATGTATTTAAATCTATGTTAGTAATTTTAATTTATGAAATATGTGCTGAGCACAGTAGTCAATAAATAAAAACGAATAATGTGGGTGATTTCATTTAAAGAAGTCTGATGTCTGACCTCCCAATTAGTGATAGTCTTCAAATTAGAAAAATAACTTATAAGGCTATACGATTCTACCTAATCTTACTTAGGTAGAGAAACTCCCGGTCAAAACGGCGAGTTCTCTCTCCTCGGTTCTTGTAAATAGTATTCATAAGTAAATAAATCTACCCTAAAATTCAGCATAATCGAACGTGTTGTTCTTTAGATCACCTTTACTCCTCCCTTCTCACTTCCTCGCGATCACGGTAATTTTTCCTTAATTTTATACAATCCGCCAAGCTCTAATCCCAAACATTTTTTAAGTATCGAGGATCAATAAATTAATCTTTTGAGTGGTTAAAATCGATAATAAATTTTTCTATTGAATAAAATAAAATACCCAGCTTCGATAACTTATACATCACGTGACCGTATGCGGTGAGCACCCGAGCAAGAAAAAGTACGAAATTTTCGTAACGAGGGCGTCATCAGCTCTCGAAGATGCTGCTATTTGCACAAACGCGTGAGTATCTTCTGCGAACGATATTCAAGTTCACAAGTGGTACCAAAAATTATCAAGCGCACTATTTTTGCAGTTGTAATACGTATAATTACACGCTTTCTCGAATTTACAACTCTTATACTTTCATCAGTTTTACAAATTTTGTTTACATTATTTATCTAACAATTTAATGTAACAATCTTTTTTTTATTATTTGAATATACGGACTGCCCATTACAATCTTAATCAAACAACTAAATATTTCTAAATTAATCTCAACGCGTTTCTATTTCTAACAAATTTAGTTTCATCTTGGCTTTTAGTAAATAAATCGGCCAAATTAAATTTTAAATCTATCTTAATGATATCAATCATGCCCTTATCATAATTTTCATTCACATGATGATATTGGACTTCGACGTGCTAAGATATTATTGCTTACGATATTTTGCAATCGTTACCGCACCTGAGTTATCTTCATATATTTTATCAGTTTTTTAATTTATAAATTAAATGATTTGTTCGATAAATTATTCAAAAATAAAATTTTAGTTGCAGCTCCCGATAAAACGGTATATACAGCAAAATTTTAACATTTAATTACAATAATAAACTGTAGTTTCTTGAAAATTTTCATTCATTTTTATTTATCCCTTGTAACCGGGTATTTCTTAAGAAAAGGGCCTCCCTTAAATAATTAAGAGAGTTTCCCGGGCCCTCCCGTTACAAGGAAATTCTTTCCAAAAATAATATCGGGGAAACAGTCCTTAAGCTGGGGTCAGGGTTTCCACGGGGAGAAAACCTCCGGGAATGGTTGGTGAGCTAGAGAGAGAAGAAATAAATTATTGTAAAAATTTTAGGTTAAACTCATTTTATTCTTGTCTACGGAAAATCAAGTCTACAATTACAAATAAATTTAATTTGAGAACAAAGGAAAATAAACCAAAACTATAAAGTACTCTACAAAATGGCGGGTAACGACGCCGCGCCAAGAAAAACTCGATCGAATTTATATAAGACTTTTCAATAATATACAAACAAAATTTTCATTCCCGGATCAATAACCAAAATTTCCAGAAAAACATGCTTAGTAAAATTTGCAATAGAATAATACCAAAAACCTTACGTTTACAAAATTTTAGCAAATTATCTGATGCCCAAAATGGCTACTCTCTGGTTTCTCCAACTCTCGGTATTGAAAAAAAGGATTAACCCAAGTCTTCGATTCCTTCTAGTACCTAGCTGTAAATAAAAGGAAAACAAAAAAAAATTGTCTACAAACTCGACTAAAGAAAGTAGGAAAAAGGAACTTAGAAAAAGTCTACTCAAAGAAACTTAAAAAAAAAATCACACTTTCAAAACACTACCTCACACTGTGGCTACTGAGAACAGAGTGACGCTCCCCGCGTCTCTCTGACTCGACTTCCTTCTTCACCATCCCCTCCAAACACTCTCCGCCAATCAACACAAATTAATCTAATTAAGCCTCATTCATACTCGAGGAACAGTCATATGTCCACCAATCAGACACATTCACGCCACAACACCCAATCACGCTCCCGTCTACAATCTTCCGGTGGCGATCGCCGCGCCAGCTATAGTACGCGCGAAAATCCAAAATAAGAATAAAAATAATGCACACGAGGCACTCACCGCGTTAACCCATCCCTCGCGCACATACTCTCTCTCTCGCTCTCCCCCATACGCACACATTGTTCGCGCAACGTACACAATACAGAAAAAAAAAAATATCTCACTCACGCCCGTGTCTACTGTGGTGAGAGTGCGCGCACGCGCTTGGCGACGCAGTTGCGTCGTCTGCCGACACGCGCCGCGCACCTCCTCCGTCGCCGAAAACTCCCCGACGGAGAATCGGAACCCGTGTGTGGTGTATGTGTGTGTACGTGCGCGCCCTGGGCCGGGAGAGCCTTCCCGGGTGGTGAACATGTGTGTGTGTATATGTGTCGTGCGCACGCCAAGTGCTCGTGCTGCTGCAACAGCAGCGTTCAGCCGACGGCGACCGTCGCCACGTGGTCGGCTTCTGCTGCGCGAGAAAGCGGCATGGTCATCACCTGGGAAAGTAAACAAACAAATTAATTATTTCATTGTTTCCCAGGTGACCTGACACTGCCAGGTAAGAGAATAATTTAAGAGGGATTCACTCCCTCGCACATAAATGGGCAAAGGGATGGTTTGACAAATCAATGTAAACTAAAATTTAATGTTTATTCTTTTATTTTTCAAAAATATGTTACATTTCAAAGCTTATAAATCTTTTTAATTTTTTTTGCAACAGAAATCATTATGCTAAATATTAATAACATTAGATGATACGTATAAATATATTTTCTTATAGCTACAAAGATGGAACATTTTTCTGACAAAATGATGTCGATACAAAGCCACAAAAACTCGTCTAGTACGTACAAAAGCTTTGAGTAGGTCTCACATATGATAAAAAAATATTTGATCTTGGAATAAAAATTTTAAAATCGTTTTAATTATTGTTTCAACAGTCAAGGTTAAAATCATAACAATCTACATCATTCGTAGACTACATAAACATATGAAAACTTTTAATCTTATTTCTTATTTAAAAAAATAAATATACCTTATTGCAGACTCTTACAAGATAAAATTATTATCCAAACATAATAATTTAAATGGTTTTATTCTATCACTTTCAGGAAACTTAACTTTCTATATTCTCGCGATCCATTTTTATCAGACTTACTTTTATTGGCACAGATTTTTTTATCTTTAAAATTTTATTTCTTGAAATGTAAACACCCCTGAATTATTTTATTTTAATATACATTTAAAATAATGGTTCTTGACTCAAGCAGATAGACCATTAAGTTGAAACTGAGAAAGTGGATTCTGGAAAACACGCAGTGAATTTGATTGACTTAAGGAAAGAAAATCTGGGAATTAGCAAGAATTATCTAAATTACCTAAATTTTCTGATTAACTTATTATCTAGTTAATTTTATATAATTAATATAATTAATTTTCTATTTTATTTCTGCCATACATATATATTTTATTATGTCATATATTTATTATCTATTTTATTACTTAAATTATACCCATATAACCTTTCATACCCTGGGGGCCCGGATTCAACAAAAAAATTGATCAGCTATCCCCCAAGCTCTAAACTCCCAAATACTCTGGGCACCCGAGGTCAACGAAAAAACTGATCAGCTATCCCCCAAGCTCTAAACCCCTAAAATCCTGGGCGTCAAGTTCAATAAATAATCTGATCAGCTATCCCCCAAGCTCTAAACCCTCCAAACCCAGGGCGTAGAGTTCAATGGATAAAGTGATCAGCTATCCCCGAAGCCTTGAACCCCCAAATACCCTGGGCGCCCGAGTTCAACATAAAAACTGATCAGCTATGCCCCAAGCTCTAAACCCCCAAATACCCAGGGCGCCCAAGTTCAATAAATAATCTGATCAGCTATCCCCC
Source organism: Encarsia formosa (assembly GCA_038277355.1). NCBI lineage: Eukaryota > Metazoa > Arthropoda > Insecta > Hymenoptera > Aphelinidae > Encarsia > Encarsia formosa. The sequence goes on from CM076186.1 coordinate 56,366,971, forward strand.
AAGCTCTAAACTCTCCAAACCCAGGGCGTAGAGTTCAATAGATAAACTGATCAGCTATGCCCCAAGCTCTGAACCCCCCAGACCCTGGGCGCCCGAGTTCAACATAAAAACTGGTCGGCTATCCACCAAGCTTTGAACCCCCAAATACCCTGGGCGCCCGAGTTCAACAAAAAAACTGGTGGGCTAGCCCTCCAGCTCTAAACTCTCAAATACCCTGGGCGCCCAAGGTCAACGAAAAAACTTATCAGCTATCCCCCAAGCTCTAAACCCCCAAATACCCTGGGCGCCCGAGTTCAACAAAAAAACTGGTAAGCTATCCCCCACAGGGGAACTCGGGCACCCAGGTTATTCGGGGGTTCAGAACTTGGGGGATAGCCGACCAGTTTTTTTGTTGACCTTGGGCGCCCTGGGTATTTGGGGGTTTAGAGCTTGGGGGATAGCCGACCAGTTTTTTCGTTGACCTCGGGCGCCCAGGGTATTTGGGGGTTTAGAGCTTGGGGGATAGCCGACCAGTTTTTTCGTCCGCCAAATTTAAATTATTGGTTTTAAAAAAAATGGTTTTCCTACTTTCACGTCTTACATAAATTTGAATAAATATTTTATTTGGTCAAACACTTCAACTTATAATTTCAGGGTCTGGAATTCCATACCCACTTTCAATCTGGGTCTGGGTCCTTCCATACCATCCAGAGGGCTGGCGCCGCCCCTGTAAACTGGTGCTGATTAGCAAAATGAGTTCTAAAAATATTTGGAACTATCTAAAAGCCAATATAAATGATATAAACATTAAATTACACTTATTTATTCTTCAAATATCTTTCAGTTTTCATGGTTTATCTTTATCAATAAGTGGCTACAATATTTTATAGAATTCAATTATTGTAATAAATATTCTTAGAGCAATTGATTTTCTTTGTGATTTTCAATCTATTAAAAAATACTTATTATCACAATTAAATAAATGCTAATACATTAAATTATTCAAAAACTGAAACTATGTTATAAAACAATATTTTTTTTCTTATTATTTTACCAGAAGAGCAATCTGCATATTTTTAGCTAGTATATTTTGTGGATGTCCTTATGCACCAATACATTTAAATCAGTGCTTTAATCATAAATCTTAAAATTTATAAGCTGTACATAAAGATTCAACTAAACAATCCAAACAACTATTGTAATTGTTTGTTATTATCGTGTGCTGAGATTTCAAACTCCGCCGCCTTTTTTTAACCAAATCACTGATTTTAACTAGTAGATTTCTGCTAGGTATATCTGGTATTAGACGCATGGTCAAAACTAGGCCTGCAGCTCAGTAATCATGGTGGAATAAATATACTACAGCATGGCGAGTGATAAGCGCTGATCCGCTAAGCCCTAATGTCCACACCTGTACATTTATTCCATCATGCCAGTAATCACCTTGATTTAATATCGGAGGTGCCAGCATTGGGGTTTTCATAGGTTTCATGTTCTTGGCTAAAACTAGCATTGCTTCGGGCATCGTGACATCATGTTTTTTTTTTTTCTAATTTTCAATTGTCTTGAAACATATTTGAAGGTATTTTTTATTTTCAAAGTAAAAAAAAAAAATATTATAACACAATAGTATTTTATTATACAAGTGCGTAAAATTGGTTTCCTCCTCGTGTGGCCGTTTTTGCACGAGCGAAGTGAGTGAAAAATGGTCACATGAGGAGGAAATCACTTTTACACACATGTTTAATACAATATTTTATCGTACTAAGTGCGTAGAGCTCGATTTTACGTACGCCACTTTCGGTTAGTTTGCGTACAATCGAGCCTCTACGCAGTAGTGCGATAAAATATTCTAATAAATGAAATGTAGAAAAATTGTATACATATAAATTATTTCAATATTTTCATTTGATAATGTTTATATTATTTACAAGTTCTGATTGTTAATAAAAGAATGAATTGTGTTTTCAGTACGCTTTTTTATACATAAAAAAATGAGACTTACGAGCATTTACAATACTGCCTTCTGAATCAGACTGTTTAAACTGTGATGAGCTGTCTCCTCCAACTGTATGGTCCACAAGATTATCACCTGCATTCGCATTATTTTCTTGATGAATAAGTGGCTCCTCAGTAGTGACTACAATATTATTTAGTAAACTAATTAATAATTTAATTTGAATTCAACAATTTAAAAATAAAATATTTTTATAAATTCAACGAAAAATTTTTGAATATGAAAAAATTTAACTACAATAATACATATATATATGCTTTAAATATAAGGCTAAAACAAAATATTTTTTTTTACTTAAAATTAAAACAAGTTTTGTTGACTTACGAGTATGTGAGTGACTGTCAGCAATTTCTTCATGCTCTTTCACTTCCCAGCTGAAAAAATCCATATGGAAATCCATGCAGGACCCCATACGGAAATCCATAACAGAATCCAAATGGAATTCCGTATGGAAAATTGAAACTGATTTCCATATGGACTTCCATATGGATTTTCAAACGAAATGAATTTTTTTTTTTTTAATAATTTTTTTTTCAAATGTTTTTTATTATTTAATAATAATTAAAAAAAAATTGGTTAGCATAATTATTTTCATGCCTTTTTCCAAAATAATAATTGTACATATCTTTTCTCTTCATCCAAATTTTTTTTTTTTTTTCATTCAATTCTTTGTATTTTGATTTTATTCTCATCGGTAGAATTAATATTTTACAAACTTCATATTTTATTTTGATTATTGATAGTTATTGATACTTATATAATTTAATGTTTAAAGTCACGCGTTTTTCATTGTTTTTGTTTTGTTATCTCAAAAGTTAATACCGCTTTCTATATTTTTCTTTGTTCCTCACGACTCCTAACATCTTGCTCTATCAGAAAACCTGTTTTTAAAAAAAATTCTAAGAAAATTGAATATGCAATTCAAAAAAAACCTTCAAATTTTTACGAATTTTTATGCTTGGCAAAGCACTTCCTCCTAGTGAAAATATATGATGCGTACGCACGTGCTGTTACCCAGCTGAAAAAATCCATATGGAAATCCATGCAAGACCCCATACGGAAATCCATAACAGAATCCATATGGAATCCCGTATGGAAAATTGAAACGAATTTCTATATGGATTTTCAAAAGCAAAGAATTTTTTTTTTGTAATAATTTTTTTTTTTCCAAATGTTTTTTATTATTTAATATGTAACAGCTAGCGCGGAAATGTAATTCGAATTTCGCGCTAACTGTTATGGAACGCAGATGCGGATCGGTGAGTCAGGTGACGACGAAATCTACCGATCAGCATGACTCTAAGTGTTTGGCGCTTGGCGCGATCACACGTATATCAGAGAGCAAATGTAGAATTTACTTTTTTGTGTTGTTAGATAACTTTATCAAAGTGTGTTAGATAAAGTTATCAGTGAGAACTTGTGTAGATTTTCTTGTGATCCAGTTGTCATTGGATCGGTACGGGGAAGATGAACATCTCACGGAAAGTCAGCGTGCGGCCTTGGAAGGCATTGTCGTCTTGTGTAAAGCCATTCGGGCTAGTCGTAATTTTTATAATTATTGTTACATCGAGCGAAGGTGCACCTGCTAAGAAAGTCAGTCCGTGTAGCGGTTAATCATTGTATGTTTGCTTGTGTGATGATTAGAGTCAGAGTGTGTGCGAAGTACAGTAAGTACTTGGATTTTTGTCTCTGAGTCTTTGTCTGACTTTTGGCGCGCTTCAGCTGGTAGCTGAGTGTACGGGTGTGTGCATGTTGGTGTGCACGCCGACCGGTGAATTATTATGATAAGAGAATCGCCATAATTCGATTTGTTTTGTTTGTAATATCGGGCTGATAGCCATTCTAATATTATTTGTTTGTAAACAATACAGGTTATAATTATTTGTATTATTTATTGGTTTTATTATTGTTATTAAAATAAATTAAATTAATTGAGGTTATTTGATCTATCAAACCCGTGTTCCTGCGTTCGATCCAGAATTAAATTCACGCCACTACCGACAAGAGAACAGCCGCGCCGCGTAACAAGTAAGTTAGTTCGCGTACGCGTCTTTCCCCCGATTACAGGTATTTCAAAAATCGACAAGTTGTCGTGTGCACTGTATGTGCACTTTGTCTACAGGCTGAGGACTGCTGACGTCGAGTCGTCGAGGGTATTCGTGAGAGCCAGACACAATTTTTTATAAATTAGTCCTTGGGGAAACGAGCCCTGTGACAAATGGCGCCCAACAACGTGGTGGAATTGTTTTAATCTGGGCCCTGTGACAAATGGTGCCCAACAACGTGTGTAGGTAAATAACCAAAATATCGGTTATTTGTGTGTGTGAGATTGCACAGGTGTGTGCTGTCCAGCAGGAGGTTCAAGGCCGGTCAGTAAAGTAAATATTGAGATTAAGACAAAGGCGAGGAGCGTGCTCTTGCTATAGTACATAGCATAGCTAGTTGAGATTTTTTTTCTTTTTTTTGTTCTTGTCGATTGCTCGGTGGTATATTTAATTGAAATCATTGATTTATTTTTTTCGGGTTTGAGGATTGACGCAACTCGAATTTAAATTCACACCGGAGTTATTTTTGGAAGAATACTGTAAAGTGTTTGTTTTTCTTTTAGGCATAGCCTGTGTGATTTAACTCCAGCGCGGATAGTTCGAGCTGCGTTATTCGATTTTGACTTGGATTTTTTTTTTTTTTTTTTGAGAGCAAGTTCAGCTCTTTGAAGATACTCCACCAAGCAAAACCCGATACGTGACAGTAGCGAGAGTAGAGCGCTGAATACTATTAATTTATTGTATTATTATTGTAAAATACTAATTTTATTTTACGTACAGGCTGTTATTGACTAACGTTCGATAACAACTGTAATTTATATTTCTGAGTAGAATAAATCGAGTTTTGAGACGGGTTAAAACGATTGATTTTTCTTTTATTTTTTTTTGTTGTTGATCCTATCGTGGTTTCAACGGATGATTCGGTTTTTTTTAGCAAATCGGGGTTTTTGTCAAAACCAGGCGTGGTTGGTGGACTTTTTAGTCATTTCGGATTATTATTGATGTCAATGAATCAATTTTGTTTTTTTTTGATAACTCAGAAATATAATTTGAAAATTTTTTTTTCGGGAGGTTGCGAAATTAAAATTTTGTTGTAAAATAAAATTAAATTAGAGTGTGACACTGTCACGAGGGTTAGGTTTCCGTTTTCTTTAGTAATATAGGCGACATCAAGGATTAAGATGGAAGAACTTACAAAGAAAGACTTAGTCTATTCGTGGATCATGGCCGAAGGGGCAGATGTCGTGTCCGAGGCTTTGAGTAAGCTTGAGCTCAAGCCCGAAGGTACGCTGATCGATAAAAGCGGTAGGCTGCTGAAATGGCTGTTAGGAAATTATTCAGCGGAAGACTTTCTCGCAACCGAGTCTGAGGATGCAAACGAGGTTAAAGTTAAGCGAGAAAGTCTGACAGCCACTTTCATAGCGACGACAATAAGGCAGAAATATGGATCGACAATAATCGATCCAAACTACACCACAAGCGGCACACACCCCTTGGCTGTCCTCATGGACGAAGAAATAATCCGGGAGGCGGCTTCGAGACTCCAGGAGAAATACTCGAACATTCAGGTACATGATCGCAACCCGGGAGGTGAGAATTTGGCTGGACATGGACAACCGGACCAGGTGGACGATATTAACGTCGAGGTGCTCCAAGCCATGAGATCGGTGGCGGAAGAGCTTAAGGCGTTGAAAAGGGCAAATGAGGATACCAGAGCCAGATTGGCAACGGTGGAGGCTAATACGAGCCGTCAGCCAGATCGGAATCGAGGAGCGGGAGGACTTGTTTCCTCAACAATAAGACCGGAAATGCAGAACTCGTTAAACGACTGCAGTATTTCGACTGACGGTCAGTTACCGCACGCTAGAGTGAACTTCTGTGAGACGTCAGTACGGGACATGAGAGATAGCTCCAGTGGTATTGTTGTGAGGCTGGGCAGAGAACAAAAACTTGGAAGAACAGATAAAGGCCTTGCAGGCCGAGCTCGAACAATTGAGAAGCCATAGGTGGACGGATGATTTAGCTACTCAGGAATCAATCCAGGCTCATGGCAATCCAATAAAGCCAATCGACGTTGGCATAATTGTTCGAAAATGGAATATAAGATTCAACGGCAATAGTGAATCTAGTATTGAACAATTTTTATTACAAATTGAGGAGCAGGGGTGTTAACAAACCCGACCTTCCAGAACCGGACCTAAGTGGACCAGGTCCGATTGGTCCGTTTGGTAGGTCCGATAGGAATTTTGTTGACTGCTCGGTTGTGCTGTGAAATAAGAATAGTTTAATTAACTGTTTAATTAAGTTGATATTAAAATAACCTGGTGATACTGACGCCTTGGAGATGATTTCCCCAGGAAGTTTTGACTCCGGAGGGGCCAGGGTGCACACCTGGTGCAGCTGCTGATACTTACGCCTTGGAGATGATTTCCCCAGGAACTTTTGACTCCGGAGAGGCCAGAGTGGGTACCTGGTGCACCTGGTGATACTGACGCCATGGAAATGATATCCCCAGGAAGTTTTGACTCCGGAGGGGCCAGGGTGGAAACCTGGTGCACCTGGTGATACTGACGCCTTGGGGATAATTTCCCCAGGAACTTTTGACTCCGGAGGGGCCAGGGTGGGTACCTGGTGCACCTGGTGATACTGACGCCATGGAGTTGATTTCCCCAGGAATTTTTGACTTCGGAGGGACCAGACTGGATACCTGGTGCACCTGGTGATACTGACACCATAGAGATGATTTCCTTAGAAAGTTTTGACTCCGGAGGAACCAGATGAAATACCTAGTGCTCCTGGTGATACTTACGCCTCGAAAATGATTTTCTCAGGAAGTTTTATTCCAGTGGGTTCACATCATCAAGTTTACTGTTAGGATAGCATGTTCAGAGTGTGGTTATTTCCGGGCACACCAAGTATTTTCCCTGACCTCTACGGAGTTAAAATTTCTTGGGAAAATCATTTCCAAGGTGTAACTATCACCAAGTGCACCAGGTACCCTCCCTGGCCGCTCCGGAGTCTAAACTTCCTGGGAAAATCATCCCCAAGGGGTCAGTATCATCAGGTGCACCAGGTACCCACCCTGGCCCCTCCAGAGTCGAAACTTCCTGGGGAAATTATCTTCAAGGATTTAGTATCACCAGGTGCGACAGCTGTGCATCCTGGCCCCTCCGGAGTCAAAACATCCTAGGGAAATCATCCCCAAGGGGTATGTATCACCAGGTGCACCAGGTACCCACCTTGGCCCCTCCGGAGTCTAAACTTTCTGGGGAAATTATCTTCAAGGATTCAGTATCACCAGGTGCACCAGGTACCCACTCTGGCCCCTCCGGAGACAAAACTTCCTGGGGAAATCATCCCCAAGGGCTCAGTATCACCAGGTGCACCAGGTATCCAATCTGGCCCCTCCAAAGTCAAAACTTCCTGAGGAAATCATCTCCATGGCGTCAGTATCACCAGGTGCACCAGGTACCCACTCTGGCCTCTCCGGAGTCAAAAGTTCCTGGGGAAATCATCTCCAAGGCGTAAGTATCAGCAGCTGCACCAGGTGTGCACCCTGGCCCCTCCGGAGTCAAAACTTCCTGGGGAAATCATCTCCAAGGCATCAGTATCACCAGGTTATTTTAATATCAACTTAATTAAACAGTTAATTAAACTATTCTTATTTCACAGCACAACCGAGCAGTCAACAAAATTCCTGTCGGACCTGGTCCACTTTGGTCCGGTTTAGGTAGGTCGGGTTTGTTAACGCCACTGTTGAGGAGTACAATAAACTCGCTGGTTTAACTAGTTTTCAGTTGTTGGAGGCCTTACCAATGATGTTAACCGGTATGGAGGGGCCAAGGTGGGTACCTGGTGCACCTGGTGATACATACCCCTTGGGGATGATTTCCCTAGGATGTTTTGACTCCGGAGGGGCCAGGATGCACAGCTGTCGCACCTGGTGATACTAAATCCTTGAAGATAATTTCCCCAGGAAGTTTCGACTCTGGAGGGGCCAGGGTGGGTACCTGGTGCACCTGATGATACTGACCCCTTGGGGATGATTTTCCCAGGAAGTTTAGACTCCGGAGCGGCCAGGGAGGGTACCTGGTGCACTTGGTGATAGTTACACCTTGGAGATGATTTTCCCAAGAAATTTTAACTCCGTAGAGGTCAGGGAAAATACTTGGTGTGCCCGGAAATAACCACACTCTGAACATGCTATCCTAACAGTAAACTTGATGATGTGAACCCACTGGAATAAAACTTCCTGAGAAAATCATTTTCGAGGCGTAAGTATCACCAGGAGCACTAGGTATTTCATCTGGTTCCTCCGGAGTCAAAACTTTCTAAGGAAATCATCTCTATGGTGTCAGTATCACCAGGTGCACCAGGTATCCAGTCTGGTCCCTCCGAAGTCAAAAATTCCTGGGGAAATCAACTCCATGGCGTCAGTATCACCAGGTGCACCAGGTACCCACCCTGGCCCCTCCGGAGTCAAAAGTTCCTGGGGAAATTATCCCCAAGGCGTCAGTATCACCAGGTGCACCAGGTTTCCACCCTGGCCCCTCCGGAGTCAAAACTTCCTGGGGATATCATTTCCATGGCGTCAGTATCACCAGGTGCACTAGGTATCCACCCTGGCCCCTCCGGAGTCAAAACTTCCTGAGGAAATCATCCCCAAGGCGTAAGTATCACCAGGTGCACTTGGTGTGCACCTTGGCCCCTCCGGAGTCTAAACTTTCTGGGGAAATTATCTTCAAGGATTCAGTATCACCAGGTGCACCAGGTACCCACTCTGGCCCCTCCGGAGACAAAACTTCCTGGGGAAATCATCCCCAAGGGCTCAGTATCACCAGGTGCACCAGGTATCCAATCTGGCCCCTCCAAAGTCAAAACTTCCTGAGGAAATCATCTCCATGGCGTCAGTATCACCAGGTGCACCAGGTACCCACTCTGGCCTCTCCGGAGTCAAAAGTTCCTGGGGAAATCATCTCCAAGGCGTAAGTATCAGCAGCTGCACCAGGTGTGCACCCTGGCCCCTCCGGAGTCAAAACTTCCTGGGGAAATCATCTCCAAGGCATCAGTATCACCAGGTTATTTTAATATCAACTTAATTAAACAGTTAATTAAACTATTCTTATTTCACAGCACAACCGAGCAGTCAACAAAATTCCTGTCGGACCTGGTCCACTTAGGTCCGGTTTAGGTAGGTCGGGTTTGTTAACGCCACTGTTGAGGAGTACAATAAACTCGCTGGTTTAACTAGTTTTCAGTTGTTGGAGGCCTTACCAATGATGTTAACCGGTATGGCGGCTACGTGGTTCCGTAACGTGCGGAGCACAATCAACTCATGGGAGACATTTTGTCAGGAAGCCCGTGAGTGGTACGGAGTCGGAGACTACCACCAGACCGCAAGAATGGAAGCGACTACCTGGACTCAGGGTGAACATGAGTCAGTGCGGAATTTCATGACTTGCTTGCAGTCATATTTGCTGAAAATTAGACCAGTACCGACCGAAAAAGATCAGATTGACTTTATGTTGATGAACATGTTGCCTCGATTGCGTAAACAGATCAGGTGTGAAGAAGTTAAGTCAATTAAAGGCTAATAAAGCCAAGTGGTCGAGGTCGAAGGAATTGCCAATATGGAATTGGTGTACAAGCCATCTCAATCTCCGTCTACGTCAGTATGGCCTAATCTGGCTTATAAAGGTGATAGAGTTAATAGAATACCGAAAGTTAACATAGCCGCAACGGCTGTAGAAGGCAGGTCTGCCGAGACTTCGGTTATTAGCCGTCTTGAGACTTTGCTTCAGTCGTAATACCCCTAGTGCTTCAAAATTGTCGATAATTTTCCGACTGTGTTTTGCGGGGCAAGTTCGACAAAGTTTAACCTGTCAAACTTGCCCCCCTGGTTGCTGTGCAAAAAAACTGGAGGAAAATTATCTAAAATTTTCAAGTACGAGGGGTATTCGGCTGGATTATTTTCCCCAGCTGAATTTCAACCCATAGAAATGCTGTATTTTACATTTTTGCGGTTATAGTTATATTACTCATAGTACTTTTTGTTTACTATGAATATACCTATGAATACTCATATATAGGTATACACCGCAGTGACTCGGGTCTAAACCAAAAGCTGATTCGAGTAAGTCTAACAATTCAAGTTGCTCTGCGACTCAAAACGTTCGAATTGGAAATAACCGACAAATTATCGAAATAATTTTACCCACACCCCTCCGCCAAATGTCAAATGCGGCGTTCCTATTGGTTGAAATTCAGCTCGGGAAAATAATCTACAAAATTTTTTACAGATTTTTCATGAGATGAACTTACTTTCTGCATAGTAACAGCTCGCGAAATTGCGTTGAAGCCGATTTATGATTTTGTAGGGGTAGGCTTGGATTTAAAAGCATAAACGGCTTTGTTCAGCACCCTCTCATGACAACAAAAAGTATTTAATAAAAATTTCAATGACATAAAATGACATAATTAGAAAGCTGAGCTCAAGACCTTTTTAATGATATATGATTTTATATGAAAATTCTAATTAGAGCCAAAGTTTTAATTTTAATATCTGATCTACCAGCCCACAACCACCTTACCTACACCCTACCCTCCGGACACATTCGCCTTATTTAACCCGACCTACTATTCTTACCCATTTTAAGAACCCTACTAACTATACTTACTTTTTTATCTTCAACCACCTGACCTAATTCAATCTTAGCTACATTACTGACCTCACTAATTTGATTTACTTCAAATACCGTATTTTATCCCCCAAACTTATCTCACCCAATCTACGAACAAATCTTATTCACCTTATTCATCAACTCAGTCACTAACTTTAAAGTTTTGTTGAAGTACTTTAAATTTTGAAAAAGCTCTATTAACATTTTTATGTGCAATAACAAACCCTTCCCACCTCATCTCCCCTTCCACGCTCCTCCCCCATAACCTCCGCCTAACCAGCCTCATCTACCTTACCAACCTGTACTATTTTTCCTGTTTTTTCACGTGTAGCTTCAATATTATGTTCATATAAATTTGTTATTTTCAATCTAGTTCCATTGCATACACTATCTTTTTTACTTAGATTTCTAATTAACATTACAACTGCATTTTTTTTAATTTTAGTTCATGGGTAGAAAGCCCGTCATTTACTGAATTTAAGTATTCAATTAGATAGTCTAAACATATATTTGAATCAGTTTGATCTACTCCCTTATGAATGGCTTTGTCTATACTGTAATATGTTTTACTTGGTCCATTTAATATGTTTAATACTTTTCGGTTTAACATTGCAACATTTTCATTTTTTGGAGCTAAAATAACTATGTTTAAATTATTATTTTCATTTATATCTCCAAAAATTGAATTGCAAACATCTTTAATTTTCCATTTAATAGGTATTTTAAAATTTTCAATTTTACCTTCTCCTATTTTTAGTAATAATTTAGAAAAATTTTTATCTTTAGATCTCATATTTTCAGTGAGTTTAAGAATTTTGAAATTTTTCCACAATTTACTGTATTTAATCGTATCTTCTACAATAATTTTTTCATTCCCTCTTTTGACTACAGGAACGATTTTTCTAAAATCGCCACCTAAAATTATTAATTTTCCTCCAAAAGGAAAAAATGTTTTACCTGTACCACCTGCTCCATCTATAAAGTACATATTATTTTTTCTTTTTGTTATTGTATTAAATATATTTTTTTGATCATTATTAAATTTTTCAAACATTTTTTCATACTCTTCTTTTCAGTTTATGCAGTCATAATTTTCAGAAATATTAGTAATATTTTCTAAGCAAGGTTCTGGTAAACCAAAACATTTATTACTTGAATTAGAATCTTCGCGAGATAGAAATTTGTTTATTTCATTTAAACCTCTACCTTCTGCATTATCTTTGAAATGTTTTATAAAATGTAATTTATATTTACATTCAAAATTAATTTACCAGGAATTTTTTCAGACAATAAAAATAATCCGAAAAATTCTTGTAATTTTTTCGGAGTTAAATAGTTTATAGATTCTTCAAAAATGGCATATACATTTTTATCATTTACTATTAGACCCATTTAAATAGCTCCTTCTCTATATGTTTATAAATAATTTTATTATGAGTTCTCAAGTATTCATTAGAAGTAGCACCTTTTACTTTATCTAATATTAATTTTAAGCGAAAACTCTCTGAATCTTTAGAAGAAACAACGTTTATTCTACCTATAGTTTGAATTTTTTTTTAATTTTTCTATCTAACAAAAGTTTTATCATCTAGAAATCTATAGTAATTTGGTATATTGGCATTTTTAATATTTCTAACAGATCAATTTTATTTAATTCAAACCAAGTTGCTAAAGTTGTTTTCCAATTTTTTAACTTTTTTCTTCTTTTTTTTTTATATTATGTTTTGTTGATTTTCTGTATGAATTGCTAAACGTTGTACTGAATGACTACATTAACACAATTCAAATCTTTCTATACACCAAGCTGCTTCTATAGAAAATATTACATGAGAATCTAAAAAAAACCGTTTTGAGAAAAGGAGGACTCAACTTAGAGGACTCAACTTTTTCGTCGTAGACTCAACTTTGAGGACTCATAAGTATCGTTTTTACTTGTCTTTTGACCGTGTTTTTATGAATTTTCAATTTTGAGGACTCAATTTTGAGGACTCAACTTTGAGGATAATAAAAAAAAACCGGATTATAATATAGGGAGATATATATACTTGGAAATTAATATTATCATTTCTATTTTATATGATTATTGTCTTATAATCTAGGCTTAATCTAAGAGTCTTTGGTTTATCACTGTGGGTGCCTCGGACAGTGATACACTTCTTCTTCTTTTCATCTTGTGTTGTTTTGTTCTTAAATGTGGGATCGCATCTGGGGGTTTCCGAGTTTTCCGTAGAGATCGACATCTCATATTTTGTCTCCTTGTTCCTTCTGATCCTTGTGTTCGTATAGGTTCTATAGCTTCCTCAGTCTTCAAGTGATTCCATAAGTGAGGGAATTCACTATATATTCTATCCTGCACCAGTGCGGCTATGGTCTCATCGTGTAGCCTAAAGTTACTGTCAGTGAAAACCAAATATTGAATCACCTCTTGATTAAGCTGGTAGATAATGTCATTGAGCCAGTTTGCATTTTCTAGCCGGAATAGATCAGCGACAACATTTCTATTGGTGTTCGTCATCTGTAAGTAAAGAAATTTTTTTCTACCTTTTTTTTTCTTTTGTTTTTAGTTAGAAACTGCAAGAAGCGATGCAATGTGTTCTGTTATGAGTTCGATTTCGTTATAATTTATATCTAGTTTTAGCCCCTTTATTATACTTTCGTATTTCTTTTGCAGATAATACTTTTCTCGGGCCCTCAGGAACCTATTATTAAGGGCATTCGTATGCATGGGGAATAATTTAAATTTCTCCCTTTGTTTGAATAATTTTTTGTTTTTCCTATTTAGGCAGCGAAACATTTTCTGGAAGTCGAAGTATATTTCAAAAAAAGTGATATTTTTGTAGAACAGTGTGTCATTCATCTTCTTCTTTTCGGATAGTATTTTGTACAATCTTTTGTTGTTATTTTGAATCGTACTTAAATAGCTATCGTCTGTTTTAGGGTCCCTTCTCCTTACGATTTCGTTAGTTATTAAGTTGAGGATAGGAAGAGGTACCTTCCTTTCATGTAAGAACTCTAGGTCTTCGTATGGCCAATGGTGAATGTCAGCTCCCGCTTGCACAAGTATTTTGGTATTTATTAGATTTTTCGATTTGTATGAAGTTGTGAGAGCACTTTGCCCATTTACAGCTATTTAACATTTGCTCCCGCTTTAAGTAATTCCTGTAATATGTGAGGTTGGTCATGGCTGCTTGCCATGATCAATGGTGTGAGTCCAATTATATTATTTATATTCGGGTCTGCTTTGTGTTTCAGCAAGGTTTTTGTTATCATAAAATTATCGTTACTGGAAGCTTTGAGTAAAGGTGTATTACTACAAATATTACCTTGGTCCATGGATGCTCAATTTGTCAGTAATAATTCGATCATTTCCATGGTTTTAGTTGTAAATGCGTTCAATATTGCAAACTCGTTGCACGGAAACACTATCTTAGTGTTTCCGTTGTTTGCAGCGGTGTCTATTTTTATGTCATGATTTAATAATAACTTCAAGATTTGTTTGGAAGCCTTGGTAACAAAAAAAGTGGTGTCTTACCATACCGTAAGAGGGCATTAGGATTTGCCTTTCCCTTCGTCAGCAGGTGTTCCACCATTGCATAAGAGTTCTTACCAATGGCTTCTGCCAATGGGTTGGTATGTCCTTCTCCATCATAGTTTACATCTGCGTTTTCATCTAAGAGTAAGTTTGTAATAACGATATTATTATGTTGTACTGCGGTTATTAGGGGTGTAGTAGCTTTTGAGGACCCAAAGTTTAGTGGGGTACCGGACTTCACTAACTTATCGACGACTTCAACTTGGTTATACGTAATTGCCGCTATTAAGACGTCTATTGCCATGATTTTGTCCAATCTTAAATATGGGAAAAATAGGTCTATTATTTCTTCTTGGCTCGTTCTAAGAGCTAGTTCCCATGCTTCAAACAGGTTTAAATCTTCAGTGTCGGTCCGGTAGGAAAGAAGTCAGCAGATGGTCTCCGTTTCTCCAAAGATAGTTAAATCGTAGATAATGCTTGCTAACGTTTTATCATTTAATTGCTGAATTTTGGCCTTGGTATATTCGTGTAAATTGTCTGAGTTGTACACCAGCCGGACACCATATAGCATTGAGGTTTGAATTGGCGCTCGGAATATGACCGTCAGCCAAGAGTTTTCGCTTGAGTAAATAGTGCCAACCTTTGGCACGAGTGCAAAAAAATTGTGAGGTTAAGAAGCTGATGTGAACGATAAAATTGAGCGATCTTGATAGCTCAGATATTTTATAAAAAAATGAACGATCTCTAATTAATTTAACTAATTAAATTTGTTAAATTCAAGCCTCAACGCGATATAGTGTCCGGCTGGTGTACATGGTAGAGTAGTGTTTTTTTCCTTTTAAAACAAAATAAAGTTTTTTTTTTTTTTAGTTTTTTTTATTATTTTTTTTTAATTTTTTTTTTTTTATTTTATTATTATTATTTATTTATTTATTTATTTATTATTTATTTTTTTTTTCTCGATAAAAGTGGTTCCATTAACGGTATCGGAGTGTTCGGTAATGTTTTCGTAATTATGGGTCTTCGGAATAACCCTTTTTGATTGTTTCGGTGAATCGTATAACGGGAAATGATTAGTTGGATTTTTCCCAAAGGTTAGGAACGGTATTGAAATTTCATAACTTGGGCGTTTGAATTCGGTTTGTGTTTCAGAATCGTTCACCTCGTATTTTGCTATGGGGTTGTTTTGTTGTCTATGATCAGTAAAGTAATATTTATACAATATTATAAATTTATAATATTTTTATACCGGCGTTTTAGTTAGTATATTTTCTAAAGGGTGTGTTGTGGATACTAGACAAGGCGATGTAATTTGTGCATACAGTTCAGGCATTTAACTGAGAAAACTTTCCACGTTCTGTAAGTTATTACGATTAGTATTAAGAGCATTAGCACCTAAGAGCGTGAGGATAGTTGCTCATAAGTAGGGCTTATAATGAGTGTAGGTTATCGTTGGCATGAAGGATGCCGAAGTGTGAAGTATTCTGGAGTTGTAACTTGAAGATTTTGGAATCAACGATCGGTTATTTATATTTGCTTTGCATGATTTATTCAAATGTAGCAAACTAGGTTCAATTATTGTTACTGAAAATTCGTAATTATCACACGTGACGTGTAATGGTTGTGGGTATATGGTTTGAATTAACCACTTGTTTTTGTTATCTATTTTCGTAATAAGGAGTTCTGATGAAGAATATGAAATTAGAGAACATTCATTAGGTGTGAAGTTTTGAGAAAACAAGATGTTTGATTCACACCTAGGGGTTGTTGTTAAGGTTACGTTTGAAATATAATAAGTTTCACCTTGAATTTCTGGTAAATCGTCCATGCTAAGCAGATAATAATGTTGATTGTTGCTAGGTATGATGTAATCGTATTTAGGTGCAATACCGAACAATTGTTTATTTGTAGCTATGGAAAATGATGCATATAGCTGAAGTAAAGGTAAGGGATTTTTGTGGAATATTTCGAAGTTGTAGTTGAAGAATATATAGGGCCTTGAGTAAACTATTGAAGCTGAGAAGAAATTGTTGTTTGGCATAACGGACGTATCGTCTAACGCGACGACTTGTAAGGAATTGTTATTATACGTGAGTTGAGACTGTAATAGTTGTAGGGTATTTTTAGATATGAAGAAATTGGGTATTTCGTTTTGTGTCGTGTCTGAAATTAATGCTAACATTGATGTGAGTGCATTAATTTGAATTTGCAGTATTTCAGCCATTGTATTTAATCAAAGGTTGGATATTCTCGTGGAGGTTATTCCAAGAATCTGAATGTTGGTAATAGATGAAGTTATGATAGTGGTTTTCTTGGTATGTCAGCAGTTCAGCAATATTTTGTTGTGCATTTTCTAAATCGTTTGAAAATGTAATGTAGTTTGCAAATTTATGTGAAGATATTGCGTATGGTGAGAGTTCTTCTTCTAACACATGATAGGTTTGATCTAGGTGGTACAAGTCATATTTGATTTTGTTTAACCTTGGTTTGCAAATGGTATCTTCTTGGCAAATTTGTAATAGGCTATATACTTGTTGGTTCAGTTTTCGACGAGGGAGGTTGTAGATATTAGTGAGATAAACAACTGTTTTTTACGTGTCCTATTTCTTCAAAGTAAAGTCCTTGATTCTTTATGTGGTGAAGTGAGAAGTAAGTTGAAGTGCTGAGTGAAATCGAAAAAGCCATCAGGTATGTACACAACATGCTGCAACAAATAAATATCGTTCTAATTTGGGTTATCGATCTGGTTGTTTTGCGGAATAGAATCATTCCCTGTCATTTCTGGGGCAGATGGTATTTCAAGGGCAGTAGGTTGGTAGATGTTGTTAATCGGTCTAAAAAAACTAAGTTCTTCGTCCGTATATTGAGGTTCAGGGGACCGGTTCCGTTGACTCCCAACGCAATTTAGCCTAGGATGGTCTACACAGATGACTATTGTTGAAAAGTGCGAATGTTACAACAGTGAATGAGTGATATGTCAGTGTCGATATGGTAGAGCACCTAGTGTATAGGTGCGAGTGAGACACTAGACATGAGTGCGTAGAGTGCTGCCGCTGCAAGTACTCTGCGCTAGTCCATCGAGAAGAACGGTCGCGTCACTGGTCTCGCACGCGGTACCGTGCAAGTGCGCGCAATGCACTCGGTTGTATATATGTTTAATAACTATATGACATTATAATAAAATCACTTGTTATACATAACCCAGATTAATCATTACCTAACCCGAACCCACACTAATAATCTATGAAATCCAACATGGTAGCTGCGAGCGTAGTTTAGTCAGCAAAAAGTGTGGTTAAAAGTATGAAAAGTTCAGTCAGTGAAAACATGTGCTCCGAAAATTTTCTCTTTTCTATGCAACCTTTTTAAAGGAGCATAGAAAAATATTTTTGGAAATAATTAGCTTAGAAGCTAAGTAAGTGAGAGGCGTGAAAAGCCTGTAGAAAAAATCCGTGCAAAAGGTTGATGCACGAGGATTTAATTTTGTGAAACCGCATGGCGCGTCGCGAGGTTAAGCGAGCGCATGGCGAAACATGAGGTTAAGCACATGTTAAGATTTTTTGATAATCGAGTTTTGAATTAAATGAACGTAGCAAATGTTTAATTGGATAAAAGTAAAAGATCCGTGGTTGTGATACGAAAAAAATATGCTGTTCAAGGTTAGGTAGAGAATAAAAGTAAAAGAAACGTGGTGTGAAAGTGTACGGTAAATTAAGAAAAGGAAAATGCATGAACACGGTAAAAAATATTGGCAGCAAATCCAACTGGGTTAAGTGTTGGAAAATTGTCATTTAATTAAAGATGCACGTCGCTGAAAAATTCACACGTGGTCGTTATCTGTAAGGCTTGTCGCACGCGTGATACGAAAGCATGATATGTAAAAAATAAAAACACACACGTAAAATAAGTTGAAACAAATAATAAAGATAAACCGAAAAATTAAGCGGTTATGGTAAATTAAATTCAAGTAGTTAGTGAATTAAATGTGGTCAGTAAAAAGAAAAATAAAAATACGTGCTCCGATAAAAAATAAAATTTCGTATACGCATGTGGTCGGTAAAAAGAAAAATAAAAATACGTGCTTTGATAAAAAATAAAATTTCGTAAATGCATGAGGTGTTAAAAATAGATAGAAACACGAAATGAAATAAATTTAAAGACAAAAATATTGTGAAAATAATCAAGTTTAATAATTGCACAAAGCATTGGCAAAAATATTTTTGGTAAAAAGTTGATGATTAAAAAGATACAGAAAGATTCAAGTTCACCACGTGGGTAAAGAAATAAGTACAACGAGAGCGTAAACAAGATGTACGTAAATCTATCAGGGATATTTGCTGCTGTAGATGCTTTAGATGAATTGAAGAAATTTGATGGACAAAATTTCGAAGTTTGGAAACTAGAAATATTAGAAATATTGAAGTTGGCAAATTGCTTAGAGCCAGCTGTCAGAAAGCAAACTGATCAAGATGAAGATGCAGTTTGGAAAAGAAAAACAATTCAGTCAAGAATTTTAATATCAAACAGTTACAGGGAAGAATTTGAAGAAAAGATTTTGGATTGCACAAGTGTCTATGAAATAATATTAAGATTTAAAGAGTTGAGTTCAAAAGAAACAGAAATCAACATTGAAAATATAGATTGTCAAAAGGAAGAAGAAAAAGTTAATCCCAAAAATCAAGATTCAAAATGCAAAAGTGAAATCAAGTTTGAAAATTCTGCAGAAAAAGTAAAAAATAATAACCAAAAAGAAGTTGTAAAAATAAGTAAAAATTTAAAGTTTAAACCAGTGCCTAAAAAGTTAAAGTTAATAAACTGTGTAAAAAATAAAAATAAGCTTGTTAGCTTGAACAAAATAAAAATCAAAGTGACAAACTTTAAAAAATGTAAACATAAAACAAAAATCAAAAGCAAGACTTGGTGTGAAATAAAAACCAAAATAACAACAAGATAAAGTCCAGATAAACAAAAAGAAGAGTCTTGGCAATGGAACAAAAAATCTACACAACAACATCAGACAAGATCAACACAGAAGAAGAAGTTTGTGAAACAAAGTTATGTGTTAAAGTGCAAAATCAACGAAGAAAAAGAGTGGCTGATTAATAGTGGTGGTACAAACCACATTCATTTGTTTGTGAGTGCATGCAAGATGAAAAATCTTGTTAATTTAAGAAGCAAAAGTGAGGTTGTGAATTATAGAGGTAAAATTTTGTATGAATTTTTGTTAAAGAATGATAAAAAGTTTGCAAGATCTGTTGTAAAATTTAAAACGAAAATTTGTATGTTGAATGTAAAATGTTGTTGAGAAAAACAAGTAAAATATTTGCCAGATCTAATGTAAAATTTAAAATGAAAAATTTAACATGATTAGATTTATTTAAAAATTAAAAGGTTAAAATTTGAGTTCCAGAATTAAATAAATATGTTATGAACAAAAGTATTTAAAAATTAAAGGGTTAAAATTTGAGTTTCTAGAATTAAATAAATACGTCATGAACAAAAGTGTTTAAAAATTAAAAGGTTAAAATTTGAATTTCTAGAATTAAATAAATATGTTATGATCAAAAGTGTTTGAAAATTTAGAGTGTTCATGTTTGAGATAAAATTAGTAGATTGAATTTGAAAGAAATCTAGGTAAAGATAAAGTTTAAAAAATAATAAAAATAATAATGAAAACAAAATAATTTTTGGAAAGATTAAAGTAAAGACAAAGTTTAAAAATTTTAGAATGAAGTTTATAAAAATAAAGAATTTATTTGTTGAATGATTAATATTGGAATTAAATAGATACATTGGAAATAAAGAAATAAGCTGTTAAATGTAAATTAAAAATGTGAATGATAAATGATTTGAAAAATTTAAAATTTTTATAATTCAGAATGAAAATTGATAGTTGATCTCAGAGTTTAAAATTTAAAAAATAATAATAATAATGATTAATATGATATAGCCAAGGATGCGTTGAGTTAAAGAAAACTAATTAAGTTGCTTGACAAAGTTATAAAACAAAATGATAGGGATTTTATATTTGATAAAAATAATGATGAAGGTATTGAGAAATAAATAAATAAATAAACAATAGATAAATTTAGAAATGGAAATAGAAAGTTATTGCTCATGTCAAGTGGAAATTGAGAAATTAAATTTGAAATAATGATTATGAAATGTGCATGGAAAGTTTATAATTTGATGTAAAGATAAACATTGTAAAAAAGTTGCAAATTCGAGGAGGCGTGTTGAAAAGTGCGAATGTTACAACAGTGAATGAATGATATGTCAGTGTTGGTATGGTAGAGCACCTCGTGTATATGTGCGAGTGAGACACTAGACATGAGTACGTAGAGTGCTGCCGGTGCAAGTACTCTGCGCTAGTCCATCGAGAAGAACGGTCGCGTCGCTGGTCTCACACGCGGTACCGTGCGAGTGCGCGCAATGCACTCGGTTGTATATATGTTTAATAACTATATGACATTATAATAAAATCACTTGTTATACATAACCCAGATTAATCATTACCTAACCCGAACCCACACTAATAATCTATGAAATCTAACATATGATTAATAGTATGATGATTACAATGAAGATACTCAAAGTGTAGGTAGAATAATTAATTACAGTCCTGGTTTTTCGTTCTTCGATGAATTTTTCGTATTTTTCTTGAATATTCGTAAGAAAATTTCCATCCTCTAATAGGTTTGGTTTAAATTCCATGGGTTCCTTGCCGGTAGTTATTGCTGCAACCTTTTCATGGATGTTGTTAGTCGATCAAACTGATGTTTAGTGTGAAACGAGGTAAAATAAGAGGTACTTGTATGTCTCCGAGTTCTTGAGTTCCCATAAGGGTTACGTGGTTTATTCTGCCTGTGCAAAGACCTTTTAACCATAAGATTCCGGTGCCGATATTGTTACACGGGTGTCCTTTTGTCCGTGGCTCAAAACTTGCAAAGTAGTTGTTTTTTCTAATGAAAATAGCCATCTTCCGTTTGAACTGAGATAGATCCAATGATCTCGGTGCATAGGTAGGATATTAACGTCACAATTATTTATATTGTCAGAGTCTGGCTGAGTGAGAAGCTGGTATTCGCATGTCGTATCACTGTTAGTTTCATAGACAGGGCTGTTCTGTTGACATATGAGATTGTGTTCAGTAGATTTACAGTTTAATATTTCTTCATGCATAATAAACGAATCTGTTCGTTTATCGTGAGAAAGAGTTATAAATTCCGTTTGTGGCTTAATGAATGCCGACAAATTTCCTTGAGGCACTGGTACGGGATGAATTTTATACATATAGTCCTGTAGGGAATTTGTCCACCATAGGGACATTAATACTTATGAAAAATATTTGGTCAGAAATCTGTCTGATTGCTTTTTGTAAAGTTTTGGTGGATAGAAGAGAAAGGTATAGCTTGCCATGTCTGGCGTCGATCACGGCTTGTTGTAAAGTGGTCAAGGTGTTTTGAAAAAGGATAAGAATTGATTCCAATTCGTTAGTCATACGTGTAATAGCCAATTCATGATTCAACACATCCCATTCTCTAGAGAAGGTTTCGAAAATTTCTTTTATTTTGAAATAATCCTGGTGTTGTTTTTCAATGTCCTGCTTAATGTTAGTTAGTTCGTTCGACATTGAAGCTAAATTATGTTGAATCAGGTGAGTATCTTCCTTAGCCAAATGCGCTAGATCTTCTTGCCCTTTAAAGAGTTCGTTTATCTGATGGTCATAGCGTTCGCCATCCTCTTGACTGAGAGTACCAAATAAGGCCTTACTTAGTGTCCCAACAATTCGAAGCGGGGCAAACCTTTTAACCTTCGTTAAAGCAGTCACAGAAGTATCCTCAGGGTTTTGACCTTTTACTTTAGTCATCGAATTTATTAGGTCATCATGAATTCGTTTCGTATCCTTAGCCTTGAATCTTAGTAATTTTAATTTTGCAAATAGATGTTCGCAAAATCGTTCACCGGTTACACAGTTGGAATTATTTTCTATGGAGGAGAGATAACTAGTGAAGTTTGTACAGTTGAAATATAATGGTTCGGTGTCGATGAACACAATTATTTTCCAAGAAACAGGGGTAAATCGTATGTCTTGCAACCTCTCATAGTAAAGTCCAGGATTGTAGTTAATGGGTTGGATATGGAATGTCTCTTCTGACGTGATTTCTAGAATTACAGTAAGCAGAACAAAAGTGTTAATCGTCTTCATCTGTAACAAATAATAATAATTTTCCATGGGCATTAATCCATGAAGGCAGGTTTTATTTTGTCTATATGTTCTAGAATTCTTTTTCCAGATTCGTTTTCCAAGATAACGTTATGATTTTCTAAAACATCAATAACCTTAAATGGGCCTATGTAGGTTTTGTCTAATTTGTTTACGCGAGGTTCCTTTCGGATGTAAACAAAGCTTCCCTTATCGTAATGATGATTCTTAGCGTTTTTATCATAGTAAGTTTTTGATTTATGTTTAGAATCGATCAAGGATTTTGCAGATAGGGTTCTTAGATCGTTCAATCTGGTTATAAGTTCACTCAAGTATCCTGGGTACGTTTCTAGATTTTGGTTAGGCAGACTTGTAGGTATCCGGGCTGGCTTACCAAAAATTAACTCGTGGGGAATGAAATGAGTTGATTCGTGGACTCTCGTGTTGTAAGAAAACATGGCAAATGATAGAATCTGTTCCCAGTCGTCGTAGGTTTCAATATATTGCCTAATGTATTCCATTAGAGCCAAGTGTGTTCGTTCCAGAGAGCCGTTTGTTTGAGGCCTGTACCCGGAAGTTATTACTTGGTTGATTTTAAATATTCTGCTCAGTTGTTCTATTATTTTCCCTGTAAGAGAGGGAGCTTTGTCTGATAGAATCACTCGTGGGGCACCGAAAGTTACAATCACATTACGTGCCAAGGGGTCTGCTATTGTTCCGGCCCTTGTGTCGGGTATAGGTGTAGCCAGGCAGTATTTAATTAGGTTGTCTTGTATTGTTAAAATGTGTCTATTGCCTCTAGGAGTTATAAGTAAGAGTCCTACAGTGTCGATGGAGATTTTATCGAAAGGTTCTAAAGCGGTGTCGTTTATCACCATTGGTTCCTTATTTTTGATTCTAACTAACTTATATTCTTGACAAGATTTACAATTTCGTACGTATTCTGTGATGTCACTTTTCATGCCTGTCCAGTAGAATTTTTCTCGGATGCGTCTGTAGGTTCTCGTGAAGCCTCGGTGTCCTGCTATTAAACTATCATGGTTTTCTTCAATAATTTGTCTTCGAATGTCCTCTGGTGGTATGCTGGTGTTGCCGTAACAAATAGTGATTGTGCAGTCACACCTTCTAAAACATTCCTTTAAGATATCTAGATAATAAGAAAAATTTAAATTTTCAGTTAGATCATTCTGTTTGGATATGAATAAACCCGATAAATTATATTCAATTATGGCTTTTGCTGCATTTTCGAGCGCCCTTTTCATGTCATGCTCTGAAACGTCTTCGAAATGTTTATTTTTTAGTACTACACTGAAAACGAACGATTTCGATTTTGGTGTTACAATAACATCTCCTAACTTAGGTTTTGCATTTTTGATGTTAATCTTATCGATTCTTTTTAGGTCAAGTAACAGTCTTGCTACCTGGGTAGAAAATTCACAATCTGCAGAAATGAAGTGCAAGATATTTCCAGGATGTTGTGTTATGCTATGATTCATTAGCTTTATCCTTAATTTTGATTCAGGATCCTTATGGAAGTCTGGAAAAAATAACCCGGGTGGTATTTTATCTGAAACCCTTTCAGTAGGGTTGCTGGGAGTTTGGGAGTGTCAGTAAAAGTATTTTCCTTAATGGGTGACAATCGTCGTTCTGACGCAACATCCTCATCTTCTGAAGAATGTTCTAACCGTGGTTCAACGGGAGTCGATCTGGCCAGTGGTCTTTGCAAGATCAACCTGTAACGTTCTAAACGTTCGGGATTCCAATAATCATCATCATTAAATTCGAGAGTTGTCTCTTTAATCTTGTGCTTCGAGTTGGCGTAATTTTTCCATCCGTGGTTGCCAGTAGCATTTTCGTCTAAGTTCTCTGTTGGTACAGTATGAGGTCTAGATTCTTGTTCTTCACTAGAAGTGCAGGGTGTGGTTACTTTTATGTTTTTGTCAGGTGGTTTTGATTGTTGTGGTTTGTCTTCCCCGTCTGAGTCTTGGATGTGGTCAGGAGCCCTTTTTAGAATCGGAGGGGTTTCACTAACCAGACTTGGAAATCTACAGTTCCTGGCTCTAGATACAGGGCAAGGTTCAATAATTTCTGGAGCCTCATCTGAACTGGATGCAGTCTCTATTCGTTTAACGAATTTTGGTTTAATTGGTTGTTGTAATTTTTTTGTCAATATAGCAGACTTGCTGGCCGGGGGTTTTGCTATTTTCAATGCGGCCTTACGAGCGGCTAAAGTAGAAGCTTCCTTAAGGGCCTTTTCTGAATAATTAATAGGGGCGATTTTTCTTAATGAGGCACGTGATATTATCCTAGAACCACTTGGTTGACTGGTTAAGTTGAGATTGGGCTTCCCTTGGTCCTTTTCCGTTGTAATGCTCTCAATTATTGGTCGGCTTGAAGTAGCCGTCCTTGCGCCTTCTGACCTTTTTGATTGATTTAGGTGGCCTTGTGACGAAGTGGGAAATGCATATATGGTGTTTACAACAGGATTCCTCAAAAGCACGTCTGCATTTGCATTAAGGCGCCCAGGTTTGTACATAAATTTGTATTCATACTCACGTAACCTAGTTCTCCACCTAATTAGTCTCTGTATAGGTGGTTTAACCGAGTCTATCCATTTAAGGGGTTCATGGTCACTAACGAGTGTAAATTCTCTTCCGTAGAGATAAGGGCGAAATTGGAGGACTGCATAAATAACTGCCAGACATTCCTTTTCAGTCGTTGTGTAGTTTTTTTCGTTGGGCTTCATCATGTGTGACATGTAGGCTATTGGTCTGTCCTGACCAATCTCTCCTTGACTAAGAACGGCGCCAACTGCATAGTCAGATGCATCTGTTGTCAGTATGAAGGGCTTGTTGAAATCTGGGTGCAGTAGGACGGGTGCTGAACAGAGTGCTCTTTTCGAATCTTCGAAGCTCTTCTGTTGTTTGTCCGTCCACTCAAACTGCACAGTCTTTTTGGTGAAGTCTGATAGAGGTTTGGCCCTACCTGAGAACCGTTCTATGAAACGTCTGTAGTATCCAGCTAGACCAAGGAACTGTCGGATATTAGTTGGGCTCTTGGGACGTGCGAAATTCTCTATTGCCTTATTTTTTTGTGGGTCGGGGCTGATCCCTTCTCGGTTGATGACATGACCTAAATACTCGATCTCGGTAGCTAAAAATTCACATTTGTCCGGTTGAAGGGACAAACTAGCCTTTTTAAAGCGGGTGAAAAGCCTTGTAACCTTTTTCCCGTGTTCATCCAAGTCCTTAGCGAAAACTATGACGTCGTCCAGGTAAACTAGTAAATCTGTGTCTTGAAGACCTAAAACAACTAGATTCATTAGTCGCTGAAACGTGGCAGGAGCGTTTCTGAGTCCAAAAGGCATGCGTAGATAATCATAATGTCTAAGAGGTGTGCTGAAGGCCGTTTTATGTTTGTCTTTTGGATCCATAGGTATTTGGTGAAATCCGCTGGCTAGGTCGAATATAGAAAAATATTTACAGCCTCCTAATTGTTCTAAAATCTCAATTATCTGAGGCAAAGGGAAAGCGTCAGGGATCGTTTTCTCGTTTAATTTACTGAAATCAATCACCATACGCCACCTTTTATTACCCTTGGAGTCGGGACGTTTTTGTACCACCCATAAAGGGCTATTGTTTGCGCTATCTGAGTTTTCTATGATTCCTGCCTTTAGTAGATTCGATACTTGCCTTTGGATTTCTTCTTTGTGCACTGGAAGGTAACAGTATTGTTTGACGAATACCGGGGCATCATCAGTGGTAGGGATGGAGTGATGAAGCACATCGGTAGCGGGCAATGACTCTCCTGATAAATGAAAAATCTCCTGAAATTCAGAAATCAGTTGGAGGACGTGACCCTTTTCTTCTTGATTCAGGTGATCGAGTCGGAGGCTAGTTATTATTTTATCCAAGCGATTTTCCTCTGGAACCGGTTCAGCATCGCTATTATCTGTTTCAAAGAAATCTTCTGAGTCCGTGATTATTTCAAATTCCTGTATTTTTTGAGGCGGTTTTTCTGTTTCAACGTCTTCTTCGTTTGTGTTAATTGCCATGACGTAACATTTTTGTTTGTGATTAGATACTAAACCTTCACCAATGAATAAATTGTTCCGTGTTTCAATTCTGGGCAGGTATCCTGTTTTTAATTCATTTATTAGGTTTACCGTCACAGGCATTTTAGTACGAGCCTTGAGAATAAATTTTGAGGGCTTCGGTTAACGGTATTCGTAGTTCACTAACCTTACTGGTTCAATCGGCCTTGATAATGTGATAAGTGAATTGTGGTGAAATGATATTTGAGCGGATTCAGTTTTCAGGAAGTCGACCCTAAGAATTCCGTTCACTGGTAACGGTAGTGGTTGTGAGATTACATGGAATTTAATAGGGGTATCGAAAAAGGTTATATTGAAATTTAGTAAAAGAAAATAAATATGTGCCCTAGCCAAATCCTATAAGCTGTCACCAATTTTTAGGCTGTGACGTCGGGGGCCAAGCCCTTTAGTCACGAGTTCCTATTCTATGTTTCCGTTACCTTTTGTTAAGGGTGGTCACCGAGCGGCTTGTGACCTACCTTAAGGGTCGCGGAAGATTCAGCGAGCGTGGCAACTGGCTTTTGGTCTAGAACGAAGGGACGCAGGGAAGTTGCCGGATGGAACCACGGGCACCTTATTTTCTTTACCTTTTTAGTTATTCTTCTGTTCCTTAGGGTTATTCAGGGACTTCTGTGTCCTTCCTCTGCTCTTTTTAAATTTGTAAGGGTAGATTAACTAATTAACTCCTTGGTTTTGGTATTACTTTTTACTTTTATTTCCCCTTTTTAAAATAATATACAATTTATACACTTCTTAATATTAACTAAGTTGATTCTTAATAATTGCTAAACTAAAGTAATGATTAAACAGAAGTAAAAGAGACCCGCAGGGTGAGAGATCACACTGCTTATATACCCAAAAAAAACAATTAAGTCTTAAAACTAATGTACGATTCAATTCTTAATAGTTAAGTTAACAAACAGTCTAACCCGAAATAAAAAATCGAAGAATTAAGACATTAATAGATAGCTCTTAATTATACAAAACGATACGGGTTATTAAGTTAACAAAGAAAAGTGGCGCGACTAAAATTAATACGTTTAGCAAACATAAGGCGATGGCTCAATTAATGCGTCGCGCTGCAAGATCTAAGGCAATTAGGAGATGGTGCGACTATTAGTCGGTAGCAATATTTGTTGAATAATTGAATATTTAATAATGGGTTCGACAGTCTTCGATTGCCGACTTATGAAGCCAGATGTGTGTATGAATTTTTAATTTAAAAAAAAAAAGTATATTTCTAAGTTTCTACATTAATTATCCCTTTTCAGGTAAAAAGAAAAAAAAGAGAAAAAGGAGATCCTTGAAGGATGTCACAGGTGTGTGCGTGTTGGTGCGCGCGCCGACCCGGGGATTATTATGATAAGAGAATCGCCATAATTCGATTTGTTTTGATTTGTAATATCAGGCTGATAGCCATTCTAATATCAGTTGTTTGTAAACAATGCGGGTTATAATTATTTGTATTATTTATTGGTCTTATTATTGTTATGAAAATTAATTAAATTAATTAAGGTTATTTGATTTATCAAACCCGTGTTCCTGCGTTCGATCCAGAATTAAATTCACGCCACTACCGACAAGAGAGCAGTCGCACCACGTAACAAGTAAGTTCGTTCGCGTACGCGTCTTTTTCCCGATTACAGGTATTTGAAAAATCGACAAGTTGTCGTGTGCACTGTATGTGCACTTTGTCTACAGGCTGAGGACTGCTGACGTCGAGTCGTCGAGGGTATTCATGAGAGCCAGACACGATTGTTTATAAATAAGTCCTCGGGAAAACGAGCCCTGTGACAAATAATAATTAAAAAAAATTGGTTAGCATAATTATTTTTATGTTTTTTTTCCAAAATAATATTTGTACATATCTTTTCTCTTTATCCAAATGTTTTTTTTTTTTTAATTCAATTCTTTATATTTTGATTTTATTCGAATCGGTAAAAATTAATATTTTACAAACTTCATATTTTATTTTGATTGTTGATAGTTATTGATACTTATATAATTCAATGTTTGAAGTCACGCGTTTTTCATTGTTTTTGTTTCGTTATCTCAAAAGTTAATACCGCTTGCTATATTTTTCTTTGTTTCTCGGGATTCCTAACATCTTGCTCGATCAGAAAACCTATTTTAAAAAAAAATTCTAAGAAAATTGAATATGCAATTCAAAAATAACCTTCAAATTTTCACGAATTTTTATGCTTGGCAGAGCACTTCCCCCTAGTGAAAATATATGATGCGTACTCACATGCGAACACACATGCGTACGCACGTGCTGTTAACGTTCAGTAAATTTTTTTTTTTAAATAACAACAACTTTATTATTTTTAAAACAGTAAACAACAAGGTAACAGTTATAAACAATAAGTTCAACATCAAAACTTAACTTGTCTCTGCCCGGGCCCTCTGGTTGGCTTGCAACCTGCACGAACTCTATCATTGTGAACCTTTCTCCTGTTCTCGGCCATCACTGCTGCTGCTGATCACTTGCGACCATGTGTTAGCAGTTATATATATATATATATATTTAAAGTCAAAGAAGAAAGGAACTGTATAAATATGGAAAATTTGTCTAAATTATAAATTGATACTCAATTTATTTAAGTTAAAAATTTGAGATCGTTATTTCTTTGTGCTTTCTTGATTGCACAGATCTATGCTCATCGGAGGTCTTAGTGTACCTGACTTTGGACATTCCAAAAATGGATTTTAAATTTTTTAGTTGAGTTTTAATATTAACATTGAAAGAAAAAATTATAAAAACTTTTTCAATAAAAATATATAAAATTTTAAGATAATAGCAAACTAGTGGTAACATGTTTTTTTTCTAATTCGAAAAATTTCAGGTACACGAATATTTGGTTCAGTTCGCCATAAATTGAAAAATAAATTCTTTATTGCTGAACTTATTGTTTATAACTGTTACTTTGTTGTTTACTTTTGTAAAAATAATAAAGTTGTTGTTATTTTTTAAAAAAAATTTACTGAACGTTAACAGCACGTGCGTACGAACATGCGTACGCATCATATATTTTCACTAGGGCTATGCAATGAGTTGAAACTTCCGAGCTAAATATCTCAAGAATTAGCCCCGGTTTGGGGTATAATATGTAAAATACCAACGTGTAGGGGACACAAGAAACTAGCTCTGTGCAAAATTAGAAAAATTTTGTAAGAAACACGAAAACTATAGGGAGCAACCTTAAGGCTTATCGCGAGAATATACGTGACAGAATGCAGGCGGAGAAGTCAAACGTGGTTAGCTCCTGGGAGTCAGCTCTGTCTGGCAGAATGACTGCTAGTGATGATATGACCCTGGCGTGCGGTGCGACGCAGGGAACGACGCCGACCTTGGTAGAGGGTGTGTCGGTAGCCACCACGGGTACGTCGGCTACTTTGACGTTCACAGCATGCACTCAACCAGTGTTCACCACGTCAAACACCTCACATAGCCGGACGCCCGGCACGTCCCCGACTATAATCAGCACGCGGGTAACTCCATGTGCGCCAATAAGTACAGTAAGTGGAATAGGCATGGCGTGGATGGCTCGTTGGAACCAGCATGAGCTGACCTCCGGCCCACGCTTGCACCTGGGTAACTTGCTGGATTTATATGGACCTGATTGGGGCTTACCAGGATTCCCTGCAGGGAATGCCGGACGCAAACCACTTCGGTCATGGGACGAGCAGTTAGCGAGAACCCAACGGACTCCTGGGGGCAACGATAAAAAAAAAGACTCACATCGTCTCGGATGCTGAGCAGTACCGTGACCGATCGGAGTCGGACGAATGCTCTGAAGACACCGATGAGAGTGAAATTTACTCCACCGACACGGACGTCCCTCCTCAAGGAATCAGTGCCCACAGAGCAGATGCCGCAGTAGAGTACGCATATGTTCAGCTGGATTAAAGTGCTCCGGAACTCCCTGCACCTCATTCAAGGTCTCCAGGACGAGTGCAGCCGTAGTCGACGGCACTACTTCACCCCGCTCGTAGATTCCACAATCCCACGGGACTAGAGTGTTAGGATCCGCACGTCGTATGTTAAACCGCAGCAGACGGTTTTGTAATTCACCGATCGACCCAACCGTGCTTAGGCCCTCCGTGTCAAGAGCCTCCAGCAGGGATTGTGGGTTGAGCCTCCCGATCGTCCCCGCGAGGTTCCGCGCCCCCGGCAAGGTCCGCACAATTTCGTTCACCACCAGCCTAATATCGATTTGGGCTGCCGAGATTCCTTGCTCGCGGTCGTCCGCCATGGTTCCTACGAGTAATTATTCCCCCTCTTACTATTATTATTCTCGCGATAATTTTCTTCTCTGCCCTATTTGACACGCTCCTCTACTGCTGCCGCAGGAGGTAGATTGACTAAGAGCACCCTGACTCACCAGTCTCTCGTGTCGCCGGGCGAAAAGAACGAGAATACGAAACTATGAAAAAAATAAAAACTAATAATAATAAAAAAAAATATTCAATCCAAAGAAATCAGTGGTAACAGCGTTTACAATTTTTTTAGCCTAGACAGCAGAAAAAGTTTGAACTTGGTTTCTATCCCTCCCATGGGTAACCCGCCAACCGTGCTTGTGCCACACAAAAACGACAACAGAAAACCGATCAAACAAAAAAAAAAAAGCAAGCACATAAAAAAAAAACTACTGCCTCTCCGGCCTGACCGCCAAGCACGGTATACCCAAAAAAAATCAAGCTTAAATTTTTCTGCTTTTATTATTGAATCCTCCTTGCCACAATAACACGAAAAGGAGAGAACATTCCTACACTACGGGTTCTACTACTAATGTAAACAAAGCGACGGTTATTGTCTCGACTCGGTTCCGGACTAGGTTATTATTAAACCAAAACAAATCAACAGCGGCCCTGACTTGGAATGCGTGAGGTTATCTACTCTATCGCTACTACGCGGCACGCTCAGCAGCAGCAGGGTTTCTTTCGTGAGTCCGAGCCACACGTTGGTTCGTCATATCGCGAGAATATACGTTACGACGCCGGGAAAGTTCTAAAGAAAACAGGGAGGAAGAACGAAAAGCAACAGCTCCCAAAATCGGCACGAGGCCCAAACAACACGATATTTCCCCGAGGTCGTACAGCTTCTCGGAGTAACCACTATCCTATCACATTAACTCTAGGCCTATTATTTGTTCTCGGGCGCCAAGGCCCCGCTAGCTCGTCGGGAGGGCGAGGGTAGTTGCCTCCGCTCGGTGTCTCACTGATCAGCTGCTGCTACTGCTCGTCGTCGCCGTCACCTAAATCGCGAAAAGTCAAAGAGAGGCGGGAAGGAAACTACAGGAAAAAAAAACAACGCGTAGGAAATGCACATATAACAACAACTTGTCGTTTATTATCAAAGTTTATCCTGAACTAGCTGGTGGCAAGGAGTTACTTAATATTAACGCAATAACGCCGGCGGCTGCCGGTACGCACCTTGGCTCAGCTGCTCCGTAACCCAGTATCGAAGCTGGATCCTCCAGCGGCGGACGAGTGGCTCGTGCCTTACAGGGACTCGTTCTCAGACGACGCGGTGGCAGGACTCCGTGCAGACGACGATGTTGGCGTGTTATTACAGCACTCCCTTACGGTCATCTCCGGGTCACTTTCTCTCTCCTCTTTCTTTCTTTATTTACTCTATTCGCGCGCTCTCGAGGTGTGTCGCGTTCGGTAGCTGCCACTGAAGTGTCTAAAAGGCCGTCAGTGGGCGATCGAGCCTACCGCCGATCGCGGGGAGAGAAGAAGACGGCCGTGCTGCCCTCTGAAGCCACCCTAGGCCTTCTCTGCCTTTTCCCCCTTCCCTCCAATACCATTCCCACGTTGCAGGCTACATTTTTTTATCTTTTCATACCTTAAAAAAAATAATTAATCAAATTTAAAAAAATCATAATTAATTATACTGTTTGGTTACATTAAATTATATTACTATCAATAACTATCAATAATCAAAATAAAATATGAAGATTGTAAAATATTAATTTTTAAAATATCAAAAATCAAAATAAAAAGAATTGAATTAAAAAAAAAAAAAAATTTGGATAAAGAGAAAAAATTTATACAAATATGATTTTGGAAATAAGCATAAAAATAACTATGCCAAACAAATTTTTTTTAATTATTATTAATTAATAAAAAACATTTGGAAAAAAATGCTTATACCGATAATCATCTTTGTGACTTTCGAATTTTGTAATTAACTACGTTATACTTATACGATCCAAAAAAACTATTTTAGATATTCTTTTAATTTATTTATCAAGCCTTTTTTTGAAAATATAACGCAACTTCACATTTTATTTTAAGGTTATGTACTGTGAACTGTAGTGTTTTCACAGTGAAGCTGTGAAATTGTACTAATAAAATTTTACCTGAGTCAACGCTGTGCTTGATTCAGGTCCTGACCCTGGTAGCGAGAGTCAGGTTAAGTGAGGATCCTTGCCTGTCTAAACAGCTACAGCAGACCTAGAGTAGTTTGGTTTTTTTTGTCTTAATTTTTAATGCTGAAAAATATAAATAAAAGTGTTTATTTCTACAATTTATCCCTGAGGGATTTTATTTCACCTTGGTGAAATGATATAATCATTTAATAAAAGGGGTGATCGATGCACTGTGTGCACTTAAGGACTATGATTTTATTTAATTTCATCCACTGAGTGAAAATATGAATTTAATTTTTTTAAGGTGATGATGACTTTATTTAATTTTATCCACTGTGCGGAAATAAGAAAAGTACTTGCACCGAGTGAAAATAAAAAAAATAATAAAAACTTGTTTTAAACTGTGTTTATCCACTGTGTGGATTATGAATTTCTTGCATCGCGTAAAAAAAAAAAAAAAAAAAAAAAAAACTTGGTAAAAATTTGTTTCATCCACCGTGTGGATTATGAAATTACTCTTAAAAGTAATTTCTTGCACTGTGTGCAATAAAGAAAATAGGTTTAGTTGAAGAGATAGGTTTGTTTCTATTTTTAATGATGAGATAAATTTTAATTATTTTTGAAACATTAGTTGTTATTTTATTAAATATTTTATTATATTAAAGGGAAAATGCAGATAAAGACACAATTTTATATAAAATAACTTACTTCTTACTTTTGTTGGTTGAGGAGAGAGAGAGTGTTGAATTTGTTCAGATGTCGTAAAACCAGACCTAGGTGGGTGCTACAACTCCTTTATGCACCACGGGGAAGCCGCAGTCACAATATTGTTCTTTTTAGTCTTTCCACGTGCGGGATACCCAGATGAAAAATTACACGCACACAAAAATTAATGAACGGAAAAATTATAACTTTAGACCTAAATAAAAGTTATAATTTTTAAAGTTTGATTTAGTTAATAGTTTTAAACACACGCACAATAAAAATGAACAGAAGAATTACAACTTTTGACCTAAGTAATAGTTATAGTTTTGAAACTGTTTTATTTATAATTTTAAACCCGCGCCCAAATAAAATGAAATTAAAAACGAAAAACGGAGGTAATTTTCTCAAGACCTAAGTATGGAATAACTACTCTCCGGGACACTGCCGTAGACCTCAGTAACGAACTAGACGCTGCTTGGGTTCCGGCCGGGGGTTTTATTGCCTAGGGCCAGAAGCCTCGTGGCACTTAACGCTATATGCCTAGAAAAAAAGTGCAGAGGGAACGGTCAGCGGACTGCGGGGGCAATCGAGTGCGCGCGTACTTGCATACCTTAAAATAACTCAATTTTATTATTATTATTATTATTATTTAAATAAACCAAATAACCCATTTCTTTTTTACTGTTAAACTTTCTTTTTATTGCTTAAAAAACCAAATAACCCATGTCTCTTTTTTTTATTAAAATAAACCAAACCCATTAAGCTTGTTATTTTCTTCAAACTATATAGAGCACAAAGATTTAAATTAAAGAGTTGAAAAGGAGTATTGGAAATAAGGTATATAAATCAGGGTGTTAATGAGGAAGCAAGGTGTACGAAGAGGTGGGTCAAAACATAACAACGATGAATTAGAATAGAGTCATAAACTCTACTGAGGAATTGTGTGTCTTCTTGAAAAGGTCCGCACATCGGCGGAAGAAACGTGGCACCAATTTTAATAAATTAATGCCTCAATAATAAGTGTTGTTAATTGTTTTTTCGCCTCCGGAGATCCTTTCTAATCCAACTTCTTTCACAGGGAAGGCGTTAAGCATCACTATTCAATATATGTAGGTATATTATAACACATGCCATACAAATATATTATTTGTTTAGTTAAGCTCCGCCCAATTGGGCCACCTGAAGTGAGGATGATTCTTTATTGAAAAGGGGGCGAAAAATAAGCAAAGTGAAACAATTAAATAATTAAGGAGCTGTGGTTATACGTATCACTTTTTTATAAAATATTTAAAAACTAAGTACTTTTCATTCAATTTTTAATTTTTTTGGTTGATTGGAGGAGCTAATATAACTTTAATATAACTTTGATCATCTTATTAAGGCTATTTCCGATCAAATCCAACCCTCAATAACATCGATAGAAGGGTTAGGTTACAAATTGAAAAAAACCTCTAACTGACGAACAAAAAAAAGGAACAGCAATGTGCAAAAGTCTATCGAAAGTGATGGAATCTCCTCATTATAACCCTGTTTACTAACGCAGCAAGAATTTAACGCTTTATTCTACAGAACTGACACGTTGAAAAGTGCCAATTACATGGTCGAGTGGAATAAAGATAATTTTTCAACACTAATCACAGTTTTAATTTTTTTAGAAAACTTTAAAAATTTGATGTACACATCACTTAGCATCGGTAAATTTTTTATATTTTCCTTCTAGAACTCCATGAAATTAAAAATCATACCAACTTGAGCTAAAGAGTCAAATCATGACCAATCATTTTGAGGCATTTTTTTTTTAAGTGTACCTTTTTAATGTTGCGCAACGGCGATACAAAGCCCTTTTTTATTTACTCCTTCAATTAATTTTTTTTCAATTTTAGTTGTCTACCGTAATCCCCTTTTGACAATTTTTACAATCAAGATAGATACGAGTACTCTATAAAATGATGAAAATCTTTTTATGTTTATTTTCAACAAAATAACTGGCAATCATAAAAAAACTATTGTTCTTGTTAGATGAAAAACATTCTAATTAGCAGTAAGCAAACGTATTTTGAAACGCTGCCCACTCAACGACTTGAAGTGTCCGCTTAGTCGCATCCTATGCCCTGAATGGATCTCATAATCCAAAAAAAAAAAAAAAAAAAAAAAACGAAGCCTGTCACTCTCTAGCAGTTAAAAAACTCCTTCATGGAAAGTTGTGCTTATTGGAACTTTTGATCGGGAAACAAAAAAATATTTATTTATGTCTAACCTGATTAAATCTTTTTATGCTTAATATAAATTATACCCAGAACAGAATATAAGCCGTTCTCTGCAAGAACCTCTTAAGTAGAAAATCATGCACTGTAAACACCATTGAGCTATGTAATTTTATGAATATTTGTAAATATACACCGCTCAGCGATGTAAAAAATGGAAACGTGGTCCAGCGGAGTAATTTTACTAATATTTGTAAATTTACCGCTCGAACGTATAATTACAAATTTTCAGTAAATCTACATCGCTCAGCTTCGTATTTTTGCGCCAGGTTTCGAAAATATGTTTTGGTAGTTGAGAGTGAGGTTATGTTGGCGTTGATATCAGTTGACTCGCAGACATCACCTGTTCGATACGTAGCAATGTAATATTTTAACATGTTTTTTTTATTTAAGCAATCTAAATTAAAGAGAACGATTTAGAAGATTACAGAGAGTTTTTATTTCCACTCAGTAGAACTTGTTGGCTTTAAGTATAGTGGGATTAATCGGATTTATCCTCTATGGTCTAAGACAACAAAAGTGAAAATTAAGTGGCCGGTTGAACAAAGTTTTCATCGAAGTTTACAATAAAATTTACGTTGATTATATATATATATATATTTAGATTTCAAGATTCTAACATAATAAAATTTGAAGTTTTAATTTAATTACTTATCTGAAAAAATAGCCAAATTAGTACATAGATTCTAAGACTTTGTGAAATAAGAGATCAGTGTGAATTTACGAAAAAAAAACATTTGCTTAATGAACAAATAAATAAATATTTTTAATTAAGCTATTTTGTTGTTTTTTATCTTTGCCCTTTAATATTTATTGATTAATTTTTATCAATAATTTTTTCCTGCATAGCAGATGGTAAAATTACAAGAGATTTGTAAATTTTCCATCGAATTTGTAAAGAACCTACTGTATCTATTTATGATTTTTCCGAAAAAACCCTTAGAGTAAACTTAAGGGGTTCTTGCAGAGAACGGCTTATATGTACGCATGAGTTCACTTTAAAATAAGATACTATTATAATCATCGGAAATATTTGACTGATACTCAATAAAAAATTAACCATATTGAAAAGATAAAACTTACAAGGTTTGTCTTTTTGCATTTACGTTCTGACAGGGTGCTTCCTTTAACTGCCATCTTAGTTTTGCCTGAAAAGAAAAGAACTTCATACATTTTCTAAGTATTTAACTTACGTCTCTTCGACAATCTCAGTGAACCCTTTAGTTACGTCGTAAAACTGACTCAATAATTGCTGATTTTCTCAATCACTGCCAACCTAAGATAGAAACTGCGAAAATTCTTTGAAACAATATCGGGTAAAACAATGACTCAAGGAAGAGGAAAGGCATAATAGCTGGAAATCTTGTAAACCAGAAATGAGTTGACTCATTATTTAATTTAAGTTTTAACTCCGTGTGCTATAGCAAAGTATATTCTAAACAAATAAGCCGATAAGCTACAACACCATAACCTAGCGCATGGCTGAAAAAAATGTTAATATTTTTAATAAACAAATAAGGTGATAAGTAACAACCCCATAGCTTTTAGCATGTCTAAAAAAAATGTTAATATTTTTAATAAACAAATAACGCGATGAGCTACAACCTCATAACCTTGGGCATGGCTAAAAAAAATGTTAATATTTTTAATAAACAAATAAGGCGATGAGCTACAACCCCATAACACTGGGCGGAGTGAATGAGAAATAATTAAATTTTTTAATAAACAAATAAGCCGATTAGCTGCAACCCCATACCATAGGGAATGGCTCAAAATTTTTTTTTATCCATGTCCAAGGTTATAGGGTGGTAAACTTGTTTGCTTAGTTGTTTATTTAAATATTCACATATTTTATATTCGCTGCGCCCAATGTTATGGGGTTGTAGCTCATCGGCTCATTTGTTTATTAAAAAAATTAATTATTTTTCATTCACTACGCCCAATGTTATGGGGTTGTGGCTCATCAGCTTATTTGTTTATTTAAAAAATTAATTATTTTTCATTCGCTACGCCAACCGTCATGGGGTTGTAGCTTATCGCCTTGTTGGTTTATTAAAAATATAGACATTTTTTTCAAGCCATGCCCAAGGTTATGGTGTTGTAGCTCATCGGCTTATTTGTTTATTAGAAAATTTAATTATTTTTCACTCCGCCCAGTGTTATGGGATTGTAGCTCATCGCCTTACTTGTTTATTAAAAATATTAACATTTTTTTCAGCCATGCCCAAGGTTATGAGGTTGTAGTTCATCGCCTTATTTGTTTATTAAAAATATTAACATTTTTTAGCCATGCCCAAAGTTATGGGGTTGTAGCTTGTCGCCTTATTGGTTTATTAAAAATATTAACATTTTTTTCAGCCATGCCCAAAATTATGGGGTTGTAGCTTATTGGCTTATTTGTTTATTAAAAAAAATTAATTATTTTTACTAAAGTTAATTATTTGTTATTCACTACGACTAGAGTTATGGGGTTGTAAGCTTGTCCGCATATTTGGCTATTAAAAATTTTAATTTCGTTACTCACTTTATTAATTAAAAAAAAAAAAAAAAAAAAAAAAAATCAAATCAGGCATGCCTGAAGATTTCAAATTTGGCGCGTCCAGCTGGTTCACACTTTTGAGAGGCCTTTAAGGCCGCGCTCTTGCTCCAAGAATTAAAGATCAAGTTTCGATTCGATATATCGACTCGACTTTCTAATCGTATCTCTCATTCTCTTTTTCATAAGTGGACATAATTATAAGTAGAATGTAGATTGGTAGATTGTTGCATGCTTCATAGAATTCAAAAAATAACATTTTTAATTTGGACTCATTTTTTTCAGAGTAAGCAATAGTAATCCATGATTGTTTTATCAGACTAATTGATAAACTATGATCAATTATTTGTAATTTCAAAAATAGAAAAAAATTAATAAACAAGTGGTATATTATTTACAATATTTGAACATAGATTTTTAACGAATCAAAAAACTAAAAAACTGAATAAAAGTAGTATATCATTTTGATATTGAGATCAATATTTCGTTGAGTATCAATTTTTTCAAAGCAAAGCGTTTTTTGTGTTTTTTGACAACTTTAAACAGCTGTATCTTGGAAGTGGAAGATCGTACAGGGTTCCGGCTGGTCGCAAAATTTTTGTTTTTTCATAAAAAAAATTTAACAATTTTTTAATATGCACAAAAATTTAGCCTAGAAAAAGCTATGGTCGTTTGAAGATACCTGCAAATGAGCAAAAATAGCAATATCTGTGTAGGACTGTATTATTATAAAAATAACCAAACTATGTTGTGAAAATATTTTTACAAAAAAGAACTTATTTTGAACAAAATTTTGCCGTAAACTAGAGGTTTCTATCTCATTTTGATCAAAAGTTAGAATTTTTCGAAAAATACCTTAAAATTGCTTAAAACAGCTTAAAAATAGGCCATTTTTCAATCTTTGAAAAAATCTAGCACCAAGCAGAAATAAGATGGAGACCTCTAGTTTGTGGCAAAAGTCTTCTATTAAATAGTACTTTTGCCAAAAAAAATTGCAATAAAATCGGCGAACCTCGTGCGGACGGTTTTTTAAAAAAGTATTATTTTGACCCATATATATATATATATATATATATATATTCAATCAGTGTTTTTTACTAATTTGATAATCAAAAGTAACTAATATTTTCTGTGACTAACCTGGGCAACATTCGCCAGCGCTGCCTGGTGAAGGCTAGCATGCGCCGGCGAAAGCCAGGGTACGGGCAACATTCGCCGGTGAAGGCTAGCATTCGCCTAAACAGCTGACGAAGGCTAGCCTTCGCCGGAGACCAGGCTTTCGCCGTAACATATGTACGCTGAGCTCATAGTCAGCAATGTCAGATTAGTTTCATTGTTTTACATATAACAAAGCCTTCAATACAAAAAAAATCCTATCATTCGATTAGGAAGACCCGAGTTTGACCGAAACTCCGTGGTTGTCAATCATCACCTCATCCCCTGCCTCTAACCGTCTTTTCCGCAGATGTTGCCCGCGCGCTACTAATTTCTCCTGCTTTTCTTTAACTTTACCACAAAGATTGGGTCGTAGGAGATCGAACCGCGTTTTCAGCTCGCGGTTGTACAGCAAACTAGCTGATGTTTTTCCCGTGGTGCAGTGAGGCGTGCTGCGGTAATCGAACAAGAACTTGTGTATAGCGTTTGCGACACTCTCCCCTCCTTGCACAATTTTTTTTACTTTATCTTTGAAAGTTCCCACAAAATTTTCTGCTGCGCCATTCGTTGCTGGATGATATGGAGGTGAGTAGCTGTGTTTCACTCCGTGGTGATCTAGGAAATCGTTGAATTCTGAGCTTACTAGGTTTTTGCCGTTGTC
The DNA here is from genome assembly GCA_038277355.1 of Encarsia formosa. Lineage (NCBI taxonomy): Eukaryota > Metazoa > Arthropoda > Insecta > Hymenoptera > Aphelinidae > Encarsia > Encarsia formosa. The sequence goes on from CM076186.1 coordinate 56,407,221, forward strand.
TGTGACCAGGTGGTCTGGTAGGCCGTGTCTTACAAAAAGCTCTTGAAAAGTTTCCACGAGTTTGTTTGCCTTAATGTTTTGTCTAAAGTTTATCACTTCCGGCCATTTTGAGTATGCGTCTACCACTACTAAATACATGTCACCGAATAGTGGTCCTAGGAAATCTGCGTGTACTCTTTCCCATGGTTTCTCCGGCCATGGCCAGGGGGTTGGGATGGCCTGTGGCGGTGCTTTCTGGTTTTCGACGCAGATCTTGCATGACTTCACTAGATTTTCTATGTCTGCGTCTATGCCTGGCCACCATACGTATGAACGGGCCAGTGCCTTGATTTTTATAATTCCAAGGTGCGATGTATGGAATTCACTAAGTAGTCGACTTTTCATACAGTCCGGTACAACTATTCTCATTCCCCAGAATAAGCATCCTTCTTTGACTGAGAGTTCATTTTTCTTTGAAAAATATTTCTTCTCTTCCGCGCTTAGTTCATTACTTTGTTTTGGCCATCCAAAAATGCAGAATTTTATAATCTTTGACAGTGTTTGATCACGTTTTGTCTCTTTCTGTACTGTGCACCAGTTTAGATTATTTTCGTTCTCTGAGATGTAATTTATTGGCGTGAATTCTGCCCTGAACGTGTCCGTGTTGTCTTTGATTGGTAGACGTGAAAGTGCGTCGCAGTTTGCGTTTTGTGATGATTTAACCCACTCTATGTCGTACTGGAAACCTGAGAGGAAATATGCCCATCGTTGAAGTCTGCTTGCTGCTGTCAGTGGGATACCACGTTTCGGTCCAAAGATTGTTTCCAGCGGCTTATGATCTGTGCGTAAAATGATTTTCCGCCCGTAAACAAAATCGTAGAATTTCATGAACCCAAAAATAATTGCACCTGCTTCTTTATCGTTTATTGCTCTATTCAGTTCTTTATCGGGGATAAGTTTTGAAGCATATGCGATGGGCCGCTCTGAGCCATCTTTGTACTTGTGAGATAATATTGCTGAGAAGCCGTAATATGATGCGTCGCACGCTAAAATTACTTCCTCATTTGGGTCGTAGTGAGCTAAGACCGTTGGTGAGATTAATTCGTTCTTTACCCATGAAAAAGCTTCATCACATGCTTTGTTCCATGCGAACTCTTTATTTTTCGCGCAATCGAATAAAGGTTTTAGTTTTTCCGCTCTGTTCTTCAAAAATCTTTCGTAGAAGTTAATAAGACTAAGAAATGACGTCAGCTGTTTGTTGTCTACGGGCCTCGGTGCTTCGTACATTGTTTTAACCTTCGATTTTGCTTTGTGTAGCCCGTTTTTGTCAATTACGAACTCCAAAACCTCGATTCTATCTTTCATCAGTTCGCATTTATCTTTGTTTAACCGAAAACCTGCTTTTTCTAGTCTCTCGCAGACTGCGCGTAGATTATTCAAATGTTCTTCGTTCGTTTTACCCGTTACTTATACGTTAGCTAAATACGCAATCGCAAAAGGTATACCCTGTAAGCATTCGATCATTTTCTGTTGAAATTCGGCTGGAGCGCATGACGTGCCTTCAGTCATTTTAGTGTAACGTAAAAGCCTGACGTCTGTTGTGATTGTCAGCAAATCGCGCGATTCTTCAGCGACCGGTATTTGCATGTATGCATGTATTAAATCAAGCTCAGAAAAAGTTAACCCGTGTTGTAAAACTTCAAAAATATCGTCGATTCTAGGGAATAAAAATTTTGAAATTTGCAAATTCGGATTTAATGTTACTAGGATCCCTCAGCGCGCTCCAAGCGCGCAAAGGAAAAAAAAATTTTAACCTGAAATTGTACTTTTCGAATATTTTAAAAAACCTTCTCCACCAATCAGCTCATGAATAAAAAGTTTACACAATATGTCGCTAGCTCTTTTTTAATAGTGGATTTTGAAATTCCCGCATATTATAATTTTGCCGTTGCTTTTCTGTACTGGGACAATCGGTGTTGCCCATTCGCTTGCGTTTACCTTTTCCAAATGACCCAGTTTTAATAATCGCGATATTTCTTCTTCGACCTTGGGCTTTAACGCGTATGGCACGTGCCTCGCAGCGAATGCGACCGGCTTAGTATTAGGTTTCAAGTGTAATCTTATCTGTCTTTTATTGTAACAACCCGGCGATGAATCAAAAAGTATTTTAAATTCTCTCATCAACATTTCTTTCGCATCACTCATACATAATTTGTTCATTACATTTTCATTCTTTTTCGCGTTTTCTGATTTTAAGTACAATTCTAAAGACCATAACCCGAACGCTGCTAGCCATTGACGGCCGATAAGTGGTGTTTTGTTACCTTTTAAAATTAGACAGTGCAATGTTTTTGTTTTCCCGTTAAACTTTACCTTTAAATTTTTCAATTGCCCTCACGGTTCCATTTTATTATTCTCGTAACCTACCAGTTAGGTTTGCGTTTCTACAATTTCAATATTAGCAAAATTTATGTTTACAAATTTCTCGGACATGACCGAAAAGTATGTGCCGGTATTGACTTCCATTTTTACCGGTTTACTGTTAATTACAACTGTTACAAACCACGGGTTCGTCGCGTCGCTTATTTTAGTGTTACCTGCGCAATTTATGTTGAAAGACTCGGAATGGTGTTGTACTGCTGACGTTGCGTCGTTGATGTGGTCCTCCTCTTCCTCCACGTCACTGCTACCTTCCTGTAAGAATTTGTTTGCCTGTTTCTTCTTTTTTATGCAGGCCCTTTCTAGGTGACCTTTAATTTTGCAGAAGTTGCATACGGCGCTTCGGTATCTGCAAGAGTGTGTTCCATGCCCTTCCAATCCACAACAGTAACATTTTAAGTGGTTTTTCGAACCTTTTCTTGATGTAGTGCTATGAGTCCCGTGGTATTGGTTTGAGTGGTTGTGTTGCCTCCAGCCTTGGTTTGTGTGCTCTTTGATTGCAAAATTTTTTTGTCTTGGGTTTGAGTTCGTAAAAGAACTGCTGGCTCCAGCTGCGTTTTTGATAGCGCTTTCTCTCGCCAATGCTTCCTTGTAAGCTGCGTCGAAAGTTAAATTCGTGAGCTTAAAAAGTTCAATCCTGGTTATTTCATTTTGTATACCGCAGACAAATTGGTCCCGGAGTGCTTTGTCCATATCTTCGAAATTACAGTGCAAGGATAGGTGTCGTAGCCTTGTTGTGAATTCTTCTACGGTTTCGTGAGCTTCTTGTTCAGCACGGTTGAATTAACACCGCTCCATTACTTCTGATGTGGTTGGCTGTAAGCGCTCGCTCATGATCTTTTTTAGTTGGTCGTAGGTTTTTGTTGCTGGTTTTACAGGGGCGCATAAATTACTACATAATTTATACGAGTCGTCGTCGCAATGCGTTAGTAGCATTGCGCGTTTCATTTCGGCATCTTCAATCTTTTTTACAAAAAATGAAGTTCCAGCTTGTCTATGAACGATTCCCAGTCGTCTGTTCCAAGATTGAAAAAAATTTTTGTTTCTGACATGGCACTGTCTTCTGAATCTGTGTCACTGACTTCTTCGTTTGAGCTTTCGTTTTACGAGAAGTGAACTACTGACTGTGCGTTGATGTTTCCTTGTGTGCTTTTTGGAATTTTTGTATTTCGTGTGTCAGCGACCTTGTTTAGAGCTGCATTAGTGTTGTCGATTTGGAATTCGCTTGAATTTTTGCAATTGCTAGGGTCAACGCCTTTGTATTCTCCAGCTTCTGTGAGTTGGTCTGTGGAATCTGCTGATGAGATTGAGATTTTTGGTATGCACTTATTTGAATTATCAATAAGTGTTGCATTCAGATCTGACTCCTCTTCGGATTTTTCTTCTTCAGAACTTTCTTCTGTTGCGTCTTTGTTATCTAGATTTTCTTCTGCTACCGAAGAGAGATAAATTTTCGATACTCTTTTACCAGTTTTCCTGAGATCTTCAATGTTTAATAAGTTCAGTAGTTTGTAACTCTTTTCTCTACACTTCTCCTAAGTGTAACTCTTATATGGGGCTAAGCTATCTATTAGAGTCTGTTTTTCAGCTTCCTTTAGGTTAATGGATTCTTTAATTTCACTAAATTCTTTTGCTAATTTTACTAGCTGTTCTTTCTGAAGTGTGTTGAGAACTATTTTGATGTCGAAATTTTCCAAATATTCTACCAGCTGTTCTTTGTTTAAGTTGTGTACCCACGTAGCTGTTTTGCCTTTGATTAAATTTTTAATCTTTTCAGTAATTTCAGCACTCATTAATTTTGTACGCTCGTCACGTTGTTTCACTGTATCACTTTTTTCTTGTATTGTCGATGTGCTTATACCTGCGCTCGTCACGCTTAGCACTCATTGATTTTGTACGCTCGTCGCGTTGTTTCACTGTATCATTTTTTTCTTGTATTGTGGATGTGCTTCTACCTGCGCTCGTCACGCTTGTACTTTGTTGTAAAATGATTTGTCAGAGTGTTGTATTTGATTTAATGTAAACTCTTTAGCGCTCGTCGCGCACTTCGCTGTAAGTTCTCGTAGAGTTTTTATTTATACTGTTTCCTTTTTAATCCTCGTCGCCAATTGCTATATACGTGGCACGTGAGTGCGTGTGAGGAGTGAGGATATTGAATGTGAACGTATTGGTATTAGTAGGTGTTTGATTCATGCTGTCTCGAATACAACTGGTGGCCGCTCAGCGGGCCTCGAGCGAGATCACAGCCGGCTTACATATTCTGCCGCGCTTGCACATTCCATACTAACACACATACACTACAAAAAAGATAAATTTTTTGAATGATGAACTGAAAAATTAGTTAATCCTATTAGAAAGAAAACTAATGATATGATTCTTGTTTGCTACAATTACATTATTTTCATCAAAATTATCAAAAAAAATTTTCAGTGTTTAATTTAAACCCATGCAGAAATGTCTGATATAACCGATTAGTCATTCATTTCAACTGTCAATTGGCACGGTAAATATACAAAAAAATACGAGGCTTTCATAGGTTTTTTTTTTTTTTTTTTTTCTTTTCTTGTTGTATGACAGTTGAGACGACAGACTTAACAATTATATCAGACTTTTCTGTGTGTGGTTCTCAGTATAGGTTAGATTTAGATCTTCTGTATATTACTGAAGTGTTCTAAATAACTTATCAAATAATTTAAAATGGGAAGAAGAAAGAAGAAATTTGAAACAATTAATTTTAATCGTTTGGATAAATTAATTGTAGCTTTTGATGAAATCGAAAAAGTACAATATGTGATAATACTTTTGTCAGGAAAACTATTCAACAAAGTAAGTAAAACTAGCTCTAACTTATCGTGTATAATAGTTACAATACTAATTATTTATTTTTTTAATGTTTATATAATTCAGTTTTGACTGTATAAATAACATTAACAAAAATGATCTTTTAAAAACAGATTGCAGTGTCGTATCGAGTTGAACTAGATGAAAAAGATAAATTTTTTGAATGATGAACTGAAAAATTAGTTAATCCTATTGGAAAGAAAACAGGTTACAAATCGTAATGAAGGGAATAATCATGAAGAAAAGTTTAAAGATTTGTTTTTTCTAATGATTGTTATATTATATCTTAAATAATACAGTTTTTCTATTAATAAAAAATGTATTATTTACACATAGAAAAAATGTATTATAGATATTCTAGCTAAATGTGTGTTAGAGTAAACCTGTAGATTTATTAGATCAAGAAACTTTTAGAAATGGATGAGCTTCTATGGGCAACCAATGAGATTTGTGTTTTTTGACCAGTAAAAATTAATAAAATTTATAAAGAAGAAGCTATACTTAAATTTTTACCGAGATATTCAAACAAAAAAGGTTGAGCAGTCACCAGCATTCTAAATGTTAAAAAATAGAATGTATTTTTAGTTTCTGAATTAAAAAAAATGTTACTAATGATGATAAGAATTCTTATTCGATGAAGCCGTTAAGGAAGGTCAAGCAAAAATTTTAAATAAAATATTGAATAAAAATTTTTTTTTTTAATAATATTTTAAATTATTATTAAAGTATTGTTTTTCTTCGTGCAAGTATTCGACGTCCACTCACGTGTATGTAGCCCCTGCTGCTGTTCCCGCCACCGCTAGATGCCAGTGGCATACGATGCATATACTTCACCCACATACACTGAAGGAACACCCAGGAATGTATTACCGACACACACACGAGGTATGTAACTGACGATCGTAACGTTCCTATGGAGCGATTTTGGTAGAAAAAAAAATTTTTTATCGTAAAAACTCTAAAACCTTCGTGACCCCTGTGAATTTATTACTGACTTTTTTTGAGACTCTGAAGATGTCAATTCCTTGATTTCAAGACACACGGAAGGGATTAAAGGGCAAAGCAAGGCCCTTGACTACGAAAAAGTTCAAAAAATTTAGGTTTTATCTGCCGCAGCATGGATAAAACCCTCGTGACCCCTGTGAATTTTTCTGACTTTTTTGAAGACTCGGAAAAAGTGATCCCTTTTATTTCGAGACGCACGGAAGGGATAAAACGACAAAGCGAGGCCCTTGACGACGAAAAAATTCAAAAATTTAGGTTTTATCAGCCGCAGCATGGATAAAACCCTCGTGACTCCTGTGAATTTTTCACTGACTTTTTTTAAGACACTGAAAAAGTGATTCCTTTGATTTCGAGACTCACGGAAGGGATTAAAGGGCAAAGCGAGGCCCTTGACGACGAAGAAATTCAAAAATTTAGGTTTTATCAGCCGCAGCATGGATAAAACCCTCGTGACCCCGGTAAATTTTTTACTGACTTTTTTTAAGACACTGAAAAAGTGATCCCTTTTATTTCGAGACTCACGGAAGGGATTAAAGGGCAAAGCGAGGCCCTTGACGACGAAAAAATTCAAAAATTTAGGTTTTATCAGCCGCAGCATGGATGAAACCCTCGTGACTCCTGTGAATTTATTACTGACTTTTTTTGAGACTCTGAAGATGTCAATTCCTTGATTTCAAGACACACGGAAGGGATTCAAGGGCAAAGCGAGGCCCTTGACTACGAAAAAGTTCAAAAATTTTGGATTTATCGACCGCAGCATGGATAAAACCCTCGTGACCCCGGTAAATTTTTTACTGACTTTTTTTAAGGCACTGAAAAAGTGATCCCTTTTATTTCGAGACAAACGGAAGGGATGAAAGGGCAAAGCGAGGCCCTTGACGACGAAAAAATTCAAAAAATCTAGGTTTTATCAGCCGCAGCATGGATAAAACCCTCGTGACCCCTGTGAATTTATCATGTACTTTTTTTAAGACTCGGGAAAAGTGATCCCTTTTATTTCGAGACGCACGGAAGGGATGAAAGGGCAAAGCGAGGCCCTTGACGACGAAAAAATTCAAAAATTTTAGTTTTATCGACCGCAGCATGGATAAAACCCTCGTGACCCCGGTAAATTTTTTACTGACTTTTTTTAAGGCACTGAAAAAGTGATCCCTTTTATTTTGAGACGTACGGAAGGGATTAAAGGGCAAAGCGAGGCCCTTGACGACGAAAAAATTCAAAAATTTTGGTTTTATCTACCGCAGCATGGATAAAACCCTCGTGACCCCGGTAAATTTTTTACTGACTTTATTTAAGGCACTGAAAAAGTGATTCCTTTTATTTCGAGACGCACGGAAGGGATGAAAGGGCAAAGCGAGGCCCGTGACGACAAAAAAATTCAAAAAATTTAGGTTTTATCAGCCGCAGCATGGATAAAACCCTCATGACCCCGGTAAATTTTTTACTGACTTTTTTTGAGGCACTGAAAAAGTGATCCCTTTTATTTCGAGACGCACGGAAGGGATTAAAGGACAAAGCGAGGCCCTTGACGACGAAAAAATTCAAAAAATTTAGGTTTTATCTGCCGCAGCATGGATAAAACCCTCGTGACTCCTGTGAATTTGTCATGTACTTTTTTTAAGACTCGGAAAAAGTGATCCCTTTTATTTTGAGACGCACGGAAGGGATGAAAGGGCAAAGCGAGGCCCTTGACGACGAAAAAATTCAAAAATTTTAGTTTTATCGACCGCAGCATGGATAAAACCCTCGTGACCCCGGTAAATTTTTTACTGACTTTTTTTAAGGCACTGAAAAAGTGATTCCTTTTATTTCGAGACGCACGGAAGGGATGAAAGGGCAAAGCGAGGCCCGTGACGACAAAAAAATTCAAAAAATTTAGGTTTTATCTGCCGCAGCATGGATAAAACCCTCGTGACTCCTGTGAATTTGTCATGTACTTTTTTTAAGACTCGGAAAAAGTGATCCCTTTTATTTTGAGACGCACGGAAGGGATGAAAGGGCAAAGCGAGGCCCTTGACGACGAAAAAATTCAAAAATTTTAGTTTTATCGACCGCAGCATGGATAAAACCCTCGTGACCCCGGTAAATTTTTTACTGACTTTTTTTAAGGCACTGAAAAAGTGATTCCTTTTATTTCGAGACGCACGGAAGGGATGAAAGGGCAAAGCGAGGCCCGTGACGACAAAAAAATTCAAAAAATTTAGGTTTTATCAGCCGCAGCATGGATAAAACCCTCATGACCCCGGTAAATTTATTACTGACTTTTTTGAGACTCTGAAGATGTCAATTCCTTGATTTCAAGACACACGGAAGGGATTCAAGGGCAAAGCGAGGCCCTTGACTACGTAAAAGTTCAAAAATTTTGGATTTATCGACCGCAGCATGGATAAAACCCTCGTGACCCCGGTAAATTTTTTACTGACTTATTTAAGGCACTGAAAAAGTGATCCCTTTTATTTCGAGACGTACGGAAGGGATTAAACGGCAAAGCGAGGTCCTTGACGACGAAAAAATTCAAAAATTTTGGTTTTATCTACCGCAGCATGGATAAAACCCTCGTGACCCCGGTAAATTTTTTACTGACTTTATTTAAGGCACTGAAAAAGTGATTCCTTTTATTTCGAGACGCACGGAAGGGATGAAAGGGCAAAGCGAGGCCCGTGACGACAAAAAAATTCAAAAAATTTAGGTTTTATCAGCCGCAGCATGGATAAAACCCTCATGACTCCTGTGAATTTGTCATGTACTTTTTTTAAGACTCGGAAAAAGTGATCCCTTTTATTTTGAGACGCACGGAAGGGATTAAAGGACAAAGCGAGGCCCTTGACGACGAAAAAATTCAAAAAATTTAGGTTTTATCAGCCGCAGCATGGATAAAACCCTCGTGACCCCTGTGAATTTGTCATGTATTTTTTCAAGACTCGGAAAAAGTGATCCCTTTCATTTCGAGACGCATGGAAGGGATGAAATGGCAAAGCGAGGCCCTTGACGACAAAAAAATTCAAAAAATTTAGGTTTTATCAGCCGCAGCATGGATAAAACCCTCGTGAGTCCTGTGATTTCCTTGTGCATAAGGTATGTACACGTGTATTATGAAAAAAATATTTTAAGGTAGTTACCTATAGCGCATATAGCTATCATAAATATAGTTATACACGCTCCGTTGCCCCTACTCTGACGCCACCGCTGCTCTAAAACCTACCGAAATCATGCATTTTTTATTCTTTTTGGTTATTTATCTCAGAAGTTAATACCGCTTCCTATTATTCTTTGCACCTCGCGATTCCTTTAATGTTTTTCTTCAGAAAAACCTGTTTTTTAAAAATATTTTAAGAAAATTAAATTCGCAACCCGCTAATAACCTCCAAATTTGTACGATTTTACGCGCTCAGCATAGGAATCACGTGTAAAAAGTTGAAACTTCTGAGCTTAATATCTCAAAATTTAGCCCCGCTTGGGGGTATTTGAAAAATAACAACGTATAAAGGACACAAAAATTTAATTCTGAGCAGAGTTAGAAAACTTTTTTAAGAAACACTAAAACTGTTGGTAACTACCTTAATTCGATTTTAAACTTCAATTTAACTACTCCGTATTAAAAAAATATTGAAATTATTTACCTTTATTAAAAAAAAAATTGAAGTCGTTTATCAATAAAAATCAAGAAGCTATTCTCTTTAAAACTAAAAACTGTTTAACAACAATTTTTTTGTAATAACGTGTTTTTCAACAAATGAATTTCGAATAAAAAATAATGAATATTAAAACCAACCGCAGATTTAAAATTAATAAAATTTTAGATACCTAGTCAAAATTTTAAAATAATAAAGTTTCGAGATGCTATTCTATTTAACTATCGCATTTTAGAGATTCATAATCACTAGTACTTGAATCTAAGGGAATACAATATTTATTTTACATAGATGTTATAGAAAAATTTATAACCAAAAAAATTCAGTTTTGAAAAACAGAGATATTTATTATAATAATTAATAAAATAGGAAAACTAATTGTAAGACAAAGTTTTCGATTTTCACGGTTCAAAACGTTTATTAAAATTATGAAAATTATTAAAATTAGTTTTCCTATTTTATTAATTATTTAAATGGATTTTCACCAAGTAAAGGCAACTACACTAGATTTATTTATTATTCTTTATTGGATAAAGTTTTCTATAAATATAACTATGAGTTTTGGTCTTTAAGTTTCTTGTATCGATACATAATTAATCTATTGACTTTTGAATTTAATAATTTTTTTTCTTAGAAGAGAACTGCATAAAAAATCTTGATTTTATTTTATTTCGTAAAAAACAATTAAAAACCAAATTTTTGAGTTTTTGAAGCTATGTCATCATCGGAGGGTATTTATTATTTAAATATTGATTTTCAAAGCTTTTCTTGAAGATTTTTCAACTAAAACGCAAGAAAAAAAATCCTGGAACATAATGAGTTACTTACATAAAATTTTCTTTTAGTTACGATTTTTTACTGATAGAACTATAATAGAGAAAAACTCCATTATTTTCAAAAAATAGATTTCGTTGCTAAAATTAAAATTGACAATAGTTGAAACCTATTTTTAAAATATGTAAAAAAAAATGTAAAAAAAATTTTTTTTAACTAGGTATCATGCACACTTAACATTAAATGTGATAAAACTTTGAAAAATCAGCTAATTAGAAAATGGAACATTAATTCTCATTTCAAAAGCAATGTTCAGGCGTTATTAAACCCAGTTGGCCAAGAAAAAGAAACTTTTGCATCAAATTTACAGAAGCTAATAAATGTAGAGCCTAATTTTAGTGATGATAATCGGCCTAGTGATGAAAAAGAGAGTTTATTTGAGATTTCTAAAGTACAAGAAGCCAAGATATCTAAAAAAAGAAAATGAAAAACAAGGAAGTTATTTATTTGTTTCGAAAATCATTCTAAATAATTTTAATCAGGACAAAAATACTGTTGTTTGAGATTTACCGCCTTTTATTGCCACGTGATTGGTCATGCGAGCGACCCACGCCAGAGCTGCCCAGAGTGACCAGTTTCCGCCCTCACCAGTCTTGCTACGACCATGATGCCACGACCACGCATCACGGGACTCAGCGCCGTCGTCGTAGATCGACCGCTTATCTACGACGATTCTACCTTGTTTACCTGAGGTTGAGAGACTCCCGGCCAAAACGGCGAGCTCTCTCTCCTCATTTGTATATGTAGTTTAAATAAATAGTTTAAGTGCAGCATAAAAACTATAAGTGTTGTGCTTTCCAAATAACCTCGCTTTTCACCTTTTCCGCTCCCTCGTGATCGCGTTAAATATCCTTTTAACCTTAAGCGCATCCTCCGCGTTTCTCCAAACATTTGACATCCCTTGTGGACAAAAGTTCCCCGAAAAAAGGCGCGTCGTGAGTGAAAAAGGAAAGTGAGAAGTTTGTGCCACGCCACGGCCATTTTCTTCTCTGCAGTTCGAACGAAGAAGATGCCAGTGACGGCTAACCCGTGGCGCGCGCATCACCACCGCGCAGCCACGCTTCAGTGTCAGTGACAACAGTCGTCGTGGGAGGAAGAGAGACGGACGATCGCGCTCCGCGACTCTCCTCTCCAAACCGAAAGCCGCGCTCGCAGCTGGCCTAAGGCGGCCTGTCCAGCGAGCACTCATCGGCCAACAAGAGTGACCATCTTGTTGGCACCTCACCATCCAGGTTACCCTGGAGCCTACCACGCCACCCGCGTAACCAGTACCCAAACCTAAGACGACGGTGGATTAGAAGGAGATAGCAACACTCCCACTTGCTGTCATCTGAAGCCCGTCGGCCTACCACGTATCTGCCGCACTGCAGCCCCTCTGCAGTGGGAGAGAGAGAGAAGGCACCTCGATCAGCTGACTCCGCTAATACGGTGGGTCCGCTCCAAGTCGCAAACTTGTGTTGCGCAATTTAATAATTAATATTCTTTTTCTTTTGTTTGTTTGTTTGTTTAGATTCTGAACGGTGTAGGTAAAGTTGACTACACTTGTTTTCAATTTATAGCCTTTTCTTAAGTTTGTTTATGTTTACCTTTTTCCAAATCAAATAGTCAGTTGACCCAATTACTCTATCATTGAGTACAGCTGCTATTATTTTGGCAAATAATTGATTATTTTAGGGTCAAGTGACCAATAAAATTAGGAATAATTTTTTCTATTTTTACCTTTGTTTATATTGAGATCATCTGTATACTTAATTTCATTTTATTTTGTTCCACCTTATCTTACACTATTGAATTTGCAGGTGCAACTACCTGGTAACTTGTAGTCTACGCTGACTGTTCGCCAACATCTGAGCAACCATTGGCACCTGTAAGAGCAAGCGAAGGGACTTTCTTCACCAACTGGTAGCCCTCGAGTCCTCATACAGCTGCAGCAGCACTCCCAGAGTTCTTCGATAGCCTTGGGTTCAAAAGTACTGTTTTGTATGGTTGTTAGAGTCAGCGTTGGAACCAATTTTTGCCAATCTTTATTAGTATAGTATAAGCTCAAATTATTTATATTGCTGAATAGCAACTGATTGTCTCATTTTTTCAATTATATATTTTCAAAAAATTCTAATTGAATTTTTTATCCATTTTAGGTTTGAATATTTTTCGATTTTCTTTTATTTAATTTGTATTTCAGTTTAAATTATTCTTTACCAGTAATAGTCATAAGTTTGAATATTTTTTCCATTCTTTTGTTTAAAGAATAATTGCCTTATCTTAATTGTATTTCAATTAAAGATTGTTCCACTAGTGATATTCATAAGTTTGAATATTTTTTCCATTCTTTTGTTTAAAGAATAATTGCCTTATCTTAATTGTATTTCAATTAAAGATTGTTCCACTAGTGATATTCATAAGTTTGAATATTTTTTCCATTCTTTTGTTTAAAGAATAATTGCCTCATCTTAATTGTATTTCAATTAAAGATTTTTCCACCAGTGATATTCATAAGTTTGAATATTTTTTCCATTCTTTTGTTTAAAGAATAATGGCCTCATCTTGATTGTATTTCAATTAAAGATTGTTCCACCAGTGATATTCATAAGTTTGAATATTTTTTCCATTCTTTTGTTTAAAGAATAATTGCCTCATCTTAATTGTATTTCAATTAAAGATTGTTCCACCAGTGATATTCATAAGTTTGAATATTTTTACATTCTTTTGTTTAAAGAATAATTGCCTCATCTTAATTGTATTTCAATTAAAGATTGTTCCACCAGTGATATTCATAAGTTTGAATATTTTTTCCATTCTTTTGTTTAAAGAATAATTGCCTCATCTTAATTGTATTTCAATTAAAGATTGTTCCACCAGTGATATTCATAAGTTTGAATATTTTTCCATTCTTTCATTTAAAGAATAATTGTGTTTCAATTTACATTTTCACCACTCATGATTTTTTTTTGCCATGTCCAAATCGCCTCAAGTTTAGAAAACAAATTTAAATTGTGTTTCAATTTAAATTTTTCCAAGCCAAAAGATAGTTTTAACTTTTACCTATTGATTTATTATTTCAAATACCACCCTACCTTAAAAAATGAATAAACCAAATTCATTTGCGCAAATCCTTAGCAGGCAAGCTATAATCCGAAATCGAATCGTCACTCATTTCGAAATCTTTAAGCAAAAAGGAGCCTTGATGATTCACGAGTTAGCAGAGAAGCGCATCCTGCGTCTCGAACAACTCTGGCAAGAGTTTATCCAAAATGATCAAAGTGAAACTGCCAGAAACTGCCGGGATGTAGACCGTGGCCACGACTACTTCGTCAAAGACATGTTCTACCATACGCAGGACACTTTTGATGACGTGTGGTGTGACTACATCCTATTTCTTAAAATTGAGCCACCTGTGACTCCCTTAGTCCAGGTTTTCATGTCACCCATTGAGAACGAGCCACCTGAACCACTTGAGTTTCAGGACCTGTCTAATTATTTTAAAATTCAGCCACCTGCGACACCTCAAGTCCAGACCTCGGCTACTCATTTCAAGGTTCAGCCACCTGCGACACCTCAAGTCCAGGCCTCGGCTACTCATTTCAAGGTTCAGCCACCTGCGACACCTCAAGTCCAGGCCTCGGCTACTCATTTCAAGGTTCAGCCACCTGCGACACTTGAAGTCCAGGCCTTGGCTACTCATTTCGAAGTCCAGCCACCTGATCTAATCCAAGCTCAGGCTCCAGCCTCACTTTTCAAAACTCAGGCACCTGCGGCAGCCAAAGCCCGGGCGCCGGTCACGTCTTTTGAAAATCAGCCACCTGAATTAGTTCAAATTCAGGCTTCGGCGACCCCCTCCAAGATAAAATCACCTGAGACACTTCAAGTCCAGGGTCCAGCGAACCTCTCCGAGAGCAAGCCACCTGCGGCTGTCCTGGCTCAGGCACCGGCTATCGCTTTCGAAAAATAGCCACCTGAACTGCTTAGAGTTCAGGCCTCTGCTAAAAGCCCCAGAGTTAAGCCACCTGCAACAATGAAAGTCCAAGCTCTGGCAATCATGATGAAAGTACAGCCACCTGAACTAATCCAGCTTCAGGCGCCGGCTATATTCTCAAAAATTCAGCCACCTGAACCACTCCAGGTTCAGGCCCCAATCACGATCTCAAGCGTTCAGCCACTTGAAGTACCTCGACTTCAGACCATGGCTGTATCATTATTTATCTGTTGGGTCTTCGACCCAGGAATTTTCCTTGGACAGAGCATCAAGCTCTTACCAAAATTGCCCAGTAAGCCCCTACGTTTAATCGTACGCTTGCTAACCACCCCAGACTTAACCTACAATTATTTTTATATATCACTTAATATTATTTTTATTTTCATTATGTTCACAGATATTATTAATCGACTACAGTCGATTAAGGCGGGCGGAATGTTTGAGATTTACCGCCTTTTATTGCCACGTGATTGGTCATGCGAACGACCCACGCCAGAGCTGCCCAGAGTGACCAGTTTCCGCCCTCACCAGTCTTGCTACGACCGTGATGCCGCGACCACGCATCACGGGACTTAGCACCGTCGTCGTAGATCGACCGCTTATCTACGACGATTCTACCTAGTTTACCTGAGGTTGAGAGACTCCTGGCCAAAACGGCGAGCTCTCTCTCCTCATTTGTATATGTAGTTTAAATAAATAGTTCAAGTGCAGCATAAAAACTATAAGTGTTGTGCTTTCCAAATAACCTCGCTTTTCACCTTCCCCGCTTCCTCGTGATCGCGTTAAATATCCTTTTAACCTTAAGCGCATCCTCTGCGTTTCCCCAAACAACTGTCGATAATTCAATAGAAAACTGTGAACGGAATTCTACTAAAAAGTATTTTCTTAGGCAGCAAAAAATTTTGAATCGACAGATTGATCATAATCAAGATAGGCTGACAGTGAAAAAAAAAACGTGTGGGTCTTGGGACCCGCGGCAAAAGTGAAACTTCAAATTCGTCTCCCTGATGACTATAAATAAATTAAATCCCTTTCAAATGATGCACTTTGAATTCCTGTTATTAGATGTTCTTTAAAATTTCAATAATTGTAAAAATATAAATGAAAGTAATAACAAATTTTCGACTACAAAAAAATAAAATTCAATTAAAATTTATTGTTTGTTTTAGATGAATAAAAGTTATTTATATTTATTTTAATGAAATAAATTGAAAAGCTAATCGAGGGTTTCAAAAAGAAGAGTAATCATGTTTGTATGAAAATAAATTTATTCATATATTTGAAAGAATAATTTCATTACTATTTACATAAAACTTATTTTATAAATTAACTGACAAGTTATGTTCACTATCATGATTGTTACATTTTAAAACTGTGACTATGGATTTATGGTAGCTGATACACGAAATGGAAGTGTCAGAACTTAAATGTTGAACCTATCTTCCAAATACAGCATCAATAGTCGAACCGCCTTTTGTTGTAAATTCAGCTGTGTTAGTTAAAATTTCCAAGTTAAGTGCGTCTTTGAGAAATTTCATAAGCGTATGTATGAAAACATGGCGAATCATTTTGTGAACTCGAAAACTCACTATCACTTTCGATCACGTCTAGTTGATCAGACTTGGTCGGTGTGTTCATTTTAACGATTGATACTGAAACATTTTATTGTGATCTCACTGTATTACTACAACGCTTGAAAAATATCTAAGGCTCAAATGAAACATAACATTACATTCATCTTATGTATGTTTGCATTCGGCTGAAAAAATTGTGAGCGAATCTCGAAAAAAGAGAAGAAAAAATATGTGAGTGTGATTTTTGATTTGATTTTGATTTTGATAAGTTTATTGATTGTACATTATGTTGTACAAAATACATAAGTTGATCAACAAGTAAACCATCAAAGGTTAACAATAGTAAATTATAAATAATAAAATAATAAGATGAAATAAAATAAACATAATAATAAAATAATGAAAATAATAAAAATAAAAATAAAAATGAAGGTATACATCAAGATATAATAATATTTGGTAATCTACCTTAACTAAATTTAATTTAATTCAATCTAACCAGTGCCTGCAAAATGTCTTTGCAAATCAGCCACTAGTAGCACAACAAATCCTCACACAGTTTAAGCGCAGGTTGTTCAGTGGCACAGAGTACTCAACCTTCTGCCTCGGTAGTAAAGATGCGTGATTTAATGAGATGTTTAAAGGTTGCAAATGATGATGCCTGGCGAATATGAAGGGGTAAACTATTCCAAATGTAGGCAGATGATACATGAAAGGAGCGTTTCAAGCACTCTGTGCAGCAGGAGTGCAGCAGGAGAGAATTCTATAGAGCAAACAGGCCGCAAAGTAGTCCCTACGACCCGACACTCGAAGCCAGCCAAGCTTACGTCTGAAAGGAGTGACGTGATCGCTCTTCCTAACCCCAAATATGTATCTGATCCCACGATTGAGCACACGCTGCAGCATCAGGTCCTGTTCATCTGAGATATTCCGATAAACAAGATAGCAATAGTCAACGATAGGAAAAAGGAGGGTTTGTATGAGGTGCTTCCGCAGTTCAAAGGTGGTGCTGCGTCTGAAGTGGTTAAGACGGTACATGAGAGAATTAGCTCTGCGACAGACATACCGAACATGATCTTTCCAGGTCAGCTTGGAATCCTGCACCACCCCCAGACTACGTGTAGACGAGACAAACGGGACAGTGCACTCCCCAAATTGTAGGGTGCGAATACCCAATCTGTCAAAGTCATTGACATAGGACGCGGTACCCAAAATCATGGCCTTAGTCTTGCCAGCATTCAAAATCAGCCCATTCGCGGCAGCCCAGTCCGCAACATGCACAGCACCTCGGCTCAGTCTGTCCAGAATGGTACGTATGTCCTCGACTCGGCCTCGCACGTAAATCTGAAGGTCGTCCGCAGAAATTATATGACAAATACCAGGACCAAGACCCAGGGCAATGTCAGTGACAAACAGAGCAAAAAGCAGGGGACCCAACACAGAGCCCTGGGGCACACCCTTATTGAGGGAACGAAAAGAGGTGAAACTCCAGTCCTCAGACTTCACCGCTTGCGAGCGGCCTGATAAATAGGAAGCAATCCATTGCAAAACCCTGCGCGAAAATCCAAGTGACTGTAGTTTCTCGAGTAGCGATACGTGAGGGTCCGAGTCGAAGGCTTTGCTGAAATCAAACAGCAACAGTGCAGTCACCTGTCTCCTGTCCATGCCCTCTCGGATGTCGTCTGTAAGTTTCAGTAGTGCAGTCTGAGTACTGTGCCCTGCTCTAAACCCTGCTTGATGCCCATCTATCAGTCCCTGCGATTCAACAAAAGAAGAAATCTGGTCATGGACCAGCCACTCAAGTACTTCCGACAAAAAACAAAGTAGGGAGATCGGACGGAAATCATTCAGGCAAGATGGTGAAGGAACTTTGTTGAGAGCAATAACAATAGACTCTTTCCATCGCTCAGGGAATGTTGATGTGGATAAGTAAGTATTGAAAATATTGTGGATAATAGGCCCAATGGATGGAAATGCTGTTTGAATGAAGCTCTGCGGAAGAGAGTCAACACCCACCGCTTGAGATGCTGACTGGCTAACAGCAGTAGCGATTGCGTCCATTGTCACAGCAGAGAAATCAAAGACACCATCATCTCTCTCATTTTCCAAGTTGTTTAGAAAATGAGAGAGATCCAGTGCTGAGGCGTCAAACGAAACAGAGGCAAAGTGAGCGTTGAGGTCCTCCACAGAGAAACCACCCAAGTTGGAATAGGGACTAGGAGAGATGCCAAGGTGTCTAAGTTCCTTCCAGAGCTGTTGAGGGTCAGAGATGTCCTTGAGTCTGTGGTAGTAAAAGTTGAGTCTTGCAGACTCAATCTGCTCATGAGCAAAATCACGTGCCTGTCTATGAGAGTCTATCTCTCTCGGATATCAACGAGCGATGATAGGTGGTGAACCACAGATGGCGATTCTTCCTATGTTTGAGTGTTTTCAGTGGAGCAAATACGTCAAGAGCAGCATACAGATTAGCATACAAACAATCCAACCTCGCGCTAAGAGAGCTCGTCCCATCCGTAACAACCGACCAATCACATTTAAGCAAATAATCGTTCAAAGTCTCAGCATTCACGGATTTAAAGTCGCGGTAGGTGAAATCATTAGTCGTCAATTGTGGCGTTTGAATGTCAAGAGAAGCAGTCAGTAATTCATGCCCCGCAATAAATGGAGTATCGGTCTTCCAGTATTCAGTCACAGTATCAAGAGCATCGACAAGACACAGGTCAAGCCAGGTATCCGAGTGAGAGGTGTGGTGTGTAGCCCCATATGGCACAGAGAATAATGAGTTCTCCTCAATAAATTTACGCACAAAAACCACATCTGCATCTGAGTCTGACAGCTGGTCAGCATTAAAGTCACCAAGGATAACTTTGGAGCCATACTCGTGCATAGTATCACGCAGATCAGACAAAAAATTGGTACCAGCAATAAAGGGGGCCTTAGGGGGTCTATACACCACAGCAGCAAACACAGGGTCACTCCCCTTAGTGGAAACCTCGGCAAACAAATATTCAGGATGACCTGGCTTACCATCCCATTCCGTAGTTGACGAGCAGAGGTGCTTTACCGAAAGCGTCTCATGCACAAAGAGTGCAACCCCACCCCCCTGAGTATTGCGGTCCCGCCTAAGGATGACATAACCATTGAGTGCAACAAGCGTGTCCTTAATCGAAGGGCTCAGCCAGGTCTCAGCAACAGCTATCAGATGTATCAAGGGCTGCATCAATAGAAAAAGCCTGACCTGCTCAATATGGCCGCGCAGAGAGTTCGCATTAAAATAACAGACACGAAGTCTACCCTTCCGCACAGAATACTGAGAGGTGTGAGGTGAGTTTGAAGGTGAACAGGAGAGTGTGTAGCTTGAAGAGGGATAAAAGGGTGAAGGATGAATAAGATTGTAATGATATGATGAGAATGTGATATTACCGCGAGAGAGAAGATGTATCAGTACACCTGTTATATAGTGTGAGAGAGAGAGAAAGAGAGAGAGAGAGATGCGAATGGCGAACCGTATAACTATATACAGCTCCATCAGCTGATAGACTTTCTATCTTTTTCTTTCCGATTCGCCTCGGCGGACGATGCTGCCTGGCGCCCCACTATCGCATCTGCAGATGAGTGACAAAAAGTGGGGATAGCTTACGTGGTGCAGCAAAGAGGGGAAGTAGGAGAGGAAATCTAAAACGTGGTTTTACTCCCCACGTTTCTTTTTTTCTGACGCGTAACGCCAGTAAAGAAGTTTCACTTCAAAAAAATAAAATAGCCAGCATTGAAAATAAAAATCAGACGAAACAAATAATCGTTAATGAACAAAAGAGTATACCTGAAGTAAAAATATATTACAGTAATCAACTTTTACCGGAAGAAGTAAGTTTTAAAGATAAAAAAGTTATTCAAAATAGTTCAGAAATCAACAAATCAGGTATCACTTTTGAAATTCGTGAAAAAAACTGTGCATCTTTGGAAAATATAAATGTTAAAGTACCAGTTGACTTAAAAATTAATAAAAAAAATTCCAGTTCATATGAAAAAACTCAGGTCTCAAAGCAAGAAACTGATTCAGAAAAAGACAGGAAACTTATGCCGGTTCAAAGTGATTTCACTAACAGCCCCGATAATGGTCACATAAATTATGATTTACAAAGAAGCATATTAGTAACAAACGGGCGAAAATTTGAATAAAAAAAAATGATAGTTCAAAGCATGAAAAGGTTGGGTCTTTTGAAGGTTGGGGCTCTGACTTTGAATTAGCTGTTTTTCTTCAAGTAACCAAAATAGATAAATTCGTATATAAACGAAAAAAATATGGGGGAAAAATTGAGCAGCCATGCCACTTATTACAGGCTCAACGCAAAAACTTTATTTACTATTTACTGGAGAAAATGAGAGTAAAGGCCACTGGGATGTTTTAGAAAAAATTGAAGAGATTGAGAATAAATAGCCTGATTTAATCGTAAAAAAAGAGAGCTATGAAATCGAACATGCATCCATTGAAGATAAATATAATTTTAAAAAAGAAGAAAATAAAAAAATGAATCAACCGAAGGTACAGATTCGTATCAATTCCAAAATACAGGAACCAGTAAATTTAAGAGTGTCAAATTTAGTTAAAGAAAATAATTTTTGTTCAAAATCGGGTACAGACGAAATAAATTTGTTTAAAACGGATTATATAGAAAAAAAAACTTAATAAAAATTTATTTCAAAATAGTACTCAATCGAGTTTTGATTTTGATAATTCGGAAAATGTTTCGTTAGATTCGAGTTCTAATAAACCGATTTAATCTTTATGGTGCAAAATCAAACTTAAAAAAAAAAAAAGAAGAAGAAGGAAAACAAGAAGAAGTAGAAGAAGAAGAAGAAAAAGAAGAAGAAAAAGAAGAAGAAGAGGAAGGAGAGGAGGAGGAAGAAGAAGAAGAAGAAGCAGCTTGTTCGACTGATAGTGACGAAAAAAAAAAATCTAATAACGATATTCAGAAAGAAAAAATAAATAAATACCCAATATTAATTTGTGAGTTGAATACTTGTAGTTCTTACTTTAAAACAAGCCAGGGAATTGTTCAAAATGATTTTGTTCGGTGGTCCATTGCAGAAATCATGTACTCTCAAATAAAATGTACTTGTTCTTTAAGATTTTACGGGTCACGAATGAACTCACAAGAGTTTGTTATTTATGCTTGGTGTGGATATAAAAAAAAAGATCATAAATTTAAATTTGAAGTTTATAATTTAGAGTTTCCAACAGCTAAAGTAATTATTCGCAGCAACATAACTTTAGAGGAAAATCACATTGTTCCAGAAAATTTTAAATTCTTTCAACCTTTGAGAGGCGCAGAGCAAAAGTACTAAGAAAGCAAATTACAAACTATGTCTGCAATGGACCTCGCAAAACAATCCACAAAAGAAATGGATTTCGAAACTCTCAATGATGGTAACACTCAGTTTCTGCGACGCATCAACGTTATTCAAAAATTAAAATCCGGAATCAATGCGAGTAAGCGACATGAGTTAAAATCTGCAGAAATAGGAGATTTGGTTCAGGAGTGAGCAAACCAACAAGAATCAAGTGATCCATTTTTTAGACTTTTGAGTTTTCCGTTGCAAGCAATTATGTTCACTGTGCAGGACTTATTATTATTTAGAGAAAAGAAAAATATGATTTTACACTTGGACGCAACAGGGTCTAGAATTAAAAAGCCTAACAATTTTTTAAAAAAGAAAAAAATAAAAAAAACCTTTTATTATTCATTAGTGGCCAGGCATGACTTTGAAATAGTCGAATTATTAAGAATGATTAATTTAGAGCATAACGAGTCATTGATTAGTAACGCGTTGTTGCAGTATAAAGACATAGCCCATGAAAGAATGGAAATGGCCATTTATGAAAGCTGTAGTGATCGATTGGTCTTGGGTTTTTATTCATGCTTTACTGAAACAGTGGAATGAGAATATGACGATTAACACATACTTGAACGTAATGTATATTATTGCTGTCATCCAGAGTATAAATTGCCAAAAAAGCTAGTGCTGATTAAAATATGCTATTCTCATTTCATGCATATTGTTTCAAGAGCAATAGATGATAAGTGGCCTGAGTTAAAAGATATTAAAAAAATATTGCTTGAATTGACATCACTGCTGTGTTTAAGCCGAAATATAAAAGATCTTACAGAGATTTTCAAAAACATTGCTTGCCTTCTCCTCTGCAATAAAAAAAAAGCTGCAGCACAAAATATCAAGTTGCTTGGAAATAAAATTTAAAAAAGCAGTATTATAACGACGAACTGGAACAAGTACTAAACGATACCGATGAATCTGAAATAGACTGGGATCTCTTTGAAAAAAATCCTAGCACGGCAGTTTACAGAAACTCTCCATTTTTTAAGCATTTTATGTCAATTCTGGAAAAAGTAAAAAATGAATTAAGGAAAGATGAGGAAGAAGAAGAAGAAGAAGTGTTAATTAATAATCAAAAGAAAAATGAAAAGCCTTCCAGAGTTTTACCCAAAGGTGCTAACAAATATCACGCTCCAGACTTTTTGGAATATTTAATTGTCCAATGGATACCTTACGTCCCTTGTTGGAGTGCGATCAACATGGATTTAATTGATTCTAATATTTCAAGAGTCAGCAATGCATTCGTGGAGACAAAGCATAGAAATAATAAAAAAATGGCTTTTAAAGGTAATGCTTATAAAACAGGAGGTGAGAGAATAAGAGAATAAGAAACATCGAGAAAAGAAACTTTTTCAATGGCTGAAATGAGATTGAATGGACGGACCATTAGTATGAGAGAAAATAAAAAAGCTACTCAACCAATGTATCCTGAAAATATTTCTAATCCATGGGTTAAAGAAAAATGGTGTAAGGGTACCAAAAAAAATCGTAAATCCAGGCACGCTGATGCTCCAACACTGAAGAAAATTTATGAGAGAAAAAAAAAAAAAGAGTCTACAAAAATAAATAGAGTAGGCACTAAAAAATCTAAAAAAACAAGAATTGAAACAAAAAATTTTTCAAGCAAAAAGGATAACATTAAAATAAATCAGACTAAAAGTGAACCAAACACTAAAAAATTTAAAAATTCAAAGATTCAATCTGAAAAAATCGAAGTTTATAAAAGTATAGTCAAAACAGAACCATGTAAACGTAAAGTAGAAAAGCTAGAAGATTTATTAAAAATTGAAAAAGAAAGAAATATTAACTTTATAAAATCATCAAGCTCCGAGCTTAATCTTCAAAATGTGACGCCAAACAAACCGAAAAAAAAAAGAAGTATTTATATTAAGTCTGAAAAAAATTCTAAAAACAGAAATCCAAAAAAACAAAAAAAAGAAGCTGATGAAAAAACTGATGAATCAATTTTACATTTAATTGAAACTATATCTCAAGAAAAAGAAGAAGAAAACCACGTTCGTTTTGGCGACATGCCAGATGAGATCAAAAATATTTTTCAAAAATATAATGAAGCAGATCTAGGGAAAAATAATGGCAATGAAAAATTAAACAGCGTTGGTATGGTTACTACTATTTCAAATAAAAATAAGTCACCTGAAAAACAGTTTACCGGTGTTGTTAAGGACCCCTATTTTCATTATTTGTCAAAATCAATTTATACAGCAGTTGGTTACTATGATACCAAAAAATCATTGTCGGTTAAAAAAATATACCTAAGAGCCCGTGAGTATAAGACCCTGGAGAGAAATCATTGGATCAATGGACAAGTAATCGATAGCTTTGCTGCTTCAAATGCGGATGAATGGGAAAATGTTAAATTTATTACTACAGATGATACATATTACATCTTAGGAGGTGATGGAAGCAACGAGGTACGAGTAAATACTAAAAAAGAGATCTACCAATGTACAGACAAACTACCAGCTAGATTATTTATGGTTTATTTATATATGTACCATTGGAGATTATTGATCGCTGACATTGAAGAAAAAACTTTATACTTACTCGACCCGTACAATATTCTAGATAATAGCCAAGACGATGATTATGTAAGAGTATCCCAAAAGTTTGAAAAGTTTTAAAAAATGGTCAAGCCTTCATCAACTTTCGCTAGTCTTAAGCAAATTAAGTGGAAAAGAGGTAAAAGTATCAATAGACCTTATCGAGCTTCAAACGATGGGTCTAGTTGTGGAGTCTTTGTGATGTATTATTCTGATTACTCTGGTAAAAATAAAAAAATGGCTAATTCTTTAGAAGTTAAAAATTATCGTATTAAAGTAAGCGAAGAATTGCTAATTAAATCTAATAATGTCACTGATCGATGTCTACACTGTTGTGGAATCAAGGACAAAAATGGCGTCTATTGCTTCCGATGTAAAAGGTATTGTCATCTGCAATGCATGAAAAAAACAGATGCAGATTCTGATGATGAAGAAAAGAAGCAAAAAAAAGAAAAAAAAAGTTACGGTCTCGGAAACTGCAGAAAAAAATGCTTTTTGCTGCAAACTTTGTAAACGCTATGAAAAAAAAGTGATGATTGTAAAACAAATAGATGATCAAATTACATGCTAGTATTGAGACTTCAAGAAAATCACAGCACACTAAAAGAAAAATTACTTAAACAACGTAAAAATATATCAGATTTTATTGAAAAAAACTATTTATCTTAAAAAAATTAAAACTAAAGAGCGAGTGCTACTGGCAGTTTATTAGGTGGTTGCGAATACATTTCATTTCCATTAGTATTTTCATTTTTATATATAAATTGTCAGTAGTGCTACATCATCGAAAAAAAAATCGATTAGTAGAAGCACTTCAAATTATATGGTGAAACGTTAAAATCTATGTAAGTATACTATTATAAAAATTGTTATATTAAAATAAACAATTCAACTAAACATATTCTTTCTAGGTACACAACTATGAGTTTCATGACACCTAAAATTTAACGTCATTTATTATAAAGGTAGGATTGATTGTTTCATTTATATTTTCCAATAAGTAGAGAAAATTTTACATTTAGCAGGATCGATTCTTCGTCAAGGGCCTTGCTTTGCCCTTTAATCCCTTCCATGCGTCTTGAAATAAAAAGGATAACTTTTTCAGAGTCTTAAAAGAAATCAGTACAAAATTTATCAGGGTCACAAGAGTTTTATCCATGCTTTGGCTGATTAAATGTAAATAAAAAAAATTTCATCGTCAAGGACCTCGCTTTGCCGTTTAATCCCTTCCGTGCGTCTCGAAATAAGAGGAATCACTTTTTCAGAGTCTTAAAAAAAGTCAGTGAAAAATTCACAGGGGTCACGAGGGTTTTATCCATGCGGCAGCTGATAAAACCTAAATTTTTTGAATTTTTTCGTCGTCAAGGGCCTCGCTTTGCCCTTTAATCCCTTCCGTGCGTCTCGAAATAAAAGGGATCACTTTTTCAGAGTCTTAAAAAAAGTCAGTAAAAAATTCACAGGGGTCACAAGGGTTTTATCCATGCTGCGGCTGATAAAACCTAAATTTTTTGAATTTTTTCGTCGTCAAGGGCCTCGCTTTGCCCTTTAATCCCTTCCGTGTGTCTTGAAATTAAGGAATTGACATTTTCAGAGTCTTAAAAGAAGTCGGTAAAAAATTCAGAGGTGTCACGAGGGTTTTAGAGTTTTTACGATAAAAAAAAAATTTTTCTACCAAAATCGCTCCATGGGAACGTTACAATCGTCAGTTACATCACGAGGTATGGTTTAATTGTCGGGGAGTCTCCAGCAGTGATCTCAAAAGTGGCAGTTCTTTACGCCCTCTTTAGGACTTTTGGCTGGGAAAATCTGCCACTTTTGGGAGCTCTGGTCCCCAGCAATGGAAAAGCAGTAGAATCAGCGTTGGTTTGGTTAGAAACCTGGTGAGGAATTGGGTAAGTTACCTATGGTTAGGAAAGAAATTAATGGTGAGAAATGACGTTTTTTTTCCGAGTTTTAAAAAAACTGTCTGCACGATATACTAATGCTAAAAAATTAACAACAAAGTCTTTATTTCCATCCTTAGCTCTCAAGACCGAATGTTTTTGTTTGATTAATTAATAAACAATTTAAATAATTACTAAACAAAGACAAGAATCCTGAAATTTAATGAATTGATGGAAATAAAAAATTAAATAATTTATTTTTAATTACACCTCCCAGCTGAAATCCATACGGAAATCCGTAAGGAAACCCGTACTGGAACCTATAAGGGTACCCGTAAAGGACCCCATACGGGATCCCGATACTGATATTTAGTCAGGGTTTCTGTACGGGTTTTGATACGGGTTTCCATACAGATTTTTTTAAAAATAAATATTTCAAAATTCTCAACGCATACTTATAGTGTGTTTCATCATAAGAATTCTGAAAACGACTAAGGTAATTCACACTATAGCTTATATCCAATCTAGTACTCGAAATAATCTATAACAAAGCACTAATTAAATTTCTATATCTCAAATCTGTTGAAGATAGTTGTAAACTCAAGTTCTGCTCCATAGGCGTTCGAAATAATTTCGCATTGTTTACATTGTATTTTTTCGCTAACGAATTTATATAATCAGTCTGATCTATGTCATCTCACCGTTTTTACGACTATAATTTATATTTATACAAATATGTATTCACTTTACCCATATCTTTCGTACTAAATTTATCAGACATTTTATTTTTTGTTTTCTCTAGCATTTCAATATTTTGACAACAAATCAATAAATTATTTACAAACAAAATTGTGTACATATCGTAATTTCCTTCACGTTTAGTGTATAAACAATAAACACTCTTGCTTCTTTCCGATTATCAGATTTATTTGTGAAAACCCATTTTTAGTCCAAAACTTTCGCATTTTTCGGTTTATCCACTAATTTCCACATTTCATTTTTCAACAAATAATCCATCTCTTTTTCCATCGCTTCCCTCCACAAATCGCGTTCATCGCATTCAATAGCCTCGTAATAACTTGATGGACTTTCCACGTTAACTAAATTTACATAAATTACTTTCATATCAGCCCAATTCACGCTATAAAAATCTGGTCTCTTTTTATTTCTAGTAGACCTTCTCAAACTATTCGGGGGTGATTTCTTACTTTTAATTTTTGAACTTTTATTTTGTTTATCGATCAATTTCTCACTTTCAGATTCTTTCATTAAAACATCGGATTCAGAGTTTTTGCTCGAAATGCTCTTACAAGAATCATTATCATCACTAAAATCACTTTCTTCTTCCTCTCCATTATAACCGATTAAACTATCTTTATTTTCAATTACCTCAACATGTCGTACAATAAAAATTCTACCGTTAATTAAAACTTTGTATCCTACGTTATCATAACCTATCAAAATACCCACGCCAGCCTTTCTATCCCATTTAGAATTTCTTTTCACGTCCGGTGCTCTAACACTTTACTATCGTATACTTATTTACTTACTTACTATCGTATACACCCACTGGGATACTTGGCTTGACCTGGTTCTCGTTGACGCACTGGACACTGTGACTAGCTACTGGAAGACAGAGACACCTTTTATTGCGGGACCTGACCTGATGACAGTCACCCTTGACATTCAAACCCCCCAAGTTTTGACGAATGACTTTACTTTCAGGGACTTCAAATCTGTTGATGCTAGAGCTTTGAATCAATTTTTGCCAGGGTGTGATTGGTCAGTATTCACGGATGAAACGCAGTCGCTTAGTGAGAGGGTGGGTTGCTTGTACTCTAACCTCAACGCTGCTCTTGATATTTTTGCTCCTCTGAAAACCCTCAAACAAAGAAAGAATCGTCATCCGTGGTTTACTGCATACCACCGTAACCTGTTGACTGAAAGAGACAGACTCTACAGACGTTACCGACGCTCGAGACTCGATATTGAACTACTTTTATACAGGCAAGCGCGTGATTTTGCACATGAGAGGATTGAGTCTGCGAGACTCGACTTCTATTGGCAAAGGCTTAAGAACATCACTGATCCTCAACAGCTCTGGAAGGAACTAAAGCATCTTGGTATCTCTTCCAAAGCAGACTCCAATCCGGGTAGGTTCTCGGTGGAGGATATCAATGCTCACTTTGCCTCTGTCTCTTTTGATAATATGGCACCAGATCTCTCTCTTTTTCTGAATAACTTGGAAAAAGAGACAGATCATGGTGGCTTTGCGTTTGTGGATGTGACGGTGGGCGAGATAGCACGCCTTATGTGCCAGTCGACATCCCAGGCGGTGGGCATTGACTCCCTACCGCAGAGCCTTATTCAGTCAGCCTTTCCTTCCATTGGTCCTTTCATCTGCAATATTTTTAATACTTCCCTATCCACATCGACCTTTCCTGAGCAGTGGAATAAGTCAATAGTGATCCCTCTCAATAAGACACCCTCTCCGTCTTGTCTGAATGATTTTCATCCTATCTCCCTGCTCAGTTTTATGTCGAAGATCCTTGAGAGACTGGTCCATGACCAGATTACTGCCTTTGTTGAATCGCAGGGTTTGATGGACGATTATCAGGCGGGCTTCAGAGCAGGACATAGCACACAGACAGCACTATTGAAACTCACGGACGACATTCGGGTGGGTATGGACAGAAGACAAATGACCGCGCTGTTGCTTTTTGATTTTAGTAAAGCCTTCGATTCGGTCTCGTACGTAACGTTGCTCAGGAAGCTACAGTCCTTGGGTTTTTCGCATGGGGTTTTGAGATGGGTTGCCTCTTATCTGGTTGGCCGCTCGCAAGCAGTAAGGGCAGAGGACGGCAGTTTTACTTCTTTCTGCCCCCTTAATCAGGGCGTGCCCCAGGGCTCCGTGTTGGGTCCTCTGCTCTTCCTTCTGTTTGTTGTTGACATAGCTTTAGGCCTTGGCCCTGGTGTCTTTCATGTGATTTATGCGGATGACCTGCAGATTTACGTGCGGGGCCGACTTGAGGACATTCATGCCACTCTTGGAAGACTGAGCCGGGGTGCTGAACACATTGCTGACTGGGCTGCCACTAATCAGCTGGTGTTGAATGCTGGTAAGACCAAGGCAATGATTTTTGGGACCCCGTTCTATGTCAATGCCTTTAACGATTTGGGTATTCGAGACCTTCGGTTTGGTGGCTGCACAGACCCGTTTGTCCCCTCTGCGCGTAGTGTGGGGGTGGTGCTGGACTCTAAGCTGAACTGGAAAGACCATGTTCGGTATGTTTGTCGTAGAGCCAACTCTCTTTTGTACCGTCTTAACCATTTCAGACGCAGCACCACCTCTGAACTGCGTAAACACCTCGTGCAGACCTTGCTTTTTCCTATTATTGACTATTGTTCACTTGTGTACTGTAATATCTCGGGTGGGCAGGATCTCATACTACAGCGTTTGCTCAATCGTGGGATCAGGTACATCTTTGGGATGAGAAAGAGTGATCACGTTACACCCTACCGACGTGAGCTTGGTTGGCTTCGAGTAGCGGGCCGCAGGGATTATTTTGCTGCCTGCTTGCTCTATAGAATCCTTCTCACAGGTACTCCCTCCTATTTGGCGAATTTGTTTGTTGAGAAGCTCAGCTCACGTCCCTTGAGAATGGCGAACCCGCATGCACTTGATTCGTTGATTGTCCCCTTTGCTCGTACGGACTGTCTGAAACGATCTTTTCATATACTGGCTACTTACTCATGGAACACACTACCCCCTCATATACGCCAATCATCATCCCTGTCCAGTTTCAAACATCTCGTCAAAACACATATCTTTACTGCTGAGGGAGAAGACCGAGTCTGGTACGCCGTTGTTAAATTGTGTACATGTTGCACATTCATCTTACTGTTACTAATGCTATTATTATTATGATTATTGTTTATTACTGTTATTGTTATTTTATATTATCTATCTATATTTACATACCTTTTATATACCTTTATTTTATTTATTTTATTTTATTTTATTTTATTTTGTAATTTTAATTTTATGTATAACTTTTTCACCTTATGTATTTTGTACAACATAATGTACAATTAATAAAATCATCAAAATCAAAATTAAAATCAATCGTATAATTTTATGTTACTCAAATTCGTCCTTTTACCGAAAAATATCTCAAAAGGTGTTTTAGTTTCTATCGTACTTCTCGTAAAAGTTCTATTCTTTAAATAAACAGCTGTTTTTACAACTTCTGGCAAATATCTATTATTCACATCAGCCTCATACATCAAACATCTCGCGGAGTTCATGATCGTTTGATTAAATTTCTCAGCCACACCATTTAATTCGTGCACGTTCGGTGGGCATGGTTCAATAGATATGCCATTCTCACTAGCCAAAGCTAAATATGTTTATTTAAATATTCTCGCCCGTTATCACATCTGAATTTCTTAATCTTTTTACCGATTAAATTTTGTACTTTATTCATATAACTCTCAAAACACTCATAAACTTTATTTTTAAATTTAATAGTATAAATTACAGCAAGTTTACTATAATCATCTATCAAACTAAAAAAGCATTTTGATCCATCAAAACCGGTTGTCCTGTGAGGACCATTTAAATCTGAATGTCCCAACTCTAAAATTTCACTGGCTCTAGAACCATTATTTTTAAATAGTAAATTATTCATTTTCTCTCTCAAACATGTACCGCATTTTAAATAGGTTGATTTCAATTTTTCGGGTAAGCCATCAACTAATTTATTTTTGCTCATGTAATTTTAATATTTAATATTCAGGTGACCAATCATTCGGTGAAGCTTTTCTTTCGTAGTCATGCCACTCAAATTTGTTTGAGTATTATAATTTTCTCCATTGAAATCAAAACTACTCATTTTGTATAAACCATTTTCTTTGTAAGCAACTCCTAACAATCTATTGTTCTTATCATAAATTTTCGCAGTATCACCGATTGAAAAAATTTTATTCTTTGTAACAGGGGTGGATTTTAGGGTTTGTATGAGCCGATACAAATACCCACGGTGCGTACTAAATCCTTATCACCTTTACTTAGTGCTGATCCAAGCACTCGTCGAACTGTAACTCGTTGACCTGAAATAATAAAATGAGGAAATCGCGTCCGCGAATATTACTATACTTCGCGACGCGGTCGGCTCGGTCGTTTATCGGTAGTGGGTGCGGGTATTAAAACAGGATCGATCCGGAGGAACACTAGGTTTAGACAATAAGAATAAAATTAACAATTTGATAATTTATTAAAACAAATCTAAACCTAAAATACAAATTCCGAATTACGACTCAGTGTTGTTTAAACCAGTAAACAAAAGAATCTTTAATGAATTACCACACTCGAGTCGCCTCGTAGCCGTTGTAAAGCGGTCCAGGCGTTGATGTGAAATGACAATTTCACAATTAAACACCACACTATCACACTACAACAACGCGCGACGCGAATGACAATAATTGCTTTGACTTCCGTAACGAGCGAGATTCTTCAAGATCTGCCATGAATCGATCTCCAGATCTTTGCGTGTCTGCCGGACGTCTGTCAAGTTCCCCGTCGTCCGCGGCTTCCAAAAGCAAACTTTTGACTCGTCTAGACAGAAGAATGCTTCCCGGGCGATGACCATCGATCCCGCAGCTTCTGTCCCTTCCAACCCTCTCTTCAACGGCGTGCCACTCCCGAGGAGTCCGGTAAACCGTCGAACCGAGACGAGTTAACTTCCATGTACGTGCGAACGTTCGGACACGAAAACTACGAGTGGCTTCCCGATTCCCGCTCTACCACCTCAGAAGTCCGCTCTGACCTGCGTTCGACAGTCACGTGATTCGCGCCAAATCCTTAATCGTTACCGACGATTTAATTACGATCACTGACTGTCACATCTTATCCGTAACGCGCGCAAAACTAATTAAATTTCTACCCATATTTGTTACATAGAATACATTGGATGAATTGATTTCCATTCGTTTATTGCCAACAATAAAATATGTTGTGATTTTACCGACGTTAGTTTCCTCCAAAATTCTACAATCATAGACTTTGACTTGAATCGGATTTTTCAAAAAAACAGACTCAGAAAAATACGAACCATCATTGACGATATGATCCGAGCATCCGCTATTTAATATCCAATCTATTCTACTTACATTACAATTATAAACATTCGCTTTTACATTATTATTATTACGCACTACTTGCGCCAAAAACGAACCTGGAAACTCTCGCTCATTGTCGTAGTTGCAGCTCTCGTCGTTTCGCTGCTGCCCCGCTCCGCGGCCTGCTCCGTCTGCTCTGCTATTATCTTGCTGTGAGCTGCCTCTGCCGCGGCCGCGTCTGTGTCCACCACGCGTCGTCTGCTGCTGCTGTCGGCCTTGCAGACCTCGTGCACCTCCTTTGCTGTATGCACCAGCTCCTCTTTGACCACCTCGACCTGGTCCTTTCAACCAAGGATTTTCAACCAAGTCCATTTTCTTGTCGCCCGGCTTGCCACAACCATGACAAATTAAATTTTCCCAATCAACTTTAAAAACACTTGCTTTCTTTTTACTTGAGTCACTATTATACTTAGTTTCCCACATCACTATTTTTCTTTTTATAAAGTCACAATTTATGTCTTCTTCTTTAAGCACGTCAATTAAATCAGCAATATAACTCAAAGAGTCAGGTAGAGTCTTGAGCATATAATTTAATTTTTCTGGCTCACTCACATTTCCACTAGCACTTTTTAATTCGTTCACTGTTTTTTTCAAAATCTAAAAAGAATGTACTCGAGTTTTCGTAATCTTTCAATCTTATTTTATCTAGTTTATTTCGTATACAAATCTGAAGTGCTGTCGATTCTTTTAAATACATTTTATCAAATACTTTCATTATCTTAAAAGCTGAATCTTCTTCTACAATGAATTGGAATTGATCGTTTGAAATGTTATTGTAGATGTAACTCATTACTTTGTCATTCTTTTCTTGCCACTCTTCTAGTTCATCAGTAACGGCTCTATCTCTTTTTGCTGTTTCATCACATTTTTAAATGCCAGCAAGAAACGTTTTTTCCAAATGCTGTAGTCGCGACCGTCAAAAATTTGCAGTTTCACCTCCTCGGTTTTAGACATTTTCTTGATTTTATATTCTGTACAAATTTAGGTTTTTCTAAAAACCAAAACTCTTTTTAAACCTTTCAGAAAAATTTTCCGTAAATAATTTATATCTTCTAATTTTAACTCAACATTTGAATTATTCACAATTGTAGTTTTATTCGTGTTCGTTAAATTTTTCTTTATTTAACTCGTTGCTCATTTAACAATTTACAGTACTCAATTTTAATTCAGACATGTGATCACTTAACCTCACTTTTACCATGCGTTCGTTTAGCTACATAACCCACCACGCACTTGCAAGATTTTAACTCCACGTGCATCTGATAATCGCACGGAGTTTTCCTCAAATTCTTTTTGCCTTTCCAACACTTCGTTTTCAAACTTGGCCGGAGTAATATTATTTTCTGTGCCCCTGAGACAGCAGACGCAGAAAAAGTAAAAAATTTTTAGAGCACATTTTTTTTCTTCACCGCACGTTCCAACTACACTTACTTATTGTTAGTTCAAAAGCAACTACTAGCCTGCTACCATGTTAAGATTTTCGAATCAGAGAATTGATAATTCGTAGATTGTTATATTAACTATTATTTATTAATAAGTATAATCGTAGTTTAGTTTACAAATTAATAACGTACATCCCGATGCACGTGGTGTCTTTTACGGACGACTCTTTGCAACTGCTACAAGCAGCGCTGTTCATGCATGTGTCACTCACGCACAGGACTCTTGATTCTTTAAATTTTCTATAGAGGAGGCTTCTACTTGATGAAGATTAATGAACATATTCAAAAATTGTATTAAATAAATAATAAATCAAACTCTATTTATAGAATTAAAAAGTCTACACTTTATTAAATAAAGTCAAGATTTTTCAATAAATTTATTAAATAAAGTGAAGATTTCT
The DNA here is from genome assembly GCA_038277355.1 of Encarsia formosa. Taxonomy (NCBI): domain Eukaryota; kingdom Metazoa; phylum Arthropoda; class Insecta; order Hymenoptera; family Aphelinidae; genus Encarsia; species Encarsia formosa. The sequence goes on from CM076186.1 coordinate 56,441,359, forward strand.
CAATTCTATAAATAGTGTTTGATTTATTATTTATTTAATAAAATTGTTAAATAAATTTTTCGTTATTTATTTACAAAAAACTTATTTAAAACATTTATTTAAAAATTGAACTCGGACGCGAAGGTATTGTGGAATGGAAGCTTTGGGGTTCATTTATTTATTTTAAAATTGAACTTGGACGCCCAGGGAATTGTGGGTTTGAAGCTTAGGGGATCATTTATTTATTTAAAAATTGAACTCGGACGGCAGGGTATTGTGGGTTCGAAGCTTTGGGGATCATTTATTTATTTAAAAATCGAACTCGGACGCCAGGGTATTGTGGGTTCGAAGCTTGGGGGATCATTTATTTATTTAAAAATTGAACTCGGCCGCCTAGGGTATTTAGGGTTTGAAGCTTGGGGGATCGTTACATATTTAAAAATTGAACTCGGACGCCAGGGAATTGTGGATTTGAGGTTTTGGGTTCCTTCACTTATTTTAAAATTGAACTTGGACTCCCAGAGTATTGTGGGTTTAAAGCTTGGGGGAACATTTATTTACATAAAGTTAAACTCGGACGCCCAGGTTACTGTGGGTTTGAAACTTGGGGGAACATTTATTTATATATAGTTAAACTTGGACGCCCAGAGTATTGAAGCTTGGGGGAACATTTATTTATTCAAAGTTAAACTTGGACACCCAGGGTATTGTGGGTGTGAAGCTTAGGGGATCTATTATTTATTTAAAGTTGAACTTGGACACCCAGGGTATTGTGGGTGTGAAGCTCAGGGGATCTTTTATTTATTTAAAGTTGAACTCAGATGCCCAGAGTATTGTGGATTTGAAGCTTGGGGGATCATTTATTTATTGAAAGTTGAACTCGGACGCCCAGAGTATTAAGGATTTGAAGCTTCGGCGATTGTTAGTTTTTTTTTTTTTTTTTTTTTTTTTAATTGAATTCGGACGCCCAGGGTATTGTGAGTTTCAAGCTTAAGGCATCATTTATTTATTTAAAAATTTCACTCAGACGCCCAGGGTATTGTGGATTTGAGGCTTGGGGGATTGTTTGTTTTTAAAAAAATATATTTAGGACGCCCAGGGTATTGTGGATTTGAAGCTTGGGGGATCGTTTATTTATTGAAAAATTAAACTTGGACTCCTAGGGTATTGTGGGTTTAAAGCTTGGGGGAACATTGATTTATATAAAGTTAAACTCGGACGCCCAGGTTACTGTGGGTTTGAAACTTGGGGGAACATTTATTTATATATAGTTAAACTTAGACGCCCAGGGTATTGTGCGTTTGAAGCTTGGGGGAAAATTTATTTATTTAAAGTTAAACTTGGACACCCATGGTATTGTGGGTGTGAATCTTAGGGGATCTTTTATTTATTTAAAGTTGAACTCGGTTGTCCAGTGTATTGTGGATTTGAAGCTTGGGGGATCATTTATTTATTGAAAGTTGAACTCGGACGCCCAGAGTATTAAGGTTTTGAAGCTTCGGAGATTGTTAGTTTTTTTTTTCTTTAATTGAATTTGGACGCCCAGCGTATTGTGAGTTTCAAGTTTAAGGGATCATTTAATTATTTAAAAATTGAACTCGGACGCCCAGGGTATTGTGGATTTGAGGCTTGGGGGATTGTTTGTTTTTTCAAAAACTGAACTAGGACGCCCAGGGTATTGTGGATTTGAAGCTTGGGGGATCGTTTATTTATTGAAAAATTAAAGTTGGACGCCCAGGGAATTGTGGGTTTGAAGCTTAGGGGATCATTTGTTTATTTAAAAATTGAACTCGGACGCCAGGGTATTGTGGGTTCGAAGCTTGGGGGATCATTTATTTATTTAAAAATCGAACCCGGACGCCAGGGTATTGTGGGTTCAAAGCTTGGGGGATCATTTATTTATTTAAAAATTGAACTCAAACGCCCAGAGTAGTGTGCGTTCGAAGCTTCGAGGATCATTCAATTATTTAAAAATTGAACTCGGCCGCCTAGGGTATTTAGGGTTTGAGACTTGGGGGATTGTTAGTTTTTTTCTTCTTTTTAATGAATTTGGACGCCCAGGGTATTGTGGTTTTCAAGCTTAAGGGATGATTTATTTATTTAAAAATGGAACTCGGGTGGCCAGGGTATTGTGGGTTTGATGCTGGGGGGATCATTTATTTATTTTAAAATTGAACCCGAACGCCCATAGTTATTAAGTTATTTCGTTTCAAGGTTTAATTATTTATTTATTTTCAAATAAATCTCGGACGCCCAGCTTTATTGAGTTATCGAGCTTGGCGGTTTAATGATCTTCAACTTATTAGTAAAAAAAAAATTCGGACGTTCAGAGTTATTGAGTTTTCTAGCTGAGGGGTTTTTCTATTTATTCATCAATTCAAAAATTTCCCGGAGGCCCAGCGTTATCGGGTTGTTCAGCTTAAGGGACTTATTCTTCAATTTTTCTTTAAATTTTCTATAGAGGAGGCTTCTACTTGATGAAGATTAATGAACATATTTAAGAATTGTATTGAATAAATAATTAATCAAACTCTATTTATAGAATTAAAAAATCTTCACTTTATTAAATAAAGAGAAGATTTCTCAATTCTATAAATCGTGTTTGATGTATTATTTATTTAATGAAATTCTTAAATAAATTTTTCTTTATTTATTTACAAAAAAACTTCAGATTCTCAGCGTCACTAAGCTTTAATTATTTTGTTATTTTTTTTAGCTTTGTGCCTACAGTTTTGGGGGTTAAGCATTCAGATGATGATGAAAAAAATACTGACAAAATATATCAAGCACATCTTTTAAATGTAGTTAAAAGTAATGGCTTTAATAATGATATGGCTTTAAAAAAAATAACGTTTCCTTCAAACCCCTTTGGCTTGTTGAATGACCATGAATATTTCAAATCTGGCACTATATACACATGATTTTAAACAGTTTGAATCTTGTCTCTAAACACACACACACATGTGCGTGCCACTCTCCCATTGAAGCGGAGATTTACCTTATTTCTCAACAATTACTAATTTTACTTTAATCTCAAAACTTGATTCCAAAGTATATAAAACCATGTTTTGAATTTTCTCTACCTGATTTGAGTGAATGTATTGATTTAATATATGTAATTTCGTAAATATACACTATCATGCACCTTTTAGGGACTCGGTAACTAACGTTAACTGAATTAACTTAGAGTCTTCTTTTTAAATCTATAACAACACATTTAGTAAAACATACTAGTAAACCGAGCTAACACACTAAGTACTATTTATTTTTGCCATCAAACTTTAAATAGAAATTTTAATAAATCTTCTCTATTATTAGCAAACCATTGGCATGGGTAATTTTACTCATGTAGTTTTGACCAATGCAGTTGTCTAAGTTTATCGCCCATAAATTTCAAGACAAATATAAGCTCTAAACAAATTTTAATTGAGAATTGAGAATTTATAAAAAACTGAGCATTTCCAGGGAAGCATGTCAAATAAAAATTTTTTTACTGATTCGGCTATCTGTAATACGAGGTTCTTGTCAAAGCAGTTGAAGTCACTGGCTTCGCGGTAGGATTACGGCTCGTTTATCGAACATAATTGACCGAGATTTTTCACACAAAGCACAGCGTGCAGCTAAGTGTCAGAAAATAAAATGATAATAATTGAAAGAAAGCCTTCTAAGTCTTAAATTAAATCTTTATAAATATTATATTTTATTTTCGGGGGCGAAAAACATTTAACAGCACTTATTAGTGAGTCATTAATTTATTAAAATTGGTACAACGTTTCTACCGCCGATGTGCAGACTTTCAAGCACTGTTTGAACTAAAATTATTAGTTAACAAAGAATAATTATTTACAGATAAGTAATAAGATTACAAAAATTTTATAAGATTTACAAATCTTATGTCAGAGTCAAAGGTATACAATTTCATTTCTATAATTTAAAACCAAGAAAGTAATGTTCTTCGGTAACGTCAGAATGAGAAGTGAGAGGAAAAGGTGTATTGGACGTGAGGTATTCATATTAGGGGGTTGATGAGTAAATGTAAACAAAGTGTACGGAGACGTGGGTCAAAACATAAAAGCAATTAAGTCAGAACAGAGAGTCATAAACTCTACCGAGGTATTGTGTGTCTTTTCTCTTGTTGATAGTATTCTTACTCTGTTGAATATGTAAAATTTCAGATATTAGCGTATTTTTAGGATATTAGCGGTTCTTGTATGTAGGTTCTCTATCCATTATTTTCGTGTTGGAAAAGTCAAAGGTATTTTTTTGATTGCTTACCGCATTATTTTCTTGGTTTTAAATTATAGAAATGAAAATTGTATACCTTTGACTCTTACATTAGGTTTGTAAATCTTATAAAATTTTTGTAATCAAATTTATTATCTGTTTGTAATTATTTTTTGTTACCCTTGGGGAGAACATCTTCGTGAATCTTTGTGAATTATTATGTAGATTTGGAATTTTTTAACAAAGATTAACATAAATTCACAACGACTCACAATATTTCACAAATATTCACAATAATTCACAAAGATTCACAAAAATTATTTTAAAATAAAAATTCAACGTCTTCCTGAGTAACATTCACAAGATTCAAACTGTTTAAAATCATGTGTATATAGTGCCAGATTTGAAATATTCATGGTCATTCAACAAGCCAAAGGGGTTTGAAGGAAACGTTATTTTTTTAAGAGCCATATCATTATTAAAGCCATTACTTTTAGCTACATTTAAAAAATGTGCTTGATATATTTTGTCAGTATTTTATTCATAATCATCTGAAAGCTGCTCTATAAATCTTTTTTTTTTTTGTATATTTGACTTTAACAGGAGATCCAAAATAAGGCTTTGATGGTTGATGAAACTTTTGTAGAGTCTGAGTTGTAGTTTGGTTGAGAATGATGGGCTTCTTCTTATAAGCATCTATTAATGCAAATAATGTTGCAATAACATGCTTACAATGACCACTTTTGTTGTAACTCGCTGTGCACTCACAACAACTTTCTTGTATCTCACCATCAGCCAATAAACTAATATTTACATTATATTTCAATCCCTTTTTCATCTCTGCTTTGCAAAGAGATTTCAAAAAGTATAAATTATCTGAAAAAATTACTTTTTTAAATCTGACATGTTTAATTACTTAAAAAACCTTTAAACGCTCTTACTTTTTATACAGTCCTTAACAAAACAAATAAATTTATTTGAGTATATTTCAGTACCCTTTCCTATTTCTTGATTAAATCAGCTCAGATATCCGAGTAAGTATTCATTAGTAAAAGAAGGAATATTAGGACTATCTACATTAATATTTTTATAAAGTTCATGGGAAGGACCTTTTATTATTTCAGCTAGGTGCAGATCATCGTTTTCACCAAGGTTGTTGTTTCCGTTGGTTTATAGGTTATTATGACTCCATAGGTAAAATGTCAGAAGGCTGCGTATGCGTGTTCAGATCACGTCGAGGTCACCAATGTGGAAGCTATGATGTCGGTATGACAGGTTTTGTCCAACTATGGTGATCGCGCGTGTTAAGTTAGGTTTTGGTTGTTGGAGGGTAAAAGGAAAATTTGGTTGCTAGGGCGTTTCGTCCCGGGCCAGCTCACTTGACTCATCAATAAGGCATTTGTGAACCGGCCCTGCCTCAGACGCAGGATAGGATAGAATGAGTTTTCCGGACTTATATAGGAATCGAGTGCTCGGCTCAACACTTGCGAGTTGTGTAGTTGATTTTAGCTTCGTAGCAGTGGAAATTGAAACTAGAGTCGTGCAGTGAGTCGCCACATGCTGATTGAATGTTCACTGCTGATAATTTCTCTTCGTTCTCGTCTGAGATGAATGGTATTCGTAGTAGCGGGCAGTCGATGCATGAAAGTGTGAAGCTGCAGCGGTGAAATTCGTCTGCAGTAGGCGCGAGTGGTTGCAGCTGTGTGTACACATTTTTTTCTTCCATAGCTGCGAGCTCCTGTTCTAACAGGTGTATATTATTTCGGACTTCTTTCGGATTTTCAACATTCAGCAACTCCAAGCCGAAAATAAATTCCGGCAAGCCTAAAAAATTTTTTCAATTAATAAATATAATAATAAGTGTTTTTTAAATAATTAAGTGTTTTTTCATTCAATTACTTACTGAAAATTTCCGGCAAACTCGGTGAAGCCGGACTCATCGACAAGTCGATTGGCAAATCTTTTAAATCTAAAAATAATAAAGAAAAATATGTATTTATTTTATTTATTTATTTATTTATATATACGGGCATGAGCCCTTTAAATACATAGTTTGTTACAATCATATTGCTAGGTTTATCACATTTAATTAATAAATTCTAATGACTTTATTCTTCGCCTGACTTACAACTAATTAAGAGTTTCATAACATATAAGTATTAGAAAAAGTAACCTAAAATTAATACAATAACATAATATAATACTCAAATTATAGAGATCCTTCATGAATACTTGATTGGATGACAAGTTTACTCAGATAAAAATCTCAGGGTTATGTCCCTGTTTAGCCTTGAAAAACCAGCCAAGTCAAGGTCCAATAAGCCTGCTATCCTGGTGTTCAACCTATTCATACTGAGGGATGCACGATCGATTACTGATCTATGATTCAGGTCATGAAGCTTGAGAGTAACAAGAAAAATGTTTTGATTGCTACGAAGAATTTTAATTGGAGTAAAATAGTGAAGATTGTTAGAGAGATGTGGGGTATCAGTGAAGTTTGTGGCGATTTTAAATAAAAATAAGTTATCCCGACAAAGGCGGTGACATTTGATAGATGGAATTCTAAATTTAGCATAAAGTTCATCATAAATATGATCTATGGGTGCAATTGGGGTGTTGGTTTTTTGGGATAGAAAACGTAGAAAACGATGTTGGATTTTCTCAAGAATATACGATTTGTAATTAGTTTGTGGTGACCAGATAACTGAGGCATAACAAAGTGAGGGGCGTACCAATGAAAAATATAACGTTTTTAGAGTATCAATATCATTAAATGATTTAGCTGATTTAATTACTAAATGGAGAGATTTGGAGGCTTTATTTTTAATATAATTAATGTGCGAATCAAAGTTTAATTTACTATCAAAAATAACTACAAGGTCCTTAACTTCGTCACAGCGTAATAAAGGCTTACCTTGTAGGACATTTATATTTATTATGAAGAGTTCGAGAGAAAGTAACATGAGAGCATTTGGAAATATTTAGAGGTAGTTCATTCAAGATAGTCCATTGATGTAAGGATTCAAGATCCTGTGTAATCTGTTTTGATTACAAGTTCTTATGTTTACATTGTTAGAAGTATTATTGGAAGAATGATCTTACCACACCCACAAAATTATACTATATAAACGTTTGTAAACCTACATTTAAGTTACAGTTTGTATTTAATCTGATGAAGACGCTAAGACGTCGAAACAGCTGTCATATGAATAAAGTTTGTGTAGTTCACAAAAACTAAACGTTTGTTTTGTTTTTTATTAATAAGTTATTCAAGATCCTGTTGAAGATCAAGAAAATCCTGAAATGGCTTAATGATTTTATATAATTTTGAATCATCAGCGAATAAAAGGAGAGAGGAAAATTGAATTACAGATTTCAAATCATTAATAAATATCAAAAATAATAGTGGACCAAAGTGTGAACCCTGAGGTACATCAGAGGATGCAGTAAATTCATTGGAGATGTTACCTTTTATTTTAACTTTGTAGGAGCGATTTCTTAAGTAAGTGTCAAGCCGTCAATCAAGAAAAAAATGATATCCAGTCTACCTCTGATAATTTATTATTTATTGAATTAAAATCAGCCAGTTTAAAATTGTTATAAACTTTCTCTAATTGAGTATAAGATTCTGTGGGAAAAGTAAATGTAATATCAAGAGGAGGATAATAGGGGTCGACAAGACTAATTGGGTCAAGGTTATAGGTAATTTTATAGTTATTTATATTGGTCAACACAAGATCAAGAGTATTGCCATTTGGGTTTAAAATATCAGATATTTGTCTAAGTGATAAATAATTAATCATATCATGAAGTCTAGAAACAGAAAGAGAAATAATCCTAGATGAATGAGAACAGGTTGCAGATATTATGCTTAAAATTCCAGGAAGTGTTAGGGAGATTGAAGTCACCACAAATGAAAAAGATTTTCTAAATCCGAAGCAGGTAATGAGGTAAGATAGTCTGAAAAACTGTTTATATTAATAAGAAATTCAGTATGATTTTCAAAAGAGGTAAAAGGTGGTAGGTATACAGCAAGGAGGTTTACAGTAATTTTGGGGTAATGTTATTTAAGAAATATATACTCAAGGCCAGCTTGACTGGATGAAAGCAGACTACAGTGAATATGTTGCTTGATATAAATCAAGAGACCACCACCTTTTGTTTTACCGGTAAGTGCAAAATCCCTGTCAGACCTGAAAAACTGGAACCCCAGGACATAGAGCTCAGTATCCATAACAGTGTCATCCAACCAAGATTCTGAAATAACAAAGACATCATAAGTACTAGCATTTTGTAAAATATTTAGTTTAATAAATGAAAGTTTGTCCTTAACACTTCTGCAGTTTTGATAATATACCAGGAGAGGGCGAGAACTCTGTACAGTTAGTTTTTTGAAGTATCCGTCTGATGTTTTTTAACTATTTGAAGAATTCCATTGATGTATTTGAATATTCTTTTCATTATTTTTCAGTCTATTTTCAAGCTCTTTATACACACTTTTATACAGCTGAATTTGTTTTGGAATCTTATCAGATGAAAAAGTAATATCCTTGAACTCACAGTTAGAAGTTCCTTTTTATGCATGAAAATCCATTCATCATCACTGGGGTTTAAGAAGCACACTTTTAGAGGTCTTGGATCAGATCTTGTAGAATTCAGTTTACCCAATCTAAAAATTTTGATATTAGAGATAATAATAGGGGTGTTTTCCAATAGATTAATAATGATAGTGTGATCTTTTTGTGGGTTTGATGATTCAGGCAGTTTGCGGATAATGACATTTTTGGCTCTTCGTTGTCTGTCGTTCATTTCAGAAATTATTTCCACTTCTAATTGATGATGGCTCGATGTTAGGTCAGTCTTGAAAGAGGAGATATCATCTGCTTGAGTTTGACATGAATTGGTAAGTTGAGAGAGAAGTTCTTCATGTTTATTCACTTTGGAGGTTAGAGTGGTCAATGATTTGGAAAGATTGTTTATATCAATAGAAAATTTTTTAGAGAAACTTTCAATTTTTTCACTTAAAATAGTAATGCCATTACTTAATTTCTTCATTTGCTTGGTACTGGTAGACTGTAATTCACTTAGTTGAGAAGCACTGTTTTCTTTCAGTAGATTAAATAGTTTCTGGTTTTCAATAGATAGTGAAGAAAAAGAATTAACATCAACAACACTATTTTTATATTTATCTTTATCTTTATCTTCTTCGGCAAAAGTTTTATCAAGAGGGGATACTGAAGGAAGAGTTGATGCATTTGTATTCTCTTCATTTGCCTTTGTTTTTTGTGATTTTCCACCACAGCGCCTTTTAAAGAATCCATTCTTGAGTCGACCAACACGATCAGGAGCAGAACAGGATTTATGATAAGGAAGGTTACAGCCAGGGCATTTCACTGCGCTATTCATGGCCATTCCTTCTTTGTTGCAGTAAGCACATGTGGACATTTTGAGGTTAACTCGATAATACAAAGTAAACTCGAATAATGTGTAAAAGAAGCTAATTTACATAGAAAAAAAAAAGTTTGAAGTGATGAGATTAAATAAATTTTTAAACTTTTCTATGAATTAGACAACTTTAGCAGTTCTTTATGATTAATAAAATGAGTTTAAGTGAGAGCAAGAATAAGAGTGTGTAATCAAGCGATGCCTAGCAGACGTTTTTAATAAAAAAATTTAATTTATTTATTTATGATGCCAAAAATTATATCAAAAATTATACCAAAAATCACTTACCAAAGGTTGGGTAGTAGCCGTTTCCACGCATCTCTTTTCCGGAGTTATAACTTTCGTAGATCTTAGTTCTCTTGAATGAAATCGAATCGACGACTCGCACGAAGGAGGACATACTGAATGATCGTCCAGGGAGTAGATGATTTAAATACCCTAAAGAGCGAGGGATGCTGAGGACGGCTGCACAGGGTCGAGGTTGGTAGAGGTGTCTGTACGGGGTTAAGGTTGGTGTAGGGGGCAGTTGCATCTTGCATCCTGCATTAGCGAAAAATCCTCAATCAAGAGGACACATCGTGTTTTATTTAAAGAGCCACAGGAAAAAAGATAATGGTTTAAAGGGACAAACATCGAGCATCTGTCCCTTTAAACAGTTGCTCAATATCGATCTCTTAATAGCGGCTTTTAAAAATCCCTTTAAATGAACGATGACATCGAAAAGTTACGCTTTTACTACACATCTGCAGAGTCAGGGCATTAACATCTCATCAAATAAAAGGGTTAGTCGCTGTTCCGTGGATTAATTAATTACTGTAAATTTGTTTGATTGTTTGATTTATTTTGGACATTAATTTTCGATTTATTATTATCTAGTTTGATTTCTTCATTGTAGCTTGTATATGTTTGATTTAGTATTAATCATTGATTTGTATTTTTCTTGTTTGAGTAAGTTTAGATATTATTGTGAATTACGTTAATTCACGTAAATTGTGAACGACGCGGGAGTTTGAGAGCATGCGCAGCAGCGAGGGCCTCATGGCGGCGGCGGACGCGTCGGTCCGCAGTGAGTCCCAGCGTTGGTGCATAGTTCAGTTGCAGTTCCCGCAGTCGCGCGCGCGCTTGTTTTGAACTTCACTTAAGGGGACCCAGCGGCAAATTTCTAGCCCGAAGAAATAATGGACCTAGAAGGCTGAAAATTTTTTTCAACATGCATTTTTTCGTATCTCCATTGATGGTGCATCGAGTTTTGGGTAAAAATGATTTTTGACCTTTTTAGGTACTTTTTTGAATTATTATACCCAAAAATTTATAGGTTTTCCTGGATAAAGAGCGTAAAAATTGCGTTAAGGTCAAACCCATGCGAGAAAATTTAGCTATTGCTCTTACGAACAATTTAAAAAAAAAAAATCTCAAATCAGTTGAGAAACAAAAAAGTAGATACAGTTTGAAGATGAGATGTTTTTAAAATAATTTGCTCCGGCCGCCAAGAACATATTGGGCTGGTTTATTTTTCCAAATATCCATGAATAAATGTTTGATATCGATGGAACTTTGTATATAGGGGTTTCTTCGAGCGCTGAGCTCGAATTTGACGTTAGTTTTTCAATTGGTCCTGTTTTAAGGGCAGCACTTATCTAAGGGAGGATGAAGAATTGAAATTGTTTTTATAATTATTGATAAAAATTGATTTAGGGGGTTTTTGCACGCACTTAACACGAATTTGATGTCTATTTTTCAGTTTGACCTAAACTAAGGGTAGTACTTACCTAAGGACTGGTATTTTTTTTTCACTTTTCGATAAAAATGATACGTGGGGGTTTTTGCGTGCGCTAAACACGAATTTGACAAGCTGTTTTTTAGTTTGACCTAAACTAAGGGTAGTACTTACCTAAGGACTGGTATTTTTTTTCACTTTTTGATAAAATTTGGTACGTGGGGGTTTTTGCGTGCGCTAAACACGAATTTGACTAGCGTTTTTCAGTTTGACCTATACTAAGGGTAGTGCATATCTAATGAAAGGTAATATTTTTTCTTTGTTTAGTTGTAGATAAAAATTGGTATGCGGGAGTTTTTGCGTTTTATTTCTTTTAGTGCAATACAGGCCACTTGAACTGTAAATAAAGTTGGGACCAATTTTTTATAATCTAAGTTATACTAATTTTATTAAAAATAATGACTTCGAAAAAAATATGTACATATTTACAAATTTATTCACAAACAAGATATTTTGCGTTGTATTACTATTTACAAATTTCAGTATTGAACAACTGAAAATCATTTTTAGGTTGAAAATTTTGTAAGAAACCAATTTTATTACGTACTGAATCAGCTGTAAAACTCATTGTTGCAAGTGAATTTCGATTTATTTTTTTAGTTATTGTTTATTGGTCACTATGGTACTAAAAATTATTGTCATGTTTATCTGCTAACCAAAAATATTTTCTTTGTACTTGATTCAATAAATGTGATAAATTAGTGAATATATTTCCAAAAGTTGTGCAAAAGTGGTGTAAAAAAGTAGTAAAAATGCCTAAAGTACCAGCTAGTAAAAAATACGATCATTTTAAAAATCTTGCGACTCTCAGGTGGAAAAATTTTCGAAAAAAAGATGATGTTCCTGAGCACAATGTTCGTTTGCAGATAAAAAAAAAATACTGAAAGCAATAAGGACTGTTGAATTTGAATGAACCGTCAGAATTTTAAGAAAACATTATTCCTCAAGAAAGTTCAAAAGTTTCTGATCGGTGCATTATTGAACCTGAGCAAGATGAAAATATAAAAAATTCTGATCAGGATGAAAACATCGAGTCGAAAAACATAGAAAGCTTTAATCATATTTTTTTGCAAGTATCTCAGTTGAAACCTATCCTAGATAAATTGAAATGTGGTGAGTGCGGAGGAAACTCATTAGAAATTGTACTTGATGATCAGCGTTTTGGGTTAGCTCGAAATTTGATTTTGAAGTGTTATGATTGCGGCGAAAGTGGTTTGAATGACGAAAAAGCTAAGGTGTACAGTTCAGAAAGAATAAATATCCCTCAGCAATCCAAGAGCCGCTTTGACATAAATCTACGGATAACTCTAGCATTTTCGTTTATAGGAAAAGGAAATAATTCTTTAGAGCAATTTTCTGCAATTATGAATATGGACTCGATGTCTGACTCTACTTTTTGTGAACATACTGAGATTGTTGTAAAAGCTGTTGATGTATCCACAAAAAATATACTTACCGAATGCAGAGAATTAACAAAAAAATCTTACAAGTATTTTGAATTTGGAAACGTAGACGACGATGCTGAAAAACAAAACGAGGTTCAAAAAAGAAACGAAATGGCAAAAAATGATAATACAGACGTTGATTGCACTTATGATGGATCTTGGCTAACACCAGGATTCAAATCGAAAACTTGTTTCGGCAGTGTAATCGATTTACTTACAGGATTTGTACTTGATTTTGACGTTGCGTGCAAATTTTGCCAAGAATGTTGTACAGTCGATGCGAGTCTTGGAGCAGACTCACCTGATTTTAATATTTGGTATGAAGGGCATGCCGATAAGTGTCCAATTGATCACACAGGGTCATCCGGGGCCATGGAAGTGTCTATCGCCGAAAAACTATGGAAACGTTCCGAAAAAATAGGTTTCCGATATGTCAATGTACTTTCCGATGGAGATTCTAAAACTTATAATCATTTAGTATCATTGAAAGTTTATGGGCCATCAGTTGAAATAAAAAAAGAAGAATGCGTCAATCACGTTTCTAAAAGGTACAACAAAATCAAAATATCTAATATTTATATACATAAAATTGTGAAAATTTAAGTTTTTTTAATTATGCTGGCATTACAAACATTGTAAAGGAAGAAAAAAGTCGTAATGTCACTCTCGGAGGAAAAAAATTTGGACAATTGTCTGATCCAACAAAAAAAAAACTCTCTAGTTATTACAAAAAGCTATCTACAAGAATAAAAACGATGTTCAGGTTAAAAATTGAATAATATCTTTTATTTTGTAAAAAAAAAAAAAAAAATACAAAATATATGCCGAAAAAACATTCTTAAACAAATTATTATAATTTGTAGGGAATGAAAAACGATATTCTTGCATCGATTTATCATTCAGCTTCTACGGATGATGAACCTCAGCATCAGTATTGTCCTAAAGGGTCGACCTCATGGTGTTTTTACCAAAGAGCATTAGCGATAGATAAAACTCCTGGTTGTCATAAAACTAATATAAAAACACCAATAAACAAACTTTCTTTTGAGAAAATTTTACCGTTGTATGAAAGACTAACAGATGAATCTCTACTGTCGCGTTGCAGTCGCTGCGCTACCCAAAATGCCAATGAAAGTCTTCACAGTATTAATTGGAACAGACGTTTTAAAAAAAATTACTCTGTTAAGACGCGGGTTATAGTTGCAGCTTCATTAGCCGTTTGTGAATATAACGTTGGTAGTTATCGAACTGTGTCTGAAATCACGAACAATTTGGGACTACGTAACTCTGAGTATTTATCCAAACTGAAAAATATTGATGAGCACAGACTTTGTAGAAGCGTGCAAAAAAAAGTCGATACGTCAAAAAATGCCCGTGGCATTATAAATGTAGCTAAAAGAAATCAACAAGAATCAGAAGAAGAGGACGACTCGTATAATCCAGGAATATACTAAAAATATAATAAAATTTATTTAATATAAAATATTGAACGTAAAAATGTTTTTCAGTTGTTCGATAATGAAATTTGTAAGTAGCGAAATAATGGAAAAAGTCTTATTTGTAAATAAATTTGTAAATATATAAAGTCAATAATATGAAAAAAAAACATAGTCATATAACTGAGTTACTTTAAAAATTATTTTGAGTTGCTCAGAACTGAAATTTGTAAATAGTAATACAACGCAAAATATCTTGTTTGTGAATAAATTTGTAAATACGTACACATTTTTTTCTTTCATTTATAATAAAATTAGTATAATCTAGATTATAAAAAATTGGTCCCAACTTTATTTACAGTTCAAGTGGCCTGTATTGCACTAAAAGAAATAAAACGCAAAAACTCCCGCATACCAATTTTTATCTACAACTAAACAAAGAAAAAATATTACCTTTCATTAGATATGCACTACCCTTAGTATAGGTCAAACTGAAAAACGCTAGTCAAATTCGTGTTTAGCGCACGCAAAAACCCCCATGTACCAAATTTTATCAAAAAGTGAAAAAAAATACCAGTCCTTAGGTAAGTACTACCCTTAGTTTAGGTCAAACTAAAAAAACAGCTTGTCAAATTCGTGTTTAGCGCACGCAAAAACCCCCACGTATCAATTTTTATCGAAAAGTGAAAAAAAAATACCAGTCCTTAGGTAAGTACTACCCTTAGTTTAGGTCAAACTGAAAAATAGACATCAAATTCGTGTTTAGTGCGTGCAAAAACCTCCTAAATCAATTTTTATCAATAATTATAAAAAAAATTTTAATTCTTCATCCTCCCTTAGATAAGTGCTGCCCTTAAAACAGGTCCAATTGAAAAACTAACGTCAAATTTGAGCTCAGCGCTCGAAGAAACCCCTATATACAAAGTTCCATCGATATCAAACATTTATTCATGGATATTTGGAAAAATAAACCAGCCCAATCTGTTCTTGGCGGCTGGAGCAAATTATTTTAAAAACATCTCATCTTCAAACTGTATCTCCTTTTTTGTTTCTCAACCGATTTGAGATTTTTTTTTTTAAATTGTTCGTAAGAGCAATAGCTAAATTTTCTCGCATGGGTTTGACCTTAACGCTATTTTTACGCTCTTTATCCAGGAAAAACTATAAATTTTTGGGTATCATAATTCAAAAAAGTACCTGAAAAAGGTCAAAAATCATTTTTACCCAAAACTCGATGCACCATCAATGGAGATACGTAAAAATGCATGTTGAAAAAAATTTTCAGCCTTCTAGGTCCATTATTTCTATGGGCTAAAAATTTGCCGCTGGTTCCCCTTAATTCACAAAATCGATACTACCAGTCGCCTGGTGTAAGATTTAATTCGGATTAGCCCTGGGCCCCGAACACATTATACGATCTCAGTTTTTACTGAATATATCCACCACATTATACAATCTCAGTCGAACTGAGCAGATCACAATCAATAAACAGGGTTTTTTTTTCAGCTTCGGCTTTTTTCCCTCAAGACAGTTTTTTATTTAATCCTTATCCTCCTACGAAAATTCGGGAATTCTCCAAACCGGAAGTTTTCGACGATACAGTCGCGGAAGTACAGATGCGAAAACTCTTTTATGTATATGCGACTTTGTCATTATTTTTTAAAAACCTACGGTCACAGAGCCGCAGTGGCTCCGGGCTAGAACGTGCGACTCCCAATCTTGGGGTCATGGGTTCGAGCCCATGTCTCGGCAATTTTTTCGAGTATTTTTTTCATGCGTTTAAATTGTCGGGATTGAATCTACTGTGGCTTGGGCGAGGTAGGATGCCCTATATCACTTATTGCAACTCGGACATCCAATGGCCGTCTAAATTCTCTCTGATACTGTGACTTTGGGTAGTGGGTCCGATCCAGAGTAATAAACTCGACCGATGCCTGACCGGAAAAAGTGTGTAAGGTTGACTACTTTACCGGGTTGAGCTTGAGTATCCCGATGCGCTTGCGGCTAGTAGGGTCGACTGAGTCCCCAAAAATCAAATTGTAAGCATCGCTCGAGAGATTCGCCTTATCGGGGTTCTTTAAGGGGGTTATTAGAGTAGGGACAGAGAATGAGAATTGGGCCGAAATCACGTTTAAAAGCACCAGAGTGAAAAACAGAATAAGCTGTATAAAAACAACATAGAGTAGGACCGGCATAAGCTCCCTCACAGAGGTGGTGGAAGTGCCTCCGCTATTAGGCCTAATATAGGCTGTAGAGGATAATGAGGAACAAAAAAAAAACCTACGGTCATCCTTATTGACTCGCTACCCTTTGTTATTGTTGCTGCGTAAGCAAGCCGCGGTATGCGGGCAAGCGCAAGGTGAGAGACAGCCGCGCGCTGGTGTGCTGTGGACCGTCACGTGCGGCTGGAAGGGTCCGCTTGGGGAGCGCCGCGTGCTGCTGAAAGGGTGTAGCCGGTCCACTGGTGTTCGGGGGACCACCGTGTGCTGCTGCTGAAGGGGACCACACGGCTGGTGTTTTGGGGACCGTCGTTGAAAGAGGCGGGGCAGCCCTGGGGTACAGCGGAGTGCTCCCGTGTGCATTTCCGAAAATGTTCACTGGAGCTGTATACATCTAGGAAAATGTAGGTACGTGCAGCTTTACCTACCTACTATTAAACATAGAGTAAGTGAGTGAATTGAGCTCTGTTTACTTTACTAAAATTCCTCTCATTTCAGTGGTTGTTATCGTTTTTGTACTAATTCTAATTCAAAAAACGGGCAATTATCCAGGTTCTTGTTCCGGCCCGCTGAGATAGCAGGTTATTACTCTAAACCGATGGTTTATATACAGGGTGTGTAAAAAGTAGCGGAACCCCTGATTTACTCGAAAACAGTGCATTTTTTGTATAGCACATGTAATGTAAAAGGTTTCTAAAAAAAATTTACAATTTGATGGGCCCTAAGAAAAAGGGCCCAGGCCCTTATTTTGGGCCCTACGGACCCTAACTTCGATTTTTCAAATGGGAACCCCTATTTTTGACCCCAGATTCGAAAAGAACGGAAAATTTTACGATTTTAGGTATTTTTTGAAAAAATTTTTTGACCCTTTTTAGGGCCTACAGGGCCCTTTTCCATTTAGCTCCACAATTTTTATTCAGATTGTTTTGGAATAACACACATTGGAGCAATCGATTAGAGTCATAAAATTTATAAAAAGTGCGCGTTAGGTTTTAGGTTCATTAAGCATCCCGGAACAAGTTGCGGCGGTGCGTGTTTCTTTGAACGTGTACGGCCCTTTAGACTAAAGCAGAAAAGACAAGCATTCATCGCTGATTTATTCCAAGCACGTGTTTCTTAGATTTATTTGAGTTTATAAAAAAATAGTTACTTATTTTATCTTAATTTTTGAATATCGTAGCCCATCGTCAAATTTATGAGCAATCTCTAAATAAATTGATCAAAGTTTATGCAGAAACTGTTAATAATTCAAGTGCTTTTATTTTAAAAGGTGAGCACATGTTTTTGAATTTGATGTCAACATTTATTTTTCTAAATAAAACAGGTTTCGATAAAGATTTTCTACTAATTATTTAATTTAAAAAAATAAGATTACTAACAATTCAATAACAATTATTGCCACGAAGCTAAATAAACAAACTCTACTAATAGCACTCTTATTTTTTTTTTTATTTCACGTAGGATCTCATTTTAACATTCATGAAATAAATTTTACATTTATAAAAAAATGAACATGTGTTTCTTAAAAGTACATATCAAATATCTTTCAGAATTTTGTAAAATTATTCTTCAAAAACTACATGTTAGAAAAAAAAATATTAGAAAAATCTCAAAATTATTACAACTACCTGGGGATGCTATTTTTCGGTTTGACACTCAAAAATTTTTTATTAATAACAACAATAGTAATGTTGTATCTCATCTTTTTTACAAAAAGCACAAGTTCATAATTGATTTTAAATTCGGACTAACAAAAACTTGATACGCGTTGACAATTTTAAATTCCAAGGATACTTTTATCTTCCTCTGCAGGTGAAATATTGTTAAGATGGCTAAGTTGAATGAACAGGATAGGATAAGAATCTTGATGATGAAAGGTTGGGGTCCTATCGAAAGATCTCATCAAGTAGTTGCAGACCTTTTCAATCTCACTTTTCGGCACGATTTGCCGCAAATTTCTAAATCTACAGTTTCTAGAGTTTGTCAAAAATTTCAACAACATGGGACTGTAAAAGACCTACCGAAAACGGGTCGACCTACTAGAGCTGCAACTGCAGATAATCAACTAACAGTTGCATTAGGATTCATAGAAAATCCTCATCTTTCGCTTTGCCGGTCAGCTCTTATTAATGATATTAATCCTATGACTGTCAGTAAAATTATGAAAAAAATACTCAAATTTCACCCTTACAAGATTCACTTTGTCCAAGAGCTACAAGAAGATGATCCTCAGCGACGACTGTTATTTTGCAAAAATTTAATGGAAATGGTTGACAATAATCAAAATTTTTTACAGAACATAGTTTTTACCGATGAAGCAACTTTCATGTTGCATGGTAAGGTAAACCATCAAAATTTCCGTTATTGGTCAGATGTTAACCCCCATGAAATGCACGAAAACCACACGCAGTATCCTCAAAAGTTAAATGTGTGGGCTAGGATCTTAAACAACCAAATAATTGGACCTTTTTTATCGAAGGGAACTTGACCACTGCGAAATATCTGGAAATATTGACAGATCAGATCATTCCGGCACTTCAACAGCTACTAATGGACAAATAAATGAGCTATCGTTTCAACAAGACGGCGCCCCGCCACATTGGGGGGTGGATGTTCGTCATTTTCTAGACCAAACTTTTCCTCAGAGGTGGATAGGGCGGGGTGGACCAACTGAATGGCCCCCGCGATCCCCAGACTTGACGCCTCTTGACTTTTTTCTGTGGGGGGGGGGGGGGTTACTTAAAAAGTAAAGTCTACAGCACTCCCGTACAAAATCTGCAGGAATTGCGTGCCCGTATAGAAGAACAATGCGCCTTAATTGATGAAGAAATGATAATTAAAGCAGTAAATAACGTGTACCAGCGACTTGCTTACTGTCAAGAAGTAAATAAAAGACATTTTGAACATTTATTATGAAAAAATGAGATAATAAAATAGTTCAAATTTAAATTATACTTAATCCGTCATTCAAATTTCATTTATTTTTTTTTAACTTTTTCCAATTACCTTCCTGAAAAAATTTTCGGTCGTATGGCCCGTTAAATTGCAATTTTTTTTTTAGAAAACTTTCACATTACATCTGCTATACAAAAAATGCGTTTTTTTGGAGATAATAGGGGCTAAATGGAAAAGGGCCCTGTAGGCCTTAAAAAAGGCCAAAAAATTTTTCAAAAAATACCTAAAAATCGTAAAATTTTCCGTTCTTTTCGAATCTGGGGTCAAAAATAGGGGTTCCAATTTGAAAAATCGAAGTTAGGGTCCGTAGGGCCCAAAATAAGGGCCCGGGCCCTTTTTCATAGGTCCCATCAAATTGCAAATTTTTTTTAGAAAACTTTCACATTACATGTGCTATACAAAAAATGCATTGTTTTCGAGTAAATCAGGGGTTCCGCTACTTTTTATACACCCTGTATATCCTACTATATTATACAGGAGTGAGGTGAGAAAAGTTGAGCAAAAAATGAGGAGCAGCCCAGGAGCAGCCAAAATCAAAACATAAGTAAAAATAAAGTTTTCGTCCACTTCAAGCTATTTTAAGGAAGAAAAATCTTATTTTTCTTTATGTTTTGATATTGGCTGCTCCTGTCTGCTCCTGGCTGCTCATCTTCATCATTTTTGTAGGTACCTAAGGAGCAGCCATTTGAGTACTAAAACAAAAAAAATTTTTAAACTTTTCAAATTTTGGTGTTAATTTTTGTTTTTATTTTTGTTGGACAGTACATAAATCGATTTTATTTTTAAACAATTATTTTGATGTGTTTTTAAATCTTCCTTTTTATATAAATGTATATTACTTTTTTTGGTCTGAAGATGAAAAAAGCAGATGTAGAAACTTAGTCTGAATTGAATTGGCTGAACGATGGAATTATCAACTTTTACATGAACTTGCTGAATCAAAGAGGAAAATTAGATGTCTTTCCCAATGTTTATGCCATGAATACTTTTTTTTATCCTAAACTTGCATCTGGAGGTTACTCATCTGTAAAAAAACGTAGATTTATTTTCGCATGATTTAGTACTCATACCTGTTCACGTAGGTGCTGATTCGTGCATGGCAGCTATTGAATTTAGAAAAACATCTGTTTGTTATTATGATAGCATGGGGTCACCAAACAATCTATGTTTACAATTGCTCCAACAGTATTTATTGCATGATCATTTGGATAAAAAAACACCTTTTTAAATTTATCAAAATGGACCTTTGAGAATGTGACTGACATTCCCCAACAAAAGAACTGCAGTGACTGAGAAGTTTTTGCTTGTGTATTTGTTGATTATATAACTTTTAATAAAATATTTGATTTTAGTCAAGAACACATGAAATACTTTAGAAAAAAATTAATTTATGAAATCTTGACCGGTCATTGATTCAGAGTATAATCAAAAAGTATTGTAAATTTTATTTAATATTTTAAATACTTTAAAGTTTATGAAAAACAAAAAAAATAGTATGTAAGGTTTTTAGTAGCTGATGTTAACTGACTATTTCTTCATGTGCAAACTTATGTGCATTTGTCGACAAAAGAACTTTTTTAGATTTGTGAAGAATTTTTGAATAAAAATAAAACTTTAACACCAGTTTTAATCATCTAAACTTAGAATTTAATTTTTTGACACAATATCTAACAAGGATTACAGCACAAATATTTTCTATTGCATTAAAATTTTTTTTTTTTATTGCACTAGACTGCACCACAAATCATCTTTTTTTCATTATGTTTTCTTTAAAATTACACAACATGACACAGACACCAACAATATCTTCTGCCATTGACACATAATTGTGCCTTAATTTTGTAGATAATATGGTATCTATCTATAAATGAGAGATATCGCCATTTTGGTGAGATTTTCAATGTAAGATTTTTTTTTTTGAGGTTACAATCATTGTTTTTTTTTTCTATGCGCGCTTGCAGCGCGCTGAGTGGTACTAGTAGGTTGTTAAAAGACCTATACATCTCTTCACATGTATCCTGAATTTTGAAAATTTTCTATCGGCCAACACATGATTTAAAGTTAAGTGACCTTTTTTTACAAAATGAGGAGTAGATACTGTGACGGTCATAGGGTGCAAATATGTCCTGGACCGTAAAACCTTTGTCAGCCATGATAACATCACCTGCTTCACACTTAACATGACTTTTAATTATGCAAAGCTATATTATGTAAATATGTCTGAAAAAAATATACTTATGCTTAGAAATTAATGATAAAAATAAGTTTACGTAACTAAGCTTTTATAATTAAGCCCCGAAGGGGCACAATTTAAATATAAGTTCCAAACATTAAAAAACAGTTAACTCGATTAGTCTGGTGGCTAAAGTCACCGCTTCTCATTTTGCCGTCATTGGTTCAAATCTCGGCACTTCAATTTTTTTTCTTTTTTTTTTTTTTATATTTTTTTTTGTTGATTCTTATTAAACTTTGAGATGTTTTAAGATCTTTATGGACTTTTTTTAACTTTTTTTTTTTTTAATTTTAAACAAATAAAGGAATGATAAAATAAACAGTGTACGTTTAAATTATGATTTTAACAAAGCAGTAACAAAAAAAAAATTTCTATAAAACCAAAAAAAGCTTTGAGAGTTCTTTTTTATAAATTTTTAATTTTTAAATAGGCTAACGAAGAGATATTTTCATAAAATGATAATCTTTGGAGTACTTAGTAATTTTTTTTTAGTGAATCTCTTGAAATATATAGAACAGGTTACTGTGTTGACAAAACAGTTAAACTGACACGGAGAGCAGACTTTGGTTACAGCAGCGAGAGTCTGTAGTAGACCCAACTATAAAATTATGGTAGCCACTACTAGAATTTTTTACATTTTTGAAATGCCTTTTTTTAGCCTTTAGAAGTGTAAAAAGCTCAAATAAGTGAGATCACAAGATTCTTTGATATTAAATTTCATTTATAAGAATTTTTTCGATGATTTTTAAATTCATTCAAGTGTTAAACAAAGTGTCGAAAAGTCAAGACTAAAGTAACCCTCAAAAAGCAGACGCGCGCAAAATCAGAATCTGCATTATCGACACTGCCGATTGCTTCGGCAGTTTAAAAAATTTTGGATGTGGCTACCATAATTTTCTAGTGGTCGTTACTAAAAATGGTCTACTAGAATCACTTCGCTGTGGCTACTACAGACTCTCGTTGCTGTAACAAAAGTCTGCTCTCCGTGGAGAGTCGAAATAAATACCTAAACAATTAAACAATGTAATAAAGCTTTTATAATTAAGCCCCAAAGGGGCTCAATTTAACTATCAGTTCCAAACATTGAAAAACACATAAATCGATTGGTCTGGTGGCTAGAGTCACCGCTTCTCATTTTGCCGTCATCGGTTCAAATCTCGGCACATCAATTTTTTTTTTTTTAATATTTTTTTTTGTAGATTTTCATTTAACTTTGATATATTTTAAGATCTTTATAGATTTGTTTTTGAAAAATTCTTTTTGCAAACACACCTCCTGCCTTCAACCGATCCATACGCCCTATTGGGTGATTACTCAAACATCTTTATAGACTTTTTTTAACTTTTTTTTTTTTTTTTTTAATTTTTAACAAATAGAGAAATGATAAAATAAGCAGTGTACATTTAAATTATGTAGACTGTACTTTATTTTAATTGGTTTCGAACAAAATTATTTATCCTATTTTACACAAACAATTAGAGAAAAAAAGAGCGTCGAGATTTGAGTATACAACGGCCAAATTTAACGCGGCGACTTTATCCAGCAGACCAAAAAAATTGTCATGAAGTTTGGAACTTATATTTAAATTGTGTCTGTAGCTTAACTACATTGTTTAATTGTTTAGGTATTTATTTCGACTCTCAATTTAACTGTTTTATCATTACAGTAACCTGTTTTTTTTTAAACAGATTTACTAAAAAAAAAAATTACTAAGCACTTCAAAGATTATCACTTCATTAAATTATCTTTTCATTAGCCTATTTAGAGATGAAAAATTAAAAAAAAAACTCGAAGCTTTTTTTGGTTTTATAGAAATTTTTTTTTTGTTACTGCTTTGTTAAAATCATAATTTAAACGTACACTGTTTATTTTATCATTTCTCTATTTTTTTAGTATTAAGAAAAAAAAAAAAAAAAGTTAAAAAAAGTCCATAAAGATCTTAAAAAATCTCAAAGTTTAATAAAAACCAACAAAAAAAAATATAAAAAAAAAAAAGAAAAAAAATTGAAGTGCCGAGATTTGAACCGATGACGGCAAAATGAGAAGCGGTGACTTTAGCCACCAGACCAATCGAGTTAACTGTTTTTTAATGTTTGGAACTTATATTTAAATTGTGCCCCTTCGGGGCTTAATTATAAAAGCTTATAGTTACATTGTTTAATTGTTCAGGTATAATCATCTTCATTTAATATTTTTATCATTAATTTCTAAGCATAAGTATATTTTTTTCAGACATATTTACATAATATAGCTTTGCATAATTAAAAGTCATGTTATTCGCTCCATGCGAGTTCGTTTGCGACAACACTTACAGGAAAATCCGCGCTGTAAATTCGAGGTGGCGTAGCGCTGGCGACAACACTTACAGAAAAATCCGGCTGTTAATTCGAAGTGGTGCCACTAACTCGCACGGAGCGAATACGAATTATTCTTTCAAACATAATCAAGCTAAATCCAAGGAAAATAATGAAATTACAAGTAAGAGCTCAAAAAAAGAATTATGTCCTTTCAAACATTTGTTTTTGTTTATGTTTGTTTTTTTTTTTCTTTCTAATGTCAAGCTACGCATGCTGAAAGAGTGGGGGAAGGGCTCACGCGTGGAGGAGAGAGAGACAGAGCGGGCGCCGCTCGCTGCTACAGCGTTGCCACGTTTTTTCAGCGCAATCTAGTAACTCTGGCAATCTAACGACTCGCTGGTAGATCCACCGTACACTGCACTTTGATGAGTAAAAATACCCCCGGGTGAATAACCAACTTCTACCTTTAGAGTATTATCATTTTTATAGTAACTAAAATTTTGCTGTTGTACCAAAAGATTTTCTCTCGTTGAATTTTGAATTCTGTGCCATCTATTATTTTCTATTTCAATTAAATATTTTAAAAAATAATTTTTTGCTTTATTTTAATAAAAATAATTCAAAAGTTAAATCATTGGAAATTAGAAAAAGTTTTCACGTGGTTTTAAAACTTTCAAGGTGAGTCAAAGTGACTCCCATGTGATTTCACTCCGAAAGTATACAGTTGCCTATGGTGAGTTATCAACGTCGCATGAGGGCTGCAGCTGGGTCTGTAGTTGCAACGCGCGCGATTTAATAGTTATAAAATGTTTTAAAAAAAATTCTGCCTTGAATTTCTTAAAGTTGGATATTAAAAATGTCACGTGAGAAATAAAAAGACCCCTGCACCTCCATGTGATGGACTATGATATTTTGCTGAACCCTCCCTACCTCTAAAGCATCACGTGATTTATGGACGTCCCCTTACTATCATCTTGGGGTGATAAGGCGAAACATACGTATGTTTCAGCATATTGAGGGAGAGTTACAAGGGAGTAAAATCCCTCGTAAAAATATCCTTGTTGCATAAGCCTTTTATCCAAAGTCTGTCATGATAAAAAACACCTTGTTTTTGAGCTTTAGGTGATTGTTGGTGGTAAGTAGATTTATTTGATGAACCGAACAGCTACAGCGATGAGATGAGCTTAATGAGTAGACCCCTGATGAAAAAGCCAGACCAAAACACCAAGTTCAAGGGCAAGGGCGAGGTTATGATTGCAGACGAGAAAACAATGAGGGAGGAGCCGGGATTTCACATCTTAAATAATTTTCAAGTAATATTAATAGACAGTGTGACTTTGTATTGATGATACGGGCATATTTCGCGCAAACATTCCCACTTTAGAAGCATAGCCTCCCAAACGTAAGAAAATTTCTAAATTTCAATTAAAAATGAATTTAAATAGATACCCATTCAAGTAATTAGCAAACACATAATAATACTTATTGGCACTCATGAACCACTTCAATTTGAACATTTCTTTGGGTTGCTATTAAATCCTCGATTATTTTGCTTGCATGAGGTGTGAAAGCAGGCCAAGAATATAATGTTATTGGTCAAGACCGAGAACAGCAGTCCGAGCAGAAAACATCAGGGTGAGCGGAATCGGAACACTGTTCTTCGGTTTTGATTAATAATGTTTTTTCTCGGTTCAAAACCAAGAACTTGGTCGATTCAAGGTTGTTTTCAGACAGGGATTCAACACGATTTTAGGTCTATTTTTTAGAATTTTGAACACCTGTAAAGTTTAAGACGAATCCATTCAAATTAAATTCGTAATTTGCTCTTTCTAATTCTATTCAATAAAGGTTGTAACTTGGATGGAGAGCACAAGTAATCAATTTGTTTATAAGTACCTTTAACTGTCTTTCAATTTGAAAGGCTGCAGAAAAAGGATTTTTTTCTCAAATTATTATCATCTTATAACGAAAGATGAATTTTTTAAAAACAATAATTGAGAAAGAAAAAAATTCGACTCCAGAACCAGGATTTGAACCTGGGATCTCCCGATTGCTGGTCAGATGCTTTACCAACTAAGATATCCGTGGAGCCGCAGGTCAAATGCTAGTTTGGAAATG
Organism: Encarsia formosa; assembly: GCA_038277355.1. Classification (NCBI taxonomy): domain Eukaryota; kingdom Metazoa; phylum Arthropoda; class Insecta; order Hymenoptera; family Aphelinidae; genus Encarsia; species Encarsia formosa. The sequence continues at coordinate 56,467,487 of CM076186.1, forward strand.
AAATTCTTTCTCTCTCAAATTTTGTTTTTACGTCTCGCGGGTGAGTTTATTTACTTCGAATGGCTATAATGTCCATAAGCCGAATGGACCTGTGGCTCCACAGATAGCTTAGTTGGTAAAGCATCCGACCGGCAATCGGGAGATCCCAGGTTCAAATCGTGGAGTCGAATTTTTTTCTTTCTCAATAATTGTTTTTAAAAAATTCATCTTTCGTTATAAGATGATAATGATTTGAGAAAAAAATCCTTTTTCTGCAGCCTTTCAAATTGAGAGACAGTTAAAGGTACTTATAAACAAATTGATTACTTGTGCTCTCCATCCAAGTTACAACCTTCATTGAATGTAAAGTTTAAAATTTAAAAAAAATGTTTTATCGTTAAATCTTTTTGATTTATAAAATCAGGGTTTTCTTCTTTTTCACTTTCCGACTTTTTTTTTCAGAAACTAATTTCAATGGAAAAACCTAACCAAATATTTATGCTGAAAATATGCGTACGAGATAAAAGAGCTTCGAGTTTAACAGACGTAATGAGACTTGTTCTGTACCAAAACAAAGCTACTAAACTCTCAAATACATCTGATTTACACACACACACACACACATACACGCGCGCGCGCGCGCACACGCACACGCACACACAGTTCGAACGTCTGTATATTTCCTGAACTGTCCCATTCCGGATTCAAATTCTAAAAAATAGACCGAGAATCGACCCTGTTCTTGATTATGAATCGAGAAAATCGTATGAAAGAATAAAAATTTGCAGTTGAACTCATAAAAGCACTCCATAATTCATCGCGTACTTACTTTTTTTACTATATAATTACAATCTTGTGTTATTTAAATAATATTTATATGAATAACAGGCAAAATAGACTGTGAAATGTTTCCTCGGTAATATGTCCCAAACCTCATTTTTTAGTTTTTCAAGTAAGAATTTTTTGAAAATGCTTAACCTTGTGAAAAAAAAACAATGAAATAAATAAAACCCAGACCGTAAATACAATGATAAAACTGTAAAAACATTTTATTGAGAGTAGAGTCTTCAATAGTATAGTGTTCACTATCCCCGCCTGATACGTGGGAGATCTGGGTTTGATTCCTCGCGAGACTCTGCTGCTATTAATAAAGGCAGCGTCCTGAAGAAATGGTTCGAGAACGAAGGTTTCGGACACAAAGCCAACATCGTACCACCCGCTTAGCCGATGTTCCCTCCAGCGGCTCTTCTCTTGACCTATGTCTACTGGACAACTGGATCGATCTAACAAACCCAGTTTGAAGTTAAAGTGCTCAACTACAATAGAAACTACAGAGCAATTACATTCACAGTCGATCTCGACTCCACCATGGAAAAGCGCGACCCAGTCCCCACGTTCAGGTTTACACAAGAATATTCAATGGAAATGTTTCAAGAAGAAACTGGTCCACAGATACACGAGCACCGTATTCGACAACTTCAATTTCAGCAACGACGAGATAGTATGTCACCTAGCCCGCACTAAGGACATTATCTGTGAGAAAATTGAACTTTTTGTCCCGAGACACAGGCCACGTGACAACGTCTCAACGTAAGTCAACAGGAAGATCAAGTCACGTCAAGAAGAACATCACATCACAAGGACAAAACAACTCTGGTTTCTAGGGATGTGCTATGATCGTTGTAACAAAAATTGTCCTAAGACTGGAACCGTCTTGAGACGTCAGGAACATGTATTAAAAGTTCTTTGAATTTCTGTATGTGATGGGATCGTCTTATTTGTAAAGGGTATTGTGACAAGTTGTCTCAGATTTTTTAAATTGTATTCTTCTATATAGATGCGATAGTACCATCCTGTTATATTTGGTTTTAGAAATTGTCTAAAAATTCAAAGTATTTAACAAATGAATTTAAATGAATCAATTTCTTAAATAAAAAATTATTGGCTTGCATCTATATAGATGTAATCGGATGGCCATAGTTTTTAAGGCTCTAGAAATTGTCTCAACATTAAATTTCAGAATAAAAATAAAAGTCTATTTTAAAAATATTTTGATGGATTAAATTTTGTATAAACCAGCTTTTCGTAACACACATTGTAGAATCGCCCAACTGAAAACCCTGATTGGCATAACCAACGCGCACCTTTAGTCTGAATATAGCATTGCTTATAACAAGGACTGGGATGGTCAAAAGAAGCAGATCCATCGCAGAAAGCATGAGAAATAGTTTCCAATCATCAACCGCTTATTGTGACACAAAGGCCGCCCAAGAGTCGGTTGCATCAAGGTGAAGACCACTAACACACAAATCCTTGAACGAGCTGGCATCAACATGGCCTCAATGGTATCTGACAGAACTGTCGAAATTTGAACCCCAGTAGACGTTCTCAATACGATGGGTGCATACTTTAAGTAAATCAATTCGCCTAGCCACACTCATATCGGCACAGCACATCGGTTCTCCGTTGACACTCAAAATTTTGCTCTCCCAGCAATCTTTCAAATCAATCGCGACTCTGGAAACACTATCTCTACTTTTGATTATAATAACTTGGCCGGCAGGCCTCAGTAGATAGTAGGCAGCTTTGATTTCACCAACGTAATAAAAATGCACTTCTTCTTTAAAACTCTCTCGAACAAGACGTCTCCGGGCCCGGACAACATCCCCTCACTTGTTCTTAAGCGCATACTAGACAGTTTGATCGGTGATTACAAAATCATTTTTAATAACTGCCTGAACTATAGATTCTACCCAGAATCCTGGAAAAAAGCCAGAGTTCTTCCATTTCTGAAGAAAACAAGCCCTGCACAGACGTCTCAAATTTCAGGTCAATTAGCCTCACTCCCATGGACAGCAAAGCCTTTGAAGTTGTCGTCAGTCAAACCTTGATCAGCCTGGGAGAAGAAAACCATCCTACCCAATCACAGCCTGCCTACATATTTATCGGGAAGAAGAGACTAAACACTTTGTCAGCAGCAAACTACTTTAGAAACGAGCTAATATCCCAGGGATAGACTCCTTTTTACTGAGTCTTACCTGAGAATAATTCGTCAGACTCCTTCCAAATCATACGTTGAGTTGGACAAACGCCGATGCACTGAAGGAGCCAACTCAGATATCTCCCACCTCACGCGTTCACCTACTTTGAAGTGTTCGAATGCATTCAAGACGTCGATGAAATACCGATACTATATCATTTCGGCTGCCATCGTTCTAAAAAAAAATACTCCCGGCTCCTTCGCAGAATCACCGCTATTATATGGCACTTCTCCCCAGAGACGTCATTAGCAAATACAAGTTTGAGCAGAAATATTAGTGGCTTGCCTCTAATCACCAAACGAAAAATAAGCAAAGGAGGGGAGCGCGCAGAATATGCACCTGCACCGCAAGGACCCCCTGAACACACTACACTACCTCAGCAGGAACATCATCATACGCGGACGCCCACGCCTCTCCGCAAAGTTCAAGTTGGCCCTCTGGACACACTCAATGACCATCCAAACTTTAAACTTTTTGTGTAAGTCACACCAGCACCGACGTCTACACATAGACTGCCTGGATTTTTTTTTTGTATATAAGATCGTCTGTGAACAGATTTTTCTCTTTGGTGAACTAACCTCTGTTCTGTCAACCATGCATTTGTCGTAAGGCACCTCTGACGAAACATTTCCAAACATCTCTTACCAGGCTTATCAAATTACTTTAGTCTATTGAAATTCCAGAATAAGTTGCTCTTATCAAGCCGTACGTGTGATGGAACTATGTTTTTGCAAGGTTTTTTTATGTATAATTTGCACCTACTCATATATGATACTGTATGTTGTGTCACGAAGACACATTTTGTAATTATAAGATATTGTGTCATGAAAGACACATTTCGTTAACTAAGCATTTTTATGCTATAAGTAAACACGAAATGAGGCCAGCTTCAGTCTTTTGGTCAGTAAAGCTGCGGGACTCCGAAGCTGGCCACTTTGTAAGTAAAATCATACCTCTTAATTTTTACCGTAAATCGGGTCTGGAGTCATATCTCTTTATACATAAAATAAATAATAACCATAAAGATGTCTCAAATTATAAATAACTCTATATCTTAAGCTATGCATATATTTATACTATGTAATATTATATTATTAAAATTAAAATAAATAAATATAAAAACTAGATTATATCTTATTAATAAACTAATACATAACAAAATGGTTCCGATACAATTGAATTTCGAGTGCAAAAATAATAATTAATCGTGTGAGAGACGGTTAAATCTGTGAAAAATCTAAATAATAATAAATCGTGTGAGAGACGGTTAAATTGTGAAAAATCTAAGTAATAATTAATCGTGTGAGAGACGGTTAAATCTGTGAAAAATCTAAATAATAATAAATCGTGTGAGAGACGGTTAAATCAGTGAAAAATCAGAAGTAATAATTAATCGTGTTAGAGACGGTTAAATCTAAGTGATAGTTAATAGTGTAAAACGGGTCATCGATGAAAAATTTTAATAATAATAAAATAAAGTAAAATAATAATAATTAGTCATCGTGCGAAAGACAAAGAGAGGATAAATCTATATTTTAAAAATTGTAACTAAATATGAAAATAAATGTATTCCGTACATCGTACGCCGGAAAAAAAGCCGTGAATAATACAAACGAGGATAAACCGATAACGAGAAGCACAGTAAAAAATAACCCGGAATTACGTGAGAAGAACTTACCGGGATTAGAAAACGTAAGTAAAAAACGAAACCCATCCAAACAGTTAAATTTAAATAAGTGTACCGATGAAAATGCGTCGAGTACATCGACAGATCTAGTGTCAGGGGATTCATCGTTTGTGAATTCTCAAGATCCAATAAAAAATATAGAAAATTTTATACCAGATAAAACGAATCAAATACCAAACGTTAATAACACACAAAAAATAACGTCGAGAAATAACTCGCTAATAGAACTCGAAGAAAGCTCCGAAGTAAAAGAGGTAGATAATCTATTAGATTTTATAAAGTTCACAAGAATGTCTAAATTTAAAATAACGGATCTGGTCAACGAAAGCCCATTTTTTAACGGTTCGAAAAAATCGGCGGAAGAGATAATTAAATACGTGACAGAAGTAGAATCATTAATTGCAAACGACGACATTCCAAACTTTCTAAAATATCTAATTTTGAGAAAATGTGTTGAATCAGCGGAAGAAGGGTTTACGGATAAAAAACCAACAACAATAAGAGAATTCATAACAAGTATTAAAAATTCATTCCCGACAACAGAAAACTACTATTCTCATTATAACGATTTATTAACAATAGCGCAGAAAGAAGACGAAGACGTACGTAACTATACAACGCGGTTGAAAAAATTAGTAAAAAAAATTAAAGAACTAAAAAAATTGACCCCAAACTTAGAGAATACAGAGTATCAAACTTTTGAAACTAAATTAGAAGCTGACGCGCTGAAAAGTTTTGCTGATGGTTTTAAATTTAAAATTAATGTTCAGTTAGACAAGACGGGAGATTTTTCAGCAATATTAAATAATGCACTGATCTTAGAGAAAAAACTAAATTTAATTGAAAATCAAAATAACATACAAGTAAATCATTGTGCTAATAATATGATGAAGAAAAATATACCGATCTGTCAAATTTGTACAGAACGCAATCACGAAGCTTTATTTTGTCCATCCGTGGCGTGTGTATACTGCAAGTCGCAGAATCATAGATCTTTTGATTGTAATAGAGCAACTAAAAAAATTAAACTACTGTGTAATTTATGCAGTAATTACGGTCATTCATATAGCGCATGTGAATTTAATAAAATCGGAAGTAAAAATTGTCAATTTTGTCAAATAGCAGGTCACCAAGTAGATCAATGCGAGAACATAAAAGAATTTGAACTTTGTTGGAAATGTTTTAAACACGGACACACTCCGTATTTGTGCCCAAATAAGAACGAAAATCGCGAAAACTGCGAAAATTGCTAAAAAACGGGTCATACGGTTAATGAATGCCCCGAAGTTATTTGTCAAAAATGTAACAAGAAAGGTCATACTATAAAAAATTGTAATATTCAAGAAAATAAAAACAGATATCGTTTCTGTACTTATTGTGAAAATATTGACCATGAACTAAATGACTGCATTCAAGTGAAAACTTTAATAACGCAGCAAAAAAATAAAAACTCAGTAATTTGTCAAATTCGCGATAAATCGGGCCACAACGCTAAAGATTGCTTTAAATTTTTAAATATTACTAAAAATAAACAACAAAACACTCAAACTAATACCTATTATAATAAACGGGATCAAAATAGAAATAACGTATCACAAAAAATATGCGAATATTGCAATTATAAAGGTCATGATCTCGATATGTGCACTAAATATAAAGCCTTAAAAAATTACTCAAGTAACAATCCTGAAAATTGCCGACACTGTAACTCTCCGGGACATTCGTTGCGAAATTGCTTAGACCTGCCAAATTTACAAAAATTAGCCGGGAATTTTTGCTCAAATTGTAAAAATATCGGGCATACTATTGAAAAATGTAGACGTGCACAATATTCGGTGGAAGCAAATTATTTTTCTACAGACGTAGAATCTAGTGAGAAAATAAACCAATTATTAAACGATAACGCCGAAAATTCCTTAAATGATACTTGTGAAAATTTGATAGAATTAACAGACGTAAAAGACTATACGTGTGAAGAAAATATTATAATACCAACTTACGTAGAAAAGTTGGAAAACCTCTTGAAACATATTCGAGTCGAGAACGTGAATCCGAAAAATACATACGAATTTTTAGTAGACAGCGGTGCTCAATTAAATATAATTAAAAATGATAAAGTTAGACAGACAGATATTGATCCGAGACATCAAATCATGTTATCAGGAATATCGAATAAAATTATGAAAACTGTAGGTACTACAAATATACTTATTAACGGTTTATTTTATGAATTTCATGTAGCTTCCGATGCATTTAATTTACCATACGATGGTATTTTGGGTATAGAATTACTAACTGAGGGTAAATTAAGATTAGATGAGGGCTATCTAGAAATAAATAATGTAAAATTCGAGCTGCTAATAAATAAGAATAGGATGGTCAACGAAATACAAAATAAAAATTCCATAAATGACACGCAAAACTTGGTCAATGATTCGCTTAGCTTGCAAGTCACTACATCGCATGATCGCGAAAAAATTTTTGAAAATGAAAACGATGAGGTAATGAATGTTTTGAAACTTGATTTTAATACAGATGAGATAAACATGGAAAAAGACACTTGTTTCACAGAAGAGATAAAAAAATTACTGAACACAGTAGCAGAAATCAGCTATAAAAATAATGAGACAGAGCCTAATAATAGTAAACCAAATTTACGCAGAGTGATAGAAACGGAAAATAATATGCAAACATTCGTAGCTCAAATAAACTGTGCCTTAGAGAGTGAAATATGTCAAGAAAATGTCGAAAATAAAGTATTAGACTACCCTTGCTTTTTGAAAATACTTGATAACAATGTAAATTTCAACCCAAATGAAAATGATAGAAAACATCTTAAACACAACATACAAGAAAATAATATGAAATTCGAGATCGATTTTAACGACACTATAGAAATTTACAATGTTAACAATAATAATTACGTCGATAAGAGAGAGAGAACTCAAAAAATATTAAATAAAATAAATCTAAAACATTTGTCAAAAAAAAAATGCAAGGTTGATCGGGAATTTAATTGAGAGAAATGATATATTTTACTGTGAAGGCGATAAGTTAGAGAGATGCACAGTCGAGCAACATGAGATATAAAGCCTTAAAAAATTACTCAAGTAACAATCCTGAAAATTGCCGACACTGTAACTCTCCGGGACATTCGTTGCGAAATTGCTTAGACCTGCCAAATTTACAAAAATTAGCCGGGAATTTTTGCTCAAATTGTAAAAATATCGGGCATACTATTGAAAAATGTAGACGTGCACAATATTCGGTGGAAGCAAATTATTTTTCTACAGACGTAGAATCTAGTGAGAAAATAAACCAATTATTAAACGATAACGCCGAAAATTCCTTAAATGATACTTGTGAAAATTTGATAGAATTAACAGACGTAAAAGACTATACGTGTGAAGAAAATATTATAATACCAACTTACGTAGAAAAGTTGGAAAACCTCTTGAAACATATTCGAGTCGAGAACGTGAATCCGAAAAATACATACGAATTTTTAGTAGACAGCGGTGCTCAATTAAATATAATTAAAAATGATAAAGTTAGACAGACAGATATTGATCCGAGACATCAAATCATGTTATCAGGAATATCGAATAAAATTATGAAAACTGTAGGTACTACAAATATACTTATTAACGGTTTATTTTATGAATTTCATGTAGCTTCCGATGCATTTAATTTACCATACGATGGTATTTTGGGTATAGAATTACTAACTGAGGGTAAATTAAGATTAGATGAGGGCTATCTAGAAATAAATAATGTAAAATTCGAGCTGCTAATAAATAAGAATAGGATGGTCAACGAAATACAAAATAAAAATTCCATAAATGACACGCAAAACTTGGTCAATGATTCGCTTAGCTTGCAAGTCACTACATCGCATGATCGCGAAAAAATTTTTGAAAATGAAAACGATGAGGTAATGAATGTTTTGAAACTTGATTTTAATACAGATGAGATAAACATGGAAAAAGACACTTGTTTCACAGAAGAGATAAAAAAATTACTGAACACAGTAGCAGAAATCAGCTATAAAAATAATGAGACAGAGCCTAATAATAGTAAACCAAATTTACGCAGAGTGATAGAAACGGAAAATAATATGCAAACATTCGTAGCTCAAATAAACTGTGCCTTAGAGAGTGAAATATGTCAAGAAAATGTCGAAAATAAAGTATTAGACTACCCTTGCTTTTTGAAAATACTTGATAACAATGTAAATTTCAACCCAAATGAAAATGATAGAAAACATCTTAAACACAACATACAAGAAAATAATATGAAATTCGAGATCGATTTTAACGACACTATAGAAATTTACAATGTTAACAATAATAATTACGTCGATAAGAGAGAGAGAACTCAAAAAATATTAAATAAAATAAATCTAAAACATTTGTCAAAAAAAAAATGCAAGGTTGATCGGGAATTTAATTGAGAGAAATGATATATTTTACTGTGAAGGCGATAAGTTAGAGAGATGCACAGTCGAGCAACATGAGATAAATCTTACACATGACAGACCGATTTATGTCAAACAATTTCCATTGCCATTCGCTTTAAGAGATATTGCAATACAAGAGGGCAAAAAATTGATAGAGAATGATTTGGTGAGAGAATCCCATAGTCCATATAATTTTCCAGCTTTTTTGGTAGCAAAAAAGGGTTTTACCCCCGAAAATAAACCTAAACATCGTCTCGTGATAGATTATCGAGAATTGAACAAATTTACAAGCCCTGACCCATACATTATCCCTAGCACTACAGAGATTTTCGATGAAATGGGATCAGCTAAGTATTTTATTACACTAGATTTAATATCAGGATTCCATCAGATAAAACTAAGACCTGAAGATACGAAGAAGACAGCATTTAGTATTCACCCACTGGGCAGGTTAGAATTTAAAGTGATGCCCTCTGGGTTAATGAATAGTCCCAGAACTTTTCAAAGAATTATGAATAGAGTATTGAAGGGTTTGATAGGAAAAATTTGTTTGTCTATATTGACGACATTATAATTTTCGCAAATACTATAGAAGAACTGATAGAAAGATTCGAAATAATAGCTGATAGATTGAGAAAAGCACACCTTAAACTCGAATCCTCAAAATGTAATTTTCTTAAGACAGAAATAAATTTTTTAGGGCATATAATTTCCGAAAAGGGTATTAGACCGAATGAATCAATCACATCAGCAGTAAAGAAATTCGAAATTCCAAAAACCACAAAAAATATAATGAAATATTTAGGACTTACTAATTACTATAGAAAATTCATAAATGACTACGCAAACTTATCAAAACCTTTGAATGATTTACTTAAGAAAAACGTTAAATTTTCATGGGGTATAGCACAGCAAGAAGCTTTTGAAAAGCTTAAAAAACGCATTATGCAATGCACTGATTTTACAATTTCCAGACTTTACAAAACCATTTATAATCTCAACAGATGCAAGTAATTGGGCCATCGCAGCTATTCTTTCTCAAGGTAAAGTACCGGAAGATAAACCAGTGTCGTACGCAAGTAGACTGTTAAAAGGGTCGGAATTAAGATTTAACACTTATGAGAAAGAAGCTTTAGCCATATTTTGGGGAATAACTTACTTTAAAAATTATGTTTACGGAAACAAATTTACTGTATATACAGATCATAAGCCATTATTGAAATTTAGGTCAGCCGATAAAAACACCAGAGTCCAAAACTGGAGTTTAAAATTAGCATCATATGATTTTGACATAATTTATAAACCGGGATCAAAAAATACGAATGCAGACGCGCTCAGTAGAGGAATTGATGACTCGAATGAAATTTTTGTAATAACGCGCGCGCAAGCAAAAAAATATATAACTCCGCAGACCGTGAATAAAGACATTTATGCAAAATCGGAAGAAAGAAATTCTCGAAAAATAAATAGACAAAAAATAAATAAAAAGAAATGTAACGATACAATAAATAAAAACCTAACTGAAAATATTGTAAAAGTAAAAGATACAATAAATCTAAGACAAGATAATATAATGTACTTCATGACAAAAAGTAAAATACCACTGGACTCTAAAACATATGAAATCGTAAAATCAAATAACTTACTGATCAACAGTGAAATACAACCGAGAGAGATTGAAATCCTAAAAATTAAAAATAAAAAACTGTTTAGCATATGTCTAGACACTGCAAAATCGAAAGATTTAATATTAAATGATATATCACTATCACTAAAATTACTGAAAAACATAATGATTCAAAAAAATATCGCAACAATAAGTATTTCAAAAGATATTGAAATTATAAACGTTAAATGGGAGGAAATAGAACAAATATTAAGAGACATTTTTGAAAAATCACAAGTAAAAGTTATAATTTGTTTAAATACAATAAAATATATCGAAAGTAACCATAGAGATACAATATTTAATGAAATGCACACAAGTTTTATAGGAGGACATGCAGGCGTGCATAGAACTTACTTGAAAATTAAAAATAATTACTATTGGGAAAATCTTAAAAGAGACATACAAAAAAGAATCAAAAATTGTGATGACTTTCAGAAAAATAAAATTAAACTTAGAAAAACGAAACAACCATTAGTCATAACAGACACCCCTTTGAGAACATTTGATAAAATTGCCATGGATGTTGTTGGCCCACTCAATGTAACAAAGAAAGACAATAAATATATTTTAACTATCCAAGACAATTTGTCAAAATTCTTAATAGTAACTCCACTTAAAGATCAGACAGCAGAGAAAATTGCTGACGCATTTTTAAAAAAATTTATTTGTATTTTTGCCAGTCCCAAAATTGTTTTATCAGATAGAGGACAAAATTTTTGTTCGAAATTAATGAAGGCACTGTCACGTAGATTCAAAATAAAAAAGATAGAAACCACAAGTTTTTCACCATGGGTTAATGGGTCGCTAGAAAGACAACACGCACCATTAATAACCTTTTTAAGAAATTTTTCAAATAAAAATATAGAATGGGATCAGTTTCTTGAACTTGCTCAACTAAATCTAAATTGTTCAGTTAACTCTTCTCATAAATTTACACCATATGAAGTTGTTTTTGCATATCCACCTAGATAACCATCTAGTGAACCTTTAAAAAAGTCAGAACAATTGCCAACATTTAATGACTATTTCGAAAAATTACTGAATAACATGAAAAATATAGCCAATTTGGCAAGAGAAAATCTATTTATATCCAAACATAAAGCAAAGAAATACTATGACAAAACTGCTAATCCAGTACATTTCGAAGTAGGCGACAAAGTGTACTGGCAAAAGCAGCCAAAGCCAGGAAAACTAGAGAAAGACCAAAATTTAAGTCCATTTGAAATAAAAAATATTACGGATAAAGGTGATATTATATTTTTATACAAAGGAAAGCAAAAACAAGTTCATCCTAACAAATTATTTTTACATGAGAAAAAACTAATTTAATTTTTGTTTTAGGAACAAATAAAAAAAAAAAATAATAAATAAAAAAAAATAAAAAAAAGAGAAAGAGAAAGCAAACAAAATAACATGCATTTCATACTAATCACATTCTCATTAATCATACAATCATACGCACAAATTATTGGATATGAGTGTGGCTCTACCACACCAAACATCACAACGTTCTCATTATTGGACACGGGCGAATGCGACTTCCATGAAATAAGACCAAATTCGACAAATATTACAATCGAGCTGGTACAACTTGCGGAATTTCGAGAAGTGAATACGATTCACTGCAAAATAATCATCCATCGCACAGTTAATAGCTGCGGCATTTTTGGACATCTATTACCTGTGGAGAACGGAGAACAAGAGTACCTTTACGAATTATCTCAGGAAAAATGCAAACTACTACATGACACAGGCATTTTTAATTACGACGATATGCATATCATAGCCGATATCAAAGTCAACGCAACACCAATGACAGTAGGAGTGGACTTCGCGGGTAGTGCAGCAGACAAATCCTGTTCCGGAGCATCATATGCAGACAATTTCAACACATATACAAAGGTTTTTGTACATGGCACCACACAAATCTTACTCATACAAACTATAGCTAAAGTAAGTCTTGATACAGATAAAATTAGATTAAGTACGGGTACAATATGTACATTTTCAAATAAACACTGTATAGATTTAGAATACGGGCATACTTTTTGGGATATTCTACCTGTAAACGAATGTTTTAAAAATTCTTTTGATATATTATATTAGGGAATAGCTACTAAATTTACAAACGACATTGATCATCAGATTACTTATGCGGTAAATTCTAATGATATAACTTTTGCCTTATCCTCAAAAGGCGCGATAACTCAATGCAATAGACAATTTATTACAACTGAACATCCTAAACTACTAATTTTCGAATCACAACTAGGACTTAATAATTTGTATTATGATAACGATATTGTCAAAGAGAATACTATAAATCTAGATATTTTTACATATATTAATTCTAAGTTCATTTATGTAGAAAAACATCTAAGGATAGAATTAAATGACTTATATATAAATTTAATTACGGAAAACTGTAATCTTGAGAGAGAAACAATCCAAAACTCCCTAGCCCTTGCTACTTTATCGCCAGATGAATTTGCATACACAGTAATGAAACAACCAGGATACACTTCCTTGATAGCGGGTGAAGCTGTGCATTTTATAAAATGTACGCCAAGACCTGTAAAAATAAAGCACATGAATGTTATGAACAACTTCCAGTGACATTACAAAACGAGACGTGGTTTTTAACACCAAAAACACACATTCTTATTAAGACAGGCAAACAAGTCACCTGTAATAAAATCTTACCAAGATACTATAAAATAGGAGACAAATGGATCAAACTAGATCCATATCCAACTTATGACGTACAATCTCCACACATATTTCAACCATCAACAAAAATTCATTGGAATTGTAAATTGATAGAAGCTCTGGCCACGTCCGGGGTATACTCATCATCTCAGCTTCAACGAGCTCAACAACAGATCACATTTTCTCTGGAACAACCAGCCTTACTCAATATTTTAACAAGGCAAATGGCTGGAGAACACAATTATAACGAAGAATCCATAAGTAAATTGTTTACGAGTACGACTATAAAAGGAATCTTGGCAGATCTGTGGTCAAGTATTATCGACAATTTAATTCAAGGTGGATCAATTTCATCTGCAATAATTATGATAATTTTCTTGCTACATCTTATAAAAATAACTATAGAAACTATAATAAACGCCTATCTATTACAACAATTATACGGCTGTGGTTTACATCTTCTAGCTGCAGTGTCAAGTTCAATAACGCATTTCTTTATAATCCTGGGCAAGGAACAAACAAGAACTAAAGAGATGGCAGAACACTTGGAACTGCAATAAATAAAAGTAGATCCTATTAAAATCACACCTAAAATTCCTCCACCATTACCATCCACACTTCCTAACCAAAATAAAACTAAAATCAAACAAGAGACACCTTCCGTAAAAAAAATTAAGAATGAAAATTACGGTTTATTTAGCTTATAATTTTGATCAGGAAAATGAGAGACACGAAATGTGTCTTTCATGACACAATATCTTATAATTACGAAATGTGTCTTCGTGACACAATACCTCCCCCCTAAACAGGCAATTTTGGGCAGATAAATACTAAAAAAAAAGTTCGATTCCCTGCTGGAAAGCCATTTATCATGGGGTACTTTGTGAAAAAAGGCCTTCCCTTAGTTGGCCAAAGCAGTTTTCCCAGACCCTCAAATTACAATAAATTTTGCCAGAATTCGATAATTATTTACCGTACGCGATTTTATCAAAATCCTGTAAATTATTCACAGGATTTTAGAAGGAAAAACTTTAATAACAATTCTATTCACACATCAGTACTTTAAGTTCTCACGGAAAGACCTAAAAGAAATATCTTACGAAAAGCAAGTCTACAAAATGGTGGCGAAGGGTGCTAATAAGATTTTCTTGGGACGTGTCTGCTCGAATTGTGCACGACTTTCCCAAGGGAACACAAACAACTACAAAAAGGAACATGAGAAACTTGGGAGGCTACACGAAAAATATAAGTTACCGATCTGAACGGCTTCTGAAACCAAATAACGCTACCCACGTCCTTTCCCTCAACTTCCTTCTTCTTCCTTGCCCGAATTACGTTTTCAATCAAACCCAGGCGTCGCGTGGATTTAGGTCTTATTGACACTCGCACTCATTCATTTATCATCTAATAGAAATACACGGGAAGGCATCCGCCAAGCAGCACGCACGCCAATAAACTCTCGGCAGTGACCGTCGTGACCTTTACCCTGTACGTCTATGGACTGTCTAGGGTGCGGGTATAAATAATGAAAGACAGTCCAATTATTAATAATATTTTTAATTAAATTTTCAAAGTTACAACGGCTCTAGGGCCGAGATTAAGCTTGTGTGTGGTTAAAGGTTAGCTGTCGCTCGTGTCGAGGTTGATAAGAGACTGAAGGCGTTGCCTGGCTATGCGTGGCTCGATTGTTTACGACGTCGGTCCACAGTCGTGGCTGAAGTTGCCGCTTGCGCCTGTGTCCGCGCGGAACGTTCTGGGGAGCGATCCCCACAGCCACTCCCCCTCCAGAGACCTTCGCAGGTTGAAGCAGCGAAGGGAACGATACCCGCTTCGTTCTCCGAGGAGAGGATGGCGTCGATGCAGCTGGGGCCGGAGTTGTTGGAGTCGTCGGCTCTGCAGCTTGTTCCGGTAGATGAGGATTTTCCAAATCGGCGGTGGCCAGGTACGCTGGCTTTAGGTGGTCGGTGGACACAACCCTCTCTTTGCCGTTGACCTTGATAACAAAAACCTTCTCGTTGACACGTTTCGTTACCTCGTGAGGGCCAGTGTACGGAGGTTTCAGAGGCTTCTTGACGGTGTTCACCTTCAGGAAGACGTGCGAGCAGGTTTTGAGGTCTTTGAAGATGAACGGTCGATGTTTGGCATGGTCTGAGGCTGGCACAGGCTTGATTTCCCGCATGAGGGTCCGCAGCTTCTCCAAGAAGCTTCTGGGGTTAACTTCTTTCGTAGTATGGGTGAAAAATTCTCCTGGAATGCGTAGGGTTGTACCGAAGATCATTTCAACTGGTGATGCTTGTAGATCTTCCTTGAAGCAGTTGCGCAGGCCGAGCAGGACAAGGGGTATGCGTTGTGGCCAAGGAATCTGACCCTCGCACATGAGAGCTGCCTTCAATGTGCGGTGGACACGCTCCACCATTCCGTTGGACTTCGGATGCCAGGGAGTGGTGTGGATGGGCTTAGCCCCAATTATGCGTGCAAGAGCCACCTGGAGTGACGACTCAAATTGTTTGCCCTGATCAGTGGTGATCTCGATTGGGAAACCAAAGTTCGAGACCCAGTGCTGGTAGAAACTCGCCACAACGGTCTCCGCTGTGATGTCTGACAGTTGAACTGCAGTAGGCCACCTCGAGAACCTGTCAATCATTGTGAGGCAGTAACGCAGGTTGCCTTCCTGCGGCATGATGATAATGTCCAGATGGACGTGCTCGAAGCGGTTGCTGGGCGGTGTCAAATGCAGCTCGGTTATGGCGACTGACCTTGGATCGTTGGCATGGTTCACAAGATCGAGACCAATGGTCGACGTCTTTCTTGATGCCAGGCCAGACAAACTTGGAGGTGATGATTCTTGTAGTTGTGCGTGGACTGGGGTGCGCCAGCGAATGCAGGACGTCAAAGGCACGACGGCGCAGGTTGGCTGGAAGGTACGGCCTGATGATGCTATCCTCGATGTTGCAAGCGATTGAAGAGCCATCGACATGGAGTAACTGCAGGTCCAAAATACCTTTGTCCAGCAGATGTTCCAGCTCGTCGTCTTCGAGCTGTGCTGCCTCAATGTCCCGAGCAAGCAGAGCGGATGGCATGGCGATTGCGTTGACTCTGGACAGAGTATCAGCCACTACATTGTCCTCACCTTTCACGTGCTCCAGGGTGACATTGAATTGGAGGATGTAGTCTAGCTGGCGCTGCTGCCTTGGAGAGGCCTTGTCCGACCGCTGCTGGGCCGCAAAGGTTAAAGGCTTATGGTCGGTGAGCACTTTGAAGCTCCGACCCTCCAAGTACCTCTGGAAAAACTTGATGGCCTCGAAAATAGCCAGTAGCTCTCGATCGTAGGTGCTGTACTTCTGTTGCGCGGGTGACAGCTTGCTGGAGAAAAAACCGACTGGATGCCAGACGTTGTCGATTTCCTGCTCTAGGGCGGCACCGATGCCCTTGTCAGAGGCGTCTGTCGTCAGGCGCAGTGGCGTCGATGGCGACAGGAATGTGTTGGTTGTGGCCTTTTTCAAGTCCTCCTTGCATCTCTCGAAATCTGCCTCCGCTTCAGGAGTCCAAATGACTTTGACTTTGCGTCCTCTGGAAAGGCCGCACAGCATGTCGTTCAGCGACGCCTGTCGTTTGGCCGCTCCAGGAATACAGCGTCGGTAATGGTTTAGCACCCCGAGGAAGCCGCGGAGCTGCGTGGCCATCTCAGGCGTGGGGATATCCATGATGGCGTCCACCTTGCGTGCTGGTGGCCGGAAACCCTCGGGCGAGATGGTGTAGCCTAGGAACTGGACCTCGGACTGACCCACCTGGCACTTCTGAAGATTGATGGTAAGTCCTGCCTCTCGCAGTCGCTGGAAGACGAGACGAAGATGTTCCAGGTGCTCCTTGTGGTTTCGGGACTTGATGCGCACATCGTCAATATAGGACCTAACGAAGGGCATGTCTCGGAACAGCGTATCCATGAAGCGCTGAAGCGTTTGCGTGGCGTTGCGCAAACCCATGGAGAGGTACAGGAACTCGTAGAGCCCATAGGGTGTTGTGACGACCGTCTTGCTGATGTGTTCCTCTGCCATGGGGATTTGGTAGAATCCCTTTTCCAGATCTAGGGTGGTGAAGACGTTGCAGCCATAACAGTCATGCAGAATATCCTCAATGACAGGAATCGGGTAGCGGTCCGGACGTGTGCAGGCGTTCACCCGGCGGTAGTCGCCTGTCATCCTGTATCCACCAGACTTCTTAGGCACCAAGTTTATTGGGCTCGCCCACTGGCTGGACGAGGGCCTGATAATGCCCCTCTTTAGGAGCTCGTCGATCTCTTGCTTGGCCGCCTGAAGACGCTTGCCATGGAGCCGCCGTGGGCGCTCGAAGACCGGAGGGCCCTTTGTGAAGATGTGGTGCAAAACTGGAGTACCGCTGAGGTTTGCCTTTCCCTGTCGGGGCTTGGTGATGTCAGCGAACTCCACCAAGAGCTGATCGTAGGCCATGCGGTGTTTGTCCTCAGTGAAGCAGCTTTGGATGCCAATGCCAAAGACTTCTGCGGTGTGGAGCGTAGCTGAGTCCGAGAACCGGGACAGCACTTGCGCCTTCAGATGCTCGTACTTCCCGTTTGCTAGAGCAGTGCGCAGGACATCCAGAAGGTCCTGGATGGAGTCCTGGTCGAGGAAGGCGACGACGAGGTTATATTTCGTCAAATCCGAGCGGACGTTACTCGCGCCGACTAAGGCCTCGATCTGCATGAACCATGCTTCCGGGGAATGTTTCCAGAAATTCGGAAGCTTACACTGCGTGACAACCTCCACTGGGGCGCCATTTTGTTGAACTGGCAGTTGTTGACCATCGGCCCCTCCGTCGTCATTTCCATTCATTATCGCGGAATTTCCTTGAAGAAGGTTTCTTGCAAAATTTGCGGCAAGGGAGCGGGCGAACTCAACCTGCCTTGTCAATATGGGTGTTTCCTCCGTTTTTCTAAACGCCGGTCCACAGTCGTGCGGAACGTTCTGGGGAGCGATCCCCACACGTCTAATTATAAATTTTCAACAAAATAATCAAGACACTTAGCATCTCTTACAATGAATTCCACGCGCTCTTTCATTCTACAGATAATCCATACGTTACATCACGCACACAGTATCACTTAAGTTTGATTACTCTTCCTCGTACTGATCCTTTTCATGGTGTATCTGTGCGCGCGCCTGTAGACGTAGCCAGTTTCATATGTCATCTACCAATACGTATTCTACTCAGCGTTGGTTGGGTTAGCAACCTGGTGAGGAATTGGGTAAGTTACCCTAGGGTTAGGAAAGAAATTACTGGTGAGAAATGACGTTTTTTTTTCTAACTTAAAAAAAATATCTGCACGATATACTAATGTTAAAAATTAACAACAAAGTCTTAATTTTTGTACTTAGCTCTCAAGACCGAATGTTTTTGTTTAATTAATTAATAAACAATTTAAATAATTACTAAACAAAGACGAAAACCCTGAAATGTAATGATTTGACGGAAATAAAAAATTTAATAATTTATTTTTAATTGCACCTAAGCTCCTAAACCCTCATAACCAAGTGGATCGATTAAAAAAATTAAATTTATTCATAAACAATTTAAATAATTAATAAACAAATACGTATATCTTGAAACTCAATAAATTTGAACGCTAAAAAATTTAATAATTTACTATCCCCAAGCTCCGAAACCCTCATAACCAAGTGGGCCGATTGCAGTAATTAAATTTATTAATAAACAATTTAAATAATTAATAAACAAATACGCATATCTTGAAAGTCAATATATTTGACGGTAAAAAATTTAATAATTTCTTATCTCTCAGCTCCTAAGCTCTCATAACCAAGGGGACCAACTGCAATAATTAAATTTATTAATAAACAATTTGAATAATTAATTAACAATTTAAATAATTAATAAACAAGCACACATATCTTGAAAGTCGATATATTTGACGGTAAAAAGTTTAATAATTTATTATCTCTAAGCTCCTAAGCTCTCGTAACCAAGGGGAGCGACTGCAATAGCTGAATTTATCAATAATCAATTTAAATAATTTATAAACAAATACGCAGATCGTAAAATTCAATAAATTTGAAAAGTAAAAAATTAAAAATTTACCTTTCCAAAGCTCTTAAAACCTCATAACCGAGGAGACCACCTTCAATAATTGAATTTATTAATATACAATTTAAATATTTAGTAAACAAATTTAGTACACATATCTTGAAAGTCAATATATTTGAGTCGTAAAAAATTTAATAATTTATTATCTCTAAGCTCCTAAGCCCTCATAAGCGAGAGGACTGACTCAACAATTGAATTTATCAATAAACAATTCAAATAACAGTCTACAACCTCGTGAGCCTGGGCTGCGTGAGTTTAAAATACATCAATTTTTAAATAAACGAATAATCTGACATGTTTATAATCTTAAAACCTTGGTTGGAGCATGTAAAAAAATAATATACATAAAATATTAATTTATTAAATTATTTAATTTTTAACTGCTCAAATTTATTAATTTTCTAAATTGTTTATTACGAAAATAAATTCAATTATTGCAGTCGATCCCCTTGGATATAAGAGCTCAAGAGCTTAAAGATAATAAATAATTATATTGTTTACCGCTCAAATTTATTATTATTATTATTATTATTATTATTATCATAATTGATTTCCAGAATGCGCGAATTTATTTATCTATAATGATAAGTATTTACTGATTAATTTAATTATTGCACTCGATTCCAACGATTACCAGGGCTTAAGAGCTTGAATATGATAAATTATTGAATTTTTTAACTCTCAAATTTATAGAGTCCCAAGATTCACGCAGTTATTTATATTAATTATTTAAATTGTTTATGAATAAATTCAATTATTGCAGTACATTCTCTTGGTTATGAGGGTGTAACAGGGGTGGATTTAAGGGTTTGTATGAGCCGATACAAATGCCCACGGTGCGTACTAAATCCTTACTACCTGTACTTAGTGCTGATCCAAGCACTCGTCGAACTGTAACTCGTCGACCTGAAATAATAAAATGAGGAAATCGCGTCCGCGAATATTACTATATCTCGCGACGCGGTCGGCTAGTTCGTTTATCGGCAGTGGGTGCGGGTATTAAAACAGGATCGATTCGCAGGAACACTAGGTTTAGTCAATAAAAATTAAATTAACAATTCAATAATTTATTAAAACAAATCTAAACCTAAAATACAAATTTCGAATTACGACTCGGTGTCGTTCAAACCAGTAAACAAAAGAATCTTCAATGCTCTCTAAATCGTTGCGCGCGCACACAAATTACTGCTGCTATCGGCAGCTAACGCGCGCGAGAGAAAAACAAAGATTATGACAATAACAGTGTACTAAGGACACTCACACGCATTCACACTCACTCGCACATTTACAATTAACTTACGGAGTCGCTAAGGTGCACCTCACACCAAGCCGTCAGGCTAAACAAAATGCCAGGCTACGATGCCGACCAGCCGCAATATATACCATACTCGAGTCGCCGTGTAGCCGTCGGAAAGCGGTCCAGGTGATGACGTGAAATGACAACTTCACAAATAACACCACACTCTCACACTACGGCTCTACCACAACGCGCGACGCGAATGTCAATCATTGCCTTGACTTCCGTAACGAGCGAGATTCTTCAAGATCTGCCATGAATCGATCTCCAGATCTTTGCGTGTCTGCCGGACGTCGGCCAGGTTCCCCGACGTCCACGGCTTCCAAAAGCCGGTTGACTCGTCTAGACAGAAGAATGCTTCCCGGGCGATGACCATCGATCCCGCACCTTCTGTCTCTGCCAACTCTCTCTTCGACGACATTCCACTCCCGAGGAGTCCGGTTAGCCGTCGAACCGAGACGAGTTAAGTTCCATGTACGTGCGAACACTTGGACACGAAAACTACGAGTGGCTTCCCGATTCCCGCTCTACCACCTCAGAGGTCCGCTCTGAGCTGCGTTCGACAGTCACGTGACTCGCGCCAAATCCTAAATCGTTACCGACGATTTAATTACGATCACTGACTGTCACAAGGGCTAGCCTAGGAGCTTAGGGATAATAAATTATTGAATTATTTACCGCTTTAATTTATTAAGTTTTACGATCTGTCTATTTATTTATTAATTATTTCAATCGTTTATTAATAAATTTATTTAATGCAATCCTACTACTAAGTTATGAGGGTTTCGAAGCTTAGGGGTAAGAACTTATTAAATTTCTTAACGCTCAAATTTATTGAGTTTCAAGATATACGTATTTGTTTATGAATTATTTAAATTGTTTATAAATAAATTCAATTATTGCAGTCCATTCTCTTGGTCATGATGGCTCAGGAGCTTAGAGATAATAAATTATTAAATTTTTTAACGTTCAAATTTATTGAGTTTCAAGATATACGTATTTGTTTATGAATTATTTTAACTATTTATCAAATAATTTAATTATTGAAGTCAACCTCCTCGGTTATGAGACTTTAAGAGCTTAAGAAAAAGTAAATTTTAAAATTTTTTAATTTTCTGCATAATTGTTTATAAATTATTTAGATTGTTTATTAATAAATTCAGCTATTGCAGTTTATTTTCTTGGTTATGAAGGCTTAGGAGCTTAGAGATAATAGATTATTACAATATTTACCGCTCAAATATATTGACTTACAATACATGCGTATTTGATTATTAACTATTTAAATCGTTTATTAATAAATCCCACCATTGTAGTCCATTCTCTTAGTTATGAGGGTTTAACAGCTTAGAGATAATAAATTATTAAATTTTGTACCGCTCAAATATATTGACTTTCAAGATATGCGTATTCGTTTATAAATTATTTAAATTGTTTATGAACAAATTCAATTATTGTAGTCCATTCTCTTGATTATGAGGGTTTAGAAGCTTGGGGATAATAAATTATGTAATTTTTTACCGCTTAAATATATTGACTTTCAAGACATGCTTATTTGTTTATTAATTATTTAAATCGTTTATTAATAAATTCAATTATTGCTATCGGTCCACTTGGTTATGAGGGTTTAGGAGCTTGAGGATAATAAATTATCAAATTTTTTACCGCTCAAATATATTGACTTTCAAGATAATCGTATTTGTTTATTAATTATTCGAATTGTTTATTAATAAATTCCATTATTGCAATTGGTCCACTTGGTTATGAGGATTTCGGAGCTTGGAGATAGTAAATTATTAAATTTTTCACCACTCAAATATTGATTTTCAGGATATGCGTATTTATTTATTAATTATTTAAATTGTTTATTAATAAATTTAATTATTGAAGGCGGTCTCCTCGGTTATGAGGATTTAAGAGCTTAGGAAAGGTAAATTTAAAAATTTTTTAATTTTCAAATTTATTGAATTTTACGATCTGCGTATTTTTATATAAATTGTTTAAATTGTTTATTGATAAATTCAGCTATTGCAGTCGCTCCCCTTGGTTATGAGGGTTTAGAAGCTTAGGAATAATAAATTATTAAATTTTTATCACTTAAATTTATTGATATTCAAGATATGCGTATTTGTTTGTTAATTATTTTAATTGTTTATTAATAAATTTAATTACTTTAATCGGTCTACTTGGTTATGAAGGTTTCGGAGCTTGGGGATAATAAATTATTAAATTTTTAACGCTCAAATTTATTGAGTTTCAAGATATACGTATTTGTTTATTAGTTATTTAAATTGTTTTTTAATAAACTCAATTTTTTTAATCGATCCACTTGGTTTTGAGGGTTTAGGAGCTTAGCCCAGCTGAAAAAATCCATTTGGAAATCCGTAAGGAAACCCGTACGGGGATCCATAAGGGTTCCCGTCAAGGACCCCATACGGGTTTCCAATACTGATATTTGGTCAGGGTTTCTGTACGGGTTTCCATACGGGTTTTTTTTTTCTTTTAATTTTATTTTCCCAACTATTTTTTAATTTATTTAATATTCTTAATAGATATTGATATATTATTCTTTATTAGATTTAATTATTAATAATAAAATCATCGTTTGACTGAGATTCAAACCCACGAGCCCAGGCAAGGCAGGCAGACACTCTAACACCTGAGCCACTGAGCTAGCTTGCACCAAGACTTTAATTAAACTACTTTAACAACTGTTTTATATTTGATTTTTCACTATTCCCTCTCAGCGTGCGAGTGCGAGAAATTGTATTACATTATCTAAATCTAAAACAAATTTTGTCGAAGCTTCATCTAAATTAAAGGGCTTCACCGACAATAAGTTGTATATTATCAGTATACTATAAGGGAGTTCAATTGAAATCTCGGTGCATGCTAGCTCAATGGCTCAGGTGGTAGAGTGTCTGCCTGTCATGTCTGGGGTCGTGGGTTCAAATCTCAGTCAAACCAAATTTTTTTCTTTGATAATTTTATTCTAAATAATTTTACTATCGTAATAAATCTATTGAAGAATACAATATCTGTGAGTAATAATGATATTGAATAAATAAAAAAATAGTATGAAAAAAAAAAATCTGTACGGAAACCCTGACCAAATATCAGTATCAGGATCCCGTATGGAGTCCTTTACGGGTACCCTTATGGGTTCTCGTACGGGTTTCCTTACGGATTTCCATATGGATTTTTTCAGCTGGGAGGTGTAATTAAAAATAAATTATTAAATTTTTTATTTCCGTCAATTCATTAAATTTCAGGATTTTCGTCTTTGTTTAGTAATTATTTTAATTGTTTATAAATTAATCAAAAAAAAAATTCGGTCTTGAGAGCTAAGAATGAAAATTAAGACTTTGTTGTTAATTTTTAGCATTAGTATATCGTGCAGACAGTTTTTTTAAAACTCGGAAAAAAACGTCATTTCTCACCATTAATTTCTTTCCTAACCCTAGGGTAACTTACCCAATTCCTCACCAGGTTTCTTACCCAACCAACGCTGATTCTACTGCTTTTCCATTGCTGGAGACCAGAGTTCCCAAAAGTGTCAGATTTTCCCAGCCAAAAGTCCTTAAGAACTGCCACTTTTGAGATCACTGCTGGAGACTCCCCGACATACCTCGTGTGTGTGTCGGTTATACATTCCCGGGTGTTCCTTCAGTGTATGTGTGTGAAGTGTATGCATTGTTTGCCACTGGCATCTAGCGGTGGCGGGAACAGCAGCAGGGGCTACGTACACGTGAGTGGACGTCGACTACTTGCACGAAGAAAAACAATACCATTCTTGAGCCTGTTGACACCTGGAAATTTAAGAAACAACAATAAAATAAATTGTTCTCCTCCAGGTGACTCAACACTATCAGGTAGACTCTTTCTAATTCAATATACTGTTTCGGAGCTACAAACTTGCAGAAAAATTTTACAAGGAACTACAAGAGATACGTTCATAGTAAAAGTGCTATAAAAAAACGAAAAAAGCTTGCTTTTAGCTCTGCTTTAAAAGAATACGATAAACTTAAAAAAAAAAAACGCTTTAAGACCACAAAAAACATTGATTATCTTTTATTGCTTCATATTTAATAAATAGTGAGTCCTTAGTAGTTCTCACTACATTAGTAATATGGATAATTTATGTCGGTTCTTTTACATAACTTATGTAAGTTATAAGACCAAAAGTGGTAAATAAAGCTTTAGTGCAAAGAATATGTAGATGTTGCCATTTGAATTACTTAAATTTTTTTAATAAAATAATCAACTGTACAATTATGCTCAGGAGAAGATTTTTCCAGAAAGTTTCGACTCAGGATTGGTCAGGGTGGATACCTGTAGCACCTGGTGGCATGTACGCCCTAAATATGGTTTCTCCAGGAATTTTCGACTCATGATGGGTCAGAGAGAACACATGAGATACCTGGTAGCATCTACGTCGTGTAGATGAATTTTCAACAAAATTTTTATTCTTAGGTGATGACACAGGGTGTTCACCTCGGTGAGCACACTTGTATGGAAAGGTGGTAGAAAAATTATCTCGTGTGCATAATTACCACTAAGATAAATAAGTGCTTAAGCTGTGTTAAAACTTCTTATAGAAATAGTCTTCAAAATTAGACAATTGTTAAAAGCAGCAGGTATCTACTTTGACTCAACTTGAGCTAAAACTTACTAGAGAAATCGTCTCCAGGATGTGCATGCCACCAGGTAGTCAGCAGACATCTTAAAATTCAGTCCTTTAATTTCGCAGGAGAAAAAATATGCCCACCATAGTCAAAATTTTTATGGCTTGCCAACTCGGCAAAGGAAAAATCAAAATTTATCAACTGAGGCGAAAGTGAGGTTAATGAATACAAGATTTAATAAAGATGTTTATCAATTATAAAATGCTACTTATTTAACAAATTGATACTGCATTATACATCATACAGTTGAGTGAGTTGATGGTCTTGGTCAAAATGTGGAGGTTTGGCTATTGTTAAAACAGACTGGACAAGAGAGGCTGTTAATGCTTAATGTTGATGTTGATATTTTTTCAACATTTTGATATACGTATGATACGTGTTTAAGAATGTTAATATTAATTACATTGCGAGGGAGTGAATCCCTCGTAAATTATTTTTTCTTACCTGGCAGTGTCAGGTCACCTGGGAAACAAAGAAATAATTAATTTGTTTGTTTACCTTCCCAGGTGATAACCATGCCACTTTCTCGCGCAGCAGAAGCCGACCACGTGGCGACGATCGCCGTCGGCTGGACGCTGCTGTTGCAGCAGCACGAGCACCCGGCGCGCGCACGACACATACACACACACACACATTCACCACCCGGGAAGGCTCTCCCGGCCCAGGGCGCGCACGTACACACACATACACCACACACGGGTTCCGATTCTCCGTCGGGGAGTTTTCGGCGACGGAGGAGGTGCGCAGCGCGTGTCGGCAGACGACGCAACTGCATTGCCAAGCGCGTGCGCGCACGCTCACCACAGTAGACACGGGCGTGAGTGAGATATTATTTTTTTTCTGTATTGTGTACGTTGCGCGAACAATGTGTGCGTATGAGGGAGAGCGAGAGAGAGAGAGTATGTGCGCAAGGGATAGGGTAACGCAGTGAGTGCCTCGTGTGCATTATTTTTATTCTTATTTTGGATTTTCGCGCGTACTATAGGTGGCGTGGCGATCGCCACCGGAAGATTGTAGACGGGAGCGTGATTGGGTGTTGTGGCGTGAATGTGTCTGAGTGGTGGACAAATGACTGTTCCTCGAGTATGAATGAGGCTTAATTGGATTGATTTTTGTTGATTGGTGGAGAGTGTTTGGAGGGGATGGTGAGGAAGGAAGTCGAGACAGAGAGACGCGGGGAGCGTCACTCTGTTCTCAGTAGCCACAGCGTGAGGTAGTGTTTGAGAGTGTGATTTTTTTTAGTTTCTTTGAGTAGACTTTTTCCTAAGTTCCCTTTTCCTAATTTTCTTTAGTTGAGTTGTAGACATTTTTTTTTCTCTTTATTTACAGCTAGGTACAAGAAGAAATCGAAGACTTGGGTTATTTCCTTCTTGCAATACCGAGAGTTGAAAAACCAGAGAGTAGTCATTTTGGGGCATCAGAGAATTTTGGTTGAAATTTTTATAACGTAAGGTTTTTGTTTTAATTATTGAAAACTTTATAAAGCATGTTTTTCCGGAAATTTTGTATATTGCACGCTAAATGAGAATCCTGTTTGGCTATTATTAAAAGTTTATTAACCCATTAGGTCCCAAGAGTTATGAATTTTTTTTTGTACTTTGAGCTTATAAATCAAAGCGAAAAAGTTGAAAAATAATTTAAAAAATACCCTACCCTCCTATTTTCGGATATGCCCTACACGATGGCATTGTTTAAAATACTCAAAAATAACATTTTAATTTGTCAATAAACAAATATAAAAAAAAAATGAAAATTTTTACGTCATTTTTTTTTTCAAGCTGGTGAACAATGCCAAAAAAATTATTTTTGCCCTCAAAAAGTTGACCACGGGTGTTCACATTAGTTGAACTTTACGTGCATATTTGATTTTTTTGGTTTCGATTTTTTTAAACAAAATGGCGGACTAAAAACTTCAACGCCAATAATTGTACGGCAGCGCATGGTTGAATAAATACCGAAAAATTACTTTTTATAAAAAATGACTGTGGTTCCTAAGATTTTTATGGTCGCTGATTATGAATCTGAGATCAAAATATCAAAATTGTAAGAATTGGGCCCAATACAATAGGACCCAATACTCAAAGTTAAGATTTTATAAAAACAAAAAATATCATCATATTTTACGTAGAATTTCAAGATCAAAGTATACTTGGTCGTTTTTCGAAAAAAATCGTCATTTTCGAGTAAAAAATCAAAAAAAACGTTCAAAGTATTGGATTTACTTCCGGAGATCCACAACAGCTCGTCCCCGTGTGCCTGTAACGAATTGAACACAACTTTTGAGATGGCAAAAATATATTTACGAGGTTTTTGGGTTGCTGATAGTGTATCTGAGGTAAAAACATGAAAATCCCAAATATAGGGCCTAATACCGTAGGACCCAATATTAAAAATTGAGATATCATAAAAATAAAAAATGCCATCTTATTCTGCGCAAAATTTCAAGATCAAAGTATACTTGATTGTTTTTCGAAGAAAATCGTTATTTTCGAGTAAAAAATCAAAAAAAGTTCAAAGTATTGGATTTACTTTCATAGATCCACAACAGATCGTCCCCTTGTGCCTGTAACGAATTGGACACAACTTTTGAGATGGCAAAAATATATTTTGGGTAGCTAATAGGGTATCTGAGGTAATAACATGAAAATTCCAAATAAAGGGAATCAAGGACATGCAGCACCACGTGGTTTTAAAAAATTTTTTTTACTTTTTGTTTTTTATTTCGTCGATCTTTTTATACGACGTAACTCACGTGAAATGATTAGAATGCAGGATCTCTGCACAGATTTTTTATCTCATTTTTTATTTTTATGATATCTCAATTTTTACTATTGGGTCCTACGGTATTGGGCCCTATATTTGGGATTTTCATGTTTTTACCTCAGATACACTATCAGCAACCCAAAAACCTCGTAAATATATTTTTGCCATCTCAAAAGTTGTGTTCAATTCGTTACAGGCACACGGGGACGAGCTGTTGTGGATCTCTGGAAGTAAATCCAATACTTTGAACTTTTTTTGATTTTTTACTCGAAAACGACGATTTTTTTCGAAAAACGACCAAGTATACTTTGATCTTGAAATTCTACGTAAAATATGATGATATTTTTTGTTCTTATAAAATCTTAACTTTGAGTATTGGGTCCTATGGTATTGGGCCCAATTCTTACAATTTTGATATTCTGATCTCAGATTCATAATCAGCGACCACAAAAATCTAAGGAGCCACAGTCATTTTTTATAAAAAGTAATTTTTCGGTATTTATTCAACCATGCGCTGCCATACAATTATTGGCGTTGAAGTTTTTAGTCCGCCATTTTGTTTAAAAAAATCGAAACCAAAAAAATCAAATATGCACGTAAAGTTCAACTAATGTGAACACCCGTGGTCAACTTTTTGAGGGCAAAAATAATTTTTTTGGCATTGTTCACCAGCTTGAAAAAAAAAAAATGACGTAAAAATTTTCATTTTTTTTTTAAATTTGTTTATTAACAAATTAAAATGTTATTTTTGAGTATTTTAAACAATGCCATCGTGTAAGGCATATCCGAAAATAGGGGGGTAGGGTATTTTTTAAATTATTTTTCAACTTTTTCGCTTTGATTTATAAGCTCAAAGTACAAAAAAAAATTCATAACTCTTGGGACCTAATGGGTTAAATTCGATAGAGTTTTTTTTTGTCTTGGCGCGGCGTCGTTACCCGCCATTTTGTAGACTATTTATAGTTTGTTTAATTCCTTTGTTCTCAAATTAAAATTTTATTTTTTTGTAATTGTAGACTTGATTTTTTTAAATTTTGTAGACAAGAATAAAAATCAAATTTAACCTAAAATTTTTGTAATAATTTATTTTCTCTCTCTCTAGCTCACCAACCGTTCCCGGAGGTTTTCTCTCCGTGGAAACCCTGACCCCAGATTAAGGAGTTTTCCCCTAGAGTTTTATGAAAAATTTTCTTGTAACGGGAGGGCCCGGGAAACTCCGTTAATTATTTAAGGGAGGCCCTTTTCTTAAGAAATACCCCGTTACAACATTCAATACAATATTTTAATAATTGTTATTTTATTATTTAATTTAAAAAAAAAATTTTTATTAAATATTTTATTTAAAATGTTTGCTTGACCTTGCTTAACGGCTTCATCGAATAAGAATTTTTATCATCATTAGTAACATTTTTTTTTAATTCAGAAACTAAAAATACATTCTATTTTTTAACATTTAGAATGCTGGTGACTGCTCAACTTTTTTTGTTTAAATATCTCGGTAAAAATTTAAGTATAGCTTCTTCTTTATAAATTTTATTAATTTTTACTGGTCAAAAGACACAAATCCTATTGGTTGCCCATAGAAGCTCATCCATTTCTTGATCTAATAAATCTACAAGTTTACTCAAACACACATTTAGCTAGAAAATCTATAATACATTTTTCCCATGTGTAAATAATACGTTTTTTATTAATAGAAAAACTGTATTATTTATGATATAATATAACAATCATTAGAAAAAACAAATCTTCAAACTTTTCTTCATTATTATTCCCTTCATTACGATTTGTAACCTGTTTTCTTTCTAATAGGATTAACTAATTTTTCAGTTCATCATTCAAAAAATTTATCTTTTTCATCTAGTTCAACTCGATACGACACTGCAATCTGTTTTTAAAAGATCATTTTTGTTAATGTTATTTATACAGTCAAAACTGAATTAGTATTGTAACTATTACACACGATAAGTTAGAGCTAGTTTTACTTACTTTGTTGAATAGTTTTCCTGACAAAAGTATTATCACATATTGTACTTTTTCGATTTCATCAAAAGCTACAATTAATTTAGCCAAACGATTAAAATTAATTGTTTCAAATTTCTTCTTTCTTCTTCCTATTTTAAATTATTTAATAAGTTATTTAGAACACTTCAGTAATATACAGAAGATCTAGATCTTACCTATACTGAGAACCACACACAGAAAAGTCTGATATAATAGTTAAGCCTGTCGTCTCAACTGTCATACAACAAGAAAAAAAAAAAAAAAAAAAAAAAAAAAACCTATGAAAGCCTCGTATTTTTTTGTATATTTACCGTGCCAATTAACAGTTCAGATGAATAACTAATCGGTTATATCAGACATTTCTGCATGGGTTTAAATTAAACACTGAAAATTTTTTTTGATAATTTTGATGAAAATAATGTAATTGTAGCAAACAAGAATCATATCATTAGTTTAAGACATTAGAGTCATTTTTAAGAGATTTAGATACAACTTAATTTGAGAATCCCAGATTTAAGACACTCGAGTCATCTTCAAGAGATTAAAATTTTGTAAAATTCAAAGTAAAAAATGGCAGTACTGATCTTGAGCACGGCACGCTCATTTGAGGATAGTTTTGGATCTTTTAGAAGTCACTCTGGTGATTCTAATAAAATGATAGATATTTTGACCGTCGCATGTTATTGCTTTTGAGTAAAATTTAAAGTAAAAAATTGGAGTACCAATTTTGAGCACAGCGCGCTCGTTTGCAATTAGTTTAGGATTTTTTGGGAATAACTCGGGTCTTCCTAATCGAGTGATAAGATTTTTTTTGTATTGAAGGCTTTGTTATAAGTAAAACAATGAAACTAATCTGACATTGCTGATTATGAGCTCGGCGTACATATGTTACGGTGAAAGCCTGGTCTCTGGCAAAGGCTAGCCTTCGTCAGCTGTTTAGGCGAATGCTAGCCTTCACCGGCGAATGTTGCCCGTACCCTGGCTTTCGCCGGCGAATGCTAGCCTTCGCCAGGCAGCGCTGGCGAATGTTGCCCAGGTTAGTCACAGAAAATATTAGTTATTTTGATTGTCAAATTATTTAAAAACACTGATTGAATAATAAAAAAAATATATGTATATTTATTAAAATTGTTACAAGTAACATCGAAAAACCTTATTACACATCAAAATTACTTATTGCAAGATGATAAACTATGGTGACACTTTGAATTATATAAAATTCCTGCTGATTTACATTTATAATTATTTTTTGTATATCCAGTTTTGCAGTAACACTTAAAATAACCTTGTCCTCCTGATGTAGACTGTTTATTTGCTAACTGCCGCAAAGTCATTTGAATATTCGATATTTTTGATACATCAAGAATATTAGCATCCCATGTGTAAATTGGTTCCGTGAAAAATTTTCTTCAATCGAACCATTTTCATTTGCAAGCGTATACAGACCATTTTCATCTACGGCCGTTACCAGCATTAATATATTACTAAAATCACAACGGCTTCTGTCGACGTCTGGGATTGGTACTCGTACAGTAGTTCCCACTTCACATGTAGAAAACTTTAAATTGGACCTGGTCTTCATTTTTTTAGGTTGCACTTCTAAACCTTCCTTTGCGTCTTCTCTGTGCCTTTTAATACTTTGTTGTCTAGTACAGACTGTACATTACTTACTACTCTCTTCTGTCAGAGAACCACAAAACTTACAAAAGTCATTAAGAATTTTTTCCGAAGAAAGAGCAGTCGAAGTCTAGTCTTCATTGTTATTTTCTTGTTCCGTAACAGTATTATTGTCACCAAGTTGCTGAAAAAATTTATAATAAATTTAAAAATTTTGAGTTTCTCAATAATTTTGTTGACGAATTCCCGTCCATTATCAGACTGCAAAATGAAAGGAAAAATGTCTACCAAAACTTTAGCAACTTCCACGGCTGTTTTGAGTGTAGCGGGCGCAGCTGAAAAAATTTCGTTAGATGATCTTGATACTGCAGAATAAACTTAAAACGACCATCAGGATTTGTCTGCATGTCGACTAAATCTATTTGACCTCTGCTGTTCATTTCAGATCAGGGCTTCGAACATGTATCACTTTTGATGCATGCGCGGTACGCTCCTCGGCGAGTTCCAAGCGACTCGGCCAATCAGAGTCGACGCGCTCTATCGCTCTCGCTCCTCCACGCGCAAGCCCTTCCCCTACTCTTCCGGCATGCGTGGCTCGAAGTTAGAAAAAAAACAATGCTTAAAAAGATACTTATTTTTTTGATCTCTTAATTGTAATTTTAATTCTTTCCTTTAATTTAATTTGATTATATTTTCAAGAAAAATTCGTATAACATGAGTTTTTATTATGCAAAGTTTCTTCATGTAAATTTAACTGAAAAAAATTATACATATACTTAAAAATTAATGACAAAAAATATTTAAAAAAAGTTAACTATACCTAAACAGTTATTCAATATAATTAAGCTTTTATAATCAAGCCCCGAAGGGGCACAATTTAAATATAAGTTCCAAGTACTAAAATTAAAGTAAACTTCGTGGTCCAGTGGCTAAAGTCGTCGCCTTTTATTTTGCCATCATCGGTTCGATTCTCGGCACATTTTTTTTTTTTTTTTTTAATAGATTTTTATTAGACTTTGAGATATTTTGTGGTCTTTATGGACATTTTTTCACTCTTTTTTTTTTAACAATAAATGTATTGTTAGAGGAATGATAATTAAATAATCTTTGTACGTTCGCATCTTCATTTTTATTAAACAGTAACTGAGAAAAAAAATTGTGAAATACCAAAAAAAAAAAAAAAAAAAAAAACATAGAGTAGTCTCTTTCAAAGATTTTTTAATTTGTAAATAATATAACGGAAAGATAAATTAATGAAGTCATAATTTTTTGAGTGCGATTTGTTTTTCAAGTAATGAATTTGTTACTGTGAAACCTATTCTTTAACTGTGAAGGTACTGAAATTGACAGTCAAAATAAATATTTAAACAATGTTTCGACATAATAAAGCCTTTATATTTAAGCCCCGGAGGGGCGCAATTTAAATATAAGTTCCAAGTTAATAATTTTAATTGAGTCGCGTAGTCTGGTGGATATAGTCACCACGTTATATTTTGCCGTCATCGGTTCAAATCCTGGCACTTTTTTTTTTTTTTTTTTTTTCTCAAGGCTTTTGAGTTGACTCAAGATTTTGGGGCCAGCCCATCCACCAGACTACGCTACTCAATTAAAATTATTAAGTTGGAACTTATATTTAAATTGAGCCCCTCCGGGGCTTGAGTATAAAAGCTTAATTATATTGAATAACTGTTTAGGTATAGTTAACTTTTTTTTAATATTTTTTGTCATTAATTTTTAAGTATATGTATAATTTTTTTCAGTTAAATTTACATGAAGAAACTTCGCCTCTGATTGGCTGAGTCGCTTAGAACTCGCCGAGGAGCGTACCGCGCATGCACTGAAAGTGATCCATGTTCGAAGCCCTGTTTCAGATGAAATGATGGGTTTTAAATAGACCTCTTCTGATGAACTTTCGTTTCTTTTGGCAAACTGCACACTGCTTTAAGAAAAGCAAGATGGCACCTCCGTAGCATTTTTAAATTTCTTTTTTAATTTTGACGATATTCTATTTTTTCCGCCATGCCCAATAGAAATGTGTGTCTCGTATAATATGTCGAACATTTCTTCATTACTGATGTGATAAGTAATACTAGTTTCTCCTTCTCTTAATGGCACAATCAGCTTGTCAATACCAGCTACTGAAAATACATCAAAACGTTTTATTCTACGTCTTTGCAACTTCGAAAGGCCGGTTTTTTTGCCTTTGCTTCCTGTACAGCGTTAATATATTCTAAGTAGTTACTACCACTAATATAAGCAGAATTTGAATTTTTTGATGCGACGAGTTTAAAAAATTCCAAGTTAAAAAGTTGTTTTAACTGCTCGACTGTTTGATCAGCTATTATTGCCCAAAAATCGATTCAAAAATTATAAAAACAAAACTTTCAATTGATTATTAAAAATTTTTCAAAACAAATTGTATTTTTCTTAACCGAACTACGAATAGAACTACGAACACTTTACGAATGAAGGTGTACAGTAAAAGTATGCAAAGTTAAGGCCTTATTAAGTTAAACTCTAAAGTGTAGTTGTCTGTCCTCGACAACGCCCACCTTAAGAATCTAAGAAATATGTCAGACCTAGGAAAATGTTCTGTATACGCTTTATTAACTAATTAACTAATTTGACAATCAAAATAACTAAAATTTTCTGTGATCAACCTGGGCAACATTCGCCTAAACAGCTGACGAAGGCTAGTCTTTGCCGGAGACCAGGCTTTTGCCATAACACATATTTCTAAGAGTCATTCTAGTGATACTAATCGAATAATAGATACTTTGACTGTCGCATATAATGGCTTCTGAGTAAAATTCGAAGTAAAATAGGACAATGTACTAATCTTGAGTACGCCGCGCGCGTTTAAGGTAAGTTTTGGATCTTTTAGAAATAACTCGGATCTTCCTAAGCAATGATACGTAATTTGGCCATCACATGTTGCTTTTCAGTGAAATTCGAAGAAAAAAATAATAGTACCGATCTTAGCATGACGCGCTCGTTTAAGGTTAGTTTTGGATCTTTTACAAATCACTCTAGTGATCCTAATCGAACGATAGATCTTTTGACCGACGAATGTAATGGCTTTTGAGTAAAATTTGAAATAAAAAATGGGAGTACCGATTTTAAACATAGTACGCTCGTTTGAGGTTAGTTTAGGATTTTTTAGTAATAACTCTAATCTTTTAAATGAAATGTTTGAATTTTTTTTGTATTGAACGGTGAGAAAATGTACTCTGAAAATCTTTTGCCTTTTCTGTGCCTTTCTGTCTTCGGGGCACAGAAAATAATATTACTGTGGCCAAGTTTGAAAACGAAGTGTTGGAAAGGCAAAAAGAATTTGAGGAAAACTCCGTGCGATTATCGGATGCGCGTGGAGCTAAAATCTCGTAAGCGCGTAGTGGGTTATGTAGCTAAATGAACGCATGGTAAAAGTGAGGTTAAGTGAGCACATGTCTGAATTAAAATTGAGTACAGTAAATTGTTAATTGGGCAACGAGTTGAATAAAGAAAAATTGAACGAACATGAACGAAAAATTAAACGAAATTGTGAATAATTCAAATTTTGAGTTAAGATTAGAAGATAGAAATTATTTACGGAAAATTTTTCTGAAAGGTTTAAAAAGAGTTTTGGTTCTCGACCGAGTGGTAAATAAACCTAAATTTGTTCAGAAAATAAAATTAACGAAAATGTCTAAAATCGAGGAGGTGAAAGTGCAAATTTTTGACGGTCGCGACTACAGCATTTGAAAAAAAACGACTCTTAATGGCATTGAAAATTAAGAAATGTGATGAATCAGCAAAAAGAGATAGAGCCGTTACTGATGAACTAGAAGAGTGGCAAGAAAAAAATGATAAAGCCATGAGTTACATCTACAATAATATTTCAAACAATCAATTTCAATTTATTGGAGAAGAAGATTCAGCTTTTAAAAAAATGAAAGCTTTTGATAAAATGTATTTAAAAGAATTGACAGCACTACAGACTTGTATACGAAATAAACTCTATAAAATAAGATTAAAAGATTACGACTCGAGTACATTCTTTTTAGATTTTGAAAAAACTGTGAACGAATCATAAAGTGCTGGTGGAAATGTAAGTGAGTCAGAAAAATTAAATTATATGCTCAAGACTCTACCTGACTCTTTGAGTTATATTAGTGATTTAATTGATGTGCTAAAAAAAGAAGAAGACAGAAACTGTGACTTTATAAAAAGAAAAATAGTGACGTGGGCAAGGTCGACAGCAGCAGCAGACGACGCGCGGTGGACACGGCCACGGCAGAGGCAGCTCACAGCGAGATAACAGCAGAGCAGACGGAGCAGGCCGCGGAGCGGGGCAGCAGCAAAACGACGAGAGCTACAACTACAACAATAAACGAGAGTTTCCAGGTTCGTTTTTGGCGCAAGTGATGCGTAATAATAATGATGTAAAAGCGAACGTTTATAATTGTAATGTAAATAGAATAGATTGGATATTAAACAGCGGATGCTCGGATCATATCGTCAATGATGATTCGTATTTTTCTGAGTCTATTTTTTTGAAAAATCCGATTAAAGTCAAAGTCGGTGATTTAAAAGATATAAGCTCTAGTGTGAATTATCTTAGTCGTTTTCAGAATTTTGATGATGAAACACACTATAAGTATGTGTTGAGAATTTTGAAATATTTATACTTAAATAAAGATTTGAAATTGACCTTTTCTAGAGATTCTAATGCTGATTTGATTGATTGCTATGTTGATGCTGATTGGGCAGGTGATAAAGTAGATAGAAAATCTACAACTGGATATGTTATAAGAATTTTTGGAAATGTTATTTATTGGAAATCGAGAAAACAGGGTAGTGTAACTAAATCTTCGACAGCTGCTGAATATGTAGCTTTATCTGATTCTGTAAGTTGAGTGAAAGTGGTTCTGAATTTGTTGAAAGACTTCGGAATTAGAGTGAAAAACTCAGTGAAAATTTACAAAGATAATTCGGGAGCTATTGCTATAGCGAAATATGGGAATATGACAAAAAACTCTAAGTACATTGAAGTACATTATCATTTTGTGAATTAATGTTACGAAAAGGGAATAATTAATATTGTAAAAGTAGAGTCAGATGAAAATGTGGCCGATATATTGAAGAAAGCGTTAAGTAGAATTAAGTTTGAAAAATTCCGTGAAAATTTGCGAATTGTTAAAAATAAGATTGAAAAGAAAATTATTATTGAATACAAATAAAACATCACTATGTACGAACTGATATAATTATTATAATGATACTGTGAATGAACGAATAAAATAATGAAATTGTTTAAAATTGTTGAAGTGAAAATTTAAGGAGGTGCGTTGAGAAATAAGGTAAATCTCCGCTTTAACGGGAGAGCGACACGCGCGCGTGTGTGTGTGTGTGTGTGCATACGAGTATGCGTGAGTGACACATGCGTGAATGGCGCTGCTTGTAGCAGTCGCAAAGAGTCGTCCGTAAGAGACACCACGTGCATCGGGACGCACGTTATTAATTTGTAAACTAAACTACAATTATACTTATTAAGGGGGTACATATACCTAAAAAAAAAAAACCTCAAAAAATATTTTGTAAGATTTTCTAAAATTATTTATTTAAAAAGATTTTTTTTCCAGATTATACACACATTTTTACACTATTTTACACATTTAGTTAGTCCAAAAACATGATTTTCTAAGTAACATTAAATATAGCTTATTAAAGAAATAAAAGTTTATTGCTCGTAAAGCCAAAATTTTTCTAGATAGCGGATGGTCCCAGGACTCGTTATGGAGTTCCGATAGGGCTCCGGTTACGACGTGGACCTGTTCCTTTTGTAGACTGATCAATTGTTTCTGGTCTTGTTGCATCCGGTCGATTTCTCGATGAGCTTTCTCCACGTCGTCCGCCGTAGCTAGTCCAAATAAGCTTTCGCCAAGGGATCCAATGATGCCAAATGGAGCTAGTCGCCTGATGCGTTTGGTCGATGGGTTTTCTCCTTCGGTCGTTTCTTCAGTAGTTAGGTCGTTTATTTGGTCTGTGATTTCTTGGTCCAATCCTTGGAGGGTTCGATAGGTATTGGTCAATGAGTCTAGGTCAACCAATTCTTCGCAAGGGGGATCGTCCACATGATTATGGCATCTTAGAGAGAGAGAGAGCAGCTATTCGGTCACCCACGTCGTGATTTTGAAGTAGTTGTCCACTCTCTACTGCTATTATCACTTTCCAATCTGCTCTTCGAAGATGTACCACTCCCACCTTTTCATAATATAACCCTGGGTTGTTTTGGAATTGAGTTATATTGTAGGTCGCCTCCTCCATAACTAAAAGAATTCCCCACATCATAAACGTTAGATAGTTCAGCATCTGTAATCATACAAGAACCTGTTAATTATTTAGGTCGGATTCTTCGGAACCGGATGGGACGCCTATGAGTTTATCCACGTGTTTTCGAATTTTTTTTCCATTGGGCAATTCGAGAATCACGTTGTTCTTTCCCACGACCTCGACAATTTTCAGCGGCTTTTTATAGGAGCTGTCAAACTTCGAGATGCGGGGTTCGACTAGCACCCAGGCGCACCCACCCGGCTTGCCGCAGAACTTTTTTCTTTTTCGGTCGTATCGGCCCTTGGTCTTAATTTTCTCGGCTATGTCTCTTTCTCCCGCGGTTAGTCTCATTTCGTCCAACCGGACTATTAGGTCGCGTAGGTAGAGGTTATAGGTCCGCAATTTTTCTTCGTTCGGTATCCTGATGGGGAATCTGGCCACTCGGCCATACACTAGTTCAAAAGGCGTGAAATTCGTGGTGGAGTGGACACTGGTATTGTACGTGAACGCCGCGAAGGCCACAAGACGATCCCAGTCATTATACTTCTCCGAATAACACCGGATAAAGTCCATGAGTGGCGCATGGCTTCTTTCCAGGCTTCCGTTCGTCTGAGGTCTATCCCCCGAGGAAGTAAGACGATGTACCTTGAATAACCTCAAGAGTTCATCGACCAGGGCCGAAAGGAAGCTTTTACCTCGATCAGACAAGAGCGCTCGTGGAGTTCCAATTTGGCATATAAGATGCCTCACCAACGTGTCAGCGATGGTGGTGGCGCGTAGATCGGGGATATTGGTAGGTGGGCACTTTATTCTGTTGACTACGGTCAGGGTCATAAGTTTTTGGTCGGGGTGGGCCAGGCGGTCGGTAATTCACTCGGGGTGGTCCGTAATTGGGATTATGCCCAGGGGGCGGTTGCCAATACCCCTGGAGGGCTTGCAGATTCGGTACCAGAGGTCGGGGGTATCGCTGTCCCTGGGGGTATTGTTGACGTGGTTGAGGTGGTCCGTTCTGCATCTGGAACTGGGGGGGTCCTGGTTGCGTATACCGGGGTGTTTGGCTCGGGTACGCCTGGTAGGGCTGTTGGTAGTAGATCTCGCAGGCAGTCTCAGCACCCTGAGGTGGTAGTCCCTGCCATGGTTCCTCCTGCTCCTGCAGCTGGCTTTGTTCAGACCACGGGTACCACTCGCCCGCGTCCTCCCCCTCTTGCACCCATCCTACGTAGGCAGTCTGGCTCTCCGCTCCATAGCGAGAGGCTTGTCTCCACCCGTCGTGTTGGTAGTAGTTGGATCTCTGGCGGGCATCCGGGATGATACGGGCGTCCATCCTTGACTCGAGTCGCACGGCCCCCTCATAGGCGTCTTCCAACTTGGTAGGTTTTTTGGAATCCACCCATTGGCTGAGGCTTGCGGGAAGTCCTTTGATGAAGGCCCACGGCAGCTTCGGTCAAGGGCACCATCATCTTCTCATGATATTCTTCCTTCTTCTCTTCCTTCAAAGCTGACCTGGCACACCGGAGGAGAATGTTAATCTGGTCCTTGAATCCCCCGACCGAGTCACCTTGCTTCATATGCAGGGTGTGGAGCTTATTGTTGTAATAGGCGAAGCCCTTACCGGGGGCAAAACGTTTTTTTAGGTGGCTGCATATTTCCTCCACGTTGGCAAAGTCTTGCCCCCAAGCGCAGTCTTTCGCTGCACCCCTCAGTTTGCTTAGAACAGCCCGCTTATAACCCTCCTTCTGTTCGTCGGAGACGCAGTCTGCTCCATTCCGGACATCCTGGATAAAGTCCTTGAGGGGTATATTGCTGCCATCGTAGGTACTCAGACCCGCGATGGCATTTTGCAGGCAGAGACTGTTAGTCAATGCCAGCAATGTCGTACCCATGGTTCGGGTCAGGTCCTGCTGGCCCTGCCCGTTGGCATTTGTCCCGCCGGTCATCTCGTGGGGTCCCAAAAGACACCAGCTTAGCTGCCACTCCACTGTCCAAGGACTAGGGGTACGGAAGAACTGCCGGTGTAGGTGTTCGAGATTCGGTCTGGGTCTATCTTTAACGGTGATAGACAACTAGGTCGTCCGCATATAGGGTCAACTCGATCCGGATGATTCTTAATTCGAATCGATTGCGCAGGAAGATCCGAAACCCAAGGGCTAGACCTTCCTGGCTGTAGAGGTGCACTGCACCGGCTTGCATTCAATTCCCCAGACGGGGTCGCTTACAACGCCTCTCGGTCGGAACTCCCGGTTGGGCACGAGTCAGGGAACCCACACGGTGATAGGAGAATGATGACCTCTTTTTCTTTATTTATTTATTGGACTGTGAAAGCAGGCGAGTAGAGTAGGTCAACGTGGTCAGAAAAAAAAAACAGGCGAGTGAAATAGGTCAAGGGATGGTCAGCCACCAAAAGGGTAGCGAGTAAAAATAGGTCAAGAATTAGTCAGACGTCACACAAGGGTGGGAAGTGGTCGGACTCAGTAGCGCGCGGCTTCCTCTCACTTATTACTTTTTTTGTACTCGGTAATATTCACGATATTTTATCAAACCTACCAAATTAATTATTCTTAAATTAATTATTATTAAATATACGTTATAATTATACTAATTATATTATCAATCATTATTAAATTAAATTAATTATAGTAATTTTTTTTATTAATTATTGAACCTATCAAATTAATTAAGCACTACCTCCTATCAATATTACTAATGCTATTACTACTAAAAAGAAAATTTATTTTTAAAGTAGCGGTTGCCAATACTATTGAATTTGTCGTAGCGTCTAAATTTCGGTTATAGTTTGGGCATCTCTCCGGTCAGCTCGGCGCTCGGAAGGAGAGAATGGAGTGAAACGCCGATAGGCGGACAGCGGCACAAAGAAGAAACGGCTTAGTGCTACTGCGACTCCACGGTGGGAGACTGCACGGTAGGGGGAATACGAACGGGAGAATGAAGTGAAACGGCGATTACTTGCGCGCACTTCTTCTCTCGGTCACTTGGGTCTCCTCAATTTAATGTCTCCACCTTGTAATATATTTTCTTTCTCTGTAGAATCGAAATTTGAAATAGCCGAGGGAAAAGTTGCTAAAAAATTGCAAAAAAAATTTTTTTTTTTTTTTGAAGATCTAAAATTAAAATTAAAACCTCGAAACAATTGAATTTGAAAAGGCTTTTATTTCTAACTCTAAACTTTTACTGTAGTGATTGAAGTTCTATTATTATTAATATTTTTTTTTTTTTTTGAAAAATTAAAGTTGAAAAAGAGATAAAATAGGGAAAATTGAAATCTTTAAAATTTGAATGAGAAACAAAAAAATTTTTTTTTTTTTTTTGTGTAAATTAAAATTTATGCAAAGTAATTTCTTGAGTTTATTATTAAAATCGTTACCTCTGATTTATTTATTTATTTTTTTAATTTTAAATAATAACCTGTTCTAGTATTAAGTAACAAATTTGGTTGAGCTAAAAAAAAATAAATTACCAAATCTGAAAGGTGAAAATGGGAATAATTGAAATTGCAATTCCAAAAATTTCAAATTTGAAAATTGAAATCGAATTTACGCACTGAAAATTTATACCCCTGGAAAAATAGGGTTTGACCTCAAGAGTAATATTTAAAATAACCTTCAAAAATTGTAATTTGAAAAATTTGAGTCTTCGCTTTAAAAGGTTTTCCTTTTTTCTTTTTATTTTCTATTTGTTATTATCATTAGTATTTTTTTGTTACAATTAAATTTATTTCTAGTGTAAAATTTAAACTCCGTAAGTTATAATAAAAGTGTGCATAAAATAACGCAACTAAGTATTTCTTTATACAGACAGCCGTGCAGTCACCCGATAACGATAGTCTCGCCACCGGATGGTAACTCGAGCTTTTTCGAGTTCTGGAGTTTCGTCTATATTTTTTTTTTAATTAAATTTTTTTTTTCGCGCACAATTTATAATTCTAATTGCTAAACTGCTTAAATACTAAACTTAAACTACAGGACGGTAGCCTACGCACTGTCCTGGCACGAGGAAAAAGTTATTAGCCTAAAATAAAAATTCAAAGTTCTAACTCTAATTACTCTAAAAAAATTTTCCTATTTTTTTCAATTATACTGTATAAGGTCCCAAACAAGGGGGTTTAAATTATCAAAAGAAAATTATAATTTTAAAAATTTTCTTTAACTTTATAACGTGAATATAAATTTTACTTAAGCTTAAATGATGTGCAGCTGCACGAGCTACACTTTTTTCCGTCACCGGATGTAACTCGAGACTTTTCGCGTCGTAAGATGATTTCGGTTATTTTAAATTTTTTTCTGATTCTTTCGTCGCACTAAAATTATTCTAATTCGGCCTGATATAAAAATCACGCACGGTCCTATTAGAATTGATTATTTCCTAAAAAAAAGAAGATCACTCCGAATAAAGTTTTATGCACGAGCTTAAACCTAACTTCTTTCCAACTTAAAATTACTAAAATCTTAAACTACAAGACCGTAGGGCGAGCGACTCGTCTTGGCAAAAATTCAAGCACTAAAACTAAAAAAATATTTATTTTTTTTTTATACTCTAAGTTTAATGCGCGCTCCGCGGGGGCCTAACCACGCTTTCTGCAACCAATTTTGTTGTATGTTCCCGTGGACATATAACCGGCTCCTAATTTTGCAGACCCGGGAAGGAGTCGCGGGGAAAACCGGGGGTGAACGGCACCCCTTGTGTGACGACAGGAACGCGCGAACTACTAATTAAATAAGGTTAAAATTTTATACTAAACTCGTTACCTTGATTCTGGATCCAAAACTCGCTGGTAACTGGTCAATGTGTTCGTAGCCTGCTTAGTCTCTCAGACGTAGGTACAATAGGTTCAATTATTTTATTCACTCACTGGCAAGTTACTTTTAAAATAGGCTTTATTAGGTCAAAATCAAATACACTGGGTTACAATTATCAGATGCTGAGATCAACGAATTTATGATTATTAGGGAGTAAAATCTAGAATTAAAATCTGATAGGTCCAAATGGGCAAATATAGTATTAGGTAATTAGGTTAACTTTAATAATGCTCGCGATCTTTGCGCTATTTAATTATATTTCATACTGACTCGACATCCGGCGCTCTTCCTCCTCGCTGCATCTAAATCCTTCCCCCGCCACCTTGATTTTTTCCCATCAAAAGTGCAGGAGCAGCATTCAGCTGCAGCTGAAATCCGAAGTGCTGACCGGACCCCTCATCCACATGCACGCACACTCACGCGAGAATGCACGATTGCGGATTTTATTTAATTGTCACGTAACAGTATTTAACTAAATTTAACAGTATTTAACTTAAATAAACAGTTTATTTAATTGTCACGTAACAATCGATAATTATTTAACAAAATTATGATTCTAAAGAAGCGAGAGTGATTATTGTTCATACACTAAACGCAAACGCGAAGGAAATTACGATATGTACATAAATTTATTTGTAGATGATTTATTGATTTGTTGTCAAAGTATTGAAATGCTAAGAAAAATAAAAAATAAAATGTCTGATAGATTTAGTATTTGAGAATTTGGTAAAGTGAATACATATTTGATTATAAATATAAATTATAGTTGTAAAAACGGTAAGATGACTTTAGATCAGACTGATTATATAAATTTGTTAGCGAGAAAATATAATGTAAACAATGCAACATTATTTCGAACGCCAATGGAGCAGAACTTGAGTTTGCAACCCGCACAATCAGCTTCAACAGATTTTAGGTATAGGAATTTAATTGGTGCTTTGTTATACAGGGTGGGCAAATTTAATCAATCCAGCTGAATAACTTGCTTGGAAAGGCCCAAATCGAAAAAAATGTAGAGACCAAAGTTTCATGATTTTTTGGGGCAAATAAAATGGCACAGCCGAAATAGGGCCTTTACCTTTATTTTAGGCCCTACGAGCCTCAACTTCGTTTTTTTAAATAGGAACCCCTATTTTTGACCCCAGATTCGGAAAGAGCGAAAAATTTTACGATTCTTAGGTATTTTTCGAAATTTTTTTGGGCCTATCTGAGCCGAGATAGGGCCTTTATATTTATTTCGGGCCTTACGGACTCTATCCCCGAGTTTTCAGTGGGAAACCCCTACTTTTGGCCCCAGATTCGGAAAGAGCGGGAAATTTTACGATTTTTAGATATTTTTCGAAATTTTTTTGGGCCTATCTGAGCCGAGATAGGGCCATTATCTTGATTTCGGGCCTTACGGACTCTATCCCCGAGTTTTCAGTGGGAAAACCCTTCTTTTGGCCCCAGATTCGGAAAGAGCGGGAAATTTTACGATTTTTAGTTATTTTTTGGAATTTTTTATGGGCCTTATTGGGGCCCTGCAGGACCCTTTTATTAAGAACCGCTGGTAACGCTCACACCTAGGGACTCAGGTTGGGCCCTACGGAATTAAAGTCCGTTTTTTTAAATGGGAACCCC
Organism: Encarsia formosa; assembly: GCA_038277355.1. Taxonomy (NCBI): domain Eukaryota; kingdom Metazoa; phylum Arthropoda; class Insecta; order Hymenoptera; family Aphelinidae; genus Encarsia; species Encarsia formosa. Next base: position 56,512,260 of record CM076186.1, read on the forward strand.
TATTTTTGACACCGGATTCGGAAAGAGAGGGAAATTTAACGAATTTTAGGTATTTTTTGAAAATTTTTCATGGGCCTATCTGAGCCGAGATAGGGCTTTTATCTTTATTTTGGGCCTTACGGACTCTATCCCCGAGTTTTCAGTGGGAAAACCCCACTGTTGGCCCTGGATTCGGAAAGAGAGGGAAATTTAACGAATTTTAGGTATTTTTTGAAAATTTTTCATGGGCCTATCTGAGCCGAGATAGGGCTTTTATCTTTATTTCGGGCCTTACGGACTCTATCCCCGAGTTTTCAGTGGGTAAACCCTACTTTTGGCCCCAGATTCGGAAAGAGCGGGAAATTTTACGATTTTTAGTTATTTTTTGGAATTTTTTATGGGCCTTATTGAGGCCCTGCAGGACCCGTTTATTAAGAACCGCTGGTAACGCTCACACCTAGGGCCTCAGGTTGGGCCCTACGGAATTAAAGTCCGTTTTTTTAAATGAGAACCCCTATTTTTGACACCGGATTTGGAAAGAGAGGGAAATTTAACGAATTTTAGGTATTTTTTGAAATATTTCATGGGCCTATCTGAGCCGAGATAGGGCTTTTATCTTTATTTTGGGCCTTACGGACTCTATCCCCGAGTTTTCAGTGGGAAAACCCCACTGTTGGCCCTGGATTCGGAAAAAGAGGGAAATTTTACGAATTTTAGGTATTTTTTGAAATTTTTCATGGGCCTTGTTGGGGTGCTTACTTAGCGTGAGTCCCCTTGCCACTCACGATGGGGTGCTTGCTTAACGTGAGTCTCCTTGCCACTCACGATGGGGTGCTTGCTTAACGTGAGTCTCCTTGCCACTCGCGATGGGGTGCTTGCTTAACGTGAGTCCCCTTGCCACTCACGATGGGGTGCTTGCTTAACGTGAGTCCCCTTGCCACTCACGATGGGGTGCTTGTTTAGCGTGAGTCCCCTTGCAACTCACGATGGGGTGCTTGCTTAACGTGAGTCCCCTTGCCACTCACGATGGGGTGCTTGTTTAGCGTGAGTCCCCTTGCCTCTCACGATTGAGAGATTTTCTGTTTCATTAACCACGACGCAAGTGTTCAAAATTTCCACCTTGCGCTTGAAGGCATAAATTTATTCACCTTTGAAAATTTTGAACAGTCTTTAGCAATGTTGCTCTTGGAATGGCGTTACATGCTTGACGTATGCGCTGTATCATATCCTCTCTTGTAGTCGGACGTTGAGCGTGTACTACGTTTTTTACGTAACCCCACAAATAAAAGTCAGGTGACGTCAAATCAGGTGAGCGAGCAGGCCAGTTTAAGGGACCTCTCCGTCCAATTCATCTCCCGTGGTAGTTTTGATTCAAAAACTGCCTTACAATTTGTGAATAATGGGGTGGGGCCCCATCTTGTTGTATCCACATTCTTTGTCTGGTAGCAAAATCAACATCTTCTAACATCTCTGGTAATCGATCTCTCAGTAGTTCTAAATACGTGTGTCTGTTGACATTCGCATCAAAAAAATACGGACCTACTAAATAGCCATTTACTATGCCACACCAAACCATGACGCTCCAACGATTTTGTCTATTCACAGTGCTGTACCAGTGGGGGTTTTCATTGGACCAGTAGTGGCAGTTATGTCTATTCAATGTTCCGCCATTTTTAAATGTAGCTTCATCGGAGAAAAGCACGTACTTAAAAAAGTCAGCATCTTGTGCAATTCTAGCTAAAGCCCAGTTACAGAACTGATCTCTCATTTGAAGATGCACTGGCTGCCACTCATGATCCAATGTTATATGGTACGCATGGTATTTAAGTTTCTTCAAAATGTGTAACACAGTTCGTCGTGGAATCCCAGTTTCACATTCAATTTGACGACTACTAACCTGCGGGTCGAGATGAGTAGCAGCTAAGATTGTTAGAACGTGAACGTCATTTTCGTCGTACTCACGACGTCTGCGTTGACGAGTAAGATGTCCACCACGAGCTCTGTTGAAATTTATACAAACACGAAAACAATTAGTGAATTGAAAGAAATTTTAGTGAGGTAAACTAAGCACATGCACGCTCTGTTTGTTATTTAATTGTACAAAAAAGCATGAATATTAAAAAAAATTAAATTTTTATCTACGAAATTCAGAGGGCGCTAAACTCGCCCATAAAAAATAGAAAAGTTTATTGAATTTCAAGAATTTTTAAGAATTTATGAGGAATCGATTTCAGTTGCTAACATTTCTAAAAAACTAGTTTATTATTTACTTTTTACCAGATTCAGGCATTTCAGATTTTGCTTCGAACTTTATCGAGTTGACGAATTTTTTTTGAGTACATGCAATGAAAAAGTATCTTTGGGCCAGCTAAGATGGTCGGAATTGGGACCAGGGCATGAGATTGGGTCCTACGGACCCAAAATTTATTTTTTAAGTGGTAACAACTACTTTTTACTAGGTTTTGGAAAAAGTAGAAAACTTTTTGGTTTTTTCATGTTTTTAGAAATTTTTGGGCCTTACCAAGGCCGCGTAGGTCCCATTAATTCACAAAGTACATTGGATATAAAGTTCGAAGCAGAATCTGAAATGCCTGAATCTTGTAAAAAGTAAATAATAAACTAGTTTCTTAGAAATGTTAGCAACGGAAATCGATTCCTAATTGTTTTCGTGTTTGTATAAATTTCAACCGAAAAATGGCTGATTATCCAGCTAACGAGATCGTTGATTTACTACTTATCCTTGGTGAGTGTCAAAATAACTTTCAAGCAGCAGCACGTCGATATGCTGAACGTTTTCCTCACAGGCGTCACCCAAATCATGGGACAATACGCACCTTAACTAACAGAGCTCGTGGTGGACATCTTACTCGTCAACGCAGACGTCGTGAGTACGACGAAAATGACGTTCGCATTCTAACAATCTTAGCTGCTACTCATCTCGACCCTCAGGTTAGTAGTCGTCAAATTGAACGTAAAACTAGGATTCCACGACGAACTGTGTTACAGATTTTGAAGAAACTTAAATATCATGCGTACCATATAACCTTGGTTCATGGGTTGCAGCCAGTGCATCTTCAAATGAGAGTTCAGTTAGTTTTGATTCAAAAACTGCCTTGCAATTTGTGAATAATGGGGTGGGGCCCCCTCTTGTTGTATCCACATTCTTTGTCTGGTAGCAAGATCAACATCTTCTAACATCTCTGGTAATCGATCTCTCAGTAGTTCTAAATACGTGTGTCTGTTGACATTCGCATCAAAAAAATACGGACCTACTAAATAGCCATTTACTATGCCACACCAAACCATGACGCTCCAACGATTTTGTCTATTCACAGTCGTGTACCAGTGGGGGTTTTCATTGGACCAGTAGTGGCAGTTATGTCTATTCAATGTTCCGTCATTTTTAAACGTAGCTTCATCGGAGAAAAGCACGTACCTAAAAAAGTCAGAATCTTGTGCAATTCTAGCTAAAGCCCAGTTGCAGAACTGAACTCTCATTTGAAGATGCACTGGCTGCAACCCATGAACCAAGGTTATATGGTACGCATGATATTTAAGTTTCTTCAAAATCTGTAACACAGTTCGTCGTGGAATCCTAGTTTTACGTTCAATTTGACGACTACTAACCTGAGGGTCGAGATGAGTAGCAGCTAAGATTGTTAGAATGCGAACGTCATTTTCGTCGTACTCACGACGTCTGCGTTGACGAGTAAGATGTCCACCACGAGCTCTGTTAGTTAAGGTGCGTATTGTCCCATGATTTGGGTGACGCCTGTGAGGAAAACGTTCAGCATATCGACGTGCTGCTGCTTGAAAGTTATTTTGACACTCACCAAGGATAAGTAGTAAATCAACGATCTCGTTAGCTGGATAATCAGCCATTTTTCGGTTGAAATTTATACAAACACGAAAACAATTAGGAATCGATTTCCGTTGCTAACATTTCTAAGAAACTAGTTTATTATTTACTTTTTACAAGATTCAGGCATTTCAGATTCTGCTTCGAACTTTATATCCAATGTACTTTGTGAATTAATGGGACCTACGCGGCCTTGGTAAGGCCCAAAAATTTCTAAAAACATGAAAAAACCAAAAAGTTTTCTACTTTTTCCAAAACCTAGTAAAAAGTAGTTGTTACCACTTAAAAAATAAATTTTGGGTCCGTAGGACCCAATCTCATGCCCTGGTCCCAATTCCGACCATCTTAGCTGGCCCAAAGATACTTTTTCATTGCATGTACTCAAAAAAAATTCGTCAACTCGATAAAGTTCGAAGCAAAATCTGAAATGCCTGAATCTGGTAAAAAGTAAATAATAAACTAGTTTTTTAGAAATGTTAGCAACTGAAATCGATTCCTCATAAATTCTTAAAAATTCTTGAAATTCAATAAACTTTTCTATTTTTTATGGGCGAGTTTAGCGCCCTCTGAATTTCGTAGATAAAAATTTAATTTTTTTTAATATTCATGCTTTTTTGTACAATTAAATAACAAACAGAGCGTGCATGTGCTTAGTTTACCTCACTAAAATTTCTTTCAATTCACTAATTGTTTTCGTGTTTGTATAAATTTCAACAGAGCTCGTGGTGGACATCTTACTCGTCAACGCAGACGTCGTGAGTACGACGAAAATGACGTTCACGTTCTAACAATCTTAGCTGCTACTCATCTCGACCCGCAGGTTAGTAGTCGTCAAATTGAATGTGAAACTGGGATTCCACGACGAACTGTGTTACACATTTTGAAGAAACTTAAATACCATGCGTACCATATAACATTGGATCATGAGTGGCAGCCAGTGCATCTTCAAATGAGAGATCAGTTCTGTAACTGGGCTTTAGCTAGAATTGCACAAGATGCTGACTTTTTTAAGTACGTGCTTTTCTCCGATGAAGCTACATTTAAAAATGGCGGAACATTGAATAGACATAACTGCCACTACTGGTCCAATGAAAACCCCCACTGGTACAGCACTGTGAATAGACAAAATCGTTGGAGCGTCATGGTTTGGTGTGGCATAGTAAATGGCTATTTAGTAGGTCCGTATTTTTTTGATGCGAATGTCAACAGACACACGTATTTAGAACTACTGAGAGATCGATTACCAGAGATGTTAGAAGATGTTGATCTTGCTACCAGACAAAGAATGTGGATACAACAAGAGGGGGCCCCACCCCATTATTCACAAATTGCAAGGCAGTTTTTGAATCAAAACTACCACGGGAGATGGATTGGACGGGGAGGTCCCTTCAACAGGCCTACTCGCTCACCTGATTTGACGTCACCTGACTTTTATTTGTGGGGTTACGTAAAAAACGTAGTATACGCTCAACGTCCGACTACAAGAGAGGATATGATAAAGCGCATACGTCAAGCATGTAACGCCATTCCAAGAGCAACATTGCTAAAGACTGTTCAAAATTTTCAAAAGCGAATAAATTCATGCCTTCAAGCGCAAGGTGGAAATTTTGAACACTTGCGTCGTGGTTAATGAAACAGAAAATCTCTCAATCGTGAGAGGCAAGGGGACTCACGCTAAACAAGCACCCCATCGTGAGTGGCAAGGGGACTCACGTTAAGCAAGCACCCCATCGTGAGTTGCAAGGGGACTCACGCTAAACAAGCACCCCATCGTGAGTGGCAAGGGGACTCACGTTAAGCAAGCACCCCATCGTGAGTGGCAAGGGGACTCACGCTAAACAAGCACCCCAACAAGGCCCATGAAAAATTTCAAAAAATACCTAAAATTCGTAAAATTTCCCTCTCTTTCCGAATCCGGTGTCAAAAATAGGGGTTCCCATTTAAACAAACGGACTTTAATTCCGTAGGGCCCAACCTGAGGCCCTAGGTGTGAGCGTTACCAGAGGTTCTTAATAAACGGGTCCTGCAGAGCCTCAATAAGGCCCATTAAAAATTCCAAAAAATACCTGAAAATCGTAAAATTTTCCGCTCTTTCCGAATCTGGGGCCAAAAGTAGGGTTTTCCCACTGAAAACTCGGGGATAGAGTCCGTAAGGCCCGAAATAAAGATAAAGGCCCTATCTCGGCTCAGATAGGCCCAAAAAATTTCGAAAAATACCTAAAAATCGTAAAATTTCCCGCTCTTTCCGAATCTGATGCCAACAGTAGGTTTTTCCCACTGAAAACTCGGGGATAGAGTCCGTAAGGCCCAAATTAGTAAAGGCCCTATTTCAGCTGGGCCATTTTATTAGCCCAGAAAAATCATGAAACTTTGGTCTCTACATTTTTTTCGGTTTGGGCCTTTCCAAGCATGTTATTCAACAGGATTGATTAAAATTGCCCACCCTTTCTTAGTTCGAGTAGTAGATTGGATATAAGCTCTAGTGTGAATTATCTTAGTCGTTTTCAGAATTTTGATGATGAAACACACTATAAGTATGTGTTGAGAACTTTGAAATATTTATACTTGAATAAAGATTTGAAATTGACCTTTTGTAGAGATTCTAATGCTGATTTGACTGATTGTTATGTTGATGGTGATTGGGCAGGTGATAAAGTAGATAGCAAATCTACAACTGGATATGTTATAAGAATTTTTGGACATGTTATTTATTGGAAATCGAGAAAACAGGGTTGTGTAACTAAATCTTTGTTAATTGCTGAATATGTAGCTTTATCTGATTCTGTAAGTGAAGTGAAAGTGATTCTGATTTGTAAGGATTTCGGAATTTAAGTGAAAAATTCAGTGAAAATTTACGAAGATAATTCGGGAGCTATTGCTATTGCAAAATAAAACTCTAAGTACACACTGAGAAAAATGTGCTCGAATTACGGCTCAAAAATGAAGAGGTTATGTCTCTACGCCACGCTCAGCTGCGATTTGGTTTTTGAGACTACGTAGTGGTGCAAATTTTCAACACCGTGCGCCAAATGTGTTGCACCGTGGAGAAGAAACGATCTTCCTTGTCGATTCCATTACGGCGCTACGGGTGGCTCGATTACGAATCACATTTTTCCCAGTGCATTGAAGTACATTATCATTTTGTAAAAGTAGAATCAGATAAAAATATGGCTGATATATTAACGAAACCGTTAAGTAGAATTAAGTTTGAAAAATTTCGTGAAAATTTGCGAATTGTTTAAAGTAAGATTGAAAAAAATTGTATACGAATAAAATATTAATATGTGTGAACTGAGATCATTATTAAAATGATACTGTGAATGAACGAATAAAATAATGAAATTGTTTAAACTGTTGAAGCCAAAATTTAAGTAGGTGTGTCCCATAATAAGTGTGGGATATAAAGTAAATCTCCGCTTCAACGGGAGAGCGACACGTATATATGTGTATGTGTGCAGTACGAGTATGCATGAGCGACATATGCGTGAACGGCGCTGCTTATGGCAGTTGCAAAGAGTCGTTTATAAGAGACACCACTTGCATTGGGACGCACGTAATTAACTTGTAAACTAAACTACACTTATACTTATCAATAAATAATAGTAAATATGACAATCTACGAATTCTTAATCTTCTAATACGAGAATCCCCACATTGACTTGTGAGTAAAAATTAAAGAAAAAAATAATAGTTTTGATCTTGAGCGCGGCGCGCGTACTCGTTTGAGGTTATTTTTGGTTTTTCGATTTACTCGGGTCATCTTAATCGAACGATAGATATTTTGACCGTCACATGTACCCAATTGCTTTCGAGTAAAATTTGAAATAAAAAATGACAGTTCCGATTTGGAGCACAGTGCGCTCGTTTGAGGTTAGTTTAAGATTTTTTAGTGTAAATGACCACACAGTTATCCTTAGTTACAAGCAGAGTTTTATTTATTGCCGACATTTCAGACTACTGAGCATCTATCATCAGGGCTGCTAATTTAAATAACAAAAATAAGTACATTATTTGATTCAATCTTATGAATTAACAATAATAATAATACCATATTCAATACATTAATTAGTACAATGAGATAAAAGCAAAGAAATTATTAATTTAAAATTTGTTTGACAAAAAAAAATTTTTTTTATACTATAATTTCCTTGTTTAATAAGAGTTGAGTGTTTAATTCATGTAAAGGTAGTTAATAAATAAATATAGCGATGTATAACTTATAATTAACAATTTCGTGACTTCCTTATTAGAAGGAGCTTGTCGAAGTCGTTCTTAAAAGTTGACATTTTTGCAAGAATGAAGCGTCTTGGGGCTGACAAGCGTCTTAATATACTCCACAAGGAAAGAGAAGAAGCGAGCATTGAGGTGTGGTCGGGACCGCATGAGTAGGAAGGTGGTGTGTCTTAGAGAGAACACAGCCTTGTCGGACGGTAAGCATTATAAACTTCTCGAGAAAAGCCCGACGAAAAAGTGTATCGATAAAATGAACACTCTCATGAATGATTGGTGTAATACGGGTGTTTTTAAGAAAGACTATTCTTATTTGACTAGGAAACAGCGGAGTATTGACAGCACACTAACACCACGTGCTTAAGGCTTAATAAAGACACATAAAGCCGACTCGCCAGTTCGAATAATTGTCTCCGTGATTAATAGCCCTACATACAATTTTGATAAAGCTCTGACCGGTTTTTTGAACAAAATTTTGCCAATGCCCGATGCTACATTAAAAATAGCCTCGAGCTTAGGAATGAACTTGAAAGCATCGAGATCGACGAAAATCACCGTTTGGTTTCTTTCGATGTACTCTCGTTGTTTTCAAACATTTCGCACGTTCTGATTTTGCAAACTCTGGGAGAAAAATGGGACCTGATTAACCCTTACACTCTGATGAGCAAACACGAGTTGTTTCATTGCATCTCTGTACTCCTATACTAGTGCACATATTTGCAATTTGACGGAAATTATTATAAGCAAATTTTAGGCACCCCGATGGGATTTTGCAGCAGCCCGTGCTTTGCAAATTTTGCGTTAGAAGGGTTAGAAAAGGCAGCGATGAATGCAACCCTGAATAATCTTGTTTTTTACCGATGCTACGTCGACGATTGTTTTTTGATTATTGATAAGGACGGAATAAACACCACTCTCAAAACCTTCAACAACCTTGACATGAACCTTAAATTTACTTGTGAGAACGAAATGGACAAAGGCTACAGTTTCTTAGATACGACTATACACCGTGAAGGCGGCAAGTTGATTTCAAATTGGCTTCAAAAAGTAGGTTAGGTTTTTGAAACCTAACCTATTACGCACGTTAGTATCGCACGGATTGCCCAAGCGGTGCAGTATTTTTTTCCGCTCGCGACAGTGCTGCCACGCGCGTTTGGTTAATGAATGACTTATACTAGAAAATAATTATTCATTTTCAAATTGATTGTGGCGTAATTTATTAGATTGAACCAAACAATGTACTTATTTTTGTTATTTAAATTAGCAGCCCTGATGATGGGTGCTCAGTAGTCCGAAACGTCGGCAATAAATAAGAACTCTAACGTAAACTCTCGCTTGTAACTAAGGAAAAGTTCCTTTGCAGACACGCTACCTTTGCAGCCATCTTTAGCCTTAGCCACACCCTTTTTAAACGCCATTGCCTTTTTGCGAGCTTAACAGACAGCTACAGACAAGCGTCCGCTTGTCTTTCCTCCAGATCCCGAGCCTGCCAAACGGGCTGTCGTTTCACAGATGCAAACATCATCCACGATGTTTTCAAATCAGGATAAGTACAACGCGTTTATGGCAGATTACCTCACTGATGATTCAATCTCGAAAATGATGGTTGGCCTCATGCAGGGAGATTTTACCTCTTTGAGCGATCAAATGAGGACCAACAACAACGCGTGTCAATTCTCGCATCGACGCGGTTGAAAATCGAATTTCAGCAATTCAACAGAGACTTGAAGAGCCTGACTCCTGTGAAATCCTCTTCAAAGGACTCCCTGTCGTTGAACCACATCTGCGTCGCGACCTGGATTCCAAAATCCTCTCCTTCATAAAGTTTTCGCAGGCCATTACTAAAATTCTAGACATTTGAGAATGGTCTTACAAACCGAAATCGAAAAATTTCAACACCAACCCGGGAGGTCTACTAACCACGTCGAATGCACCCTCTGCCCCTTCATCTCTCTCACTTGCTGTGCTTTTTTCTTCACAGAAAACTCGTGACTTTGTTATAAACACAAAGGCATGCTATACGGTAAAACTGGTTTTCGGCGTTACCACCAACACCCCCATCTATATGGACGCAATTCTTCCTCCCACAGTGCACGACCTTTGGGTTAAAGCTCGCCAGCTTTCTAAGAAACATCACATCAAAGATCTTTGCGTGAATGGGCACACAATTTCACTGCACCTGAACACCTTTGCTCGTCCTGTTAATCTCTTCACAGCACAGGATTTGCACGATTTTGAGCAGCAACTCATAGCTGCGAAGACCCCCTTACGTAACCTCGCCAACACGCATCAGGAATGACATGTTCTTGGTTCACAGAAAAATCACTCTCATACAGCTTCATTCATTTCTTCACCTCCAGACAATCATCTTACCCCACATAGACTTTCATATGTTGAAATCGCGCATGCTAATATAAATCGTCTGTCCGCTCATTTCAAGGAGCTCAAGATCGAAATACACACTCAAAATTGTCACTTGATGGCACTTTCCGAATTTTTTCTTACATGCGACACTCCAATCTACATCTACAACATGGCCGGGTACAATTTCATTCATCATGACAGATCACTAAAGCAAGGAGGAGTTGTTGACTTGTATTACCGTGAAGATTTTCAAGTTAAACTTCTCCTTACCTCATCCAACACCGCAAGGGTGACATGGAGCACTTGGTCGTCGAAGTGAGGATTGTCTCAAAAAAACTTCTCCTTGCTGTCATCTATAGACCACCCGACACCGAATTTCCCTACGCCATCTTCAACACAACCTCACCCTTCATCCACGCATATGAAGAGGTCATCCTGACTGGAGATCTCAACATCGACATGTCAAGAGAAGATACTTTTTCAGTTAGGCTTGGAGATCAACTAGAAGCTCTCTGTCTTATACTTATCAATCGTGAACCCACTCTTTTGCCAAGACGGAAATTCTCATAACTCCTACCTCGATCTTTTCATGACCAGAAAACTTGAATCCGTCATTATCTTCAGTCAGCGACTGTTCACTGATCATCACGCCCACCGCACCCATCTGCCATGTACTTTCACGCAAACTCAAATCTATAGATCCCATTGATCTACACAATCACATCATCAATAACCTGCCCCCACTCTTATCACCTTCTGTGAACCATGACATCCGCTCTCACTCTAGTACAAATACACTTGTTGACTTGAGTTTGCAAGCCTACCTACCCGTTACAGATTCGCAATTGAATGAATGGATTAATCTCGTAACCCTTGCTACGGTACAATCCTTTGACTATCTTGCTCTGCTTCGCAACATAAAACTTAACCCCTTGACACCACCTTGGATCACGGCTAAAATAAACGGTCAGATACGCGAAAAAAAGCTGCCCTGCAGCGCGCACGCAGATCCCAGTCAAAATCCTCGGCCTCACATGTTCATTCTAGACGACTTCGTTCCTCGGTGAAATCTAAATTGGAGAAAGCTGAAGCTGACCACATAATGGAGCATATTGAGTCACAGCCTGATATCGCATCCAAATGGAAAGCCATCTGAAACGTAGGCATCACTGCACAAAATATCCTTCTCCGCTTACTATCTTTTCACCCAGCTTACTATATTCACATTGTTCATCCATCTCACAAACTCACACATCACTTACTGATGATTTAGTATACCACATATTGAACACACCACTTGACTTCTCAATAGCCTTCTTTGATTTCAAACCCACGAATGACGGGAAAATATCGAACATTTTCAAAACTAGTAACCTCGAAAAGAATGGGCCCAGATTGCATCTCTTCTACGATGCTTAGGCTTGCTTTCAGTACCCTTCTACCTTCTCTCACTGGAATTTTCAACTTTTCTCTTGCTACTGGTATCTTTCCTTGAGATTGGAAGAAAGCCTCCATAGTTTCTCTTGCGAAAACGCCGAATCCACAAACTCCATCTAACACTCGCCCGATTGCTCAGCTGAATGAATTGTAGAAAATCCTGGAGAAAATTGTACATTCACAACTCCTCGATCACCTCACGAGACCTAACCTCATTGATCCCTACCAGTCTGGCTACAGGAAGAAGCACTCAACACAGACGGCGCTTGTCAACATTCTAAATGACACCTGAGGTGCTATTGATCGTGGTCTCCTCACTGCCGTAATATCTTTCGATTTTTCGAAAGCACTCGATGTTGTATCACATTGTATTTTACTACAGAAGCTCCAGTCAATAGGATACACTGATCGAGTCATACGCTGGTTTACAAGTTATTTGAGAGATCGTGAGGAAGATGTGCGCCAGCCCAACAAAACTCACGAGGAATGGCTTGATATCACGGCAGGGGTGCCACAACAAACGGATCGCTGCCGTACGGGACTACGAACTCCTACGCCTACCCCCACCACATTTCAGTGAGTCGAGCGGTATACCTGTATTTGTTGAGCCTCCTTATAAGTGCAGCTTGCAGGCTACAGGCTGGAGAGTAAAGAGTGGAGAGAGGAAAGGGAAAAGAATTGAGCGGCCAATTTTAAAAACATTTGTTCATGAAGATGAAAAACAAGTAGATGTGACATGTTTTAAATAAATTCTTTTGTAATACTTTTTTTTAATTAATAATTTTTTATTCAAATATTTTTGCCACACACATAAAAATACGTAAAATACACATAAAAAATAATATCTAGATACACAATAATATTTACACTTTGTCAGATGTAAGTAAAAAGTTTTATGCTAAAGAAAATTCAAAGAAGAGAAAAGCTGAGAAATCAAAATAGATCTTTTATTTAAAAAAAAAGGACGAAAGAAAACCTTTTAAAAATATATCAACGCTTCACAGCGACCTTATACGTCAATCTTGGCCAAACGATGAAGTTCTGAATGTACAAAATCAAGTGACGAATGATCACTCGTATGTTTACAAAAAAGTGTAAATGATAAAAAATAAATGTAAATAATTAACGTAAATATTTAAATATTTATTTAAATACTTACGTTTATTATTTAATTATTTAAATATTTATTTAAATATATATATATCTGACAAAGTGTAAGTGTTATTGTGTATCTAGTTTTTATTTTTTATGTGTATTTTACGTATTTTTATGTGTGTTGCAAAAATATTTGAATAAAAAATTATCAATTAACTTGTTTTTCATCTTCATGAACAAATGTTTTTAAAATTGGCCGCTCAATTCTTTTCCCTTCTCTCTCTCCAGCTTCCAGCCTGTATAGCCTGCAGGCTCAACATATACAGGTATACCGCTCGGCTCAGGCTGGGATGTGGTGGGGGTAGGAGTTCGTAGTCCCGTACGGCAGCGATCCGTTTGTTGCCACAAGGCAGTGTACAAGGTCCACTGCTCTTTCTTCTGTTTATCAATGACCTGGTTAATCGTCTTTTGCATTCGCTTCAAGCCATTTATGCCCATGACAGTCACATCTACATCACCTGCTCCCGTGAGCAACTCATCGCATTCCTTCTTCTCTTATACGAAGACGCGGAGGCTTTGGCTAACGAAAATGAACTCAAACTGAATCCAAGAAAACGACCATCATGGGCTCTAACCACAATCTCAAAGACATCAACTATGATCATCTTCCCCCCTTCGTACTCAACGGCGTACATGTCCTTTTCTCAACCCACATCAAAACGCTAGGTGTCCAAATCGATCAAAACCTGAACTGGAACCGATCCATTGATTTTCTCAGCAAAAGAGTGCACTACTCACTTTACTCTCTTCGTTATTTAAGAAAATATTTTTCCCGTGCTGTGCATGTCAATCTCGTTGAAACCCTAGTGTTGTCTCTCTTGGATTACACAGCCCGTTGCTCACTTCACTCACATAATATCAAAAGCATAAGCTCCACACATTACACAATGCCTGTGTTCGATTCGCACACGGATCCATACCTTGGAAACCCAATGTCACACCATATCGCCTGAGCTTTCACTGGCTCTCTGCTGCTCCCTATAGGGAGTATCTAACCTGCTCGTTGGCTTACTCAGTCTTGAGCAGTAAACTGCCTCTTTACCTTTACGGAAAGTATGACATCGACCCTGGGCCTAAACTACTCTGGAGATCGCCCCACTTTTTACGCTCACCTCTGGTACTATACTTATCACCTACTTTTTGTTATCGAGGCTCCTTTATTAATCAATCAAGTATTTCCCTTTATAATAATAACTTTTGCTCTATTTTTGTAACCTCGAGCTCAGCTGAAATTTTCCTGGGAGCATTGAAGAAAGCCTTATTTGAACGTGATTGTGATAAGTGGCTCGTCAAAGCAACAATTGAGGATTTGAGGATGATACCACCCCCTTTACAGTTCACTTTGCCAAATCTATTGTATTGCCACCCACTGTGGTAGTAAGAAAGAGGTAAAGAAACACACAATTAGACTAATTTATCGTAATGTTTTGACTCATGACTTTCTGCCAGTATACCCAGTTTCAACGTGAAGAGGAACCCTGCTACTCTCAAGCAAATGTGAACACGAGCGTTAGTGTAATTAGTGCAGTGAATTCTTTTCTTCAACATTATTATCTACAGACTTTGATACAAAGTATCACTTAGTGTATATGTTATATGTTGTGAGCATGATCTCCATGAAAGAACTTTGTTATTTATTTTACCACGTTTTTTAATATTTACAATATACTTTTATTTTTACCATGTTAATTACTACTACATACACTGTTATTTGTAATTCTTTTTAAGTTTATCTTTTGCTACATCACTGTTATTTATAATAATATTATTTTCCGAGTATAGGGCATATGCTATTATTTTTATTGATAACAAAATGTGTTTTTCTCACTTAGATCACATGTTTGCCACTATTGGCTTCGCCTCGGACGACAATTTCATGTGATCTGAGACATTTCACATTCCGATTGCCTAGTTAAGCAGTATACTAATTTGCTTACGTGATTGCGAAACGAAATCTTTTTAGGTGAAACCAATTTTTTTTAGGTTAACACATCAAATGAAATATTTAAAAAACTTACTTTTTTAGCAAAACATAGAAGACTTTTATCAAAAACATAATTTTCAGCTATTGATAGCGAATAAGAACTGGTTAATCTTCCTTTTACCAAACGGTACAAAAAAGACATATTATGACTTCCCAAAACAAAATCAAATTGCTTGAAAAAAAAAAAAAATTTTTTTGAAACATCGTTTAATTTAGAGATACTCTTTTTTTCTGTCTGCATGCACATCCAGAAAAAAATTCATACAAAAAAGAGAAGAATAAAAATAACTTACTTCTGCAAAGTTTGTCGTACTGCCTAAAATCGACGTATGTCTGCTATCTTATTATATAATACTGGGAAATCACAAGGAGTCAGAGTGGTAAGTGTTATGGTGCCATTAGGCAAACAATACTCATGGCAGCTATAACTATATAGTACCAATATGGCACCGACAAGCATGGATTTTTTGAGGTTATGCGCATGCGCCCCTCTCTGACCCCATGTAATTTTCCAATAGATATTATTTGAGGAAGTGGATCTAATAACTACTGAAGTACAATTTTGCCATTTGGAGAAAAACTAATTAAAACATTTCATTTTGTTATAAAAGAATCTAAATACTATCATTTATTATATTAATCAGTTTGGCTCTTTTTTTTCCGTCGTCGTCATCGCAAAGTCGTTTTTCTTTTTTTAAAAAACGGACTTTCATGTATTTGATTGGCTTAAAAAAAAAAATCTCAAATAATTTTTTTCAAAAAGTACTTGGAAAGACAAAAAAAATGCGAGGTTCTGGAATTCTGTAAGTGTAATAGAGTCTGAGCAATATTTTTTTGAAAATCAGGTTAAAAACAGCTTTTTATTGAAAAAATGCTGATAAAATGCTGATTTTTTAACATGGGGTGTTGAGGGAACATGACTTTAAAAGGCCCATTCAGAGAAACTGATACTTGGAGGTTTCTTTTTGGCATATGAGGAGCCCATATACAGAGTTTCAGCCAAATCCATGACCTAAATGTCTGGTCCTCTCCTTGTCAGTGTAGAGGGTTTTTGAGGTTGCTACTTACAAATCCGAGCTTACTTTTTGAATTTGACCTATGCAAAATTTACTTAATTAAGGTCAAAAATTATTAAAATACCTTTTTTGTTGAATCAAGTATAGGAGGGTTTTCGAGATCGCTGATTATTATGACCTTACTTTTTGAATTTGAACTAAAATAAGCATGATATTTAAGTTATACATTCAAATTAATATTGAATTCAACCGAGCAAGCATTAGCTCACCGAGGTATAGATGCTAGTTTATTGAAAACAATAAAACGTTTATATTCTACTACCATCTACTAAAGAAATGAGTGTTAATAAAGTCAATTTTTTTATCTTTAAATATTTAAATATCCATAAACAAATAATTTGTACTAAGGTCGTTTTGACATCAAACGGGTATTTTTCATACATTTTTGAAATATTTTTAGCCACGAAAGCAGTTTTAAGTTACTTTATTTTAAAAAATGAATTGAACACTTAAAATAAACCATTTGCTCTTTAGTAATTTTAAATGTTCCTAAATTCTATTCTTCAAACTCAGATTCTTATCTGAAATCACATCGTCTAGTCGTGGATTGCTCTTGCCCTTAATTATTTCAGACAACCACTGTTGATTCTCTGCTTTTAAAATAGGTAAAAAAAATTCCATATTTTTTGTTTTCTTCATTGATTCCAGGTTTCAAAATTGAAGAAATATTTCGTTCTTACAAGTTGGATTTCTTTTTCGGTAAATTATTAAAACGTAAACTTTGACTGTTGCAAACGGTGTACGCAAGAACTTCCTAATGCGGATTGTATTTTAACTGAACATACTTTTGAATAAAAAAATAAGTTTTTTCAGCTATGGCGTATTATTGAACAATCCACCAAAGTTGTGCTCCAATCTTTGATAAGATTACTGCAAAGTTCTGCATCGAAAGGTTTGGGGTCTGATCTTGCAGCTTTCATAATATCTAAATATTCTTGAGGACTCTCAATTTTTTTTTTTCGTTTCAAAATTTTTCCATGAAGACCAGAGTTGTGGTTACATTTACAATAGCTGTGACCACGAACTGGAAAAATGTGGGTAATTTTGATGTTATATTTCTTAGTGTTTAGAATTAGAGCTTAGTGGACTGTATAAAAAAAAAAGATAAATTACCCTTATCACAAAGGAGTCCACGGAGAGTGAAGAAAGGTGTTTAAAGCACAATACTGTAGTTTTTATGCTGCATTTAACGAAACTATTTATTAACATAAAAACTATTGATAATGTTAGAGGGGAAAAGGCTCACCATTTTGACCGAGAGCCTTTCTACCTCTACTAAATCGTCGGAGATAAGCCGGCGATCTTGCGAAGATGATTTGAGTCCCGTGATGCGTGGAAGCGGCATCATGGTTGCAGCACGACTGGTGTGCGGGTAGAAACTGGCCCTCTGGGCAGCTCTAGCGTCAGTTTCTCGGATGACCAATACGGTGTAAAAAAGAGGCGGTTAATTTTGAACATTCGAGTGTAATCGATTAAATAATAATAATAATAGTAATAATCTAAGAACATAATAAAACAAAAAAGGTAATTTTAAGTATAATATAAAAATAATTGTGGTTTGGATTTGAGGTTTTTAGCTATGAGAGGCTCTGAGGTTGCTTTCAGATATAAGGATCTGAGA
This sequence comes from Encarsia formosa, assembly GCA_038277355.1. NCBI lineage: Eukaryota > Metazoa > Arthropoda > Insecta > Hymenoptera > Aphelinidae > Encarsia > Encarsia formosa. The sequence goes on from CM076186.1 coordinate 56,529,965, forward strand.
AAAGTATTTGCAAATACTGTTGGTATTTACAAAAAGGCTTTTGCCAAAAACTGGAACTGCTATTCCAGGGACAAAGACCCAATGTATAAAAAATGTCAAATATTTTAGATGACTTGAAAACTGAGTGTTTAAAGTTTTAACCAGTGCCTGGACCGGGAGTGGCTCAGGTGGTTGGGTGTTTTATTTTGTAGCTGGTACCTGGACTTGGAATGTAGCAGGTAGCTGAATTTTAAAACGAGTAACCGGAACCCGAACTTGAGTCCCTTCAAGTGACTTGATGAATGTAACCGGCGAATGGGCCTTGGTTGGCTCAAGTGGCTGAATTTTCAAGAGATTAGCCGATTCCTGGACTTGGGGTGGTTTAGGTGACTGTCATTTGGAAGGTATAGCCGAAGCCTGAACTTGGTGCAGTTCAGGTGATTGATTCTTCCAGGGTGTAACCGAAGATTGGATTAGGGTCATCGCAGGTAGCTGAACATTAAAGAGTATCACCGTGACCAGGAACAAAGGTAGTTAAGGTGGCTTTGAAAAGTCAATTTCGTTAGTTTTAGCTGATGCCGGAGCCTGAACTCTAGTTCGGATGGCTTAGCTAGCCATATTTTTAAACTAATAGCCGAAACTTGAACTAGAGATAGTTCAAGTGGCTATTTTTCAAAAGAAGTAGTTGGCGACGGGGCTTTGGCTGTCGCAGGTGCCTGATTTTCAAAAGGTGTAGCCAAAACCTGGACTAGAGGTATCGCAGGTGGCTGAGTTTTTAAAATGGTAACTGTAACCTGGACATGAGTTGTCGCATGTGGCCGCAAGTTTCTAAGATAGTTTGCAGTTGCTTGGACCTTGGATGGTTCAGTTGGTTGAATTTTGAGGGGGCTAGCTGACATCTGATCTTGACATGGTTCAGCTATCTGGTTCTCGAAAGGTGCCGGAGTTTGTGGCTGGTGTCCAGAAAATATAGCGACTGGGCTTATATTGCCTCAAATGCCTGAGTTCTGAAAAGTGTAGCCTAAGCCTAGACTAAAGTTGTCGCAGGTGGCTTAGTTTTCAGAAACTGGATGTACGAATTGTACACGTAGTCAAAAGTGCCCTGCGTGTAATAAAACAAATCTTTGACAAAATAATCGTGGCCACGATCGACAACCTTGCACTTTCTTAAAGTTTGGTCATTTCGGGTAAACTCTTGCCAGAGTTGTTTGAGACGCAGGATACGAGTTTCTGCCTACTCGCGAGTCATCATTGCTCCTTTTTGTTCGAATGTTTCGAAATGAGTGACGATTCGATTTCGGGTTATAGCTTAGACGCTAAGGGTTCACGCAGATAAATATGGTTTATTCATTTTGCGAGGAAGGGTGGTATTTGAAAAATAAAAAGATCAATGGTTAAGAATTATAAGGTAAAACTGATGACAAAAATCTATAAAATAGAAATGTTTGTCATTTAAAAAAAAATAATAATAAAGACGAAAAAACAGAAATTAGATTCATAATCTACATCTTCGAAAATATGCGTGTACCAAATTTGAATTGAATCCGATGATTAGGAGCGTTGTAATCAAATTTTTAAAGTTGATTCCGGACGGACGAACGGACAAAAATACGGATGCTGTGTATAATAATGTAGATGTAGATGTAGATTCTGGGGTTGGGGAGTTGAAAAGCGGTATTCAACTTAGTAAATATTTTTATGAAAACAAATCAAGTGGGGTGATATCAAGTGATTCAATGGTCGAGACGTTGAAAGACGAATGTTTAACTATGGTAGAATAAATTTTGAAAAGCGAGCGTTCAACTAGATTAATCCAATTTCGAAAGGTCAGTTGGAATGACTGACTTAAGTGACTCGCTTAACTGAGTCGATATAGTTTTAGATTGGGTAGCTGAGAAGCGAACGTTCAGCAATTTGATAAGTAATTTTCGTTAATTAGCTAAAAAACGAGTGTTTAACAAGATTAGTCCAACTTTGAAATTAGTTGAAAGATAAATATTCAACTGGGTGTAGTTTTGATAGACAGTTGAAAAGGCAAATGTTCAACTAGGTGGTTGTGTGAAAAAAAAACAAATACAGTGATAAGTAATTTTACGACAACAAGTTGAAAATTGAGCGTTTACTTAATTAAAGTAGAGAACACAAATTTTAGGTTATGCGTTTTAAACTTGATTGGCTTGTTTGAGTTGATTTATACAACTCGGTTTGGAGTCGTTGAAAATAAAGGTAGAGAGGATCTACACTGAAAAGGTTAAGGTAGCAATAGTTACGTTCTTGACCGCAAGTCACGCCAATCTCTTATGGAAGGACTGATTACTCTCCAAAAAACGACTGACTGCTTGCTGGATGAGACTGAGTTGCATCCGTGAAACCAGCAATTCATACGAACTCAGCTCAGTCTCATTCAGTAAGCAGTCAGACTGTTCTCGGAGAGTAATCAGTCCTTCTTTAAGAGATTGGCGTGACCTGCGGTCGAGAACGCAACCAATTCTATCTTAACCTTATCAGTGTATAAACAAGCAACTGTGCCACGTTGGTGGCTTAACTTGAAGACACTAATAACATCTAGGTGCTTTATGATAATTTTAATGATCCTAGCAAAGGTGAAACAAAGATTTTTATGAGGTTGACATTATCAGTGGGATAAAAGTAGAAAAATAAAGGATCTTATAAGAGAAAAATGTGAAAGGATTTGATAGAGAAATCTAAAGGACTATTGTTACTTGATAAAATCAGTTGTGAGCTGATTTAGAAATCAGCTTGCCCATTGAAGTAGGCAAAAAGTAGTGATAAGTTTGCAATTTTGAAAGCAAGTTTGACTAAAAAGTAAAGGGGGGTTTGGTGGGCTATATTTCTTGTAACCAAACCTGAAGAAAGAGTAAATTTCAATGTATTGAAAAAAAAGAAAAAGAATGAATTTTAATCAACAGGTGTTGCGGAATTTATCGAATTTAAATATTCGCGCCCATGTCCGCAGTTGATGTCGTCGTCACGGCGTCTCTCGAAAATTAGCGCTGCTAATCGTTAGCGATTCAAAACCGCTGACTCACCTGCGCAGAGTATTGATTTTTCGCTCTGTCTCTCTCTCTCACGTGCCTTCAAGCTACGCGCTGTTGCTGCTGTCGCTGACGCTGCTGGGCCTGCGGCGTCTCTCCAGTTCTCTTCTCGGCAACGCTCGTGAATAGACGTTTCTTTCGCCATTTTTGTGTTATCTCTTGGGTTCTTTTCACTTGGCATTTCTCTCGACTCTTTCTCGTCATCAACGCAGTGGTCTCATCTGCACAGTCATCTCAACAAATAATTCACCTGGTGGTAGTCAACCCTGGAGACATCTCATCTTGAATTCGATCGGCTTGATTCACATCAATTCTTGGGTTAGCAGCTCAGCAAGGAGATCATCCTAGGCATCCTCAGGTATTTTTGCACAGCACCGGTAACAATAATTTACCGGTGCTTCTCATTGTCATTTCGCAGCCAGAAAATCAATAAAATTTACTGTGCATTCTCTTGCTCTCTCTCTCCTTTCTTTGTGCTGTCTTACAAGCAGCCATTTTCTTTTCTATTCTGTTCAAGGTCATTCTCTGCTGCTGCTTTAATTTCTCTTGGGCATCTCTCTCTCTCGCTCTTTTCAAGGCCATTTCTGTTGCCTTGTTTATCTCAACTATACTCAAACAAAACGTGTGTTTATGGCTTTAATTAATATAATCAAGTCCATAAAGAGTTTTGACTAGGTGTTTCTCAAATAAATTAATTAATTTTCTTTACATGAAAATTAAGAGTGGAAATTCTCCACTCAAACTATAATATTCTCACCTCTCAGTTTTTTTGCATTAAAATAATTTTTATTAACCTGTATAAACTCACTTATTGTAATTTTGAATTATTTGAATATTGTTGTAAATAGAGTGCTGTGTTAAAATAAATAAATTAACACTGTTGGTATTAAATTAAGTCTGTCTCAACGTTTATTTGACAACCCTTTTCTACCAGCTTTTAATCCGGCAACAAAATAAAATTAATAAAGCAGTAAATCTGTAACAACAGGTAACTTTAAAATGTGAAAAAAAAGCTTATACAATACTGTTAAATAGGGTATTGGAGATCCATCGATGACTTGGTTTGATCCAAATAGAGATTGAATTCAGATCAGTGAAGGGCTCGATGAGCTGATTGAGTGTGAATGGGTGTTCGATAAGCAAGGTTCAGGTTGGCTGGACCACCAGTGCTTTGTACTACCATGAGTAGGTGAAAAAAGTCTACTGTTGTTGCAAGTAGGAGATGCTTGGAGCCCAGAGTCAAACCTAGCGTTGGATATTGCTATATGTACAACCTGTAGGTTCAGTTGGTGTAAATACACTGTTTTACAAATTATTTACAAATATTAATAATGATTTCTACTTAAATCAAGCATTTAAGTTTGCATCTAAATTCTTCACACCTGAATCTATAAATGTTCTGGAATGACCGGTCTATTAATTTTATTTTTATTACCGAATTAAGCTAGTAGGGCAGGGTTGATGAAAAAATTAATAAAGGACACACCTAGATGAAAACAGCAACAATTTTATTAATAAAAACATAATATTTAATGTACAAGAAATTGAAATAGTTACAAGTAATGATAAGTGAGCTTAGTACAAAATTAATCCATTATATTTTAAAGAACAAAAAATTAAATGTGAAAATATCACTTAATTTCAGCGTAAATGAAATTGATGAATTGGAGAAACACTAATCTAGACACAACTCCTTACGATTATATTAATTCAAAAGGTAAATATGAGTTTGCTTGTCAATTGATGAGATAAACAATAACAAAGAATGGCCTTGAAAAGAGAGAGCGATGACCGAGAGAAATTGTAACAGCAGCAGAGAATGGCCTATAGAAAGAGAGAGAGAAAATGGCCGCGTACATGTAGGTGCATTTAAAAAAAAAGAGAACTTACAGTTAATTAATTACTATGAGTGAACAAAAATGAGTGGTACAAGTAAATTATTGTTATGTCATGTATCGATCCCCATAAAGATCCCATATTCCCAAGTTGCAACAGACTTACTTATAATCCGCCTAAAAGGAGTTAGGGAGGGGGCCACGGAAATTGCAATTAAGCATTTTGCTAGCCGACACCTTACGCTCTGCTGGAACAGGTGGGGCGAAGTAGCTTTCCTCGCTGCTTAGCCGCGCTCCCAAACCACTCTCGTCCCCGACACTCGAGTGGTTCGACCGAAAGCTAGCAGCGATCGAAGACCACGTGCAGCACACCTGGACAAGCAGAGCCGGATCAGGCAAGGATCCGTCAGTGCAATATCGCCTCGCCATCACCATTGGATAAGGTCCCGGAAGGTCCAGAGAACCTCCCGTGACGATCAACTGCCCGGATACTCCGGTAATTTTAAGGTAGATTATTGTAATTTTCAACTCTGTCGTTAAACTCTGTCATTAAATTGTAACCTTTCACCATTTGTTTTTCAATTAAACAATATCACCTTACTTTACTTTATTTCATTTTATTAACCTAATCAAAAGCCAGACAACAAGGAGACGGGACAACTACGTAAGTAGTTGTTCCAAAAAGACGAAGATCCTACCCCTTTTAAAATAATAACGTCAAGGATTATAAATCCGTGACATAAATGGCATCCCTTGTGGGGACCTTAAACCTTGTTGCCTGACTATTTTGATTGGTTTTCTCTTTCTTAAAAAAAAAAAAAAAATTTTTATTGATGATTTTTCCTTCAAAAATTTATAACACTAAAAATTAATGAAAAAAAAGAAAGGAAGTAAGGAAAAAGCTTTTATTATCTGATACCGGTTACTTTTGGCGAATGGTTGAGAGAAAGATTCTTTTCTTTTGACAAATCGCGATATTTTTTTTTTTGCTGACCTCAACATTTCTGGCACACTTACACTCACAAACGCTTTCGGAACCTGATCTGCTCATCGCTCTGAATTTGACCCGCTTATAGTGCATACATTTCACGTTTTATTACCTGAAGTTTCGCCAAAAATCGCAACTTTGGATTCGTTTTTTTTTTGTATAAAACTTTTACTTCTATCAAACGACGTTATCACTTTAATTTATAAGTATTCGATATGGCTAACCTCGCGAATCTTACTTTGGACGAGATTGAAGCCATTCCAGACAAAGATCAAAAGAAGGCGGCCGAATTACATCATGCCCGCCGGATGGCCGAAAATATGTCTACAATGGCAGCTACGTTAAACGAGTCACGATTGACCGGCAAGGCTAAAACAAGTCTTGACGGAAAAGTTTTTGACACTTTAGACCAACTCCGGAAACATCTTCAGGACCGTTTTTCTCAAAAACGATCCCTATCTTATTACCTTAACCTTATTTCAGACTCTTATATGAGACAGAATGAATCTGTTTTAAATTTTCACGATAGACTCTCAGCTATAGTCCGCGCTGCCACGAAACTAAAAAACGAGGGAATAGATGACGAAGACATCAAAAGACATAATAAGTCCCTTTTCGAAGACCTCGCTACCGAATATTTTATTCGCGGATGACCTTCTGTCATCCACAACCAAATGTCTAACCATAACCCTGTTAACTTTTCCGAAGCTTTAAACGCAGCTCTGAATGCGGAGGAATGGGTTAACATCGGAGCACCAAATCGTGCCAATGTAGAGTATTCCTCCACCCAAAAACCGCCTCCGCGATCGCGTTCTCCTAGCCCTTATGGTCGACCCGGGACACCTGAAAGAGAATCATCTCACGACCGGCGCAACGTTAAATTCTCCGATTTTAACGACCCGCGAAACTTCGATAGAAATATCTCGTATTCTTATGACCCTAACGATATAAAATTGCTTAGAACAATGACCTTCACTGCAGAAGGTAAACCGGATGCTCACCCTTCCCTGCGTTACGAACAACCTTCAAGCATTCTGAAAAACCCAGAAAAACAGAGCCTATCCGATCAACCCGGATCATCAGATCGTTATTCCCGCCCTAGGTCCGAGAGCCCTAGAGGCCGATACCCTAATAGGTCGACAAGCCCCCTTTCCCCTCCCTTCCCTTATCCAAATTTTCACCCTTATATGCCCTATTATCCTCCTATGCCCTACTACTACCCCCCAGCTCCTATGCCCCCTTTTCACTCGCCCTATCCTAATGCGGCAACACCAGCCTACTTCCCTAACAACTATTACGACAAGCCGCCTGGTAGACCTGGATCCCCAGGTCCTTACGGCCCTACTCCACGAGCTCCGACCCCAACGAATATTCCCGCAAATATCTCCTCTAGCGAGAATTTAAACTGGAGACAAGCTCGTCCGGACGGCGCGCCCGCGAGCTTCCCGCGCTCTCAGAGCCCCGAGCGCCGATCGGTGAAAACATTCAAAACAAGGGAGTACGGAAAGTCTGTGGCGAGAAAACCGCACCAACCATAAAAATTAAAAATTACCTATTCAAAAAGGGCGTCGTAATATGTTCCGCTGCACAAACCAATGAAGTGAACGTCATCAAAGCTTCCGTTTTTAAAGACTCGGTTTTCTACTATCCTCACCCTCCCATTACAATCCAGGGAGAAGACAAAAATCAAGTCGACGCTCATGGAAAAATTACGATTCGTATTTGTAAACAAAAACATATATTTCATCTAATTCACGACGATGCCCCCTTTTTACAAGATGATGTTATCAGCAAAAGAACTTTGAAGAAACTCCGGAGACTTAAGCAAGCCGGAAAAATGAAAAATCTTCCCGACTCTTTTCTTGAAGACCTATCCCCAGACTCAGATCGCTCTGAATCAGAATCCTCTGACTCAGAAACTTTTTCCGAAAATTCAACCTCCCAGAGTAGCGACACCCTTAATATAGACAAATATACTAACGATTCCGACATATATTCACCTTAAATTTACAATCCTAGAAACCATAGGGAAAGAAAGAAAATTTCGTACGGATCACCCAAGATCGAAATTACTAATAACATATTTAAAGCCGGAAAGGGGCGCATTTTAATTGACACCGGCGCAGACGTGAGCGTAATTAAAATTCAATCCCTAAATCCCACGTGTAAGATCAACAAAAATCGCACTCTTCAACTGACCGGGATCGGAGCAGAACCCGTTTACACTCTCGGTACCGTTACTTTCAAAGAAAGAGACGGTAGAAAACATCACATGCACGTCCTCCCCGAAAGTTCTTCGCTTAAAGAAGATGCCATTCTTGGCTCTCGTTATCTACAAATTGAAAAGGGTCAAATTGACTTGGCCAATAATCAATTAATCACTCAAAATGGCACTCAGGACATTTGTTTTTCTAGCGCTACAGACAACAGTGAGTCTGAATCTGCCGAATCCCCTGCAGAATTTCCTGACTCTCGACGAACACCTCAAAGTCAAAACACCATCCCCGACATTCAACCTACGTCCAGCAAAATACCTTCGACTGTTTTCCATTATAAAGCTCGTCGAAAGCAAGGTAAAGCTCTGTCCACAAGATATACGTTGCCAGCGCGTTGTAAAATTGCGATAGAAATTCCCGTGTCGGAAAGCTCTCCAAGAGGGGAGGCGTATCTTCCCCGAATACAAACCGGAATATTCATCGGCGAGTCAGCCGTTACCCATGAAAAAGGTTCATGTTACGTGTTAGTTATTAACACGAGAAACGAACCTCAAGAAGTTGAAATACCGGTGCAAGATCTGTATCCCTTTGAACTCGATAGTTCCGACGACTTCTTCGATTCCGAGGTCGAGGGAACGCCTTGCCCTCCTGAACAAAGAGTTACTCGAATAATTGACCTTCTGAAAAGAAAACATCATGACAAAGCAGCCCTAGCTCAATTGAAGAGAGTGGTCGAACGTTTTCCATATCTCTTTATGTTACCTGGCGACGACCCTCCTCGCACACATCTAGTACAACATACCATTCCGTTAACCAGTGACAAACCGATATTCACACGTCAATATCGTTATCCTCCAAAATTACACGAAGAAATTAGAAGGCAAGTAGATGACTTGCTGAAGAAAGGAACCATCCAACCCTCCTCCAGCCCTTGGAACTCACCTCTATGGATAGTTCCAAAACGGCCTGGCCCTGACGGTAAAAATCAATATCGTCTCGTCATTGATTACAGAAGGCTCAACGAAGTATCAATTCCAGACGCCTATCCACTCCCAAACGTTCAAGAAATACTGGAGTCCCTAGGCAAGTCCAAATACTTTTCAGTTTTTGATCTCGTTAACGGATTCCACCAAATACCTATGCACCCGGATGACAGAGCTAAAACCGCTTTCTCAACGCCTTACGGGCACTTCGAATTCACAGCCATGCCTTTCGGACTCTGCTGTGCTCCCCCGACATTCCAAAGGCTGATGGACGCCGTCATGACCGGATTACAAGGAATCGAATTGTTCGTTTACCTAGATGACTTAATCATCTTCTCCAACTCTCTTGAAGACCACGAGAGAAAGGTTAATGAAGCTTTTCAAAGATTGTTTAATGCTGGATTGAGATTCAAAATCGAAAAATGCGAATTTCTAACCCCTGAAGTAAAATACCTGGGCCACCATATCGATCAATTTGGAGTCAAACCTGACCGGGGAAAAATCAAAGATATTCAGGATTTTCCCGTCTTAAAGAGTACTTCGGACGTTCGTTCTTTTTTTGGACTCTGTTCTTACTATCGCCGGTTTATCCACCATTTCTCTGAAATTGCAAAACCTCTAAACGACCTCCTCAAGAAAAATTGTAAATTCCGCTGGGAGGAGAGCCAAAAAGCCAGTTTCGAAAAACTAAAGACAGCTCTATGCACGGCACCAGTCCTAATTTTCCCAGACTTTTCTAAACCCTTCATACTAACAACCGATGCTAGTGCATACGCAGTCGGGGCAGTTTTGAGTCAAGGCGAACCAAATAATGATCAACCTATTGCATATATGTCAAAAACGCTCAATAAACATCAAAGAAACTACTCTGCCACCGAGCGAGAGTGTTTAGCTGTAGTCCTAGGCATCATGCATTTCAGACACTACCTTTACGGTCGCACTTTCTATGTATACGCTGACCATGAACCTCTACAATGGATTGATTCAATCAAAGACCCAATGTCAAGATTAAACCGCTGGAGAGCCAGACTGCGCGGCTACAGATACATATTTCGTTACAAACCTGGAAGGCTTAACACTAACGCCGATTGGCTCTCAAGAAATCCGATAGACCAGAAAGAGGTAGAAAACGAAAAATCGGCAAACATAGCCTCTCAATCCCTGAAAAATATCAAAACAAAAACCATACTACCTATTCAGAAACCAAAACCAACAAAAACATCACTTGCTCGACAAGCACACAATAAAAGCAAAGAAGAAAACTTCTCTGACGCCCGGCAATCCGGTCCTTCGCGAAGAGGTAGACCGAAAGGCTCCAAAAATAAAACTCATGCATCGCCGAACGTATCTGGTCAGGGAAATCTTCCAGGCGATACCATCGCCTCTCGTCTAAGACTCAGACGAAATCAACAGGTAGATCCGAAAAATACTACACCCGTCGATCAAGCAAACGCTGAAAGCTCTACCTCAGAAATAGAAACATCAGATGAAACCGAAAGCGCCTCCGACGCACCTGTACCCTTGCAAAGCCGGTCATTAATACCTAGTTTGGCAGAACCTCTCAACACAACAACCACAATTCCTGCTACCGAGTCTGAAATCAGCAACCAAAAAGAAGATGAGATTTCTGGCATAAGTGAGTTCGACGAAACCATGGTACCATCGGATAGTTTTGAAGATGTAGTCGCCCATTTCCATAAACCCGCATCAAGAAAGGCATTCTTTGATTCCCCATCAAAAAGAGTGAAACCTCCAGCAAATGATGATGACTCCTCATCTTCTGACGAAGAAGAACTCTATGAAACTACCCCCGTAAAATCAAATTTGGAACTGCAAGCTCAGCTCAAACCTTCCAACTTCAATTCTAAGGAGAAAGAAAAGTTTATCGAAGGATTTAATTCCTTGTGGTGGGACTCTGGAAAATGGGAAGAACTTCTTGAAAATTTTGACCTGGGATCTAACTATCACGAAGCGGATCACTCTGTTGTCCACAGTGATCCAGGCTATTTGGAAAATGACCTTATTTACGCAAATGATAGACAGATTCTGAACAATACACAATCCCTGTTAGACTTAGATAAATGGCAACTGACCGATGACTCAGGATTCAAAAATCCTCCCTTATCGTCCACTCTCCTCACACATAAAATACCCCCAACAATTTTTGATGACACTTTTAATCTCGAAAACACCAAAATCATGTCTAGTGAAAATTCCGACTCTTCAACAAATTCCACGAAGACAATTACACCAGATCATAAGTTAGCTCCATCGGAAAACTCTCTAAACACTCAAGAGAGTGTCACTCACCCTCGAGATACCGCCAAAACGACCCTTCAATCCTCGCAGCAATCACTTCCTACAAAACAACCAAATTCAAATTTGATACCTCGAAGTCCAAAACCTACTACGGCAAATACTCATAGTGACATTTTCACCAGCGTTAAAACGATTCCGCCAATTATACCCCCACTCTTGAATCCTTTTTGCACCCCGATCAAACCCCCCGAACGACTGACAGTGAGACTCACCCGAGACGCCCTCACGGGACATAAAGATAACATAATACATTTTATCCCTGCGAATTTAAACCTACACACGCCTAACAATCAACTTCTTGCCGAGTTAGAGCTAATTTCGAAAAGCGAACTTAAAGATCTGAACCCTACGATTGGCAATGTTCTTGTCTCTAAAACCCGAGGCCGAACCATCTTCTCTTTAGTAGTTACAGAAACCGAAAGGAATCCTATTAAGCAAAGTTCTTTGAAAGAATGCTTATACAATCTTTATCATCTACTACTAGAAAAAGAAATTACATCGGTTCGTATGTCACGAAAAGGCGAACTCACAGATGCATTACCACGTGGAACTCTATACCGAGAAGTCCAAGACGCACTCAAAAACATACCTATGACGCTAACGATCTGTCTAGGTGTCTGCATAACACCACCACCCGAATCCCGCAACACCATCCTAAAAGAATGCCACGATAGCCTATTCGGAGGACATCGTGGAGTAGAGAAGACTTACAGAAGAGTGAGGGAAAAATTTACTTGGCCCGGTTTGCGTAAAGATATAGTCGATTACATTCATCGATGCCGAATATGCCAAGAGTTTAAACTCATAGGTTATCGCACCAAAGAACCCATGGTAATTACCGATACGCCCGCAGAACCGTTCTTTAAAATGGCTATCGATGCGGTCGGACCTATGCCTCGAACTGTGAATGGCAATGCTTACATAATCACTATGCAATGTTTATTTTCAAAATTTTGTATAGCAGTACCAGTACCTAATCTTAAAGCGCTAACCGTGGCACAAGTCCTTGCTAAACATCTTATAGCCGCTCATGGAGTACCTAAAATTATCTTGAGCGATCAAGGTAAAAGCTTTAGGAATAAACTCCTCAAAAATCTTGAAAGCATGTTTGACTGTCGTCTAAAAACGATGACATCTTTCCACCCCCAGTCGAACGCATCATTGGAAAGAAGTCATGCTGTCTTGAAAGACTACTTGAGGACTAACACCCCTGAGTATCAAGACTGGGACGAGCTAGTTCCCTTTGCCATGATGGAATACAATTCCTCAGTCCACTCTTCCACAGGTTTTACCCCCTACGAAATAGCTATGGGACGAAATCCTAGAACCCCTTCAGGATGCCTAGACGGCTTCGATAACGACACATATAATGGTTACATTTACGATCTAGCAACAAGAATAGCTGAAATCCGAGAGACGGCATTGAAAAGCTTAGAATCATCCAAACAAGTTAACAAAAGAAATTACGACAAATCAACTAAACCCCTAGATATAAAACCCGGAGACAAAGTTTACGTCAACAAACTACCGCGTAAAAACAAACTAGATAAATTCTATAACGGAGTTTTTGACGTCCTAGAAGTACGCGAAAATAACACTGCCCTCTTGCAAAGCCAAAACAAAAAAAAATCTTAGTTCATAAAGACCGTCTGAAAAAATTTTACTAAAAGCCTTTCTTCTCAAAAATCATCGCCTTATCTAATTTAAATCTGCCCTAATTTTGTTCCAGAAAAATGTTCTTTATTTTGCTGTGGTTCACGAGCTTCGCTCCAGTTGGTACCGTTCACACGGAGAATAAAACTTTCTATGAAACGCAACCAATCCCCAATAATCCGGGTATTTTCTATGAACACGTCGGGAAAGTTAATTTAGTCAGAACAAAAATTCATATTAATATTTTCTTAAATTGTCCCCCACTAGACAGAAACTTTAAAACGGAAAACAAAAATTTCAAACATTTAGTAAATGAATTATATAGAGTCTACCCTGACCAAATAACACCAGAACTCTCGGAACTTCGCATAACCCGCAAATTATTCGCAATAAATGATCTACATGAATCTATAAAAAGCTTGTTCGTCCTGCAAGAAATCGATAACCGACCCTATAATCGAAAAACGCGAGGAGCTCCGATCGAAGTCGGCGGTTGGGTTACGAAATGGTTATTCGGCATCATGGACTCGAAAGACCGCGAACTAATCAATAGTGACATCGACAAACTGTACGACAGTCAGAATAACTTATCACAAATTTCAATTGAATCAACTCACCTAATTAAATCAGAGCTCGAAAATCTGTATAAATCAGAAAATAATCAAACTCTAGAAATTTCACGCTTAATCAGTCGTGTTGAAGCCATCTCCGAACAAAACTTGGCCATAAACAGAAACCTGCAATTTGAAAACGTTACCAGATGGTGGTTTGATTACTCATACGAACTTGACGAACTACAAAGGGGTTATGAAACCTTGATGGAAGTAATTCAAACCACCGCAAGAGGACATCTACACCCACTCCTGTTATCTTTTTCCCAAATGTCCAATCTACTCTTAAAAATTAACAACAATCCGAATCTCCGGATACCAAACGCAGCAGAGGTAATTACACCCCACTACCTATTCAACGTAGCGAAAACGACTATTTTTATCACTAATGGAAAGCTTCACGTTTCTATGAAACTACCTGTAGTAATGGATGACGACCTCGATTTGTACAAAATACACTCTTTTCCAAACCCTATAACCCTCCCCTTTGATAATACAGGCTATTTAGCAATAAAACCAACAGTTAATTATATTGTCTTATCGAGAAACCAGACATATGTTCTCTTAAATGACGAACTCCTTCAATCTTGTTCCACTTATAATCACACTAAGCTATGTGAAGACTTCTTACCCTTAATCAACGGAGTGACACACCCATCGTGTGAATATTCAATGTTCAATCAGCCGACAACCTCTTCTCTAAAAACCTGCTCGACAGTTATCATACCAAACACGCCCATAATTCTAACACCCTTGCACGCATCGAATTTATGGTTATATTCAACTTTAAAACCAAATAAGCTCACAATAACCATAATGCCATAATCATCGAAATGAATTTCTCATAAATGGCACAGGCTCACTTTACCTAAGTGGCGAATGTACTGCACACACATCAAGCTTTACCTTACACGGTCTTCGGAAAATCTCATTCATATCAGAATACAATTATAATCCCGAATTGTCAGCAGAATTGAACATAATAAAACCCGAGATACATGAATACGCAACCAAATACCTCATGGAAGTAGAGAAAGAACTCACTGAATCACTACAAAAATTTAACTCAATTCCCCTGAGCGAAATCGAAAATAAACTGCGAGCGATACATATTCGACGGACGGAACAGAAGCAAACACATTCATTTATAGCCATCGGCTTAGGATCCTCAATCGCGATAACATTAGTCCTAAAATTTTTGATAGATAAATTTCTTCAGGTCGAGAAAATCCTACCCTTGTTCTTCTTTATCTGCAACAAAAAGAAAGAATATAAACAAAACAAAAAAAACAAAGAAGAACCCAACCGAAAAACATGCACATGTAAAAATAATCATCAGGATGATACTCCTCCTAATGAGACTTACAGCTTGCCTCCGACTCTAAAGTCGGCAGACATTGTAATCCACGTGGACTCATCTCCACAAATCTCGACAATGCCCACAACCTCTCCAAAAGCACCAAACTCCAATACAAAACCACCGCTTCACGTCGCAGAGCCATGAAAAATAAAACAAAACGTCAATAAAAAAAAAAAAAAAAAAAAAAAAAAAAAATGATAATAATAATAAAAAAAAATAAATAAACAAAATAATAAAAGAAAAAATAATAAAAAAAAAAAAATATTATAACAATAATAATAATAAACAAAAAAAAAAAAAAACATCATTTTCAAACCAAATTTGACCAACTGTCCATTCAAAACACGCTTAAGACTCGACCATAGCCATGAATCTTCGTGACCACTGGCCTGCTGAGTGCGGCCGTTGCATGCAGACCCGCTATGCCTTCAACACAGGCGACTCTTCCACCAACTCGCCCGCAATGCACCTGCAGCACGCGACCCAACTATACAGCCACACCCACGAATCTTTTAATACAACCTGCAAACAATTAATTTATGAAATAACGACAGTTGATGACTTAACTCTGACAATTATACTTAATAAAAATAGTAACAATCAAAGTACTATACTCACAAACTCGCCGAATCCGAATAAAAGAATTTTTTTTTACTATCCGTCGAAACTCAGGTATCAGATAGATGTTTTAATTTTTTTTTTTAAAACAAATAATGATCGATTGATAACAAATGTGAAAGTATTTACCTTTTAATGCACCTCGACGAGTTGAGGATATGCGATAATAACCCTTGTAAATTGACCAAACTGCGAGTCCAACTAGCTCTCCGATCGACGTAATACCGACTGGAGCACCTACTGAATGCACCAGTAAAATCACATTTATCATAACTGGCAACATAGCATGATATAATTTGATGAGCGCACCGCTGCAACGTCACCGTCAACACCTACTTACACTATACTCTCGTGCGTAACCGCCGACCTGCCGACTATCCGATTTCAAGAAGGACGATACAACATTCGCATCAAGAACAGAAGCAGCTTCACCAGTAAAATATAAACTATTCTCATACAATTTTGTGTAACAAATTGAGTGTATTTTCAGAATCTAAATTTTAATTCATACTCGGACATTATCTTAGATTTAACAAAACTCTCTCGAATACTCGACAATAATTTTTTTTTGTAATTATTTTTTATATGATACTTAAATATTGTTAACATCTGGTAAAATTTTTTTGCTCAAGTTAATTTAACTTCATTATCAAAAAAAAAAAAAAAAAAAATTAGTAAAAAGTGAATAAATAAATAAATTATCTGTTGTAATATTAATTTTAATATTTATTGTACAAACTCTACGAATCGAAATTCAAGATAAGCTTCATTTGTAAACTTCTCAGTAGCACGTCCAATGTAAGAGACTTATTGCGATAATTTAAGTTACGTCAATTAATGAATAATTTAATTCTATACACTAAACTCAAAAATTTTATCAAACAAATTTGGAAACTTATTTAACTATTTTCGACCAATTAAGGCAAAACTCAGTCTAAATCATTCAAACGGAGTGTCAAAAGCACTGATTTCATTGAAACTTCCCGCTAATTCATAGTTTTTTTCTTTAGTGCAAAAATTTAGACATAAAAATTTAAAAAAAAAACAAAAAAAAAAAAAAAAAAAACACTAAGACAAAATAATTATATCAAATTTGAAGTTTCATAGCGAACAACGACAAATTGAAACTCAAACCGTTTAGGAACTTAGAGGATAATATACAGAGCCGCTGCACTCAATACTGTCGTATACATTACAGAATTTTCATCGAATGTTTTAAATACTTTTGACTAAACTAATTAGCGATCTTAAAATCAAGGCGAAAACTGTGAACTTCCCTCACTCCTGGCAATTAATGAAAATTATATACGTCGATGCAACTTCCCACTTAAATATTAACCAACCCATACAGAATTTTCTGCTCCAGCGCCCAATAACCGCGCAATATAGAGCAATAATTATTTTATTACGTCTGAATCCCTGTTACCTGGCTTGCGCAAGCAACACAAAAACTTCTATTTAGCATTTAGCTAAACAACTAGCTATTTGAAATTTTCGTTTAAAAAATTTCAAGAATTCAGGCTTACAACTCAAAAATTACAATATTCTCACCCACTTTCAACCAACCATTTCCCACCCCGTGATCATTGTTATACAACAATTATAAAAACTACCGATCTCTTTGAACATCGGGTAGAAATTACATCCAATACGTTACACTTGAACTAATTATTCTGAAATAATAGTTATTCAAAAAAAAAAAAAAAAAAAAAAAAAAAAAAAAAAAAAACTTTTGCTAAGCGCCTGCCCACCACCATCTACCAAGATTCACACAAGCGAAATCGATACATTCCCTATCTTCGATACATTTTTTTTTATCATCGATACAAGGACTGCACTCCTACAGTCGTCCAGCCCTGCATTGTCGAGGGCAACAATGGACTAAGAGGGGAGGCATGTCATGTATCGATCCCCATAAAGATCCCATATTCCCAAGTTGCAACAGACTTACTTATAATCCACCTAAAAGGAGTTAGGGAGGGGGCCACGGAAATTGCAATTAAGCATTTTGCTAGCCGACACCTTACGCTCTGCTGGAACAGGTGGGGCGAAGTAGCTTTCCTCGCTGCTTAGCCGCGCTCCCAAACCACTCTCGTCCCCGACACTCGAGTGGTTCGACCGAAAGCTAGCAGCGATCGAAGACCACGTGCAGCACACCTGGACAAGCAGAGCCGGATCAGGCAAGGATCCGTCAGTGCAATATCGCCTCGCCATCACCATTGGATAAGGTCCCGGAAGGTCCAGAGAACCTCCCGTGACGATCAACTGCCCGGATACTCCGGTAATTTTAAGGTAGATTATTGTAATATTCAACTCTGTCGTTAAACTCTGTCATTAAATTGTAACCTTTCACCATTTGTTTTTCAATTAAACAATATCACCTTACTTTACTTTATTTCATTTTATTAACCTAATCAAAAGCCAGACAACAAGGGGACGGGACAACTACGTAAGTAGTTGTTCCAAAAAGACGAAGATCCTACCCCTTTTAAAATAATAACGTCAAGGATTATAAATCCGTGACAGTTACTTGAGCCAAGATAAAATACCTGGATGTCCTGTAGGGAGACTGTTGTGCCCGATGTACTTCCTGGTCCGCCAAATGCTGGTGTGTCACGCTGACTGAGAAGTTGAAAAAGTGGCTTCAATATTATTGATCACAGTCACTGAAATGAGCTGGACCATAAGTACACTTCAGCAGGAATACTCACTGTATTGAACGGCGGCGGTGGCTAATCGGAGCTACAATTGAAACAAGCCGCACGCGTTTGGAAGATAAAAAAAGAGAAAAAAAGCTTCTAAATCGTGAGTAGTATTTCCAGCACTATCTTCATAAACTATTACTCTTTTATTATTTTTACACCAATTAATTTAAATAAATAATTAAGAGTGCATACTAGTGCGAATGTGAGGAAATATTGTAACAATTTTCTTTTTTATTGATTGTTGAATATTTACAACAAATATATAAATCAACAGCTATAATTATCACGGGTCGGTAACCTACCGAGCGCCTGCTCGGCGGCTACCTCGTGGCTGGCTCTATCTCGCTTTTTAACTCGACGACGCCTCGTGCCCTTTTCTTGTGCCAAAATAGCTTTCTGAAATAACCGTATCAAAAGTGCAAAGTGATTGTATGGGTGTTAGGAATCAATAATGTTCCATGCCCTTCAATTTTGATAATCATCTAGACGAGAGGCATCCGACTGATCACCGGGTTCTTCTCAACCGCATCCCAACCTCTCGCCCACCGTGTGGTGTACGGGTAATGCTACACTGTACTTTTGACTCATCTCTTCAGCCAGCTCAACTGCAGACTTTTCAACTGCACTCAACTAGCACTTACTCATCCACGGAAAAGCTCACCCACAAGAAAACTCACTCCAGACTGCAAGTTGGTAAAATCTCCAGGAAAAAGTAACTAAGCTGCTGCTCAAAAATACAGGGAGTCGGATTTTGTTGCTCCCTACTGGCAATCCATAGAGACTTTACTCATTGTAAGTGCTCAGTTAAAATTGTTTAAGCTCATCTCTGTGTATATATTGTAAACAAATCAAATAGTAAATAAGATCTGTGCTCAAGTGTTGTGTTACATTACTCACTCCCTTTCTATATCCGTAAAATGTATTTTATGATAGTAAGCTCAGCTCAATATTTAACATTGATTCTAAGTATAAAATTGGCTTCACTCGTTTTAATGCGCACGCAAACACCGTCGGCCATTCTGAGTCGAACCGAGTGTCGAGAGGGTGGAAGTAGCGACAACAAGAGTCAAAAACGGAGTCTCCCACTTGTTAACGAGTTGTTGGCACTACTTTCAAAATGTGGTTGGAACGGCCGCTACATACCGCTCGCCTCGTTGATAAATTAGGCGACGATCGTAACATCAAAAGAAAATCAGAGAAAAACCCAAATCGAAAGAGAATGAAGCAAACGAGTGACGCTTTAATGTAATAGTGTGGATAGAAAAGCGTGAGTATGTAGAGTCTATAAGTGTTTGTGTTGTATAAATTTACAAAAAAATGGTTTTTTTTTTTAAATTGTCTTTGGCACAATGTCACTGGCGCAGCCCACCAGAAACTAGCCAGCACCTTCGGGCTCTTGTAGTGCAGGTGGAGATTGTTCCCTATCAACCGGTAGTTTGATGAGCTTCACGATCGGTCTGTCGTAGATACTGGTAGCCGTCTTCACTTTCACTACTCGCACAAGTCCGTCGACTCCAGGAGTTGCTTCTGGAACTTGTGCAAGGGGCTATTTCAAAGGCACTTGGTCTTGATCAGTGATAATGACAAGATCACCAGGTTTGATATTGACTTGAGGGTCAATCCATTTTATACGAATCTGCATTTAACAAAGTATCTCCTTTCGCTATCGGTGCCAGAAATTATTCCGCATTCTGGCAATCATTTCGTAGCGATCGCTGACGTTGATTGAATCCTTGGGGCGGTAAGGCTCTGGGATGGCAACGAGAGCTCTTCTAATCAAGAAGTGACGGGGAGTGAGTGCCGCCACATCCTGTGGGTTACTGCTGAGTGGTGCTAGTGGTCTCGAGTTCAAACAGGTCTCGATTTGACAAAGCAGGGTGTCGAATTCTTCAAAGGTGAGTGTGGCGTTGCCAATCGTTTTCTTCAGGTGTTGTTTGAATGATTTTACTTCAGCCTCCCATAGGCCACCGAAGTGGTGGAATAAAACTCCATTCAATTCCGTCCTCAGCCACGGCATCAACAATTTGATTTCGCTGAACAAGTCCTTTATTTCGTCCTTTGTTTCGCCTCCTTTCAGATTGGAGCCGTTGTCGCTGTAGATGATGTTGGGCTTGCCATGGCAAGACACAAGGCGACGAAAAGCCTGAAGAAAAGTTTTGGTGGCGTAGTCGGAGACTGGTTCAAGATACGTAGCTTTAGTGACCATACACTTAAAAATAGATACATAGCCCTTGTATGCCTTATATCTTTGTCCTTTGGTAGTCCGAATCCAGTAAGGCCCGACATAGTCCTGATCCGTAGAGCTAAAGGGCGGGTGTAACTCGAATGGCAGGCAGCGCTGCCATCTGTTGCGTTTCTCTCTGACCTTGATACCATTTGCAGGCTGGGCAGAGTTTGATTTGGGCTCTTATCTTGTTACGAGCGTGAGTAATCCAAAATTGAAGTTGCAGTAGGCTCATCACCAGTTGTGGGCCACCATGCAGCGTACATTAGTGTGCGTCGTCAACCATTAATTGAGCTAGTGAAGTAGTACCTGGAGTAATGATTGGGTGTTTCTCTCCCTCCACCAGGTAAGGGTTATGGAGTCGTCCGCCCGCACGAAGGAGTCCCTCAGCGTCTATAAACGGTAGTAGGCGTCGGAAGGGGCTGTGGATGAAGATGCGTTTGACTAAATTTTTCTTTTCGAGCTTGTAATGAGTATCTTGCATTGAGCGAATAAGGACCGTCCTGGGATCGGCTAGCTCTACCGCTCCTCCGAATGTGGCAGATTTCGGTAGTTCCAGCTTCCGTTTGGTTCAATTGAATCTTCGTTTCCCGCATAGTAGATAAGCAGTGGCTCAAAGAAGTTTGCGTAACGAGGAGAGGAGAATTTTGCAATTCATCCTTCAAGCAGTGACGGTCCGCTTGGGAATTGGATCACAAACGTCAAGGAGTTTTTCTTCTTTTCCAAATCTGAGGTATAAGGTTTATTACTTTTGAGCCAATTTTCATAGTTGTTGACTAACCAGTTGGATCCGATCCACCAGAGCTGCTCGTCCAGAAGCTATGGTGGGAGTACGTCTGGCGAAGCTACGTCAGCTGGGTTCTCTTTCGACTTTACGTGATTTTAGTGAGCTGTTGGTGCCGACGTCAAGATCTCACTGGTTTTATTGGTGACAATCGTGTTCCATTGGGATAGATGATCGGGCAGCCAGCCGAGTGTGACACTGGAGTCCGTCTAGCCAAAAATTCCGTTGACAGCGAAGGATAGCTCTGTGGTAGCTGAGTAAGCGCGCTGCGGGGCGCCCGAGAACCCATGTACCAAGCCAGCGGGGGATAGGAGATTCAAAGGTTATCCAAGGCGTGAAGCTGGTGTCTCCACTCACTCCGTGTTTTCTTATCGACTGGTTCATTCCAGCCTAAATTTAGAATCCATAGTTGTTGTAAAAGTATTTGAGATACGATGATACTAGAAGCGAGCCAGCCAAGTGGGTTGTAAAGCTTTGCTACTTCACTTAGCATACCCCTTTTGGTGATAATATCTTTCTATTGCTTAAGGCTGACGCTAAAACAGAAAGTGACTTGATGAGGATCCCATTGAAGTCCGAGAGTCAAGACGGTGCCTGGTTCGAACAATTGGAGGGTTGGAGTTGAAGATTAAGCCGAGTTGGGAATCAATGCGGCCTACTTATCAAGGGACATACCAGCTGTCGCTAGAATACCGAACTATCTTTGTACCTCCAAGGCTTCCTCGATGCTGTCAGCTCCTTGGTAAACGTCGTCCACGTAGTTTCAGGGTCTTGGCACCCTAGGGAAATTTGTGTTTTTCATCTTCGGCCAGCTAGAAAAGAGATTTTATTGCCTGGTACGCCACAGATTTAGTTCCGTACACAACTCTAAGCATGCGATAAATCTTTTTGTCGGTGAACTGTACCAGAGTATCTGAAGCCAGTTTGTATCTCTAGGACTGACGCAAAATTTCCTATACATTTTGACAATATTGCACGTGAACGCGTAGAGATGAACAATCCATTGAGAGATGATGGTAGTGATGTCCGCTTGGAGCTTGGGTCTAAAATGTAGGCAGTCGTTCAATGAGATATTGTTCGAGGCACTCTGAGAGGCGTTAAATACGACCCTTATCTTCCCAAAGCAAACGTGCTTCTTAACGGCATGATGAGGCATAAAGTAGGACTGCTCAGTATCTTCCTCTTCGCTTGGAACCAGCTCCATGTGGCCGAGGTCGATAAAGTCTTGCGTAAACTTGTTGTAGGCTTCCCTCTCGAATTGGTTGCTTTGAAGTTCCATCTCGGTCTGTACGAATATAGCCGTGGCAATGGCTTTGGAACCGGGTAGTCCAGAATGACTTTCGAAGGGCAGGTGAAACACATAACTTCCTGTTTTATCCCTATAATGGGTACCGGCAAAGTGCTGCTCACACGCTTCTTCCTTCTTGGTTAAGATTATTCGGGTCGGTACTTCTTCCACCTCCCAGAACCGCTGTAGATCAGCCACCACACAGCTATGATGAGCTTTGACTTCTGTAGATTGTTCCGCTTGGCTAGGTACTGTTGAGCCAGTTCTTATCCAGCCAAGGGCAGTTTCTTGAGCGACAAGTTCACCAGGTTGTCCAGTCAGCACGCCTTTCCTGATTATAGATGAATATATGTCAGCCCCAAGAATACAATCTATAAGATCTGGTGTGCGGAACCAGGGTCAGCAAGCTCTAATCCAGTTAAATGTGGCCAATCGCTGAAGGACACAAGCTTCCTTGGCCACAGGGAGGCAGGCTTTTGAACTATGAACGCTGTAAAAGGTAAACTGAAATAAATGTCTAATCTGTCGACCAAACTTAGATTTGTGCAGGATGTTGAGGTTGAGTGTGTGATTTCACCAACACCACTGATTGCTGTGTTTATTGGCTTTTTTCAATCTCAGGCTTTGGACCACTCGCTTGGACAAAAAAGATCCTTCGGGTGCAGGGTCAACTAGAGCCCTGATGCTCACTTGAGAACTGCCATGAGATCTCAAATCAGCTGATATTAGTAGAATAAGTGACTGTACTTTCAACTTTATCAGATTTTTCAAACCCCTCCTGCATGAGAATTTTGGATGTTGTTGTCTCTTGTGCATGAGCACTAAGAAGCCAGAGGTGACGTTATGGTGGACCCCAAGTGGCTCGAACAAGTGGCGCGTTGGGAAACCAGCGACGGCCGTCTTGTGTGCCCAGCAGCAGCGGTAGGCGCAGCACACGTCATCAAGCAGCGGAGACGCTGCTCAGTCACGCTTTCTCTCGCTCTCTCTCACTCCTTCTCGAGGCTTCTCGTCTGCTCGTTGGACCGCGCATGTTGCTCTGTGATCGCAGTCATTTGTTTCGCTAAACTTCAACGCATTTTCGACTTTGCATTAACTCTAAATCTGTTAAACATTTATCGTGAAGTTTGTGCATTCATTATAACTATTGTGTAGTAAAAGTTTACTTGCTGTGATCTTTTTTTTCAAGTGCTACAGTGCAACATAGTGGTTGAGGTTAATCTGATCTTATTGAATATGTTAAATCAAAAATACAAGAAATGGCTCTACACAAAGGGTCAAGTGAAAAGAAGAAAAATGTTAGTACTTTTAATCCTAAAAAAAAAGGACAATGCTACAAGTGTGGCAAGCCTGGTCATTTTATACAAGACTGCTGGCAAAACAAAAACAATGATTATGGGAAAGGAGGTGCACAATGATGTCGTGGACGAGGACACGACGGAGGGCAAGAACAGCAGAGTCATCCAACGAACAACGCAGCGACGCACCGAAGCTGTGGGCCGTGGAGGGGTTAAAAGTGAGTGTTAATAGTGTGAATCAAAATAAATGCAAAAACAAATAAATTGATAGTGTTTGCACAGATCGCATTATCGATATTGAAAATTGTTTTAGTGAGGGCATTGTTTTGAAACATCCTGTTGAGGTAAATTTGTCGGATGGTAAAAATGTAAAAGCGACGAAGATAGGTAAAGTAATAACATATTTTAAAAATTATTATGATACAGTTAAGGTCGAATTGAGAAAAGTTTATTTTGTGAAAGAAATACGAAAAAATTTTGCAAGCATGTCGAAAGTTAGTAAAAATAATACTACTGTTGTTCAAGATCTAAAAGCGACTATTTATGATAGAGAGGGAAAATTTTTAGCTAGTGCTTATAAAATTAAAGGTTTGTTTATTTTGAAAACTTTCATAGAAGACAGAATTGAATAAGAAAATTAAAAAATTGCAATGTGATAATGGTAGAGAATATTTTAACAGATAAATTTATAAATTCATTCGTTATAAGGGTACTGAATTATTACCTTGCTTACCTTATGTGCATGAATTAAATGGTGTGGCAGAAAGGTATCATAGATCCGCAATGGATACCGTAGATGCTTAAAGAGAGAGGCGAAAGTGAACAGAAAATATTGGCCTGAATTTATTAAAACTTTCACTTATTTAAAAAACCGTACAGTAGCCAACAAACAAGACCTTTTGAAATATTTTTTGGCAAAAAGTCTTGTGTATAACATTTGTGTTCCGGATTGACCGGTTCATTAATTTATTACTTCTTATTTGCCGGATAAATCCAGTAGAGGAGAGTTGTTAAAACATTAGAGAGAGACACAATTACATAAAAATATGGACAATTTATTTAATAATACTCAGTACGTAAATGACAATAAGTTTAAATAATTATAAGATTACAACTACCGAGTTTCATACAAGTTTAATAAAAAATATTCCAAAGAGAAAAAATGAAAGGTGAAAATGTCATATGTTATGAACTGAGAATTTTCCAGAATTCATTTCCATGTAAAGGAAATCAATAAGTTTGAGAATTAACAATGTAGTCAAAACTCCTTACAGATTTGATTATATTAATTCAAAACGTAAACATGAGTTAACTAGAATAGAAATGAGGTAAATAACTTATTGAAAATGGCCTTGAAAGAAAAAGAGAGAGCATTGGCCGAATAAAATAATAACAGCAGCAGAGAATGGTCTTGAGAAAAGGAGAAGAGAAAATGGCCGCGTGCATATAGACACATGCACAACTTAACCCTGTGCTAAGAGGATTTCTAAAAGCATTTTTAGGGTTTTTTTGGCTTTTTTAAGCTTTAATTGTACGTGAACGACTTTATCAAAACGGTGTCTAAAATATTTTTCATAAAAAATTCATGAAAAAATAAAAAGAATGCGAGGTTGCCAAATTCTGTACGTGCAGCAGGCTTTGTACCGAAATTTTTGAAAAAATAGTTAAGAAACCAGAAAAAAATTTAAAAGTGTCTGAACAAGCTTGTTAGTTCTCCCTGATATGAAAAGTTTGTGTTTGGTGGACGACGAGAAGTGAGCAGACCCGAGAAGAGTACCCGTAACCCCGCTACGACTCCTGAACGGATAAACAGTCTGGTGGTGGACAACTTGGTCTCCGGCGTCAACTCAGTGGTGGCCTGTTGGTCGAAAAACTTCGGTGGACGGATTGTTCAGTTGAGGGATGGCTAATTGAAGGACAAAAGTATATCATTTCTCGCACCTCTCAGTGGAATCTCCTCTGAGAGTCTTTTTTGTAGTATTTTTTTGGATTTTTAGAGTGTTTTTAATCGTAGTTTTTTTTATATTGGTGGATATTTTAATAAATCGACATCGAACTGACTTTGTTTTTTTTTTTTTTTTTTTTTCCCCGTCACACAAGTGAAGTTTTTGTACTTTAACTTGATTTATTTAATTTATTCTACTTTTAGTTGTTATTTCAATTCTTTGAAATGAATTAAATTGATTAAACCTTTGAAAAAAAAGAAAGAAAGGAAGATTTTTATTGTTAAATCATATTTTTTATAACTGAAATTTTTTGAATTTAAATTTGTATTTTTAAGTGATAAGATCTTTTTGGCATTACCAAATTTTGATTTACTTTAATATTTTCATTTTGATCGTTATTTTTATTGTCAATCATTTCATCACAATTTTCAACAGCATTTTCAACATCATCATTTCCGCTCAAATTTTTATTTTATTCATATCTATAATTATCAATCTTATCAGTGACATTATCAATTTCATTATTTTTCTCGTTTTCGAACCTTAAACTTACACCATCATCATCATCAAGATTCATGTATTCATAATCATTAATTTTTTATATACAAAGTAAATCTGTACCTTGCTCAAACATTTTTACATGTCTAGCATTTATTATTTTATTGTGTACTAAGACTCTATAACTATTATATTGTAGCCCAACAAAATTCCCAATTTAGCTTTATCATCCCATTTACTTTTTCTCAAAACTTCAGGTACTCTCACAAAAACTTTACTCTCATAAATTTTCAATGTTACGCAGCGAACAGTACTTTCACTCCGGACACATCGTCAAGTAAAAATCAATAGTTTGTAGACTGTGTGGCGCCATCTCTTGGATCACGCAGAACTACAGGGTGCTGGTGCTCTCGCGTCGCCGTCGGCGCAGCTTGGGGCGGTCGTTCTGGTGCTGCTGCTGTCGCTGACGCCGCTGGCCTTGCGGGGGCCTGCTGCTCGTTGTTCACTTCTCATTTTGGCGCTCTTCATAGCACGCAGCAGAGAATTTTCTCTTGACTTAAAGTTGAGATTTTTCTTGGTTTTTTTTTTCAAGCTCATCTTATCTTTTGTTTATTGTGAGTGATTCTATGAAGTGCACTGGTGGTAAAGCTCATCTAGGTTGCTGCAATCAGTAATTATTGCAGCAATCATTATTCAACCTTGCAGCAGGCAGGCTCACCAGCAACTTCATTGTTTTGGCGGACCAAAAAGCTCACCAAAAAGAGCTCTTCTTCAGGACATTCTCTTGAAACACCTTCGGCGGACATTTCCGGAGCAACAATAATTTACTTGAACCACTCATCTTTGTATCCATGCAGTAATTAATTTACTGTACATTCTCTTTGTTTTGTGCATATGTCTATATGCACGCGGCCATTTTCTCTTCTCCTTTTCTCAAGACCATTCTCTGCTGCTGTTATTATTTTATTCGGCCAATGCTCTCTCTTTTTCTTTCAAGGCCATTTTCAATAAGTTATTTACCTCATTTCTATTCTAGTTAACTCATGTTTACGTTTTGAATTAATATAATCAAATCTGTAAGGAGTTTTGACTACATTGTTAATTCTCAAACTTATTGATTTCCTTTACATGGAAATGAATTCTGGAAAATTCTCAGTTCATAACATATGACATTTTCACCTTTCATTTTTTCTCTTTGGAATATTTTTTATTAAACTTGTATGAAACTCGGTAGTTGTAATCTTATAATTATTTAAACTTATTGTCATTTACGTACTGAGTATTATTAAATAAATTGTCCATATTTTTATGTAATTGTGTCTCTCTCTAATGTTTTAACAACTCTCCTCTACTGGATTTATCCGGCAAATAAGAAGTAATAAATTAATGAACCGGTCAATCCGGAACACAAATGTTATACACAAGACTTTTTGCCAAAAAAGATTTCAAAAGGTCTTGTTTGTTGGCTACTGTACGGTTTTTTAAATAAGTGAAAGTTTTAATAAATTCAGGCCAATATTTTCTGTTCACTTTCGCCTCTCTCTTTAAGCATCTACGGTATCCATTGCGGATCTATGATACCTTTCTGCCACACCATTTAATTCATGCACATAAGGTAAGCAAGGTAATAATTCAGTACCCTTATAACGAATGAATTTATAAATTTATCTGTTAAAATATTCTCTACCATTATCACATTGCAATTTTTTAATTTTCTTATTCAATTCTGTCTTCTATGAAAGTTTTCAAAATAAACAAACCTTTAATTTTATAAGCACTAGCTAAAAATTTTCCCTCTCTATCATAAATAGTCGCTTTTAGATCTTGAACAACAGTAGTATTATTTTTACTAACTTTCGACATGCTTGCAAAATTTTTTCATATTTCTTTCACAAAATAAACATTTCTCAATTCGACCTTAACTGTATCATAATAATTTTTAAAATATGTTATTACTTTACCTATCTTCGTCGCTTTTACATTTTTACCATCCGACCAAACGAAATCTTTCTCGAAACAGAATTGTCTTATTCTGAACATGTCGCTTGGTTCGAGGATGAGATTAAACAGCTGCAACCTGCTACTACGACAGCTACGCCGACGGCGCCTACCACCACACAAGCAAGTGCTGAGGCGGTCTCCCAAAAAATTCAGCTGCCCAAGATAGAGTTGCCCGTTTTTGATGAAAACCCCCTTGAATGGGAAAGCTTCAGGGACTTGTTCGACACCATGATCATCCAGGTTCCCGAACTCAGCAACGTACAGAAACTAATATACCTGAAATCAAAGCTCACCGGAGAAGCAGCGTCATTGATCAGTAATACTCAGATGACTGCAAACGCCTTTGATGGTGCATGGGAGGATTTGAATTCGCGCTATGGCAACTCGCGTATTATTTCAACCTTCCATATGAAGAATCTATTTGAAATTGAGCAGATAGCGAAATCGTCACCAACTGAATTTCGACGGTTATTGGACGCATTTCGTCAATCTATGCGAGCTTTCCGTACTCTCAAGAAGCCGATTCATCATTGGGATGAATTTTTCGTGTACATTTTGGTTCAAAAATTGGACTGCTCCACTCGATACGCGTGAAAAACCTCGCTTGCCAACAGTAAGGAGATCCCCACCTTCCAGGCGTTGACTGATTTCATCGAGAACCGCGTGCACGCGCTGGAGTTCACTATCAGTAACTCAGAAGGCAGCTTGGTCAACAAAATCCAGAAGCAGCCTAACCAAGACTTGAAAGGTGGTTCAAATCGACGAGTTGGTGCTTTGAGCAAGATGGCCCTGAGCGTCACGAGGACTCAGGAACCAAAACCTCAATCGGACGATGGCAACAGTCAGAAGAACCAAAATAAGAATAAAGCAAAATCATCTCTGCAATCATGCAAACTTTGCTGTGGCGACCACGGTCTTGGATCCTGTCCGCAGTTTTCAAACATGCCGATGAGCATGCGAGAGCAAAAGGTTACTTCAATTTGTGTTCGAACTGTTTACGACCTGGCCACATTCCGTTGGAGTGCCGTTCACCTCACAGATGCCGTGTTTGCGCTGAGACTCATCACACCTCATTACACATGAATTTGAATAATTGGCGGTCAACTAATGTTGATAATTTTAGTAATATTAACACGTCACAGCAGACAAAAAACGTGTCGTGCTGCACGCTCTTGTCCGTTGTAAATCGCACGGTCCTGTTGGCCACAGCTCGCGTGCAGATCTGTGACAGAAACGGACACAGCTTAGTGGTCCGCGCCTTATTGGATTCCGGTGCGGAGTCAACTTTCATTTCCGAGTCTGCAGCTCAGACACTCAATTTGAATCGCAAGCAAGTCAATGTGGGAATTCAAGGCGTTCAAGCACACCCCGCTGGCACGTCACAGGATGAAGTTGCACTTACAATTGCTTCGCTCAAAGTTGCAAAATTTTCCATCAACATTCACGCCCTGGTACTGGAAAAATTGACTGGTTTAATTCCAAGCGCTCCAATTTCAAGCAAACCTTTGAGCCACGTTGTGGGATTACCGTTGGCCGATCCAGTCTTCTCAACACCAGGAGAAGTAGATCTCATCATCGGAGCAGATGTTTGTGGGCACATAATACTCGGCGAGAAACGCACGGGATCTGTCGACGAGCCCGTGGCCTACCGCACTCCCTTTAGATGGGTAATAATGGGCCCCACAGATGTCGAGAGGCCAAGCACACGACGCTCGCATTTCATCACCATAAACCGCTCGCGCGAGGAACTCTCATTCAAAAATTTTGGGACGACGACCATTCCAAGTCTGTGACACCGATCGAAAAGAAAGCTTGTTATTCAGCAGTTTCTGACCTGAATTCTCCCTTCGTGACAAACACCAAGCATGACGATGACTGCATCTTATTCAGTCTGCAGCGGTTCTGGGAAATCGAAGAGCTGCCTGCAGAAAACCACCTGTCGGAAGAGGAAAAACATTGTGAGGAGATTTTTAGGAAGACACACACTAGAGACCAAACAGGCTGATACACTGTTAGGCTTCCCTTCCAGCTCAATCCGAGTGAGAATCTTTCTCTCAATAAACAGGCTGCTGCGTCGATGCAGCTTTCTAACGAAAGAAAAACTGCGAGCAATACTGCCTTTAGGCAGGAATACACGGACTTCATGTCAACATACCTACGATTGGGCCACATAAGAAAGCTACCTTCAAGTCCATCAACTGGTAAATTTCTTCCACGCCACGGCATTTTATCGCATCCTGCCGTCGCCGAAGTTTCGAGTAGTATTTAACGTATCTTTCAAAACCTCGCAAGGGAAAAAACTAAATGATTGCCTAATGATTGGTCCGAAACTGCAGTCCGAGCTTTAGGTGATTCTCACTCGTGCGCGATTTCCAGTTTGCCATCACCGCCGACATCGTGAAGATGTTCCGGCAAATAAACGTCGACCCCGAGGACACCAGGTGGCAATTAATTCTTTGGCGCTCAGAACTTACGCAACAAATGCAAACTTTTGCGCTCACCACCGTTGCGTATGGGACATCTCCTGCTCCCTACTTGGCCCTTCGAACACTGTTACAACGCCGACGATGAAGAGCAACGCTTTCCACTTGGCGCGCGAGCTATACGCAAGTCCTCATAAGTCGACGATTTTTTTGTTGGCAGCGACACAATCCAACGGCTACTAGAAATAATGAGGCAATTGATCGGAATTATGAAAGCTGGTGGCTTCGAGTTGAGCAAATGGGCCTCGAACATTAGTAGATTTGGCCCCAAAATGGAGCAGGTGGAGAAACAATTCGAGTTTGATTCAATCACGACTCTAGGATTTATTTGGACTCCCCAGACAGACACCTTCCAGCTGAAGATAAACATGGCCGACTTTAAAAAGGGAAAACCCACCAAGAGGACAATTCTCTCGGATATTGCTCGACTCTTCGACCCACTTGGGTGGTATAGTCCGGTGCTGATTGTTGCGAAAATTATCATCCAAGATCTGTGGCAACTTGGTGTTGATTGGGATCAAGCACCCTCAGTGCATCTTTCTGGGTTTTGGGAGGAATTCAAAACTACATTGCCCGTTCTCGAAACCATCAGTATACCTCGATGGCTGAGTACTTCAGCTGACACTGGCGTGGAAATACACGTGTTTACTGATGCCTCAGAACGCGCCTACTCTGCGGCTGTTTACATGCGAGTCTTGGTTCCTGGAATAAGTTGTACTGCTAACTTGGTGATGGCAAAGACAAAAGTTGCTCCAATGAAAACTCTGAGCATCCCACGACTGGAGCTATGTGGAGCCCTACTTGGAGCGAGGCTTGTTGGGCAAGTACGCCTGAATTTGGAACTTAGTGACACCCCTGCATTTGCGTGGGTCGACTCGCAGGTCACGTTGTCATGGATCAAGGCACATGCATCGAGATGGACACCGTTCGTGGCCAATCGTGTGAGCAAGATACAGAGTACTTTGCCTCCAGACACGTGGCGTCATGTTAGCACACATGAAAATCCAGCTGATCTCGCAACTCGGTGCATAAAGCCCGAGGAGTTAAAGTCAAGCTCATTGTGGTGGCATGGACCAAATTGGTTGAGCGACCTGCACTTTACGCCAGACAAGAATGAACCCGTCGAGATTACGTCACTTGAACAAAAACATATGATCTCGGCTCACAGAGTACATACAACCGTGGAGAGGGATCTATTAGACCGCTACTCAGATCTGCAAAGACTCACCAGAGTCACAGCATACTGTCTAAGTTACATCAACAAATTGAAATTTCACCACACGTCCAAGGATTTTGGCAAGAAAAGCAAGATCAAGCCCTTGACAACGTCAGAACTTGCCAACGCGCGACGTCGGTTGATCTCTTTATCGCAGCACCGCGCCTACTTTGCAGAAATCAATGCTCTCCAAAAGGACACCAAAATCCCCGCTGGTTCAGTTATCCGAACATTGAGGCCCTTTCTGGACGACAACAAGTTGTTAAGGGTTGTAGGCAGGCTTCAACAAGCAGAATTAAGCTTCGAGGAGAAACACCCGATTATTCTGAATAAGGAAGCAGTATTAGATTTGACAACTCAAGGATTTCTCGCCGCATTTCGGAGGATGGTCTCGAGACGTGGTCATGTCCAGACTCTGGCAAGCGACAACGGTACCAACTTCCAAGGTGCTGACAAAGAACTTCGCGCAATGTTTAATGAAGCTTCAAACTTCTACAAGGAAAATTGCATTTCGCCGAGAATGGCACTGAGTGGACCTTTATTCCTGCCTCCGTTCCACACATGGGTGGAATCTGGGAGGCAGCGGTAAAGTCTGCAAAACACCACCTCGAAACGAGTCATCGGTACGTTGACACTCACGTTCGAGGAAATTTCTAGCTTATTGTGCCAGATCGAGGCATGCCTCAACTCCCGACCACTAGTGGATATCAGCGGTCACTCCGAAGACCTAGCTCCAGTGACGCCTGGACATTTTTTGGTTGGACACGCCTTGACGGTGGAACCAGAACCGGGCATCGTGAACTTCGACCTCACCCCTGCTAAGAGATATAAGCCTCTGACCAGAATGAGGGAAGACTTTTGGAGACGGTGGAAGGAGGATTATCTATCAACGCTACAGAGCCATATTCGCTGGTGCGACGCTCATGACGACATAAAACTCGGTTCCTTGGTTACTATCAAAGACGAAAATACCGCACCTGGTAAATGGCCGTTAGCACGGGTGATTGCCCTTCACGAAGGACCAGACAACCATGTACGAGCTGTCACGGTGAAAACAGCCACCAGCGAATTCAAGCGTCCAATACACAAGCTGTGTTTGTTGCCAGTTTCGGTGGACGAAATCAAGACTGATACAAAGCCATAAATAGAAGAAAGAAGAAAAAGAAGAAAAATTTGCATTCTTTGGTTTATTGTTGAAATTCATTTGATTTTTTCGAAATTTCGCCCCCCTTTTTTCATAAAATTTACGATGTAAGCCGTCACGGCGGGTGGCATTTATTACTAAGATTGTCTATTTCAAATCCTATAACTCTTTACTTATTTTTTATATTAATTTTACTTTGAATTTAAGATTGTTCGTAATATCATTTCCTGAATGAGGCGGACGGTATGTCCATGAAATGCACGGACCTTGAACCACTCGTGTGGCTCGTGTAGCGATGCGGATCGCTTACCCCCTCCATCCCACCTTTTTCTCATAGACTGCGCGACGGCGCAGTCAGTCGGGTGTGAGCTACCTCATGCGACATGCACCGGCCGAGTGTTGACCATGTATGCGTCACACCATTGTATACATTCAATATAAAATCCGTGCACCCTGTAAATAATTGTTAGTTAAAGAGAATAAAGTTTATGTTAGTTTTCATTTACTCAGGCTTTTTCATTTACTCAAGCACGCTTTCTACATTCTACCAGCAACTCAAGCAGAAAAGAAGCCAACGGATTTGCGAGACGGAAGATTCCCGAACAATAGTCTTTTAAGTGATAAGTAATTGGTTGAGTTCTCTTGACGCGGGTTACAGTAAATATTTCAGTGGACCAACTGGGAGTATAACTTTTTTCAAATAAATTTTTAATTTTGCTTACTCGAACTTTATCACCAACCATAAATTTTGGTAACTTTTTAAAAATTTTATTTTTATTTTTTTTTTTTTTAATTTCAGTGGCATAGTCTTTTGTAACATCTTTCGGTTTCATACCAATGCTTCGATGTTTTCTATTGTCGTCTAGTGTAATCAAATCAGATAAAATATCTATGAACTTATAACTGCCTCGTAAAGATAATTGTTTCCACATGGTATTTTTTAAAGTGCGATAAAATCTTTCACATATAGAAGCTTTCAAACCGCTGTATGTTGATTACATATTAACTTTATGCTTGTTCATGTAATTTTGAAAATCTTTATTGTAAAACTCTTTATCCATATCAACATGGAGATTTCACGGAGATTGAGTCCTTTTGAAGACTGTTTCCATCGCAGCTGCAACTTCGAATATACTTGAGAAAAAGAGGCAAAGGAGTATACTTAAGAAAAAAAAAGCAAGAGGTGTACTTGAGAAAAAGAGGCAGGGTCTAAAATTGCTCGAAATAACTTTACCTGACCGTCAACTGACAAACTTTGACTTATCGAAGTATGCGCAAAAGCTTAAAATTCCACATTTTAGAGGAGTCTTCATGAAAAATGTATTACCATATTCTGGACCTAATTATATAGAATCCGGCATCGTATGAAACTGGACCCGGAACTCATTGGGTTGCTTATCGAAAACATGGTAACGATGTATTTTACTTTGATAGTTTTGGTGATCTCAAACCTCCGCTTGAATTAATGCTTTACTTGAATGTCAATAGCATGAAATACAATATAAAATAATTTCAAGACTACAACTCTTACAACTGTGGTCATCTGTGTTTACAATTTCTTAATGGAGAGTTAGGTACATAAAAAGTCTCTTTTATATATAAGACTCAGTATGAACTTTTGCCTAATAAAAATTATACTCTTGGTTTAGTACAACTCTTTACTTTCAATTCAATACCTAATATTGATATTGGATGCAACAAATTTTAAGTTGGCGATCAAGTTATCACCTTCGACTCAGGAAATGACGAATTGATCGATATTGAAAAAATTCTTCAAGAAAAAAACATTAAAATATTGATTAAACCTAACGATAATACTTTCCGTACTGAAATTGAGTGTACTGAAATAGTCGACTTCACACCTGCTGACTCGATTGGAAAATTTTAAGGATGAAGTAGACGCAAACTTGAAGCAAACTTGAAACATACTTCTGGTATTCATATTAATATCCTTAAAAACAATTCATTGAGAGTAGAGTGCAACATCACTGCTGGAGCTTACATAAATAATCAACAAGTTCATACCATTCATGAATTTTATCCTACAGCTGAACCTGGGTTCAAAATAATTGAGGTACCTTCGCAAATTATTTACCTACCTGTATCTGTAGAGTGCATTGAAAATCTACAGTTGCGTATTGTTGATCAAGTTGGTAAATTTTCAAAACGAAGTTATTACCATAAGATTACACATTAAATCCTCATGATGGGTATTGCATTTTTCGGAAAAGGATTTCAAGAAACTATAAAAACAAAGCATCATGCATTTCTTCAATCAGTCAACGTCGAGCACTCAAAGCGCTAACATGACAGAACATTTAGTTTCTCAAAAATCTAGGATTGAGAGTCGCTTGTGGTGGAAAATAACTTGCTATTTCTTTTGTTGCTATGAAAATGGAAGATATTCTAGAAATTCAAGCTTCCATTTAGTTTGATGACAGTATCTCAAACTAAGAGTTACATGCTCATCAACCTTATACCGGGTCTAAATTCAATCGTAGTGATGAAATTCGTATCGCTATCCAGTGTCAGGACTTGGCTGTTTTACCATCAAGTAGTTTTACCATTGCTACATGTGACCGGTCAATCAGACGGTCAATCAGAATGTCAGACGGTACAAAAGCAGCGAGTACTCGTTTCGTTAGAAATGGTGTAGGTTATTTAACAACGTGTCAAATTCAACTTTTTTTAAAATATGCTGGTAGCCGATTGGATCAAGAAGTAAGGCTTACAAGTTGTGACATAGGGTGTAAAGGTTCAAATCCACGTCAGAGATTTTTTTTCTTCCATGGCACCATTATTTTAGCTGAACGGAGTATAAGATCATACCACTACATACCAAATTTTTAGTTTAAAAAACATTTTTTTACCTCAATTAGAGTTCAAGCTGGATTTTCAATTGAATCGCTATCCCAGAGAAGAGGTTTAACTAATAAATATGAGTTTACCGAGATTACCGTAGCTTTATTGTGTTTTACCTTTACCTCCCCGTGCTTAATTAATCTGCTGTCAACAGGTCATGGGTCCAGCATCGTGTTTTCTTTTGTGTACTTTTGGGCACGCGACAGAAGGTTAGGAAAAAGCCGGTTAACTCGCGCACGCGGTTTTGCTGCACTCACCGCAGCAGCTCGTTTTTTTACGTTCTTTATTTGTGCTATAGTGATAAAATCTGAGGATTTGTGTTTTTTTATTCGAGAAAAAAAAAGGGGTGATTTTATCAGCTGGCACGACAGGAGGTAACTTTGTCGTTTTGTTTACGAGGACAGGAGGACCGCTGAAAGCACGAGGTACGAGGACAAGAGGACATTTTCATCGACTTCAAGATGGGCGACGGGAGGATTGGAGGCTCGATTGAAGTTTTTTACAAAGAAAAGTGGGTTTTTTGTAATCAGAGGGAAAAAGAAGAGAGTGTGCATGTAGAGAGATTTCGAGTGGGGAGGGAGTTTGGGGCCGAGAAAGAGAGAGGACACGCTGGCGCATGAGAATGCAGATGCATGCTGCAGCCTGCACGCTACGCCGAAAAGGGGAGGTAATTCCTGGAACGGAATAAACCCAAGCACGTTCAGGATTTTGTTGAGTACAACCACTGCAAAGTCAGATGTTTTTAGTTGCGTATTGATATACACTCGTTTCTTTCTTTTTCAGCACAAATTTAGCCATGCTATTTGTGTTGATTTTTTTTCTCTTTTTATTTCGGTTTCCCATTTAGGTGATTACCAGCTGTGCTACAAGTCACTTGATTATCTCTTTCTTTCACTTGATAATTTTCTTATTTTGCGTACGTGGATAGTTTTTATTTGGGGTGCTGACTAGAGTTAGTTTATGTTTAGATATGCTTTGGACGATTTTTCACGCTCGAGATTATTCGTTTCTCTTCACATGCTGTGCTAGTTGAGAAATTGGATTTTCTTTAAAGATTGGCCAACCACCGATTCTTTTTCAGATTTGAGGAGTAAATTTTTAGTAAATTCCTTTTCTAGGAAATCTTCATGATTTTCTGGGTTTTTTTCTGAGTGAGTTTTTTATTTTTGAGAATTTCTTGACGTTTTTTTCAAATTTAAATTCACTGGGTTTTATTGAGAATTTCTGTTCAGAAAAATGTATTGAGTGAAAGAAAACTTTCAGGGAATTTTGTGAGTTGAGAGAATCATTCTATCCGGACTATTTAGTGATTATCAGCTGTGCTGGTCACTGATTTCTTTTAGAATGATGTTTTCAAAGTTTCTTTTGTAATCTTTGATTTGGAAGACTTGTTTTGGAGTTTTATACTCAAAAACTGGTTTTTTGAGTTTTCTGTTCCTTTGAGTTTTTTGAAACAGAGTCTCGAAGTTTTTCATTTTTTGAATTTTTTGAGAAGGCTTGCAGATTTTTTTCAAATTTCGAAATTTTTTTAAGAATTCTACTGAGTTGTGAGTATACTGAGGATTGCATGAGTTTTTTTTGAGGAATTTTAGGGCAGTTTAAAAAATCTGAAGAGCGTGATAAATCTGGAAGTATTGGTTTGGTGTGAAGATAAATGCATGTGTGCCTGAGAATCGAGATTGATCGTGAGGTTGGAGATAACAAGCTTATCGAGGGAGGAGAGATTAGCAAGAGTTAAAATTTTATTTAACGATCAAACTCGTTTTTCATAAAGCGTCTGATTGCTCTGTTTGGGCATTAGTTGTAGAGAATCACTGTGTGCTGTAAGCGTTCGATCGGCCTTTTCGTACGCCGTGTGGTTAATTAGGACCGCGCATATAAACGAAAGGTGTGCAAGCAACACGTGGTGGTTTTTGAAAACTTTTGTCTGAAATTAGAATGAGCTGGTTCTTAAGCTGTGTCAGTATGAGCGAATTTTAATTCAAATGACCCTGAGTAATTGAATGTTTCTTTTATTTAGAGGAAGGGAGGTGACAAACCGCAATACACCAGACGAGGCATTACGAGCTGGTGCTGCTAAGATGTGATGCGCCACAGTACAACTCTCAAGCAGGTTGAGCAAGTCCTCGAGTCAAGTGTCGTGTCGGCACCAGCTCCCCTTTTTAAAATTAAAATAGTTTTCAGCTATTTCTTAAGTTATTTACAAATTATTAAATTATTAGTTAAATAAGATAAATTAGTAAGTATAAATAAGAGAGAGAGAGAATAAAAAGAAGAAAAAGAGAGAGAGAGAGGAAAAGCGAACAGGAGCTGGGAAAAAGAAGAGAGGGAGAGGACAAAAGAAACGCGTCAGCGCGGGACGCCTGGCTGAGTGAAGGAAAAGCCAGCAGTGGACCCAACAATAGAGCGTCACGGCAAGGAGGCGGGAGGCCATAAACAATCCCTCGCGACCGCCGGTCAGTGACATTGACCCAATGAAGCCTCAAGGAATCGGGCCCCATAATAGTTTAGGCGGACTTTACTTGTAGGAGAGGGAGTCCACACATGAAGAGTATTATAATAAATTAGGCCAAGGCCAAGCCCTCGTGGAAAAGAGGCCAAATCATTGGTTTTTCCCCCAGATTCGGGCACACATGGGAGGGTCCATGATCCCCTCTACGGAGGTGGGTCCTCATGCGTAGGGGTATAAATAGGGCCACGAACGCGAGCCCGGCAGCTTGGTTAATTCAGTCACGTACCAGAACTCGTCCCGCGCAAATCGTTCCGCGAGGAAGATCACCACGACCGGTACTAATCAGTGCACCTTATTCGCGAGTTTCGGACAAGTGCGAGTTTAAAATAAAAATTAGAGCTTCGGTAGTGACGATTATATTTTGAAAGACTTTTAAAGAAACAACAGCCTTTGTGACCGACTAGAGAAAAGTGCCGGGAAGTTCCTTCAGGACTGTGCAGAACCACCGATTCACCACCTCAAGCAGCCCAGCGGGAGTCTTCAGCCTACAACAACGTCACACTCTCTCTATCTCTCTGTGAAGTGACTAGAACGTT
The DNA here is from genome assembly GCA_038277355.1 of Encarsia formosa. Taxonomy (NCBI): domain Eukaryota; kingdom Metazoa; phylum Arthropoda; class Insecta; order Hymenoptera; family Aphelinidae; genus Encarsia; species Encarsia formosa. The sequence continues at coordinate 56,569,077 of CM076186.1, forward strand.
TATAGAAGTAAGATTATATTAAGGAAGTAGCGTGTAACGTTTTGTAATGGTTTGGTTTTTTTTCATAAATAGAATTTCAAAGTTGTCTTTCGGGTTTGTAGTTTTGTCAATTAACCCCTCCTCTCAGTTATTTCGATCCACCTACCCGGTAATTAAAAAAAGGGTGAAGTAGATTCAAATTAATTAAATAGATCTGTCCCGATTTTGGGACATGACACTGGTGGATCGGCCGTTTTATTTTAATAACTGAGAGACTAAAATTAATAAGAGAGGTATTTTTTTTGAAGAAAAAAAAAAAAGAAAGGTAGAGAGACGAGAGTTTTTCTTCAGTCGGTCCGATTTTCATTGATTTTTGAAAAAAAAAAAGTTTCCCGGTACTAAAATAGAGAAAAGTCGAAAAAATTTCCAAGTTCAATAATAAATAAAATATAAATAATTATAAATATACATAAAAAAAAGGGGGTCATTACGAGAAATTAAATTGTGTTCAAATAATAATGATAAACAAATTAGTAAAGATTTTAGTATAGAAATTTTTGAAGTGAGAGATCGAATTTTTCTTTAAGATAGTCGCAGATTTAGTATAGAAATTTTTGAAGTGAGTAATCGAATTTTTCTGTAAGAAATCACAGATATTAGTATAGAAATTTTCGAAGTGAGAGGTCGAATTTTTCTTTAAAAAAAAAAGTAACTAGTATACTCTGTACAATTTTTGGTTTCAGTCCGTTGATAGAGAGTAACCCTTACGACGAATTGAAAGTATCGATGCACAAAGAGCTAGAGAAATAATTCTGAAGGGCACAACACTCTTGCAACTTGACTGAGGTTCAGACCTATATGCCAAAGCGCTGACAGGGTCTAACCTACATACAGTCGAGGCGATAAAAAAAAAAAAATTTTGTCTGATGAGTCCAGAAAATACAGAGTTTTATAATCTGTGATTCGGTGAAATTTTTAAAGCAGTATAAATTATAAATTAAATATATATATATATAATTTTATATAAACTGATTAAACAATTTAATTTCTTGATGAAAATGACGAATTATGGATGCAGCTTCTAATGACTGTAGTCTAAGTAAGTCCGGGAGTACTATACAAAATAATAAAAATAAACTTGAAGAGATTGTAGCCCAAAAATATAAAGAATTAAAGCAAGAAAGTTTGAAAGGTCAGGAAGACATTAAAATATTACAATTACGTAGAGAAATTAAAAATTTAACAAAGCTATTAACTAAATCCGTGGATAAATACAATGTTGACATTCCGGTAAATTCATTTTTACACCTCCAAAATCGAAAGGATAATTTAGACAATAAAGATAAATTTTTACAATACCGTGAGAAAGTAGTCGAGTCGGTTTCAACACTTTGTGAAATTTCAGATAAATCTGAACCGAACACTGTTTTCGAGCGCCAAATAACACCCAAGAGGCCTATCCTTAAACCAGCTGTATTAAATTTGACAGAAAAATTAGATAATTCTGAAATAATTAGCGAGCTTTTAGAAATAGAGACAAGCCCCGTAATAAAAAACATAGCCGCAAGCACACCCTATAAATTCAAGCGATATACTATTGAAGAAGTTCGAACTAAACTTAAATTTTCAAACAATACAGGTAGAGGAAGAGGCTTTACCTGAAAAATTAATTGTTCGAATCGTTAAAGAAAGTCTGTCAGAAGAATTACCACCCGCGGTAATTAATTCGTTCTTCAAAGAAAAGGAAGGGTTGAACGAACTTGAAAAATCTTTAGTCAAAGATTTTAAATTCCCAAACGTACTGCAGTTTTTGAAAGATAAAATAATAGCTTTTAGTGAGAAATTAAATAAAAATAATAGTAATAGCCAAATTGAAGAGATTGATTCAACTTCGACAATTGAATTTAATAGTTGCATTGAAAATTTATCAAATATGAGCAACGAAAAAGTTAAGGTCGAAAATAAAACCTCCGTCGGAATGGAATCAGTAATAATGCAAATGAGGGGTCTATCCTTGTGGGATATTATAGAGCTAGTACCACGTTGGTCAGGGTCAAATGTTCAGATTGAACAATTTTTAGTGGGATGTTATGAAGCAAGAAATTTAGTTGCCCCTGAAGCCGAAGGGGAATTAGCTAAATTAATACGCATAAGATTATTTGGCGACGCACTCAGATGTGCGCGTGATCATAATTTTAAAACAGTTCGCGAAATTGAGGACTTTTTCATGCCGATCTAAGGGAACACTAGAACGTATTTTGAACTTGCAGGGGAATTGGCATATATGAAACACAAAAGGGGGGAACCGGTTATGCAATTTTTAAACAAAATTAGAGCATTAGAAAGGGAGTTGATAAAAGCGATTTGTCGCGAAAGGAAAGATTTGGGGGAAGATTTATCAGAAATTGAAATTAGAACTGACTGTTTGCGGTATTTTGTTAAAAACCTTTCATGGGAGTTACGATCACGATTAAATAGTCCCAAAAATTGGGAAGAAGCGCGAGAGCAAGCGCTGCAAGCGGAACGCGAAATCGCGGGAACATTAGTAGAACTAGATCAGTTCGATGATACAAATAGAAGTAGGAGCGAAAACCCTCGTGAAATAAGAGGAGTAAATTTTATGGAGAAAGAAACAAATAATGGTACTTGTAGTTTTTGTAACGGAATGAATCACTATTTAATGAACTGCTGGCGATACGCAAAATTTATGTTTGAAAATACGAATTTAAGAGATAAACTAGTGATTAATTTAAAGCGTAAATTGGCCGAACTCGATCCAGAATCATTCGGTACTTGGAAGCGAGACGAGGTATATGAAAGAGAATACAGCGTCCGAGACCACCCGCGGTATTTTACTTCAAGGGGAACTCCCAATGAAAGACCTAGGAATCGGTATTCAAACAATTATTATAATAACCACTCATCGGCCTGGCGAAATAATCAAAATAATTATAATAGAGATGGGCGTAACACCTCAAGCAATCAAAATTTTAATAGATCAGAATATTTTAATCGTGAAAACAATAATCAAAGATTTGATCAAACACAAAATAGGGGGGAATCCTATTATAACACTAACTCAAACTCAATGACGTGTTTTTACTGTAATAAACAAGGCCACGGAATTAAAACCTGTATGAAATGGCTACGCGATACTAATCAGACAAACGCAGGTAGCGGAAGCGCTCAAAACTTTTCAAAAAACCTGCATTCCCCCGCCAAACAGGCGGGGATGCGCAAAAATACCAACCAGAACCCAGCTCCATGGCGAGAGACTGGCACAATACCAAAATCGAGACTATAAACATAACGCAAGCTCTTACAAGCCCCACAGTTAAATTATTTGCAGAAGAGTTTAAAAATCCAATTATTTTTCTGTTAGACACGGGGGGATCGGTAAGCATAGTAAAGAAAAGCGAAATTAATGAGAATGTTGAAATTGATTTTACACATATAATTTATTTAAAGGGGATAACATCTCAGCTAGTGCAAACACTGGTAAAAATCACTTTTTTATTTTAATGGTAGAAAAATTGAATTACATTTAGTTGATGATGATTTTAATCTTCCGGTGGGAGTTTTGGGGACAGATTTTTTTAGAGAAAGCTCTGCAAAAATTGATTACGGAAATAATTGTTTAAACTGCAATGGGAAAATATTATTTTTCGAGAATCAAATCCAATCTAAAAATGAAAGACAATTTGATCAAGAATTTAATTCAAAAAATAGGTATACGTGAAATAAAAACTTTATGAATAATAATTATCTAAATGAGATCGATTTAAAGAATGAAAAATCATTTACACCAATTAGAAAAGTCTGTGAAGGCAGGAATGAGAAAACGGATAAATTCAGTGGTAAGGTAAAAAGCTATTTCGAGAATAAATTCAAAAATGAGAAAAGTACGCAGCAAGAAAATTTTGTAAAGAATCTAGGTACTGGTGCCGGTTATAATAAACGCAATTTAGACGAGAATTTATCGTTTAACTTGAAAACCAATGCGGTCGAAAGCGAGATGACCAAAGAAAAAAGAGAAAACGATGATGAAGAAAATAGGTAAGACGTTCAGAGTAGTGAAGGGCAACAAAAATCCTATAACAATGGGAGCCTGATCATGGGAAAAGGAAAATTTTTCTTACGCAACGCGGAAAGCCCGGTGATGGCTTGCAATAACCGAGTAGAATGCGAGTTACCTTTAGAACTAAATGAAAAGGCTAAGCAGGGGGTTTTTAAAGACGACCCCGTAGACAAAAAGACGGTAGAGTTCGAAGAACAACCACTGCGCGTTGATCAGACAAATTTACGAGTGGGGTAGATTGATCTTTGGGAAAAAAGCGAGTCAGAAATTTTTGACGATTTTGAAGGTCTAGAAGAAATAAACACGTTTGAAATTTTTAAAAATGAAAGCAAAAATCCATTTATCAATCATCAAATCGAAAATTTGTTCACTTTCGAAAATTCGCGGAGGGAAGAAGAAAACGCAGATACCTTTATTTCAGACAAAAATGAACGGGCAGTTAAAATAAAAAATTTAATAAAATTAGATCACTTAAATGAGCCGGAGAAAATAAAAATGGAGGGGATGATCGAAAAATATTCTGATTGTTTTCAGTTGAAAGATGAAAAATTAAGCGCTATTGAAATATTGAGTCATCGTATTAATACTACAGATGACAGACCTATTGTTTCAAAACCTTTTCGTTTACCACACGCGTTGAAGGGCGAAATTGAACGCCAAGTTCAAGAAATGTTAGATGATGGAATTATTGAACCAAGTAATAGTAACTATTTAAATAATATTTTTCTTGTGGCTAAGCCATCAGACGGGACTAATAAGAAAGCTTATCGCTGTGTATCTGATTATAGATCGTTAAACAAGGTCACATTGAGGGACCAATATAGACTCCCCTCGATATTAGACTGTTTTGATGCAATGAAGGGCGCAAAATGTTATAGTAAATTTGATTCAGCGCAGGGTTTTTGGCAAGTGCCTTTACACCCCGACGATAGACATAAAACGGCTTTTGCGACTTCTGCGGGATTTTTCCAGTGGTGTAGAACTCCTTTCGGGTTATCAAACGCACCAGCAACTTTTCAAAGAATTATGGATAAAGCTTTTTTCGATATGCAGAAAAAAACAATTTTTATATATATTGATGACTGCATTATTTATTCTGATTCAATTGAAGAACATATTTTAAAAATTGAAAAATTTCTACAGAGAGTCCAAGAGGTGGGCTTAAAGTTAAAACCAGAAAAATGTGAATTTTTAAAAAACGAAATAATATTTTTGGGTCATCATTTAAGTGAAATCGGAATACAACCAGACAGCTCAAAATTAATATCGGTCCGAAATTTTCCAAAACTAAATAACATTCGCTCGACTCGCAGTTTTCTTGGGTTGTGTAATTATTACCGTAGATTTATTCCAAATTTTTCTAAAATCGCAAAACCACTTACCGACCTGTTAAAGAAAGAAAAGAAATTCGAATGGACAGACACAGCTAATGAAGCTTTTGAGACACTTAAAAATAAATTATGTGAAAAACCGGTTTTGCAGTTTTTCGATGAGACCTTGCCCTTACACGTTTATTGCGATGCGGCTCAAGCATCGATTGGAGGATTGCTTGCGCAGGGTGCTCAAGGATACGAGAGACCAATCGGGTATTTAAGCAGGGTATTACGCGGCAGTGAATTAGGATATTCAACATATGAGCGAGAATTTTTGGCAATTGTGTATACAGTTACAAGTTTTAAATGCTATTTACTCGGCAGAACGTTTACGGTCCATACGGACCACCTTCCGTTAACATACCTCACCAAATCTGATGATCCAACGGCAAGAATTAGCAAATGGTTGATAAAATTAAGTTGTTATGATTATAAAGTTGTTTATCTCCCAGGGAGATCAAATGTACAGGCGGATTGCCTTAGTCGTTACCCCATAGATGCTAAAGAAACGGAGATGCGGGATATAAGTATAATAACAAGATCTGCCACAGGAAAAATTCAGAGGAAAAATTACAAAATAACACGCGGTAGGAAACCGTACGAAAGGTGGGTGAATAAATCGGGAAAGCCTGCCGTGGTAGCAAAACCCATAATAGATACTAAAGAGCGCGTCAGTAGAAACGAGGAAAACGACCTAACAATAGAACCCCTCCGAACGGAAAGTCCCACAGCGGGAGATATTGGAGAAGGACTGAGTGAGACCTTACCAGCGACTAATAACAGCAAGTGCGACCAAGCGCAGGGGGAATTATTTGCAAAGTGTAGAGAAAAATTGTTTATGCGAAAAGATAATTATTTATATTTCATTACCACGGAAGGTAAACCATGTGACGAAGGCTCTAAACAATTATTTGAATGTAAGAAGTTACCTTATTTCAAAGATTTAAATGTAGGCGAAATAAAAGTTCATGAAGTAAGAGCACAGTCGTGCTTACGCAAATACAGATACAGTTTCGCGGTAGTAGTACGAGGAAAGGAACTTTTAAGTACAGAAGAGATTAAAAATAATTGAAAGAATGCACTTAATGTGTTAAAAAATTTATTAACGAAGTACGAAATAGCTTCAGTTAGTTTAGCAGAAAGTAGCGAAATTGAAAATGTATTGTGGGGAGAGGTACTTAATATTTTTTCAGATACCTTCAAAGAGTGTTCAACAAAATTTATTATATGTAAAGGGTTGATAGAATCCGTCCCGGTAAGCGAAAGAGAGCAAATATTGCGCGAAAATCATGGTACGGTTATGTCGGGACACCGAGGTGTACAAAAGTGTTATCAAAAATTAAAACAAAATTATTACTGGGAAAATTTGAAGGAGTCTGTACAAGAGTTTATACAAGGTTGTTTAACGTGTAATTTAAAAAAATTGAGAAGAGTAAAAACAAAACAGGAACTAGTTCTTACACCGTCAGTTCCTGAACCTTTTTTTTGTACCGCGATAGATATAGTAGGACCTTTTAAGCCTACACCGGATAATTATAATAATATATTAACGATTCAATGTACTTTCACTAAATATAGTTTAGCACTGCCTCTACGCGACGTGACCGCCGCAACAGTAGCAGAAACGCTAGTAAAAAGGTTTATCTGTGTATTTGGAGCACCCTCGGTTATATTATCGGACCTAGGAACAAGTTTTTGCAGCAAATTGATGAAAGAAGTCGCTAAAATATTTCGGTTTAATCAAAAATTTACTACGCCGTATAGGTCAAGCTCGAATGGCAGTATAGAGAAAATGCATCACAGTTTATGCGAATACATTAAAACAATCGTTGACAAAAATAATTCTTAGAGCGATATGTTAGAATTAGCTTGTTTCTCGTACATTACGACGTACCACTCGTCACATTCTTTTTCGCCGCACGAACTAGTTTTTGGTCGGGTAGCGACAACTCCCGCAGAGAATCCCCGTGGCGACCTTAGGAAAAAGGTATCGACCTACGACCAATACATTGAAGGTCTCTGCAAACGATTAAATAGCGTGCAAGGAATAGCTAGGGAAAAATTGATAAATTCCAAAATTCGTGCTAAATTTTACTATGATAAAAAAATCAACCCACAAGAGTTCAGAATCGGCATGTCCGTGTATTTGTTAAAAGGTGGGGAGATACATAAATTCGAAGACCAGTATACTGGCCCTTTCACGGTTGTTGATATTCCAAATAAAAAGGGAAATGTGACCATAAGAATGAGAAACAATAAAGTAAAAACGGTGCACGCGATTAGACTGAGAGTTTCGTATGTTGAGCAAGAAAGTTCATAGCTTACACGGTAGTTTATAATTGATTCTGTAACAGCTAGCGCGTTGATTAAATTCGAATTCGGCGCTAACTGTTATGGAACGCAGATGCGGATCGGTAAGTCAGGTGATGACGAGATCTACTGATCAGCATTACTCTAATCTCGGCGCTTGGCGCGATCACACGTGTGTCAGAGAGCGAATATACTTATTTACTTTTTTGTGATGTTAGATAACTTTATTGAGGTTGTGTTAGATAAAGTTATCAGTGAGAAGTTGTGTAGATTTTCCTGTGATCCAGTTGTCATTGGATCGGAGCGGGGAAGGCAAACATCTCACGGAAAGTCAGCGTGCGGCCTTGGAAGGCATTGTCGTCTTGTGTGAAGTCATTCGGGCTACTAGTAATTATCATTATTATTGTTTAATCAAGCGAAGGTGCACCTACTAGAAAAGTAAGTCCGCGTAGCGGTTAATCATTGAGTATTTGTTCGTGTGATAGTTAGAGTCGGAGTGTGTGTGTGTGAAGTACAGTAAGTACTTAGATTTTGTATCGGAGTTAGTCCACGCCTTTGTTCTTTTGGCGCGCTGTAGCAAGCTGACGAGCGCGAGTGAGTGTGTGTGCGTCGGTGTATTGATAGCGACCACAACACAGACGACGAACTTTATTTTTGTAGAATCAATTTTCGTCGACTTAAGATTTCGAGTCATTCAGGTTGGATCGTTTGTAAACAATCAAATAGAATTAATTTGGAATATTATGTAATTTTTTGATTCATTTATTTTTATTGTTTATTAAAATTATTAAAATTTACATTTTATCATTAATTTAATTAACCCGTGTTCCTGCGATCGGTCCACGTAAACTCACGCCACTACCGACGAAGGAGAGCAGCCGCGCCGCGTAATAATAACATTAGTTCCGGTACGCATCTTCCCCCCAGTTTTCAGGTATTGAAGAAAAATCGACGGATTGTCGTGTGCACAGAAAGTGCATTTTGTCATCAGGCCGGAGGAGTGCGGACGACGATCGCCGCGGGTTCTCGTGTTCAATCACGATCCTCCGAGGACTTAAATTCCTTAATTCGAGCCCTGTGACAATACATAAAAAAAAGAAAAAAAAAATTTATAGTTTAACAAAAAAAAGGAATATGATTGATAAAGAACGTAAAATTCAGAATTTTTAAACATTAAATCGAAATAAAAAAAAAAATTTAAATAAGGTAAGTGTGCCTAATATGGCCCCTTGCCTAATATGGCCCCCCCTGTTATTTTGAATATGCTCGATATGCGGCATCTCTACAAGGTAGGAAGAAGTCAAAAACACTGAATTATGAAGTTTTCAGTTGCTTAGAACATTTTAAAATTATTTTTGCGCACGCCTTATAGCTAAAACTCGTTTTGTATACCTCCGTTATTATTTTACGTTGTAATTAAATGGTCTGCCAAAAGATTTAGACGCATCTGACCAAAATTTGAATAAGTAGCTTCGATTCGTTATTGTTTCAGCTTTAAAACGTGACCTTAGTTTTTGTTCAACTCGTTTTCTAACGGGTTTTATTCTTAAATAACTTATTATTCTCCAGTGTTCCTAATATGGCCCCCCGCGAATTAGTAGAAATACCGATATTAAGAGTCCTTAGTTTCATGTTTACTTTTTAGAAAATCCTATCCTAATATTATTTAAGAAAAATAAATTTAATTGTTTCAAAGCTTTTTTTCATTTTATAACTAAAAAAGCATTCTAGCTCAAAAATCAAACTTTGATAAAAATTTAAAGTTGTAATTTTTCTACTGGCTGCAAAGCTTTCAAAAAAATTGTAAAAAAGGCTCAATTTTTAAATAAATTATTTTTAAAATGTTAAAAATTTTGAAGTTTTTTTTAAATCTCATATTCTGATTGATTTAAAAAATCGCAATGAATAAAATACTTCAGGGGGGAGAGGGGGGCCATATTAGGACACAAATTTTATGTGTCTTAAAAAACCGTGTTTTGGTAAATCCTCTGGCATTTGAAGCTCATTAATCAAAATCGAACGTGTAATGTCTCATTTTAAAACTCTTGAATTAAGCTTTAAAATGAGACCTTACCCGTCAAAAAATAGTGATTTGATTCGCCACAACGTCGATTCTCGCTTAGGGGGGCGATATTAGGTACAGGTACCTTAAATATAAAAAAAGAAAAATTTTTGAGATAAGGTTTTGAAAATAAATACAAAAGAAAGTTGTATTTGAATTGAATTTTTATTAAAAAAAAGAAAGAAAGGAAAAAGGGTACATGTTTTTTTTACACCAAAATTAATTAATTAATGAAAATCTTTCAAACAACAGGGGGATACACCCAAGTAGATCCCCCGAGTAGCGGCCACACCAATAATGAATATTAGTTAACCGCTCACACTTCCGCCACTCGCGAACGGCACGCCACCGCTCAAACTGAAAACAAAAAAAAAAAGGGGGAAAACAATTAATATAAAATCAAAAAAAAACAGGAAGGAAGATATTTTTAACAAAAAAAACTTACGTTAACGGGAATTCTCATCCTCCGATGAAATAGGCGCTCACGCCAAATTTTACTCCGGTACTGCTCGGTGATCTCAGGAGACACCGGGAGGCCGGTGGCTCGTCGCTCGGCTAGTGCCTTGCGTATTTTACGCTTCTGGATCCACAGCTCAAACTGGAAAGAAAAAAAATATAAATGAAAAAAAAATATAAAAATAAAAATTATAATGATAATAGTAATAGTAGTGAAAAAAAAAAAAAAAAAAAGGGGGGGGGAGGGTATAATTTATCAATCATAATGTAGAAATAGAAAGGTAAAATTTTTACTTACGACGACAGTCTTTACTGCAGGCATCTTGGAAGAACTTTTTAACTTTAATACGAAACGCACTGTTCAAACTTTCAGGGGAGACTGAATCGTCTCCGTCGCAAGAAGGATTCTCGTCCTCAAAAATTTTCTAGCTTCTAATGTTAAATAATGGAAAAACGAAAAGAGTGGGGGTTGCCTTTCCCTGTAAAAAAAAAGGAATTATAAAAACCAGGAAGATATAACTTCCAAAAAGCTAAAAAGAAAAAAAAACCAAACCAGCATAGGAGTCTGTAGAAAAAAAAAAGAAGGGAAATTGTAGGAGCGACCTTGTTGCTTTGGTGAGAAAGGGAGGGAAAAGAAATCCTTGAGTAAAGTACGAACATAATTTTAAGGGATTTCTTTTACAACTACCTATATTCAAAAAAAATACTAATCACAATTTTGTTCACAGAATATTTGAAGTAAGTCATTTAGAAAAAGGTACAGTAAATTAAGAATTTAATTGGAGTTTGATCAATTTCGAGTCTTTTATATAAATGAATGAATAAAAGAACAGATAAGTAATACTGTTTTAGTAGAGAACTAAAATTTTACAAAAAACCTATAGCATAAAACTAAAGAAAAGAGTTATATCATGTATTTCAAAATATTTTTACAACATAAGAAAACACCTAATAAGTGAGAAATTTTAAAACAAATAGAAACAAAAATATATTAAGCGAAACGACTTATTTTAAAATAAATTTAGAGAAATTTTGGATAGAATAATATTTTTATTTTTAATACTACTTAAGTACTACAAAATAAGTCTATATCATAAATTAATAGAATTATTCATTATTCAAACAAAATTAATAATAATAAAATAAACTTGTTTGGCATCCTAGATTCTAGTAAAAGTTAAGAACATAAAAAAAAGGGTAAAAAGGTAATTGAACAAATTTTTTTTTGATACTAAGGAGTTCTTACTATAGTAAACGATTGGAGTTGTATAAACAACCTCTAATCTCGAAGGGGAAGGAGAGATGTCGTGTCGGCACCAGCTCCCCTTTTTAAAATTAAAATAGTTTTCAGCTAATTCTTAAGTTATTTACAAATTATTCAATTATTAGTTTGTTAGATGTCCCCGTGGACATCTACGCCTACTCCTAATTTTTGCAGACCTGGGTAGGAGTGCAGGAAATCGGGGGCAGAAGGCTCCCCTCGTGTGGGGACGGGAAATTAACTATATTACGATTGGTTACCGAAGAGGAAAAAAACAAGGGAGAGATCTTAGGACTAACTTGGGTAGAGAGCCTGTGACGATATACTACAGAAATGAGACCTTACCTTGCTTCCTGTTCTCTCCTTTCTCTCCTCTCTCTCCTGAAAATAGGGTGACTGGTAATGAACGTGCACGATTATTTAGGTCTCTTTTATTTATTCACAAATTTTTGGTCACAAATTAAACTATAATATAAATAATGTTAATTTAAATTAAAACTGACGCACTGTTATATAATTATTAGAATATAAAATTATATTATATTAAAATTAAAACGACGCGCTATCACTTCCTAACTATAATATGAAAAAATATTAGACTAAATTAAAACACGACGCGTTATTACTTCAACTTCGTACGGGACTGTTCCTCCAGCATACGTCTCCCAAGAGCCCGGCTGTCCCCTCCTCACCTCAATCCAAAGGTGCTGATTAGACGGCTTAGACTCCCTGGGAACGTATGCTGATTTAACACTTTTTCTTTGGTCGTTTCAACTATTTTAATGTTTGACTATATTAATAATGTTGCGTCACGTAACAGGATCCCCCTCTTAGTCTTTTCCGTCCCGGGAAAGCTACGTTATCGGTACCTCGGTAGGATTAATTTGGTCGGGGGTTCTATTTACAATCAATTAAATATCTCCTCAGCCGCTCACATGAGGCGTTAGAAGAGGAGAAGGGAGAAACTACCCGGGAAAATAAGACGGGGGAAACGGTCGACATTTTTATTAGGTCGCTGTGTAGGGTTATTAGGTCCTATCCGCTTTACAATTATACTTTGATCGCGAACTATTACTTAAAATCAACCCGATATAAAGACGCCTATATATATCATCCAATCGCATACACATTCTTTTATCATTCGTCCATCAATACGTTCTCACAATCTACCTTTCACTTTCCTATACTGTCATTCACTTAAAATTAACATTTTTTTTTTTTTTTTTTTTTTTTTTTTTTTTTTTTTTTTTTTTTTTTTTTTTACAAGATTTCAACATTCCTCAAGGAATTTGGTCATCCATTCATTCTTCATACAAACTGGTAAGCAATTGAATCGGGGATATATGGGATTTACTCGAATGAGGATGGTGGCGGAATTATGTCATCATTCAGTAATTCCTCAAGATCTCCGAGGAAGGCGTATGACGACATGGAGAAAACGCTGGACGTCTCGTCTTTATCGGTTGGTTCGTTGTTGTCGTCGTATATCTCATTACCTCTGTTTATTTCTTCAATTTCCCAAATCACCTCCTTTAGGTTACCCGAAGGCAGATGTTGTGTCCTACTGTGAAATTCCCAATGCTCTCGTTTTTCTATGGTGTAAAGTAACTCTTTACACGTTTCGCATCTGTAGGTCAAGGTATTTTCCCTCATTTTGCTTAGCGGTCGTCGAAGCAAACGAGGGTAGAGGAACCTAGCACCATAAATCTTCGGCAACCTGTTTACGGCAAACGAGGCTGTGAATCGGTCTTTATATTTAGCGAAGGCCAGATATAAATCATCATTTAATTTCTGTCTGTATAGTCTCATAGAGAGCAACTGTCCATGTGTCGACAATTCTTCATAGACTTCTCTCCATGTGTATTTCTTTGGTATTTTTATAATTATTCGTTGTGTGGCTTCGTCCGCCCACAGTTGACGGTTTTGCCATTCTTTAATTTTCTTCACACCTCGTTGCGTTTCGTCTAGACAATTTCTATAGTCATTATCTGGTCGGTCAGGTCATCTGTTATTTCTTCCATTCTTATTTCTACAGGGCAATCTTGTACCAGCTCCGTGTGGAGGTCCATTAAGTTGAAAGGTGCATTTAGGCATAATTTTATTCGGCAATCTCGATCCTCAACTGCTTTCCTCATTACGAATCTGTTTCTTTGCGAATCCAGAAAGGGTCCCGGCGGGCACGTAAGTAGCTCTTCTTTATTGATCACTTGCGTGTCTTCTTGTTTGAGTAGGTTTTGATGCGATTCTTCGTTCACAGGTGACCATGTTGGCCTCGATCTTTCATTTGTCGTTTGTCTGGTGATGGGTCGTGATCTATTAATTCCTGCTTGTTTAGTTTTCCATACTGCATTGTCCTTTATTGAAGGTTTGTTAACATTCTGCTCTTCTTTATTTCTACCTATTACTCCCGTGTTCACGTACTAGGCATAAACTGTTGGTATGTTGGAAGCGGGGTACAATTCTTTAAGGAAAAGTTGTATTGCTTGCTCTCTTTCCTTTACTTCATAAAATTCCAACCATATTAAACAGCGACTGGGCGTTCTGAAGTTGTATTTTCCTGTCCGATTATGCCACAAGTAAACCGGCACTTGTCTTTCCAGCCATTCTCCCAGAGTCGAGGCTAGAAAAGGCTGTTTTAACTCTAGGACTAATTCCTTTGACCCATTTTTCTCCAGATGCATGAGTTGCAGCTTCCTTCCTTCAGGATCCCTTAGATTCTGGAGTGACATGTCTCCTTTTCTGAAAACTAATTCAAATATAAATTTTGGGGGTATATATAACTAGGATGGGGGGGGGGGTAAAGGATCCTAAAGGAATCATTGTATATATGTAAATATTTTGAATCGGATAGGGATGAGGGATGTTGTCTGGGGGGCCATACACACTGAACATTCAATGGTTGTCTCAACTGGACCGACTTATATTTCTACCCGATTGGATTTTTTTTTTTTACGTTTTTTTTTATTTTTTTATTTTTTTATTTTTTTATTTTTTATTTTTATTTTTATTTTTATTTTATTTATTTATTTATTTTTTTTTTTTGAATTTTCTTCCGTCTCGGCACACTCACACACTCTCACTATTACACTAGGGTCTCTAACGGTCGGAGGTTCTTCGTCGAATCCAATGATGCTGATGGATCCGGTACCCTTTCCATGAGGCTTTTGGTCAAATTTTGGTCTACCTCATGGGGGTCCTTTCTTGACTCGGTTTTTTCTTCTGTGTTTACTTGTGTTGTATCTGAAGCATGTCCTCCACTTTCTGCGACGCTTAGTTCTTTTTGGTCAACTGTTTGGATTAATGGGCTCGGCAGTTGTGGCGGCGATTTATAGGGGATTAAAGGAATTGCCCCAGGGATTTGGTCCATCTCGAAGTCCATTAATCCATTTGCTGATTGGGGTTCCCTTCGCCCTCGGATCAATTGTTTTACATAATTGATTTGTCGGGAGCAAATTTGGTCGTGATATTTATATGTTTTCTTCCCAATCCATGCCCCGCAACTATGGCGTATGGTCTCCGTGGTAGTGCTCGATTTTTTGTGGACAGACGCATGCCTGGGCTTATATTTTTGATCGCTTTGGACCAACGCGCGTCTGGCGTCTTCTTGATGGAGGTAACGTACATATCCCCACACAAGTTTGCCTTGTCGATTACAAACCGTATGACAATATTCCAAGGGTCCAAATTTTGCGTACTCTTTGAAAAAGAGTTCCTCTTGATATTCCCTTGGAATTGAATTTGGTAGTAGACAGAATAAACGATTGTAATCTCGCCTTTCGGGTTCGGTTCGTTTAGGGATGGCTCCTGCTGTCTTGGAGTTTTTTTTGTATTTATTTTCCCAATAGGACGTCTCGGGAATTGCAGTCGTGGGTTGTGATTTTCTGAACCCGGATGGGGGTGCTTCGGCCCTTGTCTTCGGGCTCTCCCTTTTCTCGACAGGAACTTTGTACACCACGGATTTCCTCGATCATTGGCCCGACGCTTGCAACGGCTGGGCAACGCCTGGTGAAGATAGGGTCCTTTCTTCATTGTATCTTCTTTGATTTGCTCGCACTTGGTCCGCGTCTGCTACATGCTTGAAGGTTATTCGACTGATACATTCCGTCGGTCCCATTGTCTCCAGATGCCCACCTTGAATCGGGCTATAACGCCGTAATCCTTTTAATACCTCCCACAGTTCAACTTGGTGAGGGTGTTTCACTCGGATTACGTGAGGGTCCTGAGCCGGTTCTTCTTTCAGGATTCGCCGAGCACTCTCCATTATTGTTATTCTCTTCTTCGTTTTCTGTTCCTGTAATCAGAATGTCTATTGAATTATATTTATTATAAATAACTTTTTTTTTTTTTTTTTTTTTTTTTTTTTTTTTTTTTTTTTTTTATAGATCTATCTCTAGGAGGTTTGGAACTAGGTATCAACGATGGGTTCCTGTATGCCACATTTGGTATTCGGAGGGGTTACAAGCGGGGATCTTCCCGTCTCCTCCTCTCTGGCTTCGGTCGAAACTGTTGGTGCATTAAGGCTTATCCGGTGTTCTCCGAGGTCGTATGACCTTGACGTAGATGATTAGCCCCAATGTGGCTATGGCCAACACTTGGATTCCAAGGTTACCCAAGTTTAGGCCCGTGTTCACAAATTTGTCGCTTTGTTGTTGTTCTAGGGTTTTCAGCTAAGTTAGCATTTCCTTCAGGGGCAGTCCCCGCCGGGCTTGCCATCTATCGTCTTGTGTCACCTCTCTTCTCCAATTGATTTGTTGAAGATTTACTGGTTGGTCCGCCAATTCGGGAGAGGGTTAAATTGACCGCGGGTCGATAGAAATGTAGACCCTCTTGCACATGAGTTTCTGGATTCGGTAGCGTCACTCCTACAGTCTTTCCTACACACTGATGAGCAATGTGTAGTATTCCTAATCCCGTAATGGCGAGGGTTTTGATTTGATTTTGATAAGTTTATTGTTTGTACATTATGTTGTTCAAAATACATAGTAGATCAACAAAAGGTTAACAATAGTAAATAATGAATAATAAAATAATAAAATGAATGAAATAAAATAAACATAATAATAAAATAATGAAAATAATAAAAATAAAAATAAAGGTATACATAAAGATATAACAATATTTGGTAATCTACCTTAACTAACTAAATTTAAATTTAATTTTAATTTAATTCAGTCTAACCAGTGCCTGCAAAATGTCACTAGTAGCACAACAAATCCTCACACAGTTTAAGCACAGGTTGTTCAGCGGCACAGAGTACTCAACCTTCTCCCTCGGTAGTAAAGATGCGTGATTTAATGAGATGTTTAAAGGTTGTAAATGATGATGCCTGGCGAATATGAAGGGGTAAACTATTCCAGATGTAGGCAGATGATACATGAAAGGAGCGTTTCAAGCACTCTGTGCGGCAGGAGGGAATAATCAGCGCATCCCAAGCGTGCTGATTCACCACCCTCTTCGGACGCGAGCTGTGTTTTTCAATGAAAAAATTCGCCAAATAAGACGGAATTCCTGAGTTCAGTATTTTATAGAGCAAACAGGCCGCAAAGTAGTCTCTACGACCCGACGTTCGGAGCCAGCCAAGCTTACGTCTGAAAGGAGTGACGTGATCGCTCTTCCTAACCCCAAATATGTATCTGATCCCACGATTGAGCACACGCTGCAGCATCAGGTCCTGTTCATCTGAGATATTCCGATAAACAAGACAGCAATAGTCAACGATAGGAAAGAGGAGGGTTTGAATGAGGTGCTTCCGCAGTTCAAAGGTGGTGCTGCATCTGAAGTGGTTAAGACGGTACATGAGAGAATTAGCTCTGCGACAGACATGCCGAACATGATCTTTCCAGGTCAGCTTGGAATCCAGCACCACCCCCAGACTACGTGTAGACGAGACAAACGGGACAGTGCACTCCCCAAATTGTAGGGTGCGAATACCCAATCTGTCAAAGTCATTGACATAGGACGCGGTACCCAAAATCATGGCCTTAGTCTTGCCAGCATTCAAAATCAGCCCATTCGCGGCAGCCCAGTCCGCAACATGCACAGCACCTCGGCTCAGTCTGTCCAGAATGGTACGTATGTCCTCGACTCGGCCTCGCACGTAAATCTGAAGGTCGTCCGCATAAATTATATGACAAACACCAGGACCAAGACCCAGGGCAATGTCAGCGACAAACAGAGCAAAAAGCAGGGGACCCAGCACAGAGCCCTGGGGCACACCCTTATTGAGGGGACGAAAAGTGGTGAAACTACGGTCCTCAGCCTTCATCGCTTGCGAGCGACCTGATAAATAGGAAGCAATCCATTGCAAAACCCTGCGCGAAAATCCAAGTGACTGTAGTTTCTCGAGTAGCAATACGTGAGAGACCGAGTCGAAGGCTTTGCTGAAATCAAACAGCAACAGTGCAGTCACCTGTCTCCTGTCCATGCCCTCTCGGATGTCGTCTGTAAGTTTCAGTAGTGCAGTCTGAGTACTGTGCCCTGCTCTAAAACCTGCTTGATGCCCATCCATCAGTCCCTGCGATTCAACAAAAGAAGAAATCTGGTCATGGACCAGCCTCTCAAGTACTTTCGACAAAAAACAAAGCAAGGAGATCGGACGGAAATCATTCAGGCAAGATGGAGAAGGAACTTTGTTGAGAGCAATAACAATAGACTCTTTCCACCGCTCAGGAAATGTTGATGTGGATAAGGAAGTATTGAAAATATTGTGGATAATAGGGCCAATGGATGGGAATGCTGTTTGAATGAAGCTCTGCGGAAGAGAGTCAACAACCACCGCTTGAGATGCCGACTGGCTAACAGCAGTAGCGATTGCGTCCATTGTCACAGCAGAGAAATCAAAGACACCATCATCTCTCTCATTTTCCAAGTTGTTTAGAAAATGAGAGAGATCCGGTGCTGAGGCGTCAAATGAAACAGAGGCAAAGTGAGCGTTGAGGTCCTCCACAGAGAAACCACCCAAGTTGGAATCAGGACTAGGAGAGATGCCAAGGTGTCTAAGTTCCTTCCAGAGCTGTTGAGGGTCAGAGATGTCCTTGAGTCTGTGGTAGTAAAAGTTGAGTCTTGCAGACTCAATCTGCTCATGAGCAAAATCACGTGCCTGTCTATATAAGAGTTTTTCAATATCAAGTCTTGAGCGTCTGTAGCGTCTGTAGAGTCTATCTCTCTCGGATATCAGTGACCGATGATTGGTGGTGAACCACGGATGGCGATTCTTCCTATGTTTGAGTGTTTTCAGTGGAGCAAATACGTCAAGAGCAGCATACAGATTATCATACAAACAATCCAACCTCGCACTAAGAGAGCTCGTCCCATCCGTGACAACCGACCAATCACATTTAAGCAAATAATCGTTCAAAGCCTCAGCATTCACGGATTTAAAGTCGCGGTAGGTGAAATCATTAGTCGTCAGTTGTGGCGTTTGAATGTCAAGAGAAGCAGTCAGTAAGTCATGCCCCGCAATAAATGGAGTATCGGTCTTCCAGTATTCAGTCACAGTATCAAGAGCATCGACAAGACACAGGTCAAGCCAGGTATCCGAGTGAGAGGTGTGGTGTGTAGCCCCATATGGCACAGAGAATAATGAGTTCTCCTCAATAAATTTACGCACAAAAACCGCATCTGCATCTGAGTCTGACAGCTGGTCAGCATTAAAGTCACCGAGGATAACTTTGGAGCCATACTCGTGCATAGTTTCACGCAGATCAGACACAAAATTGGTACCAGCAACAAAGGGGGCCCTAGGGGGTCTATACACCACAGCAGCAAACACAGGGTCACTCCCCTTAGTGGAAACTTCAGCAAACAAATATTCAGGATGACCCGGCTTACCGTCCCATTCCGTAGTTGACGAGCAGAGGTGCTTTACCGAAAGCGTCTCATGCACAAAGAGTGCAACCTCACCCCCCTGAGTATTGCGGTCCCGCCTAAGGATGACATAACCATCGAGTGCAACAAGCGCGTCCTCAATCGAAGGGCTCAGCCAGGTCTCAGCAACAGCTATCAGATGTATCAAGGGCTGCGTCAATAGAAAAAGCCTGACTTGCTCAATATGGCCGCGCAGAGAGTTCGCATTAAAATAACAGACACGAAGTCTGCCCCCCTGCTTCCGCACAGAATACTGAGAGGTGTGAGGTGAGTTTGAAGGTGAACAGGGGAGTGTGTAGCTTGAAGAGGGATAAAAGGGTGAAGGATGAATAAAATTGTAATGATATGTTGAGAATGTGATATTACCGCGAGAGAGAAGATGTATCAGTATACCTGTTATGCTAAAAACCGCATGAGATCCTCTTCAGAAGTGATGAGTGTAGGGACATCTCCCTTTTTTCTCCTGACAAAGACTTGACCATTGCGTACAAAAGTAACGAAGCCAGAGTTTGGAGCATGTGATTTCTGGTACACAGTGTGGCGAAGATCAAAGATGTCCTTAGGTAAAAACTCATTGATGTTAATGAGAGCAGGTACGAGGGACGTAGCTGCGATGCCTGCAGGAAGGTTGGGTGTAAGCGCAGAAGTATGCAGCTTACCCAGTTTAATTTTGCTTCTGACGACCTCTAAAAGCAGTGCACGGGAGCTCAGAGTAACTATAATCGAGGGTGGTCGTGATTGGCGTGGAGATTTGCAGGTCCAGCAGAGGAAGAGGTAGAAGGTGGCTGCAGGGGGCCACTGCCCGGCTCATTTGTAACTGCCTTGTCAAGGGCTGAATTTACAGCAGCTTTGCTGATAAGCAAGCGAGTTGAGATGATGTCGCGTGCTTCAATATCTGCATGGACAGATTTTAGTGCAGCGAGAACCAAGCATTTCAGGGATGCACCATCTGGAACAGACAAACCACCAATTACCATCTCGGTGGATGTCGCTGGTCTGGAGTAAGAGACCTGTGCGAGGCGCGTAGACAGCTCTGCATTTTTCCGCTCGAGCCCAAGGACTTTGTTTAGAAGCTCTGGATTGCCATTCGAATCTGAATCTGGTTGAACCTGTGGCCGCTCGAGTCTTTGCTTAATTTCATCGAGCTCGCGTTTAAGTTCATCGAGCTGAGCCTCAGCATTGTCAACTCTCATGACCAGGCCAGGTATAACGTCGAGCCCCTGAAGCTTCTCGTCTATCCCGTCAAGACGTCCATTAACTGAGGATTTAAGGTCCCTCATCTCTTGCAGGAGTAACTGAAGAGTGTTTTCAGTGGAGGTAGCAGGCACTTTCGAATTAGGCATACCAGCCGTGGCAGATGTTGATTCAGCACACTCGGTGACGTTCGCAGTGG
The DNA here is from genome assembly GCA_038277355.1 of Encarsia formosa. Classification (NCBI taxonomy): domain Eukaryota; kingdom Metazoa; phylum Arthropoda; class Insecta; order Hymenoptera; family Aphelinidae; genus Encarsia; species Encarsia formosa. The sequence continues at coordinate 56,589,855 of CM076186.1, forward strand.
CACATGTCTGACAGATTTTCGCGGGAATACCACTTTTGTCGCAGATTGAGAATTTAGTACAGAGTGTGTGAAACAATAGTTTACACTCTGAGCACGGATGAATCAAGTTTCTGCTACGCTTTGGTAGTTTACAGACCGAACAAATATCTTCAGAGAGCATCATGGAACGAGTACAGTTCAAAAAGACCAGCAGAAAGAGATGTCAAAAAAAAAAAAAAAAAAAAAAAAAAAAAAAAATTCAGGCAGGCGAGTAGTCAGGTCAAGAACAAGTGCTGCAGGTATTTCAAATTTGAATTTGAATTTTCGCGGCCAGTGATAAATAGATTAATCAACGTAAAGGTCAGACTCCACTCAGTCGATAAGGCCAACAGTGCTGCCACCTAGCGGTGAAATTTTAATTACGGAGCGCAGCGACGTTACCACAACAAAGCATTTAAGCTAACCTCAAAGTCACAAACCGCACTAAAATTTCACTCAAACTGTGAATAAACAAAGTTACGCCACTGCACAAAAGTCACAAACAATAGCAGAAAGTCTATCAGATCCGGCACACCACAATTCAACAACAGTTAGCAGCTTAGAACACCGATTCAATCTTCAAAAGTCCTAATGCACTTGCGTAGCTGTGTTAGCGCGGGAGAGGAGAGAGAGAGAGGGTGGTTGCCTTTTGGGGACACAGGAGTTGCACGGTTTTTTCTTCGGCGATGGAGAACAACCATGATCCCGATGTTTTTAAGTAACTCCATTGGTCCAGGAATTGTGGGTGAAACCTTACGTCGCACAACTTCAATGTTTCCGGCGTTGGTCTGAGGAAGAGGGTGATTTCACAGTTCGGTATATACGAACTCTTCCAGATTCCCATCTCAGGGTTACAGAGAGACCCGTCATATAGGTTTTGACAAGGTCGTCTTGGTTAAATTTGAAGTATTGAAGTTGATCTTCACTAACTCCAAGATATCGATGAGACGGTTCAATATACGCAGTCCCGTTGACTCCCGTGCTGATGAGTTGTGGCACCGCTAGAGAATGTATCTGGTATAGTTCATAAGTAGTTTGGTCTACTAGTGGTAGGTGAACATATACCAGCAGTCTTCCTCGACTGTTGACGATATCGACCTTGGAGATCCTT